>CANTUQ010000083.1:1825000-3237500 GCA_947683425.1 Excoecaria cochinchinensis
TGCAGATACTATTTTGATTTCTTTAATTGTTCAAACTCATTACATTTTGAATTATAGCTTTTTTCTTTCTTCATCAACTTGTTGGTATTACCTCTATTGTTTCCACCGTCTCATCATCAGTGTGATTGCTTGGATATAATTATCTCATTTTCCAATAGTTTTTCTCTAAGGTAGTATGCTATGTGGTTGTTCCACTTAGATTTTAAACTTGTATCTGATTTTTTATTTGTATTATGTACATTTAATTTTTGAAAGAGCCATCGAATAACAGGATTGTAATCTTTGCTAAGGTACTTATTGGCTTCGTTTTGTACAGGGCCTTTCAAGTTACATAAGGACAATGATTTCTACGCAAGTGAGTTCAGATTTTAAGTTTTCTATTTTCATCTTCATGTGTCTATTTTTTTTCCTTAAATTTTTATTTTCTTGTACAAGCCTCTATTGAGTTGAGTGCCATTGGGGTTGGAGAAAACAAGCCACTGTCCTTGGTGCCAGTATATAAATTCTTGCACCACAGTCTATTGTTGACTTTTTTTCTCTCCCTCTGATGGTTGAATTGGTTGATTGAAACTTGAAAGCGGATGTTAAATTTACTGAGGTTTGTAAAAGCTTCAGTTGCCAATTTATTGTTTTCTTCTCCTATTCACCTTGAATGTGTCACAGTGGTTTTTGAGGGATTTAACTGGAATGCTTCGAGGCATACTATTTACATTTTACCAGGTATGATGTTTGATGGTTTTAATGTGGTACATTCTGTCTCTACCTCATTCTGCTCTTTCTATAGGGTTTCTTTAGGATTATCTTAGGCTCAAGTCTTTCAATTTTAGAACTTGGATCGAGCACACATTTAGTTTTAGTCTCAAAATGACTGTTAAAGACCTTGATGTCAATTTTAATTTGGCAGCGTTGACATTAAGTAGATTCAGGCTATGATACTGGATTCCATGTTTCACAGGGGCTGGATAGCAATGTCAAATGTGGCGCTGGGTGTCCGATCTTACAGTGCAATAAACAGGATTATTCTAGCTTCATTCAATTTCAGAATGTTATTTATTCCCATAGCATTCCCGTTCTGCTTTCAATGGTTGGAATGTTGCACAGGTCAGAAAATTTAGTTTGATTCACTCTGTAGATCCAAGTGAAGTTAAGTGGCAAAGTCCTAATCCAGGTTCTCTAGTTTGTAACGTGGATGCTGGGATTTTTGAGGCTAAAGGCTTCTGCTCTTTTGGATTTTTAATCTGTGATCACGAGGGTGTTTGCTTAGCTGCGTATCATGCAGCTTTTGATGGTTTCTATGCGCCTCATATAGTTGAAACTTTAGCTATTCGTGAGACTTTACTCTGGTTAAAGGACAAGTAACTGACTGAGTACAGATACAAACTGATTGTTTATTGGTCTCAAATGCCCTGATTTGAGATAGTTTAGATTTATCCTATTTTATGGATGTTATAGATGATTCTAAAGCTTTAATGGCAATATCAGAAGATTGTGAGCATGTTCACTTCCGTTTTTATCCGATGTATTATTTGCTGATTTATGTTAATGAAAAAATTTTTCCAAAAAAAAAAATAGAATTACATAACTTAAATATAATTTAAAGTATTATATATATTTTATAGGGAAATACAAAAGAAAAATTAAAATATAAAAATAAAAATATAATTTAAAGTATTATTACGTAAATTTTAAAGAGAAATAAAAAAATTAGAATATATATATATATATATATATATATATATATATATATATATATATATATATATATATGAACTGGTTAATTATAAACTAACGGTTAATCGGTATTTAAAAGTCAAAATTAAAAATAAAAAATATTAAAATTAAAACTAAAATGGAATCCATTAAATCAATTAAATGAAAAAATTGATGATTTGATTTTAGACGGATTGTATATTTAACCTAATTTTCAATTTTTTTCATCCCTAATTCCAACACCATATTCTCATTTTACTGTCTATTGTAATTTTGGGTGAAAAAAAAAAACAAGAAAGGCCAGTTCTTTTTATAGTGAAAAACATAATTCTTGCAGCTACCTCGTTACTAGTGTCTAGTGGTAAAATGCAATGATTGACGTCCATATTTTTGTATGCAAAGCAAACCATCTAGATGTAAGCTTGAAATTTGAAGATTGTGAACTGGACATAAAAAGAATTAGTACCGAGGGTGAGAAAAAAAATCGTTAAATTTGGTTAACCGAGAAATCGAACAGAAATCGATCCGAAAAATAAGTTAATCGAATCGATATTTATGGTTAACTGTTAGTGTTTTATAAAAATCGATATTAATCGACTGATTTTTATTTTTTTAAGTTATAAATTAGTTAACCGAATCGAAACCTATAAATGAACACGCCTATATTTTATTAATTATATTTCACTCTTTTTTTATTTTTATTATAATTTTTTATTTCATTATTTTCATATTTAATTATTTATATCCTTTTAATTTTCATTTACTTTAAAATATTTCAATTTCATTTTAATTTTTTTAAAGTTATTTTAGTTAATTTATTAATTGTTCAATATGTACATATTTAGTGTTTCTTATTATTTTCTGATATATCAAATTTTCGTTAATTAAAATCAAAATATATTCGAAAAGTTATATAAAATTAATATATTAACTAAAAATTTCAAATAAAATAAAATTTTTAATATACGTGAAAATAATATTTTTGAATTTTTTAGTTTATGTTTGTTGTTTGAACATCATATTTAATTATTATGTTGGATTATATTTTTTTTCTAATTTTAAATTTTAAGTATTTTTGATAATTTAATTTTTTTATAAATGTATTTTATAATTATAGTGGTTAACCGAAAAATATTAGTTAACCGGTCTGAAATTTGAAACCGATAAACTGATAAACCGATGATAATGGACTGTTTAATGGACTGAAATTTTAAAAAATTGATATTAATCGACTGATTTTTTTTTTACTCATGAACCGGTTAACCGGTCCATACTCACCCTTAATTAGAACCAATTGTTTAACTTTTTGTCAAAATCGTATGTATTTAGGTTGACTTTTATTTGGTATTAACTAAACCTTTAGCAATAATTAGATCCGGAATTTATGAATCCAAATGTAAAAAAAAACCTTATTAAATTGAATCGAATCGAAAAAATTAAAATATAAAGATATATTTTATTTCATTTTATTTTAAAGATTATATATATATACTTTTTATAACATGTATTTTATAAATTATAACTATATCATAACTAATTTTCTAATTATATTTCATTCACATATAATTATATTTAGCTATTTTACGAATAAATTAATAATTTTTTAATTAATTTTATTATTTTTCCCATCATTATTAAAAGGAGTAAATTGCTATTATTTGTCATAGTAATTAATTATTATTACTATAAAAAATCTTGCAACATTTTTTAAACGAAGATTTTAATTGGCAAGTGGCAACCTAAAACTATTGTATAAATCATAATTGAATTAGAAACTTTGTTAATATAGTTTTAAGTAGAAATTTTGTAATTAATACTATTTGAATTTTTATATATATTGACTCAATTTAGAATAATTTTTTGATTTTCATATATACCTTAAAATTATTCTTTTTCAGCGTACAAATGTGAAATTTAAAATTGGACTATATTAAATTGGATTGTTCTAAAAAGATTGAAATATAATAGTGAATTGGACCGATTTTTCAATATGAAATTTTTTTACTTTTCAATACGGTTCTAATTTTTCGATTTGTAAGTGTCAAAATTCAATATAATTTTTAAAATTTTGTAATATCTAAATTGGACTGAATTGTTCTCATCTTTAAAATCATTAGTGATAATGAGTACTCGATTAAAATTATGAAAATAACATGCCACATGCATATATAGAGGTAATATAATCGGATTATATGCTACCTACCTCTTGTAGCGCAGATATTTTGGTGGAAGCGATTACAAAAATCCTTTCTGGCGTCACTGGTCTGGCTGATATCCACGAACAGGATAACGGCAACTAAACCACAGTTTAAAAGCCACCTAGAGTGAAAAACAGATGAGGGGAGAATCCAGCAGAGTTTCAGTATAAGAAATTTTTCTTCTCTTCTCTTATCTTTACCTTAACTCTATTTATAAAGAGCCTTATGCTCTTAATTAGGAGGGCTATTAATTAAGGTAATTAATAGGAAATAGCACTTACAAAATTAATGAGAATTAAATTGGCAGTTACAACTATTAATTAAGGAATTAATATGTAACATCTCTTATTTAATTAAGCGACAAATCCTTAATTAAAGGACCTAATATGGAACATTTTCCATACCAGTGTAATTCCCATATAGATATGGAGTCAGGCTCATATCGATAGTCATAAGCGTATCCAGACTCCAATATCTCCCACTCGCACATAATGGAACGATTTCCAGTCGAGTTCTCCAGTTATACAGGTAGGTAGACCGTATGACCAACATACATCGAGAGCACTAGTGCTATACACCTGTTAGGGATATATAGGGTCTCGAAAAGACGAGATCCTCTTATACACTTATGCCAAACTCTAAATTGCCTTCTCACATTCACTGTTTTAACTCATGATCTCATAAAATAATTTTCGTGTTCACTATTATATCTCTACTCATAGAAACTACAATAGGTATGCTAGTGAACCACAAAACAATTGAATGTGATCAAAAGGCTATATTCTCCTCTCACTATATGCCATCCATCAAGATTCAACTCGCTTTTCTAGCCAGGTCCGCTAAGCCCAAATTATCCCATGGCCTCTTGGAGACTAACTAAGTTAACCACACTGAACCATACTTCAGGAATAAATTAAGGGTTTTAAGAGTCGAAAAATAGTAGGGTCTCATAACAGGGAAAGTTGAGATCAATAATATTGACTTCCCATCCCTTGGTCACATAAGCACACATGATATAAAACATGTGTTATGGTGTTCATTCCTTCCCTTAAAGGAGCGCATGTCTTACATTTAAAATGTATATATATAACACCATACAGAACCATAAGGTTGCGATGCACCGAAGCATCCAACTTTAGTCCACTGACTTAAGGACCACTTCTGGCCTTTTTAGACAGAACATGGCAGTTACATATAACTTACCATCGGATTTCATACAATCCTTATTTGGATCTCAATCTAAAACATACAACTTTATGTATATCTTTATCTCGCACCTTAACAAGATAAATCTTGTAATTTCTGCAAGACGACACTTTTATTTTGAACAGGCTCTCGAGCAATCTCATATGTTCAAAATTTGTCTCATCTTAATCTTTGCTAATTTATCGATAAAACTAAAGCAAACACCCTTTTGAGTGAGCTACTTTTATATCCGACATGCTCAATCTCAAATAAATAACAGTAAATATTTACTCATAAACATTTACACTCATGTATTGCCAACACTGAACTTTGGTTATTATTCACAAATAATAACATTAAGGGATTATAAAAAAATATAACAGTACCAATTAAATTCTATGCAAACCTCGAGATCTAATGTGTTGCTCAAAACACTTCTCTCGTTACAGGTTTACTCAATGGATCTACATGCGTAGAAACATACTGTAAGTTCTCTTCTCCTCGTGCAACAATATCTCTCGTATATTGATACTTAATGTCGATATGCTTAGCTCTACTATAAGCTATGTATGACTGATTGTCATTATAGACTGTCACTGATATCTCTAAGGCAGTTACTCTTAAATGGCTCACAAGCCATTTTAGCCAAACTGTCTCTTGTACTACAGCTGAAAAAACGACAAATTCAGCTTTCATTATTGATAGGGCTGCACAGGTTTGTTTCTTGCTATTCCATGAAATAGCACCCTTGCCAGTAAGAATAAAAAACCTAAAGTGGATTTTCTCTCATCCACATCTCTTGCCCAAACAACATATCTGTATTCTCTCAATTGCAGATCCTTGCCTCAAAAATAGAGAGAATAATCAGCTGTACTTTTGAAGTATTTAAGTATCTTTTCAACTGCTTTTCAATGTGCTTCGCCTAGATTAGATTGATATCTATTTACCATGCCCACTACATAACACATATCATGTCTTGTATACAACAATGCATACAAAAGACTACCCACAGCACTAGCATATGCAACGTTCTTCATATGTTCCATCTCTTTCGGCATCTTAGGACATATCTCTTTGCTGAGAAACTGACTCTTAGCAATAAGGGTATCAATGGACTTGCAATTTCGCATATTAAATCATTCAATGACTTTGTTGATATATTTCTCTTAAGAAAAGAACAACAACCTTCTCGAGCGATCTCTTGAAATCTTAACTTCAAGAATCTAATATGTTTAACCCATATTTTTCATCTCAAAGTTGGACAATAACCAATCGTTGATTTTATTTACGTACTTTTTGTCATTTTTAGCTATTAGTATGTCGTTTACATACAATATTAAAATGATAAAATTACTTTTAGAGCTTTTACTATAAACGCAATGGTTTTCATCAATCATGTTGAGCCCATTCAACATGATTGTATCATGAAATCTCAAATATCATTATCTCGAAAACTATTTAAGGCCATAAATTGAACTCATCAATCAGCAAACCTTATGTTCGCTGCGTATTTCAATGAAACCTACAGGTTAATTCATATAGATTTTTTCATACAATTCTCCATTGAGAAAAGCAGTTTTTACATCCATTTGATATAGCTCTAGGTCTAAACTTGCCACAATGGCCAGAATTAACCTTATGGAAGTAAATCTTTCAACTAGTGAGAAAGTCTCCTCGTAATCAATCACTTCCTGTTGTGTAAGCCCCTTAGCGACTAGCCGAGCCTTTTATTTTTCGATACTTCTTTCAGCTTATCGCTTCACTTTAAGAATCCATTTGTTCTCAATTTGTGTCCTTCCAGTAGATCAACTAGTTCTCAAACATGATTTGATCTCATAGATGCCATTTATTCTTTCATTGCTTTAATTCATTTTCCTTAGATGGGCATGAAAGAGCCTCTTGAATATTTTTAGGCTTTTTCTCGTCTTGTGAGGTAACCAAAAGGGTTTCGTTCGAGCTTTTGATCTCAAATCGTCGGTGTGGAACACTTTTCCTTTTAGATTTTTGCAGCTCTGAATCTTGATAAACATTTCTCATATATTCATTGTGATTCAAAATGCTCCCACTAGGACTATGTTCTTTACTCCGACTGGAGTTAAGAATACCATATTCTTTACTTCCACTGGAGTTAAGAATACTCTCACTTAAATCAGGATCTCAAACATCCGGATCGTTTGGAGCATGAGGGTCTTAACCTTCTTCCTCTAACTCTCTCCCACTCTGATGGAGTGATCCTGATAGTTCATTTTTCCTGATATAAAGTGAAAACTTGATTCACTTTGCCCAAATTTAAAAATTTATTCTCCAAGAATATGATATCTCGTGATCTAAATTCTGTCATACTGCCATTTTCTTGCTCACCCATGAAAATGTATCCTTATAATACTTCAAAATATCTCATTAGATACTCTTTTTACCTCTTAGTCCCAATTAACCAATTTTACATGAGGTATCATGGACGTAAGCAGCACAACCCTAAGGTTGTAAATGGCTTAGGTCAGTGTGTCGACCAGTCCACATCTCATAAGGTGTGAATGTAACAGATATGGAGGGCACATGGTTTAAAGCATATGCAATAGTCAATAAATGATCTCCTCGATAGAAGATTGGCAAATCTGCATCTGCCATCATAGATCTAACAATATTAAGGAGAGTCCTATTTCTCCTTTCCGCAACACCATTTTATTGTGAAGTTCTGGGAATGGACAACTGATGCTCAATCCCCTTTTCATCACATAAAACTTGAAATTTATCAAAAAGATATTCCCGACCTTGGTCAGTTCTCAAAGTTTTAATCCTTTTGTCTAATTAATTTTCAACAAAATTCATAAAAAACTTGCAGCAACACAATGCTTCTGAATAATGAGAAATTAAATTAACATGACATTACCTAGTATAGTCATCTATAAACGTGATAAAATAGTAGGCTCCATGCCTTGCCCTTATATTCATTTAACCACATTCATCAGAATGAACTAACTGCATTGAAAATTTAGCTCTAGTTCCTTTTTCGAATGATTTTCTAACTATTTTCCTTTTTTGGCAATGCTTGCATGTAAGTAATTCAACCTCATTTGAACTGCCTATTAAACCTCTATTGGCTAACCGACTCCTTCGATCTAACCCGCTTTGATTTAATTCTAGCATGCCATATTTTAACTATGTGAAGAGAAAGGAATTAAAGAAAAAACTTATTTTCTTCAAATAGTTATGGTGCACATCCATAACAATAAAATCATTCAGCACTTTACTAGAACCATAATAATCATCATTTAAGCATAAGCATGTACTGCAATCCTCAAAATGTAAATTGAAAATAAATTTCAATAAAGAAAGAACAAAAACATAACTCTTAACAAAGGTATCTCGATCCCTTATTACATGGTCTATTGGTCCTAAATCTATCACCCACAAAGGATAAAATTCAGAATTGGATACACATATTTCACTCACTCTTGGGTAAAAATAGTGTACCTGTTTGGTCACAATGCAACCTCTTGCATAATGTCCTTTCTGTAGGCAATTGAAATATTTCACTTTTGAAACA
Organism: Excoecaria cochinchinensis; assembly: GCA_947683425.1. NCBI lineage: Eukaryota > Viridiplantae > Streptophyta > Magnoliopsida > Malpighiales > Euphorbiaceae > Excoecaria > Excoecaria cochinchinensis. The sequence continues at coordinate 1,833,641 of CANTUQ010000083.1, forward strand.
TTTACCTTCTTTTTGCCTTTTGACCATTCGTGATTCTATTTTACTTTTTGCTTTTTAGGGCTATTGACCCTTTTCCTTATCCTACTTTTGAAGTTTCGTTTATTGTTCTGATTAAAACTCATTCTATCGTAATGAGCCTATGCCATATTGTGACGCGCGCCGGACCAGCAAGGCCCTCTTTGAGCCCGCCTTTTGGGGCTCGAAAGATTGGATCGCGTTATTTTCGATCATGGGCGCCATGAGGCATCATAGGTATATTCCTCCCAATAGAACATTGGGGAAAACCAGCTAACCTAATGACACCTAAAGGCACCTTGAGGTGTCTTGGAGTCGCCACCCAAAAAAACTTGGGAGAGGTCTCTAACCTCGATGGTCTTAAACCAAAGACGGTGTTCGGAACTTTACTTTTATTAATGAGTCAAGTTAAGTCTTATAAATGGGTTTTTAATAAAACGCAATTCCACTTCTCTCCTCACGCGATCATGCATTGAAAATAAAGCACATTTCATTCACATTGAAAAGTAAGCAATAAATAGATGAATAAATTACAAGAATAAAATTTGCCCCAAACACTTAAATTACAAGGGTCCAAAATGAATAAGCATGAATAAACACCTTAAAAAAATAAAATCTAACATACATAAATCGGGACATTTATTGAATTTTGGGAACATTCGTTCCCCCTTTTTATTAAAAGATTAGAAAACTACTTTTTAGACATTTATTGTGAAAAATCAGGATTAGTGATCCCTATTTTGTGAAAATTAGTTCTCTATTTTGATGGTGAGATTTCATTGGATAAAAATTGGACATTGGTCCATTTTATTAATACAAAATTCCCAATTTTACTTATTGTAAATAATTATGACTTTTGTAATGCGGGCGAATTTTGAAATACATTTATACATACAATCACATAAAAAACATAAAGTGATAAATACGATGATTAAGAAATGCAAACCCAAGCTTCCGAATGATTTAGTTTTCTCGGTCCCCGATCCACTCGAAGTATCACTCAAAGTGAAGTAAGCACATTTTGGGCAATTAAAAAAGAACAAAATAAAATTATGTTAGTGAACTAAGTAATATCCATAATATAATATAAAAAATCAAATGAGCATGTAAATTAAATGAATAATTAGCCAAATAAATATTATAAATAAATAATAATTAAATAAATTAAACAAATAGACAATTGTTTGAACGAATCATGTAATCAATTAAATAATCACGCAAATCAATCAAGTCATTTAAACATTTACAATTAATCATGTCAAATGAATGTGTATAATCAATTAAATAATTATTTAGATGATATAATGATCAATCAATTAAATCAATTATGACAAATAAGAGTAAATAACAAATTGAATAAATTTATAATCAATTAAACATTTAATTAAACAATCAATTGAGCATGTAAAAAAAATCGATTAAAAATTCATTGGCTACAAATCCCATTATACATCATGCCAACAATTTATTTCCAAATTAAGGCTATTTATTGACAATACATGTTAACAAGCAAAATAATAATGGCACCCTAATAAATTAGGGCAGATAAATAACCAATACATAGTGATTAATCTGACAAATATAACACCTATGACATTAGTTATTAACAACAAATCATATACACGATTGACGCGATTAATTCTATATATAAGTATAGACACAACAAAATAATAAAACAACCAGGAGAATATATAATATTAATCTTCATTAAATCAAAGGCGCCAATAATAAAAAAGAAGATATTACAACATTATTTAGCAAAATCTAACAACAAGCATATAGGTACAGGTTTAATGAATATAGGAGGATGAAACAATGGACGATGAGCAACAGATTATTAACCACAACAATAAGTTAAAAATATGAACGAACAAATAAAAAATTGTTAACAATAACTAATAAAAATGCAGGTTAGTCTAAACGGATGACAGTATATTAATGCACAACAAAAAATAAGAATAATAAAATCAACAGAGGAAGAACACATGAATGAATAATGAAAAATACAACAGTGAATATATACAATAGGAAAATAAATAAGTATAAACGAAGGAGAAATAAAAAATGAATTTAGCTCGGATATTTACCCTCAGAAATATTATATTTGCAGCAAAATGAAGAATTGATATCTCCTATCGATTTGCTTTAGATAAAAATAAGAAAAAATTTGATTTAAATGTTTTGAATAACACTGATTAATGAAAACGAAAACTCAAACCTCAAGAATTAATTTGTTGGACTTAAGATTAATTTTCAGATGATTTTTTTTTTTTTTTTGCTCTTAAAGAAAAGCTTTTTTTTTCTCAAAAATTTTCTGGGTTTTTTCCTTCTGTGCTCCCCCAAAACAACCCCCCCCCCCCCCCCCAAAAAAAATTCTCTCCATTTTCTTTTCATACTTAGGTTTTTCAGGACATTTTTTTGGGTTTAAAACCCCTAAAATGCCCCTCAAAACCGACTGGAAATGACTAAAACCCGACCAAAAATCGCGCTGGAGGAAGAAGACGGGCTACAGTAGCCTGGTAAAAGACAGCGTGTCGCACCTTTCAACACGCGACACGCCAAGTAGGCAACCGTGTGCTGCGCGGCATAACGCGCGCGCAAGCCCTCGCGAAAAGGGGCAAGGCGCGCGTTGTGCTGCGCGCGTCAAGGGACAACACGCGGGGAGCACCGCGTGCGCGTCAAGGGACAACACGCGGGGAGCACCGCGTGCGCGTCAAGGGACAACACGCGGGGAGCACCGCGCGCCCCCCTGCGTGCGCGAAGGGAGCCTCGCGTGCTCCCCTGCATGCGCGATGTTCCCCGCACGCGCAGGGGAGCGCCACGCGTGGTGCTCCCCTCGCGCGCAGGGGAGCTTTGCGCGATGCTCCCCGTGGGCGTAGGGGATCATCGCGCGGGCGCAACATGTCCCATATGACGGTATGGCTCACACTGACGGTATGCCGTATGTCCATCACACTCAGTCTGGTTACCAGGGGGCATCTTCTTCTACGGCTTCCCCACCACCACAGTACAGAGCACCTCACAGCCAGCACACCTCAGAGCCTGCCTTCCAGGATATGTACCGGGACATGATGACCGCGTTCGCAGCTATGGGGCAATGCCATGATGAGAGCATCCATCTCTTGAGACAGCAGATCCTGGATGAGCGTCGGCACATGATGCAACAGATCATAGACGAGCGTCGGTTCATGAGATAACAATTCACGAACGACCGCCAGCTCATGAGGCAGGAGATGGCACAGGGGTTCGGGGAGATAGGTAGACAGTAGGGCCAGATAGAGAGATTGATGTCCACCACTCTCGAGACCCATGCGCAGAGATTTGAGGAGGCCTATCGGGAAATGGATGACTCACTAGCTATCACCCGACAACGGATCGATGTTCTGGAGCAGACTATTGGGGGGGCATCCCGGGATGTGAGAGACTTGCGGGATGATTTGGGAAGAGATCTTCCCACCATCCGATCCGACTTGGGACGTCATATTGATGAGTACGCTACTGTGATCTCAGGTTTAGCCTCCAGCTTTCAGGAGCTGTCTCATATAGTGGCGAGCATGGCCAGCCCCTTTCTCGGCGGACAGGCACAAGTTAGGTTCAGAGCATCAGATCCGTCATCTTCAAGGCCACCACCCGAGGATGTCACATATCAGCCTATACCTCCTCCAGCTCACCCAGAGGCCCCCGATATGCCTACTGACTACCCTCCGTGGTAGAATCGTTTCAGGGAGTTGATAGACATTATTTTGGGTGTATGATGTACAAAAATATTCTGTGTATAATATAAACTTATATTAGCTTTTATTTTTATTCTGCTGATACTATTAAATGTAATGAACATAGCACATGAAAAAAAAATTAAATAATATAATAATAATAAAGTAAACAAAATAATAATAATAATAATAATAATAATAATAATAATAATAATAATAATAATAATGAAATGATGAATGAAAAAAAAATAATAAATAAATAAATAAAAATTCAAGAGATTGATTAAAATATTAAGATAACGAAAATGAGCTGATTTGTATATCATCAGAACAGATTAATGCAATCAATTAAAGTATTTTCTTGAACATTCAGGCGCACGACGACGATGTCTAACAGCCACTCAAATGAATGATCAACTTGCCAACTGAGAAATGAAGTCTGTCATGACACCACAAAAATCAGTTTTATACTAATCCGGCTGGAGGTAGACACCGCACAGGTTAGATGTTTCCACGAATACAAGGCTAGACACCGCACAGGTTAGATGCCGACACGGCTGGAGTTAGACACCGCACATGTTAGATGCTTCAACGAATACAAGGCTAGATGCCGACACGGCTAGAGCTAGACACCACACAGGTTAGATGCTTTAACGAATACAGGGCTAGACACCGCACAGGTTAGATGCCGACACGGCTGGAGCTAGACACCGCACAGGTTAGATGTTTCAACGAATTCAAGACTAAACACCGCACAGGTTAGATGCCGAAACGGCTGAAGCTAGATACCGCACAGTTTAAATGCTTCAATGAATGCAAGGCTAGACACCGCACAGGTTAGATGCCGAAATAAGGAGGGTTAGACACCGAACAGGAGGCCAAACATCGCACTGGAGGAAAACCAAAAGCGGCAAGGGTTAGAACGTCGGCAAACAGACAGTAACTACCCCGAGTGGTCTTAGTCAGAACAAAAGACAGCTGAGTCAGGTACGCGTCTCTTTTTCCTTGAGTTTTGGCTCACCTAGACACCCAGGCACTACATTCCCCAAAACTGGGGGCAACTGTAGACACCGGGTCCCGAGACAGCTCAGACCGAGGTTACCCGATGATGAAAAATGGCAATCGCTCTCGAGCAAAAGATTAAAAATGATAAATCCCTTGTCGAAAACTTCTCTATTCTATTTTATTTTATTTTATCTTTTATTTTTATATTTATTTTTATTTTTATTTTTATTTTCGTTTCTTTGTCTTGTCTTTTCTCACTTCCGAGCCCTGAGTCGGGTATAAAAAAAAAAGGTGTGGCGTGAGAGTAATAAAAGGAGGTCAGAAGAGTAAGTGAGAAAAGACAAGTCAATGAAAAAAAAAAGTGTCTTTCTGTGGCGTGGGTGCGGCCACGTGGCCGCATCCACGCGGCTCCCTTGGCCAACCACGCGGCCAAGGCAGCCTTATGCTGCCTTTGCGCGCGTGGTGAGGGGCCCAACACGTGCCTCCCTTGTTGGGTCGCGTGTTGGGCCATTTTAAGCACCGTTTGGTGCTTTTATCTTGCTACCCGCATGTTCCCTCATTTCCTAACTCCATTTTCCTTCAGTTTTCTTTCACCTCACAAATCTTATTTTGCTCGTATTTACTTATTTTTCTCATATTTACTTTTTTGTGGTCCATTTTGGGTACTTTTTACGTCAAAACAATCACATTCTCGTGATTTTCAAGTTGATATAATTTGTTTTAAATTTCTCGACCGTTTTTTTTAGTGGGTATTTCGACTATAAGGTTGATTTTCTTGAGCTTCTCTATTTTATTTCATGATGTTATATTATACTACTTTTATTTCATATATTGATAAATTTTAGAGTAGTACATTTATCTTTGTTTTAGTATAAGTAGCATGTGTAAAATAAATAGTTATGAAAATTGTATATGCCGCTTGAGGACTAGTTTCTTTAGTTTGTTTGTATCGAAAAAGAAAAAAAGAATAAAATAAATATAAAAAATAAAAAATATATAGAAGTTAGCGAATGTTGTCTCCTATAGGATGATATTCTTTGTCCTAACATACATAATAATGAGCAGCAATTAGTAAAAGAAACAATAAAAATAAGAGAAAGTGCATACCTTTTTGTTGCGTCACACGATGTAAAAGAAAGAGAATTGAAAGGCATGTGTGTGACTATGATACGCTAAGATAGACTAATTATATAGGAATCTGTTTTTGTCACGTGGTCAATTAATGCAAGTGATGTGCACAGAATTAACTGTCCAATGCAATAATTGCTTCTCCTTAAAATATATATATATATCTTCTCCTTAATATATATATATATATATATATATATATATATATATATATATGCTTAAATGATGATATAAAATAATAATAATAATGATAATGGTAATAAGTAGGTAAATAAACATAAAGTATTGATTTATATCATGTGTACTAACTGTTGGCTTATTTTCAGGATGCCTCGACAGCGCCACGTACGCCAGAGACGAGATGCGCCTCAGCCACCGACAGAGATGACGGACGCTCAGAGACAGCGCCTCGAGACATTATCCCAGATACAGGTGGTGCCTAGCTGGTTTATGTGTCGGCCATTTTCAGAGCAGGTAGGCATGTGGAATGAAGTGAGTGGTCTGATAGAGGCCGCAGGCTGGACAGATTTTATGGGGAGATGTTACGCGACGTACCCAGATATCACCAGGGAGGTGTTGGCCACAGTTCAGTATGCTGGATATGAGAGGCCAGACGAGAAGCCAGGGACCATATCTTTTTGGGCTCGAGGCCAGTATTGCTAGATGAGCCGTTTAGATTTCGCGCAGGCGATGGATCTCCCGACGGGGGAGTATGTCATGGTGCCAGACAGGATCGCCCCCACTCACTGTTCGGAGGCAATTGCAGCACAGGGGGTTACATACCGTACCAGCCGGATGAAGAGTACTCTACTGCATTCACAGGCCTTGAGGTACATCCAGAAGGTGTTGGCTAGTAGCTATTTCGGACGAGCTAGAAGTCAGGGCTCGAAAAATGTCGTCGAGATCTGGAGCCTATGGGCTATAACGACTGGCAAGAGGACGAATATAGCTTATGAGATCGTTTTCACTTTGGTCAGAGTCGAACGGGAGACCACTGGGCCCATATATGTTGGCGGATTAGTGACTAGGTTACTGTTTCGTTTGGGATTCCCCCCTGACTCGTTTGGGAGACACGCTGAGGGTGACATAGGTATTGATATGGCCGTCGCCGGGGCTATGGGCATGGTGGAGCCGATATCAGAAGGGTCAGAGCAGGTTAGACTGCTCAGCATGGCAGAGACCAGGCGTCTCTGCAACTTAGCTCCTCTCCTAGAGACAGCCGGTACATCAGGGGATGCCCGCATGCAACAGGGTGATGACGAGGCGCCGCATACACCTCGAGGTGAGGAGGGCGTAAACGATTATGACCCTGCTGCATGCGAGCATCCCCTGATGTACCGGCTGTCTCTGGGAGAGGAGCCAAGTTGCAGAGACGCCTGGTCTCTGCCATGCTGAGCAGTCTAACCTGCTCTGACCCTTCTGATATCGGCTCCAGCATGCCCATAGCCCCGGCGACGGCCATATCAATACCCATGTCACCCTCAGCGTGTCTCCCAAACGAGTCGGGGTGGAATCTCAAACGAAGCAGTAACCTGGTCACCACTCCGCCAACATATATGGGCCCAGTGGTCTCCCGTCCGACTCTGACCAAAGTGGAAACGATCTCATGAGTTATATTCGTCCTCCTGCCAGTCGTCATAGCCCATAGGCTCCAGATCTCGACGATATTTATCGAACCCTGACTCCTAGCTCGTCCGAAATAGCTACTGGCCAACACCTTCTGGATGTACCTCAAGGCCTGTAAATGCAGTAGAGTACTCTTCATCCGACTGGTACGGTATGGAACCCCATGCTGCAATCGCCTCCCAACAGCGAGTAGGGGCGATCCTGTCTGGCACCATGACATACTCTCCCGTCGGGAGATCCATCGCCTGCGCGAAATCTAAACGGCTCATCTGGCAATACTGGCTTCGAGCCCAAAAAGATATGGTCCCTGGCTCCTCGTCTGGCCTCTCATATCCAGCATACTGAACTGTGGCCAGCACCTCCCTGGTGATATATGGATACGTCGCGTAACATCTCCCCATAAAATCTATCCAGCCTGCGGCCTCCATCAGACCACTCACTTCATTCCACATGCCTACCTGCTCTAAAAATGGCCGACACATAAACCGGCTAGGCACCACCTGTATCTGGGATAATGTCTCGAGGCACTGTCTCTGAGCGTCCGTCATCTCTGTCGGCGGCTGAGGCGCATTGCATCTCTAGCGTACGTGGCACTGTCGAGGCATCCTAAAAATAAGCCAACAGTTAGTACACATGATATAAATCAATACTTTCTGTTTATTTACCTACTTATTACCATTATCATTATTATTATTATTTTATATCATTATTTAAGCATATATATATATATATATATTAAGGAGAAGCAATTATTGCATTGGACAGTTAATTCTGTGTACATCACTTGTATTAATTGACCACGTGACAAAAACAGATTCCTATATAATTAGTCTATCTTAGCGTATCATAGTCACACACATGCCTTTCAATTATTTCTTTTACATCGTGTGGAAGGTATACACTTTCTCTTATTTTTATTTTTTCTTTTGCTAATTGCTGCTCATTATCATGTATACTAGGACAAAGAATATCACCCTATAGGAGACAACATTCGCTAACTTCTATATATTTTTTATTTTTGTTATTTTATCTTATTATTTTTTCTTTTTCGATACAAACAAACTAAAGAAACTAGTCCTCAAGCGGCATATATAATTTTCATAACTATTTATTTTACACATGCTACTTATACTAAAACAAATATAAATGTACTACTCTAAAATTCATCAATATATAAAATAAAAATAGTAAAATATAACATCATGAAATAAAATAGAGAAGCTCAAGAAAACCAACCTTATAGTCGAAATACCCACTAAAAAAATGATCGAGAAATTTAGAACAAATTATATCAACTTGAAGATCGCGAGAATGTGATCGTTTTGACGTAAAAAGTACCCAAAATCAACCACAAAAAAAGTAAATACGAGCAAAACAAGATTTGTGAGGTGAAAGAAAACTGAAGGAAAATGGAGTTAAGAAATGAGGGAACACGCGGATAGCAAGATAAAAGCACCAAACGGTTCTTAAAATGGCCCAACACGCGACCCAACAAGGGAGGCGCGTGTTGGGCCCCTCACCACGCGCGCAAAGGCAGCATAAGGCTACCTTGGCCGCGTGGTTGGCCAAGAGAGCCGTGTGAATGCAGCCGCGTGGCACAAAAAGACACTTTTTTTTCATTAACTTGTCTTGTCTTTTCTCACTTACTCTTCTAACCTCCTTTTATTACTCTCACGCCACACCTTTTTTTTTTAACTTTACTTTTTACCTACCAACTTTTCTTTATTACTTATCACAATTTTTTTTGACCCTTTTTTTTTACACCAATCTTACTTTACTTTATTCATTGTCTTGTCTTTTTCAACATCAATTCGACATATCACATTTGACTCTATTTTTTTTTTTGCTTGCTCCCTGAATGCTTACTTTAGACTGACTGTCTGCTATCGGCTCTTTTTATTGAATATTTTCATGCAAATAAATTATACACGCCAGGATACTAATAATAATAATAAATAAAAATTAATTATGCTAGTGAAAATGCATGATCCTAAAATGCTCGAAAAAATGGTCTATTTTATTAAGAGGGCCGAATTAATACTTTATCTTCTTTCTTTTACTAATCTCGCTTATTTGTTCCTTGTACAGGTATCCGAAGATGTCAGCACCCCTCCTCGACAGATTGCGCCGGTTACTGGACAGCCCCAAAACCTGGAGAAGTGACACCCTAACCCCCTTTTCTAGTCTGAAGTTCTTGAGAAGAATCAGATTGGATCGAGATCTTTTATCAGCTGCTGCTCGCTATTAGGACCCTCGATTCCATGTCTTCCGATTTACTCATCAGGAACTATGCCTTTGGCAGAGGAATTCGCCGCAATTTCTAATGTGAGGCTCCCTCTTGGCACTCTTCCCTGTGTTCCCAGTCAGGGACCATACCAGCTCAGGGATGTGGCTTTTGCCCTGGGGCTGCCACCCTCTCAGACAGCTCGGCTAGTTCCTCGAGGGGATTCTTTTCCTCTGGAGCCCTTACTCGACGCACTTAGTGACTTTTCTGATGTGCCCACTTATTGGACCGGTGTCGTCTTGTTGGTCTGCCTATCCAGATACCTGCTAGTGACCTCGGATGAAGCAGTCGGTGACTACAGACTGTTCAGCATTGTAGATGGCATTCATCGCAAGCTAACCCCTTTTCCTGTTATTCTGGCTGAGACGATCATCGGCCTGGACACTTTGCGCTCTGACCGTACAGCTTTCATGACCAGGAGCCCCTTATTACTTCAGGTAATCTGAGTCATTATTTAAAGATAGTGCGCCACTTGTGGGTTTTCATACTAGCTTTTCTTATTTGGAAATGCGTCCCATTAGGAATTTTCACATAACTTGATGCCTTATTTTTGCCTGAAATGAACCCAACTCACTCCAGCGATTTTTTTTTTATTATCCCCAGCGGAGTCGCCACTGTAACGTGCCCGAACCCCGCTTGGCATTCGGGTCGCCCTCGAGAGTCCACTTTTAGGACCCGAGACCGAATGAAGGTTCATTAAAACTCGTGAAATCTGATCGCTTCACAATGGACAGGAATATATCCAAATCCATTGTTGGCAATCAACTTACAAGAGCGTCTATTGGGTTACCATAAGGCAGGATCACGGAGTCGCCACCCGATAAAATATCGAGAAATAAATCTAACCTTATGAGGCCCAAAACCAGAAAGGGTTCGAGACCTCATTCATACCTTTGGTTAATATTATGTAAATGAGTTTTTTAGGATCAATTATTTTATCTTTCTTCTCACACGATTCATGCAATAAATTAAAATGCATTAAAAGCCCATAAAAAGCAATAAATAAAATGATAAATAAATAAATAAATAAATTACAAGGATAAAATTTGCCCCAAAAGTTAAATTACAAGGGCCCAACACGAATAAATAAATAAACACTTCACAAAATAGAAATAAAATACATCATACATAAATCGGGTCATTTATTGAATTTTAGGAACATTGATTATTGACTTAAAAATTAGAGAACTATTTTTAGGCATTTGTTAAAAAAAATCGGAATGAATGATCGCATTTTATGAAATTGGTTCTCCATTTGATAGTGAGATTTTATTGAGTAAAATAGGACATTAGTCCATTTTATTTAATAAAATCCCCAATTTTAAATATTGTAAAAAATATGATTTTTTATAATACAGGCAAGTCTAAAATACATTTTTGCATGCGACACAAAAATAGTATACTAAATAAAATACGGCAATTAAGAAATGCAAACCGAATACGAAGGTCTTAGTTTCTCGTTCCTCTAGCCCGCTCAGAAATATCACTCAAGGCGGAATAAATAGATTTTGAGGCGATAAAAAAGAACAAAATAAAATGTTAGTAAATTAAATCAAATAATATAAACAAGCAATTAATTGAATTAAACATAAATAATCAATCAAATTAATTAAAGATGAATAAATAACCAATTAAATCAACTAAATATAAATGATCAAATAAATAAGATGATAATAACAATAATGATAGTAACAATAATAATAACAATGACAATAATAGTCACAATAATCACAATAATAATATATATGATAACACAACAAAAATAATAATAATAATAATAATCTTACTAATAATATAAAATAATAACAATAATAATAATAATAATAATAATACACAATAATGCTAATAACAAATAAATAATAATAATAATAACCATTGCACAGTAATAATAACAATAAATCAAATAATAATAATAATAATAATAAAACAGAATAATAAATAATAATAAATAAATGCATTAATAATAATAATAAGACAAATAATATTAATAGCAATAATAGTAATAATGCAATGTAATAATAATAACATGAACAAAATAATAATAATGATAATAATGACAATAATAATAACACAAAATAATAATAATAATAATAATATACAAATAATAACAATAATAATAATAATACCAATGCCAATGACATAAAGTAATGATGATGATAATAATAATAATAATAATAATAATAATAATAATAATAATAATAATAATAATAATAATAATATAAAATAAATAAACATAACATAAATAATAATAAATAAATAAAATGATAACAAAATGATAATATCTGTACTAACAATAAATTGATGACATAACAATAAGGATGAATATAGTAATCATAATAAAACCACAATAATGATAGTAATAATAATGTGCTAATAACAATAATAGTTATAATGTAAAATAAATAATATTAATAATAACAAATAAATAACAATATCACATAACAATAATTATAATCAACAATAATATTAGCCCAATCATGATAATAATAATAATATTAAAATAATAATAACAAACACAACAATAATTAATAATAGCTAAATATATACAATAATAATAATAATAATAATAATAAACACAACAATAAATAATAAATAAATACAATAATAATAATAATAATAATAATAATAATAATAATAATAATAATAATAAACATAAAATAAATAATGTTAGTAACAATAATATTAATATAACTCATTAATACTAATAATAAATATATAAAATAATATTAATATTAATAATAATAATAATTATAAAAAAACAGAATAACACACAATAGTAAATAAATATAATAATAATAATAATAATAATAATAATAATAATAATTAATATTAATAATAATAATAATATATTAAAATAAATAAATATAAAATAGAATTACCTCACCGGAGCCGCCGGGGATCGCCGGTGGTCGACAACTCCCTCACCAGAGGAGAGATCGCTGCCCGAGGAGCTTGCCGCCGGTGTCCACGCGCCGGTAGGAGTCGCCCAATAGCCGGAAATCGCGTCGGAGCGTCGCGCCATTGCTCTCTCCGATATCTCCTTTCCCGGCGAATGGCGGTGGCCGGTGGCCACCACCGGGTGCGTCTGGGCCTGCCCTGTCCGGCGATGGGGCGCGTGTGGCGGTGCGCCGCCGTGGCTGGCCGACGGAGGCACCGCCTCCTTCTTCTCTTCTTTTCTTCTTTTTTCTTCCGCCGGCGTCGTGCTGCGTTTCCGTTGGGCCTCTCCACCTTGGTTTCCCTTTTCTTCTTTCTATTTTTCTTTCTTTTGTTTCCCTGGTCCGTGTCTCCTCTTTCTCTTTTATTCTTTTGTTTTTCTTTCTTCTGTATTTTGCTCTCTTTCTTTTTATAATTTTTTGCTTTGCTCCTCAATTCCTTCTTGCTCTCTGTGTTTTCTTCTCTTTTCTATTTTCTTTTCCTTGGTTCCCCTTGTGTTCTTCAGTCGAGAGAGCCCCTGTCTTGTTCTTTTTTTAATTTCCTATCTCTTTCTTTTTATATCCCCTAATTAGGTTAAACTTGGTTCCTCTAACAATTTACTCCATTTTTAATTTAGTTAATTTAAATTAATTTATTTAAATAATTACACACTTAATTAATTAAACACCCACATATTTTATCTAATTAGACATTATATTTTTATTATCTATTTCAACTTTAATTATCCAACAATACTAATTTGTAAGTTAACTAATTTATATTTAATTTTTCAAACATTTTAATTACCCCAAAAAAATACTAACTAATTAATTAACTAATAATACTAACTAATTAATTAACTAATTAATTTTTAATTTTACATACCCATATATATATTTTCCGGAGGAATTATCGAGGACCCAAAACTGTCATTGCCATTTTTTTTCATTAAACCTGACTCAGGGCCCGGTGTTTACACATATGCACTTCAATATTGAGCTTAATCGCTATCAATTAGTCCTCATTAAACTCCAAATGACAAGCGATATCATCAAATGTCTTAATGTTTGTCCATATGAGTTAGTTACACCTCACATGCTTCTAACTCTTTGATAAGGAACGGATAACAGCTTGAACTGCTACTCATCGGTTAACTTATAACCAACCTCACTAAACTTACTAATCTTATTTATCTCTCATAGATGTTTTTGCATCGAATAATCAGACTTTTTCTGATAAATATTAAATTTGGTCATTAATGATCAAAAACTTAGTTAGAGACACAACTTTGAACTTTTCTCGCAAAGCGATCCACAGATCCATTGCATTTTGATACTTGTGAAACTGTTTAGTGATATCATCATCTATTGCACTTAACAAAATGATATGAGCAATGGAATTCTTCTTTTTCCATGCCACATAGATATTTTGGCCCCGCCTATACTGGAATGTAGTGTCATTCTCAAGTTCAACCATAACCGAATTTAAGCGTTCAAGAGTCTCTTGCTCTTCAAGCACATACTGGATTCTCATACTCCAGATTTCACAATTGTCACCATTCATCTTAATATATTTATTAAGTTTTGCAACAATTAACTTGGAAGCAGTATCCATTAGGATCCACTGATCTCAAATGGAACAATGCAGCACAATTTTAAAGGAGATAATGCAATACATGCTATTTACTACGCATCTGAAATAATAACCTAGTAATGTTTTTTATTAGATTTCAATTCGAAAAGGCTACTAATAGTATCCAATTACCCTCTAAGTCCTAATGTCCAACCTTACAAATTAAAATTTCATGTATAGTAAATCTGAATTATTTGATTATTAAGTTCTCAAACTTAAGAGGAAAATAATATTAGTTTAAATTTATTAAGCCTCTACTTAATAAACATGCAATTATTTTACTCATAAAATAATGCAAGACAATTAACAGTTAAACAAACACATTTATTATAAAGTTAAATGCCATCATAATAAATAAACGCATTCATTCAACAAATAAATAAAATCCAATAATCCAAAATAAGACACATGTGTCAAATAACAATAGGACACATAAATCCTATTTAATAAAATTAAACGCTAACAAAGATTGACACTCATGTCAACTAATCTAGAAGTCTAAATTTTCGCAAAATCTTTCTTGACACTGGGACTGATTTTTTGACCATCTTCATCAATTTATTTGGTAACTCATAAGTTCGTTGATGAAGTCATAGATGATACACACTACGTCCACTTCTCAATTTCATCACAGATGTAATATTGCTCCTCAATATTCCTCTTTTGGCAACTCTAGCCAAAAAGTGGATGATAGATTTTTTAAAAATTCTATCTCCAATGTACCAGGTAGTTTCTAATAACTCCCTGAGTTCTGGATGATATACAATGGAGTCAGTCAACGCTTTAATTAGAACTCTATCATCCTTTCCCATACATAAACCACCTAACCAAATGCACTCCTGCATTTCTTCATGCATAAATATTATGTGATGCACTATTGCATCAATGTTGTCAGCTCGGATCTTCTTTCGCATTCTTATATTGCTTACTAAATGCACTTTTGCATTTGTTAAAAGAATTCCAAACGGAGTGCAAGGAACCACATGAGTTCTTATCATCACCATTTCTGTAACATATCACATAAACAAAATGTAATTAATACATTCATGTATAAACATATATGATTGAAACGCATTTCAATCAACAATAAGGACATATCCTCAAAATTTTTCAAAAAAAATATTTTTCAAAATTATTTAAAGGAAGAAAACACATTTTTCACAATTTTATAATATATTTAATAATTTAAAACTAAGAATTTATTTTCTGATCATCAAAAAATTTTGGAAAAATAACTAAAAAATCAGAAATATTTTGAAAAATGGTTCTGTAAAAAATCAGAAATGATTCAGTGGTCAGAGAAGGCCGCACGCGCCACCAGAGGGAGGAATGACGCCCCCACGCACCATCACGCGCACCACGTTCGTCTCCCACTTGTCCTGTCACGTGTCACAACCACAGTGAGTCACGAGTCGGAATATGGTTGATCCACCTGTCACAAAAGGTGCAACCGTGGACATGTCATCGCCACGTGGTCCGACACCTGTCGGCCATGTGGCATCAACCTATTGGGCCACATGGCACCAGTGACAGGTCACTGTGCTGACATGGCCCGACACGTGGTATAACTTCATTCATCCACGTGTCACCTCCTGATTGGTCCACGTGACGCCTTGTGAATACATTATCACCACGTGGCTGCGGAATCCCATTGGGCCAAAGCTTTCGGACGTCTAATATGAAGTAATTAATTGTATTATAATTAGTATGTCAGGATCTAAACTAACTGAGTTTATCATATAATCTAAGCAATATAATTAGAATCTAATTATACTAATATACTTCCGTTATAATATAAGTATAAATATACTGAAAGTACATCATATCACATTAAATATAATAAAGTAATACCACTAATAATGGAGAAAGCAATTTAAATTGGGATAAAGGCAAAATGTATAGAAAAGAATTCTTAACCTGGCAAAATTTTTCTAGGAAGGCATAAAAAAAATCTATAATTAGCGGCATCTTTTTTTTTAAAAAAAAAAATTCAAATTGGTACCATAACAATTAAATAATGGAGTGGCACATATGGATATTAACCACAATCCTTTTATGTTCTCAACTAATTTATCTCAGGAAAAATATACTTTTAAGTTTCTGAACTTTCATGGTTTTTGCTGTTAAGTTCATATACTTTTATTTAGCAATATTAAGCTTCTGAATTTTTATATTTTGCATATTAAGCTTTTAATAAATGAAAAATATGAAATTAAATTGTATATCCCGCTTAACATATATTTAGTATCTACATCAGAATTTCAATTTGATATGCCCTATCATATTTCTTATCAATTTTAAGTTAAACGACATTTTCAATTGGTACTTTAATTTAAAATTGATAAGGGTATCAATTGTGGCACATCAACTTCAAATTGAGGCGTATATATCAAAGACGCATGAAACGAGATGTATTATTTAATTTCACATTTTAGGTCCATTAAGGTATTAATGTGTAAAAAAAATATTAAAGGCTCAATGTTGCCAAATAAAAATATAAAAGCTTAATAGCAAAAATTCTAAGAGTTTAGGGGTTATCTTATGTCACATTTTTATATTAAAATTTTCATAAATATGATTTGTACAATATTTTCCACATCTAGTATTAGCATTTGCTTGGCTGATAAACCAACCTAGACTCATTAAATTGGTTTTCTGAATATCCTAAATAGAATAATAGAGATCATATAAATGGAAAATCAAGTCCACAATAAAAACAAAATCAATTTCCTTGAGTGGCAGATCCACCAAACTAAAATTTTAAATTATCTTTGAAAATGTATAGGCATCAACCACCAGTTTTCTATCTAAATAATTAAGAAGCAGAGTATAACTGTACAAGAAATACTGTTTCTTTGTTTTTGTTTTTGTTTTTCCATCACTTTCACCAACAAGCACTTACCAAACCACACTTTGAAAGCTAAAAACAACAAAAAATGAACATGTCCTATATATAGTTCTTGAGTGCACTCCTCATTGCCCCATCTAATATAGGGTACCCTATAGTTCAAAATATAAGGGAACCCAATATAGTTTGGAGCAATTATTTTTCAGCCACTATGTGTCTTTGATTTTTTTCCTTTTTTTTTTGGTTTGTCTGTTGAAATATGTCTATTAATTATAGGGTAGAAAAGTAATTAAGACTCAGAAGAAGGAGCGTTTGGCTGGAGGTCTACCAACAGCTCTCATCAAGTTGGCAATTTCAAGAACTCTAGCCGCTTTTGTTCCTCTCTTACCCTCAGCTGATGCCCTTCTCTCCTCTGCTTTTCTGTGTGCTTTTGCTATCTCGTTTTGCATCTTCTCTAGGGCTTTTGCTCTTTTCTCCTCCAGCTTCCTCTGCACACATTTTAATTAACCTAATTCGTTAGTCTAAAAATCAAAGCAACACTATTTTTGGGTTACAAAAGAGTGGCAGAATATATATGTGTAATAACAATTGCAAATGTCAAGAACAAATTGAAAACAGAGGGTTTTCGTGCTTTTAATTAAATATTAATCATCACACTAAATTTTGATGGATTAAAATGGATATTGTTTAACCATAAGAAGTTGATTTAGTGACTAGCATTTGACCAAAAATACAAAAGATTTCGAGTTTAATTCATTTAAAATGTACTTTTTTAAACTCTCGATGAACCCTCTAAAAGTTTTCTCATAATCATTCCAACAATTGGTTCTACATAGGAAAAAATTCCATAAAACAATTGCAATCTAACAAATAGTGAGTGATTGATTCCACGTGATATGATAGTTTGAGTACCAAGAAATTTAAAACCAAAATATTAAAAGGAAGAACATGTTTTAAATACAAAGCCTTCTATAGAGATTCCTCATCAAATGAGTATACATGTAGTTGATAGAAAAGAAAAGAAAAAAGAAAAGGTTATTAAGTTATTGTGCTTTCCTGGAAGCAATAATTACAACCTAGAAAATTTGCTCATAAACTAGCTAATAAGAATAGATATATAAAACATCCACTTAATGTTTGAAGACTTAATCTAGCCAAGATAGTTCAAAAATCAGTTTGATTAAAACATAATTAATTAAGCACCATGCATGCAGAAAACTAATCTAACGTACCTCAACTTTCTTCATCCAAGAAGAAGCCTTTTGGACTTGTTCGCTCTCCCATCCATTAATAATAGCATCCTCTCTTTTAAACCTATTATTAATCTTTGCAATCTTTGCGTTTTGCCATGCACTTATCTTTGTTTCCACTTCCTCTTTCTTCACTCTCTGAACTGAAACCTCTCCACCACCTACCTGGTGGTGGTGATTGGACCCGACCCGTCTTGAGCTTGAAGTCGGATCTGGGTCCATGTTATCACCTGGCACAATAGCCAAAGGATTAGAGTCTTCAGGCACATCATCATCTTCTCCAATCCTACCCAAGTTGTTAGTTCCATTAACATCATGATCATTGTTCTCAGAGGAGTTAGGATTATTGTTCATGCTAGTGCTTCCTATGGCAGAGCCAGCAAGAACCAAAGCATTAAACTCTCTGCTCATGCTTGTGAAATTCTCACTTGAACCTCCTTCACTGCTCATGGACATGGAGTGTGACCGGTGGCTCCCTGTTTCCCAACGCCCTCTAGGTACCGCCGGCGGCGGGGTTAGCGCGTGGATATCACGCACATCTTCAGTTTCTTGATCTTGGTCGGTTTCATTATTGGTGGCCGTGCTAGTGGATGGTCTTTGATGAGCATTTAGCATAGCGACGAAGATGGATCGAAAGATAGTATAGTGATGAAGAAAGTGGGATAATTAGTTAAAAGATTTTGTGAGTTAAGTGATTAGTTTTGGAGTTTAATTAATTAAGAATGATTGATGATCGTGTGATATGGGAGGGGGGTGGGATGAAAATTCTTAGGAAGCTTAGTGGGCTCATTGGATGTGATCTTTTGCTTTCCTCTTTTTTATTATACTTCATGTTTTTTTTTTAATTACTTGTTTATTTGACATTTGTGTTAGTCCCCCTAGTTTTTACATTTTACTTAAATTCCCCTCTTCAAGGTATTATTATGTTCGTTTATTTGTGGATATAAATGTCAATTACACAAAGTTATATTAATTAATTGAACCAAGTGATATATACTATACAACTCACCAAAATTTTGTTTTCTAAAATTTAATTAGAATCATGTCATTATTAGTCTAATAATAAAATACATATTTGGTGAATTAAAATAAGAAATCATTTTTCACCCAACTAAGGGTGGACTGATGATTGGAAGCTTAGGTAGGAACTTTAATAGTCACTTTGTTTATTGGTGATACTGGTAAACATATAGATATCCTTACATCATCTAACCCTTATCAAATAGAAAAGTACCTAATATTATGATGACCATATAGATCTTCATATTTAACAAAATTTAGTAGAGTTGATGCTTTAGTTGAGCTACTAATGTAATATAAAATGATTGCTTAAATAAGGAGTACTTCAAGAAAATATTTTTTTTTTCATTTGGTTTTTTTTTGTTCTTTCAGCTTTCAGAATTAACTCATATCACAATTAATTGAAATATTGATACAAAAATTCATGGTAATTAGAGAAATTTGGAGAAAATGTTGAAAAATGCATTTGTAATATCAATTATAAAATTTAAATTTCGTAATAATTAATTTTAATAGTTAATTTGAGAACAAATTGACTATGCTAAAAAGTGACAAGGAGTAAATTAATGATGCATAAACGTTGGCCTATGTGTAATGGAACTATTTTTATTGGGGACAGAATGCTAAATCTGAATTAATTTAAGGTCAAATTAGAGAAGCCGAAAATTAAATGGGTTGGCGTGCAAAAAAGGATTCTTGTTTCCCTACTTGGTGAGGACTGAGAAGTGTCGGCCGAAAGGATAATTGGAAGGACCCCACAAAGATTAGGTAGCAGTGGAGAACCAGTCACACTGTACACACGCGTCGCAGGGTATCAATCAAAGTTCTATTGATTGAGAACACGTGGCACAATAAAACTCCGATACGGCCCCATCACCAGAACCTACGTTATAATCTTTCCATGCAAAGACTGACCTAATGCCACCAGGTATTTTCCACGTGTACCTCTTCACTCTTGGATTTTTCTTGTTTTCAATATGCCCACGTCTCACGTGATATATTAATATTATCTTATTTAAGATGTCAAGTTTATCAAATATTATCCGCTATTTTTTTTTAATAATTATTTTCTTTTTCTCTTCAAAAGAAAATATTTTTTCAAATTAAATTTTTTTATCTAAATTCGATTTAAATAATTTTATTGACCAAATTATTTATATAAAATTAATTGAAAAATAAATGCGATAGTAATTAATATATATAAATGAAAATATATTATAAATTTAATTTATATAATTTTTCTAAATCAAATTTATAACATTTAACAGGCAAATAATATGTTAAGTTTTCTTTTTAAAAAAAAAAGAAAAATCACAGCAACTATTTCCTTATTAATTCTGTCACTTTATTTTCAAGTCATTTGTTTATGTTTTGCTTTTAGCGTTTTGATTGGTATCTAATCATTGAGTAATTATGTGAAACATTTATGACTAATTTATT
Organism: Excoecaria cochinchinensis; assembly: GCA_947683425.1. Lineage (NCBI taxonomy): Eukaryota > Viridiplantae > Streptophyta > Magnoliopsida > Malpighiales > Euphorbiaceae > Excoecaria > Excoecaria cochinchinensis. The sequence continues at coordinate 1,854,515 of CANTUQ010000083.1, forward strand.
TTTATTAAAAATTTTTAAAAAAAAAGGAATAATTTGTTGTACTTTTTTATTTGCTATTAAAATTTAAATTTAAGAATTATTTGTAATTCATACAGTTAAATAGTTTAATAATTCTTTTGAATGAATTTTTATTTTTGTTACCAAAATTGAAACTGCAGCTTTTAATTTAATTTTATTTTAAAACATTGACGAGACTATGGAAAACAAATAAAATATGGTTATTCCAAAGCAGTGCAATCCTTGAAATGAATTAATTTTGAAAAGAAAAAGAAGCCACTTAATTACAAGGATCAATGTATTTTTTAAAAAATCCAATGGAGAATGCAGAATTAGGAGTATTCTGAAAAATGATGTAATTGGAGTAAAGAATGGAATAGTGGAATGGAACATGTGTCCACTGCTAATTAAGAAGCAAAGTTTGGTACACCTCTTAATGAATCTTATTCTGATTTTGATTTTATGCATGAGACTGACCTTTTGGTATTTAATGATAAATAATTAAATATGGCTTTACTAAAGTAATAACAATAATAATTATAAACTAACTTTGATGCTAACATCTCAACCCAACCAGTCTTTTCTTTTGCCCTATGCAATCCAACACCTTGCTAGAGAGGATTCTCCCGTGTTCCATATATATTGGGCCAATATTTTAAATGAAGTTTCCAGAATATAAAATATATGTAAAGAGAAAATAAAGAGGAATAAATTCCATAAAATTTTTAAATATATATATATAATTGTTTAATGATTTTGTTCAAGCGGTCTCTATTATGTAGGGGTGGTTTCGTAAAACATTTTTATAAATAATGTATTTTTTAAAAAAAATTGTTGTTCTTCAGTCAAGAGTCAAAACTGCAGATTAGCCCAGTGCGATTAAACACGTGGCCATCCCGTTGTTGCTAATGATTTATACCTTTTTCATGAATTATCTATTTCGCCCTGGTATACTATAATACTACTATTCATTAAGTTTGTCTACTGTGAACTTAATGTTACTGTATTATATTTATATCACTTTAGCTTCTCTCTCTTTTTGTTTGGGCAACAAACTTTAGCATCTCCCTACGCCACACTTTACTATCTATCAAAACTTATTTATATAATTTTATAGGCTACAAAGTTTTTATTTCTAACGAAAATTAAGAAATCAAAAATAATGTTTAATATTAGAGGTGGCAAATTGGACGGGTTGGGCGGGTTTGGGTTGGGTCATAAATGGGCGGGTCACAAATGGGTCAAAAAACATGGGTCGTAAATGGGCCAAATGCCCAAATGGGTTGGGCGGGTTGGGTCAACCCATGGGCTAAAAATTTTTTGAATGTAAAAAAAATTTATAATAATATGCAAATGAGTCGGGTAGTCCAAACGACCGATTTTGGTCCAAACGGATTGAGTGGCCCAAATGGGCCGAGATGTAATTTGAACCTTTTAATCCATTTTTAATAAAAAATAATTTTTGATATAATAAAAAGATATTAAAGCGACTAATGTAAAATAATTTGGGCCAAATAGATTGTGTGGTCCAAATGGGCCGCTTTAGGCCCAAACGGGCCGATATGTGGTTTGACCCTTTTAATCTATTTTTAATAAAAAATAATTTTTCTAATAACAAGTGACTAATATAAAATAATTTGTCACAAATAGATATACATATAGAAGATACTCATCGTCTTTTAGAAGTGGCTTCTGCAGAAGTGTCAATACTCTCATCCACACTATAAACACTAGGATCCATTCTACAAAAAATAATAAAGAAAAAATCAAGTACATAAATATTTCAACTAATCAAAAAATGGCATTCAAGATATAACATGAAATTTACTTTGTTAACAATAATGGCATTCAAGATGCAACAACATAGTAAAATCAGTGTTTCTTCCCATTCTATCATATTAAATTATGTGTACATACTAATTGTTGTGAACTAGAGCCAAGAGAAAAATATGTAATTGCTGATTAGAATGAAAAAGACAGTACTTTAAATTTTCTAACACCGTCTCTCCCCACCCAATCAGTAAGAGCATCAGCTCATCTGTAATCTTCCACTAGCAAGTCCTCAAATATAGGAAAACAGAACTATCACAGGAATCATATTAAATTAATATGATTCATTAGAATCATGATTTAATCTTATTCGTTAAATTTTATAAAATTTTGACTTATTTTTATCATGAGTTGAACTAAATTCATTCGAGTCATTTCCCACTTATATAAATAATAGGTATATAATATTTTATTTTAAAAAATAAAAGTTCTAATAAATTTGTCACAATTTTATTGGATATGGCTATTTTTTTTTAATTTTTAGTTTAACTATATATATATATATATAATTAATGCCATTATTAGAAGTAGGGGTGTAAACGGTTCTGAATCTTTCTATATCGAACCGAAATACCGAAAAAAAAATTCAGAACCAAATTGTATCGTTGACTTTTTTTGACTAAAACTAAACCGAATTGTACTGTTGACTTTTTTACTAGAACCGAACCGAATTGTACTGCAACTGAATCGAAAACCGTATTGAAACGTACCGAACTGTTTTGAACTGAATTGAACCGAAAAAACCGATATTTATTAATTATTACATATAATACTAGTAATTTATATATAAATATTATTGATAATTTCTACTATATAGTTATTATATAAATTTAACTTCATAATTATTTGTATTAAATATTTTAATGCATGAAATTAATATAATAAATAGTTAATAAATTAAAATAAATATTTTGATTATTAATAACATAAATTTAATTATCATATCTATATAAATGTGCAACTAAAATAATTTGTGTTTAATTTAATTTATTTTTAGTGTCACTCAATTACTGCATAATTTCTCATTTTGTACAAATATTTATATACACACACAAATATAATTATTACATCAATAAAATTTTACTAATTAATGTAATTATATGAGTATATAATCACCTTACCAATTAATTTTATTTACTTTTATATCGCTCAACTAGTATTTATCTATTTTGATACAATACTTATATAAATAATTGAGTTGTAAGTTAATAATTTAATTATATATAATTAAATGTTACTAATTAATATAACTATATAAGTATATAATCACCTTACTAATTAAATTTATTTATTTTTAGTACCACTCAACGACTAGTACTCATATTTTTTTGCATAATACCTGTGTGAGTAATTGAGCATATAAATTAATAATATAATTATATATAATTATTATATATAATGAAACTTACCAATTTAATTCATGTAATTATATAAATATATAATCACCTTACCAATTAATTTAATTTATTTTTAGTATCACTCAACTAATAATTATCTATTTTGATACAATACTTATATGAGTAATTAAATTGTAAATTAATAATTTAATTATATATAATTAAATTTTATTAATTCATATTTAATTTAATTTAACTTTAATGTCACTCAAGTACTACTTAATTTTTGTTTTTGTACAAATATTTATATAAACAATCATTTTACCAATTAATTTTATTTACTTTTAGTACTACTTTTATATTCACCCTTATAACTATTGAGTATAATATTAATTAATAATCTTTTAACTGTTAACCAAAATTCAGTGAATTGAGTATAATAACTGAACTAATATAATATATGTGGATGGATTATAACCATATAATCAGCCGAAACTGTATATATAATTATCTTATCAATTAATTCCATTTATAGTTAGTGTCACTCAATTAGTATTTATCTATTTTTGGCATAATATTTATTTGAATAATTGATGATTTATTTTAATAATGTAATTATATACAACTGAATAATTTATTATATAATCACTTTATCAATTAATTTCAGCGTCACTCAACGAATAATCATCTATTTTTATCTCAATACCTATATGAATATGTAAATTAAAAATAAAATTATATATAATTATTTATAATAAGTTTTTTATTTTTATTTTTAGTGTTACTCAACTAATAGTCATTTGTATTTAGCACAATATTTATGTGAGTAATTGAAGATGTATTTTAATAATATAATTATATACAATTATTATATTAATAAAATTTTATTAATTAATATATAATATAATCGTATGAGTAGATAATTATCTTATTAATTAATTTTTTTATAGTGAAATAAGAATAAAATTTGAAAAATTTTAGTAAAAATATTTTTTATTTTAAGTTTTAGAGGGAATTAAAATGTTTGGAGGGAATCTGACCGGTTTTATATTTCATTATATATATATATATATATATATATATATATATATATATATATATATATATATATATAAGAACATAAAATACAAAAAAACCTAAATCGTATTTGCTTTTTCCTTCTCTGTCTCGAAATCATGTCCAGCCCCACAATTTTCCTTATCTTTCCAGTTGGTTCTAACCTACACTTGTGTTGCTTCCTTCCCGTCACCGCCGGCACTACAAGAAAAAAGCAAAATAAAGACGAAAAATAAAGACGGAATTCCGTCTCTAATTAAAAATAGAGACGGAAATTTTTCGTCTCTATTTCGGCGGTCTCTAAAATTTAGAGACCGAAATAATCGGTCTCTAAAAATAGAGACGGAAATTTTTTTTCCATCTTTATTTTAGAGACGGAAAAGAAATTTTCGTCTCTAAAAATAGAGACGGAGTCATTTTTCCGTCTCTAATTAGAGACGGAATAGTCTTTCCGTCTCTAAAAATAGAGACGGAATCGTATTTTCCATCTCTATTTAGAGACGGAAAAAAAATTTCCGTCTCTATTTTTAGAGAAGAAAAATGAATTTTCGTCTCTATTTTTTAAAATATTTTTTTTTAAAAAATATATAAAATAATAAATAATATTAATTTTAAAATTACTTTAATTAATTTATATAATGAAACAACTATTAAATGAACTAAAAATAAATTTTAAAAAATGTACTTTATAATGTATTAATATTCTCCAACTCTTTATTCAATTAATTAATATAGATTAATTAGAATAAAAATACAAAATAAATATAAAAAATTAACCAACAAATTAAAATAAACAAAATACATAAATTTAAAACATAAATAAAATACAACATTAAAATAATAAAAAATAAAAAATGCATAAAATACAAAATAAATATATAACATTAACCAAAATATTAAAATAAACAAAATACATAAATATAAAACATAAATAAAATACTACATTAAAATAATAAAAAAATACAGAAAATACAAAATAAATATAAAACATTAACCAACAAATTAAAATAAATAAAATACATAAATATAAAACATAAATAAAAAACTACATTAAAATAATAAAAAATAACAAAATACAAAATAAATATAAAATATTAACCAACAAATTAAAATAAACAAAATACATAAATATAAAACATAAATAAAATACTACATTAAAATAATAAAAAACAAAAAAAATGATCAAAATAAAGTACATGTGCAGCAAATCTGGCCGGAGAAGAAGATCCGCCGGCGGTGGTGAAGGGGGAGAGTGTGACGGCTTCGGTCGGCGCGGGGGAGAGCGGTGGTGCATGGTGCAGATTTGCCGCAGAGAGAGGAGAGAGAAGGGGAAAAAGAAGAAAGGGAGAGAAGGAGAAAAGGAAAAAGAAAAGAAAAGGGATTTAAATATCCTGAAAAATAGAGACGGAAATAAAAATTCCGTCTCTAAATAGGCGGGATTAATTCCCGCCTATTTAGAGACCGTAAACTTTTTCCGTCTCTATTTAGAGACGGAATTAAAAAATTCCGTCTCTATTTAGAGACGGAATGACTTTCCGTTTCTAAATAGAGACGGATATTAAATTCCGTCTCTAAATTGGCGGGAATATTTGCCGCCTATTTAGAGACCGCAAATAGAGACCGTAAGGCATTTCGGTCTCTATTTAGAGACCGAAATGCAATTCGGTCTCTAAATAGAGAAAGTAAAAAGGGAGGGTAATGGGAATTAATTCCCGAAAATTAGAGACCGAAAGGCAATTCGGTCTCTAAATAGAGAAAGTAAAAGGGAGAGAAGTGGGAATTAATTCCCGAAAATTAGAGACCGAATTTAATTCGGTCTCTAATTAGAGACCGAATTTAATTCGGTCTCTAATTAGAGACCGAATTCCAATTCTAAAAATTGAGACGGAATACTTTTTCGGTCTCTATTTAGAGACGGAAAAATAATTCCGTCTCTAAATATGGTCTCAAATTATGGAGGGAAACAATCCCACCATATTTAGCAACCACATTTAGAGACGAAAAATTTTTCGTTTCTAAATAGAGACGGAATTCATGTTCCGTCTCTAAATAGAGACGGAAATCGAATTCCGTCTCTATTTAGAGACGGAAATTGAATTCCGTTTCTATTTAGAGACGAAAATTTTTCGGTCTCTAAATTTCCGTCTCTATTTTGCTGTTTTCTTGTAGTGGCCACTGTTATCTCCGCCCCCTCCAATTATAGTTGTCGTTTATCATTAGAAATGAATTATCATTTAATTTTATTGCATATGAGAGTTTTAGGGAATTTATTGAAGTAATTTGTCCTGAATTTAAAATTTCATCTAGAGTGACTATTGTTAAAAAATGTTCTCTTTTCATGAAAGAAAGGGATAAATAGAAAGATTTTCTTAAAATTGAATGCAAAATTGTATGTAGTTGTTAAAATATTTTAATTATATTTGTATTTATTATTATGTATATTTATATTGTAAATTTTTAAAAATATTGAATTATCCGAAATAATTTATTGTATTGTCTTGTTTCATTTTGGATCGAAAAAATCGAAAAACCGAACTGAATTGTACCGAAAATTATAAGAATCGTGTCGAAATTTATAAGAACCGAAATTTTAATACAATACGGAGATTTGTAAATGATCGAATTGGACCGAACTGTATACACCCCTAATTAGAAGATATATATTTTAAATTTTTCATTTGAAACAATGAAAAAATAGTAAAGAAGACACGAAATCAAATAAATAAGAAATTTATTAGAACACCCATCGAGAAAAATAAAATAAAATTGACGAAAGCATAAAAGAATATAAAAAAGAATAAAAAAACAAATGATTTGAATTTAAAGTAGATCTGAGCATGCAATTGAGTACTGACGCAATCCGCGCGGCTTATCCAATAGATTTTACGGACTTGGACATGATTTTGTTTGTACAAGCCCAATCTAGTCCAAACCTGATCAAAAGCCTGCTTATTGGTCAGCGGGCAGACTTGGATTAGCAAATAAGCCACGGACCCAGCCCTGCCTGTCTTATATTTTTTTATATATTTTTATATTTAAAAATATAAAAAAATAATTTTTTTTGAGAAATATAAATTTTATTCATTTATTAATATATTAAATCATTTTTATGGTATGTTTTTAATAATTTTGTGTAATATAATATATATTTTATGTATTAAAATTATTTTTATAACGGGTCAGTCCATGCCTGCATTTTATCTATGCGGGCTTGGAAGATTTTTTAAAAGTCTCATTGAGTCTGCTTGAACCCAACCCAACTAAACCCGTGCCCACGTATTATTTGAAGCATGAAAGCAAGACTTGAGATGGTAGGGTGTGGGGCCTGCAGGGAGGAAAAAATGAGAAAGGCAACAAACACGTCGAGAGAGAAGGGTGAGAATGGATATTTGAAAGTAAAACAAAAAATGCCGTCAATACACTGTAAGGTCAGACTGTCACGCATGCCCTGAAATCACAATAACTATTGCAGTTTAAGACACGTCAGCAATTTTGACAGAAAGACACAAATTTTCTAAATTTTTAGAAAAATACTATTTTTCAACATCCTTTTATAAAACAGATTATTTATAAAAATGTCCCAATTATTGTAATCGCAACTGAAAATGCCTTTATAAATTTAGTTGGTATCACTGATATGAGTTGCAATTGTTGATATACAAAATAGAAGCTAATAGTTAAATCCTTTACGAACTATTTCAATTGCCCTAGACCTTTTTGTCACCATTTTTTAATTAATACATAATTATATTTTTTTATATCTTTTTCAAGAATAATAATTTAATGTATGTATATTTAAACCATTGAATTCTACAAATCAATTGAACGGTCCATATGTGTATACCAAATTACGTCATTTTTTTCAACCATTCATATTCACTATATTATAAGAAAATATACTAAATAAAATATCAAGGGTTAAAATAACTTTAGAATTGCATGAAGTCTTATATTCCAATCATTTGTGATATATCCATTGCAAGCAATGAATTTAAAGCATATAAGAAATCTACAACTTATATATACTAATTAGAACACATAAAAAAAAATGTAACATCAACTATATTTCAAACGCAATCAACTCTACTCAAAGCATAAATTATAAATCTAATATTAACTTGAATTTGGAGAAAAATCATTATAAAGAGAATGCACATGTTGGTCCCTACTTTGACTTGCTACCATATATATCACATAAAAAATAATAAAGTTATGATTTTTTTTGGCACTAAAAACAATTGTTGATATACAAAATAGGGGCTAATAGTTAAATTCCGTACATGCTAATGATTTCAATTGCCCTCATTTTTTTTAGTACCATTTTTTAATTAATACATATTTTTTTAATATATTCAACCATTCATAATGTGATAAAATTGTATTTAAGTTCTTTCGGGATACTATAATCAATACTTGTAAAACAAATATGAGATATAAAGTTAATAAGAGAGCAGAGATATGAATGTATGCCGTCGGTCTAGTTTCCTTAAATGAAATTGATTTGACTTATGAATCCTAAAAGCAATGGTTTGAGATAATATCTTGAGAAAGTAGGATATGCATTCATATTTAGTTGGCACGGGTAACAGACACGTGTCGGATAATGCCTTCCGACTTGGCTATTCATATAGTTGACATAGGAGGTGTTACACACAATCACTTGATCGAGTTTCTTTGGATGATGTGATTAAGATTGCCATTGATGTGTGCCTTCCAAATAAAAGCACAGATGCTTAAGTAGCATTAAATTATATATACTATTGACCAAGCCTGTTGCCAATTAGAATCAAAGTAGAATGCTCTTGCTCTTTGCAACCCGAAGTGTAAACACTAAAACTATAAAAGAGCACCTGACGGAGAAGCTGATCATGAAGGGGTGATGAAGAACCAAAGACCCGGAGGGTCTTGAAAAGTTTACAATTGTGGCTCACTTTTATTGATAAAGTTTGTCAACAAATTTTTTTTTAGGAATCCCACGTCGAAAAATGTAAAGGAAATGAAGATTTATTTAATCTATAAATATAGCCCCCATTTCATAATTGAAATCATCTCAAAATTGCCATTATTTTCTAAGGTAAAATTCTTTCTCTCTTTTATAAATATTTCACTTGTATTATTTATTTGAAATAATGAAATATAATTTGGTAGTGTCCGAGAAAGTAGGCATAATTGGCCGAACCTTATTAAATTCTGGTGTTCTTTATTTGTCTATTTAATAGCTATTATCGGGTATATTGCTAGTAAATTATTGTGCTGTTAAATTACTTAGAAAAATTCTGTTTAAGGAGATTGGGTTTTAAGTGAGACTATTTGTGACTTTTCCAGTCTTTTCTAGGAATTTTACTTTGTGTGATTTTTCAGTACAATTGTTTACGCTTTATTCACCTGCTCAATAGTGTTCGAGGTGAATTTGTTGGAAATTAACCAGGGTTTTCACAACAATTGGTATCAAAGTTTAAGTTCCTTCTTAATATGCTCTGTGGTTGCAGTGTAGTCTGATTTTTCATATCAGAAAAGATTTTTTTTTGGGCTATTAGCATTCCGCATCGACAGCTATTAAATAGTAATTGTAGCAGAAATGACAAATCCATCCACTATTTCTTTTGCGTCCAATTTGATGGCAAATGCAAGAGTTGCGGCGAAATTTTTTGATGGTACGGGTCATTTTGGAATGTGACAAAGTGCGGTTCTAGACTCTCTTTTTAAGCAAGGTCTAGACATTGCCCTTGAAGAAAAGAAACCAGATGATGTTGATGAGAAAGAATGGAAGAGACTTAATCGTTTGGCATGTGGTACAATTCGATCGTGCCTTTCTAGAGAGCAAACGTATACTTTCTTGAAAGAAACTTATGCAAGTAAATTGATGAAAGTACTGGAGGAAAAATTCTTGAAAAAAAGCAGTCAGAACAAGCTCCACATGAAAAAAAAACTGTTTCATTTCAATTATATTTCGGGTACCACGATAAATGATCACATCACCAGTTTTAATCAGTTAGTCGCTGATTTATTGAATATGAATGTGATATTTGAAGATGAAGATATGGCTTTGATGTTGTTGGGATCCCTTCCTAAGAAGTTTGAGTTTCTTGAAATGACTCTACTTCATGGGAAGGCTATTGTGACTCTCAGTGAAATTTGTACTGCCTTGTATAGTTATGAACTGAGAAAGAAAGACAAGAAAGAAAGCACAAGTAGAGCTACAGAAGCTCTAATAGTGAGAGGTCGGTCGCAAAACCAGATTAAAGAAAAGAAAGGGAGATCAAAGTCGATACCCAAATTGGGCAAAGACAAATGTGCCTTTTGTCAAGAAAAAATGCACTGAAAGAAAGATTGTCCTAAACTGAAAAATAAAAGCAAACCTGATAAGAGAAAGGCTATTGCAGATTCAAATGTAGCTGAGTGTAATGATGAAGACTCAGATTTTTTACTTACTGTTACATCGTCAACTAGCTTTTCTAGTGTATGGCTGCTTAATTCAGGCTGAAGTCATCATATGTGTCCCAATTGGGATTGGTTCTATGACTTTAAAGAACTAGAAGATGGAGTTGTTTATACAGCAAATGATGTTCCTCTCACCACACATGGGATTGGTTCCAGTCGTTTGAAAAACCATGATGGATCAATCAGAATCTTGAAGGATGTTCGTTATGTGTACAGTTTGTCAAAAAATCTCATTTTCGTGGGGGCTCTAGAAGAAAAGGGTTTCAAGGTGCGAGTAAAACATGGAGTAATGAAGATAATCTCTGGTGCACTTGTGGTGTTAAAGGGAATTCGAAAGAATAACAGATTGTACCGCTACCAAGGTACTATTGTTATTAGTACAGCAACAATGGTTTCTACTGATGAAATGGAGTTAGAAGCAACTAAGTTAAGACATATGCGCTTGGGGCATGCAGGTGAAAAATCCTTGAATCTCCTGGTGAAACAAAGATTGTTGAAAGGAGTTCAGACTTGCAAATTGAATTTTTGCGAGCATTGTGTCAAAGGGAAAAAGACATGGGTCAAATTTGGAACAATAATCCACAATACTAAGGATATTTTGGATTGTATTCATTCTGATGTGTGGGGACCTTCCAAGACGGCTTCTTTGGGAAACACTAATATGTGACCTTTGTTGATGATTTTTCTCGAAAAGTTTGGGTGTATACTATGAAGACTAAGGATGAAGTGCTGGGAGTTTTCCTCAAATGGAAAAAGATAATGGAAACTCAAACAGGCCGAAGGATCAAGCATCTTCGTACAGATAATGGCGGGAAATACAAGAGTGATCCATTTATGAAGGTGTGTGAAGATAAAGGCATTGTCAGACACTTCACAGTTAGAAATACACCACAACAGAATGGGGTGGGAGAACGCATGAACCGAACATTGCTGGAGAAATTTCGGTGTATGTTGTCCAATGCTGGGTTGGACAGAGAATTTTGGGCTGAAGCTGTTACATGTGCTTGCCATCTCATTAATCGCCTACCATCTAGTGCTATTGGTGGTAAAACGTCATTGGAGAAATGGTTTGGAAAATCTACTACGGATTATAATTTCTTACATGTGTTTGGTTCCACTGTATATTATCATATTAAGGAATCAAAGTTGGATCCACGTACAAAGATAGCAATTTTCATGGGAATCACCTCTGGTGTGATAAGATATCGACTTTGGTGCCGAGAGTTAAAGAAAATAATCTTCAGCAGAGATATTACCTTTGATGAATCTACCAAGTTGAGAAAGGTGACAAATGAAAAAATTGAGCAAACAGATGGTACTCCAAAACAAGTGGAGTTTGAAAGGAAAATTATTAGCCCAGCAAACGATAAAACAGATGTAGAAACTCCTATGGTAGATGAGGAGTCAGATGAATAAGAGATTTTAACCCAAGAATCTCCACAGCAACCTGAATCAATTGCTTTAAGTAAGCCAAAGAGGACAATCAAAAAGCTTGCTCGCTATGTTGATATGGTGGCTTACGCATTCCAAATTGCAACTGATGGCATTTCTACCACTTATAATGAAGCAGTCAAAAGTTCACAAGTAGAGAAGTAGAGAAAAGTCATGAATGATGAAATATGATCCTTCATAAGAATCATACGTGGAAGCTAGCTAGTCTCCCAAAGGGAAAGAAGGCAATTGGGTGCAAATGGGTATATGCAAAGAAAGATAGATTTTCTGACAAGGATGATGTTCGCTACAAAGTAAGGCTGTTGGCTAAAGGCTACGCTCAAACAGAGGGAATTGACTATAATGAAGTTTTTTCTTCAGTTGTAAAACATTAATCCATTTGAATTTTGTTGTCTTTGGTAGTACAATTGGATATGGAAATAGTTCAGTTGGATATAAAAACTGTATTTTTACATGGAGACATGGAGGAGAAAATCTATATGATCATCCCGAAGGATTTAAAGTTACTGGAAAAGATAATATGGTGTGCAAGCTTGAAAAATCATTGTACGGATTGAAGCAATCTCCGAGACAGTGGTACAAACAATTTGACAAGTTTATGGTGGGGCAAAAGTACACAAGATCATTGTGTGTATTTGCGCAAGCTACAAGACAGATTCTACATATATCTTCTTCGTTATATTGATGATATGTTAATAGCTTTCAAGAGTCTGATAGAAATTGAGAAGTTAAAGACTCAGTTGAACAGGGAGTTTGAAATAAAGGATCTAGGTGAAGCCAAGAAGATTCTCGGTATGGAGATAAGTAGAGATAGGGAATTAGGGAGATTTTATTTGACTCAGAAACAATATCTGGGAAAAGTGATAAAACGTTTTGGCATGAATGAAAAGTCAAAACCTATAAGTACTCCTCTTGCTCCTCATTTCAAGCTCAGTGCATCTTTGTCTCCAAAGAATGAAGCAGAACGAGAATACATGGCAAAAGTATCATATGCAAATACTATTGGTAGCTTGATGTATGCTATGGTGTGTACAAGGCCCGATATTTCACAGGCAATTGAGGTTGTGAGCAGGTATATGCATGATCCTGGAAAGGAGTACTGACAAGCTGTGAAATGGATTTGTCGTACATTCTGAACACTGTAGATGTTGGTTTGGTATTTCAGCGATATGATAAAGATGGTCAATGTGTAGTTGGATATTGTGATTCCGACTATGCTAGTGATTTAGACAAACGACGATCAACTACTGGTTATGTGTTTACTCTTGCGAAGGCACGAGTTAGTTGAAAGTCTACTTTACAGTCAACAGTTGCTTTGTTCGCTACGAAAGCAGAGCATATGGCAGTTACAGAGGCTGTGAAGGAGGCAATTTGGCTTCAAGGGTTGCTTGGTGAATTAGGGGTTCAACAAAAGCACATCAAAGTGTATTGTGATAGTCAGAGTGCTATTCTTTTGGCAAAGAATCAAGTTTATCATGCATTTATCATGCAAGGACGAAGCATATCGATATTCGTTATTACTTTTTACGAGAGGTTCTGGAACAAGGTGGAGTAACAATCCAGAAGATTAGGACCACTGAAAATCCTGCTGATATGTTCACAAAAGTGGTGACTGCTGTCAAGTTACAACATTGTTTGGACTTGATCAATATTGTTAAAAATTGAAGTTGGGTGCTTTGAAGCTCATTTGGTGACACTATTAAAATTGAGTTTTGTGAGAGATTTGAAAATGTGGAGTTCGTCAAGGTGGAGATTTGTTGAAAAGTCCACAATTTTGTCTCACCTTTGTTGACAAAATTTATCAACAGTTTTTTTTAGGAATCCCACATCGAAAAATGTAAAAGAAATGGGGATTTGTTTAAACTATAAATATAGCCCCCCTTTTCTAATTGAAATCATCCCAAAATTGCCATTCTTTTCTAAGGCAAAATTCTTTCTCTCTTTGTAAATATTTTACTTGTATTATTTTTTTGAAATAGTGAAATATAATTTGGTAGTATCCGAGGATGTAGGTATAATTGGTCGAACCTCGTTAAATTTTGGTGTTCTTTATTTGTCTATTTAATAGCTATTATCAGGTATATTACTGTTAAATTACTTAGGAAAATTCTGTCTAAGGAGATTGGGTTTTAAGTTGAACCATTTGTGACCCCTTCAGTCTTTCCTGGGAATTTTACCTTGTGTGATTTTTCAGTACAATCGTTTACGCTTTATTCACCTGCTCAATAGTGTTCGAGATGAATTTGGTGAAAATTAACCCGAGTTTCCACAATAGAGGGTTCATACGATAAGACAGAAAAAGAATGTAGGTGATGATAAAGGTGGCAAGCCAGTAGAAGTTAGGTAGGATTTAGAGCAAGGAGAGATAAATGGGAATAAATATAAAAAGGTGTTTTGCTAGGGGGAAGGTATGGATGGGAATATTGGGAAATTGACTGTAGGCTGGTAAGGGAAAGAGAGAGAGGGTGTTGTGTTTGGCTGCCTTTCCTCTTGCAGGTGTTGGCCCTTATTTCTTGTTTTCTCATTTTCTTGATTGTAATACTTAATCAGTAGGAAACTGAGGAAATACTATTGTAATATGGTATTTGCAATCAATATAAATCACTTTCATCTTCATTTTTTATTATTTTATTGAGTACTATTGAGTGAGTCTCATAATTGGTCTAACCTGTCGGATCCAACTGAGCGGAGGGAATATGGAGACTCGACAACAAGCCTTGATTTCTTGATTAGATAAAACAGATAGCAGGGTCGGAGAACTATTGTGTAAATGAGCTAAAAAAATCTATCACTGAAATACAAACTTGTTTAGCTTCCTCTCAACAAGGTTACCAATCGGATGAAAGAAGGAGGAATTTAGAGGGTTGGTAATCAACTAGATTAAACGTTTTAAAAACAACCAACCAATATGGAGGAAATTGGTTCTCAGTGTGAAACTGTAATGAATGGAAATGGGTACCAGCAGGGGCAAAACTTAGTATAAAGGATGAATTATCAATTGAACACAAATCATTTTGCAGACCCACATTCCTCATTAAGGAAGATTAAGCTCCCAACCTTTAGTGGTATTGTGACGTGCGCCGAACCGGAAAGACCCTCATTATGAGGCCCACTTTTAGGGCTCGAGGGATTGGTTCGCGTCATTTGATTTTGGGTATCATGAGATATTTTGGAATCCCCACCAAATAGGACATTGGGGAAGGTCATCTAGTCTCATTAAACCTTTAGGTACTTTTAAGATATATTGGGATCACCACCCAATTTACAAAAAATTGCGAAAGGTCATCTAACCTCGGAGGTCTTAAACCAAAGAATGTGTTCGGAACTTCACTCTTATTAATTCCTTAAGTTAAGTTATAAATGAAGTTTTATATTAGAAAATTCCATCTCTTTTCTCACATGATTAATACAATTTATTTAAAGGCGCAGTTCAATCATCGAGAAAAGCAGTAAATGAAACCTATAAAGAAAGCGGTAAACACATAAAGTCACACCATTTACAAAGGATAAATTGGGATAGAATACAATCCCCGAATGAAAGAAAGCTAAGTAAAATTGCCCAAAAAATTAATTAATTACAAGGGCCCACAAGATATATATAAACATAAAGTTAAACAATCAAGCAAAATTAATCAAAAGATGAGACATATATAAATCGAGATATTTATTCGGTTTGGGAACATTGGTTCCCTTAAGCTCACTTAAAGAGGAATCAAAGAGTTATTTCGGCTGTTGGCCTGAAAATCGGGATGAGTGATCCCATTTTTAAAAAATTTAACTCTTTGTTTTAATTCGTGACATTTTGCATTCATTGGCTAAAATCGAGGACATTGGTTCTAATTTATTAGTAAAAATTTTAATTTAATTATAAAAATATTTTTGCGATTTTTTATCTTACACGCGCATGAAATAAAACTATTTGATTTGCAAATAAACATAATCGCACAAACAAGGGGTATGTAAGGTCTCATCCAAGTGATGTATCCTCCTACGCATCTAACCTTTCAACTTGGTCACGAAGATGCTAAAACAAGCGACACCACATTTTACCCAAATACGAAAACCACCAATAAAAATATTAGTAATAATTCTAACATTAAACACATAAATATAAAAACATGAGAAATATAAAGCGTGGTCAGCATGCATGTGGAAAACTAGATATGTTAATTCGCACACATTTAGCTTAATACACAGGCAATTCACATGCAACAGGATTGAAAATTAATCACGCAAAAATACAATATTGATAACAATGACAATGATCACAATAAAATAATCATAATAATAATGGCAAATAATAAAATAATGACAACAGTAATGATACGATAATAATAACATCATTAATAACAATAATATTAATAATAACCATAATAAAATAATGACAACAGTAGTGATGATGCAAATAATGATAATAATAATAATAATAATAATAATAATAAGAAGAAGAAGAAGAAGAAGAAGAAGAAGAATGCAAGTAATAACAACAATAATAGTAATATTAACAGTAGAAACGATAACATCAACAATAATAATGAGAATAATAAATGATAATAATCATGACAAACAATGAAGATAATATCAAAAGTAATGATAATAAGAATAGGTGATAATCATAATAATAATAATAGTAAGAATAGAGGCAACGATAACGGTAATGGCAACAATATTAATAATAATGACAAATAACATAAAATAAAAATGGATCCAAGAATGTTTACCCTCATAATTTATAGAATGGAAATAGCATGTCTCAATCTATCTCCCTGGTCAAGTTTTGCAGTGATAAACACCAAAAATATTCAAGAAAAACTCAAGTTTTCAACACAAAAAAAAAACTCAAGAAAACAAAACAAAAAAAAAACATTTTAATGGGATTCAATCCAAGAACAAAAACCTTTTTAAGAGGCAGAAGAATTAAATCTCAAATTTTTCAAGAAGAATGTCTTTTGTCTTTTTTTGTTCTCTCGTCTCTCGTCTGCCTCTCCTCTTTTCTCAGGAGGAAGACCCCCTCAAATGAAGACAATTTTTCCTCTTATTTTTCCTCATCTCCAGGAATGAAAATGACAAAAGCCCCTTTCCTAAACCCATTTTTCAAAAAAAATACCAAAACATGAAAAAAAAATATATTTTACAGTCTCAAAAATAGCTTTTTCGCAGGTGGGAAAGGGACAGGGAGGGCTGCCCGCAAGCGGGTGGCCGCACCTCACGTGCAGGGCCCGCGAGGTGCGGCCTCCTCATGAGAGGCTGCACTCGAAAGGCCGCGAGGTGCGGCCTCCTTGCGTGAGGCCGGACGTGCGCGCGAAGCACAACCTCGCGCAGGAGACCATGCCTTGCGTCGTGCGCGACACCTTGCGCACTGCCAACGGGCCCTATGCTTCGCGTTCATTGCGCAGTCGCAAGCCACCAGAAGCCCTAAAACCAAAATAAAAATTTTTTCGAAATCAATTTTTTTATTTATTTAAAAGGAAAGGCCTCGATAAGGGAAACATCAATTCTAACATTTTCGCCTGCGAACAAGCAATCATTTTCATCACCGGGTAATCCTAATCTTGGACTGCTTCGGGATTTGATATCTACAAGTACAGATCTAAGGGGATGGATTACTAAGGCAAAAATTTATTTTTGTATAAATCAAATTCCATAAAAAATGCGCATCAATTTGGCCGAAATTTGTATGGAAGGGACAACTATCAGCTGGTTCTCTATGCTCCTTGATATATACCCCACTTTAACTTGGGAACAATTTAAGAAGGAGATTTTGAGGCGATATAGTGAGGTTCACTCATCAAGCCCCTTCGAGGAATTGATAGATTTACAACAAATAAGGAGTGTAGAAGAATATATTGAAATGTTTGAGATGGTGGCAGCTACAACTCCTGGGCTTCCTGAACAACAGTATATCAGGTATTTTATCAGTGGACTGAGGGATGAAATTAAAGAGTGGATTAAGGTGCACAAACCAGAGCACAGTGTGGAAGTGATAGCTTTAGCCCGTTCCATTGAAGCCTCTTTGCAGATCGGGAGAAAAAAATGCTGCAAAATCATTGAAAGAGAAGGAAGGGGTAATTAAAAATCACATGACACATAGGGTTTGGGGAGGTCAGCCCGGTTTGGGTCACCATCTCCTTTATCTAATTCCTTTTTTGGGTTATCCCAACAAAAATATCCCTCAAATTTCGCAAACCAATAGCAACAAAATTCTCTCCATCTTACTAATTCCAATCGATGGGGACTTAAGAAATAAGGAGTCTATCATCTGTTTAAGGCTAAATGGGAGGAGCGACGCAAGAAGGGGCTCTGTTTCCAGTGTGGTCAGATGTATTCTCCATAACATAAATGCCCTAAGGCATAATTGAAGGTGATGTTATTAGGAAAGGGAGATGAAATTGAAGAGGAAGAATTCTTTGAAGCTGAAATAGAGGAAGAAGAAATTTGGGCTGATAGAGAATGCAAAACTCTTAAATTAAATGGAGTCAAAATTCAATTTAGGTCTCCCACATTTGATGGGATTGGGTTAAACACAATCAAGCTACTGGGTACTACCAATGGGATTTCGACATTGATGGTGGTGGATAGTGGAGCCACTTATAATTTTGTATCATATTAACTAGTGGCAATTTTAGGATTGTAGGTACAACGAATTAAATCACTTGAGATTATACTTGGGGATGGCAATTTAATTGGGATTGATTAAAAGTGTACGGGGATACAACTTCAGATAGTTGATTATCAATGCACTATAGATGCTTTTGTGACAGACTTAGGAGGGTTGGACTTAATTTTAGAGGTAGAATGGTTGTGTACATTAGGGGATGTTACTACCAATTGGGCTTTGGGGCATCTGAAGTTCGTAGTTCAAGGGAGATGGGTGGAACTGAGGTGTGTTACAACTGGGCAAGGGTCACTTCAGTCACTACAGAGTTAGATTGAGGGCCAATTACACCAATTGGTTGCTGAAGGAGATGGCTCTATTCCTTTCCTTTGGGAATCTCTAGACCACTTGGATGATAACCAATAAAAGCAGTTAGTTGCTCTTTTTACCAAATACAGGTCAGTTTTTCATGAAATAGATGGCCTATCTCTCAAACGAACAGTTCAGCATGCAATTTTTCTCTAAGCCGGACAGGGGCTTGTTTATGTCCACCCATGTCGTTACCCTTACCACCATAAATCTAAAATTCAAAGGCAAGTGAAGGAGATGTTGGCCAAGGGAATCATTAAGCATAGCCAAAGTTCTTTTTCAGTCCTGTTATTCTAGTTAAGAAAAAAGATAATTTGTGAAAAATGTGTGCAGATTATAAATCATTGAACAAAGTCACTATCCCTGACAAATATCCCATTCCAGTGATAGAGGAGTTATTTGACGAGTTGTGTGGGGCTAAATTTTTCACTAAACTAGACCTCAAATCTGGTTATCATAGATCTGTGTGCGAGATTCTGATGTAAAGAATACTGTCTTTCGTACTCATGACGGACACTATGAGTATTTGGTGATGCCCTTCGGATTGACGAATGCGCCAGCCACCGTCCAATTAGCCATGAATGAAATTTTTTGGCCACTGCTCCGCAAGTGTGTTGTGGTATTTTTTGATGATATATTGATTTATAGTCGAACATGGAGTGAGCATCTGAGTCATGTGGACTATGTTCTTGGGATTTTGGTTGCTAACCAATATGTGGTTAATAGTAAGAAATATAGTTTTGGTCAACAGTCAGTAGAGTATTTGGGCTGTGTAATTAATGGAGCAGGAGTAATGGTGGATTCCAATAAAATCAAGGCTTTCCAAAAGTGGCCTACACCAACTACTGTTAAAGGGGTGAGGGGTTTCCTCGGCCTTAGCAGGTATTACAGGAAATTCTTCGAAAGATATGGGAAAATAGCTAAATCGTTAACGGAATTGACCAAGAAGAATAATTTCAAATGGAACAGCGCTGTGCATGAGGCCTTTATCCTCCTTCAACAGAAGCTGACCTCAGCTCCATTGTTGGTATTATCAAATTTTTTGAAGCCTTTCAAGATTGAGTGCGATGCCTCAGGTTGTGGATTAGAAGCTATGCTCATGCAAGATCGGAGGCCCATAGCTTATTTTAGCAAGTTTCTATCGGCCCAAAATCTTATCAAATTGGCCTATGAGAAATAGGTGATAGCCATAGTGTTAGTAATTTTGCATTGGCAACCCTATTTGTTAGGCCAATCATTCATAGTCTATACTGACCAACAAAGTATTCAGCAGCTGCTCCACCAGCGGATTACAACCATGGATCAACAAAATTGTTTAGCTAAGTTAATGGGGGTATAAATTTGATGTTTGTTACAAGCCGAGTAAGGAGAACTACGCGATTGATGTGTTGTCTCCGGTTTTCGATAATTGGGATGAGTTGCGACCCATGATTGTTAGTCCTCATTAGGTGGGTGGCCAGGAGTTGCTCCAGTGAGTTAAGACCTATGTCCAAATTCAGCAAATCCTTTAAGATTTGCGTTATGATCCTTTTTCTCATTCGGGCTTTGTTGAGCGCTACAACAAATTATTCTTCAAAACCAAGTTGTTCATTCCTACTACTTCTCTTTGGTTTCCCAAGTTACTTGAAGAATTTCATGCCAGCCCCCTCGATGGACATTCAGGTTATTATAGAACATATCAGCAGTTAGCTTCCATCCTTTACTGGTTTGGGATGACGAAAACAGTTCAATGGTTTGTGCAGGCTTGTGAGATATATCAGGATTATAAGGCTTCAACCTTGGTACCTGGGGGTTTGCTGTAACAGTTGCCTATTCTTGAACACGTGTAAGAAGAGATCTTTATGGAATTTATCACAGGGCTACCATGATTAGAGGAATTTGATACTATTTGGGTAGTTATAGACAGGTTGTCCAAATATGGCCACTTTATTCCGTTGAAACACCCCTATACAGCTCGTGTCTTGGCTGAGATTTTCCTTTGAGAGATTATCCGCCTCTCTAGGTTACTTAAATCTATTTTGAGCGATCGAGATCCCTTATTCATTAGCCGTTTTTAGCAAGAAATTTTTAAGTTGCATGGTACATAATTGAACCTCAGTTCTACTTATCACCCCCAATTTGATGGTCAAACGGAGGTAGTGAACATGTGCGTGGAAGCATATTCACGATGCTTTGTTACTGACCAGCTAAAAACTTGGTCTTATTGATTGTCTTAGGCTGAATTTTAGTATAACTCGACCTATCACGTCTCCATTGGTACCACTCCGTTTGAGGTAGTGTATAGTCATAAAGCTCCTACTATGTTTCAGTTCTCTCCTGGTGAAATTCAAGTATAAGTCGTGGGTAGGCAGCTGTTGGATAGGGATGAAGAGTTAAGGCAATTGAAGTTACATCTAGCCCGTGCCCAATCCAAGATGAAATCAACAGCAAACTAGCATTGCCACCATGTTGAATTTAGTGTTAGTGACCGAGTATTTGTCAAATTGGATCCCCATCGCCAGCATTCGGTGACATCTAGAATCAATCCTAAGTTAGCTCGCTTCTATGGCCCATTTCCTATTGTTCGGCACATTAGACCAGTAACTATCAGTTGGAGTTACCTCTCAGAGCACGGATCCACCTGGTATTTCATGTTTCTTTGTTGAAGAAAGCCATTGGTTTTGCATAGGTTTCCTCTCCTCTTCCTACTAGTTTGGAACCAGATGAGGTAACTATTGTTACTCCTATGTGCATTTTAGCCCATCTTACTATCACCAAACATGGGGAGTTAATTCCCCAATGGCTCATCTAATGGTAAGAGGGGGGAACTGATAATGCTACTTGAGAAGATGTGTTTTTAATGCACAATCAGTTTCCTCAACTTAGTCTTAAGGACAAGACTACTTTTCCACCCGCCAGCAATGATAGAAAAGTTGATGATGAAGGGGTGATAAAGGACCAAAGACCCAAGATGTGGAGGGTTTATACAAGAAGATAGAAAAAGAATACAGGTGATGATAAAGGTGGTGAGGTGGCATAAGTTAGTTAATATTTAGGGGGAGGAGAGAGAAATGACAATAAATAAAAAAAGGTATTTTGATAGGGGGAAGGTATGGATAGGAATATTGGAAAATTGGCTGTGGGCCGGTAAGGGAAAGAGAGAGAGGGTGTTATGTTTGGTTGCCTTTCCTCTTGCTGGTGTTGGTCCTTGTTTTCTCATTTTCTTGATTGTAATACTTAATCAGTAAGAAACTGAGGAAATACTACTGTAATATGGTATTTTTAATCAATATAAATCACTTTCATCTTCATTTCTTATTATTTGTTGAGTGCTATTGAGTGAGTCTCATCAACACCCATTAAAGAATTGTGTTTGGTTTGATTTTAAATGTTTTTCATAATTGTTGTTGTACTTTTTTTTCCACCTCAGCTTAACTAATATATAAATTTCTAAATAGATCATCATTTTTGAACTTATTACATATATTGGATTAAACAAAATTTTAAAACTTATTATGTTAAATGTCTCATTCAACAAAGCTCTTAGAATAAAAAGAACATTTTGCTAAATGTTGAGCTTCATTGTTTCCATGCCTTGTAATCAAGACAACCCAAACATTATCTCGTCTTGATAATATATATGTCTTTGTAATTTTACACTAGACGACTAAACTCCGATTCATTTGTAACATTTTTAGAGTTGATGGCATTGACAATAACTTGAGCATTTGAGAGAATACAACCCCAATAGGACAATTCAATTCAATCCAAGCAAGTAGAGACCCGATACCCATAGCTATAACTTCAGCTAGTCAAGGACTTAATATACCATCCCTCTATCTTGTTATGACTTGCTTAAAATTCCCTTCATTGTCCCTTATGATAGCACTAAACCCTATTTTCCTCTCCAAATTAAGAACAACACCATCAACCTAAGCTTTCTAATATTCTTTTATCCCATTCTCTCCTCTATCATCCCACCTACCTTGACCTCCTAGCACCCCCAAACCTCTCTTAAAAGTTGTGTTCGCTCCTTGCAATTTCCTTAAGAAATTTAAAGCTCTTAACATTACAAAATCTGATTGCGCATTTTTCCCTTCATATTCTATAATTTCTCTCACACCAATAATTCCAGCTTAGTAAACAAAACTCTTCTAGCTTCTCATTATTTCCTTTTTAATATATAAACATGAAAGAATTCTCTTGCAATCCCATCCTATTTACACTCTAATTCGTGAGTATGTATGGGAGTAAAAAGGACGGTGGAATAGGTTTTAGGGACTTGCAATGTTTTAATATGTAATGCTTGCTAAGCAAGGTTGGCGTCTTATGACTGATACTAATTCTCTTCTATATCTGATACACAAAGTTAAATATTTCCCAAATGGAGACTTTTTATTGGCACATCTTGATAGTAGTGCAAGTTTTACATGGAGGAGTATAATGAAAGTAAGAAAATTGTTAAAATAGGGCATTCGTTGGAAAGTTAGGAATGGGGAAAAAAATTAAGGTTTTTTTTCTGACTATCGAGTACCAAAAAAAGATGGGTTTTAGATGACAATGGGACTGATGTTATTGATAAAAATATGAGAGTCGAAGATATTTTTAATCTGGAGGGTGATGGGTAGGATTTGGCGAAGCATAGGAATATATTTTGTGAAAGGGATATTAATGAAATATTAAGTATTCCGCTTCGTATGTGTTAAAAGGTAAATAGGTTGATTTGGGTTAAGGATTAGAAAGAAATATATACTATCAAAATGGGATACTATAAGTGTATTGAATGGTTGGGTAGGGTAGGAGAAAAGAGAAGGGAGTTCTGTTGGAATAGTTTCTGGTTTCTTAATATACCTTCAATAGTTCAAAATTTTTGATGGCGGGCCTTACAAAACATAATCCCTATTGAAATTAGGTTGGCTAGATTAGGTGTTGAAGTGGATATAGAATGTGATGTTTGTGGGGAAAAAGAAGATTATGATCAATTTCCTTTGGAAGTGTTCAAAAGCTAAAAAGTATTCACAACTTGGGGTATACATAAAATAGAATTGCAAGGTTTGTTCTGTATACATATAGTAAAAATTTTAGGCTAAAGGTATATTTTTGTGTCTATTATTTCTCCAGAGGGGCAAATTTTTCCCTAATATTTGTTTTGGGATAAATTTGCCCCAAACATTTGAAAAATGGGAGAAATTTGCCCTCTCCACCAATTGCTGCTAAGTTTGACCGTTCAGACGTTAGTTAACTGCTGATATAAATCGACAGGTGTCGTACATGTATTGGACACGTCACGCATGGGTAAATGGCCAAAGGTGTATTTTTGCCCATAATGTTTTTTCAAATGGGCAATTTTGCCCGTAACGTTTATAAAATGAGATATTTTTGCCACCACTGTTACTTTTTGTTGTCCAATACATGCATGACACGTGTCTTTCTTCATCTATGTCAGGGTTAACTAACGGTTAAATGGTCAAACATAATGAAAAGTAACGGTAAGGGCAAAAATTTTTTATTTTACAAATGTTAGGAGTAAGTTTGCTTCAAAATAAACGTTAGAAGCAAATTTATCCATTTGAAAAAACGATAAGAGCAAATATGCTTCTTTAGCCAAAATTTTATTTTTATGGGTCATATTTCGGTATGCCACAATATCGGATGAATATGATGTGGTACACACTCCATTGGGTAAATGGAGAAATAAAAAAAAAAAAAAAGAAGAAGAAGATAATTAGACCAATAAGCTGTAGAAGAGGCACACCTAAATCTCTTGTGTGGCTCATAACCACACCATTAGAGATTAAGACTGTATTTAACAAGTGAGACTCATCCAAGTCTCTAATTGTGGCCTATATTTGGCACATAGTTGCCATATCATTAGAAACTAAAAGAAAAACGTTCAAGTCCAATAGTTATTTCTTTTCTGAATCTCTTATACTATTAAAAAAAAAATAAATAAATAAATATTAATTAATTTTATATTTAAATTATATTAATTAATAATAATTAGCATTAATTAAATAAACCATAATTAAGAAAATCAATCATATTTAACATTAATTAATAGTATGAAAGATTTAAAAGAGAGACAATAGAAAGTTTAATATGGCACCTATATGAAAAATATAATAAATATGGATATTTGATTAGCCTCTCTTACTGCCGATGGCATAAGGTGTATTTACTATTTAGCACTCTTTGTTTTTTTTTTTCTCTGCCCTAAAGTTTCAAATTTTCACTTTCGCGATTTTCTCTAACGCCTCCGCGCTCGTCTCTCTTCCTCTCTTCAGTCTCCGCCTCCTCGCCCCCATCACCCAGTCGCCGGTCTGTGACCACTAGCGAAAGGATTGAAACCAAAGGTCCTTCATCAGGTTCAACTTCTGCTTCTCTTCTCTTGTTTATTTGTCTTTATTTTTTTCAATTTATTTTCTAATTGGTTACTTGGGTTTTGGTTGTTTCTTTTTTCTACTTGTTTTGCTTTTAGTTTGGATTAAGTAATCCTCTATATATTTTGTTCAATTTTGTCTCCATCAATTCATCTCCCGTTTCAGGCTTGTCAATAAGAGTCTTCAATTAATTTTTAGTTGATTGTAATTTGCATATGAATTAATGGCTTTTACTGCACTTTAATTAAAACTGCCATGTGCATTTTGTGTTTCTAAAGGAGCTTTTACACGATGATGGTGTTCTGGTGATTGAATTGGTTGTGTACATAAGAAATATAATAAAGAAATGAGTTTTCAACGTTTAGATTTTAAGTGATATTCCTTTTTCAATTATAATACAGATGGAAAAGGAGGATGGTTAGTTCTGTTTTCAGTGTGGCTTCAACTTGTACATTTCTATTGATTTTTGGTTTAGTAGAATTTGAACTAGCTGACTAGGAAAGACCAACAGCTATTGGACCAATAGCATTCATGAAATTGATGTAATGTTGTCTTAACAGAGCATCCGTGTACATTAGTAGGTATTAGCTAATTAAATAGACATTTACTGTTTCTAAAGGAGCTTTTACACGATGATGGTGTTCTGGTGATTGAATTGGTTGTGTACATAAGAAATATAATAAAGAAATGAGTTTTCAACGTTTAGATTTTAAGTGATATTCCTTTTTCAATTATAATACAGATGGAAAAGGAGGATGGTTAGTTCTGTTTTCAGTGTGGCTTCAACTTGTACATTTCTATTGATTTTTGGTTTAGTAGAATTTGAACTAGCTGACTAGGAAAGACCAACAGCTATTGGGCCAATAGCATTCATGAAATTGATGTAATGTTGTCTTAACAGAGCATCCGTGTACATTAGTAGGTATTAGCTAATTAAATAGACATTTACTGTTTTAAATCCTACCATTAATTTCTTACGCGTAATTGGCTCTAAAGCTGGCAATTTTCTTGAACTTAATGTAGACTACGAATGCAATGGGCAAGTTTCTTTCAAATTGATTATGTGCTAATTTTTCAACTTTTGTTTCAGTTTCTTTGTGCTATGTGCTAACTTGAATAAATCTTTTCACAGCGGCATAATTTCCCTAAAGCTGTATTTAATTAATTAATTAATTTTAAACATTCCTTTACAGATGCCCCAACCTCACTATTTATTTTCTTCTTTCTTTCTTCCTTTTTCCGTCCTCAGCCAATCCGTCATACCAAGTACATGTTAACATTACTCTGCATCATCCACACCCAAATATTTACACTTAAAGACATTTCAGTCATTGTTCCAGTCACATACCACCACGGGCAGGAATGTATAACCCCATCATACCCATCTCTTTCTAAAATTTGCATGTTCATGTGTTATTCTTTAGGCAAAAACAAAGTTGTGTATTTGTTTAATTCAATTCAAATAGAATAGAATTTAACTCACCTTGATTGTTTTCATTTCTTGGGTTAATTGTTGAATGAACTTGTTGAGGTATGTGAGATTTTGTCTTTTGGTTTTTGTGTGGCTCTTGCAAATCCTTTGTTTGAAAGAATGCCAAGTAAATTTCTGTCAACTTGAGAATTGCCCCATAATTTGTTTCTAATGTCAATGTTGAAATTGACTTTTCATTCTGAATTACCATGCTACTTTTTAGTGATCTATTAGCTTTATTATATTCTATATTTAGGTTTTGATCTGAGTTCAAGGATCTTTATTTTTCCCTTATGGAGATTTGAATGCATTTCTTTGGTCAACTGATAAGCACATTAGGCAGTGTTCTAAAAAGTCTTTGGCAGCTTTTCTTTCTGGGTTGTTTAGTATCCGGTTATTTATTGTGGGATCTGAACTAGCTAAGAAAGCCAATACTTAGAGCAATTTAACAGAGATGTCTTCGTTGAATTATTGTAAGCAATGTATCAATTTCTTTGCACTGTTCATCATTTGGTCTACATGGTTGTGGTGTTTGATATATTTTAGCTGTATATGCTGCTCTTAAAACTTAATTAATATGTTTTAGATTATATATCTCTGTTGACATGTTTAAATTGATATATGTTCTTCGATACTTGCCATTATTGGTCCTGTTGTTGTTTAGTAATTTATTAAGCCATTGAGTGGTACATTTTTGTATTAGCGATTGATTTGATTCTTTATATCTACCATTATTCTTCTTCCTGTTGTTGTGCTCCTTACTCTTTGTTTCTTCTTCTTCTAATAGTGCAAGTGTCACTATAGTGACGGATTTGTGTTTCCCTTTTACACAGCTTGCAGAGAAGAATATGTTAGAAAATGAAGCAAACCCAACTATTAATAAGGTCACTGGTCTACCTAGAAAACGTTTCTACCGAGCACGAGCACATAGTAACCCTCTCAGTGACTCACACTTCCCTGTTCCAATTTCCCCTTGTCATGTTGACTACTCCCTTCATTACCCTCAAATATTTCCCGTATCTGATGAATTGAAGGACTCCAGAAAGATCCAGTTTGCAGATGTTGGCTGCGGATTTGGAGGTTTGCTTATTAGTCTTTCAACCCTTTTTCCCGACACCCTAATGATTGGGATGGAACTTAGAGATAAGGTGACAGAGTATGTAAAGGAACGGATTTTAGGACTCAGGGTGGCCAATCCAGGTCATTATCAAAATATCTCAGTTGTTCGGACCAATTCCATGAAATACATACCAAATTATTTTGGGAAAGGACAACTTTCAAAGATGTTTTTCTTGTTCCCTGACCCACACTTTAAGGAGAAAAATCATCGGAGACGAGTTATTAGTCCACATTTGTTAGATGAGTATGCTTATGTTCTTGAGGTTGGTGGAATTATCTACACAATTACAGATGTGGAGGAACTCGGTGACTGGATGAAAGCTTGTTTGGAGAATCATCCCATGTTTGAAGCCCTTACAGACGAGGAGCTCAGAGCAGATCCTGTTGCAAGGCTCTTGAGTACAGCAACTGAAGAAGGGCAAAAGGTTGCTAGGAATGGGGGACAGACTTTTCAAGCAGTCTACAGACGCATTGTTCCATCTCAATGACCCATTTCACTTAATGGACTATCAACTCATTAAATTGATCAATTTTGCAGGGATATCTTCCCTATTATGCGAGTAGATTTTTGAGTATTGAGAGCTGTGTTGGTTAATTATTTGTTGCCAGAATTATGTAATGGAGGTAACGAAAGAGAGTTGTGCACTGCTGAGCAATTATTGGTATGTTTACACTCCATTGGCAGCAATTGAGCTTGGACTTTATGCGCTTGTTATTTACCAGGTTTGCGCTGATAAAGAGAGTGAATTGTTAATGGTTCAGATTAGAAATGAAGGTTGGCTATTCAATTGTAATGAGGATGGTAGCATTTTGCAGTCCAATGAGCTATATGTAGTAATCTATTTCTATCTATATTTTTAAAGCTAAGCCAAGGAACGTTTTAGAAAGATGACATGGAATTTTCTTAGAGTCGGGATTTTGAGCTAAGATGCTGACATTGTTTTATTTGATGAAGTCACTCTCAAAATATTTAATTTTGAAAAAGAA
Organism: Excoecaria cochinchinensis; assembly: GCA_947683425.1. Taxonomy (NCBI): domain Eukaryota; kingdom Viridiplantae; phylum Streptophyta; class Magnoliopsida; order Malpighiales; family Euphorbiaceae; genus Excoecaria; species Excoecaria cochinchinensis. Next base: position 1,883,528 of record CANTUQ010000083.1, read on the forward strand.
AAATTCCAAGAGAGGTTAAAGGTTAATTAATATTAGCATTGACATTAATGTTTCCACATTGAAAGCCTCTTCCTTTTCTTCTGTGCTCCTTCCTTTTTCTTTTTCGCCCTCTATGGATAACTTCATTACTCTCATTTCTCTCCAAGCCATTGATTTTCTCTTTCGCCTGCTCCGTTATTGCCACCTTCTGGTCCTTAGTCGACCATCTCCAGCATATTTTTATGTTTAATCATTGATTGATCTTTTTTTGAGAATATATGTTCATGCATTTTGACATTCATTGAAATTATTTTGATTCATGGAAGCATATTACTGGGTGATTTGAGACATCGTGTTTTCATGGTGTTTTTAATTTACTTTTTGTTAGTCATGAAAGCTTAAAGAAATTATTAATGGTTCAATTGTTGTTAGAAACCAAACCGTCGGTGATGGTCCATTTGAATTCCAGGCTATTTAGCATGAAACCTTTTGTAGGCTATGGGCATCGTAGCTGAAGCCAAACCGTTTGGCGAAATGCCTAGGAGACTTAATATCTGTCTATAATCGGGAAAAATAGTTATTATGTGTTTGTATTTATGCATAAGTGTGGATTTATGGGTTAATTTCATTCATGCTTACTGAACTTATACTCAAATAATACTAATATAATGAAAAAAAAAAATTTCTCATAAAAATCATTGAACTTAAAACATGTTTATAGAAAAATCACTTTAATTATTTTTTGACGATTCTTTCGCCGAAAAGTTCAGCCGACGCGTACACTCAGCAATTCATGCATAAATGACTTGACACGTAGTATATCTTGTGGAAAAAATTATATGTAAATATGCCATACGGCAAACTGACTTATCGGAATATCAATGCGACATGCCACATGACATACTCATATGTCATTTTATTCATGTGTTATGCCACGTATTAAGTCATTTGTGCATGGGGATGCTAAATGTACGCGCTGGCTGAATTTTTCGGCGAAAAAATCGTCAAAAAACAATTAAAATGATTTTTCTGTAAACATATTTTAAATTCGATGATTTTTATGAGAATAAATTTTTTTTCATTATATTAGTGTTATTTGAGTATAAGTTCAGTGACCATGGGTGAAATTAACCCGTTGATTTATCATCTTTGTTTTTGCCCACAATCTCTTTAATTGTGAAATAAGATGTTGCCCTTGAGAAACTTCTTTTCTTGTGGAGTGCCCTTGAGAAACTTTTAACATGTATAGATAGACTACGAGTTTTAGGATTATAAGTCCAACAGCAAATTAGACAAATAAGCAGTCTTGCATCTTAACATAACATATATCAGAGTTATGGATGTGGTAATCACTTTAGGATTATAAGTTCCTATATTTTTATTTTGTTATTTTTTACCCATTAAAATCTCAATGTAAAATTAAACTATGTGTTCTATTTAACATGCTTTTAGTATTTGCATATAAATTTCAACTTAATGTGTGCCTATATATTTTTTGTCAATGGTAAGCTAACCATTATTTTAAATTAGTACTTTAACCTTAAATTAATAAGGGTATTAACTATGGAACATTAGATTGAGACTGATGTGCAAATATTCAAGGCACTATTTAATTTTGTATTTTTTTTCACCGAAAGCTTAATGTGTAAATAAAAAAAAGTATTGAGGAGTTTTTTTTTATTATTATTTTTTTAATGATGTATCTTCCATGACAATGCATAACGAGTTTTATGCAAAAGCTGTTGATCATAACGCATATTATTAATATTATGAATGGTTTATCTCTATCCTACTTGATTAATTGATGGATTTAATTAATTAATTAATCAAAATTTTTTTTATTCCTCTTTAGCAAGATCTGGACCCTTAATAGAGGCCAAGCCCATCTTGTGTCACCCAATTCAGGCACCAAGAATTAGCATGTTAGAAGTCTTCTGCTGTTGATTTATCGTTTTATCAAAATTCTTACAAACATATGTTTAGATTGACAGAATAGCAACACATTTGCATCAAATTGCATCTACTTGGCTTCTGTTGTAGCTAGAACATGCACTTTATTGGCTTTTATGTTCTGTGTAACCATCAAACATTATGATAACATGAAATCATTTGGCTGTGAATTACAAATTCTAAACCATGGTAATAACAACTTTTTATACTTTTTAACTAATGAGTGTCAAGTTATTCTCCTAAATTTATTAAAAGCGTAAGTAATATTTTTATATTATTAAAAATTATATAAAATATCCATTCAATATATTCAAAATATCATATTATCACCATCATTATTTATACATTACATGTGTATAATTTTTTTATACTATTCATGATGTGTCACGAAAATTTAGCCACACGGAGACAAGTGAGTCCAAGTTTGTCTAAAAATGTAAAACTATTCCTAACTTTTTTTTTTAATTGCACCCATTAAATGTTTTAATTGACCCCACTAAATACAAACAAATAATACCACATATTCATTTTTTACTCATTAAATTTCATCATCATTTTAATATTATCGACCGATTTTAATTTATATTGAAGAAAATCAAAAGTAGCTAAATTTATCACGTACTCCCTATTTTTCAACTACTTTCACCTCTAATATATATACTTTATTTTGTTATTAATGTTTTCTTCATCATCTTTCTCATCAGCAAGAATATTGACATTTATCAACTTCTTATTTATGATCTTGTAATAAAATCTCATTCATGAATTTTTTTTTTATTATTATTTTTAAAAATTATATATGTAAACCTTTCTTTCTTTTATAAGTTTGAGCTTTTGTTGTCAAAAAAAATTGCAAAAAATTGATACATTAAAATTTTTTTACTCCACTAAATCAAAATTCTAACTACATTTTTGGCTACGTGTCCTCTGATAATATGATATTTTTAATAAATTTATAAAATAATTTTAATATTTAATTAGTTTAGCGTAAACTAAAAATAATATATTAAAGAATGATTTTTTAAGAGTGTTTTTCACGGTTAAGAAACATAATTAATTGAAACATGACAAAATTGCGGTCTCTATGAATTTAGAAAACAATTTGGTAAGGACAAGTCGGCAAGTTGGCACTACTTGGTCAGTGAGACATCTTTTTTCTTAGGGTTGGTACAAATCTGTAATAGTGTGGTCTTCTGTGTGACTTAATTGGGGAGAACTAGACTATGTGAGCTGTAATAATCTATGCCAGAATAGATAAAAGCTGTAATAATCTATGCCAGAATTAATAATACATATACACCATCTATATTTATTTAATTTATAAAAGCATTATTAATTGATAATTTACATTAAATTGATTTTTGTATTTTTCATTCAATAATAATATTTTTTCTGGATGTATTAATTTTATAAATGTGTGAACTTACCATTTTACTTTTATTTATTGTAAGAATATTATTAATTGTAGAAAAAAAAATTACTAACTTATATCTTTAAATAATAATTCATTTAAGTAGTTTCTTAAATCTTTGTTAAACTAATTATTATTTTTTAAATTAATTTAATTTTAGTTCTAAAAAATGATAAAGAGTTTGAATATTGATTAGCAAATCACTTTATAATTTGAACATTGGCATCAAGAAAAGGACATCAACAACTTTCTATTAAGGATTAGCAAACTTCCTTCACACTTTTTTTTTTTCAACCAATTAGTAACCAAATTCACTCTCAATGCAGCAAATCCTCCTCATTCTCTGAAATAGTTTCCTTTCATAGGCCAAACTTCTACTTATCCTTTTAATGGGGACCAATACCAATACCAATCCCATCATCATTCATCAATTATATTGATATTGACAACCTTAGCCGACATGATCCAAACTCATTGAACATAGTAGGAAACTACATTGTCACGATCGATTCTTGACTCAGTTTTGTTTTCCATGTGAATTTAACAATCAGTTGCTGAGGTAATTTCAGTGCCCCCAATGACTAGAAATCATAATATCATTTGCTTTTTGGGGAACCTGCATACGATTGGAAGTTCAAATCTCGGATTAATCTCATTCATGTTTATTTTAACTTATATGAGAAATAATGATTCAGTCAAAAAAGACTTTTATTTCACAAAAATATCTCAATTTTAAAATATTATTACTAAAATCACTTTAATTAAAAAAATTATATAATTAGCGCTAAAATATTTTTAACTTGGAACATTCACGTATCATGTTCTAAAAAATTCAACGTGGCATTTTTTAAAATATTGCAAATTGATATAAATTGTCAGGTAAGTATTTCGATATTATATTTATAATTTTCAGCTAAAATGATTTCAGTAATGATATTTTAAAAATTAAAATACTTTTGTGGAATAATTTTTTTTTTATAACCAAATCATTATTACGATATAAATTCGGTCAATATAAATAAAACTAACTGTTCAAATTTTCAAATTGTTCATATACCCAATTTGTTTAACTATATTCTTTAGATTATCACATGGAGGCCCACATTTTGGAAGCCATATCACATATTAGTCTAAAAATATAGTTATTTAACTATATTCTTTAGATTATCATATGGAGGCTCACATTTTGGAAGCCAAATCACATATTAGTCTAAAAATATAGTTATTTATTAGGAATATCAGCATAAATTTTCACTTAATATATTACAAGGAAATAAACCCTCAGTCATTTTTATCATTAACATTTAGCGACACCAGAGTTTCTAAATTTATAATTAATAATATTAATAATATTTTTATTTAGAATTGGTCATGATAAAATACTCAACGATCTAAATTATTAAAAAAATAGATGGGCTCTCTGAATCACACTGTGTAAAAATCTAATGGTGCTAGTTAATAGGACTGAATGAAAATGTAACAATGGAATTTAATTAAAATTAATTATATATGTAATCAATGCTAAAATTGCATGAAGAAAAAGGAAAAACAATTGAAAATACATGCAAATATTGGGCATTTTTCAAAATATTATTGTAATAATAGGTGCAAAATTAGGCTAAAAAACTAAATAATAAATAAGCTCCTAAAACATTTTACCTCCATCTCCCTCACTTTCAAAACCTCATCAGCTTTGAGTCCAATTATTTATAACAAGTAAAACATGGTCATGAGTTGTTGTCCACCTATCTTAAAGCAATTGAAAGTACTTTCTTTGATGAAACTTTACTTAATCCAATGTGTTCGAAAACAAATAAAAATTTAAAATCATATAATCTCATATGATCAATCTTTTTAAGTTATAATTAATAAATATTCACTATTTATTATTTAACTGAGATTGGCAGCTTTGAAAAAACAAGTATAATATTATTTTAAAATCTATCTATATATATATATATATAAATAAAGTAAAGTGCTGGTAATATACATTTGGAAGCAACTTTTTAAGTGGAAGCAAATTGCCACAACTAATTTCTTTCCCACTTATCCAAAAAGTATAAATCAAGCTAATTACATAGCCTTTTTTATTTCACATTAGTGTGTTTATTTATTTGGTTATCTTTTTTGTTATGCCATATAATATTATATAGCCTTTTTCCCTTTTGATGGTTTTGACCATTTTTTTTATTTACTAGAAAATTCAGTTACTACATAAAATGAAGGGATGATAATAATAATAAAAAACTCATAATGTTCGAATTAGCTCACAATTAAAATTTCATTATTTAAAACGAATAATTGAAATCCTAAGTGATAATACTGTTATCAACTGGAATTTATTCGTTCTCAGTCTAAGACATATCATGAGCCAAGAAACCAATTGGTCCAAGCCCGACATGTGACATGTAGGCATCCATGTAGTTGGCAGTACGAGACGTCTGATCGAACTGACAGGGCACACTTATGTTAATGTCCATTGACACATGCCAATAGCTTACACCTCTTACCTTTTTCATGTTACATTTTACATTTAGTATAAATAATTCAAAATACTGTAGAACCGGGTATTGAATCATTGATACTATTTCTGCATTCTCTTTTTGAACTTTACTAACTTAAATTTCAGAATACTTATGCTTGATTCGACCAAATTTATTTTATTGTAAATACGGTTGTTTTATTGATCCGATAAGCTTGCACAGAACTTTCATCCGGCCTCATTCTATTTCTAATCTTCAAGGAATTATCACTAAGATTTTAACTTTTAAGAACAATTTAATTGTGTTCCTACGTGGATAATTCCATTTAAACTAATGGAAATACTAAACTTTTATTCAAAAAATTAATTTTTAAAATTTTTAAATATTTAGTTAAAATTAATAATAATTTTATCTTATTATTAATAATTCAATATGGCCACTTTTATTATTTTTCCACTTTTTTTAAATATATAATAAAAAGAATTTTTATTATTATTCACGTTGATAATACTTTTTTAAGACAATTTAAATTAAAGCATAAATATAACTATTAACTTTAAAAATCAATAAAAATAAATAATAAAATTTATTTTAAATCATTTTTGATAAAATCAAATAACTTTTTATTTTTTAAAAAAACTCTTGTTTTATCTAACATAATAAATTAAATTATAAATAAAACTATAATAAAAAAATATTGAATTTAAATCTTAAATATAAAAAAAATATATTTTAAAATATTATATTACTTTTTAAAAATAATGTTATACGAGATACAAATTAATGCAATATAGAACATAAATTAGTTTGTGAAAAATATTTAAAGATTCTAAAAATAGTTTTATATTTTTGAAATTATTATTTCAATGTAATATTTGAATTAAACATTTATTAATTATGGTTTTATTTTTTGTTGGCAAAGCTCAAAGAAATTGATCCAATTTAATTAGTATTAAGAATAATAAAAACTTATTTTAAATGACATTAAATATTGAATAAAAACTTAAAATTAGAAATCCAGTTGTTACGTTTTTAATATTATGATTTTAAAATGAAAATAGGCAGATTATACGTATTGACAACTAATTAAACAAAATTGAAATAAAAACTTACAATCTTGGCTGCTTGGAGAAATAAATTGAAAGAAGTCAAATTCAAAGTTAGGGATGATCACAGGGCAGGGAATCCCTGTCCCCGGTGGGGACCTGACCCGAACGGGACAAAAAATCTTTGAATTTTTTCCCTTGCGGGGATGGGGATGGAGAAAAAATAATCCCTGGAGGTGAATTTGGGGCGGGGATGGGGAGTGGGTTATCTGCCCCCCGGGATTCCCGCCCTGAAAAATATACCACAGTATCCTTGATTTTTTAATTATTTACATGTATCCCATTATATATAAATAGGGCAAACAAAACCCTAACTCTTTTATTTTACTCCTCCTCTTCAAACCACGCCGTTCTCCCTCTCTCGCTCTCTCTCTCTCTTACCTTTGCTTCTCCTACTGTTTCATTTGCCTCCAGCGCCGCAGCACCCCCACGTTGACGAAGATCTATTGGAAGGGGTCTTTCTTGCCTCTGCTTCTCCTACTCTTTCATTTGCCTCCGATGCCGCAGGACCCCACGCCGATGCAGATCTGCTGGAAGGGCTCTTTCTTGCCTCTGCTTCTTCTACTTTTTCATTTGCCTCCGTCGCCGCAGCACCCCTACGCCGATGCAGATCTACTAGAAGGGCTCTTTCTTGCCTCTGCTTCTCCTACTTTTTCATTTGCCTCCGACGTCGCAGCACCCCCACACCGATGCAGATCTGCTGGAAGGGAGAATTCTTAATATGGGTGTTTCTTTTTCTTTTAGAAATTAGCTTTTTTTTTTCTCTCTAAACCGAGAAAATGGGTATGAATTTAACCCATTAATTTAAATTGAAAGTTATATACGGATTTTGATTTGTTTCTGTGATTTATAGTCTTATGATTGAATATTGTGTTTTTAATTTTGATTTTTGGGTAAATGAAGTTATATACGAATTCTGATTTGTTTATGTGATTTACAGTCCTATGATTGAATGCTTTGTTTTTAATTTTGATTTTTGGGTTAATATAGTTATATACGAATTCTGATTTGTTTCTGTGATTTACAATCCTATGATTAAATGTGTTTTTAATTTTGATTTTTGGGTTAATGAAGGAATGAGTAGTTGATAACTGTGTCCAGGGGCGGGGATGGGAGGACTTTTCCCTCCGCAATCCTATTAGGGGGCGGGGACGAGGAATCTCCGCCCCTGAGCGGAGCAGTAGGTGGGGAGCCCTTCCTTGTCCCCGCCCCATGATCATTCCTATTCAAAGTTAAGATTGAGGACACACCCAATTTAGTTATATTATTGAATGTTATCGAAAGCGATTTTTCTTAGGTTCACACTCAACTAATTTTATGTAAATATCATTTTTTCGCAATAGGAAAATTAAATTTTTTTATTAAAAACTAATTTATTTCATATCATATTATGATTATTCATTATTTTCATCGTACATATTAAAAGATATTAAATGAAAATTGAATTTGTATAAAAAAACAGTTACATTTGTATTTTCTTATTTCTCATTTTTAGTGTGATGAGATTCCCATTGCATAGCCTTTTTTTTTTAATCAAATATTAAAATAAAAAAAAATATATTTTTTAATTTCTTATTTTGAGGGTGATAATGGAAAAAATTCTCATTTTAGGTATTAAATATAAATATTTTGGTTATAAACGAAACAAACTGAAATAAATTATTATATTCGATTTCGGTTGCTGATTTTGAAGAAGTGCAATAACTGCAAAGTAAAGGGACCAACCTTGGGAAAACAAAAAGGGCACCAACCGAATTTTATAAAAAATTAATATTTAATTTTGTTACATAATTTAAATTGTCTAATATATTTGTATCTTCTTCTTAAAGGATAATGTCATTAGTTTAAATTTATCCGTATTATATAATTTGAATAGTATATAATTGGATTAATTCATTCTTTTGTAGTTTTTTCAATTAAATTTTATTTCTTATAACAACATTCAAATTATATATAATTATATTGTAATATTAGGATTTCTAAAAGGTTTAAATTATGTTAATTTTATTTAGTCATAAAATTTAATTAAAATTGTATGGGCTTCTGTGCTATAAATAAGCCCAAGTTAAATTTTCAATTTTATAACTAATTTAATTTTTTTTATTGATAAATTGCTAAAATTTTATGGGGTAAATGGTAATTATCCTATACGGAAATCCTTTATGTAGTTTTATTGGTGTCAGTTCTTTGTTCAGTGTCCCCAGCTAAATTCACAACATGACTTGTAGGATCAAACAAACCTCGCCGTAACCCTAATTAACATAAATTTTTATTTTTATTTTCTTATAGATTCTTTTGTGGATTCGGATATAAAAGGTAAACAATAATAATATAATTATAATTATAATATATATAGAACTCCAGCTTATGCTTTAAATAAGAGTATTCATCCAATAAGCCAGTGTGCACAATTTGGCCATTGATACGCACCGTCAATCAAACCAAACAATATTCTTATATCCCGATCTAACGGTGAATTTTGATGTGCATGGTGAGTATGACTGACTGGAACAATAGCCCTTTAATCATATTTAAAATTTTAAAACAGAAAGTAATAATTAATTAATTAAAATGAATAATGAAAATATAAATCAAAAACAAAAAAGGAAAGAAATTAAAGAAGGTTCATAGGCGCCTAGAAGGAGTCAAGAAAATTAGAGCCGGTCTTGATGTTTCGTAGAATAAATGCGACCCAAAAGCCAACTCTCCTTTTCTCTCTCTGAAACCTTCTCTCACTAAACCTCTCTTTCGCCTACAAATATGAGAAGGATTCCCTTCTTTTTCAGCTTCTTCTTCAATCCTAACTTTGTTTGGATTTGACCATATACCCACAAAAAGCTTCTCGTTTTCTATAAACTACACAATTATTATTTTTTTTATTTTATTTTGTAACAAATTCTCCAACCTCTTATCATCTAAAGATCGAATTTTGCAGATAATTTTCTGCTCATCTACACAGGTACATACATGGGTTTCTTTCTGTTTTTTCTTTTCCTTCTTCCCTGTATTGAATTTTGTGATGGATTTATAAGGCATTATTCATTGTTTTATTTGGTTCATTAAATGACTTGATCCACAGATTTGAGCTTTATATGGGTGGATTTATTGACCAGTCACTCGTTTCTTAATCTTTGCTTTTCTTGTTAGTTGGTTGACTTCTATGTTCTTAATTGTGTGCTCATAGTCTGTTTTTAATTCTTTTTTTATACATTTATTTTCTCTGACATTTTACGCGAAACCGCCATAATTTTAACTGGGTATTTTTGTTTGTATGCTAGATTGGCACCTGGGTTTTATTTGTTTGGAGTTGATTTTCATGTTTGGATTCTTCTTTTCCATCTTGTGGTATATGTTGTGCGGGGTCTATTTTCTTTTTGTTTTAAGCTAAGATTTTAGCTTTCTTGGTAGAATAAGAAATACGGACCTTTGATTTGATCTAATTTGTTTTTTTTTTTTTATGTTTGTTGATCAGGGTGAAGCTTTGTATTGGCGGCATAGTTTCTCCATGGTGAGCTGTTAATTATTTGCTCTGTTCTCTAATTGCATTAGGATTGCTAAAATAGATGCCAACCACACAGGGAAGGCAGTTAAATTATTACTTTACAATGTGGATCATTAAGATTGTATAATTGTGATTTAATTTTTGAATGCTGTTCTGTTCACCAGGGTGAGGCTCCAGCTTTTGTTGTTGATGATCTACAGAGTGAACACCAGAACAGATTTGGTCTAAAAGCTAAAGACTGTGAAACAGTACTTACTGTTCAAAATAAAACAGTATGGATTCTTGATTTTTTGATTTAAATCTCCCAATTGTTCTTTTTATTTACTTGTAATCAATGGCGTCAATCACTCTGTTAATGGTGAAAGTCTACTTCTGTTTGCTGCAGTATGTGATTGGTGGTAGTGATGTTGAGTCTCCATTATCTATTGGAGTTCGAATTTTTGATAAAGCTATCGGGAATTGGTGAGATCATAGTTCTGCTTATGCTACTGTTGCTTTACTATAGTCTGTTAGATCTTAAATTACTAATCTGTTGTGGAATTCACTTTCTTAGGATAACTCCAATTGTGCTGGGAACAGAACCCAAGCCATGTAAGGGTTACTCAGCTGTATCATTAAATGACCAAAGAATTTTGATCATCAAGAAGGAATCAATGCCGGATGACTCCATTTGGTTTCTTGAGGTGTGTATTTCCAAACCTTGGACTTCTTGAGATTTAATCAAACAAAATAAGTATGTGGTTTTCATAACTCACACTCTCTCTCCCTCTCCTTCTTTTCTAGAAAAATAGTGAAATAAAGCTTGTCTCTAATGTTATAAGAAGAATAAGATGAACTTGACTCTATACATTTAAATTAGCACAAACAATTTATTAATATACAGCATCTGAATTCCATTTTTTGCAGGTGGGCACTCAGTATGTTAGGGAACAAGGACAAAAAATGAGGACAGAGGTTGTTGCCTGGAGTAAGGGTGTTTTGGGCAATGGCGAGAAGCCAGTTGTCATTAGTGGTCCCTCTGGAGTAGGTAAGGGAACATTAATATCAATGCTCATGAAGGAATTCCCATCCATGTTTGGATTTTCAGTAAGCCACACAACTCGTGCACCGAGGAGCAACGAGGAAGATGGGGTGCACTACCATTTCACTGAGAGAGGTGTTATGGAGAAAGAGATAAAAGATGGGAAGTTCCTTGAGTTTGCCTCTGTTCATGGAAATCTCTATGGAACAAGTATTGAAGCTGTCGAGGTGGTGGCAGATGCAGGGAAGGTAAAATGCTTACCTGTCATCTCCCCTTTTTAATATGCATATTTACTGATATGCTGAATCATGCCAATGTAGGATATGTTGATTCCTTAGTTCATTCAACTTAAATTTTAGTGTTGGACAACTCAACTAGGAAATACTTAATCCCTATGATGCCAACAATTAGGATTAGTATATGAAATGATTTACAGATAATGACATGTTTAACGTTATTGTGGTGGCTTGATACCTGCTTTGCATTTTTGAGGATGGCTCACCACTCAAATGGGTTATATATCGATATTCCATCATTCATCTCCAAACTTCATATGTCCTTTTTGCTGTTTCAAGAAGATTTTTAGTTTGACTTTTGCTATTTCATTTGGACTGTAGAGATGTATTCTTGACATTGATGTTCAAGGCGCAAGATCTGTAAGGGCTAGCTCTTTGGAAGCAATTTTTATCTTTATTTGTCCACCTTCAATGGAGGCTCTTGAGAAGCGCCTTCGTGCAAGGTCAGTCCAACCTATACATTAGGGACCTTTTTCATCATATATCATCCTGAACTGGATCTGATCTAGCTTTGTCAATAGGGGCACTGAGGCAGAAGAGCATATACTTAAACGACTGCGAAATGCGCAGGCAGAAATTGAACAAGGAAAATCATCAGGCATCTTTGATCACATTTTGTACAACGATAATCTTGAAGATTGCTATGAGAACCTTAAGGTAATTCCATAACTTGCATTTTACCTTTGCTAAAACAGATTTTTCAATGTGGTTTTTAACTGTTTGTTTGTACCTCTGTTTTTGGTGTAGAAACTCTTGGGACTGGACGGAACAATGGCGGCTACCCAGGAGCCATGTAATATTTATACTTTTGTTATCATGATGCACAATACTTGTTTTGCTTGAGAAAATGTTGCTAATTATTTCCATGTCAATCCAGCATCACAAGGAATCAATCTGCCTGCGGACCATTCAGTGTCGAAAGTCGATAACAAAATAATCATAAACTGTGGAACACCAAACCTAGAGAAAGCATCAAAGAGCTTGTGAGTTCATTGTGTTTTTCTTTTTCTACTTTCTTTTCTATGTATAGCAGTTTTAAGATTCTTGTGGGGAAATTTGTAATGGCTTATGCAATTGAGTGGTTCAATAGCATGATTGTTGACTTGGGACAACTGTGATTTGGATTGGGCAGGATTGTGTTGGATGCATCTTCAATCAAAGGAGGGGCACCAGGACGGACAAGGGGACTCCATATGTACGTGCTAGACCCATTTTCATATGGATTGAATGGGATCAATGGTCTAAGCTAACGACTGGAGTGCCATGGATACTAACTTGGTTTCTCAATTTCTTCATTCTTTGCCTATTTTTAACTATAGAAACGGAACAGCGACAAAGTTCTAGATGTGGATTTGCTTAATACACGCGGTCTTGGTTCTTATCGTTTCCAATTCCTTTTCCAATCAATTTTTTTTTTCGGCTTTGTTTTAGAAATGAATAGACTTGGATTAGGATTTGAACATTTAACTATTTCCCTCAAGGGGGACTGAGAGATTATTAGTGATATGTGCGCGTACGCACACATACAAGTAACGTTTTTACAAAAAATCACAGTAGGATTTTAATTTACAAGTTGTAAGTGGCACTCCAAGGCTGAATAAGTATCAAAATGCAAAAAGCTTATTCGTGAAGATATTTTATTATAATGCTGTAATTGGGGTTGATTTCACCCATGGTCACTCAACTTATCACTTATCGCGCAAAAGTAACCGACTTTTTTTTTCTTACTTAAATGTCACTGAACTTTTAACATTATTGCACAAAAGTCATGTTAACCGGAACCCGGCGACGACTCTTGCCGGATTGATAAGTTCAACAAATGTTACATTTAAATTAATTTCACTCACCGTCACTAAACTTATCATTTATCTCGCAAAAGTAATTAACTTTTTTTTTTCAACTTAAATGTTACTGAACTTTTAATATTTTTGCAAAAAAGTCATCAATCCGGCAAGGGTCGTTGCCGGATTCCGGTTAACATGACTTTTGTGCAATAATGTTAAAAGTTCAGTGACATTTAAGTAAGAAAAAAAAAGTCGGTTACTTTTGCGCGATAAGTGATAAGTTGAGTGACCATGAGTGAAATTGACCCCTGTAATTATGGAAAGATTGCATTTGCTTAAAGAGAGAGCAGCTTGTTGAGATTGGGTATGGGATTCCGCCAACTTGCTATTTACTATCCAATTTGTGGTATTAAAAGCACAGGCTTTTGGTTGGATCATATATCTTCTCGTTTTTTTTAAGACTCTGAAAAGAATTGAAGATTGAAGTGGTTTGACTTGTTGAGAGGTAGTTTTACTGTTCTAGTCTACTTTTCAAATTGAATTAATGCGAAGGGTAGGTTGGATGAGTGAAGAATGAGTTAAGAGAAAAGGGAAATTATTAAATCAATGTAAACAGCAATGACATAAGAATTATTGTGGACGTCAAAGAGATTGATTTTACCTTAGAATTTCACCAACTCTAAAGCCCTTTAAAGTGTTTCTATTCAGAAAATTAGTGCGGAATTAATTGATCAGGACCTATAATTTTTTTTAATACCGATGGCTCATGCCTAGATAAAAAAAAAAAAAAAATTTCCTATTGAAAGGAAGGCTTGACCCTTATATTTGCACCAATTTGTCAAGTTAGCCTTAAACTTTGATCAATCCCAATTTAACACCTGCTTTTGTTAAAATTACACATTTTAAACACTTATGTCGGAAGTGTATGCATATGTGGCATAAATATGGCTTATGTAGCATGGGGAGTGTGTTTTAGAGACAATGTGGAGCGTAGAGACTGAAATCCTTTATTTTTCGGTGCCGGATGGTCCATACAAACAGATAGCGCGCCGCTTCGCATTTAACAGCCATTTAAGCTACAAAACTTGGTTTTCTCTTGCTAGATATGTCACAATAGGGCTAAATCACCGCAACAGCATAATTTATAAACACAAAAATTCTTTTGATTAGAGATTTACACCTCAAAACATGAGCAAAAAATGGCTCTGATCTTTGAACTATAAAGAATTAAGCACCAAATTTCACTTTTTATTGATTTACAGTATACCTTGGTAATATTAGTTAAATAGAACCATGACTAACATGCAACTAAATGAAACATGACCAACAACAATCAAACGATCTCTGAATTCCAGTTCATGCATTAGTGAATCACAATGATAAATAAATCTGCAAGTTTTCGACATTAAAATCATTCACCATCATTATACATCATTCAATGCTTATTCAGATTTTAAATATAATAATAATCACATAGAAAAGGTAAATAGGTCACTTATCTTGAACGGAATTCGACACGATGAAGAGAAATTTGACAATCACGAACTTTGCAAACTAGTTTCTCTCTCTTAACCCTCTTTAGTAGCAGATGCTTAATGAAAACCAAAATACGATCTTTATATATGTTGTTTTGTTTGCAATCTTAATTAGGATGGAGAGAGAACTAGTTTATATACCTTTTAACTTTAGATCTAGTACGTCCATCAAATACTAATTTAACGGTTAAAATTTAATATACTCTTAAATAAAAGGAAAATCTTAATCCTAACTTAATATGGATTTAATGTAAATAGAAGTATGGACCAAATACACTTCTTATCGGGCCACACTTCTTGCATTCTCCCACTTGGCCGGATGTTTCATCATTATATTTAATAGTATAACATAAGGCTAGCAAATGTTAAATCTTATAAACCGTTAACATCATAAACACGTCAACACAACAAATTACATAATGCGGGTTATGGCGGTCATACACAGTATAGTCGCATACTCCCTTCCATATACCACTACATTAAGAACTTATTTGTTAGGTTCATAAGTTATATATAAATAACATACATTCCACATACTTGTTATGAAAATACATACAAATTTCTTATTCAAACAATCATGTATACATAAGCACAATGAATAAGAAATATAAAATTCAGAAACATGTCATTATTGAGCTCAAGAGTGTTAAGCATTATTATCAATCATCAATACAACCAAAACCCATCCTAAGCACATGTTCTTTAAATATCTTTGGTTGTAAACCTTTAGTTAGAGGATCTGCAATCGTGAGATCTGTCCTAATATGTTCTATATACACTCTTTGTTTCTGAATCCCCTATTTGACAATAAAGTACTTTAACTCCATGTGTTTTGCGCCTTTGGAATATTTATCATTTTTAGAGAAGAAAACTGCTATAGAATTATCACAATAAATTTTCTGCGGCTTGCTTATGGTGTCGACAATTTCAAGCCCCGAAATAAAGTTCCGCATCCATAATGCATGAAATGTAGCCTCATAATGAGTTACAAATTCTGCTTCCATAGTGGATGAAGCAATAATAGACTTTTTGACACTTTTTCATGAAATTACTCCTTCAGCTAATAGGAACAAAGAGCCAAACGTTGACTTTCTGCTATTAATACACCCAGCAAAATCTGAATTTGAATATTTAATCATATCTAAATGATCAGACCTTTTATAAGTGAGCACGTAATCCTTTGTTCCTTGAAGGTACCTCAATACTTTCTTTGCAGATTTCCGATGATCAATACCAGGATTACTTTGATATCTACCCATCATCCCTACTGCAAAACTGATATTGGGTCTAGTACAGGTTTGTAGGTACATCAAACTGCCCACAACAGAAGCATATGGAATTGTTTCCATTTTCTTACGTTTTACATTATTCTTTAGACATTGCATAAGACTAAATATATCTTCCTTTTGAATAGGGACAACACATGCTGAGCACTTGACCATGTTAAATTTCTCAAGAATTTTCTGAATATAGACTTTCTGAGATAGTCCCAATAAACCTTCTGATCTCTTATGGAGTATTGAAATTCTAATCACATAGGATGCCTCTCCCATCATATCTTTCATTTCAAAACTCGTAGAAAGAAATTATTTAATCTTATACAATATACCCAAGTTATTAGCAGCAAGCAAAATGTCATCAACATACAGAACTAGAAATATAAATTTACTCGCACTGATCTTTCGGTAAATACACTGATCAACAGTGATTTCCTCAAAACCAAAAGAAGTAATGGTATTATTGAATTTAATATACCATTGCCTGGAAGCTTTTTTAAGTCCATATATTGACTTCTTCAATTTACACACCATACTTTCTTTACCTTCAACGGAAAAACCTTCAGGTTGATCCATATAAACTTTCTCTTCAAGATCCCCATTCAGAAAAGCTATTTTCACATCCATTTGATGTACCTCTAAATCAAAATGAGCTACTAATTCCAAAATTATTTTCAAAGAATCTTTCTTTGAGACGGATAAAAAGGTCTCATTATAATCAATGCCATCTTTCTGAGTGTAACTTTTGGCAACAAGTCTAGGTTTATAACTGTCAACATTGCCATTTGAGTCGCATTTGGTCTTAAAAACCCATTTACATCCAACATTTTTAGAACCTTCCGGCAAGTTTACACAATCCCAGACATTATTTTTAGCCATTGATTCTAACTCTTCTTTCATAGCATCAATCCACCTTTCAGACTTATCACTACCTATGGCTTGTGAAAATAAAATAGGATCATTATCAATGCCACAATCAAAATCTGACTCTTGCAAATAAACCACATAATCATTAGGAATAACCGACCTTCTACCCCTTACAGGTTTATTTAAGACTATACCAATTGGTTCATTTGTATGAGCTGGTGGTAAGTTAGGTTCTCCATGGGGTGCTTCTCCGTTATCCAAATGTTGTTCTTGATTATTTTGCTCTTCCAAAATAGGAACATCATTTGTTGTAGTTGTGGATTTAAGAACATTTATGGGTAATGGAATATTAACCCTTATTTCATTAATATCCATAACTCGATTTTCAGCACTCCCACTAATCTCACCATTCTAAAAAATTTTAGCATTGGCTATTTCAATTATTCTAGAACTGTGGTTTGGACAGTAAAATCTATACCCTTTGAATTTCTCTGGGTAACTAATAAAGTAACCACTAACTATTCAAGAATTCAATTTTCTTTCATGTGGATTATAAATTCTTGCTTCTGCTGGACAACCCTAAACATGCAGGTGTTTTAAAATAGGTTTCCTTCCAGTCCATAACTCAAAAGGAGTTTTAGGAACTGTCTTACTAGAAACCCTATTTAACAAATATACAGCAGTTCTTAATGCATACATCTACAAACTTTTGGGTAATGAGGTATTACTTATCATACTCCTAACCATATCCATTAATGTTCTATTTCGCCTTTCTGTCACACCATTTTGTTGCAGTTTGCCTAGTATAATATACTGTGCACATATGCTATGATTTTCGAGGAACTTAGCAAACGGACCAGGATATTGTCTAGATTCATCATACTTTCCATAATACTCACCACCTGTATCTGATCTTATAATTTTCACTTTTCTATCTACTTGCCTTTTAACCTCCTTTACAAACACCTCAAGGGCATTTATAGCTTGAGATTTTTCATGCAGCAAATAGATATATCCATACCGTGAAAAATCATCTATAAAGGTGATGAAATATTTTGCTCCATTAAAGGACGGAGTGTCAAAAGATCCATAAATATCGGTGTGTGTTATGTCAAGAAGCCGACTGCTTCTTATGGCTCCTTTCTTACTATGTTTGGTTTGCTTACCTTTAATACATTCCACACATAAGCCAAGATTTGAGAAATCTAGATTTAGTAGAATCTCATTCTTTACTAATCTTTCTAATCTTTCTTTGGATATATGACCCAAACGTTTATGCCACAAGTAAGCAGAATGTTCATTCGCCAAACTACGTTTCATTTCAATATTACGATTAACATTAAATAGGGATTCAGAAAAATTATCATCAAGTTTCAATTTATATAAACTATCCATAAAAATTCCATAACTGATAAAGGAATTATTCGTATACAAATTGAAACAACCATGTCCACCCTTAAAGGTATATCCACTAGCATCAAGTCTAGAAACATAAATTAAATTTTTAGAAATCGAAGGTACATAGAGAGTATTCATTAGATCCAAGTGATGTCCAATATCTAATGTCAAACTATAAGTCTCTACACCTTCAATTGGGGCCTTCATTCGGTTCCCCATAAATAGAAAATTGCTAGTTGGGCTTATGGTTTAGATTGAAAGGAATCCCTGCATAATATTAGAAACATGAGTAGTGGCATCAGAATCAAACCACCAAGTATTAGAAGGAACTTCAGATAAGTTTGATTCAAAATATACAGAAACATAATGTACACCTTTCTTTTTGAATCAAGCCTTACGTTTTAAGTAATCTTTCTGATAATATCCTTGCTTCTTGCAGAAGTGACATTTATCGAATTTTTGTTCCTTCTTTTCATCATTAGCAACTTGTGAAACTTTAGCAGGTTCATTTTTCTTGAAATTCTTGGCCTTTAGTTTGAGTTTCTTTTCAGCTTCTTGACCCACCAGGTTAATAGAATGAACTCTTTGTTTCTTTAATCTTGCTTCCTCATGAATAAGTTTACTGGACAGTTCATCAATGTATCACTTATCCTTTAATGCATTATAATTGATGTGAAATGGTCCATATTTAGCAGGAAGTGAGTTCAGCCATAAGTGTCCCTGCAAGTGCCTTATTAGCAGAACGAAACTTATCTTCCACTAGCTTAAGAAAATCTTTAGCATTCCAATTTTCAGTGCTAGGAAGAGTAGACTTAATGTTGTTGTCAATTGTCATTCGCATAAAATTCAAGTATAATCTATTAGACTTTATCCATGCCTTATGATGTGCCTTTTCAGCCTTTATATTAGTATCATTAATGTTAGCAGTCTTATCCTTTAATAGCGCTAAGTCAAAATCCAAAGCACCTAAATGGAAAGTGACTTGCTTGTTCTATTCAGAAAAATTCACACCAGTGAATAAGGTAACATAAGAAGCTTGGGAGTGAAGGCTAATAGCTGCAAATATATAAACGCTCACTTATTAACAGATTCATACAGGAAGCACATACATTAAATATATATTGCAAATCTTTAATGTTGTTGCATAAGGTCAAAATATTTAGCATTCCGATTTTCAGTGCTAGGAAGAGTAGACTTAATGTTGTTGCCAATTGTCATTCGCATAAAATTCAAGCATAACCTATTAGACCTTATCCATGCCTTATGGTGTGCCTTTTCAGCCTTTATATTAGTATCATTAATGTTAGCAGTCTTATCTTTTAATAGCGCTAAGTCAAAATCCAAAGGACCTAAATGGAAAGTGACTTGTTTGTTCCATTCAGAAAAATTCACACAGTGAATAAGGTAACAGAAGAAGCTTGAGAGTGAAAGCTAATAGCTGCAAATATATAAACGTTCACTTATTAACAGATTCAAATAGGAAGCACATACATTAAATATACATTGCAAATTTCGTTTGGGTAAACACAACAATACATATAATTACTATCATTAGAATACTATTTAAATTTTATAAGAAAATTAAATAAACTTTACCAAATACATATAGCATCTCTAAATAACTATATATATATGACAATAGTATATCAATTTTCTCCTTAATATTTATTAGTTATAGAATATTGATTTACCTTTGAGTAAATTCCTTAATTTCTATCGACCAATAAATTCTTTATAATAACATTTGATAAAATACATAAATTATATGACTACACATTCAAATTAATTTGGCCACTTTGGTGACTAACAAATTAATTTTAATCATACTGTCATATATATATATATGTGTGTTTGTGTAACATAAATTATATAACCACACACTTAAAATTAATTTTAATCATACTATCATAAAATAATAATAACAATAAAATAATAATAATATATCCATGAGATAAATTAAGATTAAAGTTATGATTATTGGGCAAAATAACATTAATATGACCCATTATACTACTTTCCATAACCCTAAATACATAACTTTCGTATACATCCTACTACACATACATAAAGTTGCGCCGTTCTCCATCATTATATTTTTATTTATTTATATTATTTCCTTAAATCATGCATTGTAGATAAGCCTAAGCTACTGTATATCATGATTATACATTACGCGGCAACAATTATACCATTATGGCGGCAACCTCATCATCATGTTGTTTCACTGGCCGCAACATCATCAAATATATATATATATATTAATTTTATATGCGATTGCAGCGAAAATTTTCATAATTGAAATAAATATTATAATTTCTTATAAATATCATAATTGAAACAATCAATAAATTAATAATCTAAGGATTATTATCAATTCAAAATTTATCACTCTAAATGTAAGTTTTTGGCATTAAAATTATTCATCATTATTATACATCATTTAATGTCCATTCAGATTTTTAATATAATAATAATCACATAGAAAAAACAAATAGGTCAGATACCTTGAGCGGAATTCGACATGATGAAGAAAAATTTGACAATCACGAACTTTGTAAACTAGTTTATCTCCCTTAATTCTCTTTAGTAGCAGATATTTGATAGAAAGCCAAAATATGATTTTTTATGTATTTTGTTTTGTTTGCAATATTAATTAGGGTAGAAAATGGACTAATTTATATACCTTTTAATTTTAGATATAGTACGTCTATCAAATTCTAATTTAACGGTTAAACTTTTATATACTATTAAATAAAAGAAAAATCATAATCCTAACTTAATATGGGTTTATTGTAAATAGAAGTACGGACCAAATATACTTTTTATCCGGCCCCACTTCTTATAAAATTATCTGCTATACTGTGCCAAAGGAAAAGAAAATGTAAATAATAATAATAATAATAATAATAATAATCATAATGTAAATTGCGGCTTGAAATTTAATCAAACTTGAATTTAATTCTCTTTGAAAAGTTTCAAGAAAACAACCAAATTTAAATGGCAACAATCACGAGCATGAACTGGAAAAGAAAATTTCTCTTTTATTCTCATTTCCGTGACTGAATAAAAGTCAGCTTGAAATGACTTGTTTCCAACGATATTGCCAAAATAGAAATTGATGAACCGTTAGTGCAGTTTCCAGTTGTAAAAGGACATATGATACGGGGATGACAATCCCAAGCTGGCGTGATAGAGGTAGGGCCTTAAATGGTTATAGACAGATGAAAAAGAGCCATTATTGATTATTGGACGCCTTTGCCTATGAAAGTGAAGGGGTTTGTGAATTTTTGAGGTTTGTATGGTTACACGTACTTGGGTTATAATTTGTAATAAAACTATAAAAGCCAAAACTTTGGCAGCCAATACAAATACTACAAACTGGAAAGGGCAGTATGGGTTTTGCAAGTTGGTCACTTTGACCAAAACTGTTGCTTATAGTGGAGGGGCCACCGGCTTAGAGGCCAATGGAATTGGTACGCTTCATCTTTGCAGCCTTTTGTGATTCCCTGCACATGATGAAAGAGGATGAATTCAAAGTAACCGCAATATTTGACTTGGTGGTCAATTTCCAATTAAGTATGAAAGATTTTAATTTTATTTTTCATTAATAATTGTAATCTAAAAGGAAAAATTAAGGCAACATATAAAAATGATACATATATTTCGCAGCGTAGAAATACCGTATTGCGAAAGCGATTACAAAAATTATTTTTTAATCTAACTCTTTATCCATCTGCAGCATAACGACAATTTTTAGGATCTAAAAATGAGTCTTGAAGATTTTATATAGAGTATTTAATTTTTTTTAAATGTAATGTCATATGAGTTACGTGCCCGTGATAAAATCTCATTAATCTGATATCTCATATATATTTATAATAAATGAATACTAGAGATTAAGTTTTAGTATAATTCTTGATTAAAAAAAAAAAAAAGTTTTAGTATAATTCTAACTTTTTTTTGAATATAATTAAATAATTTGTATCAGATTAACTTACTTAATTATATTTTGATATGAAAATGCCTCCATATTAGAGTTATGGATATATCTTTAACTGTATCATAATCTATAGTATTATAATACTCCTTTACAAAATGATTTTATTTTTCATTTTTACATAATTTTGAAATTTTCATTTTTTTTTTAGATTTTTATCTCTCTTCATTTATGACAATTATTATTAATATTAATTAATTGGCATTAATTTTTTCCTATCATATCCTATTTGTGTAACGCTAAAACCTTCTAGAGTAGATTCTATTTACTTGTTTATATTGATTTTTGACTTTTGAAATTTTAAGTATTTTTACCTAATTAGTAATTGCCGTAATTTTGTGTTCTCATTTAATTTTGCACCTACTTATTTTTCAGTTTCTCCGCCGTTGTTTTGCTATTTTATCTCCTAAACATAAACAGTGTGGCAACCTAATAGTTGCCTACATTGGTAGAAGGTCTTCCTTTTTATGTTATATGTTCTAAAATAATGGCTTCAAATAACTAATATTGCATGTTTATGTGCTATTTGTAACTATTAACTACTTAATTTTTTTTTTTTTGCTTTGAAATAAAGTATATGACTTTTATTTTATATATATATTTGGCGTTTGTAGAATATGAAATTTCTCTACATATTAATAGAAATAATTGGCGGAACAAATACGTCACTCTATTATGTGTTTGTGTGAGTATTAACAACCTTTGAACCTTTATTTTATTGAAAGAATTAATTTGTCCAATATTTATTTCGGATTTAATTTGCTCCCTCATATTTTGATATTGGATACTAAAACATCCTTTCATGTTCCTTAACATTTTAATTTTATATTTATTTCAATTTTTTTAAAATTTTTTCTTTTTAAATTATGTCAAAAACTTCTAAAATTATTTCAAAATACTTTTACCAAAACTCTCATATCAATCAAAGTAATATCAAAGTAAATCTACTCTATGGTAAATACTTTCTATCTCAAACGGAATTATAAAGCTGCTCAAGATAATTAAAAAATACTTAAATATCTCTATAATTTCATTTAGCATTCTCAAAAAAAAATTATTATAGAGCATGTTGGCTTTGATTAATATCCACTTGATAAAAGTATTTTAAAATAATTTTATAAATTTTGAGTATACTTTATATGAAAAAATAAACTTTGTGTGAAAAGAAAAAATAAAATTAGAATAAAAATATATAAAATTAAAATATTAAAAAAACATGCAGAAATGCACCAACTCCAATCCCAGATCGATAACATGCTCGACTCAGACCCTTTGATACCACTTATTAAATTTTATTACATAAATGGAATTGTAAAAGACCAAACTTTAATAATATTATTTTAAAACACTTCGTCACACTCACAATTTACTGTAAAACTCACAGCACACACTCACAAGTACTAATTCTTCTTCTTCTTCTTCTTCTTCTTATTATTATTATTTATTTCAACTAAACTAATAATATTTTTTATTTCAACTAAACTAACTCACCCCACACTATCATTGTGGAGCTTAGCTCCTTATATACTATGCTAAGTCGGTTACTAACCGACTTATATTCTTCAACGTTGTAGAATTTGATTTTCTATAATATTAAGGATTGTTACAATATAATTGAGGATAACATTTTTAATAAAGTTTTAACGAAAGAAAAGGTGTTATGATATAAATAAGTGGATGGCTATATCCTAATTAGACTCTATATTTGTTTATTAGTTTTTCCATTCTATTCAAATTCTACGTATCAACTTCTTGCCCAAATACCTATATATACTCATTATGGGTGATTTATGTGATAAGATAATAAAAACAAAATAATAAGTATTTCTTTCTTTACTTTATTTCTTTTATCTTGATATTACAACAAATTTTACTTTATTTGTACCTTTTATAATAAATGATCAATCGTCTGCACGGTTTAGTGATCAAGTCCAAGCAATACACTCTCGAAAACTGAGATTTATGCAACTTCTTCAACATCCTCTTGAATAAGATTTTACACAAAAATATTAAATGTTAAATAGGTGCAGAGTTTATAATGAAACTAACTTGGGATATTTGCATGCCATTTAGCAGATTTTAGACGATTATTATGCTAATAGGGATCAAGATCTCCTTATGTTCTGAATTTTAAATGTAATTCCCCTTCAAACTTAACTCCTACTATATCTTACATAGGAACCAGTCATATCACTATATAAAAATAAAAAATATAAAATGTCATTTTAATTTGAATCCCGTGCCCTGCAGCGTCAGCCGTTCAATTTTTTTTTATTGGTTAAAACTGCAGGTGCACAATTTTCTGTGCGCTGCAGGCACAGTAAATCCTGTGCCCTGCAGCAGAGCACAAGTTCTGCAATTTTTTTTTTTACCCAAATTGAGCCCTCATTTGATCACTCATGCCTTCATTTCATTGTTCTTTTTTCTCCTTATTTTCTTTCAGTTTGATATTCTTTGTTTTTACATTGAATAATTTCAGTAGTTTATTATCGTGGTAGAAATTTTGCTAAAGTTATTGTAGAGAATTTTACTCAAGGTTAAAAAAGCTAATATTTTGTGAATATATTATAAATTAGTTTTGTTAATAAAATTTTAATTTTTGACTAACTTTATTTTTATTTTTAAATTATAAATCCAGTCAATATTATCAAAGGTAAGTTATTATTATTATTAGGGATGTACACAGTTCAGTTTTTTACAAATCTCCGTATTGTATTAAAATTTCGGTTATTATAAATTTCGATATAATTCGGTTCTTATTAATTTCAGTACAGTTCCACTACAAAAAAAAAAACAAAATTAGCGACGGCAAATTCCGTCGCTAATTTGGAGATTTTAGTCGCTAATTGTATATAGCGACGGGGCGACGGAATGTCGCAAATACGGCCGTCGCAAAAATTTTAGCGACAGAAAATTTAGTCGCTAAAAATAAAAAAATTTATCGCTAAATAATCTCTTTGGAAATGAAAGAAATATTAGCGACAAAATATTCCATCGCTATTCCGTCGCAAAAATTATTAAATTTTTTATTTTTAATTTCAATTTAAATTTAATTTTATTATTATTATTATTTCAAAATTTTAATTTTTATAAATAATAACTATGCAATATTATTAACAATACTATTAATTTAAAAATATAATATTATAAAAATATATTAAATTGTACAATTAAAAGCGTACAAATAGTCAGTTCGGTTCGATTTTAAATAGAACCGAATAAATCAAAAATCGAACTTATATTAAACAAAATAAAATTATTTAAAATAAATAAAAAAATAAAATACATCAATTTTCATATTATGTTTCTAATAAATATTAATCAAAATTACATTAAAAATAAATATATATAAATTACATTAGATGTTGTCTATGATTTCGTAGTTTTATTGGTCCCGGACTAATATTGAGTCTAATCTTGAATAGAGACCTAAAATCAAAAAAATAAAAATAAAATAAGCAAAACAATAATATATGTAAGTTACAGAGCAAATCCAAATGAATAAATTTCCAAAGAGTAATAATAAGAACAAAATTGTATTATAATAATTATGTGTTATCAGTATTTATGTATAAGGACTTCTAACATACAAAATAACCATTATTACACCATTATAAGTTCCACATACCAAGTTTTGTGCAAGTATCCAATAATTTTTTGAAATAATTTCATACCATGGTTCTGCTAATTTATTTCAGGCCATGCTTCCATTATTCTCACGAATTTTAACTGCTATAATTTTACTAAATTATACTTTTAATCATTAAATTATTTGTTTTCTTCTCTTATTCCCTTTTTACTTGTTATTCCACATACTTTTACAATTGCTATAGACTCCTACAATTGGGTCTCCTTTCACTTTATATTGTCTCATCAACTCTTGTTCACAAATTTTGATTCATTTTTTTCATGTTAAATTCCATCCTAGTTTTATAGATTTATACGTAATTCCATTTTATTAAAATGGCACATATTATAAGTCTTTAAGTTTACTATATTACTCATAACATTCGACAAAAATTCTACTTATTTCACTATCATACTAATTATGGTTTACTTTCATATCTATAAATACCATTAGCTCATTGAAGTCATCATACTCCAACAATTCCTCTTAACCATAATGTAATACTTACTTAATTTTCCATCCAATTAAATTCTAAAAATTCTCAATTAATTTATAAACCTTTAATTTCATCTTCCTAATCATTTCCCATCACTATTTTCATTAATTTAACAAATTATAAACAAATGCATTGCTTTGAAGAATTCAACCAAGGTAACTATTTTATCCCTAAATTAATTATTTCATCAGTTAACACTAATTCCATTAGATTACATCCTCATTAACACAAATACACACTTATATATCATATATCCCCAAAACATCTTCCATTAAACACTAAGTCCTCCTTTGGCTAAACTAAGATTTTACATTCTAACTTAGCTTATTCAAAATAAACCACTCAATCCATCATCTTTGACCTCCAATTACATACTTCTACATCTTATAATTCTCTACATACCTAAATACCATTTTAATATACCCTGCTAACAATTAAAAGCCAACAATTGCACTTAACACACATAATACAATATAGGAGGTTTTGTAATTAACTTTTTATACTGATTCCATTCTCCAGATTTCTTATTCTTTTACACGTAAATTGACAATTCAAGTAATAATCAGGCATTATCAACCAACCAACTGAATTTTCACATTAAATATATACAACCCAGATCATAAACCTTCTATAAACAATTTAATTTATTGAAAATCATGTTAGACAAGCAAATTTGGCAGTCACATACCAATTTTTTCGCAGATTTCAGTCTCTTCACCGTCGCCGGAGTCTCGTCGGAGCACCACCGGAGGCACTAAACCCATCGGAAGGAAGCTCGGAGCCTCGGGGTCCCTTTTCCGGTGCTCACACGCCCATCCACGGCGCCGTTTAGCCGGAATCGTTTTCGGTAGGTTCTGTTCAACCCCTCTCCGATCTCTCCATCGCCGGCGAGTGCTGAAGATCCATGGCCATCGGGATGATCGCCTGTCCACCGTGAGCCCCGTCGTGGTGTTCGTGTCACCTCTCGCCATCGGAGCTCGCCGAAAAACGCAGAGGAAGCTTCGGTTTCCTCCTGCTCTCCTAGAACAGCGACGTCGCGATGGAGGGGGAAAAGGACGCCGAGATCGGCATTGTGAGGAGCCGCTGCTCGCCGTTGACCGCCGCCAACCGCTCTCCCCCTTCCGCCGCTGCTCCGCCGTCCCCCTCTCCCTCTCTCTTTCGTTCTCTCCTTCTTCGGTTTCCCATCTTCTGTCTTCCCCCCTCTTTCTTTTTCCATTTCTTATAATTCCCAATATTTGAATGTATTTTCAATTGTTTTTTTTTTCTTCATACAATTCTAGCCTCCATTACATATATAATTAATTTTAATTAAATTCCATTGTTAGATTTTATTCATTTCTACTAAACAGCACCATTTCATTTTTACCCATAGTAGTAATTAACTATTAAAAATATGATTTTTACCTAATGTAATACTATAGTCCTTATAGCGAGGATGTTATCACATGGATTCAAGAGTTAATATCAATTATGACTGGTGTGATTTAGAGAGCCAATCTGTTTTTTTACTGATTTAGGCTGTTATATTTAGTAACAAAGTTTTGCTTTTAGTGTTTTAATCATGACCAATTTTTT
Organism: Excoecaria cochinchinensis; assembly: GCA_947683425.1. Lineage (NCBI taxonomy): Eukaryota > Viridiplantae > Streptophyta > Magnoliopsida > Malpighiales > Euphorbiaceae > Excoecaria > Excoecaria cochinchinensis. The sequence continues at coordinate 1,911,833 of CANTUQ010000083.1, forward strand.
AATTATATAATTTCGAATTTAAATGTTAATCTTATCGATATTAGAAAAAAGATTGAATTTCGATACAATTTTATGTATAGCAAAAATATTAAAAATAATCAATAACCATAAATTTATAGGTTAAGATAAATCCTAAAAATAAATAAAATTGAAAATTAAAATAATCCCTAAATAAAATTTTAGAAGGCCCGAAACTATTACAAACGTTGGAATAAATTTTTACGGGTAAATCCAGTAATTTACTCCAAATCAATAAATTTTTTTATAAATATTAATTTCAGTTTATCCATCTATTATTTTTTAAAAAAATTTTAAATAATTAAATAATAAAAAATTTATTTTAGACAAATTAAAATTCATGTGTAAAGAAAAAATATTAAAATTAATTAATAACTATAAGTATATAGGCATATTTTTATTAAAATTATTTTACCGACGAAATAGCGACGGATTATTCCGTCGCTAAATTTTCGAAAATACTTTTCTAATTTAAAATATTTGAAAATTTTTTAGCGACGGAAACTTTCCGTCGCTAAATCCGTCGCAATTACGATCGATTAAATAACTTCTAAATTTAGCGACTGAATTAGCCGTCGCTATTTTAGCGACTAATTATTTAGTAGCTAAATTAGTCGCAAAAATTTGCGACTGACTTTTTAGTCGCTAAATTAGTCGCAAAAAAGGCCGCCAAATTTTAGCGACGGTTTCTTTTTTCAGTCGCTAAACAGTCACTAATTTTGTCGTAAAAAATGGAAAATAGAATTTAGCGACTAATTCTTAAAGCAGTCGCTAATCAAAACATACAGTCGCTAATTCACAGTTTTTTTGTAGTGTTCGGTACGGTTTTTATAATTTTCGGTACGGTACATTTCAGTTCGGTTCTTTCGGTACAAAATAAAACAAGATAATACAATACAGTATTTCGGATAATTCAATATTTTTAAAAATTTACAATATAAATATACACAATAATAAATACAAATATAATTAAAATGTCTCAACAAGTACATACAATTTTGCATTCAATTTAAAAAAATCTTTCAATTTATCCCTCTCCTTCATGAAAAGAGAACAACATCGTCTAACAATAGTCACTCTAGATGGAATTTTAAATTCAGGGCAAATTATTTCAATAAATTTTCTAAAATCCTCATATTCAATAAAATTAAATGGTAATTCATCCTTAATGATCATCCTAATTAAAGCTTATGTACAAGCCTATTGATTAAATTTCCAACTAACTAATGATTAACCGATCCCACAAAACCCAAAGTTATATGTGACTTATCCTTACTTTTAGATGCAGCCGCTAACTCTTTTTAATTTAGAATTTTTTTGCAATTTTTCCTTAAATGTTTCCACAATCCTGGAGAATTTTTTTTTTGCAATTTTCCCTTAAATGCAACCACTAACCCATAAATTCTCTTTATTAAACAACAAAAATAATTTGATTCAATAAAAAAATTATGTCCATCGCAAAAACTTGTCCATACCAGTAAAAGTAGCAATCATGGAAGTGGTCACAGAAATGTTTCATTTCAAAACACTACAAGACAAGCAAATAGTTCAAGTGGCATATAGTAAAATAGAAACTGAATGGCAAAATATAATTATGTTCTATCAAATGGAGGAAAAGGATTCATGTTAGGTAGCTCAATTAATTTCTGTCCACTAGTTGGTTTACTTTAGTTCTGTAGTTATTTTGTTTATATAAATTATAGCAAAAAACACAGTTGATCCAAATACACAAGACTTCTAGAACTTAAAACACCGACAGGAGAAACATTTTAAGTAAACTCTATCAAAAATTTATATCATATCACAACTCTTATCTCAATCATCAAACAGCAATAAGAAAAAATAAATTTCTTGGTTGCAAACTTTGATTTACAGCAAAATAACTCTAATTCTCCCAAAGTACTTCACTGAAATTAGCTTAGATTTCTAATTCATTTACTTTCTCCTTTTTCTTCTACAGAGTTCAAGAACTTTTTTCATCATTAATCCACAAAATATAGAAATTATGTAATTTAAATGAGTAATTAATGGCCTAAAATATTGATTTTAACTTACCCAATCTCTTAACCTAAGAAAATTAACCTTAAAATTCTAATCCCCAAATTTGTCCCCCCTACGAATTTTACCTTAGTTTTTAGTTAATAATTACCCTTTACTCACCTAATAGTTGTTGTTCAATGAGAAGAAGATAGGTGGTGTTTCGATGACCATCGGCGACCAAGGAATGGCAAAAATAGTGGTTGTAATTGAAGCTATAAATGTTGAAAATAAGGGGGACTGATATGCTACCGTCGCGCGCAAAGAGGGAGGAGTAGGAGATAGACTCCGACGACTAGCAGTGGCTACTAGAGGAGGCAATGGTGGACTGGTTGCCAAGAAAGAAAATATAGCCAAGATGTTATCTCTCTACACAGAGCCCGATGGAAAATAAGAAAGAAGGAAAGAAGAAAGAGCCGATGAATGGCAGCTATAGTAGGAGGGGGCGGAGATGATAGTGGCGGCGACGGGAAGGAAGAAACATATGTATAGGCTAGAACCAATGGGAAAGATAGGGAAAATTGTGGGCCTGGACACAAAGAATTTATTTTATTTTATTTTCTTATATATATATATAATGAAATATAAAACCAGTCAGATTCCCTCTAAATATTTCAATTCCCTCCAAAACTTAAAATAAAAAATATTTCTACTAAAATTTTTCAAATTTTATTCTTAATTCACTCTAAAAAAATTAATTAATAAGATAATTATATACTCATATAATTATATTATATATCAATTAATAAAATTTTATTAATATAATAATTGTATATAATTATATTATTAAAATACATCTTCAATTACTCACATGAATATTGTGCTAAATACAGATGAGTATTAGTTGAGTAACGCTAAAAATAAAAAAAATTAAAATTTTATTATAAATAATTATATATAGTTTCATTTTTAATTTACATATTCATGTAGGTATTGTGATAAAAATAGATGAGTATTAGTTGAGTGACACTAAAAGCAATAGATGAGTATTAGTTGAATGATACTAAAAGCAAATGAAATTAATTGATAAAGTGATTATATAATAAATTATTCAGTTGTATATAATTATATTATTAAAATAAATCATCAATTATTCAAATAGTTATTGTATCAAAAATAGATAAGTACTAATTGAGTGACACTAAATATAAATAAAATTAATTGATAAGGTAATTATAAATACAGCATCGTGACAGCTATAGTAGGAGGGGGTGGAGATGACAGTGGCGGCGACGGGAAGGAAGAAACACAAGTATAGGCTAGAACCAACGGGAAAGATAGGAAAAATTATGGGCCTGGACACGATTTCGTGATAAATAATTTATTTTATTTTATTTTCTTATATATATATACAATGAAATATAAAACCAGTCAGATTCCCTCTAAATATCTCAATTCCCTCCAAAACTTAAAATAAAAAATATTTCTACTAAAATTTTTCAAATTTTATTCTTAATTCACTCTAAAAAAAATTAATTAATAACATAATTATATACTCATATAATTATATTATATATCAATTAATAAAATTTTATTAATATAATAATTGTATATAATTATATTATTAAAATGCATCTTCAATTACTCACATAAATATTGTGCTAAATACATATGAATATTAGTTGAGTAACGCTAAAAATAAAAGAAATTAAAATTTTATTATAAATAATTATATATAGTTTCATTTTTAATTTACATATTCATATAAGTATTGTGATAAAAATAGATGAGTATTAGTTGAGTGACACTAAAAGCAAATGAAATTAATTGATAAAGTGATTATATAATAAATTATTCAGTTGTATATAATTATATTATTAAAATAAATCATCAATTATTCAAATAGTTATTGTATCAAAAATAGATAATTACTAATTGAGTGACACTAAATATAAATTAAATTAATTGATAAGGTAATTATATATACAGTTTCGGCTGATTATATGGTTAGAATCCATCCACATATATTATCTTGACACAGTTATTATACTCAATTTCACTGAATTTGGCTTAACAGTTAAAAGATTATTAATTAATATTTTATTCAATAGCTATAAGGGTGAATGTAAAAGTAGCACTAAAAGTAAATAAAATTAATTGGTAAAGTGATTGTGTATATAAGTATATGTACAAAAAAAAATTTAAGGTGATTATATATTTATATAATTATATAAATTGAATTGGTAAATTTTATTATATATAATAATTATATATAATTATATTATTAATTTATATGCTCAATTACTCATATAAATATTATGCAAAAAATATATGAGTACTAATTAAGTGATATTAATAATAAATGAAGTTAATTGGTAAGGTGATTATATACTTGTATAGTTATATTAATTAGTAAAATTTAATTATATATAATTAAATTATTAACTTACAACTCAATTACTTATATAGAATAGATAAATACTAGTTGAATGATATTAAAAGTAAATGAAATTAATTGATAAAGTGATTATATACTCATATAATTAGATTAATTAGTAAAATTTTATTGATATAATAATTATAATTGTGTGTATATATGTATAAATATTTGTACAAAACAAAAAATTATGTAGTAGTTGAGTGACACTAAATATAAATTAAATTACATACAAATTATTTTACTTGCACATTTATATAGATATGATAATTAAATTTAACTTATTAATAATCAAAATATTTATTTTAATTTATTAACTATTTATTATATTAATTTTGTGTATTAAAATATTTAATACAAATAATTATAAAGTTAAATTTATATAATAACTATATAATAAAAATTTTAAATAATATTTATATGTAAATTACTAGTATTATATATAATAATTAATAAATATCGGTTATTTGGGTCTAATTCAGTTCAGAACAGTTTGGTACGGTTCAATACTGTTCTCGATTCGGTTTCAGTAAAATTCGGTTTGGTTCTAGTAAAAAAGTCAACAATATAATTTGGTTCAGTTTTAGTAAAAAAAGTCAATGGTACAATTCAGTTCTGAATTTTTTTTTCTGTATTTCGGTTCGATACAGAAAGATCTAGAACAGTGTACACCCCTAATTATTACTAAATTTATTTTTAAAAATATTTTTAGTGTAAGTTTAGATGATTAATTTTTACTTCCTCCTATATAATTTTTTAAAAATTAAATATTAAAAATTTATTTGTTATATGACATATATTTTTATAAATTTGATATGAAATTGATAATTGACTGTTTATTATTATGTTGGTTTTTATATTTATATTAAGAAATTTAATATATACAGTTGATGCATGTATTGCAATTATTTGAGAAAACAATAATATGGAAATACTTAATTACATAAAATAATATATTTTATATGAATTTCATATTATAGATGATGAAGATATATTTAACACCATGAGCAATGATAAGTGATATTGCAAAGAAAATTGTCAACCAAAAAATGGAATGATTTGTATAATATCCAAATTGAAAAGGGCATGACAATATGCAATCATATTATTAAAATAAGTAAAAAATTACAAGATATTATTATAGATGGATATCTTATGACTGAGGCAAAGATGGTGGAAACTATTTGGATGACACTACCAATAACTTATTGAAAATCTATCATGAAAATTTGGAATAAATCCAGATCCTATTAATCGAAAATTGCTAACACTCTAAGGAAGACACCGATCTGATATAATATGAAATAATTCAGTAATTTTTTAATTATAAATATATTTTTTATAACAAGTTTTTATTTATTTAATTATTTTTACTTCATGATTTGACTTGATTTATTTATGCGAAAAGTTGAGAGGGATTTATTGAGGACAAGAAGGAGTAGCATTGATGAACACTATATGTATATTGAGCCTAGAATTTTACCTTATATAAGAGCAGTTGGGTTGGTAGGAATTGCCCAAATTGGTGCGATTCATTTATATTGGAATTTAATCACATCGCTTATTGAAAAGTGGCGACCAGAGATACACATATTTCATCTGACGTGTGGTGAAGCTGCAATTACGCTTCAAGATGTTGAAATTTTAACAGGTTTACTAATTGAGGGTGAACCTGTGATTGGAAGAACAAACATGGATTGGATAAATATTTGTCATAATCTGCTTGGAGTAGTTCCTCCTATAAATGATTTACGCGGGGGTAAAGTCAAGTTGACATAGTTGGATGCAACATTTAGTGAAATTCCTGATAATGCAACATTGAAATTAATACGACAGCATGCTCTTGTGTGGATGTTGAGATGTTTTGGTGGAATGTTATTTGCATCTCAAAATTCATCATTGGTCCACTTAATGTTCCTACATCTTCTAGATGATTTGGAATCTGTTGGCCAATATAGTTGAGGATCAGCATGTCTAGCTTGGTATAGAGATCTATGCAGGGCCACTCGTTCTGATGCAAAAAGAGTTGCTGGATATCTATAATTCCTGCAAATTTGGGCATGGGAAAGAATTCTCCAATTTAGGCCTAAATATATACAACCATATGCTCTAAACCCAACCATACCTTATGGTTTCAGGTATCCTTAACATATTTAATATAAATGAATTTTTTTATTGAAATTTAAGTATAAGGCAATTCGTATATTAATTTTTAACCTGATGTTATATTAAGTGTACACAACAACTGAACATGTGTAATATTAATAGGATGGATATCAATACATATCGAGAAACATTAGATACACAATCCATTAAACAAGTTTTTATTAAAATATTATCTGTTTGTACATTAACAAAATATGTTTAGATTATATTTGTCTATTGTTTATAATGTAAAATTTATTACCATCTTTTACATGCAGTTTGAGTGGGAGCCTTACAATAACATAATCCATATGCTCCCCGATTATTGTAAAAGTGGTCAGTCATACTGGATGTCTATTGTTCCACTAATATGCTTCTATATCATTGAGTGGCACCATCCAAATAGATTCATGAGGCAATTTGGTTTTAACCAGCCAATTCCTTCCGCACCCCTTATACTAGATATCTTACATACAATAGACTTGTGGGGCCAAAATCAATTGAATTGGGTTGCTGAATTTGCGATTTTCATAAATTAGTGGAACAACCATCACACTCGGGTTGTATTTGGACAAGAGCCCAGGCAGCAATTAAATAATCGATCTGAATACATGCAGAGGTATGTGCAACACACTAGACATTGGATAACCCCAAGTGGAGCATCCCGTACAGTAACTGTAAGTATTTTATTTTACTATACTTTACATTATGCAAATAAGATTTTGGATGTTGTAATTGCATTTTTGGGTTTAATTATAAATTTAATTATTTTAGGTTGATGGTGTTGAACGATTAGTCCATGAACCAGGTGATGCTTTAATGAACAGAAGGATAATAGAAAGCATATTTGCTGCAGTCGGTCATAAAGATCGATTATTAACTGATTATCCAAGACAACCGGGTCCAAATCCAATCAATGTACCACTGATGGAAAGTCAGTTTGTAGACTTCTGGACTCAACGACATAGGAGGGGGATGATTGATAGGCAAAACAATGTTCTAGATAGATATTATGATACAAATGTAATGCAGATTCCAGCACCAATGTCTTGGCCTTTTCATAACTTTCAATCTCCTCAAGAACAATGCACGATATGAATTCCTGGCCAGAATGTATCGTCCTATGAAGTCGAGTCCACGAGTTATAATCAAGATGAGTTTGGTGGTTCAAGGTATCAAAATCCAGAGATACCCATGTCTTCTGATATACACCCTTTGTGAATACACAGTACCTGCATTCAATACTAATTCTCAATCATCACTGGGGGTGCATCAACATCATTTTTTTCAAATTATGTTTAGTACACATCAAGAATCAAACATATAAGGAAACGATGGACAAGCACCATTATTTTTTTATTTCTACATGTAATGAGTGGTGATTCAATATTGAGTGGGGAACAGTTGACCCAAACTGGTTTTGGGATTGACCCTGATTCATTTGGTGAAGGAAGGAGTGATGCACAAGAAGAACAACCTCAGCGAAGGTATCCTGGTCGAGATAGAAGGCTCATTAGATGTGGTATAGGATCACATCTATTTCATAATGTACCATGAGTTTAAATTTTTATTTCTTTTAACAATTCGAGATTTATATAATATTTTGTACTAATTAGTCAACTAACACGCCAAATTAAACTTTGAAACCACTTCTTAACTCTTATAATTTATATTTTTTTCCAGAATTACAATACTTTTTTTAATATAACATAATATTATAGATATGGAGTACATATACACGTATTCATAAATATTATTTACTTTTTGTAGTGATTACTCTTTTAATCTTCTAAATTTATATCTTTATTGACTTGTACATTTTAATTTTAATTCACTTGTAAAAACTATATATAATAAATTTACATATCAATATACTTTCATATATTACTAAATATCAGAATATGTCAATATAAAAGTAAAATAATAAAATGACTTCCGAACAACTAAATTGTTTATTACACGAATGTGAAACTGCATAATTCATGGATATCTTGATGTATACCCTGATGGTCCCGCCAAGTTTTGACATATCTTTCTGTTATGGCCCTCATTCCGACATAGTGTACATCGGTTTGGCCGACTTCTGTCTCTTCTGTCCATTTCATTTCAATATCTAGCGGTTCGTGATCGGCTCTTTTTTCTTACGAGATTCGAGTTTGGAATTAAAGTCGGACCAACATATGGCTCCCAATAATCACAGTGTGCAAGTGGCTAAAAAAAGGATTGGTAACAACTCAAAGCCTCAAACAGTTTATAGCACTTATCGACGTATGTCTACATGTCAACATGTACATGCATACAGGCTGCTATAGCATGTGAACAGGGCATTTTGGTTTCTTAGAACTTATAACATTCACAATGATGGCAATCCAAATTAACAGCTTGGGTTTTATTGCCTTTTCATTTGCTTTTTTGATTTTTTGTCCTTATCGTGAACAGTTCAGTACATCGATCAAAACTTTCAACTCTATGGCCTGTAGCTTTTTGCGCGCGCTTTTCCATCTCTTCCATACATTTTTTAGTATAAGTGTTACCTGCTGCTATCGAAGCTCGATTGATGCACCTTCTATCATCAAAAAAATTAACTAGCCGTGCAAATACGTGCTCAACTACACTATAAACAGGCATCATCCTTACATCTTTTAAAGCACTATTCACACTCTCAGTAATGTTCATTGTAGCATTGCCATATTTGTGCCCATTATCATGCAACAGTGTTCATTCTTCCAAATCGTTTTACATTGCCCAATTGTATGAGTCAACATCAAGTTCCTTTATCTCTTCCATTCGTTTCTTAAACTTTAGGGGTTAGAAGTTATTTCCTGTCAATTAGGGTTAATGGATATTAATAAAGTTTTGAATATTCAACATATAAACCAGTATATAATTATTATAAAATAGTTATAAGTGACATACCGGCCTTATATAACATATCTTCGATTTTGGAATTTCTATACGCGGTATTGTAGTTGCTCACAAAGTGATGCAGACAATAATGATGATAAGCTAATGTTTCCTTCCAACCACTGTTATCATCACGAAATAATGTCATAATAACCACATGCCCGTCAGAAATAACAATTGTACCTGATTGCGTAGTCACATATCGGCTGACGCATGTTATGAACCAACCCCAACTTCACTTATTCTCTTTTATGTTTGAGATGCTATAGTTCGATGAAAAAAAAAAAGCATGACTAAACAGCAGCAGCAACGCAAGATGATGGATGAGTTTTGAACTGTAGAACAACGGCGGATTATAGCATAAAGAAAAAGGAAATATGCAAAGATAGTAAAATACAGTATATACTATACACAACTTAATTATTATTTTTCATACATTTTTTATTTCTTTTTTTATTATTTTTTTGCAACTCACAACTTAAACAATTAGATATTTTTATTTTTTTAATTAAATATAATTTTTTATAAAATTGAGATGGACATATTAATAAAATAGTGTAATATCATTTATATAATCAAATTTCAAGTATTTTTGAACGAACTTTTTGAATTTTGAATTCGGATCGTATTCAATCCTAAATTTTTCAAGTTATTCAAGTTTCCTCCGGATCAGGTTCAAAGAGTCATTATTTTCGAATGTATTTGAATCAAATAAAAAATTGTCAGGTCTACTTAATTTGACAATAAAAAAATTAGACATTAATCAAAATTCAAACCCAAACACATCCAAAAATAATAGCCTGAACCCAAGCTCGGGGAAAACCCGAAAGATGAATCCAAGTGACTCGATAAACTTAAGATTAAACTTGATCTAAATTCGAAACTCGAAAAATTCGCACAAGAAAACTAAACATTCCATCTGATCCGACCCGACCCAAGAGCTTATTCTTTTGTCTAAGATTTTAAATAATAATCAAATCAAAAGAAATAACTTGGCAAGAACAAGAAACAGTCATTGCTGGTCGGCCATTTACTAAGCAATGGCCCGATTTTTTCAATTAAATATTATTTGATCATATATATATATAACACTGAACTATTTTATTGATATTTTTATTTCAATTTTATATAAAAATTATATTTAATTAAAAAAATGTTTAATTGTTTAGATGGTTAGCTGCAAAAGATAAAAAAAAAATAGAAAAAAGTAATTGACATCCAATATATCCTTTTTTTTTTAATCTTTTTTGGCTTCATGTCATAATTCATCGTTGTTCTGTTGTTCATGGTTCATCCATTATCTTATATTACCGCTATTACTTAATCGTACTCTTTTAATATTTTTTTATCAAATAATAGCATTTCAAACCTAAAAAAGAATATAATCCCTAAAAATATTGAATTTGTAAATAATACATTTCAAACCGTAAATAGTAGTTTCCAAAATGAATGTTTTTCGAGATAAGAATAATATTTTTTCAAGTTATGAATAGTGCCATTTGAAATAAACTTGATGATCAACTTTGAGGTGAAAACAAATCCTTTTTTAAAGTGCTTAAAACTAAAATTGACATTCGAGTCACAATTTTGCAATAAATAGTGACATATTTGACCAGTTCAACTGGTGGTCAAAATTAACATGGAACACGAAAATAATCAAATTGATCGATATGCTATAAATTATGTATTTTAAATAGAGAGACCGAAATAGTCAAAGTTAATCCGAAGCACCAAAAAAGTTAAAATCGAACTGGTTAAATAAAAAATCGAACCAAATATGTCGAAGAGGTTATAGTTCGATTTTCAGTTGCGATCAAATTTTTCAGTCCTAACTATGACTGAAATCCGACCCAAACCCTCCCAAAAAATAAATGAACCACTCAGAAAATGACTCGAACAAATGACCCAAAAAATTCAAAACAAAAAAAAATTGATGCGCAATTATCCGAACCGACCCGACCCGACTCATTTTCCAAATCTAACTGCCAATGTATATTTTCAAAAACTAATTTTAGTGCGAAAGAGGGTATGTACTCATAAAAATAGAAATATCTGTCCAAACAATATTTTTGCAAGTCATTAAAGAAAATAATAATAGAATGTGTATTTTAATTCCATCAATTCCAACTAAATTAGATATAATAAAAGTGATTCAAAAAATATAGAAACTTGATGTATAAAAATGTTAACAGTCAAAAACGTTAAGACTCCAATTGGAACAAATGAATTCTATAAAATTTTATGGAATTTATTTGTAATTTATATTTTTTATGCTTGTGTGACGTGCGCCGGACCTCAGAGGGCGCCCCATTGACCACCCGCTTTAAGGCGATTGGGCAAGTGAGGTTCGTTGATAACTTGCGACAAATTGCAAGTACGTCTATTTTGGGCAACAAGGAGGTTTCATGGAGTCGTCACCCAATAGAATATTGGGAAAGTTTCTCTCGCCTCGGAGAGCCTAAAACTGGGCTTATTATCCATTTTGGGCCAACCAAAGGGGTCTTGGAGGGTAAACCTCTCTCCCAAAAGAGCCTAGGATTAATGTCTAAGTCTCGTGACACAAGAGGTGTCTTGGAGGTCTTAGTTCCAAGGAGTGATCAGATAGACCTCTCGCCTCTTTGAGCCCAAAGACCAGAGCTGGGTTCGGGACTTCTCATCTATTTCTACCTCGATCATTTTATGATTAAATTTTGAACTCATTAATTCGCTCTCTCTCCACACGATGTAATTTAATTAAAAGCGCATTTTATTCACGTGTTAAAGCGATAGATAAATAAAGGAATATTAAATCAAAAAAAATTACAATAACACTAGGAGCGGAATACAACTCCCATTTATAAATGTGCAATACATACATAAGACGAGAGATTATTTATTTTGAGAACTTTGGTCCTCGCATGCATTTATTATAAAAATAATGTTTTTATTGTGGGAATTTTTCATTGGATGAAAAATAGGACATTGGATCCTTAATTTTATGAAAATCTCTCTTTATTAAATATAAAACATTCATCAATTTTTATATTTAGCGGGATACAAAAGGTATATTCATGTACATAAAATAATTAACAAATAAACAAATGAATGAAATAACTAAAAAAGTTAGAAAACTAAACCGGACGGAATCCTCCAAGCATGGTAGATTGCCCATCTGGCTCAGGATAGTCCAAGAAAATCATATATGCTCACAAAAGGTTAATGGGTGTTAATATACAAAAAGCGCAATATAAATAAAGCTCTAAGACTTGAGAGAGATAGAAAAAAGAAAAGGGGGTTTGAAAATATGGAGGCAGAACCCAGGGACGGCCACTGCCGAATGACCGACGGGCGTCAGTCAAGGTGACCAACGTGTCCCGTCGCTCACTCGAGAGAGGGCGTCTGTGGGAGGGGTGACCGACGGGCGTCGGTGAAACAGATGACCCGTCGGTCACCGCTGTCTCTGAAAAAACGGCAGCGAAACTAATTTTTCAAAGCGAAAACAGATTTTTACCACAAAAATGAGATGAAAAGGATCAAAATAAAGAAAGATAAAAGCAAAAAGTCAAAAAACAAGAATAAAATAAAGATGAAGTAATAAGGAGAAGAAGTCCGAAATATTTACCCTCAGATAATATTTTAGTTGGATTTTTGGTGTCGATTAGAGTCCCGCACGCTCCACGAGAAGACAAAATGAAAGATCAAGGATGAGGAAAATAGATTGTTTCCTTCTTGATCCTTCAAAAAACTGAATTTTGGAATCAAAACCTTAGGAAAACTAATTAGATTTAGCTCCTTTTTAATGGTTTGATTCTTAAATTAAAAGAGATTTCTTGAGATTTGTATTTGCTGGAGGAGAGAGAAAACAAGTGTTAATTTTGACAGAGTTTTCCCTTTTAGAAATTTCTCCAACCCCTTTCTAGGTGGGAAATGAAAGTTTTTATAGGCCAGGGGTGACCGACGGGCGTCGGTTCCACAGATGGGCGTCGGTTTAATCCTACTGACACAAGAATTCAACCGACGGGCCTGCAAATCTTACCAACAGGCATTGGTTCAATCCTACTGACACAAGGATTCAACCGACGGGCCTGCAAATCTCACCGACGGGCGTCGGAAAGGTCGCGTGTTCCGGGAAATAAGGTTGCGTGCTCCGGAAAATCAGGTCCCTCCGACGGGCGTCGGAAAATCCCATAGGCCGTCTGTGACCCGAAGCGACGGTCTCGCCTTTGACAGACGGGCGGACCACCGGTGGAGAAAATACATCTTTTTGACCCAAAAATTCCCTATTTCCTCCCTCTTTCCTACGAACACTGAAAAAACACATTTCTCGTGAAGCAGGGGACCAAAACCTCCGAATCTCAACCGTTTATATGGACTCGGACGTTGATTCCTCATCGGGTAATCTCTAATCCAGACCGCCTCGGGACACGGTGCTTACAACTTGGTATACAAAAAATATAAGAATTGAATAATTCAATTCTATGAAATTCATCATGCATTCACTAAATTCCACCAAAATATGTGAAATTTGTAAATAAATTTCATATTTTTAAGGGTTAAATTTAAAAAGATTATAATATACTATTGATCATTTGTTAAAAATAAATTATCCTTGTACAGATAACGTAGTTTGTTTTTCTTCCTCTTCCATAATTGTTACTCTCTTTCTCCTACCACTATTTTGTATTGAATGTTAATATATATATATATATGACTTTATTTTTAAAAATTATGTTATCATTGATTCAGTATTTGTTGAAAATTTTAAAATGATAATTAATGGTTGTTAATTTTTTTTATTGTAAAAAATTGAAAAAATGCATCAAAATTGGCATTGAGGATATTTTAGTAAATAAAATATAAATGAATTTATTTATTTATTTATTTCAAACATAAAAATAAAGAATTTATTTTTAATTTTATATTTTAATAATTTTATTCCAAGTATAGGAATTTATTTACAAATAAATTTCATATGAAATTTATTTGTAAATAAATTCTACAATTTAAATTAATTTGTTCCAATCGAAGCATAAAATTCAGAAACCATAAAGTGCGCTTCTCCCTTTATTTTATAAGACTTAAAAATTGAATACTATCCAAACGAGGTCTTTGCTAGTCATTTACAGGATAATAACTTTATACAAAAGTTTTTTATATAAGTAAAAATTTGAAAATAAATTTGTCAATAATATAAAAGATAAAGAATATTTTTGGCTAAAAAATTTGCATATTTTTATAAATAATAAGGATAGATAAAGTCAAATAAATAATTATAAATGTTATTTTATTTAATAAATGGAGTTTTATCAATAGAAATAAAAACAAAAAAAAAAGACAAAAAAAAAACACACACACACAAAGCGGGTTTTTTTTTTTTTTAACTTAACCAATAATTGCATTGAAGATAAACCTTAGATAAATTGGGGGACTTTTTTTATAAATGATGTTTTTTAAAAAAATAATTTGATTTTTGGAATGTTTTGAAACATATTTAGGGTACTGGAGTGTTTTTCATTATTTTTGCAATGCAGGGTTGCGAAAATGGGTTTCAATTTTACAGCATGTTGCTGCAAAATTGGACCATTTTTATTTTTTCATTTCTTTTTTATGTTTGTTGGGAGCTACAGCTTCCTCAATCGAGAAAAGTTGCCGGTTGTTTAATTTTTTTATTTATTAATAAATAAATATTTTATTAATTTTTTAATTTAATAAATAAATATTTTATTAATTTTTTAATTTAATAAATAAATATTTTAATATATGTGCATGTGTTGGATTAAATCATGCACACATATATAAATATTTTATTAATTTTTTAATTTAAAAAATAAATATTTTAATATATGTGTGCATGTGTTGGATTAAATCATGCACTCATATATATTTATTATTTCATTAAAATGAAAATATTATTATTTAATTAAATAAATATTTTAATTTTTTATTAATTTGAAAAAAATATTTTTTTACTCAATTTGATAAATATGATTAAAAAATATAGATTAATAATAATTTATTAAAATCTAAAATATAAATTAATAATAATTTATTAAAATCTGAAATTAGTAATATTTTGTGCAATCAAAATAATTCAATATACAAATAATACAATCATTATATACATAATCAAAATTAAATAATATTTTCGCTTTAATAAAATAATAAATATATATGTGTGCATGATTTAATCCAACAATGCACACATATATTAAAATTTTTATTATTTCATTAAATTAAATAATATTTTCGTTATAATGAAATAAAATAATATATATGTGTGCATGATTTAATCCAACACATGCACAAATATATTAAAATATTTATTTATTAAATTAAAAAATTAATAAAATATTTATATATGTGTGCATAAATTAATCCAACACATGTACATATCTTAAAATATTTATTTATTAAATTAAAAAATTAATAAAAAAAATTAAACAACCGGCAAAAGCTGCCGTTCAGCTTCCCACCAAACATAAAAAAAAAAAAACGTGGTTCAATTCCGCAGCATGTTTCTGTGGAATTGAAACCCATTTTCGCAACTCTGTGTTGCGAAAATAAAAAACTCCCAATCTCCCAAATATTTTTCAAAACACATGCTGCATAATTGAAATCCATTTCCGCAACTCTATGTTACGAAAATGAAAAACACTCCCAAACTCTTAAATATTTTTCAAAACACTCCGAAAAATCAAATTAATTTTTTTTTAAAAAATTATTTATAAAAAAGTCCCAAAAATTGGATTCCAGGAGGCTAGTTCAAATCATGTCTCTCTACGATGGATTTTTTTTCTTAATCTTAAATTAATTTATATTAATGTTAAAATAATAAAGATTATTTAAATCTAAAAAACTTCACTCTTACATTTATACATAGTACAAAAATGATTTATTACCTTGACCAATTTTGAACAATTTTTTTTGAGTTACAACAAAAAAAGATATTCAACATAAAACAACTTTAGCTATTTTTTTTTTCAGAGTTTCTTTTATAGCAATAGAAACAAAAAAAAAAAATAATTCAACATAAAGAGCACAAAGTTTGAAATTTGGTCAGAAATTTCTAATTATTTATCAAAGTTTAACAAAAGTTTTAATATTTTCAACTATTGTTACTAAAAATATTTTTTTATGAACAGCAATGAATATATAAATACATGTTAAAGAAAGGTTTCTTGGCTAATGATTAAACATATAGAAAATTATTTGAAACCTTGCAGGTTTCATTAGAGTTCTTTAAATTTAATATAAAAAAAAGGTTATGTACATAGTAACTTTTTTATGGTAAATTATAATTAAATTTTAGTTTACAATTAAATATTATAAACTCTTAGCTAATATAATTCAATTCAATTCTTTTCAGGTTGAGACTCTTAATAAGTCCTTTTTTTTTTGTGAGCATAATAAAAATATAAAGTTATTGGATAACATAGAATAGTTAAATTGAAGACAAATTTTATTTCTAATTAAATTTTTTTTTACCAATAAATAGAAAAAGGTATTTTGCTTCTAATAAAAGCATAGTTTTAGTATGGTGGCTGTATACTTATGTTTTATTTAATTTTTAATCAAAGAAAAATAACCGAGTCTAATTTTAAATATTCATTTCATACTATTGTCACATGTCATCATAATGCAACATAAGAAAATAAAAATAAAAATTATATAAATAATGTAAAATATAAATATTATTTTTGTCTAAATTTTTTTTTTCTCACGTTGTATATATATATATATATATATATATATATATATATGGAGGGAGAGAGAGAGAGAGAGAGAGAGAGAGAGCCTGAAATGAGCCATTTCTCAATCCCATAGCTGAACCCAATCCCAAATTAGCTGAGAATAATGATTCAAAAATGATCAGACTAAGAACATCAAACCCAAATTGATCCAACTCAAAACTGTTTAACTAGCTCCATTAGCCAGTTCTACATGCTTACAATTAGCTAAAGAAAACTTCAACAAAGTATCTTCAAGATGCTGCAAAATGTTAGAAAAAATATGCTAAGGTAATACTTTTATCTAGGGGTGTTCAAAAATGGGTTGGGTGGGTTATGATAAAATTTGAATCAAATTTATATAATATGTTTTGTGAGATTATGTATAATTCAACTCCATTTTTCTTCTAAAAAAAACCTAATTGTAACCCATTTAACCCATTTTTGTACAGCCCTACTTTTATCATACATCCAACTTCTTTAATCAACGTTTCGCATGGATATAAGTACATATATATACGAACACATTTAAAACGCAACATACCTCTGTTTCCTCGAATGACATGACCAGAAGTGAGTGGATAATAATTTTCCCATGTGCATAGATGAACCCTCCAAGAGACATGACCAAAGCTGATCCACGACTTATCATATTCAAGCATAGATATATAAACCTTAAATTCTCTACAGACAGGTTAGAAGTTACACTGAAGTTGGATAACAAAGGATATTCAAAAACAGCTTTCGAGAAGCCACAAACTAATAATGATAATCTCTCTCTAAGTGATAATAGTACAGAAATATTAAAAATAGCAAAACACTACTTTCACCTCATCAGCCAAGAATGATTTGCCTGCGGTAATAAACACAACTTTTATACTCTCTATGGAACTTGGAGCCTTCCACAGCCAAGGATGATAAGAATGATTTTATGTGACCTGGATATAATACTTGGACTGTGGAAAATACCAAGGAAGACTTGGTGGTAATCGCCCCGTGTTGGGTTCTAATCACCATAATTATTTCATGTTGCAATCCCTTTCTTCCACCCTCCTCTTTAAGCATGTGTGATTTCCAGACAGTTGAAATCCCCGATAATATTGGTTGCAACCGTTGTTATAACCAATGCCGTAAACCTGTTGTGCATGTTGTTTATGAAAATAAGATTCTATTACTGCGCCATTACCTGTTGATGTATTGGAACGTGGATCGGATGGCAGAAGTGTAGATCTTGACAAGTTGGTGGTAGAATGTTCTGAAGTAGTTTCAGTAAAATTGTTGACCTTACCAGGTGCAGTATTAGTAGCATTATTGTTATGCTTCGTGTTCACAAAGCGGCCTCCACAACCTCTTGCCCTTCTCATAGCATGTAAATGTCGGGACTCGTGAAGATAAGGCTGTGAAAATAAGAAAAGGTAAACCACACAACTCTCTTATTGGTCTAGGAGTGAAATTGCAAAAATAAATTAGTTAGACATCAGAAATAACAAAAACATTTTGAATGAACACTAATTACCATATAAAATGCATGATGCAAGTAAATAGGACATATCACTTATATTGGAAACATTGAAATGTAGCTCATAAAAACCAATTTTACCAATTTACTTGCATTTTTTAATGCCAATTATCATTTCACACAAAGAAAGCCAGCAGCATAATTGTTTTATCAAAAGAAGTAATCATATGAAAAATGGGCATATGTTGCTTAATTTCATAGTTGATTCAGTTGGAATGATTGCATAGTTGGTGGTACTTATCTTACAAACAGAAGTTAGTAAAGCTAAACACAATGAACTCAAGAAAAAATTTGAACCCTTGCAACCAAGCCAACAACGGCATAGTTTTATTTTACTTCCCATATTGTACATGAGAACTGACCTTTGTTTTGGCATAATATCTTTGATTTCTCAATAAATTGTTTTGATCAACATTTCACATAGTTTCATAACAATATTCTTATCAGGTTTTATATTTCATTTCACATTTAGTTGGTCATCTAAGAGATCACTTGGATGCCTTTTCTAAAGTCTGTATAGCCATAGTTCTGTCTTTATTGCAGACTTATTGCTAAGATATATAAGTGCTAATTCAACTAAAACAATGTTCCTTTGGGTTCCATCTCACAAGCACCTAACGCACAACAATTCAACTAGCCAAATCCCAGCTGCCCATTAACCTTCCCAAGAACTAACCATATCCCAAACTTGAAAAGGGAGGAGAAACATTTGTCTATCTCAAAACTTGGCCAACATCTAATCAATTTTACTAGCACTCCAGCAAACTCCCACATGCTTTTATCAACAGAACCCTAAACCCAAAACAATAGCATAATCAATAAATGTGTAAATATAGATGAAAAGTAAGTATAGCACCACTTTAGACCCCTGAGCCTGTGAATCATATCAATCATCACAATAAAATGAATAATAATTTTCCTATGATAGGATCCCTAAACTATCCCTAACTTGGTCTGCCAAACTCAGGATCCACTTATGTAAAGCTCAAGGAAACATACAGAATAGCAACAACTGCTCCACAGTCAACCATCCATATTAATCAGCCATGTTAATTACGCACTATATACTAAAGCTTCTTCGCTACCTTCTCAGCACATCCAAATAATTTTTTTTTTTTTTTTTTACTAAAGTGTTAAAAAATAAATCTCAAAGGTGAACTACAATAATCCTTTGCAAGTGTAGATGGACAAGGAAAGGGGTGGAAGATGGACAAGGAAAGGGGCCGATAGGAAATTCAACAATACCTTCAAGTGAACATGTATCTAGCTAAGAATATGGCTTCAATATCAACGCAACATAGCAACTATACAATGTTGATCACCACCTTAATCCAATAAGAGAGTAATTTGGTTTCCATAAAGAGGATGGACCTGAAAATTTCGTTTCCACTCCAATGCCCTACAACCATTGGAGGTCTAACTTTTCAAAATAGGGAGAGGATGACATAGTTTTCATTACAACAAAATAGCCCGGGCCTTATTCTGACCTTAGCATGCTTTGAAAAGAATCACCGTTTAACAAATGTTATTTTTAGTGTTCATAAGAACCTACTAAAAAAATTTTATTTTTTTGTAGGACCACCTAGAATATTTTATGTTTTGTAAGACTAGCATTTCTAGGGTTTCAATGCTTTATATTATTGCAGAGGCATATTTGATTTATGATTGAACAAAAGTATTTAGATGTAACAACCCAGGTTCAAGATAGCACATGGTTTGAAGAGAAAATGTTTCATATAAAGATAATATCATTGAAACTACACATCACAAAATTATATAGAAGTTGCAAACAAATTGAACACCAAGAAACCAAATGCAAATAACAAAAAATAAATGGATAGAACTCCTAAGCCAAATGGACAAACACAAATGTTTACCTTTCTAACTTTTATCAATTTATTCTCCATCTCAGCCTTGGCACGTGATTGTCTTCGTCTCAAAATGCCATGATACTGCTTGGCATTTACATAAACAGGCTCTTCCGTCATTTCAAGAGGCAGCACCAATCTATTGGGATAGGCTCCAACACAATGAGGATCTCCAATATAATGAGGATGGCCCTATCAACCCGTACATTTTTTATTAGGAGAACAAGAGAACAACCATTCTTAGATGTCTAGCAAGCCATCACATGGATAAAAAATTAGATAAAAATGAGAGGGAGGGAGGGGCTTAAGAATTTTCATGCATGACTTCTAAACTTCAAATCAAATTACTCATAATACAGAGAACCATTATCCATTAGCCTTTCATTCATGTTTAGCATGAAAGCAAACAACTATTCCAAGTCAAGCTACAACAAACTATTTGATCTCAGTAAATATTCTTCAGAGTGTGTGTCATCAAAGCTTCAATAAGGATTTAAACCAGTGTCCTAGTCTAAGAAGTTTCATATATTGCAAGCTCCAAGAACAGCAGGTCAGTACAATTTTTGTGTGTTGAATCAGTAACATCTAAAGTCCATATAAAAGTAACAAATATTCTTGCAGCAAGTTCACATTTAAAAAGTAGTAGAAAATTTGTGAAGTACCAATGTCTTCTTCCTCATCTATACGCAGTAGTTTTCCAGTAGCAAACACATTATGTTACTATAAGTTGCACTCAGAACTTTATATTTAAGTTCTACCGAACTTGGTTCAGCCAAGCTTCTCTTTTCATCACACAATCTTTAATGGCAAAGTTAATACAACAGAAGCCACCTTCAATCTTCTCCATCCTCACGCTTTCATTCAAAAACACATACCCATTATTACGACTTTAAAGAACAAAATCTGACATTATCTTCTACCTTCACGTCAACCAAGTATCTTCATAGATCTACTTTCTAACCAAAAGTGATCATTGTATCACTGAATAAGCAATGGAAATTAATCAAGCATCTAGACTCATCATGAACCCAGCAGCAAGTACTGCCGTACAAACTGAAATTTGCTACAGGTTGCATTTCAAGCCCTAAGCTCCATGAGAAGGCATAGGCTTTTGTGTGATAACTTACAGATCAAGACTATATAATATATATGTCAGGAAAACAATTTCTGCTCTCAACTCTATTCTCTCTCCAAAGATTTGCTACTTGCAACTTCCAAAAGATTTGTTCATACTTCAGCTGTACAAATAAGCAAATGTAATTGTGTATGGAGCAGCACAGCTCTGAAGTAAGCATGAGTTAATCCACAAAAGGGAAAGAAACATTACAAAGCACTGGCCAGCAAGTTCTGCTTGGGTAGGTGGTGCAAGGCATTCAACAACTGTCGGAGACATAATGGGCACACAATGTTGTGGATGTTGATGTTCCTCTCCACATTTTCCATCTGCTGATGGAAAGAACATTGCTATTAGTATCATAGTACATACTAAACTAGTATATATCTTCTCCTGCCGGGAAAGAGCACCACCCTTAAAATTGAATCATCTAGAACATCAAAAGTTTATTGCATATGAACTTATCATGTGTTTTCAGTTTCAAGAATACTTTCTTCTGGAATCTATCTCATATGCCAAGTCAACTATGTTCTTACATGCATATAAATGAAGAACTACACATGCATTTATGTTCACATGTGCAGAATAATATAGAGAAAAAAAATTTACACATGGAACAACATCTATGTTTATCACATCAGTTTACATAATTTAATAGGTTTGCTCAACAGATAGAGATTACATCTACATTTACAATTTCTGTGCAAATATCAATTATATGATATATGATTGTTAAATTATGAGCACCGAGCAGCTGCATGTGGAAATGGCCAAACAATTTAAGAATCTTTGAGATCTTGACAAGATAGAACGCTACATTAGGATTACTTTCTGTGAAAATAAAATTACATGACTGTTCACACTTTTTGAAATTAACTAAACAAACAAAAGAAATGAATAAAATAAAACCATAATTCGCTTACTAAACTAAAGACCCAATATTGATGTCTAAGTGATTTAACTTCACAACCAATTTAAGTGGAAGTTTTCAACAACTTATGATCTCAATGAAACAGAAAGTTTATAATCAATTGAATAGAATAATAAATTTTAAAAAAAAAATTGATCACATAGCTTGCCAAAATAAGTTCCTATCATACAGAGACCTGAACATTACCTGGTTGTGACAATACACTGAACTGCATGCCTTTTTGAACATCACTTCCCTCATCCAGTTGACACTTAGATTGTGAAATGCTACCTTTGCCACTAATATTAGCATCCATGTATTTTAACAGAGAAAAATTTGTTGTGCTTCTCTCCATCTTATCTTGGAAAACAAACACCAGCAAGGTTAAGAACAATGGATACAAGGATTATTGCAATTATAATCAAATTTTGGATGGCTTGTGTTCTCCAGTTTCACTTTCATGCCTCTTACTAAATGAAATTAACAATTTCCTGATATTCTTCTGGCCTATGGAAGTATAATAAGTCCACAAGTAGACGTAAAAATAAATCAAAGTGATCATAATATAAGTATGGGGTGCATGTCTTTGTATAAACGAGGTGCACCATTAAGCAAGTACTCTATTTAGGATATAGAATTGACTAAAAACCAAAACAGTCAATTGCATGACTGCATTCGGCTACAAAAGAAATTTGTGCAAGCTCTGTAATAATTGTAAACACACTGTCTCTGCACATAAAACAGATCAATTCAGAATAAGACAAAAGAAAAGGAGATTATGCACGAAGACAAAAACAACTGGGGCAAAACAAATTTACACGAAAAAAAAAATCTTTTTTGGTTACTTGGAAAAAAGTTAAAAATAAAATAAAAAAGTAAAATTAAATTTCAAACCACCCGTTATTTTGATTTATTTTTATAAATTATTTATAACAAACTATATCCAAACCCATAGAACAAAAAAGTAAATAAATAAACTAGTTTCATGTAGTTGGACGATATTCATGATTTCGGAAAAAAATAAATAAATAAAGGATATGCCATAGAGAATAGAGCCAGGGATCTTGTATTCAAAACTTAATATTATTATAAGCCGTTACAAGGGAAGACGAAGATAACCCAAAAAGAAAAAGGAAACAATCGCATCGCATCCTCTACCACAAACAACGATAATACTCATAATTATGTATATAAACATGCATACTCCAATGAACAAGTATCATCCGCGCAATTACTGTAAAACTAAAAAACAAAAAAATAAATCAAAATCTTTAAATCAGAAATTCAAATTTAAACCAAAAAGAAAATGAAATTCAATAATGCACAAGTATCGTCCGCAACTACAGTAAAACTTAAAAAATAAAAAATAAAAAATAAAAGAAATGGAAATCTCTAAATCTGATCACTACAAGGAAAATTGGTTTTCCCGACGGAAAATAAGGACTGTCCGTCGGGAAAAGAAATTGCCGACGGATATTTTTTCCGTCGGCATAACAATCAAAAACTCAAATTTAAACAAAAAAGAAACTGAAATTCGAGCCAAACGGAAAACAAGCGAGAAGAAGAAGAAAACAAATTATAAAAAGTAGGATCAAAGAAGTTAACGTTTAAATCAAAATGAAAAGAAACAGTATAGAAGAAAGAAGTAGCAATATGAAATTGATAATTGGTAACATTCAAAGAAAGAAACAACAAGAGAAGATCCTTACAGTGATGGATTGAAGAGCAACGAAGAGAGAGTAGTTAGAATTGTTGGGTTTTGGGGGATTATGAATTCTGGATTTGGGTCTAAATGAAATGAGAATACACACAGAGTATGCAAAGCGTTCATTAAAGAGGGAATTTAAAAAGGAAAGCTTCTAACGGAAACTAGCTAGTAGAGACATTGTCATCTCCCTAATACACAATGACCAAATTACCCCTAGTATTATCAACCAAAAAATGATGAATTTGAATATCTGAAATTTGCTAAATTATATATTTAAGAATTTAATATTAGCTTAAAAAATATGGACGTGTATGAATCGGTTAATCAATTCATTAATTTTAATTAATTATTATATTAATTTTAATTTTTAATTAATTTATTGAATCATTTATTAGTTAACCATTAAAAACTTTTAATATATATATTTAGTAAATTATATAAATTTTAATGTTGTTTTAATGATTAAAAATACTTCAGAAATGGAAATACAGACCAAAATAATATCAATTTAAAAAATAAACAAATAAAATATTCATAATTGAATACAAGAATTGAATATATTAAATATAAAATTAATAATATAATGCCCATTATATAAATATAATGAATAAATAATTGTAATAAAAGATAACTCCAATATTTAATTACTAAAAATATGAATTCTAATAATATTTTAAAAGTCATACAAAAAATTATGAAATACAAAAATTTTAAAAATTTTAAGTGTAATAATTAAAATATAAATTATATATAAATCAGTTAATCGAATAACAGTTAACCGCCGGTTTTTAAAAGTAAAAAGTATAACTCTAAATATCAGTTTGGTTAACTTAAAATTAATTCAATTTTGAATAGATTTTTCTGTTAATTCAGTCTTTTTTTACATACGTAATTTACTCATTAATCTGCCTCTTAATTTTGTTCTAGAAAAGAAGAAAAAAGCATTATTTACCATATCTGCATTATATATATATATATATATATATATATATATATATATATATATATATATAGGCTCCGCTTGAAATAAATAAATTCAATAAAATTTTATAAAATTCATTTATAATTCCTATTTTTTATACTTGGTATACAAAAAGTATATTCCATGAAATTTATCATACATTTACCAAATTCTACCAAAATAAGTGAAATTTGCAAATAAATTTCATATTTTTAAGAATTAAATTTAAAAAAACTATAATACTCTCTTGATCATTTGTTAAAAGTAAATTATCTTTATGCAGTTAATGTAGTCTGTTATTCTTCCTCTCTCAGAACTGTTTTTCTCCCTCTCCTACCACTATTCTGAACTGAACACTGTTCTTCTTCCTCTCTTACTACAATTCTGCACTGGATGTTAATATATATATGACTTTTTTTAAAAAAAAAAATTATGTTATCATTAATTTTGTATTTGTTAAAAATTTTAAAATGATGATTAATGATCGTTAAATTTTTTTTATTGTAAATAATTGGAATAAGGCATCAAAATTGGCATTGATGATATTTTAAGAAATAAAATAGAAATGAATTTGTTTATTCATTTATTCCAAGTATAAAAATAAAAAATTCATTTTTACTTCTATATTTTAATAATTTTATTGTAAGAATCATTTACAAATAAATTCTACAATTTAAACTCATTTGTTCCAATCGGATGTGTAATATTTTGTTATTTGATTGTCACCCGATACTTTCTAACCATTAAATTTTTTTGTCCAGATGATCAATAATTTTTTTTTTTTGTCGAAAAGATGACCATTAAATTAGTTTATACACTTATAATTGTTTTTGATAAGTCAAAGTTCTATATTTAGGGGGAGGGGTGGGAGGCAAATTTGATTTTGAACCACTTAAACTCCAACTCGTCATTATTTATATAAGAAAAAAACACATGCGGAAATCTTTAAATCTTAACATTTTTCTATATAAAATTTATGAGTTAATATTAAATTTCTATATTTTGTAAATCATTTAAATTAGGTTCAATTTAGATCGAACTAGCGGCTTAAAATGATTATAGTTTCAAAAAAAAAAAAAAACTTAAAATGATTATGAATCCGCCCAAACGAAAAATTTTGAAGAAAAAACTAATTTTAAACACTTGGTCCCAAGGCAGTTTATCTCAGTATTATCCAGTAATAAAATTAATGACTGTTCACAAGTAAAATTGTTGGAACTAATGGTTCTCTTGTCAAGTTTCTATTGAAAAAAAAAATCGAAGGTTGCGGGGGCCTCTCGTCACCTGCAACCTTCGAAACCGTTTTTTTCATCCAAAAATATGAATTTGAGTCCAAATTAGACTCTAATTCATATTTTTTGGGATTTTTCACAATAATTCCGGATTTTACACCAAAATAAGGAAAAATTTGATTAAAATACAATTTATTTTCCTAAATTAACTAGGTTTTCCTCATTAAATCATATAAATAGGAAACTTAGAGAGAGAAAGGGTGAGAGGCAAAAAATTTTGAATTTTGGATTCTTTCTTCTTCCATAGAATCTCTCCAAACTTCCAAATTGAATTTTCTTAATCAAAAAATCGTTTTTAAGACAAATAAACTAATTTTTTGTTCTTGACATCCAAATTTTTCCATAAATTTCTTATTTGATCAAGCTTTTTGCAACTTTCTTTCTAGAAAGAGAGTTTAAATTTCTTATTTTCTGATTTAATTCTTGCGGATCTAGACAATAAAATCAACTGTTTTTTTTATTTTCTATTATTTTTTTATTCGCAGTCAATTAATTACCATGTAGATCTTTGGATGCGTTGATTATTTATTTATTTTATATGATTTTTGTCATAAATTTAACATTCTATAGCATTTTTTATTTTTTTATTCTATTTATTTACTTGATTGTTCATCATCTATTATTATTATTATTATTTATGTTTTTATGTGTGTTAATTTATTAATCAGGTAATTTATTTGTTGCTTTATATCATTAATTTATTTATCATTCATATGCACCTCATTTCATTTATTTAACTTTCTTGGTTCCAAGTGTGGCCACTGTCACTTTATATTTTGGCCTCTCTTTTGCATGTCTTTTATGTATTTGCATGTCTTTCATCTTTGCTTAGCTAATGTTATATTTTGGTTTTACACGTAACGTGAGCCAACTTCCACTTTTCATACATTTCTTTTACTCTTTTATTTTCGTCGGTCTGCTCATGCTGCATTTTTTACTTCATTTTCTTTTATTCTTTTGCATGTGCATTGCTTAATTCTGTTAATATTGAATATAAATATTTATTTTCATTTCTTTTATTCATATTAATACATATTATTTAATTCATTTTATTTTCTACTTATATATTAATTTTATTTTATTATTTCTTCATATTTATTTATTTTATTATTTATTGCATTATTAACTATTTATTTCCTTTTGTTTTGTCGACTTAATGAACCCACTCACACTTGAGTGTTTTCCCATTGAATGGAGATTTGGAGGCAAAGGAGATTTAGACTTTTCGGTTTGATTTTATATTTTGTACATTTTTATTTATTTTATTTAAGTTTGTTTTAATTATTATTTTATCTTGATTTGTAATAAAGGATTTCGTATATACGCTAACTTAGAAATTCATTTAAAGATTTTGTACATTAATTAATTGGGCTTTTCTTAATAAAATATTACCAATGTCCTAATCTCCAGCCAATAAAATATCACTTTAGAAGGAAAATTAATTTTTCTTAAAATGTGATCACTCATTCCGATTTTCTTAATAATGCCTAAAAATAATTCTTCATTTTTTTAAGTGTGTATAAAGGAACCAATGTTCCTACTCCGAATAAATTCCCCGATTTATGTATCTTATTTATTTAATTGATTATGTTTATTTAATTTTCTATTTTGGGGATTGTATTTTTGTCCCATTCATCTTGTAATTTATTTTGTAGTTTATTTATCACTTTTTGATCGGTGTCCGGCAAATATACCGAATCGACAAGTAATATAGCGAGTATAATTAAAGATCCGCGAATACCGAACACAAGGAAAAAGAGATTGTTAAGCTAAATATGTATGGTTGAGTGGAATTAATCGAAGAAGTCCACAAGTTGTTGAAGGGAAGTTCTAAACTAAGCAAGAAATTAAAATTATAAAATAACAAGTAAATGTAAGCATGTTCATCAAGAAATCAAACAAGGGCGAATTGAATGTTTAGGGAATTCTATTCTCATAAATTGCAATTGGACATAGGTAAAACAAAATAAACATGTAATTCTGGACAATCCATCTAAATCCAAGCCTATCAAATCTTGATTCAGCTATTCTAATCAATAAACCCACCAAATCTGGACTCAATTCATTGATTAGCATCAGTTCGAGTTACTAAATCCTAAATTTGAGACCTACCAAATCTGGATTCAGTTACCTCAAACCCATCTATTTCTCACTATTCTGAACTTAATAAAATCAACAGACATAAATCCAACCTACCAAATCTGGACTCAGCTAGATAAATAAATGCAGATTTTAAAAGAACAAAACATTTACACATACAATAATTTTTGGATTTAGCTTCAATCATCATCATAAATGCATATATACAAGAGAAATAAAAGAAAATCATGAAAATATTCATTAAACTCAAATATCCAAATATAAAGTATGATTCACGAATTCCTAAGCATGAAGAACTGCTCTAACTTCAAGAATATAATCATAAAATATATAAAAAAAAGTTTAGAATACACCCTTGATGAAAGAGAAAATAGATCTTAAAATTTCTTCTTCTTTAATCTTGAAATCTTCTTGAATCCCAAAATATAAATTTAAACTAAATTAATCTAAATTATTTACAAACAAAACTGAAATTTAACTTAAATCTAGTCTAAAAACAGTATTTCAAGCGAGAAAATAAAATCTTAAAAAATAAAAATAAAAGTCTGCTTCTTAATTCTAAATTTACTCTATCTACTACTCTCTCCCTCCTTTGTAAGATGAAACGGAGCCTATTTATATTCTGCAGAAAAACACAGCTGTGTTCTATAAAACACAACTGTGTTTTAAATAAAATGCGTAGGGTTAGGGTTGCATTGTGCGCGTGCGCAAATTGGTGGAAACTGGAATGCACAGCTGCATTTTTGGAAAAAACACAACTGTGCTTTAGGCGAGAAAATACGCGTCGCTGGACCTTTTCGCGTGCGTCTCTGACTAGAAAGCACAACTGTGCTCTGGTGAGAACACAGCTGTGTCCCGGGCTATCCTTGTACCGCTGGACGCTTGATGGCACAGTTGTGCTCTAGACAAAAATCTGCTTTCTTCACCAATTTCTTCTAAAATCAGCCTCGCACCTCCAAATTAGCTCTGGATTGAAATAAAATACTTAAAAACATCCCAAAATTTATTAAAAAATATAAAAAAATTAAAAACTAATAAAATAACATAAACTAACCAATTAAGATTAAAAATAATTAAAGAAAACACATAATTATGCCAAGAAATAATCTAAAATATAAGTATAATTGTAACTTATCACTTTTCTCGATGCTTGACGTACGCTTTAATTTTAATGTATGACCGTGTGAGATGAGAGATAAAAAATTAATTATAAAAAACTCATTTATAACATTAAGTAAGGCATTAATAAGAGTGAAGTTTCGAACTACTTTCTAATTTAGACCCCCGAAATTAGATAAACTTTCCTAATTTTTTAAATTGGGTGACGACTTCAAAATAGTTCAAAGATACCTAAAGGTTTCATAGGACTAGATGAACTTTCCTAATATTCTATTGGGTAGAGATTTCAAAATATCTCATATTACTCAAGATCTAGACGCGAACCCCCTTGGACCCTATAAAAGCTGGCCTCTAGGAAAATGATGTCGAGGTTCCGGCACACGTCACACTAACCCTTAATATTATTTTATGAAATTCCTTAATATTATTATTTGTGAATAATAAACAAATTCATTGTTGGCAATATATGAGTGTAAATATTTAATATATAAACATTTACTATTATTCATTATGAGATTGAGCATGTCAGACAGATAAGTAACCCACCGTTATAGGTGTTTACTTTAGTTTTGTCAATGAGTTGTAAAAAACTAAAATGAGGCGAATTTTGAACTTATAATAAGTTAGAGAACCTGTTCAAAATAAAAGTGTCGTCTTGCAGATAAGGTAAACACATATATTAGTGGGTTACTTTTTTGTCTAACATTCTCAATCTCATAATGAATAACAGTAAATATTTACAAACATTTACTGTTATTCATTATGAGATTGAGCATATCAGAAAGAGAAGTAATCCACTGATATAGTTGTTTACCTTAATTTTGTCAATGAGTTGACAAAAACTAAGATGAGGTAAATTTTGAACTTATAATAAGTTAGAGAGCCTATTCAAAATAAAAGTATCGTCTTACAGAAATTACAAGATTAATTTTATTAAGCTTTGAGATAAAAATATACATAAGATTGTATGATTTGTATTAAGATCCAAATTATGATTAAGTGTAATCTCATGGTACGTTAAACGTAACTACCATATTCTGTCCAAAAACCAAATGTAGTTCTTAAATAAGTGGACTAAAGTTGGATGCTTCGCATCACAACCTTACGTTTCTATATGGTATTATATATATTTTGTGAGACATATGCTCCTTTAAGAGAAGAAAAAAAATACCATAACACATGTTTTATACCATGTGTACATAAGTGACCAAAGGATGGAAATTTATTATTATTGATCTCAACTTTTCTTAGTGTGAGACACTATTTGAAATTCAACCGTTTGAACCCTTAACTTATAATGACCCGAAATCCCCTATAGTAGCATTGTGCTTGATTAGGGTGATTAGATGAGTTTGATTTAGGGTTTATAATCTTTGGACTAAAATATAATTGGGATTTAAGGACTTGATTGCATAAAATTAATAAGTTAAAGTGACTAATGAGATATTTGCATGATTAATTATTAAGTGAATGATTAATTAAGTTAAATTAGATTAATTAGTCCTAATTAAGGTGTAAGTGGAATTCCATGTGTTAAGCTTAAATCTTGCCACCTAGCATTAGCATGCATATATAAGTGCTAAGGAGGTTGGTTTTGGCATTTTGTTCCTTCGTTGGCCGGCCATCCTAAGGTGAGTTTGCTTTGTTTCTTTTGTTCCTTTGTTCTTAGTCTTCATCTCATTCAAGGTTTTATTGGTTGAAGTTGGAGAATCAAGTAAGAAATCAAAGGGTAAAGAGAAGATTACTCGATTTGTTAAAGATTGAAGGACTTAGCTTCTAAAGGTTTGGGATTTTAACTCTATGATTGATGCATGCTTGATTAGATTGGGTGAATTATGGGTTTTAAAGAGTTTAATAACTCTTCTAGTGGTTAAAGTGTACTTGGGATAGTATTGTTAAGTTGATGAAGTTTTGTTGACAATTTGAAGTTATACTATGTTTTGATTGTTTGCATGTAAATTATGTGATGGATACAAGTTGTGCCATTAGAAATGTTTGTGTGTGTTGTTTAGGAGTTTTAGAAATATTTGAGTTGTATATATATGCAAGAGAATTAAAAAGAAGATTGAATTGGTAAGTTTGGTCTCTGTCGCGCAACTTTGGGCATAAGCGTGACAGAGGCTTTTGTTAAACGATGGTTTGTAAGTTTGAGTTCTATCGCGAGCACGATGTCTGTCGCGAGCGCGACAGAGGCATTTTTGAGTTATGTCGCGAGCGCGACAGCTGTGTATGTTGGTTGGGTAATTTATAAAGTTGTTTGGCTTAGAAATTATAGGATGGTAACTTAAGCGAGTATATGAATAGAATATTGAAGTGTGGGTTTGTTGATAAGTCATATGCATATGTGAGTGATGTGATTTTTGCAATTATTGTTTCATATGATTATGTGATGTTTTAAAATATGAGAAAACGATAATTGAATGGATTAGTTGTTTAGCCTACAAATCGAGTCGTGGATACATAGGCATACCTATAAGGGTTATTGTTCGCAGCTGCTAGTATTGTTGCTCGTTTGGTATCTAGTGTTGATGCATGTTTGGTATCTAGTGATTCGAGATTTGTATATCTCTAGTGTTGATTCTATTTTTTTCAGTATCTAGTGATTGATACCCGAGTGGTATCCAGTATTCCCTTTATCCACTACTATATTGATTCAGTCTATATTAGGGTTGTTATTTCATTGAATAATTGTAATATTGTGTTAATATATTATATCCACCATGATATAGTAATATTTCAGGGATCACTGTATTATTTATGTGCTAGCAATATTAATGAAGTAAAGTATGTATTATTGAATATTTGACCTATCATTTATTTATAATATGTTTTGCTATTATATGTTCAATCCATGACTTTTCCTTAGTAGTCTATTTGTTTTGTTTGTATCCCCACTGAGCCAAAGCTCAGCACGGGCGTTTATCTCCCATGTAGGTTCATAGCTTGGAAGCTCAAGTTTTGAGGTTGACATTTGCTGGCCACTAGGAGAAGTCTTGAAGTCTTCTTTTAAGTTCAATCTTTTGTATTGTACAGATATTGTACTATTTTTGTATAGCAGGGTTATGTAATCGTACATTGTATAAGTATGTACTTGTAAAATGTAAGTTTTGATATAGTATAGTTAACGATAACTTTTTATATGTTTTGTTTTTAAGTGCAACGCATATTAGCATGTAAGTTTATAGTTATTTGAATTAGTTTCTGTAGCACTCCCTTATTCTCCTAGGGGGTATTGGGGTGTTACATAACTTATTCATAAAGTATGGCTCAGTGTGGCTAGTTTAGTTGATCTAGCTAGAAAAGCAAGTTTGATCATGATGGATGGCATATAGTAAGATGAGAAGTTAGCTTTTTGATCACATTCAATGGTTTCGTATTTCACCGGCATGCCTATTATAGTTTTTATGAGTAAAGAAATAATAGCGAATACGAAAATTATTTTATGAGATCGTGAGTTAAAACAGTGAATATGAGAAGGTTATTTGGAGTCAGACATACGTGGAAAAGAGTATCTTATTTTTTTGAAGGGTGTATAGTGCTAGTGCTTTCGAGACATGCTGGTCACATACGATTGGAAATTATTTAGTCATGTGTGAGTGAAAAATGATAGAGTTTGAATACGTTTATAACTCTAAGTATTAATAGAGTTTCATATCAAATAAGATTAAAATTATAATTTGAATTTGAATAATCAGATAAAGACATAAGTATTTTTATCTTAATAAAATTATCTAATCCTATTTCAAAAAGAGTTTGAGTTATATTAAAAATTAGTTTCTAATATTATAATACTATAAATAGATAATGAGAAGTTAGATTCAATGCGCAAAAAGACGCGATAAAAAACATAAGAAATATTCTCCCTTTCAAAATTAAAAATCACTAAGAGACTTTTAGGCTATGAAAAGTTGTTTCGCAAAAGGATAAAAGTTTGGCTAGTGACATAAGAAATATATCTTGTATTCGCTTCCGCAATAATTTTGCACTACAAAAGATAAATATCATATTATATTTTGTCATTAATTTTCCTTTCAACATCAATAATTTATAATTCAAACGGTTAATAATTTGATTATTTTTCCAATTTGATCATAATTTAAATCCAACTCTCTCCTACCTTCAAAAGTATATTATCAAAAAAAAAATTAAATCTTAAATATATGCTTCTATAAATATATACATATTTAAATTTAAATTTTCATATATTTTAATGTGGATATCCTTTCTTACAATTAATTATTAGCTATGAAAAATATATGCCTCTCGATTTTAACCCGAATATGTGGATTCTATCCGAATTCGTCAAAGAAAAGTAATTTAAATTTGATGCTGATCCAAAAAAAAATGGCATATGATCTAATAGGAATCCTATTAAAAAAAAAAATTAAAGGTCGACTTTTCCTACTTGACGAAAGGAAACAAACATTTTTTCGTTATCGGGTTTATGGATTGAATTGTCAACTCGAATGCTCAACCTAAAATACTAAAATAGCATTGAACGGATTGGATCATATAACAACTCATTTAATGCGCTTTTTTTTATAAATATATTTATTTATATTTATACATATATCTTATATAAAATAAAATACATAAAAATAAGAATATATTAGACGTACATAGTGGTTTTTTTTTTTTTTGAAAGGAATACATAGTGTTTTGTTGAAATATTTAGTATTTGTTTTTTTTTTTTACTTTTAGAAGATATATTTATTTAATTAGTGTAAAAAGCTTTCTTTTATTTCAAATTTTAAGAGTTTAAAACTTTTTCAAATCATTTTTACTACTTCATGAATTTTTGTTGGGCACAGCGGATAAATAAAATAAATTAGCAGAGTAAAATATTGATGACACCAACAATTTACGTGGTTCACCCTTTAATTTGGGTTACGTCCACGGAACAAACTCCGAAAAATATTTCTTCCACTAATAAAATTAATGGGTACAAAAGAGAGAGGCAATACAATAATTTGAGATAAACCAAAAATAGTGGCACACAAGTGTTTCCCAAACTCACTATTTTGTCACTCCCCTTTTAAAAAAATATCCCCAATATTTTTCTAAATCAATTTCTCTCTCAACTCACTTAATTCAAAGGCTAATTACTTGCCTTAGAACTGCCTTAGAGTTTCTCTTCGTTTGTGTTTTGAAGGCTAAACTCAATGCCTATTTATAGGCATGAGCAACCTTTCTCAAGTGGCCATTTTAGTGGCCACGTCTCTTCTAAATTCAACCACAAGTTTCCTTCAACTTTTTCTTTCCTTTTTTTTTTATTTATTTACATGTGAGGTGGCCCTTCATGTTGGAGGGTCCAACCACCACAATTTTAACAAATTAATTAGTATAAAACCATAATATTTTTTTTAAGAAAATTATACATTTTTTAAATATAAGTCACTTTTTGAAATTTGTACAAGTTATTAAAATTTAAAAGCTAGTTGAAGTCTTCAAATGGACATTCCAACTGTAGAAGTTAGTTTTAATATACTTGAAAGTTTCAAGTTCAAACTCTCGATGTCCGATCCCTTATAATAATACTGATTTAAAAATATCTATTTAAAAAAATAATATGAAACTAAAAATCAAGTTTAAAAATCAATAACTCAATAAAAAAAAAAAAATATGAATTTGATTCAATGATCCGATCCTATCCGAAAATGATCATTATAAGAATGATCCGGTAATGATTTAACCGCAAATGATGTTACCCGACCGTTTAGCAGGTCTAGGCAAGAATTTTTTTGAATACAAATTACTCTTGTCAAATTTCTAAATTTAATATTTATTTATTTTAATATTTTTAAAAAAATATTTAAAAATTACTCCAAAATTTTTGTGAATGAATCCCTCACGCGATATATGGATTTTCTTTTAAAAATTTTTAATTTTTCAATTTGAAAATATATTCATTGTTAATTAACTTTTCTGCCACATTCGAAGCTTAATATATGAAAAATATTTTTCATGAAATAAATTGAGTCAAATATGTAACTAGATATCTTTTAAAAACTATTGAACTTATGGTGCATCATAATATGAACGACATTTCTGAAAAGGAAAAGATCATATTTTGGTCTTTATATTTAATAATTTTATATATTAAATTTTTATACTTTTAAAACTACACATTAAATTCTTAAATTTTTCGAAAAAAATACATTAAATTTAAAATAGACGATACAAACAACAATATAATGCAAGTACAATTAAAATAACATATATTTTAACGAAATACTAATATTTTTGCCCTTCATTTGGACTTAACATGTTCTAATAGATAAGTTAATCGATTCAATATATAATTTTGAAAATATAAAAATTTAACATATAAATATATGAAAATTAAAGATCTAATGTATAATTTTAAAAATATAGAAATTTAACGTGTAAAACCGCTAAAATTCATGGAATGTGTTTTTACATCTAAAAACTAGTAAATTTACATAAGGCTACATTAATATGAATAATATGATACGAATATGCAAAAAATGTTACATTTGCAAAGAAAAGCAAGGGCATATTCGTCTCAATACAAAAAGAAATCAGTGGATGACGAAGACAAATTGTCTTCATTCGGATATACTAACCGTCAACTTTTAAGATTGCATGTCCTTTCGAGCGCTCACTTCCGCGACGTGTCCACTTGTGGGGCCCAGTTTATCAATCAGATTTCAAATCGGGTCCCACCTAAAGTCACGAGTTATAAGCCACGTGGTCCACGGAGTCCACGCAAACAGTTGAAATGGAAATGAGATAACGCCCTCTTAACGGCACTTTGCCGTTACGCTGTCGTGGCGTTAGGTAGCAAATGGAGTGGGGCCCTTGTTTTTATATTTGGTGTCTATGTTAGGCGACAAGCAGAGGTCTTTCAGTAGGAGAGTTGCATGCACACGTGTCGGTAGAAGGACACGGGATCAATTATAGGCAGTCTACAAAGGCTTACATAAGATGGACACGTGGCTGTCAGTGGAACCTTTCGGAAGAAAAACATAACAGCTCATCGAGCAGTGATGCTGTTTTGGTGAGAAAGAGACAAAACTTTTGCTTTTGACTATTCTTTCTTAGATTTAGTGATTTTTCCTCCGGCTTAATGGCCAATAACCCTTTATCACAACTCAAATAAACCCTTTTATGCAGTCTACTAAACGAGCGTTAGAGCGAGTGAGCGAGCGAAGCCTTCATTTTAGTGGCTTCCCCCCTTTTCCTTTTCCCTCACTATATTCTTTCATTTCCACTTAAGCTTCCCCGTTTGAGGAATGAATGGATTGAATACCGAGAACCATAATCTTTCCTGGTAGGATTGATACTTTTAAAAAATAACAATAACATAAATAATTTTTTTAAAAGAATTAGAATTTAATAAATAGATTTTTATCAAAATAAAATGCATCAGGTATTCTCTAATTAGCGATTTCAATAATATATGGTTGTAATCTGCCATTATATTGCCGCTGCACCCTTTTTAAAAAAAATAATTTAATAATAATTATAATAAATAATATTATTATAATAAAAAAGAATTATAATATTGATAAAATAAAGTAGGAAATATATTTATTAAATATAGTTGTAATAGTAATAGAGTAATATTTAAATAATATACAAAACGAAACTCTATTTTTAATTGTACAACTATAATTTTTTCAAGAATATTAGAATTTTTATAGGGTTTCGATATTTTTTTGTATTTTTATTTTTTATGTGTTTTTATTTTTTCTTTTTTCTGTATATAATAAATTTAGATGGATATAAATATGAAAGTTATTTTTATTTTTTGTGTTCTTTTAATTTTTAAATTTTTTTTTGTAATTTTTAGTTCAATAAACTGAAATTCGAAATTATTATTCGTATATTAAGTAGTTTATATGGTATAAACTTAATTATGCATATATCCAATTTAAGTTTAAAAAAATAATTTAAAAATAATTTAAAAAAAAACTTTTTTGTATGAGCTAAAAACTTAATACTGCTATTATAAAAATTTCAAAGTCTTATGAAAATCCTAATATTATTGAAAAATTTATAGCTGAATAATTAAAAAATAAAGTTTCGTTTCGTATATTATTTAAATATTACTCTATTATAATTATATTATTATATTTAATAAATATATTTTCTATTTTATTTTATCTCTATTATAATTTTATTTTATTATAATAATATTATTTATTATAATTATTATTTAATTTTTTTAAAAAAATAAAAGGGTGCAGCTGGAGTAGGTAAAGATGCCGCTGCACCCTTATATATATATATATATATATATATATATATATATATATATATATATATATATTGTGATGCCGCAGTTCTCAGATGCGGCATCACCATGTGAGTTTCACGGTCAGAAGTCACAGTTGTCAGTTGTGGATTCTGACTCACCCCATTTTTAGAATTATTCTATTTTTGAAAATAATTTTTTAAAAAATTCTAGTTAAATATTTGTCCCACATTTTAGCTAGTCAAGTCACACCAAAGAGTGGGTCCAATCTGACGAAAAATGGCACAAAATTTGCCGTTTTCCTTTTTTTTTTTTTTACAAGTATAAGCTGCCCCGCGTGGCTTCTCTTCTCTAAATCTAATTTTGCTTTTTGGTTTTCATTTTTTTGCTGTTTATTATCATGTTTTCTTTTTTCACAATTAAAAGATTTTACGGTACCATAATTCTTGTTTCTTTTTTTCGAAAGTAATAATTTTTTATTTGTTAGAAATATAAAGTATATTTAATTAATAAATTAGCAATTTCATATAAAATTTATAAAATTAAATGTCATGTAACAACAAATTTTTTAATATTTAGTTTTTTAAAAAATTATATAGGATGCAATTGAAATAAATTATTTTCTTTTATGAAATTAACATTTATCACATTATTGTTTCGTTATTAAATTATAAATCAGGCATAAAATGTATATGCAAAATTTCTAAATATAAACAAAAAAAGATATCGATAGTCATGACCATTCGATTACACTATCTAGTCATTACGTGGATTTGATTAGTGGTTATTACGGAGGGATTTGCTCTTGGTTGGGCGTTGATGTGGGTTTTGGAGAGTCTGGTTCAATTGAATTAGACTGTTAGGTTTTGTATTATGCTTTGCAGTCTTGTCAGGAGATCAATAATTAAGAGTTTGAGATTACGAATCTCATCAAATGTAAGACACGTATATGTATCTGTTGGATAAGGAGACGAGCCAATTCTGTAGCTCCTCGCTTGGCTAGGAATTCATGTTGTTATGCTAGTCTCTATTGTTGGAACTCTCTATCTGCTTGTATTTCTCATTTGATGTAACCTTGGGTCGTTGTTAAATGGTTTATATATATATACATATATAAAGCTTTTTATGTTGTTTATTTATTAAAATATTTGATCTTTATGGTATCTTGTGTTACCGATGCTTATTGGTTCGAGTGGTAAAATTAAATTCCTTTAAGTGGAATTTCTGATTCAATTTTTGTCTAATACATGAATCATATGGGTTGAAAGATAGAGTGTTAAATTATAAATTAATTGGTTCAATGAAATTAAAAAAGTCAAACTGCCCAAAAAAAATTACAAAAATGGGACGATTATAAAATAAGATGGAATTAACAAAAAAAAAATCTCAAAAAAGGGAGATTATGAGATAATAGTTTTATTAATAGAAAATCAGAAAATATGAATTACTTTATCTGCATCTTAATCAATAAAAATCGGATATTCTCTGCACAGTTGGGCCAAATTTTGTTATAAGTTAGCAAGTATGGGATGACAATGAGCCCATTACATAAAAATGAGGTGAAGAATGGGCAACCGACATACTTAATAATTAGTTTTCTCGAGAAAATGAATATCCTAGAAAATATGAAAATTCAAGACGTGGGTGACCGGGAAATGATGAATAGAAGAACTGCACCAGCTTATTAATTCATTGGATTCTGTCTAACCTTTGCACTACGGTGTTGTTATCTGACACATCTAACACCTCACACTATAATCTTACCCACACAACACAACGTAGAACCAAATCTGCTTTTCTATTGCCTCTTTTCTGCCCTTTTTATATTAATCATTAATTATTAAATTAACATAAAACTTGGGAGCCTAAACCATTGGATTCTCACATAATCCCAACCCTCATTATCAACTCAATCACTAATCTTTGAAATCCCATCTAATTCACATTTTTCTTTTTTATTTACATCGAAACCGTACAATATATTGAAATCTCATCCAATTCACACTATGTACATGTATATGATATTCTATATATACATATAGAATTAATATGTCATTAAAAGAATATTAGTACTAAGGCATGGATATTGTATGCATATAGGCTTAGCCTAACAAAAGCAACTGAAAATATTTAGCAAATTATTTATATAGTTTAGCGTATATATAATGATCATAATTAGCTAGCAGATTCAAAACATCTTGAATTAACAACATTATAAGTTGCATTATAATTCAAAACCCTAGCTAGTGATTATGAATAAGTTGCAAAGATATGGGATACAGAAGTATTAACATGAATTGTTTAAAGCAGTGATATCATTGAAAGCAAAGAAGAAGAAGCGGTCAATATCAGGAGAAGCAAAAAAAGTGAGAGGAGATGTTTTTGAAGGTACCCTTCTCTTCATAGGAGCTGGTGGACAAGATAATATGTTTGGGATTTTGAATCTTTCAGCCTTTGGTGTACAGCAAATAGCTGAACAGCCCTTCTGATCTTTATCATCTTCATCATTGGATTTGGACCTGCAAGAAACATTCCCCAACACTTTTTGGCTTCTTGACATAATAACCTCTTTCTTCTCCTTCTGTTCTGATTTCTCTATTTTCTTGCTTTTCTTGTACTGGATGAGTTGATGTGCTATTTTATCAAGTTATAAAGTTAGTAACATGCAGGTAGTATTTAATTAGCTACTCCTTTTTCCGCACTCTCTTCTGTACAAATCTAATTGACGGAATCGTACCCGTAATTTTCATACCAGTTATTTATCGCCAGACTAACGTTTAAAACATTATATTTATAATTGCACCAAATTAATAGTGTATTAACATTTAGAAAAAAAAAATATATTTTGTTTTATAGGTATCAATATATTATCGAATTGGTACACCATCCACTGAATTTAAAAAATAAATTTTTTAATATATTACCGAAAGATGTAGCTAGACTTTGTTGAGTATGGTTTATTGATCCCACTCAATTAAAAAAAAAATTGAAAAAACAGTTTTATAAGTTTAATTTTTTCTAAATTCGACCCCTCAATTAAGAAAAAAAACTTTAAAATGTAACTTTACTAAAAATTTAAATGACTTTTATTCTGTATGTAAATAAATTTTTATTGGTAGTTGTAACTTTTGATCCCACATAATCAAATTTCTGGCTACATATGTGATATTACCGTTTCAATTAGCAATGAACTTTAATATATTGTTTTTTTTTTTCTTTTTTTATCTCAAGAATTTTTTTTGAAAAAAATGGCTAATTTAATTCTTGCATGTTGGTATTTAGAAATTATATATTAGATAAGGATGTTAGAAAAGATAGAGTGGGAGAGGAAAAGAGAGTAAGTTTGAAATTTGAAGGAGGCTTCTTAGAAGAGAGTAACAGAAATAATCCAAAATACCCAAATTAATTAGTATTTAAAATCTTGAAAAGCTTCTGCCATGCACGAGTAATTCCAAATTAATATTACAACACCAGCAGCAACTACTACCACTAGAGCTGGAATTATTATTCAAAAAGCTCTTACCAAATCCTCATAAGCTTGTCCCTTACTCATACAAATTACCTTTTATTAAAATCAATTTAATACTGATTTTTAATAGTTAATAATGACCATCACTTGATTCTTGTTATTTCTGTAGAGGTCCAATTAGTTGAAGATGAAGGCCCATCAAACGAACATAAATGAACGTGCCAACACCCAAAACTATGGGTTGGGCTTCCCTGTGGCCCAACTCATACACCTGTGAAAACCACTTTTTCCAGCAGCGGACACTTAACTAATTACAGAGAATGAGAAGAAAGCTAAAACAGCTACATGTCATTAAAAATGCAGAATACAAGTTGAACACTTTGTTTCACGAGACCACATTGGAACTTCTTATCATAGCAGTTCATATAACATTCCCCATTTTGGGAAAAACTGGCATCCCTGGTGTCAAATTCTCACTAACTTGCATTGTCAGTCCTACTATACACCATGAAAATTGAAAAACAAATAAATTAGATGTTCTACTGTTCTATTTCTGATTCCACTGACTCTTCTTCTGCTGATAACCTCCGACAATCAAAAGGAGGTGGCGCTGGATCGACTGTCAATGTACCTTCCAACACCTTCACTACCTCAGCCATCGAAGGTCTCATTCTCTCGTCCGATTGAAGGCACCAAAATGCAGTTCTCAATGTTCTCTCTAGTTCTTGAATATCAACCCCATCTTCAATTCTTTTATCAACAGCCATCTCTGGGTGCCCCTCAATCCATTCCTTATAAGCCCACTCACAAACATCATGGACTTCACGACAACCAGTTACCAACGACAACACCATCTTGCCAAAATCCTCGACGTCCTTTTCTCCAATGGACGATGCCTCAGAATGAAGTATTCCCAGCCCGAATTCGCTCACCTTGGCCTCAAAATTCTTATCCAAGACCACATTTTCTAACTTCAAATTTCCATGGCTGACAAATTCCCTACATCCAGTGTGTAAATAACATAAAGCTCTTGCCACACCTAAGCATATGGCAACCCTCTTTGTCCAAGTCAGTCTCTTGCTCAACTCATCATCTTCCAGACATTTTTCCACAGAACCATTTTTGACATACTCATAGACCAAAACTCGCTGACCCAATTCACAGCAATAGCCATTAAGCTTAACCAAGTTTTTGTGATGCATGCTTCCTATTTTTGACACGATGGCTCGAAACTTCCTTTCTTCTATTGTTGTTTCCAAATCATTGACTGCTACTGGCTGGTGGTTTGGAAGCACTCCTCTATACATATTTGGCCCAATTTGATGCTTGAAATTTCCAGTGATGTCTTTAATTTCAGCAAATGATAACATCATCAAACCCTTTGAGTTACTCCCCATGTAGGCTAAGGCAGCTTTCTTCCAAATTGAATTTCTTCTTCTATAGATATAGCAGCCCAGTGCTAGCTGAAGTACAGCAAATATGACAAATGTACCTAAGGCAGCTCCAATTATGCAACGAATGCACAAACCAAAAGAGCTCTTGGCTGAAAACTGTGCTGAAGAAGACCTTGTAGCATGTGGATCAGCAGCTAATGGGTCTGTACATCTCTTAACAAAGGAAATTGAACTTAAAGAGGGTCCTGAATACCCAGAGAAATATGGGGTTACTTTCAGTAGGCACTCACCAGTTCCATCATTTGTGAATGTTGCAGCAGTACAACCTGGATCCTTCGTGCACAGGTTTTTGCATTCCTGTAAACTAGTACGGATGACTGAGTCTCTTGGTGGATAAACCTCATAAAGAAACATGTTCTCATATTTCACCATACTGGAACCAGATTTGCAACTCAGAGAAGAAAAACATTGCGAGTTAGGATCAGATGTTATCTTTAAGGGGCACTGACATTCAGGGGAGCCTGATGCATTGAAGACACAGATGCCATGATATCCACAGGTTG
The DNA here is from genome assembly GCA_947683425.1 of Excoecaria cochinchinensis. Taxonomy (NCBI): domain Eukaryota; kingdom Viridiplantae; phylum Streptophyta; class Magnoliopsida; order Malpighiales; family Euphorbiaceae; genus Excoecaria; species Excoecaria cochinchinensis. The sequence continues at coordinate 1,955,258 of CANTUQ010000083.1, forward strand.
CAAAGACTTCGCACTGATTGTCAACAGCTTGCCAGACTGATTTCCAAGACTGTGAAGCATCTATCCAAGAGTACATCCGCAGATTACCATCAACATCAAGTCTTAGAAATCGAAACTTTACAGTGTCATTATGATCTTCTCCAAAGACAGACCAAACAGGCTCTGAAGTTAGGTTCACCAGTTGCAGGACTCCAGTGGGGTTAAGGACAGCGCTGAGGTTTGAAGTAGACGGGTTTTGACTGGTCCAATATATCACATTACTTTCCCACTTTAGCTGTAAATGGCCCGAAGCATTCATGTAAAGACTGTAATAGCTTGATACAGAATTTTTGCTTGCAGCTCTAAGTGTTTTGTAAACATATAAATTCTGCCCCGGAAGAAGAGTGTCTGATGGATTGTCAAAGCTTTGCCAAACAACAGTCCCCATTTTATCCAGTAAAACAAGATTGCCATCATCATGAAGACGAGCTGAAACCACTTCTGATTGGCTTGTTCTACTGGTCCATACAGTGAGCCCCTTCGAGGAATCAACCAAAACCAGTTCCCCGTTTTGTGAAAGCTGGAAATAAGACTTGTTACCAACTGTAACATCAGCTCCAGCAACCCAAACCACAGTTTGTGTACTAACAGGAATGGATTTCGAATTGAATCGAATCCCAACCCTATACTGGTTAGCCAGCTCAGAATGGTTGAGAAATCCAATAGCAAAATCACCATTAGAAGAAACCCACAAGTTACCTTCTTCTATAGAAAGTTTTGAACCTAAAGATATTTGTGAATGAACAACATGAAATTGAAAGTATCCAATAAAGACAAATAGCAGAAGAGGTGAACCAAGGAAGAATTTATCCTGATGAACCATTATTGTATGCTTAAATTTGAAACAAAACAAGAAGCTCATACAAGAACCAGCTACAAATAATAACCGAGTACTCAGGAAACAGAGAGGCCATTGAACATCAAATCCAACATCATGAGCCAAAGACCAAGAGAATGAAGTAGGTAAGTACCAAACTTTCAATACTAAGTAATGTGGCTGAAGATGAGAATTCAATTAGCAGTTAGCTAAACGCAGGCAAATCCAATTTCAACAGGTATTAAGAAAAATTAGGCCTAAGTTTAAAATTTTCAATGGTTCTATGATATAATCATGAATAAAACGACGACTAAGAATCAGATAAGGAACTCAAAATTCAGACTTTGGTACCTGAAAGGGCAGTGGAGAACCCACAAATTCAAGAAACTGGCATAGAGTAACCCATATTCTCTATTGGCCAGTAGACGAAATTGGAATGTGGCCTCCAATATTTGACCAGGCAAAGAATGATTGAGGAGCGATTAACGAATAATTAAGTAAATCGCCTACAATATACATCTAAAAAAAGGATCTTTTTATGGAGGCAGAGAAAAGGAAATGAGGTTTTGAAAATTGAAACCTTTACTAGGCAGACATGGGACCCAAAATTAAGCGAATGGATTATCAATTATGGGTGATGCAATCACTTTCAGGGTTTAAATAAAAAGAGAATTTCTAAACAATGATACTGTGGAAAAGTCAAATAAGAAAAAGCAGAAAAAAAAAAGAGACAAAACGAAGAAGAAAAATGGAGAGTTCAATAACAGACATTGATTAAAAAAGAAAAAAGAACAGCACATTGGTAGCAGCTCGAAGATTACTGAAACGGGTCTTTTGGCGAATTTGAGAGAGAGAGCAACCCAGCTGAGATCTGAAGATGGAGTTTTGTTCGTCTTAAACCCAGAAATGGGAGGAAAGTAGTTGTTTTTTCAAAAGAAATGGGAATTTGGGATTTGAAACTAGAAAAGCCATGTGGCCTCGCAGACAGAATCTCGAGAGAAGGGAAGAGTAAGTCTATGGACTGAGAGAGTGTGAAAACGAAAACTGTGTTAAGTGAGAGAATGGATTTTGTAGGATTTTCTTCCATTTAGGTTTCTTTTTTTTTTAATTTTCTGGATTGGCCAATCAGAGTGGGCCACATATTTACAGTGGAACATGTTTTTGGACCATTAGTATTAATATTGTGAAATTTAATTTATGTGGGGTGGGTTTGGATGTTGTTGGGAAAATAATGAAATGCGACAAATACATATTTTACACAATTTTGAATTTTCAACTTTCCATTATTGGGAATTACGGAAATTACCCCCTTACCAAACACATTATTCTCAATTTTACACAAAAATTAAAATATGGTTCAACAATTTTAATTTTTTTAAAAATAGATGTAAATTAATTAAATTATTTTTCATTAATTTTCTTAATAACTAATATAAAAAAAATATGGTATAGGAGATTCAAATGCAATTAAAATACCAAGAAGATAAATAAAAATGGAAAAAAAATAATTAATACTTTCTCAATTTCTTAAGAAAATACTTGAAATTGACAACAACAAAATTTTGATAATCACCTTTTGAAGAGAAATGAAAGGAGCAATTATCTAATTATACTAACTGCAAAACCTATATTTTGAAAAAACATGTGGAATTTTTATGTTCTAAAATTCGTAGTTATGTGATTCTTAAGAATAATTATGACATTAGTTTCAAGACAAAATAATAATAATGATAATAATTACATTGTAGAAAGTTAATCAGCATATATATTATTATATATTGATGACTGTCCAAAATTTTCAGGCTATCGACGGGAGCTAGTCACCTGAAAAGCACAAAACTCCGGTGGATTTTCGACAATGAAGACTTCGACGGTCAAATCAGGAAGTGACAAAATGTCTTAGAGAAATTTAAGGAGAGAGTTTAATCCATTTCGTACCTGAATTCCTGCCTATTTATAGAGTCAAGTAGTAGAGTCTGAATATGAATGTAAGTTCCAAATAGGTAGAATTCCCAAATAGGTAGAATTCTTGTTGATTCCTAATTTGTAAGATCAGATAAGATAAATCCTACATAGTTTTCATTATGGTGGAATTGCAATCTTCTTTAAGACTCTAAAAGTACTCTAAATAGTAAAAACTCTTTTAGTGGTATTCGAATACCGAGTTATATAGAGGAACTGAGCTACTTGGAGGACAAATATTCCAATAAGTTCAGTTCTCCGGACTCAATAGCTGAGTGTCCGGTTATCATAAGTCCCCGCAGTGTATAACATTTATGTCAGATATTTGGGCGGCAATTCAAATTCAAAAGGTAACTGTCAGGCGCGTGGCATATTAAAAGGAGTTATGATAGCGTGGCAAGATGGCGCCTCGTTTATCACGTTTTAGAGGCCAGAGCAGTTATGAAGACTACAACGTGCTTCAGTTTCCACGACACGCTTCGGTTCCCATGTTAGGAGTAATGATGGCTAACACAACCAATCATCTTGAACCACGTGTCAAGCAACCATAAGCTTCCTCCTCTTATATATATCTATTCTTTTCAGTTTCACTCCTCCGTTTACCCTTTTACTTCTCTATTTTCTCTGTTTCTTCATTTCTTTTGCTCTTTTTCTGCTCCAGGCCATTTGTTTTAAACCTCTGTCTGCATCTTCTTTTTGTTCCATCTGAGCCTTTTCTTTTTGCCTTTGGATTTTCCTCATCTTCATCGACTCTAAGTTTGCTGCTTCCAAGTTTGTTGCCTCTAGGTTTTGTTTTCACTCTGAAGCTATTCCTAATGCTGCAATCTCAGATTTTTCTACATAATATTTTTGAAATTTCAGGTTTATACCACTTTTTCTTTCTTTTTTCTACAATGAGTTCCTCCGAGAGTTCTAGTGAGAGAGTTATGGTAGATGAAGGGCTCTTTAATGACAGTCCTTCTGGGTCTCCAAGCACCAGCCAACCAGAACAGGAAGGAAGAAAAGAACCCAAAAGACTTCACAGGATGGGGAGAATCAGTTCGATCATAAGGAGTAGCCAAATGGCCGAACTACATGATAATTTGAACATACCTCACAATTATTAGATTCGTGCTCCCGGTGCCGCCATCCGAGTTAACATTAAATTTTTCGTTAAGAAGACTATAGTGGTGTACGAAGCAGACTTCGAAGCTGGGGTGAGCCTTCCACCAACCAGGTTTGAGCTTGACTTCTTGAACCACTACGGCTTGACTATCGAGCAAGTTCATCCCAATGCATGGTGAACTATATCGGTACTATAAATATGGGGAGTTGAGCACGACATCGATCTAACCATGCGAATAGTTCAAGCTACTCTCATGGTCGGACTCCAGATTGCTACAAAAGACCACAACTATATCCAAGCCCAAGCTGGTTATGGAGTGTTTTTAGTGAATTTAGAGTCCTTAAAGAACTGGAAGAATTGCTTCTTTATTATAAAAAACGACAATGAGTTCAAGTTCCAAACTTCGTGGGATCGGTTTATCAATAAGAACGATAACACACTTTACCTTTCAAAGGAAGAAGAGAACACATTAAGTCGGTGGAGGGAGCTGCCTCAAAATAAAATGGACATCAGAGAGCAGCTATAATGTGGAATACCTCCTCAAGAACCATCTCGCAGGAAGAAAAGGGTAAATTTTCTTAAATCTCATCTTCAATTCTAATACTTTCTCATTGCTTGTTTTTTTGTAGCTATGAAGAGGACTGCCCGACCTAGCATGGCAGAAATGATGAAGGCTAAAAGACAAAAGGCCCAAGAGAGCCGGGCACCTATAGCAGCTACACCCGGGGCAAGTCCAGTAACATCTACTCCAAGCTCGGCTCCTCCCGCACTAAGCTTGACTCCTCCAGCTCCAAGCTCAACTCCTATTAAGGTAGCAGATGATTCTCCTAACCGAACTCAAAACCCAGTTGCAAGGACATCCGAGCATGGTGTTGCACCCAAACCCTTCTGATGCGGAACCCAATAGCTAACGAGCTACAAACCCACACATACGATTCGAATAGCAGAGCAAAATCAGATAAACACCCTCCCTATTGAACTCACAAATAACTTGTGAATGAAAACGCAAATAATTGGAAAATAAAGAACCTGAAAAATGCCACAATCAAATAATTGATAAGTTAATCAAATTTTTCATGCAATAGAAAAGAAAAGTAAGCAAATCTCACAAATCTAATCTATTAGAATTTTGGCAAAGCCAAGAAAAGAACACTCTCAAAATGCTTAATTCATCAAATCTACCTCCAATCTCGAAGCAAAATCGGATAAACACCCTCCCTATTGAACCTCCAAACAACTTGTGAATGGAAACGCAAATAATTGAGAAATAAAGAACCTGAAAAATGCCACGATCAAATAATTGATAAGTTAATCAAATTCTTCATGCAATAGAAAAGAAAAGCAAGCAAATCTCACAAATCTAATCTATTAGAATTTTGGCAAAGCCAAGAAAAGAACACTCTCAAAATGCTTAATTCATCAAATCTGCCTCCAATCTCGTTTTTGTGGAGTATATATACTCCCTTAAGCTAGAAAAAACCCTAATTAATCAAATAGGCCTTAAAACATGGGTCTTACACCAAGATAACTAAAACCCACACTAATTAACTTAAAATACAACCCAAAAAGCCTAAAAATAACTAATTAAATGAGCCCAAGCTAATTAAAGCCCATCTCACTTAAATAAGCCCAAAAGAATAAGTTAAGGTCTAACATATTACAAATAATCAAATAAAAATAATAAATAAAGCCCTAATTAAAAACCCAAACCAAAACAGCCCCTTAAGTCCATTAATAAGCACATGCAATGCACATGTAATGCGTCACATGATGTGCACATGCATATGACACATGCATAGCACATGACATGGCAAATGTCTAGCACATGTCAAAGCACATGAATGACACATGTCAAGGTCACATGACTTGCACATGTCAAGGTATCACATGACTTGCACATGCCTCTCTTCAAAGTCTCTTTTTGATTCGGCTTCTTCATAGCTTCAGTAAACCACCTTCAAGCCTTCTTGAACTTCCCCAAATTTGATCTCCATGAATTCGAACTTGCAATGTTGACCCCCCTGTGCACGCATCACCTTCTCTCCTAACAGCAAGGCTGAGGCAAAAACATCGACTCCCAAGTCATAAAAAAAAGATGCAAAAGCCCTTGCTGACAAGGTAGCAAAGTTCTAGGAGGAGCAAGGGAGCGCCTGGTCTAAAAATAACCATAAATTTACAGCATTCATTCATCAGGCATCCTGTGTACCGAGAGAGGTAGCTCTATTGAGAAGGCTAAATCCCGAGCAGATGAGCATCGCTATCAAGAGGCATCAAGTAGAGGTAAATTTTTACCCTTACTACTTTTTTGTATGAGACCAATATTCTTTGAATTCTCATATACTCATTCACACAGGTCTTTGCTGAGATAAGCTATTACAGCTAAGATGAACAAGCTAATCGTCACTTGGAAGAGGAAAGAGCAAGCTGCATCTGGACAGCGATTCAGAGCTAGTATAGTCGAGAGCAAATTGGCTAAGGCTGAGAAAAAAGCTCTTAATGCTAAAATAAAAGCTTCTAATGCTGAAAATAATGCAATTGAGGCCGCATAAAAGGAAATAACTACTGAGAAAATGAGGGTTGAGGTTGAAACTAAAATTGAAAGAAGCAAGGCCAAACTAGAAAAAGCAAAGAAGGAGAGAGCCGAATTCGAAGAGAAATGTGTCGAGCTAAAGGAAAAAAACAATGGACTTAACTATTTGAGAAGTGTCTTGCATTCAGCACCAAGCTATCTCAAACAGTGAAATAACGTCATCCAGACATGGATTGGTCCTGGGTGGATGATGTTTATCTCGATGATTAGATAGGACTCCTCATGTATTGTTCTTCTTGTTCTGCCTTGTAATTATTTTAAAATCAATAGAATCAGCATTTCTACGATCTGGATGTATTACTGTTGTTGTCTGATCTTATTATTTGTATGGATGTTACAAATAATTTAGTGTAGTAGCCGAGCTAATAATGCAATCAATAAATAGTTGCTCGGATAGCAAAAAGATGATAATTCACCAAGTACATGTTCGTTGTTTGCCGAGTTTCGGCATAACTATGAGTTAATCGAACTAATAAAAAACAAATGCTCAAGATAGCAAAACTGCTGGACTGAGCATCAAAATAAAACAAATAAGATAGATGTTTAAATGGCAATATAACCGATCAGAGCAATAAAAGACAGCTTTTGAATGAATAGACCTCTTTATTAATATTTCAGCTAGTACAACTGCTTAAATGGTGATATAGCCATGCTAAGTGATAAACAAGCTAAACAAAACTTAAATGCTCGAGTGGTGATACTACCGAATGGGTGTTTTGAAATGAAGCTAAATGCTCGATGGCAAAATTACCGAGCTTGAGCAAAAGACTACTGATAATATAGCTTTAGATTGGAGATATTCCATGAATAAGGGAGTAATTTCCTAGAGAAATCCTTCAATTTGTAAGCTCTAACTTTGACTTCATGTCCTAAGTACGAACCTTCCCAGTTTAGATTAAGTTTTCTAACTCTGGCAATTGTTTGTGTTGCAACAACCTTTTTAAGAACAAGCTGTCCAACTCGGAAAGACCTCGGCTTTAATTTTCGGTCGTGATAAGATGACATGCGCTACTTATACAATGCAGATTGAATTTGGGTAGACTCTCTCAGCTCTTCCAGCTTGTCTAAGTGATACAATAAACTTGCCTCATTTTCGTCAATATTGTACCTTGAAGTCCGGATGTTGGGAGTACCGATCTCACATGGAATAACTGCTTCAACTCTGTATGTGAGAGAGAAAGGAGTGACACCTATAGTAGCTCGAAGAGAAGTCAGGTATGCCCACAACACATTGTTCAGCTTGTCAACCTAGAGGCCCTTCACATCATCAAGTCTCCTCTTGAGTCCAGCCAATATAGTTCGGTTTGTTACTTCAATCATGCCATTCGATTGTGGATGATATATCAAAGTAAAGCAAAGCTGGATTTTCAATTTCGCATAATAATTTTTAAAGGATGAACAATCGAACTGCTTTCCATTATCAACGATAATGGTGTGCGAGATCACGAATTTGGTGATAATTGACTTTTGGAGAAACTTGATTATATTTGCAAGTGTAATGGTGGCTAGGGGCTCTACTTAAACCCATTTTGTGAAGTGATCAATTGCAACAACCAAAAACTTCTATTGCCTGGTGGCCAATGGAAAAAGGCCCTGAATATTAATACCCCACTTAGCAAACGACCAAGGACTATGAACAAGCAGCTAGTGGGTGGACCTCTGATGCATTATATTATCGAACCGTTGGCACTTTTCACATTTTTAGACGAGCTCTTTGGCGTCTTTCTCTATCCTGGGCCAATAATATCCTCGCAATAAAGATTTTTGAGCTATAGCTTGCGCGCCTTCATGCGCTCCACAAATGCCTTCATGTATTTCTCTAAGCACATAGATGTCTTTTTATGTACTCAAGCAAAGTGTCCAGGGTTGTAAAAAAGATCGCCTATATAACTTATCATCAAAGATAGTGTACCAGTTGGATTGCTGAACAATCTTCCGAGCTTGGACTTGATCATTAAGAAGGACTCCTATATTTAAATACTGATAGATAGGCAAATGCCAACTGTCCATTAGTTCTTGCAATTGAACTGTGTACGTCTCATATGCTGGTGCCGAAAGTATTGACCACACTATGTCTGCATTACTTACTTTGTTCTGAATTAAGGCTTGCTTAGCTAGAGCATATGCCCCCTGATTCTCTGCTCGAGGTATTTGTTCGAATTGATTATGCACCCTCGCTTTTTTCCAGTTGAGACAGCAAGGTGGATACAACCTCTTTGTACCGGATTATTGTATGTTCTTTGGCCTTAAATTTTCCAAGTAACCGACTGGCAATAAGCTGAGAGTCAGAAAAAATATCCAAAGAATATAGTTTTACTTCAATTACAAGCTGTAATCCAAAACAAAAAGCCTCACACTTCGCAATATTGTTGGAGGCAGAGAATGTTATGTGGGCCATCCCTCTAACCTTTATCTTGCCTGGCCCGATAAGGACCACTCCAACCCTGGCACCTTCTAATGAGGATTCTCCATCAACAAACATACTCCAAGAACGAGCTTCTGGCTCTAGAGGTGGGGCATGCAGCTCAGCTACAAAGTCAGCTAAAATTTGGCTTTCATGGCAAGACGAGCCTCATATTGGACATCAAATTCTCCTAATCGAGCTACCTACTCAGTAAACATTCGGGATGCTTCTGGCCTTTGGAGCACTTTCCTCAAATTAGTGTTTGTCCAAACTATGACTATATGGGCTTAGAAATAAGGTCAAAACTTAATGGTTGATGTTACCAATGCTACAGCCAGCTGCTCCAATATGAGATATTTTAGTTCGGCACCCCTCATCACCTTGCTCGTGTAATAAATAGAAAACTGCTAGTTAGCTTCTTCCCTGACCAAAATCGAACCAATGGCTCCAGATGAAACCGCCAGATACATATACAATGTTTCACCCATTTAAGGTCTACTCAGCAATGGTGGTATGCTGAAAAATTACTTTAATTCTTCAAAGGCCTGCTAACAGTTCGGAGTCCACTCAAAACTCTTTAAATTTTTGAAAGCCCTGTAAAATGGGAGACATCTTTTAGCCAAACAACAGATAAATCTGCCGAGAGTTGTTGAACTTCTTTGATTGACTTTGGCGGCTCCATTTTTATAATGGTTTGGATCTTAGCTAGATTGGCTTCTATCCCTCTTTTGGAGATCATAAACCCTAGGAACTTTCTTGATTGCACCTCGAAATCACACTTTTCTAGATTAAGCTTGAGATCAAACTTTCTAAGAGTTAAGAAAGTTTTGCAAGTTCGGTTGGTAAATCTCCAGATGCCTTGTTCTTGACTATCATGTCATCTACATAAACTTCCATATTCCTTTCGAGTTGGTGGGCAAAAAGCTTATTCATCAGCCTTTGATAAGTGGTGCCTGCATTTTTTAGCCTGAAGGGCATAACTCGGTAACAGTAACTAGCCTGGTGGTTGATGAATGCAGTATTTTCTTCATCCGTTGGATTCATTGGGATCTGATGATAGCCAGTAGAGGCATCCAGAAAGACGTACTCTTCAAATCCAGCAGTGGCCTCAACTAAAAGATCAATATTAGGCAGTGGATAGTTGTCCTTCGGGCATGCCTTATTCAAATCAGTGAAGTCGACACACATTCTCCATTTCCCATTGGGTTTCTTTACCAGGACCACATTTGACAACCAATCCGAGTACAAAACCTCTCGAATGAACCCATTCTTCAATAAAGTATATGTTTCTTCAGCTATTGCCAATTATTGCTCGGGAGCATGATTCCGCTTCTGTTGCTTGACAGGCTTATAATCAAGTCGGATGTTGAGTGAATGGCACATTACCTCATAAGATATGCCCTTAATATTAGAAGGCTGCTAGGAGAATACATCAATGAATTCTGTAAGTACTGCCACAAGTGCGTCTTTTTAAAATCCTACCTTAGTAGAAGCGATTTTAATTATTTTGTTTGGTGCAAGCTCAACCTCTTGTACTGAATCCATTGGCTCTACCCTCCGAGTTGAATCATTTGGAATATCTAACGTATCTAATGGCAGTGCTTGGTCTGCTACCTTTAACATGGTGATATAAGCCTCCCGAGCTATCTTTTGATTCCCTCTCAGCACTGCAATGCTTCTGGAGTTAGGATATTCATCAATAGTTTATGCATAGAAGTGTATGCATCCACCCTTGTCAATAGGGGTCGCCCAAAAATAACAATGTAAGTAAGAGGTATATCTACCACCATGAAATAACTTGTGCATGTTCGTACTGTAGCATTATCTCCAAGCTGAAAAATTAGGCTAATAGACCCTTTAACTTTGACCGGATATCCCAATGAGTGGTGTTGTTACTGGCTCTAGGATATTAACAGACATCCCCAATGCTTTGTACACCTGGATAGTTATAAGGTTGACTGAACTATCGGTATCCGCCTTTTTGCTCGAGCTAGGTTTATTTCTATCCTGGCGCTGAGGTGATGGGGATCAATCTCTGCTATTCTTGTCTCCATCCTTCACAAACTGAGCCACCTTGCCTTTCTGAACTAAGAATTCAATCTCCCTTTTAAGTTGTCTACAATCATTTATTTCATACCCTTTGTCCCTATGGAAAGAGCAGTGAAGGTTTCGATCTCTGTTAAGGTTCTCCCTCATAGGACGTGGCCAGTTAACTCGATCATTGTCTTTTATCCATGTTAAAATTTGTGACCTTGTGGCTTTTAAGGGTGTCCATCGCTCTTCCTGCTGATCTCCTGAGCGCAGGTGGAAACAACAAAAGCTCGATTAGAGCTACTTGACCCTCTACTTCTGGAATCATCCTGACCTGCATTATTTCTTTCCTGAGATGATCTCGAGTCTCTTTCTGTGTCTCTATACTGAGAGCTATATTGGAGTCGATGAGCTTCATCCATCCTGATATATTTATGTGCCCGCGACATGAGCTCGGTAAAGTCCTTCGATGGCTTTTTGCTCAATGAATCACTAAAGTCTTGGCACTTTTATTGCAAATCAAAGCATTAACAGCAACTTCTAGATTTAAATTTTGGATATCCATCGCCATAACATTGAATCTTTCCACATAAGCTCGTAAGGGGTTCACCTTTCTCTTGTTGGACTTAATTAAGATCAACTAAAATCTTCGTGGGCCGAATGGCTGCCACAAACTTTGCTATAAACATATCACTGAATTGCTCAAAGGTGTAGACTGAGTGCTCGGGTAAGTTATGGAACCATATATGGGCAGACTCTATGAGAGTTTGAGGAAAGATCTTACACAATATGGCATCTTCAGTGACGTATACCAGCATATTGTGGTGGAACTGATCCAGATGAGATCAGGGGTCAGTGTTGTCATTATACTTGGGTAAATTTGACAGCCAAATTTTAGGGAAGGGAGTGGCCAGAATCTCCCTTAACAAGGGCGATCTGAAACTGCTTTGATACTGTAGGGTATTTCAGTTATGGTACTTCTGCATGCGCTCCTCAAACTTCTCAGCGGTCAAGGTTACGGTTGAACCTGGGGCCAGAGTGCTTGGTAAAGGTGGAGAAGCAGGTGTGGAGGGCGAAGGTGCCTAAGCAGCCATGGCCAATAAAGCTACTAAAAAGGCTTGAACAGTTTGCGGGGTGAAACCATGAAGGGCTGGGATAGGGGCGGTTTGGGGGGCTGATTGTGGATGGGTTGGTGTTTGAGGGAAATTTTGTTGTGTTGGTAATGGCAGAATTTGCTCAGATTGATTTTTCGGTGAGATGGAGGTAGTGTTTAAGTCCAAGAAAAGATCCATCGTCAAAGGAAAAATCTCAGGTTCCACTCTTACCACACCAAATGTTAAATATCCGAAATTTTCGGGTTGTTGACTGGAGCTGGTCACCTGAAAAGCATAAAACTCCGGCGAGTGTCCGATAAGAGAGACTCCGACGGTCAAGTCAGGAAGCTACAAAAATATCTTGGGGGAATTTAAGGAGAGACTTCAATCCATTTCATATCTGATTCCTACCTGTTTATAGAGTCAAGTAGTAGAATTTGTCCAAATAGTTAGAATTCTTGTTGATTTCTGATTTGTAGGATCAGATAAGATAAATCTCACATAATTTCCGTTATTGTGGAAATAGAATCTTCTGAGGACTCTAAAAGTGTCATAAATAGTATAAACTCTTTTAGTGGTATTCAGATACCGAGTTATAAGGAGAAACCGATTTACTTGGAGGATGAATATTTCGATGTGTTCGGTTCTCCGTAGTCAATAACTGAGTGTCTGATTATCATATATATAACCCAAGATATAATCATTTTGAAGATTTAAAGGAAGAAAAAGGTTATTTAACTCAATGGTGAAAATAATTTTATTGAGAAAACATATTGTTTATTCATGATAATTTTTAATATAGCTAGGCATGGATGTGCGCATTGTGCGGAAATATTTCACCATATTTTATTGGATGAATAGGATTCGAGGGAGTTTAAGGCCTGTTTGGATGAATTTAGTTATGATATGATATTGTAATTATTTCTAACATATTTGAATCGGTGGCATAATATATATTGAAGGATTTATACAAACATGCCATATGCATATATGGAGGTAACATAAACGGGTTATATGCTACCTACCTCTTATAGCGCAGATACTTTGGCGGAAGCGATTACAAGGATCCCTTCTAGCGTCACTGGTCTGGCTGATATCCACGAGCGGGATAACGGCAACTCTTTCACAGTCTAAAAACCACTTGGAGTGCAAAAACCGGCGAGGGGTGAAACCGACAGAGTTTCGGTATCTACAAGTTTCTCTCTTCTCCTCTCAAAAGAGAAGCCTCCTATTTATAGGGATCCATCTCCCAAAGGAGATGAATGCTCCATAAATAGGAGCACTAACTCCCATTAGGGGAGTTACCCCTAATTAAAAGGGGAGCATGTAACTTCCTTTTACATTATGAGGGAAGTTACAAGGCTAGTAGAAGATTAAGGGACACAATCCCTTAATCAAGACTAAATATGGAGCTTTTCCCATATTTGCAGAATTTTCAGACTAATATATATTTTCCGGGTCAACCCGAGAAGTCATGGGCGCATCCCAACTCCAACATATATGGTGTGATTTAATAAAATTTTCATATAAAGAAAAATTAAAAAATAAAAATATTTTTGATAAAAGATATATTAAGTTAAGATTATACTAAAATATAAGGAAAGTTATTAAAATTAAAAAAGAAAGTAAATAAAAAGTACATGAAAAAAACCATACAAAATCACTAATTGGTGGCAAATTGATAAACTTGTCAAAATTTGACTCTATTTACAAACTCATTCCAAATGACCAGCAATTTTTTTATTCAAATTTGATATGACCCACAAAGTAATCCAACCCGATGGCTCATTTAACTCCAACCTTTATATATATTTTTATAATTTTTTTTATATAATATAAATATAAAAATAATTTTTTATAGTTTATACATGTATAATTTTTTTTATTTTTAATGAACAAATTGACCGGTTTAACAATGATCCAATTTGATCAAATCCAATCCATTTATAATCCATAAAATTTTAATTCATTTATAACAGAATCCATTTACCATCTATAATTGGTGATATAAAAATTTAAGTAAAAGTAAATCATGTGATAACCATCAAATACCGCACCTATAGATTGGAATTAATTTTTTCAAATAATCATATGACAAATACCATATCATATTATTACTTTTACAATGATCCAAATAAGGTATAAGGAGTTAAATTTTTAGAAGTTTTTTGAATGAGATATTTCAACAATTAACTAATTTAAATTTAAGAAAAGTTTTTGAATTGGAATTTTTCTTTTTTTTTGCCCATGATCTCTTTATGAAAAAAATAGTAGTTGTGAGTAATAGAATACATCAATTATTCGAAAAAAAAAAAAAGAAATGCATCAATTAAAAAAATATTTAGCACTTTGTTGGTATAAGCTCAAGCAGTAATGATTTTAAATATCATAGTCTTGAATAGTTATGAACACTGTTTTGGAAACCGGACCGGACCGTCCGGTTGAACCAGTTTAACCGCAAACCAAACAGAGAATCGATTCGATTCAATGTAAAAATCAGAACATATAAAAAACCGGAATGAACCAAAAAAATCGGGTTGAACCGGGAAAATTGGGTTGAACCGAAAAAATCAAATATATTCTAAATTATATTTTTATATTTTTATAAAATATATTTTTATAATCCGAATTAATAGTTATTGAATATTGTTCGATTAAAAATTTATATTTGATGATAAAATTAATTTATATTAATATTAAATTTGATAAAATTAAATATTATGTGAAATTATTTTCACTATATTTTTATTTTATATTTTTTTAGATATTTAATAACTAAATAATTTAAATATAACATAATATTGAAAAATAAATGAATATAAATATGCATAAAAATAAATTTTGCAATTGAAATTAAAATTAAAAAAATTTATAAATTCAAAATTACATTTTTCTTATAAATTCAAATATTTAATAAAAAAAATTCAATTGTTGTTGTTAATTTTTTACTATTATTACTAAAAAGGTAGTAAAATAAATAAAACATGATAAATATATTGATATTTAATAATTAATATATTGTTTAAATATATTTTTTATATATTATATTTTTAATTTTTTATTAATAATTATATTTAAAAAAAAAAAGATAAAAATTTCGAATTAATCCGATCGAATCAATTGACTCTTAAATCAGTTAGCAGAATGAGTCGATGTACGGTCCGATTTTAAAAACATTGGTTATGAATTATGATGGAAAATATAGAGGGAAAGTGGAAAAGCACACCTAATGATTAATTGTACCAAAGACAGCCAATGAGAACCCATGCCCCACGTGGTAATGCTACCTTTTACTAGTTGCGTTGAATAATCGAAAGTAACTAGTATTATATTGTAATAATAATAATAATAAAAATAAAATAAAATTTAAGATGGACCAACACTTTTGGATTAATTGTAACGACTTATTCAACCCAAAAAGAAAAGATTTTGATTCTGGTTGATCAAGAAGAAGATTTATCATGTAAGTGCAAGAGGGTACAAACTGATACTATAAAACCATCCAACCCTAAATGATAAGTATCCATAACTAAGGAGGCTAATATGATGAGATGAAATCATCAAAACTAATAGCATACCTAATGACATATCGGTTATATATATATATTAAATGTTTTTTTATTAAAAAAAAAGAAATCTGACTTTTTTCGTGGTTTTTTAGTTAGAACTCTAAATTGTTTTTTCTTTTCAATTCCACCCTTGGTATTTACAAGCTCTTGGAGCTATATGATAAGCCAAAATCTCGACAATGACATATGAGGTTTCGTCGGTATCCTTCATTTCAAAATTTTGGGAAAGACATAGTCTTGTTTTTTTTCTTTTTTTTTTTTTTTTTTTGTTCCAAAATCATTGCTTTTAAGATATCATCCACATATAGGATCAAGAAAATATACTTGCTTCCACTAACCTTAAGATATGTACATTAATCCACAATGTGGAATTTTATATACTATATATTATCGGGAAGTTTGTTTAAGCACATATATATGCAAACAAAGTTCTTATTTTTGTCAACATGTAAACCTTAAAGCTAAATCATGTATGCTACTTCCTTAATATCTCCGTTCAAAAATGTTATTTTTAAATCCATTTGACATTGCTCTAAATTAAAATGAGCTATTAAGAATCATTTTTGAAAATTGAAGATAATATTTTGCGAGTCTGATCTTATATTATTTTAGTTTATTTAAAGAGTTCATTTTGGTCTTATATACCCATTTACAATTAATGATTTTGGCCATTTTAGGTAATTTAAAGAGAATTCATTTATTCCATTTCATTTTTCATAGTACCATACCAAATGATAGTATTATTTCCACTCATAGCTTGTGAAAACATTGTTGGATCATTACAAGGCCGAACATCAAAGTCGGTCTCTTGTAAATATACCATGTACTCATTAGAAATTGTTGGCTTTCTTTGCCTTGAGGATCTTCTCAACAGGCTCATGTTGGACTTGCTCTTCATGATGTGGTAGTTCTTGAGTAATCATTGGTTGATTTCTTCTAAGAGCAACCCCTGTCAAATCCACATCATTATTGGGATACTCACTTTGAATATCTCTTGTTTCCCTTAATTCTATCCTTAATTTAATGTTGTCAAGAAACTTAGCATTTCGAACTTCAATAATATATTCTAGACGTGTGAGTGAGACAATGTATAAAATCTATATCCCTTGCAGTTAACTGCATAGCCAATAAATAACATAAAAACCAACGACAATGTTCATGCATGGTGGCATCCAATAATAATTTAAATGAAAAAGGAGCAGTCAAGGGGTAAGTGAGTTTAGAATAATGTAATCATTATTATTATTATTTTAAAAAAATAAAAAAGTAATTTCACTCTAAAAACATGATAACATTGGCATCCAACACTAATGATTATATTGGTATCCAATGATAATCTTGAGCTGTAGTCAAATAAACAAGTTCTTCTTTCTATTTATTTCTTTTGTTGATTTTAAACCGCTGTTGCTATTAAGTATAGGAGTTTGAAATAATTTAATTAGAAGTGATTGGATATTTGGAATAGTTAGAATTTAGTATGATAATAATAATAATAATAATAATAATAATAATAATAATAATAATATTTATAAAAAAAATTATTATTATTATTATTTTACTTTTTAATTTTTTTTTAATCTAAAAATGCCTTTAAATTATTAAAATTTTTTGTTGTTACATCCCATTTTTTATAATGCCATTTAAAAGAAGCCAACGGTGCCGAGATATCGAATCTATGCATACGTGGCACGCATTTGCACAAACTATACGTCAATCGGCCACCTAATAAATGAGACACATGTTCCATTGACTCATAATAAACTAGCTATTTCGTCGTCAGCACTTTGAATCACTATTTTACTCAATTTCTTCTTTTTTTTTTCCAAGTCTAGTTAAAAATTACTCGAATTTAATTAACACTTTATTTTTTACTATTTTTTTAAAGTAAAACATAAATTTTATAAAATAAATATTTCAACAAAAAGGAAATAAGAATTATATAAATCTTCTTCATAACAGAATAAATAAATAAAATTAAGTACTCTAGACAGATATTGTTATTTTTAGTAAATTTGATTAATATTTAGAAAAAGATAACAGTATATATTATTTCTAAAAATAATGTAAAATAATACCTCTCCATGAACAGAGAAAAAGAAATTCTGTCAAGTATATTGCGTGACAGCAGTTAAATAGGAAAGGGGTGGAGAAAGGGCAGCTGTGATTCACCCAATTGGTTGGTTAAATGATTAACAAAAGAAAGTAAATGCCATATGTTATTATGACAGTAAATAATGCCAAAAATGATAAATCTTTTTTAAAAGAATTTAGATCCATCTGAAAGTGAGATTCTCCTTTTGCTTTCTCCCAAAAACAATACAAAAATTAAGCAAGCCCATGCCCATGCAATCAAACTCTTCCTTTTCACTTTTCATGAATATGCAGTTCACTACTTTCTACTTTATATTATACTCCTTCACGACTACACCAAAATTATTTTTTTATTCTTTTATTTTTTTATATTCAAGATCTGAACGGAACATGAATGTTTATAATAATATGTTAGGACCAGCATCAACCTTTAAACACACTGTTGCCTCAATTATTGAATAAGTTGACTGCTATTTTCGCTATAACGATGTTCGCTGACTAATTCATTTGCATGTTTATTATTTTATTCGGTCAATCCTCAAATTAATAATTTCAAGTTGTTCAACCGCTATCCATTAATTAATTGTCAAATTTCAAGTGTAGTTTATATTATTATATTGAGAAAAGAAATCCAATTTCTATTGTACCAATTGCCCCGCTGTTTTTGTCCGTACCAAAGGAGATAGATCAGATTGGATGTCCTAAAAAATCCGATCCATCTCTTGAAAAATTTAGACTCTGTCTCTCTGTGTCTTAAATCAAAGAAATCCTAAATTTTCCAATTCCCTCACGAATCCCAGTCTAGATGGAGTCCACAAATGATTAATCATCATTACTCGCAATATCTGATGAAGCCATTATAATTGATGTTGCTCTTGTCAATTATAATCAAGATTGAAATAAGAACTTAATATCGCCTATATATATTTAGTCTTTCTTGAGATAAGAACTTAATAATCCTAAATCAAGATGGGTTAGTATAACTTGTTCTTAATTCTATTTTCGCTCCGGAATCTTTAGAATCTTCCTTAATCATTTCATTTCCAATTTCTCTTTATATTTATTTTTTTCATCTTACCAAAAATCAGATATTCCATGAACGCATAAAAAATATTGATGTTATTGATGTGAAGAAAATTTTTATACATGATAATCTAACTGATTTAATGATCAAAGCAGTTCCAACTAACAAGTTTAAGAATTGCCTAAACTTGATTGGTACATAATACTCACTAATGTCCTTGTGAGGATAGCGTGAAAAACAAAGTGATGATATCAAAGTTGATTGAGATAATTCAAGTCAAGAAAAAGATTTGTTGATATGTGATAAAGCCATTTCTGACTTTATCGGGAGGTACGCCGGACAATATATGCAGTGCCCGGTGTACCTCCCGATAAAGTCAGACATGTCTTTATCATTTGGTGCTTTCATTGAGAGTCGAGGGTCAGCGCCCAAAGAGGCCAGTCCCGACAAGCGGCCAGCGCCCGAAAACGGCCTCTCGGGAGGGGGGAATAGTGATAGCAATACTATCATGAATCCCACATCGGCTGGAGATGAGATTGAAGTGGACCTTATAAGGCCATGGACATCTCACCCCTGTGTACGCGTTTTGGGTCAAAGGCCCAGAAACAAAACCGTGAGGACTCCGGCCCACAGCGGACAATATACACAGTGCCCGGCGTACCTCCCGATAAAGTCAGAAATGGCTTTATCAATATGGTTTGAATTTAATTTGTATCCTAGAAACCCTAAACCCATGATATATAATTATATTTCAAATAAAATTAGGATTAAAATTGAGATTCTAATCTTATTAGAAAAGGAAAATCATATTTCAAGAGGGTTGGAATGTACTAATCCTTGTGCGATTGGGATGATTTTGAGAGCAATAGATAAACAAGAGGTTAAAAGATTTAGAAGATAAAATTCATTGACAGATCATCAACTTAGTGGTTGTGAAATTATCTCTCATAGTAGTGAAATTATTCTTTTTGTCTTACTCTTTGATATAGGCATACTTGACCAAATTACGTTAAAATTTTTGTGTCATTTTTCGTATCTCTTATTTTTACTTGTGGTTATGTTAGTCAATTGAGTTTAATATCAACCCTTACTAATTTATATTTATAAGTTGTAATTTGAAATAATAATGATTTGGCTTAATACATATGGAGATATTCGAATTTGGCTCTATAATTCATTTGAACGTCTGAACTCTAACAATAACCTATTAAGTACTTATAACTGTTAATTTTATAAATAATAAACACAAATTCTCACTATTTTTGAAAAATTGAAGCACTTGACACTCAATTGCACTAATATAGCATTTAAACTATTATAATGAAGACATATGTCCACATGTACAATAAAACTGTTTGGAATTGAAAAAAGAATGAATTGATTTTTTTTTTATTATTGATTTTGATAAATTGTTTATTGATTTTTATGTTGTGTAATGTCATATTAGTACTTTTGAGTATCACGCTTTAATTTTTCAAATTCAGTGTATATTTGTATTTGTTATTTGTAAAATTAACAAATATAGATGCTCAATAGGTTACTGTTAAAGTTTAGATATTCAAATGAATTATTGAGTTAAGTTCTATATATATATTAAGCCTAATGATTTATTTTTCCAAATGATTGAAAACTGAAAAAAATAGTTCATTGGACAATTAAAATCGAAACTATTTGACTAATTAACCAATTTTAATGGGTTAAAGTTTGGAAAATTTAATCTCTACATACCAATTTGTAAAAATGCCTCATAAAAGAATTAATCGGTGCATCTTCATCTCTACCTTGGATAAATAATTATGAAGCGCTTCCCCACAAGATTGATCTCTAATTCATAAAAAAGAAAAAAGTGTATCTTCAGCAATTTTGTTAAGTTGATAATAATTCGGTTCCCATATTATTTTTTATGTACATCTAAACAATGGGCCTGACGCATGAAAAAGAGCACAAGAATAGGTCACTAACTATTGGGCCTAATTGTTGCAAGTTCATAGCCAACAGGCCTACTCTGAATCCTTTTCGGGTTGTACAGAGTCAATATGGGCCATAACTTTTGGTGGGTGTCTCTACTTCCTAGGCTTCATGTTGTTATCAGAAAAAAAAAATAAAAAAAATTCATTTTTTGATCAAGTATTTATCTTGTAAGGTAAAAAATAATAAAAGTAATTCTTTAATTATGTGATGGCGCATTTTATATATATATATATATATATTAGAAACCGAAATTATTCATCTCTATTTCACCGTTCGTACAAAAAGAAAATATTACAAATTCAAGAATTTTGATTGCAGGGAATCATAATTAATTTAAAAATAAATTAATCAACAAAATACATGACCATATAATAGTTGAAGCCGCTCAACTGAAAGTGACAAACAAATGTCCTTCATCGTCCCATTTGTTTAAGTTCTGACCAAGAGACCTAATCCCACTTTTCTTTTCTTTTCTTTTTTTTTTTCTTTTTCTTAAAAGGAAATATCAATTGGCGTCTATTTACTCATATGATAATCCAAAAGCACCAAAACCATTAATTTTGTTTTTGAAAATTCTTTTTATTAACTCCATTATTCAGTGATCACATATAGTTTAAACGGTTAAAATTCTGATAATTCAAAATTCGAATTTCAGACTTTCCACACGAAATTATATATATATATATATATATATATATATATATATATATAAACTCGATTTTTCAAGTTTCCCTCACAATTTGGACTTAGAAAATGTTTCTTATAGTAATCAATAAGTTTTTATTTTTATTATTTTAGAAGTTTTCTAATAAATTTTGCAAAAAGTAACTTGAATAAATTTTTGTTTCACTCCTCTTATGGGAAGTGAAGCTTATATATATATCTGCCAAAAATATCATTTATCATTGTATTTGGTGGAGAGGATGAGAAATACTTGTTAGAGATTAGAAAATAAACTACAAAATAATCAGCTTTTGAAATTTTTTAACCAATACGTGAATTCTTAATAATTTATTCCTTAATTTTTTTTGGCAAGGACTTAATTCTTTTTATGATAATACATCTTTGCGAGAAAAAAAAAATGTGGAATTTGAACGCTTATAGAATAAAAAAAAAAACCAAAATTTTAACCGTTTAAACTATACTATAAATATAATCTCTTATTTTTTCACCATCATTTATTTTAATAAATGTAAATATGACCTTTATATTTACCTATTTGGTTTAAAAGATAAGAAAATAAATGTGCCTAGTGAAATTTATGCTATATTTGACTCAATATTTTACTTTAATGTTGTGAAATTACAACTTAATTTTATCTCAAATATTTTATGTAGAAAAAAACTTATATGAGTTAGTTATAATTTTAATTCTCATCTTCTAAATTTAAACTTTTCATTTAGTAATTACTCCATAAAATAAAGCTAATTACAAAAAGAAAATCTCTTCGGTTTCACTTACATTTCAATTTTTACTATTTTGACACTCTTTCAATTGAGTGACTCTATTAACTTTTTCGTTAAATCTAATAGAAATTTGAATTGTCTATTTAAAAAATTATTTTTGAATTTATATTTAACTGTTAATATAATTAAAAATTAATAATAAATTTATTTTAATTTTAATAATCATTTGAGATATTTTCTTTAATTTGCTACTTTTTTAAAATATATAACTAATAAATCTCAAAATAATATCAATAAAAAAAAGTGAAATTTTTTATCGCTCACAATCAAAAAAAAAAATATTTAAAAGAATTTCACCTTCAATTTTTTGACTTTTTTGAAAGCTATTAGATATATATTTAAATAAGCGTAACAAATTTAAACAAAGTATTCCAATTTAATTATTAAAATTTATTATTAACTTTTAGTTATATTAATAACCAAATAAACATTCAAAAAATAATTTTCGAATCTGAAATCTAGAGGTGGCAAATGGGTGGGTTGGGCGGGTTTGGGTTGGGTCATAAATGGGTTGGGTCGTAAATGGGTGGGTCATAAATGGATCAAAAATATATGGGTCATAAATGGGTCAATACCCAAATGGGTTGGGTGGGTTTGGGTCGACCCATTTGATTTTTTTTAATGAAAAATAATTATCGATATAATAACAGAATACTAAGAAAATTATTATAAAAATATTGGTCCAAATGGGTCGGTTGAGATCCAAACGGATCGGGATATCGGTTGACTTATAACTGTCAAATTTACTATTCATTTGGTAAAAATTTTGGCAGTATAACGGCTATATATATAACATATCCTTCCTGCAATTCAAACAATTCATAGTCACACACAGAGGTACAACAACATAATAATTCATAAACCAAGTGGACATTTTTCCATTTTTAAGTCAATTATGTAATCCTAAATTATTTCACTCAGTTTCTAAGCTCAATTTCTCTCAAAATTAATTTTATAATTCTTAAAATATATAAATTAGTCTCCCAGCAAAATTTCAGCTCAAACAGAGTCCGTTTCTCGATCTGGTACATTTAAATCAGTCAGTTTAGATAATTTTTCAGTGTTACCAAAAAATTAATTTTTCACTGTTAAAAATTTCTAAATATTAATTTAAGTCTATATATATCATTAAAATAATTTTTAGAGGTCATTTGCTATTTTTAGAGGTCCAGTCAAATGTTGGTCAAACCGGATAACCTTTAAAATGAGCCGGGCTTTTTTTTTATTTTTGACTTTTAGAGATCTATTTGAGTTTATTTTTTCTCCACATTCTACCCTCGGACTCTTGTGACTAGTATTTTCCGATGGTCAAATAAAATATTTTTTACTTCCAGGTGTAATTTTTGTCCCCGTGCATTATTTTCCATCGAAAAATACTATTCACGACTAACCCGATAACTCAGCTATTACAAATTTAACCAACAAAATACGCATACGCATACACATTACACAATAATAATACAGCGGGATAGTTTAAGAAAAAGATCTTGTTCATTAAGGCAAAAGTTTTAATATTAAAAAAATAATGAAAAAAAACACCCATTGGGTCGAGGAAGAATGAACCAAATGGGTTGTATTTTATGTGGGTAGATTTTTGGTGGGTTTAAATGGGTCAATTTTTTAGTTGGGTTGAGTTTGGGTCAATTTTTTTTGGGTGGGTTTGGGTGAGTTGTTGGGTTTGGGTTAAGTTTGACACCTCTACTGAAATCTTAGAAATGTTTTATGAGAGACTAAATACAATTTTATTACCAAAAAAAAGAGTCGAAATGGAAAATAGAGTTTCCAGTTTCTAGTAAGTTCAAACCACAATAAAAATTAATTATGTTTTTTCGTATTATGGCCGTCTACACAATGAAACGATGACAGGTGTCCAATATGATATTGTAGTGGGTTCCACTTTGGTCCCCCTGGTAGGGAGCCAATAAAGCAGGATTTCATTTTCTAGTGATTAATGTGAAAATTACTTTACCTATTTTCCAATCTATTTAGGTTTATTACATATTTATATTAAATTAAATTAAGGAAATATTCATAATTTAATTCTTCAATTTTAACATTTGTATGTATATTGAATGTATTGAATCTCTATATTTTAAAAATTATACATTAATCTTTAAATTTTAACGGTTTTACATATTTAATTCCTATATTTTAAAAACTACACATTATTTTCTCGATTTTTTCGAACATAACACATTAAATCCAAACGGACGGTAAAAATTATACTATTCTATTAAAATACACGCGATTTTAACCGCATTTATATTATACTGTCGTTTGTATTGTCCAATTTGAACTTAATGTGTAGTTTTTAAAATATAGGAATTTAATGCGTAAAAATGTTAAGTATGAATTTTTCCTTAAATTAAATTTGCAAGTGAACTTTATTTATAATAAATACCTAAATTTTAAAGTATCTTATTAAATTAATACCAAAACAAACTTACACAATTAAAATTTAAATTAAATATTACATAATTAATTTTAATACAATACAAAAAGTTATAAATAGTATAATTATATATAATTAGAAATTCACTAATATATGTGTTAATTTTATCTTATCCCATTCAGTTTTACATTTTTGGTCCATAATTAACTCTTTAATACCCCTTTAAAAGTCATAAGTGGTTAATATGTGTTATTTTGTTTCATAAGAATATTAAATTTTCCTTGTTCTCATTTATTCTTATTTTTTTTTGTCCTCATTGTTTTCTGAATTCGTCAATGGTCATAAATGGAGCAGATTAGATTGAATAGTCGAGTAGGTGCCACCCCTGACACATTTCCATGTCATATATTCCCATAACAATAGGTTGTAGATAATATGTCCAATTTAGTACCTTACCCTACCAACAGAAAAAAAAACATACTACTCCCTTTCTCTTCTGCGGTGTATGTTTTGATTGTTTGATATATTTTCTCCACGTATATGCCTAAATTTGGATTTCATTCTAAGAAAAAAAAGGTAATTTTAATAGGAAATTGATAAAGAGTGCAATTAATCCATCCCCTACATGAACCCAATCTTTGGAAGTTGTGGAATGGGGACCATATTCTTATCTTAATACAATTGAAAGTGAATGCATTTTTTTTTAATGTACTTGTCAAATGAACTTGTGCTTCTTTCATGTCTACCTCCTTAAGCCTTGAAAGTGAGAGATGAGATAGTGAAAGAAAATAGAAAATACAACCAAATCTAACCTATTAGAAAAACTAAAACAATAGTTTATAATACTCTTATAATTAGTGCCATATAATTAATTAAAAATTCATTTATTTTTTGACAATTAATTGAGAATATTATGAACAATTCAAAAATTAATTATAGAATAAAAATAAAAGTATGTTATATTTTAGAATAAATAAAAAAAATGGAACTAGTAGTATTATTTTGGATTGAAGGGGCTATTAATTTTTAGTCACTTTTATTTCTAACGAATGAAGATATAAATTCAAATAAAATATCACTTTTTTTATTGAAAAATAAAATATTAATCACTCCATCATCCTTTGATGTCATTTGCCAATTAAAGCGTATATTTGTGGTTGCATGATAAGATGATAATGTTAATTAATACTCTCTCTCTCTCTCATCTCTTTTTAAGCGTCTCATTTGACCATTCTCTTTAAATGCTCCATTCGAAGCTTAGCACACATATTTAAAAAAATATGATTAAAACATTTTAATTCTATATTTATCTTTCTGAAATATTTTGGTTTATTCACTAATAAGTGTTCCATTCCAAAAAATATAATATATTTAAATATAATTTTTCAAATATGTCTTCTATGCAATAAAATTAGTTCAATTTTCAAAACACAACTAATAATTAATTGTCTCTTTTTAAAAAGGAAATATTAGTAAAAATAGTACTAATTAAAGCATCTCAATATTCATTAATTCGTATAAGAAACTAACATGAAAACACATAAATGATTTAGAATACCGAAATAAGAATAAAATATAAAATATACATTAAATTTTTTCTTCAATTTTGAAAGATGACATTTAAAATAAAATAAAATAAAAATTCAAATGAAACACTTAAAAGAGCAACAGAGAGAGTATATATTTTATTGGCACATTGACTCAAAAATGAAAATTCTAACTTTATCTTGCTATCAAATGCTTCACTTAATACAAATTTATATAAGATAATGAAAAAGTATATTTGGGTGCATAAATTTATTAAATAGTAAATACGGAGCAATCAGATCAAGCTCAAAGTCAATATTACCGATTCCAAATAAAGATATGAAAAAAAAATAAAACTTTTTAATAGTGGCAAATGGGCGGGTTGGGCGGGTTTGGGTTGGGCCATAAATGGGCGAGTCACAAATGGGCCAAAAAGTATGGGTCATAAATGGGTCAAATACCCAAATGGGCTGGGCGGGTTGGGTCAACCCATGAGCTAAAAACTTTTTGAATATACAAAAAATTTATAATAATATGCAAATGAGTCGGGTGGTGCAAACGGATCGATTTTGGTCCAAATGGATTGGGTGGCCCAAATGGGCCGCTGGAGGTCTAAACGGACCGAGATATAGTTTGACTCTTTTAATCCATTTTTAATAAAAAATAATTTTCGATATAATAAAAAGATACTAAAATGACTAATGCAAAATAATTTGATCCAAATGGATTTGATGGCCTAAATGGGCCACTTGAAACCCAAACGGACCGAGATATGATTTGATCATTTTAATCAATTTTTAATAAAAAATATTTTTTTAATAACAAGTGACTAATATAAAATAATTTGACACAAATGGATACATAAATAGCAAGTAATTTTTTAAATAATTTTTTATTAATATTGAAATAACTTTAAATATATTAAGTGTATAATTTCGAATAACAAAAATTTAGTACTGAAAAACTTTTACCAATATAATAAATCAATTTTATTTGATTTATTATATTAATATTAGTAATCGCTTATGTATTATATTAATACATATTTGTATCATTTACAAAATGATTATTACAATTATATTAATACAATTATTATTTTTAAAACTCTACTTATGCTTTTCTAAGATTGCAAGAATATTAAATAATTTGTCAAAATAGGCAATGAAAAGCATAAAGGTGTTGCTAGGAATGAGCACACTTTTCTCCTTTCCCTCTTTCCCTTCCCTCTGTGCCCTCTTTTGTGGAAGAAAGGTCAATTCTTGTAAATATACAGTTGATATAAGAATATAATGTTTGATAATGGATATCCATATTAATTATCAATCACCGTTCATTTTTAAAAGTTGATTTTAATTTTTGACACACATATTAAAAAAATAATTAATAAATTTTAAAATTATAAAAAATATTAGTAATTGATTATATTATTTTTTTATTAATTAATATAAAAAGTGATAATAAACGTATAAATAAATTTTAAATATTAAAATAAAAGTAAAATAGAGAAAATGCATTATTTTTTTTTAAATTTTGAATATAATATTTTTCTTTCAAATATATCAATGATTTATTTAAGACATGCATATTAAATGACAACCACTTTGCTCACAATCACATCATAATTTATCATTAAAATGATCTAATATTTGTAGGTTGAATTTCCACTTGGACACCAATTTATTTCTTCTACAGTATATATTTTTATGCATTTTAGTTTTATGTTTAATCTATTTGTAGTGCACTTTTCACAAATAATTGAAAATGTGTATGAATTATAGAATTTAATAAAAAATATACACCAATTAGTCAAATAGTCAATTACCAAAAATTGTCTTTCCTTAAGTCAAAGGTGTGCAAAGGTGTGTTGCCTTTACTTTGTTGGCCAAGCTTGAAGATAACAGCCCAAAACGAAGCCATGGAGTGGACGCAAAAGCAAAAAGCAACAGACCCGTTGGGCAGATATACATGCCCAAACGGGTTAGTATGTTAGACGGATTGCTTTTGGGTTGGCCCAACTGACCCTCCCTTGAGTTTGGGTCAAATTTGGGTCTATTTTATTGGGCGGGTTGGGCGAATTTTTTGGGTTTGGGCTAAATTTGACAGCCCTACTTTTTATGGTTACCTTATATATTGAAATTAATAGGAAAATAATAAAATTTAGCATATAAAATGCCTAAACATGAAGTTTGATAGTACTGAGTTGGAATCGAAAATTGAGTAAAAAGCATAAAAATTAAATTGTATTGTTTGACTTTTTTACTAGAATTTTCTTGAATTATATCATTAATTTTTATTTGGTACGAAATGTAAATCTTTTTTTTTTGAAGAGAAGATGTACGAAATCTAAATCTTAAACTATAACTAGATTGAGAATTGAATTCAAACAAATTGAATCCAATTAAAAGAATTGATATATAAAGTTTTTTAATTTTATTTGATATTTTATAATATGAATAAAATATTACATATATAGTTTTCTATCACATATATGATATAATTATATTATAAATTTATTTTCAAATTGTATGCAATTCATATATAATTATATCTATATCACTCAATTAATTTTAGAAGAAGTAAAGAACCCATCGAATAAATTTGCATTTTATTTAATAAAAAGACAATATTGAATTGTTGAAATTAATATTAGTCGGCATCCCGTGCTATACGAATATGACTTTGTTAAAGAAAAATATGGTATTAAAAAAATTATGTCGGTTTAATAATTTAATTTGATTTGTGTTTTCATTTATTATGAATAATGAAATTTTGTTTATATAAAAGTGCAAATTATGAAATACTTGTTTTTCATTCGTTGGGTGTACGCAAGGTGAAAAATCTAGGGTTATGATAAGACGTGGTATGTCTTTATCTATAAGAGAGAAGAGCCGATTGGAAGTTTATAGTGATATAGAAGGAAAGCTGATCGAATGACTGAAACTTGCAAGAAAGAATGCCCGGTCGGACCAGACGTAAGCACTCCGAAACTTAAGTTAGTAGCTTTTTAGAGAGAAAATTCTTAGAGAAAAAGTTTCAGAGATTAGATACCTGGTGCCACTGTTTGTTGGGCTATTTATATGAGATGGGAGAGGTGCACTTGAGTGCATGGGGAATGATAACTGGCAGTTAGAGTAGATGAGCGGCGAAGCGACAGGGAGCAGGTGCCTTGTGTCAGTGGGCTGTTTGGACGTGTTGTCACATCAGTTCGATCGGACGTGGCGCTGCCTCCATGCTCAAGCTTTGTGCTCTTTTCTGATGGGCCTTGGGCCCTGCCAAGTGGATTGGGCTGACTGAATGAATCTCTTTGCAAATGTTATTTATGGTGTTATCACTTGTCCCCCCTTAAAAGGGTCCAATCGAGCATATGTTTGCCTTGAGTTGTTCCGCTCGGGAAGAGTTTACATTGAGTTGTTCCGATCGGCGAGAATTTCACGCTGAGGTGATCCGATCGGTAGGCATCCGTTGGCGGGATTTTCGAATTTTGAAAGGCGGTCATCTGAAGAGACGCGCGTGTTCTGACAGTTGTCTCATTTAATACTGCGCGTGCACCGAGGGTGACGCTTTGTTCTTCGTACAACAATGATGCTTTTTAGGACACGTGGCAATCATCCAGTGGAGAGATGTTTGGCATTTTCAAGAAGCTTTTGCCTATAAATAGGTAACTTCTGGGCAGTTTTTCTTCACTTTTCAGCAATTCTTAGAGAAACTCTGCCAAAATTTCTTCTCGCCTCTTTCAGCCTTCACATTCTGGTGGCTTTTGGTCTCTGTTTCCTGAAATTTTTCAAAGACCCTACAATTAAGTAAGTAATCCCTTCTCGTTTGCCTTTGATTTTCCTCTTTTTCATTCTATTGCGCTTCTGCATTCATCTCGATTCATCCCATTAGAGACTAGAAGCTTGCGTTGAAAATGGCTTCCAGCAGTGGGCAGTCAATAGACAGGAGTTTCATGGAGGAGTACAGGGATAAGCCGGCGATTGACCGTTTTTCCAGGCTGAGTCCTAGAGAGGTGGCCGAGATCCCTTCCCAATATAACCTCCCCGAGGATGTGTATGTGATGCCTTGCCCCGAATCCATGGCGTTGACGGAGGGGCCCTTCGGTAACCAGGGGAATGAGTGGTTCATCTGCCACTTATCGAGCTTGGATGCAAGGATGAGATTTCCCTTTGGCGCGTTCGAGGTGGTGGTGTTGAGAGGTTATGGGATCGCCCCCAACCAGCTTCATCCGAACGGATGGAGGTCGGTGGCCTGCTTCAAAATCTTGTGCAAGATAGAGGGGGTGGCCCCGACTCTCGATCTCTTCACCCATTTCTTCTACGTCTCGGGTCGGAGTGACGGCACAGAGTGTTTCTTCACCAGCCGACCGAAGAGGAAGCTTTTCGCAGTCCCCTCCTCGATGAAAGGATACAAGGAGAAGTACTTTCTGGTGGGGATGATTGGTGGATTCGGGGTGCCATTAACCCGATCGGGAGGAGCCACCATACTGAGAGATTAGGCGGCCGGACAACCCCTGTATGAGGCTGACATTAAGAAGTTGATGGATGCCGTGATGAGGCAAGGAGGATCCTATGACTCCAACTTGCTGTTGGGAACGCTGTTTGGGTCTTCAAGCTCCGAAGCTGGCAAAAACGCAGAACGTGAGCATTGGGATCAGAGTAGAGGGAGGGGCATAAATTGGCAATCATGCATTGCATCTGCACTGAGTATTAAATGGTTCCGAAAAGGATACTTATCTTATTTGCCTTTGTGATGCAGCTGCGATGGCTGGAGGAGATGATATGGCGAAGAGGCTCTCCGATCGGGCCATGGCGCAAAGGGAAGCTGGTCAGGTCGCAAGGGAGGAGAGGAAGACGAAGAAAAGGAAGATCTTGCCCGCTTCAGAAGTGCTTGCTTCGCGGGGTCTAGTGGACGCTCCTCCCCCCGCTGCGCCAATTGCTGCTATTCCTGCCTCTCATCCAGCTTTGGTCATCTCCGGACCTGCGGCTCCCCAAACTGGTGCTGAGGATCGGCGTCCACACAGACGGCTACTGTTAGAGGAAGAGTCCGATTCCGATTAAGCACAGCCGGCCGTCATTCCTCCCAACATCCAGCTTCTAAGGGAGGTCGCTCAGAAAAAAACTGTAGAGCTGGTGGCTGCCTCAAACGCCCGAGTGGCAGCGAAGGGCAAGGCGCCTATGTAAGGCGAGTCGACCCGACGAGCTGTAGGGGGAGCCCCTGAGAGGCGAACTGTGCCCCTGAAGGACGTGTTGAGGGAGAACTTCGGCAATGACTGGTCGTTGAGTAATAAGGCGGTTGCCAGCTATATTTGCCGGGTGTAGACACCGGGTCCTGAGGCGGTCCAAGATCAGGATTACTCGATGATGAAAGTGATACTTGCCATAAGAAAAGGATTCGAAAATGATGTTCTCCTTGTCAAAAAATCCATTTGCTCCTCCAAAATTTTCAATGTGAAGATTTGCATTTTTACTATCTTTTTATTTATTTATGTATTTTTATTTTTATTTTTTTTAATTTTTTTTTCGCGCTCCGCACGTGCAGGTCACGCCCGTTGTAGAGGCATGGGCACGCGCGCAGTAGGGCCTGCGCGCTCGCACAGCCCCTCGCGCGCCCCTTTCGGGGTGTGTCTCGCGGCAGGATTGCGCGCGCGTCTTCCCCCTTTCACACGGCCATTCTTGGCCTTTTTCTGTGCGATTTCTGATTTTTTTCCAAGTTTGATTTTTGCCCGTTTCTTTCACCATTTTGTGTAATTTTCGGGCAACCAAAAATAAAAGAGCATTTGTCTTTTCCCATTTTGGGACAAACCAGACAACAAAATGAAGATTGGTCTTCATTTTGTGAGGAGCTGCATTTTTCATTCTAGAAAAAACATAGTTTTCTCTCAACCAATAAGAACAGCAGCCAAACGTTTTTCTAAGCAAAAATCACCGAAAATTCATAACTTTTATTCTTCTCTTTCCTTTTTATTTTCTTCAAGAACATTTAATTTCTGGATAATTTTGAGCTTGGAAAATTAATTTCTTTTGCTCAAAATTCCATCAAAAATATTTTTTTGACTTAAATTTGTTCAAAAACAACAATTTTTACATTTTCTTCAAAGACTCATCACCACAAATATGACAAGGAGGACGGATCGATACACTCCTATTCTCCAATCTATAAAATTCTGAGGGTAAACACTTTGGATCTGCCTTAATTTCCTATTTATTTGTCATTTTAGTCCTTAATTTTGTTATTCTTGCCATGTTCATCTTCTATTTCTAATATTCATAATATTTAGCCACTGTTGATATCCTCATATTTAGTCTCCTTTTATTTGCTTTTCTTTGTGCTTTTTTAATTTGACGTCCATGGTTTTAACTTTACCCTTTTTTTTTGCCGACAACTTTTTTTCTTTTGTCATTATCACTATTGTGTTTTATTTTTTTAATTGACATCCTGTTTATTGTTATTTTATGGTATTAATATTGTTAGTGTTATTATTCCATGCTTATTATTATTATTATTATTATTATTATTATTATTATTGTGTTACACTTAGTTATTTCATGATGTTATTATTATTTATTACTTGATATTATGTCATTATTATCATTTTATTTATTATTGACCGTATTATTGTTATATTATTATTATTATTATTATTATTATTATTATCATTATTATTATTATTATTATTATTATTGTCGTTATTACTATTTATCATTGTCACTATTATTATTAATATTACTTATTATTATTAATATGTTGCATTATTATTATTATTATTATTATTATTATTATTATTATTATTATTATTATTTATCATTATTATTATTATTATCATTATCATTATTACTATTAATATTATTATTATCATTTCATTTTGCCATCATTTTTATTATCATTTTTTTCTTTGGCTTGATTTATTTTAATCTCATTTTGCATGAAGATTGTTTGTTCATTAAATTAATTTGCCCAATATTTATTTTGTCTTTACTTAATTTTTAGAATCATTACTAATATTTTTGGTGTTAATTTTTCCCTGAGATTTAAATTTGGGTTGCACTGTGTGAGCTTCCCCGTGGCTCCCCTGATGGGTCATGACACGCAAACGAACATTTCGGTTTGGCGAGATCCTTCCGACTCCCTTTTTTTTATGTGTTTGGTATTTATTTGTAAATATTTGTTTTATTTATACACGCGTACGATAAAAAATCACAAAAATATTTCTATAATTAAATTAAAATTTTCACTAATAAAATTGGGACCAATGTCCCTTGATTTAGCCAAGAAATGAAAAACATCACAAAATAAAACGACGAGTTAGTTTTCTCCAAAAATAGGATTACTCATTCCGATTTTTCAACTCAACAATCAAATGACTTTTCGAACCCTCTTTAAATAAACGCGAAGGAACCAATATTCCTGAACCTTTGAACAAGTATGAAGGAACCAATGTTCCAATCCAAAATGAATATCCCGATTTATGCATGTTCTTCTTATGTTTGATTTTATTTGAGTGTTTAAATTAAGTTCATTTTTCTTTGGGCCCTTGTAATTAATTTTGGAGCAACATGATTTAATTTTCATTTGGGATTGTATTCCATCCCAATTTATGTTTGTCAAGTCTCCTTTTATTGGTGTTATATTCTGCCCCTATTTCCCTTGTAATTGTGTGTTTTGCGTGTTTACCGCTTTTTTTTTTTACCGCTTTCTTTAGTTACTTTATTACTGCTTTCTTTATCGCTTTTCTTTATTTTCTCTACGTGCTTTGATGCGCCTTTAATTTAAATGCGTTGATAGTGTGAGATAAGAGATATAATTTTAGGAAGTTAAAAACTCATTTATAATTAACCAAATCATAAATAAGAGTGAAGTTTCGAACACCAATCTCTGGTCTTGACCGATAAGAGGTTAGAGACCTTTTTTAATTTCTCTTGAATTGGGTGGCGACTCCATGATACCTCAAAGGTGCCCAAAGGTGCCATGGGGCTAGATGTTCCTTTTCAATGTTCTATTGGAAATGAAGCGTCCAAAATGTGTCACGGTGCCATTGATCAAAAAGACGCAAACCAACCCCTTGAATCCTAAAAGCGGATTCAGCGAGGGCCCTTGCTGGGTCTGGCGCGCGTCACACCGGGGTATCCTTCAAGAGGATGACTTCAAGGTCATGGGAGATCCCGACCTGCTCAACTGTGAGTGTAGCACGTTCAACCAGCAGAGTCTGGAGGTGAAGTTTAGCCAGCTTCTTTCATGCTGTCTGGAAATTGATGATGTCTTCCCTTATTGATGTCTTTATTTTTGTTATTTTTTAGCTGATCAAGAGGGGCCTACGCATGCATGGCATGGCCAGCTTCCTGAGGGCGAGGACAAAAGATGCCGTCAAGGCGAAGGGGAAGGCAGATGCCCGTTGCGACGCCGCTAAGAAAGAAAACTCTTCCCTTTGCCTGGAGGTGTCGGACCTACAGAAGGAGACTTCTGCTCTTCGTGGAGAGGTGGTAGATGCGAAGAAGGAGGTATCTCGACACGCCCAGGAGCTAAAGTCTCGGCTAGGCGAGGTCAATCGGCTGAAGGGTGATGTTGCACGCCTGACAGCTGACAGTGCTCAATGCCAAAAATTTGAAAAAGAGGCGGCCATATTGAGAGTCGAGTGCAAGCTTCTGGGCGTTGAGAACGCTAAGGCGCAGGAGGAGAAGGGCAAAGCTCTTGCGGAGTGTGACCAACTTCGCACCGCTTTGGCAAGCAAAGAGACGGCCTGGGGGAAAAGGCTCGAAGAGGAGCTTGCCTCTCGAGAGGAGCAGCTTCTTGATCAACTGGGCAAGGCTCAAGCGAAGTTACTATCTCGGCTGATCTATGAGGCCGAGAGGCGCTTCCCTGGGGCTGATCTCGACTGGATAGAGGATCCTAGTGTTCTGCCCGATCCGCCATCTAGTGATGATGAGGAAGAGGCTCCTAGAGAGCAGGCAACCGAAGGAGCATCCGGGGAGAACCCTTTATCGATCGAAGCCCAGCCAGTTGTGACCTCTGGGACTAAAGTTGGCGCTTCTTCGCTAGCTGAACCAATCTCTAAAGTGGCTGTCGAGCCTTCTCAGCCTGTTGCCAATCCTTCTTAGCCTGTTACCGAGCCAAGCGCAGAGCCTGCTACTGATCTAGTCCTGGCTGTAGCTGATGTAGAAATTGTAGACATAGAAACTTAGATTAGATTTTCCATTATATACTTTTTTTTTGTACTGATTCTTGTAAGCTATACAGTATACTGCAAACTTTCTTCAATGAATTGCAATTTTTGTGTAGACTGCAAACTTTTAAAGTTATGAATTGCCATTTTTCAATAACTTGTATAATCGCATATAATTTGCTAATGTGATAGACTGATTAATCGTAGATACTTCCTGAATTGGAATCAATAACTTTCAAGGCCAGCAAATGACTTCTTAGCCTCGCATAGACTTAGAATTAGGTGAATAGTTTTGTACATCAAGTTAGTGTTTTTAGTTTGCCTTTCAATCCATGATTGCTGGGCAACACTTAACTTGGGAGAAACTTTTACTATAACTTGACCCTCGCGTCTTCGGTTTGGGATTGGCGTCGAACCTAGCGAATGAGTTAGTGGTAGTTAGACATTTTTCATATCTTCGGAACGAAAATATCGTCAATCCTAACGAATTAGCCGATGTGTAATTCATGGTTTCTGTATCTTCGGATCGGGAATATCGTCGATCCTAACGGATGAGCATGTCGTGCAAACAAATGGATTCTAACTTTTGGATTTTTGGCTTGGAATGAGCATCAAGCCTAGCGTATAAATTGTACCATGCATGCCTTTTACAAAGATGAAGAAGAACTTCTTTATTGATTGAATTCAATTCCTGATACATTACTACATGTGGTACTTCTTGAGTACTTCAACATTCTAGTTCCTGGGGATGTCTTGCCCATTTATTGTTCGGAGCTTATATGTGCTCGGGCTTAAGACTTTGGAGACTTCATTGGGCCCTTTCCAATTTGGCATTAGCTTTCCGACTCCTGTATTTCCCGAGCCTATGTCCGCCTTTCTGAGTACCAGATCACCAACATTAAAAGCTCTAGACTTCACCTTTGTATTATGGTATCTAGCGACTCTCTGCTTGTAGGCGGCAATTTTGGAATAGGCGTCCTCTCTCCTTTTTTCTATCAAGTCTAGGTCCTAACATCTCTCCTGGACGTTCGTCCGTTCGGAATAGAATGCTAACCGATAGAATGGGAGGCCGACCTCTACGGGTATCATTGCTTCGGAGCCATAGACCAGAGAAAATGGCGTTTGATGAGTGCCCGTCCTTGGCGAAGTTCTGTAAGACCATAGGACACTCTGTAGTTCTTCAGTCCAGTTGCCCTTCGCCTCACCCAGCCGTTTCTTCAGCCCCTCCAGGATAGTCCGATTAGAGACGTCTGTCATCCCGTTGCTCTGAGGGTGTGTAGACACCGGGTCCTGAGTCAGTCTAGATCGGAGTTACCCAATGATGATAAATTGCCTATTCACGGGCAAAGAGTTTGATAGTGATGATTTCCTTATCAAATTTACATTTTAGAATAAAAAAATAAAAAAATAATAAAAATATTTTAAAAATTAGTTTTAAAAAATAAAGTTTGAAAATTTTAGTTTTTTTTTAGTTATATTTAAAAACAAAAAAACAAATAAAAGAAAAATAAATTAAAAGATTAAAATGTTTACCCTCAGATTTCGGATTCGGCTGATGAAGAATATGATTGATTTCCTTGCTTTTATTCACAAAATAAAAATAAAAATGATAAAAATTGAAATTTTATTCCAAAAGAAAATTGATTAAAGAAATAATAGAAGAAAATAAATTAATTCTCAAGAACAAAGAATTGATTTCTTTGTTTTAAGAATAATTATTGATGAAATTTGTTAAAAAGAAGAAAATAAATTTAATTTCCAAGAACAAAGAATTGATTTCTTTGTCTTAAAAATTATAATTGATTAAAAAATAAAAATCCAAATCTCAAGAACAAACAATAATTTTATTTATTTCAAGAAAAATTCTTGATTAAAAATTGAATTTTTAACCTTAAGAATTTTTATTTGGAGAAGAAAAAATGAAAAAAAAAGTGTTGAGAGAATTCTTGGAGAAAAAGAAGAAAAGAAAAATGAAGAATTTTTTATGCAAAATGAATTTTTTCCTCTAATTTCTTTTCCAAATTTTCTATTTAAATGAATAAAAATGGAAAAAATAATTAATTAGGGAAGCAAATAGGATTTTTAATTAAATTCCCTTGATTTGGGTGTAAAAAAGGAATAAAAACATTAAAATCTTGAAATAATGGTAAAAAGAAGTCAAAAAAGAAGAAAAAATGGATTTAGGGCGAAAATAGGCGTTTGCGGCAGAACTGGGCCGACCGCGGTCGCGTAGCTGGCGCGCTGCCGCGTCTCGACATCCGATTTTCTGATTTTTTTTTAAATATAACTAAAAAACACTAAAATTTTAAAAGTTCATTTTTTTAAAACTAATTTTAAAAATATTTTTATTATTTTATTTTATTTTTTCTAAAATGCAAATTTGACAAGGAAATCATCATTTTCAAACTTTTGCCCGTGAATAGGCAATTTATCATCATTGGGTAACTCCGATCTAGGTTGACTCAGGACCTGGTGTCTAGATCGGAGTTACCCAAAAGCTTGCTGGCAGTCTGCTCCCCAGCTGAAGTCTCATTCTTCTTCAGCTTCTTGAAGAAAGGAGTGCATCGCTTGGCTGAGGAGGAGATGAACCTTCTAAGGGCAGTGATTCTCCCATTCAGCTTCTGAATATCCTTTATGCTTCGAGGGGACTGCATCTCAATGATGGCCTTTATTTTCTCTGGATTGGCTTCAATCCCCCTTTGAGAAACCATGAAACCTAAAAATTTTCTCGATGGGACCCCGAAGACGCACTTCTCGGGGTTGAGCTTCATCCGAAATTTATTCAATGTGAAAAAAACTTTTGCTAGCTCGGCAGGGTGTTCTTCAGGGCTCTTGCTCTTGACGATCATGTCGTCCACATATACTTCCACGTTCTGCCCGATCTGGTCTTTAAAAATTTTGTTCATGAGACGTTGATACGCGGCACCCATATTTTTCAGACCGAACGGCATCACCTTATAACAGAAGGTTTCATCGTCTGTGATAAAGCTGGTCTTCTCCTAATCTAAGAGCCACATCAAGATTTGATGGTAGACAGCATATGCGTCGAGAAGGGAGTAGATTGTATGGCCTGCAGTGGCATCTACCAGTTGGTTTATGCTTGGCGGTAGGTAGATGTCTTTCGGACATGCTTTGTTGAGGTTTGTAAAGTCCACACACATCCGCAGCTTCCCCGTCTTCTTTTTCACTAGGACCACATTGGCAAGCCACTCTAGATAGTCTACCTCTCGGATCGTCCCGGTCTTCAGTAGCCTATCGACCTCCTTAGATATGAACTTCCTCTGCTCGGGCGCATGCCTGCGCAGCTTCTGCCTTACCGGTGGGTGAGTTGGGTCCACATTGAGTTTGTGGGTGATCACTTTAGGATCAATGCCAGGAATATCCTTTGGCTTCTAGGCGAAGGATGCTTGGTTAATGGTCAAGATGTGCATGACAGCATCCTCTGTTTTGCATTCATGCTGGTCCCGACCTGGACGTTTTTGCCCTTTGACAATGCCCTTGTTTTCACCTCTTTGGTGGGATCTATTATTGGTCTCTCTGCCCGCTCGGACCTCTCCAGCCCTGGCTCCACTATCATGGCCTCCTTCTACTGCTTTATCATGGTGATGTACGCCTCACGGGATGCTTTTTGATTGCCCCTCAGAACGGTAACGCCCCCTCTAGTTGGGATTTTCATCACCATGTACCGTATGCTTGTAACAGCTCCGATTTCAAAAAGCAGTGGCCTGCCAAAAATGACATTATAGTCAAAAATCATGTCAATTACCATGAATGTTACCTTGCAGGTGTGGGTGAGTGCTTCTTGGCCAAGTTCGACAAAGAGTTCAACAGATCCCGCTACTGGGATAGTAGCATTACCGAGCCCGATCAGCGGAGTGACGTTTGGCTTTAGCTCTTCTATCAGAAGTCCCATGGCTCGGTAGGCTTGAAGGGTGACCACATTGACAGCGCTGCCATTGTCTACCAAAATCCTTTTAACATTAAAATTATTAATCTGAGCTCTGACGACGAGAGCGTCCTCATGAGGGAACATTACGTCTCGCGCGTCTTCGCTGGATATGGTGACTGGAGCATGTTGTTCGGCCTGGTGAGAGAGATAGACACCCTTCCCCTTCTTTTTTATGGATAGGTCCTCTCCATAAGATGATTCTCCAATGATCACGTTTACCACTCCGGCATACGGTCTGCGCGGGTCGATATTCGTTGGGTTTTTGTGCTCGTCATCGTCGTCCGAGCCAGAGTCATCCTTCCTGGGGTTCGGCCGTCTATAGGGACTTTCCCCTCTAGCCGAACCTATGAATTTTTTAAAGGACCCCCTTCGTATCAGCCGCTCAATCTCCTTCTTCAACGAGGTGCACTCGTCAGTCGTGTGACCGACGTCTCTGTGAAACTCGTAATATTTGCTAGGGTCCCTTACAGTTTTGCTTCGCTCAGACAGCCTTTTGGGCCAATTGACCTTGCTGTGCTTTTCTTTAATCCACATCAACACCTGAGCCGGATTGGTGTTGAGCGGGGTAAAGGTTCTGATCGGCCGGTCGTCTGAGCGTTCTGGTCTTTCCCGTCCGGACTCCTTTCGCTTGCCCAAATTTCTTGAGGTTGCGGCTCTGTCCGAGCTCCTCGCTATCCGTTCGGATGCGGGAGCTCTATTAAATGACCGTCCGTCTAGATGTTGTAACCGGTCCATGACGTTGGTTCTTCTTCTCCTGCTGGACCTCAGGGCATCATCCAGCTGGATGTGCTGTCTGACCCTTTCCATCAGATCAGAGAAATTGAATGGGGGTCTTGTAGTTATTGATTCGAACTATGGGCGATCCATGATGCCCCTAGCCAAGGCGGTAGTCGCCATCTCTACACTCACATTCCTCACTTCAGACATGGTAGCTTGGAACCTATCGATATAGTCTCTAAGACTTTCATCGGATCTATGGTAGAGATTACATAGGTCATTCACCGATTTCGGTGCGCGCATCTGCACAATAAATCTTGTGGTGAACAACTCCTTAAGTTGTCTGAAGGAGGTGATTGATTTTTGTGGCAGCTCATGAAACCAATTCAAAGCATCTCCTCCCAAGGTGGTGGGGAAGATTCTGCAGGCTATCCTTTCATCGTAGGTGTAGACCTGCACTTTCGTTAAGTATTTTGCTAGATGAGTGGTGGGGTCAGTTTTACCTGTATATTTATCCATCACCACGTCTCTCCACCTGGGAGGCAGCTCGGACTCCGTTATTTCCCTATAAAATGGGGAGGCAATGTTCTTGCAGGTATTTCCTTCGAATAGGGCTTTTTTGGGGCCGGTCAAGCCAAACTGCTTGAACTTTTGTTTAAGCCACTTGTCTTCCCTGCTCATGGCCGTGGAGATAGACTAATTTCTCGGCCTTCTGGAGTGGTTGCGGTTAGGCGTGCACATGAAGGACAGGTCATCCCCAATGGATGGGGTGGAAGATCTGCTGGGGAGATAAGTGGAGTCCCTACTTGAGGACATCGCCCTTTTCCCTTTATCGTATCTTCCTGGGGTCCTGGTGACGCCCCTTCCGCTGTCATGAGCTCGTGAGATGCCCTTATTTCTTCTCCTTCTGAAGTCTTCGTCCATGAAGTACTCTTCATGGTCTCTTTCGGAGGTTCTGGGCATCTTGCCCTTCCTGATTGTTTGGACGATACTCTTAGTGAAATCACTAAGGAGGGCACGCATGTCCCTTACTGTGATGGGAGTGTTCTCTGGTTGCCTTAGAATGGCATCATTAAATTCTGGAAGAAGGTTCCCCCTGGCTGGGGACCTGGGAGATCTCTCTCTTCTCCCCGAGGGCCTAGATCTACCCTGGCTATTGCCACTGCGATTATGCTCTCCAGAATTCTCGTTTGATCTCGAATTTGCCATAGCTCTCAACGAAAGCACCAAATGATAAGACATGGGATGTCTTTATCTAGAAAAGAGAAGAGCCGATTGAAAGTTTATAGTGAGATAGAAAGAGAGCCGATCGGATGAATGAGACCTGCAAGAAAGAATGCCCGGTCGGACCAGGCGTAAGCACTCTGAAGCTTAAGTTAGTAGCTTCCTAGAGAGAGAATGCTTAGAGAGAGAGTCTCAGAGATTAGATACCCGGTGCCATTGTTTGTTGGGCTATTTATATGAGATGGGAGAGGTGCACTTGAGTGCCTGGGGAGTGATAATTGGTAGTCAGAGTAAGTGAGCGGCAAAGCGACAGGGAGCAGGTGAAGGTCATGGCGCTGCCTTGTATCAGTGCACTGTTTGGATGTGTTGTCACATCAGTCCGATCGGACGTGGTGCTGCCTTCATGCTCAAGCTTTGTACTCTTTTCTGATGGGCCTTGGGCCCTGCCAAGTGGATTGGGCCGACTGAATGAGCCTTTTTGCAAATGTTATTTATGGTATTATCAGGGTATAAAGTTAAAATTGTAGTGAAATGAAAATTGATGGGTTTATAAATGAAAAATCAATTATACTTAAAGGTTAATTATAAAATTTTTCATTTATTTTTATCAGACCTAATTTCAATTTTTTAAATAATTGATTTAAGTCATTTTCTAATTTTCTAATTTAAAATGCATTTGAAAGAAAAATAATTTAAAGATAAATGTATATGAATTTAAAATTTATTTTAAATGTTGAAGATTAGATAGATCTAAAATATATTTAAAAGTTAACATTTAAAAAAAAAATCGATAATATGAAAACTCTATGCATACCCACCTCCAAACAATATTTCCTATCAACTTTTTAATCAATAGCATCCGTGAAAAAATTAAAAAATAAAATTTCATGGTAAAATTTTTTATTAAAATTTCATTTTAAGATTAAAAATATTTTGTTATCCTTTCTATTTAATTTCTTATTTTTTTTTTCTTTTTCGTTATATATTTTGCCATGATTATCCAATTCTCATTTCATATTAAAGTAAGTCGGTTATGAAAATGAAAAAAGTTAACTCTATTAATTATTGATTAAAATTTAAATTCTATTCAAAATAGAAAAAACCTTATTATTAATAAATAATAATTAATTCATCCAAATTTCATTTGAAATGCAAAGAGTTTATTATTAATTAATAATAATTACTGATGGAAAATAAATAGCACGGTAATCACGTTGCGGAAGCGGTACAAAGATCTTCCTTTATTGGTCACCGGTCTGGCTTTTACTCACTCGGGATAATAGCAGCTAGATCACAATCTAGAAGTCCCTGAAAGATTAATACAAAATAATCGTGAGTGGAAACGACCAGCCTTGCGGCGTATAAGTTTTCTCGTTGCCAAATTATGAGGACCTCACCTCTATTTATAGAGGTCCTAAAGGCTAGAGTCTTAACCCCAGTCTAACTCAGAATCCTTTCTGAGATAGGATTTGGTAATTTAATTTAGATTAAATAACTCAATTTAATCTGGATAGGAACTCAATCCTATATAGAGTCATGGGCGTATCATAACTCTATCATCTCCCACTCGCACATGACGGAACACATTCCATATATATAATCTTCAGTTATACAGACTAATAGATTGTGTGACCAGCATACCTCGAGAGCACATTTGATATACACCTGTTAGGGATATATAGCTTCTCGAAAAGGCGATCCTTTTATTTCACGTATGCCTAACCCTAGACCACCTTCTCACAATCACCGTTTTGATTCATGATCTCATAAAATGTCATTCGTGTTCACTATTATGTTTCTACTCATAGGAACAATAATAGACATGTCACGAATTCTTATGAATGTGATCAAAAGATTATCTTCCCCTCTTACTATATGCCATCCATCATGATTCAACTCGCTTTTCTATTTAGATCCGCCAGGCCTAAATTTTTCCCAGACCTCTTGGAGACTAACCAAGCTAGCCACATCAAATCATACTTCAGGGATAAGTTAAGGGTTCTAAGGGTCGATATATTAACAGGGTCTCACAATAAGGAAAGTTGAGATCAATTGTATTAAATTCCCATCCCTTTGGTCACTTAAGCACACACGGTATAAAACATGTGTTATGGTGTTGTTTCCTTCCCTTAAAGGAGCACATGTCTCACATTTTAAATAATGTGCATATAAAACACCATACAGAAGCGTAAGGTTGCGATGCACCGAAACACCCAACTTTATTTCGCTTACTTAAGAACTACTTCTGGTTTTAAGACAGAACATGGTAGTTACACATAACTAACCATCAGATCCCAAACGATCCTTATTTTGGATCTCAATCCAAAGCATACAACCTTATGTATGACTTTATCTTGCGCCTTAACAAGACATATCTTGTAATTTCTGCAAGACGACACTTTCATTTTGAACAGGTTCTCGAGCATACTCATTTGTTCAAAATTCGCCTCATCTTGGTCTTTGCCAACTCATTGACAAAACCAAGGTAAACACCCTTGTGAGTGGGCTACTTCTCTGTCTGACATGCTCAAACTCAAACAATTAATAGTAAATGTTCACATATTAAACATTCACACTCATGTATTGCCAACAATGAACTTTATTATTATTCATAAATAATAATGTTAAGGGATTACAAAAATAAAGTCAGTACACATCAAATTCTACGCAAACCCTGAATTTTAATGTGTCTCTCAAACACATCTTTCGTTACAGGTTTAGTTAACGGATCTGCTATCATATCATGTGTAGATATGTACTGCAAGTTCATATCTCCCCGTGCAACTACATCTCTTATATAATGATACTTAATGTCGATATGCTTAGTCCTACTATGAAATTTCGGATCTTTTATGTAAGCTATTGATGATTGACTGTCACTATAGACTGTTACTGGTCCCTCTGAGGTAGTTACTCTTAAATGGTCCATCAACCGTTTTAGCCAAA
This sequence comes from Excoecaria cochinchinensis, assembly GCA_947683425.1. NCBI lineage: Eukaryota > Viridiplantae > Streptophyta > Magnoliopsida > Malpighiales > Euphorbiaceae > Excoecaria > Excoecaria cochinchinensis. Next base: position 1,999,330 of record CANTUQ010000083.1, read on the forward strand.
CTGCCTCTTGTACTGCAGCTGCGGAAGCTACGAATTCAGCTTCCATTGTTGATAAGGCTACACAGGTTTGTTTCTTGCTACTCCACGAGATGGCACCCTTGCCTAACAAGAATATGAAACCTGAAGTGGATTTCCTCTCGTCCACATCTCCAGCCCAATCAGCATCAGTGTATCCTCTCAATTGCAGATCCTTGCCTTCATAACAGAGAAAATAATCTGCTGTACCTTTGAGGTATCTAAGTATCCTCTTAACTGCTTTCCAATGTGCTTCGCCCGGGTTAGATTGATATCTACTTGCCATGCCCACTGCATAGCAAATGTCCGGTCTCGTACACAACATAGCATACATGAGACTACCCACGGCACTGGCATAAGGAACGTCTCTCATACGCTCCACTTCATCTGGCGTCTTAGGACACATCTCTTTGCTAAGAAACTGATTCTTGGCAATGGGGCAGGCTATGGGTTTGCAGTTTTGCATATTGAACCGTTCAAGGACTTTGTTGATATATGTCTCTTGGGAAAGGGACAACAACCTTTTCGAACGATCTCTTGAAATCTTAACTTCAAGAATGTAGTCTGCATTACCCATTCAATTCTCTATTGAGAAAAGCAGTCTTTACATCCATTTGATGTAGCTCTAGGTCTAAACTTGCCACTATGGCAAGAATTAACCTTATGGACGTAAATCTCACAATAGGGGAGAAAGTCTCCTCATAGTCAATCCCTTTCTGCTGTGTAAACCCCTTAGCGACTAGCCGAACTTTGTATCTTTTGATACTGCCATCAGCTTTTCGCTTCACCTTGAGAATCCATTTATTCCCAATCGGTTTGCGTCCTTCCGGTAGATCAACCAGTTCCCAAACATGGTTTGATCTCATAGATGACATTTCTTCTTCCATTGCATTGATCCATTTTTCTTTAGCTGGGCTTGAGAAGGCCTCTTTGAAATTTTTAGGCTCTTCATCGTCATGTGGGTTAACTAAAAGGGCTTCGTTCAAGCCTTCGATCTCAAATCGTCGGCGAGGAACACTTATCCTTTTAGACTTACGTAGTTCCGAATCTTGATAAACATGTCTCATATATTCATCATAATTCGGAATACTCCCACTGGGGCCATGCTCCATACTCCCACTGGAGTCAGGAATGCTCCCACTCAAATCAGGGTCTCGAACATCCGGATCATTTAGAGGAGGAAGATCTTGACCTTCTTCCTCTAATTGCCTCCCACTCGGATGGAGTGATCCTGACGGTTCATCTTCCTGAGTTTCATAGAAAGTGAAATCTTGACTCACTTCGCCCAACTTTGGAAACTCATTTTCCAAAAATATGATGTCTCGTGATTCAAATTCAGTCACAGAACCATTCTCTTGCTCACCCATGAAAACGTATCCTTTTGATACTTCAGAATATCTCACAAATATACTCTTTTTACCTCTTGGTCCCAATTTACCACATTTACTTGAGGTATCATGGACGTAAGCAGCACAACCCCAAGGTTGTAGATGGCTTAGGTCAGGCTTCCGACTAGTCCACAACTCATAAGGTGTGGATGGGACAGATTTTGAGGGCACTCGGTTTAGAACGTATGTGGCAGTTAGCAAAGCATCTCCCCAATAGGAGATAGGCAAATTTGCCTCTGCCATCATAGATCTAACCATATCAAGGAGAGTCCTATTTCTCCTTTCCGCAACACCATTTTGTTGTGGAGTTCTGGGAATGGACAACTGATGTTCAATCCCTTTTTCATCACATAAAGCTTTAAATTCATCTGAAAGATATTCCCGACCTCGGTCAGTTCTTAAAGCTTTTATCTTTTTATCTAATTGATTCTCAACTAAGTTCATAAAAGTTTTGAAGCAACTCAATGCTTCTGACTTGTGAGAAATCAAATAGACATGACCATACCTTGTATAGTCATCTATAAATGTGATGAAGTAGTAGTCCCCATGCCTTGCCCTCACATTCATTGGACCACAAACGTCAGAATGAATTAATTGCAATGGAAAATCAGCTCTAGTTCCTTTTCCGAACTGTTTTCTCACTAGTTTCCCTTTTAGACAATGCTCACAAGTAGGTAATTCGATCTCATTCAAATCACCTAGTAAACCAACTTTGGCTAACCGACTCATTCGATTTTGTCCAATATGGTTTAATCTAGCATGCCACAATTTCACATGATTCTCATTATTATGTGAAGTAGAAGAGATTAAAGAAAAACTATTATTATTCATAAAGTTAGGATCGATATCCAAAACAATGAAATTGTTCGAAATAAAACCAGAACCATAATAGACATCATCCAAACATAAGCGCACACTGTCATCTTTAAAGTGTAAATCAAAACCAAGTTTTAATAACACAAGAACAGAAACTAAATTCCTACGAATATCTGGAGCATAAAGCACATCATGTAGGAGTAAGGTTCGGCCTTTGCGTAAGACTAATCTACACGCATCAATCCCTCGAACCGGCACTCTTGCGTCGTTTCCCACATATACATATTTTGCTCCATATGGTATTCGTCGGAACTCTACAAAGGCATCTCGATCCTTTGCTACATGGTTCGTTGCTCCTGAATCAACCACCCACAAAGGATGAAATTCAGTTAGAAATACAGAACTAGATACACAAATTTCACTCACTCTTAAGTTAAAATAGTGTACCTGATTGGGCACAGTGCAGTCTCTTGCATAGTGTCCTTTCTGCTGGCAGTTAAAACATTTCACTTTTGAAATGTTTATCTTTTTCTTGCCTTTGGACCTTTTAGAATTTTGTTCCTTTTTCTGCCTTTTGTTTCTCTTGGCAGGTTCCTTATCCCGACCTTTGAAGCCCTTCTTTTTGTTCTGGTTGGAGCTCATTCCACCAGAACGGGACTGTGCCACATGCACCTCGGCATTGACCTTAATCGATGCCAATCTGTCCTCTTTTAGCTCCAAATGTCTTGCGACATCCTCAAATGTCTTCACACTATCCATATGAGTCAGTTGCATTTTCATATGCTCCCAACTCTTGGGTAAGGAACGAATGACAGCTTGCACTTGCTGCTCGTCGGTCAACTTATGACCATATTCACTAAGCTCGCTCATCATATTTTCCATCTCCCTGAGATGTTTTCTCATTGAATGATCAGCCTTCTTCTGATAAGTATCGAACTTGATCGTCAAAGATCGGAGTTTTGTTAGAGTCACTCCTCTAAACTTCTCCCGCAAAGCGATCCACAGATCCATTGCGTTCTGATACTTGCGAAATTGCTTAGTTATATCATCCTCCATAGCACTCAAGAGAATGATACAAGCAGTGGAATTCTTTTTCTTCCATGCCAGATATACATCTCGGTCCCGCCTATGCTGGGCCGTGTTGCCATCCTCGGGTTCAGCCATAACCGAACTCAAGGTTTCGAGAGCCTCTTGCTCCTCTAGCACATACTGGATCTTCATGCTCCAGATTTCATAATTGTCGCTATTTAATTTCAAGTCTTTATTCAATTCAGCGATAATAGATTTGGAAGCAGATGCCATTTGTATCCTCTGATTCAAATGGAACAAAGTTGCACATTATTAGTGGGAGATAAGGCAATATATGCAATTTACTATACACCTAAAATAATAACCTAATAAAGTTTTCTATTAGACTTAAATTCGAAAAGTATACTTAGAGTACCAATTACCTTCTAAGTTCTAATGTCCAACTTTATAGGTTAAGATTTCATGCATGGTAAATTAGAATTATTGGATTACTAAGTTCTTAAACTTATGAGGGATTTCTTATTGGTTTTATTTTATTAAGTTTACTTAATAAACATGCAAACATTTTACTCATAAAACATTGCAAGGCAATTAACATTTTAAAATAAACACATTTATTAAAAAAATAATCAAATGCCATAAGAATAAACTCATTCATTCAACTAATAAATAAATCCAATAATCCTCAAATAAGACACACATGTCAAATAATAATAATAATAATAATAGGAAACATAAATCCTATAAAATCAAACAAACACTAACTATAATTGACACTCATGTCAACTAATCTAGAAAACTAGATCTCCTCAAGACCTTTACTGACACTGGGACTGATTTTTTGACCAACTTCATCAATTCATAAGGGAACTCATAAGTTCGCTGATGAAGCCATGGACGATACACTTCACGTCTGCTTCTCAATTTCATCACAGATGGAATGTTGCTCCTCAACACTCCTCTTTTGGCAACTCTAGCCAAAAAATGGATGATAGATTTCTTATAAACTCTATCTCCTATGTACCAAGTAGTTTCCAAAAGCTCTCTTAGGACTGGATGATATGCAAAAGAATTAACCAACGCTTTGATTTTATCTCTGTCATCCCTTCCTAAGCTTAAGCCTCCTATCCAAATGCACTCCTGCATTTGTTCATGCATAGTCAATATATGACGCACAATAGCATCAATATCATCAGCTCGATAGGTCCTCCGCATTCTCATTTTGCTTAATGAACGCACTCTTGCATTTCTCAAAGCAATCCCATGCGGGATTTTCGGAATCATAGGTGTCCTTATCATCATTTCTGAAACACATTACAGAAATTCAAATGGTTAATACACTCATGTATAAACACATATGATTGAAACACATTTCAATCAATAAATAAGGACAATAAAAAATTTCAAAATATTTAAAAAATAGAAAACACATTTTCCATAAATATTTTATAATATTTATTTTCAAAAATAAACAAAAATATTCCATGGTCGTCAAAAAATTTTAAAACATAGACCAATAAATCAGAAATATTTTGAAAAATATTTTCGCAAAAACAACGAGCTGATTTGGAGGCCGGAAAAACCCCCACGCACCGACGAGAGGGAGGGGGACGCGCTCACGCGCGTCTTCAACTGGCCGGACACGTGTCAACACCACAGTGTGACACGTGTCCAACTATTACTGGTCCACATGTTGTCCACGTGGCAACATGTGGACACGTGGCAGCCACGTGTCATGCCACATGGCAGTGACGTGGCGGACTCTGATTGGTACACGTGGGTCCCCCTGACATGTCATCATGACACGTGGCAAGCCCCGGCTCTGCCACGTGTCGACCCCTTATTGGTCCACCTGGCGCCACGTGGCACCCGGTGGACACGTCGGAGCCACGTGGCACGACCTCAGTCTGCCACGTGGCTCTTTCTTATTGGGCCACGTGTCGGTGACGCACCACGTCATCGACACGTGTTTGCGTGTGTGTGGGCCACTGCCCACGCACACGCGCCCAACGTATGGTGGCGCGTGGCCTTCCCGGCCTCTTTTGGACTCCGAATTTCGGGGTCTGTGAACATTGTGGAATGGTCAAAAATAAAAATCCCAATTTCTAGACTAGCGTTTCGAATATTCAATTTTATCCCTCGGGTTTCGGTGTACACATACACGAAATTGAGCCAAAATATACACGCATATATATTTTTCACACAAAAAATAAATTTTTGTTGCGTTTCATGCTTCTTAAATCTATAAATTTTACTCATAAAAATTTAGATTGATTTTAAAGCCGCATGCCAGGACGCAATAAAATGATGGCTCTGATACCAATGATGGAAAATAAATAAATAAAGGAAAATAAAACGTACTTGTTTGTAGCGCGGTAATCACGTTGCGGAAGCGGTACAAGGATCTTCCTTTATTGGTCACCGGTCTGGCTTTTACCCATTCGGGATAATAGCAGCTAGATCACAATCTAGAAGTTCCTGAAAGATTAACACAAAATAATCGTGAGTGGGAACGAGCAGCCTTGCGGCGTATAAGTTTTCTCGTTGCCAAATTATGAGGACCTCACCTCTATTTATAGAGGTCCTAAAGGCTAGAGTCTTAACCCCAGTCTAACTCAAAATCCTTTCTGAGATAGGATTTGGTAATTTAATTTAGATTAAATAACTCAATTTAATCTGGATAGGAACTCAATCCTATATAGAGTCATGGGCGTATCATAACTCTATCAATTACACATTGATTCAAATTTTAATTGAATTAAATAAATCTTTATCAATATATGTATTGTATCGTATTCTATTGCGATATTTCCTTTACATTGTGATATTATCTAGGGTATGTGTATTGTAAAAGCTTATTTATTTACAACACTCCTTTTTGAATGTCCATAAAAATTTAAAATTAAAAAAATTGTGCCTCGTTAAAACCTTATTAGGAAAAATCCAATGGGATAAAAACCTAGTGAAGGAAAAATAGTACACAATATTTACAATACACATAGTAAGCTGTCTCATTAAAAACCATGCCAAGAAAATCCAATGGGATAAAACTTTGGCTAAGGGAAAAAGAGTACAGTGTAGTGTATTTTACTCCCCTTCATAAAGACATATCTTTAAATCTGCGCATTCTAATACTTTATCTCAACTTTTCAAATGTTGTAGTTGGTAATATTTTGGTGAATAAATCTGCCAAATTCTCACTTGAACGAATTTGTTGAATATCTATTTCACCTTTATTTTGAAGATCATGAGTGAAAATTTTTTTTGAAGAACTGTGTTTCATTCTATCGCCTTTGACGAACCCTCCTTTTAATTGAGGTATGCACGTTGGATTATCTTCCTACAGTATTGTTGGAATATTTTCTCCAAAATGCAAGCCGCACATCTTCTGGATATGATGAATCAATAACCTTAGCCAAACACATTCTCGACTTGCTTCATGCATTACAATTATTTCTGCATAATTTGAAGAAGTAGCAACTAAAGTTTGCTTTGTAGATCACAATGATATGGTTGTGCTTCCATAAGTAAATAGATAGCCTGTTTGTGATCGAGTTTTATGTGGATCAGATAAATATCCTGCATCTGCATAACTAACTAAATGTGATTTGAATTTATTAGAATAAAATAAATTCATATCAATTGTTCCCTGGAGATATCGAAAAAAATGCTTAATTCCATTCTAGTGACTTCTTGTCGGAGAAGAACTAAATCTCGCCAATAGATTTATAACAAATGCTATATCTGGTCTTATATTATTATCAAAATACATCAATGCACCTATAGCACTTAAATATGGTACTTCAGGACCAAGATGTTCTTCTTTATTCTCTCAAGAACGAAATGGGTTTTTATTTACTTTTAATGATCTTACAACCATTGGGGTACTCAATGGATGTGCTTTGTCCATATAAAATCGCTTTAGAATCTTTTTCATATAAGTTAATTGATGAATAAAAATTCCATCTTTTAAATGCTCAATCTGCAGGCTAAGACAATATTTTGTCTTTCCAAGATCTTTCATTTTGACTTCTTTCTTTAAATAATCTAGTGCTTTTCTAAGCTCTTTAGGAGTTCCAATGATATTTAAATCATCAACATATACAGCAATTATGACGAATTCTGATCCTGATCTTTTTATAAATACACATGGATAAATTGGATCATTATTATATCATTCCTTTAACAAATATTCACTAAGACGATTATACCACATTCGTCCAGATTACTTTAATCCATATAATGATTTTTGTAATTTTATTGAATAAATTTCTCGAGAATCTTTATATGCTTCAGGAATTTTAAATCTTTCAGGGATTTTCATATGAATTTTACTATCAAGTGAGTCATATAAATAGGCTGTAACAACATCCATTAGATGCATGTCAAGCTTTTGACAAATTACCATATTAATTAGATATCTAAAAGTAATTGCATCAATTACTGGAGAATATGTTTCTTCATAATCAATGCCAGGTCTTTGCAAAAATTCTTGTGCAACCAATCGCGCCCTATATCTTATAATTTCATTTTTCTCATTTCGTTTTCGCACAAATACCCATTTGTACCCCACTGGCATTACACCTTTAGGTGTTCGGACTATAGGTCCAAATACTTTACGTTTTGAAAGTGAATTTAATTCTGCTTGAATTGCATCTTTCCATTTTGGCCAATCATTTTTATTTCTACATTCTTCAATAGATGTAAGTTCAAGATCCTCATTTTCTCTTAAAATGTCACTAGCAACATTATATGCAAAATTATTGTCGACAGCTATATCTTTTCGGTTCCATCTTTTTCCTATGTTGACATAACTTATGGAGATCTCTTTATTATTATTATTATTTTCAGGTACCTGGACCTCTTCTGGGGTTCTATGATTAGTTATGTCTTGAGTCTCTTCAGGAGTGTCCGCCTCTATAATATGACCATTTTGGTTATTTGGTCCTTTTCTTTTTCAAGGATTTTTATCTTTGGAACCGACTGGTCTACCACGCTTAAGGCTTGGGTTGCTAGTGTTTGTAGTATTAGATTGTCCTACAGGAACATCAATTCGAATAGGAGCATTTTCAGCTGGTATATGAGATTTAGTAACTCTTCTTAAATTAATGAATGGATCTGGCAGTTGATTTGCAATATTTTTCAAATGTATTTTCTTTCGAACTTTCAGTTCACATTGTTTTGTTTAAGGATCTAAATGAGATAGTGATAATGCTTTACAAGTAACTTCTTTTTCCAGCTATTTATTCTCTCCCTCTAATGTTGGAAAAATTGTTTCGTCAAAATGCCAATCGGCAAATCTTGCCGTAAATAAATCTCTAGTTAGTGATTCAAAATATTTAATTATTGAAAGAGATTCATACCTAACATATATTCCTAACCTCCTTTGAGGACCCATCTTTGTGCGTTATGATGGAGTAATTGGCACATATACTGAACAACCAAAAATTTTAAGATGAGCAATATTGGGTTTTTGACCAAAAACTAATTGTAATGGGGAGAATTTATAATAAATTGTTGGCGTAATGCGCACAAGTGCTGCTGCATGTAAAATAATATGCCCCAAGCAGAAATGGAGAGTTTTGTTCTCGTAAGTAATGGTCTAGCTATTAACTGGAGGCATTTAATAAATGATTCTGCTAAACCATTTTGTGTATGAACATGTGCAACAAGCCTTTCAATTGTTATTCCAATTGACACGCAATAATTATTAAAAGCCTGAGACATAAATTCACCAGCATTATCAAGACGAATTGACTTAATTGTATAATCTGGAAACTGTGCTCTCAATCGAATTATTTGAGCAAGCAATCTTGCAAATGCCAGGTTGCGAGTTGATAATAAACACACATGTGACCATCTTGTAGATACATCAATTAATACCATAAAATACTTAAATGGTCCACATGGTGGATGAATGGGCCCATAAATATCACCCTGAATACGTTTTAAGAATACAGGGGATTCAATTCCAATTTTAGCTGGTGATGGTCTAATAGTCAATTTTCCTTGAGAACAAGCAGTACATGAGAATTCTTTGAATTGAAAAATCTTTTGGCTCTTTAATGGATGTCCATGTGAATTCTCAATAATTTTACCCATTATTATTGAATCGTGATGGCCTAACCGGTCATGCCAAATTATGAATATTTTTGGATCAGTAAACTTCTGGCTTACTGTAGCATATGTCTCGATTGTACTAATTTTTGTATAATATAAGCCAAAAGAGAATGTTGGCAATCTTTCTAAAATACATTTGTTACCTGATGCATTATTCGTAATTTACAAATATTCAATATCATTCTCATTTTCAGTCTCAACATGATATCCATTGTAATGAATATCTTTAAAACTAAACAATTTTTTTTGAGATTTGGAACAAAATAATGCATCATTTATGGTAAGTTTTGTTCATTCAGGAAATAATATAGTAGCTCTTCCAGAGCTTTCATTTAACTTTGTATTACCCGATATAGTATTAACATTAGCATCTTTTAATATCAAATGATAGAAATATTTTTTATTTTTTAGTATGGTATGTGTTGTAGCACTATTAACAAGGCAAACATCTTCATTATTGAGTATGGACCCAAATAAAGAATGCGAAACATCCATTTTTTCATTGAAAATAAATGAAAAAAAAAACATATAATTAGAATATGACAAATATTTAAATATATATATAACTTTTCAAATAAGGGAAAAAAACTTAAATAAAACACTTAAACAAACACAACATTGAAATATAAAAATAAGATAATAATTTTAAACTTTCTTATCTTTTATTTTCTTCATTATTCTTATAACTCTTGAAAAAAATCTGAAGCAGCCAAATGAGTAATGTCCGTAAGGTCTCCAAAACCGTCATCATCATTATAAGCCAAATTTGCCTCAACATCACCATTTTGGTCAACTGAATTTGTTTCCATATTTTTTCCTTTTTTTTTAATAGAGGCTTGATAAAGTTTAACAAGATGGTCAGCCGTACAACAGGTACGAGACCAATGCCCTTTCATTCCACATCGATAACATGAATTTTTTTTAGTTTTTAAAGAGCTATTATGGTCGACCTTATTTTTTTCTTTTTTTCCATTATTGTTCCACTTCAGGCGGTGGGAAAAATTATTATCATTATTGCCACTATAATGACGGTAATTGTTTCATCCTCGTCCTCTTCCTCTACCACGACTACGACCGCGACCATGACCACGACCGCGGCCATGGCTATGATTGTGTTTTACTACATTCACTTCAGGGAATGGAGCAGATCTTGTAGGATGAGTCTCGTGATTTTTTATTAATAGCTCATTATTTTATTCTGCTACCAATAAGCATGAGATTAATTCAGAATACTTTTTGAAACCCTTTTCTCTATATTGCTACTGCAGGAGCACATTTGAAGCATGGAATATTGAAAAAGTTTTCTTTAATAAGTCATCATCAGTAATCTTTTCACCGTATAACTTTAACTGATAACTAATTCTAAAAATAGAAGAATTATATTCACTTACAGTTTTAAAATCTTGAAATCGCAAGTGCATCCATTCATAACGAGATTTAGGTAATATTACCGTTCGTTGGTGGTCATATCGCTCTCTTGAATTATTCCAAAATCCAAGCGGATATTTCACTGTTAGATATTCAGCTTTTAACCCTTCATGTAGATGATGACGAAGAAATATCATCGCCCTTACTTTGTCATGGTTGGATGCTTCATTTCCAATTAAAATTGTATTTCCAAGCCCTTTAGCATCAAGATAAATTTAAGCATCGAGAACCCATGGCAAATAATTTTTGCCAGTTATGTCAAGAGCCTCAAACTCAAGTTTAGTAATATTTGACATAATGTAAATTGGAAAAAAATAAAAAAAAAATATTTTACTACGAACCATGGAGCGAATTCGTGCTGATAACGTGTTATAAAATACGAGAATTATATAAAATATTATAAGGGCGGATTATAAGAATAAAAACAATAGAATGAGTTTTAGAGAGAAATGGGAGAAAATAAGTATTTTCTTGTTATCTTTTCTTGTATTTATTTTATGGAAGAAACCTCTATTTATAGGTTACATAAGAAAACATAAATGTGTGAGTTATAATGTAAATGCATGAGTTACATGAGTTGCAAAGTTGGAAGAATAAATATGATTTATGAACATTCATAAACTTATTTATTTACAACAATTTTAAGATTAAAAATAATTTGTTATCCTTTCTATTTAATTTCTTTTTTTTCATTATATATTTTGTAGGGGTGAGCAAAAAAATCGTTCAACTTGGTTAACCAAAAAACAGAACTGAAATCGATCCGAAAAATATGTTAACCGAACCGATTTTTATGGTTAACGGTTAGTATTTTACAAAAACTGATATTAATGAACTGATTTTTATCTTTTAGCTTGTGAATCGGTTAACCGAACCGAAACCGATACATGAACACCCCTATATTTTATTAATTTTATTTTACTTTTTTTTTATTATAATTTTTCATTTCATTATTTTTATATTTAATTATTTATATACTTTTAATTTTCATTTACTTTGAAATATTTTAATTTCATTTTAGTTTTTTTTTAAAGTTATTTTAGTTAATTTATTAATTATTCAATATGTATATATTTAGTATTTCTTATTATTTCCTGATATATCAATTTGTCATTAATTAAAATCAAAATATATTCGAAAAGTTATATAAAATTAATATATTAACTAAAATTTTCAAAAAAAATAAAATTTTTAATATATGTGAAAATAATATTTTTGAATATTTTTAATTTATGTTTGTTGTTTAAACATCATATTTAATTATTATGTTAAATTATGTTTGTTTTCTAATTTTAAATTTTAAGTATCTTCAACAATTTATTTTTTTAATGAATACATTTTATAATTATAGTGATTAACCGAAAAATATTGGTTAACCGGTCCGAAAATTCAAAACCGATAGACTGATTAACCGATAGTAATGGACTGATTAATGAACTGAAATTTTAAAAAATCGATATTAATGGACTGGTTTTTTTTTTGCTCATGAACCGGTTAACCGGTCCATGCTCACCCCTAATATTTTGCCATAATTATCCAATTCTCCTTTCATATTAAAGTAAGTTGGTTATGAAAATGAAAAAAGTTATTGATTAAAATTTAAACTCTATTAATTATTGATTAAAATTTAAATTCTATTCAAAATAGAAAAAGACTTAATATTAATAAATAATTATTAATTCATCCAAATTTCATTTGAAATGCGAACATTGATTCAAATTTTAATTGGATTAAATAAATCTTTATCAATATATGTATTGTATCGTATTCTATTACGATATTTCCTTTACAATGCGATATTATCAAGGGGTGAGTAAAAAAATAATTGGATTTGATTAACCGAGAAACTGAACCGAAAAATAGGCTAACAGAATCAATTTTAATTGTTAACGGTTAGTATTTTAAAAAAGTCGATGTTAATTGACTAATTTATTTTTTGGCTTATGAATCGGTTAACTAGACCGAAAATCGATACATAAACACTCCTATAATTTATTGACTTTATTTCACTATTTCTTTATTTTTATTACAATTTTTTTATTTCATTATTTTCATAGTTAATTATTTATATTCCTTTAATTTTTATTACTTTAAAATATATTTCAAATATATTTAAAAAATTAGTTAATTTATTAATGGTTCAATATATCCATGTTTAGTATTTATTATTATTTCTTGATTTATCAAGTTTTCATTGATAAAAATAAAAATATATTCGCAAAGTTATATAATATTAGTATATTAACTCAAATTTTCAATAATTTAAAAAAATTAAAATTTTTAATATATGTGAAAATAATGTGTGTCAAGTTAAAAAAAATAAAGGAAAAGAGTTGTTAGCATTGAATGGATGTATTTTGATAATTTTGTATTTTTAAGTATTTTTGCTACATTTCTTTTCATTATCTTAATCATTTTGAAGTTTTTGAGTTTTTTTTTAATTGTCAATTAGTAAGTGTAATCGTTTATCTAATTAGAGTGATCAAGTACTAGTTAATTTATTTACTTATTAAATTTTAATTTTAAAAATAAAGTTACTTATATCCACAAAATTTTTTTTATTTTAACAATAATAATGTTATATTATAGTGGAAAAATTTTAATTTTTAAGTATTTTGAACATTTTAATTTTATTTATGAATGCATTTTATAATGATAGTGGTTAACTGAAAAATATTGATTAACCGATCCGAAAAATTAAAACCGATTAACTGGTTAATTGATTATAACGGATTAGTTAATGGTTAGTATTTTAAAAAAATAGATATTAATGGACTAATTTTATTAGGGCGTATGGATCAGTTCACCCCTAATATTATCCAATCACGTAATGTCACGTAAGCATCTTAAAGGCGATATCCTTTATCGGTTGATTATATATGATCCAATTGTATCGTATCGTTACGTATTGTATTATGCCTCGCCATATGGTTTTGTGCCGTATTCCTTTCATTTTTCTCTATTTTTTCACCTCAACTCCAAGATTACCCTTTGCTCTATTTTTTCGCCCGATGTTTCAATAGATACTCTTTTTAATTTTCTCTCAATTTTTTTATTGCCCAAATACTCATTTACTTTTCTTTTCATTTTTTTCTGCCTTTAGTGTAACACCCTTATCTCACTGCACAGTACATACATTTAGATTGCTAAGACGTTTACCATGATTATTTGAAGTGTATCTATAACTGGTTAATTATTAAAATGGGTAATTTTTTTTTTCGACTTGCAATCCCAATTATATATGTTAACCATGACTTCTAATCATCTTAGTTTACTTCATTCTAATTTCTTATTATTACCTTACACTCCATTTCACTTGTACATTCATTTTTATGCATTATAATCATCAAATTCACAAAATATACCCTAAGAAATCCAACATAGCCATTCGGCCATACATTTAATTTTTCACTCATATTTATTTTTCTTCCATTAATCATTAATTTGACTAGATTACATGTTAATTATCATAAATACATAGTTATTATGCATTAAACATCAAATTATACCTTAGTATTCCTTAAACATTAATTTGGCCAAGGTTAGGTTTCCACACACAAATTTATTCTTTCCATTTTAAGCACACAAATCTTCATTTTTAACTTCCTTTAACATGTTTATAAACTTACTTTCAATTTTACATGCATAATTCACATACTTACATCATGAACATAACCTAAAATCAAACATTTTCAATGGAAAAAAAAGATATTATATCCACTAACTTTTAAATCTTGATCTCCACTCCTTAAACTTCCTTTTCCTTGCATTTGTCCTTTGAAACACCTTCCTCTTTTAGATTTCCTCAATTTTAACACATAAACTTATCTACTTACTTTTCTCCACTTCTTTCATTTCAAATGGACCTTAGAGATGATTTCCAATGAAAAGAGAGGTTGAACTTTGTTTGGGAGGGTTGAATTTGGTGGGAACTATGGAAGAAGAATGAAGAAATCCATTGAGAAATGGAGGAGAGCATTCGGCCAAGCTAGACGAAAGAAGAAAATGGGAGAATTCTCTACACAAATCTTATCTTTCCCCCTTATATATGTGTTCTAATGGTTTGGGTTTGGGCCAACCATTTCCAATCCCATTTGTATTAAAAGTTCATTACGCAACCTTAAATTCTTTCCTTTATTTTTCAAGTTCAATTCCTCCCAAAAATAATTTCATAATTCTTAAAATATAGAATTTAGCCTACATAAAATTTTTCAACTCAATAGAAATCAATTTTTGGTCCGATTCACTAATACCGGTCCGATTAGTCAATTTTCAATGTTACCGCAAAATTATTTTTTCACTGTCAAATTATTTTCCATATTATTTAGAGTCAATCTATGCCTTCAGATAATTTTTCAGAGGTCATTTATTATTTTCAAAGTCTTGATCAAATCCATGGTCAAACTAGTTACTATTTGAACCGAACCCGAGACTTTTCTTATTTTTGATTTTTGATGACCCATTTGACATCATTTTCATTTCAAATTTTATCATTGGACTAGTCGCGACTAGTATTTTTCAATGGTTTAATAAAATATTTTTTTGACTCCGGATAGTACTATTCACCATGTGATCACTATTTATGGTCCGAAAATTACTATTCACGAAAATTGCAATTTAGGACCATTACATATAGCCCAACTCTTTCATTTTTTTTTCTAAATTTTTTACCTTAACACCATGTAAAACCCCCTTTACTTTTTACTCTTTCTTTTTTTACCCCAACTATAACTTTTCGCTTGATCTAAAAACTCTAAAAGCGAAAGCCACATCAAGTAAATGTAATAATTGGGTTGCGACGAATATAATAAACTACCAATGCAAGATGGATCCTCAATTCCATACATAAAGCAACTCATCTCGTAGTAGTAGGAGTAGGAGATATTAATTATATTGTATTGATGGATTTTTTGAATTTATGACCACACAAGATTTAATCTAATATTTATTTTACATATTGATTGCATATTTTAATTTCACAATAATGTATTATGTAATATTATTGCATACGATATATTACATGATATTATTGCATATTATTATTACACACGCTTAAGTTACATAATATTATTACATGTTATTTCATAGACTAGCTTAAATTATGCAAGATTCATATTGTTGAACTATCTTAACCTCTGAAGGTTTGATTGGAAGGTCCAACAACACTTTTTCATGTTTTTCTATTGTGTCCAACATTTCCATACTAATTGCAATGTATTACATTATCCATTTCACGCCTGTCCATCTCATTTCATATGCGAGTTGTTTTAGACTACCTTTCTTTCTCTGTAGTCCCATGTCAGGTATAAATTTAGGACCATAATATACGGGTCAATATGCTTTATGTGCCATTGGTTCGAATTCCCTTTCATAACATTTAAGTGCCTCCGTAATGCTGTAACACTTATCAACAAATGTGAACATGTCAACATGTTTGTTCATGTATGCAGCAATGGCGTGTGAACAAGGTATTTTTATACCTTAAAACTTGTCACATTCACATTCACGCTTATCGAGACTTAAAACATAAGTGTCAATTTCAGTGTCGTCTTCAGCTGCACTATATGCTATTATCTTTAATAATTGATACTGACTGTTATAATAAAAAATCATGTGTCCTCATGCCCTGTTAGCACGTTTGGACATAACTTGAATGCATTTTTGGCATGAACCTTAATCCTCTTGCCATTTTTGTCATGTACATGCCCCTTCTTTGATCATAAAATTTAATCAACCTGCCAAAAATATATTCAATAATCTTGGTGATAGGCATTATACGAATACCTTTATGAGCACTATTGATACTCTCTACAATGTTTGTTGTGGCATGGCTATACCGATATCCACCATTCTCGGATAATGTCCAACGCGCTAACGGTACCCTTATCGCTCATAATTTTTTTTGTTATGTTCTAATGAACATAATATTCGGACCATTTATTATAATTGTACCAGTTATAATAAATTTTTTGTTCGACTGGCATTGTATCTCTAATTTTTAAATAAATTTTCACTAACTTTTATTACATATTGCACAAATATCAGAACTAATTGCTCATATTTCGTTACATACTCACAATTTTAATTTTTCATTACAGATTTCAAATAAAATATTGGTAGTGTCATGCAAAAAGTTTCCACCATCTTCGATTCCTTTATTGGATATATTCTCATTATAATTTCTTGTAATTTTTTATTAACTGTAATAATAAAATCGAATATTGTTTTGTCATTTTTATACAGATCATCCCATTTTTTGGTGACGATTTGTCTTGCAATATCACTCATCATAGTTCTTGGAGCTAAATATGTGCCCACCATCTATCATATGAAATTAATAAAAATAAATGCTATATCAAAACAATATTTTTATGTCATTTAATATTTTTAAATCAATCCGATCCTAATAATATGGATAATATTTAAAATTTCTATACCATATAAAAAGCAAGCAATATAAAATAAAAAAAATAAACTCTGACAATATTCATACATTATAGTAAGAAAACATATTTATTCATATTTTTCATTAACTATCTAAACATTTATGACAACAAATAAATATAACAAAATTTATAAAATGCCTTAATTCAGCAGCTAATATTTTTACGGCCTTCTTCGTTTACTTCAACAATTACTTCAATAACTAAAATTTTTGCTCTCAGTAATGGAATTCCGGGAGCAATGCAAATGAATTTATAGTGTTTTAGGATTTTTTTCTACGCGTTCATTATGGGAATATTCAAAGGGGGTTTAACACGAGTCTAAAATTGCAACACTTGGTTGATGTTTCTAACACACTGAAACCGCAACCACGTGTTACGGTTTCAGTTCAAAATGTCTTCTCGGACCAGTGGATCCCACAGTTAGAAACCGTAATTGACAGTTACGGTTTCTTACTCATCCCAACTATGTTATTATTTTTCAACACATCCCAGATTTGTAATTTTTTTTAAAAAAAACATTAATTAAAAAATTGTTTCTACTTTTTAACTCAAATTTTCAACTCAATTCCAAGGGATATACTCCTTTATTTTTTTCTCGACTTTTTTTTTTATCTATAACGTCAAATGGTATTCTTTTTTCTAATTCTTTTTTTTTTCAAAACTGTACTTGTAATTTTTTTTTAAAAAAAATAGATTTATCCAAATAAAGAGAGTGAAAGATAGATTTATGGTCTTATGGAAGATCCCATCTTTGCCTTATTGCTAGTTGCTATTGGCTCAAAGGCCAAATTATAGATTTTAATAAGCTACAAAACATTCTAACCGAATTAAATTTTGGGCACTTCTTTAGCGTTTATTGTAAAGGTCCAATTTTCTAATACCAATGACAGGAGCTCTATCAACTCCAGAACAGACGTGATTTACATCTATTAGACATGATTTGCAGCATTAAGATGCACTAGGAAATAAATTATAAATTCATCATTAAGGTTTCACACACTAACTTGTAGGGCTGTGCAAATGATTAGTTCAGTTCGATTTTCGATCGAACCGAATAGACCAAAAATCAAACGTTTCAAAATAAAAGAATCAAATCGCAAATCAAAATATTTAGGACCGAAACCGAATAGACCGAATTAATTTCGGTCGGTTCGGTTTGGTCTAATTAGTTTTTCACATTTGTGTTGGGCTTGGGCTAAAGGAGTTAAGGTTGTTGAGTTATTCTCCAAATACAGAATAAGAAAGGGTATTTTAGTAATGGGAACCCTAAAAGCCTAAGTGCTTCTGCTTCATTCCATTAAGAGTGATTGGCATTCAACATTGTGGTGTTTGGCTGGAGGTGTTTCGGCATCTTGGGCTGATGGCCAGTCGGTGGTGGGAGTCGCCGGATCTGCTGTAGTGTGACGGTGGCTGGTGGCCCAGAATGAATGTATGAATTTTTATTCTTGGTAGGGTATGAATATGTGTGGGTATGAATTTTCATTTTGGGTATGAATGTGTATATTTTGGGTAAAATAAATGTGTGTGGGTATGAATTTTCATTCTGGGTAGGAATGCGTGTGTGTGTGTATATATATAGGTATGAATGTGTGTTGGTATGAATTTCATTCTGGGTATGAATGCATGTGTATATTTCATTCTAGGTGTGTGTGTGTGTGTATATATATATATATGAATTTTTGTTTAGTATGAATTTTCATTTTCATTTTCATTTTTGGTATATATATGAATTTGCGGGCGCATGTGTATATAAAACGGTGAGTTTTGATAAATTCGATCGGTTCGGTTCTTTTTGGTTTTTTAATTTTAAGAACCGAACCGAAATATCCGAAATTTAATTTTGGTTCAGAACCGAAAATCGAAAAAATCGAACCAAACATATAAAAAATCATTCGATTTCAGTTCGGTTCTGCACAACCCTACTCACTTGCATATCAATTACTGCATTCAAATATTTTTTTCAGATAATCTTAAATTATTTAAAATTATTTCTTTCCTAAAATCAAAATTTACATATACATGATTAGTGGTAAAATGAAAGAAATAAAATTTAGAATACTTTTCAAACTTATTTTTTATCTAAGCAAAAGAGAATTTCTGTTTTTATCAAACTGATTTTTCTCTTTTAAGAAAACATAAACTATGGAAATAATTTGATTATCTTTTCAAACGTGTTTCTTCAACTAAGGAAACATAAAATCAAATTCCTTCAAACATAGAAATATTTTTGAAATACATTATTTTCTTTATAAAATGAATTTTGGTTGAGGTGTTCCAATAAGTGAGTGAAAAACACATTTTCTACTTTAAAATCTATTCTATTTGTAAGTTTTTAATTCTTTCATGTGCATACACGATCACATCTTGTCAATATAATTATAGTTTTAATTATAATTATAGTTTTAATTATAATCATGTTAGCAAGACTTGAGAAATTTGTGAGATAAAAATGAGGTTAGGTTGCTATAGTATAAGAAAATAAACTAGTAAGTATTTACTTTTTTTTACTTGAAAAAAGGGCTAGGTGTTTTAATTCTTTTACTTGGAAAAAATGATTAAGTATTTTAAAGTTTTTCACTTGGGAGAAAAACTTGGGTACTTGCATGTAACATACTTTTGACTCTTGCCCGTAAATAAAATAACATTAGAAAAAGAGAAACTTTTAAAATAAATTGTTTTAAGGAGAGAATGTATGAGATAACCAACTTTTATAAATCGTGCTGCCAATTATCTCTATCACTTACTCTCTTTAAATTCGTGCTCTATATATTTATGCTATGATGAATCTGTCTATTTTATATCTATTTTATGTTCTATAGAATAAAACCCATAAACCAATATGAGTTCTGAAAAACGAATTGAATTTAAATTTTTTAAATTATTTTAGTATTTATTTTCATTAAAAGATTCGTCCATATGATTAGTTTTTTATGGAAAAGATTGATTAAAAATTAATTTAAGTTTAATATATGAAATAGATTCATTATGATTTTGGTGTTTTTCTTTTAAAATTACATGTGTTCTAATTTGATCATATCACCAAAAAAATTTAAAATGATCTATTCAGTGTTCTAAATCGTATATTTGGGACTCGAACATTCTTTATAAATAAAAGAAAAATTGAATTGTTAGAGGGCGTGAGTATAATACTATATTTTTTAAACTAAATAAGAAACAAATTATTCTTGTAAATAAAATGTTGCTAAAAAAACACTACATATTATCATATCTGCATATCCAATCACGTAGTGCCATGTAAGTATCTGGAATATATTTTCTTTGAGTTAATACATGCGCAGTTGATTATTACCCCGGATGATTAACTTTAATGCATGTGGGGTGAATTTAAGTTGAATTTCCATCGAATTTGACCCCACTAGACAAATGAAAGAGTTGGGCTAAGGAAAAAAAATTTCAAGGGAAGAAGAGTAGCAGAAAGCATAGAAATTGGAGAAGGAAGAAGAACAAGAACCTCTCTTTCTTTCTCTCCATCTCTCTTCCTGCTAAAGTTTCTATCTTTTTCTCTCTCTTTCTAGCAGGATTAACAAATTTTCTCGGGAAAATTTTGAAGTGAACGTTTGAGGGGGAGATTCAAACTACTAGTCTCTCTCTCTCTCTCTATTTCTCGCTCTCTATATATAGATCTGCAAAACTTGTCTTCACTTTGTTTTGCTACAACTAAGTGAAACGGTAAGATTCTCTTCCAACCTTAAAAAAGTATGCTTCTTTTCTATGTTTTCTTGATCACCTACTTGTCTGCTTCTCTCTCTCTCTCTATAAATATAATTGCTTGCTTTATTCACCTTCGTTAGATTATATGGAAAAAAGGATCTTAGTCACGGGTTTGTTTTCTATTGTGGGTATTTTTTTCATCTTTACTTTTTCGCATATTTTTGACTAAAAACGATGAGGATTTGCTTCCAAACCAGATCCTTTACTTCATGTTGATCCGGTCGTTCCTTTTTATTTGTACTGTATTTGTTGTAGAAATCATTTTTCTTTGTTGCTGTTAAATGGTTCTTTCCCCTTGTTTTCTACGTCTCTGTGGATTAGCAGGTGTTTGTGTCCTAACTTTTCAATCTGAGTCTTTGGATCTTTGATTTTTAAATCTGTTCTAATATCTTCTGTTTAAGCTGCAGAGGAAAGTGATGGAAGTGAAGATGAAAAATGAGAAAATGAAAATAAAAAAACTAAATAAAATTGAATTTTGCTTTTCCCGTGAATTAAACAGAAATTCAAGTTTTTAATCTCTTATCTTTTCTGTCCTTGGACTTCCCTTACATGTTTCTTTTTCCCTCTTTCTGATGAAAATTTGCAGACTTGAAATATGAAATTTTAATCTAGGGTATTGTTAGTGGTTCTCATATGCCTCTTACTTTATGGGGCAAGGAAAATTCCTTAAAAGTATGCCACTTTTGGGAGATTCTTCTTTAAATATTTTTGTGGCCGAATTATAAAATCTAAGAAAAAAAAAAGTAATTCTTATTGGTGTTCTTGGGTGTTTAGCTTGAACTTGATTTGGTCTTTTGTGCCATTAATTAGTGCTTTTGATGTTGTGTGGATCCATTGTAGCAAAGATGTTCTTTTGTCCATATTTATTGGTGCCTTCTGCAGTGGACTGTCTTACACCCCTGAAGTTCTTATATATTAAGGGTCTATCATTTCCTCTCTCACATGTTCCTTGCTGTTGTGGGTCGTAATTTTCCATGGATCCATGGGAAATAACTTGTTTTGTTGTTAATATGTTGTCAAATATGTGTTCTTTAGTTTTTGGTTATTAGTTACTGTCTTTGGTTTAATTACATGATAATAGTATTTTAGCTGTAACTGCAGGTTGATTCTAATGGTTTTAGTTTTTGATTTTCAGATGTACTTTTAGCTAATAAAAGTATGTGTTGTGGGTTGGAGCGGTTGAAGCCCATACCATCTCCGAAACAGCCTGTGATTTCTTTTGAAGAAAATAGACTGACCAACATTGACATGAATCACTTGACCATTCAGACTGAAGATACTTTTGCAAGCTTGCTCGAGCTTGCTGCTAACAATGATGTTGAGGGCTTTAAGAGATTAATAGAGAGTGATCCTTCTTGTGTTGATGAGGTTGGAGTATGGTATTGCCGTCAGAAAGGCTCCAAGCAGATGGTTAATGAAGAGAGAACCCCATTGATGGTTGCTGCTATGTACGGTAGTATTGATGTTATAAAGCTGATTCTCTTTCTTTCTGGTGGTGATGTCAATCGTTCTTGTGGCCTGGATAAGAGCACTGCCCTTCATTGTGCTGCCTCAGGTGGGGCAATGAATGCTGTGGATGTTGTGAAACTGCTTTTAGCAGCAGGTGCCAATCCACATTTATTAGATGCCAATGGCAATCGTCCAATTGATGTCATTATTTTCCCACCAAAGCTCCCAACTGTAAAATCTACACTTGAAGGACTTCTTGCAGCTGATGGTTTTGTTGTTGAGCCGAATCTGAGAGTTTCCACAGCTATCTCAAATTCAAATTCCCCACCAATTTCACCTTCCAATGAAAATTGTTCTCCAGTGTCTGCACCTGATTCCCCAGGGAAGCTGAAGCTAAATGATGTACCTTTGTCCTCTGCTTCAGAGAAAAAAGAATACCCAGTTGATCCATCTCTTCCTGATATCAAGAACAGTATCTATTCAACTGATGAATTTCGAATGTATTCATTCAAGGTTCGGCCTTGTTCTCGTGCTTACTCTCATGATTGGACTGAGTGTCCATTTGTTCACCCAGGGGAAAATGCTCGAAGAAGGGATCCAAGGAAGTACCATTACAGTTGTGTTCCATGTCCAGATTTTCGGAAAGGGGCATGTAGACGTGGAGATATGTGTGAATATGCTCATGGCGTGTTTGAGTGCTGGCTTCATCCAGCTCAGTATCGAACCAGGCTTTGCAAAGACGGTACAAGTTGTGCAAGAAGAGTTTGCTTCTTTGCACACACTGTGGAAGAACTTCGACCATTATATGTATCCACTGGCTCTGCTGTTCCCTCTCCTCGCTCGAGCACTTCTGGTGCAACTGCCATGGATTTTGCTGCAGCTATGAGCCTCCTGCCAGGTTCTCCTTCATCCGTATCAATGATGTCTCCTTCACCATTTACTCCACCCATGTCTCCTTCTGCTAATGGTATGTCACATAATCCCTATGCCTTGGCCCCAACCAAATGTCCCGGCCATGCATCTGCCTGGAAGCAATCTTCAGTCCAGTCGGTTGAGATCTTCCCTTAATGCTAGAGATATGCCAACTGAGGACTACAGTTTACTGCCTGATTTTGATGTGCAGCAGCCACAACTCCTTAATGAAATATCCAATCTTACCCAACCGTCTTTGAGTAACAACTCCCTGAACCGCTCTGGACGTTTAAAAGCCCTAACCCCTTCAAACCTTGATGATCTTTTTTCTGCAGAGGGTGCATCGCCAAGGTATGCTGATCACGCATTATCTTCAGCAGTTTTTTCCCCAAGCCACAAAACTGCGGTTCTCAACCAAATCCAGCAGCAGCAAAGCATGCTATCACCAATCAACACAAGTTTTTCTCCAAAGAATGTTGATCACCCTCTAATGCAGGCCTCTTTTGCCTCAGGCAGGATGTCACCTAGAAATGTGGAACCCATCTCTCCTATGAGCTCTCGGATGTCTATGTTGGCTCAACGCGAGAAGCAGCAACAGCAGCTTCGCAGCCTCAGTTCTCGGGAATTAGGGTCAAACTCTGCTGCCATTGTTGGCTCGCCAGTAAATTCTTGGTCAAAATGGGGTTCTTCAAATGGGAAACCTGATTGGAACGTTATTGCTGATGAGTTAGGCAAACTCCGCAGATCAAATTCATTTGAGCTTGGAAATGGGGAGGAGCCTGATTTATCATGGGTGCAGTCGCTTGTTAAAGAATCTCCGACTGAGGTGAAAGAGAAATTGGGCATTTCCATTTCCACAAGTTATGCAGCTAATGCTTCTTCAAGTGAGAGTTCGAAGATCGAATCAATTGATCCTGTGGTAGGAGGATGGATTGAGCAATTGCAGATTGATCAGCTTGTGGCTCAGCAAAACTGAAATCAATTTTTGGAAGTTCTGAGGTAGAGAAAACAGGTCAGATTTTGGTAAATATTCAATATTTTTTTTGGTTTTGTTGCAAGTGATGATGAAGGTAGACAGCAATTGAGGAGGGAGGGGGAAGTGAGTAAAGGTCACTTTGGAGAGGAAAATATTCATTTTCACCATTTTATTGTTACAGCAGAAGTTAGAAAAAAAAAGGGTAAGAACCTCTGGTTTAGAATCAAACATCATGAGGCCTGGAGATGGGTATAATTTTTTGCTTCCAACATTTTTAAATTCTAGATTCCTATTACTGTCATTTTTTTTAACCTTTTCATGATGAGCAACATATTGAAGTTACAATGTAACTAAATTACTATCTTTATGACACATTATATTCACTGTGGCCTTCAAAATCAATGAGAAGGCCATGAGACTAATGAAGAAATACTTTTCTCCAAACTCTACTTGGTTCTTGCATCTGCTAGGAAACAATGGATCTGGTCTATCTGCAGTTGAATTCAGTTGTGTAATGTTTAGGGGTGTAATAAATTTGATAAAGATGTGTAATTTGTTTATTAATGCTATAATTCTGATACCTTTACTACATTTACTAAGTTGTTGATTTGTTCATCTTTTGTTAGTGGGTTATGGACATGGAATTGGAACCTGATCTATGGATTCTAAATCCCAGTAGTGGGATTCGGGAATTTGTTACATGAATCAACAAAATGCTGCTTTCTTTTTATGCAGATTATTCTTTATTTAGAGCTGATAATGTTCCGATCTTTTCTTTTCTTTTTCATTCCAAGAAAATGAGGATTACATCATATGTAACTTATCCAATGGTGGAAAGAATTATAGCAATAATATGATAATTTCTATTCTTATTCATAAATATGCATGTTCCTTCTATAAAGGGAGAAAGTAGTCTTTCATTTTTTTGACTGTTAAAGTATCATGCATTAAAGAGGAGTATTAGGTGATGTGAGAAAGAGAGATGGAGAAGGGAGCAAAAGAAGGGTGTTGATTTAGAAGAACTTTAATTTTGATGTAGACAAGTTTAGGTATTTGATGATGAATATTTGTGGGTTGTATGAGCACAAGTGTGTGTGTGTGTGCTGTTCAAAAAGGCAGATTCGGACACCTGAGGGACAATTGCAAGGACTGAAAAGTTTGGTATGTTTTGTTGTTTTCTTAATTTCCAAAGTTTATATTGCCATTCACATTCGTGCAACTCTCTTATGGTTAGTATTCCTCCAGTTCAAAAGACGACCTTTTTTAAAATAATAATATTAAAAAAAAATAAACTTTTGAATATCACAAAGGATCTATCCAAATATTTCGTTTTCCAAAAGATATCGAGTAATCTTTACTATTCAAAGTTGTAATGCTGATCTCTTTAGTGATCCATGAAAATCTAGAAACACAAGAAAATTTGAGAAGTAACTGCCATCTAAATACATTATTCTCTCAAACTCATTTACAAACAAATCAAATTAAGGTAGTTAATGAAGCAAATCTATATTTATCCATGAATAGAGTGTGATCATCATAATATTATATTATATGATGTGGATGTGTTGGTTCTTGTACAAGATTAGTGGTTTAGGTTTGGGTTGGTTGGCATAATGGGGGTAGCTTGGCTAATATTGGTAAGAACATTTTGCCTAATTGGGAAGTCATTATTTCAGTTTAATGCATCAACTAATTTCATGATACATGGAGAATTAGAATTTTATTATGTGAAATAAATAAATTTCTTATCATAATCTATGTTCTGGTGGGTCATTACTATTTAAAGCCTATTCTCCAATTGATGATATTATGGATTGCTTTATTTGTCTACCTCAAATTTCATCCCACTTTGGATTATTTTTTTCTTATCCTTCCGAATTTTAAAGGTTTATTTTTACTTTAATTGTATATTATAATTCGTATCGCAAATAAATACTTTTTCCATTTCACTAAATTAAATAACTTTTAATTTCTCACAGAGACAAAAATAATCATAAATTATCATCGATTCTATAAAATTTTTATTCTAATTTATTAAAACATCTTTTTTTATCAATTCTCCATAATTGTATATTTTTACTCTATTAAATATTTATTTTTTAGTTGATACATAAAGACAAAATAGAAAAATAAAAAAAATATATAATTAATACTGTTTGAGATTTAAAAATTGTCAAGCTGAGAGAAAAAAATTAAAAATTATCAAAATTAGATGAAATGCAGGTAGTATTATATTAGTAAATTGAAAGCAACTCCCAATACTTAAAAAAATTAGAGGAAAAAGGCCATCAACTTCATAAACAGTGATGGAATTAATCAACAGGAAAAGATAATATATTCCAACATTTGGAATTTTTTTTTAAAATTTATTGGTCAAATCTTTTGAGAAAGTATACTGGAAAAATAGAATAATCCTTACAATTTGAATATGGATGTTCTTAGAAAAGAATTTGAATATTGTTTCGGATAATTAAATATAACTTTCATTTGGGGGATTCAAATCATTAGTCTTAATCAATCTTTAAAAATAATATTGAAGGGAAGTTATTCTTTATTTCGAATTTATTCTCCTCAATAAAAATTACTTTCTTTCTATTTAAAAAAAAATTCAAATCTATTTATTAAAAAAAAAAAGTTTTGCTAAATAAATTTTAAAAATTAAGTAATATTAATTTTATTATTTGTCGGAATTTCTTTTACGGAAAATTTATGAAAGTTCTTTCATTTAAAGCATATTCAGTGGGAAGTAATCACTATCATCTTTGAAATAGGAAACAAGAGTGGTGTGATATAAATGTGCTTCAACAACTACCATATGAAATAGGAAACAAGAAATTGTGATAATGAAGAGTGAGAGTTGGTATGGTGTTAGATATGACCTAACCAATTCTCATAACCAAATAAATGCCTTCCAATAAGGAGACCTGTCCTCTTGATATTAGGATTATTAATGGACATCTAAATTATAGAAACACTCAATTACATGATAGAGATATATTATCTTCTTTTTTTTTTTCCTTCCAAATAACTTTATCTTATATAAATAACTTCTTTTGCGAGGAAATTTGATAGCATATATACGTATTTAAACTGTTCGATTACACATACGTCACTGATCGTATAAATCAGATACGTACATACTGAATTATTATTATTTTTTCTTTTTATTTGAAAATAATCACTCCAATCAGTTCAACAAGAAAAATTGAAATGTTAGTGTAACAAGTTATTTTTATATTTATAAAGTCATTGATCCACAGTGTAGTTGAAGTATTATGAGAAAAACATTGGCAGACTAAATTCTTATTTTTATATATAATTTACAAACTAGATGGTAATTAACTTTTAAAGTTGATGTGAAAAAATATAATGACAAACTTAATAATGAATTTTGAAGGATGTAAATTATTATTGTTTATGAGGACTTAAATTTAATGATTGCACACTTGCTTAATCGTACTTGACTGTATTGAATATTGATTGCTCTTTCAACTAATTAATAGGCAAATTTGATATTTTAGGCATTTTCGGATTTTTGAATTTATAAATTTTTGTTATTAAATTTTTAAATTTTTATTTGATGGTATCGATATATATTTTTTATTTATAGTAAAACAATCAATTTATCATGCTTGTCAATAAGAAAATAAAAAAAATAATAATAAAATACCCCGCCCTACCACAAATATAAATTTACTTTCCCTTGGCAATGGAGTTCACTTTTCATAATTAACATGTTAATTATTTAATAAATCTCTATTTTCTTTTATTTTTATTTTTTTATTAAGAAAAAGAAGATGGGCTAATGCCTAACAAAACCAAAAAGAAACATCTCAAGTAGGCAGTGCCTACAATGTCATCAAGGAACCAAGCTCCAATGTCACTTTTCGTAATTAATATGTTAATTGTTTAATAAATCTCATTTTTTTTTAACTAAAGAAATGGAAGAATAAAAGCTTGAATACGAGACCTCTCAATATTTTGCGATCAACTTTACCCGTAAAAAATTTCATTGAAACTAATAAATCCCTATGTAATGTGACTTATTATTGTAAAATATAGTTAAAAGTAAGTTAAGTTGCTAGTTTTTTTTTACTATGGTTAATTATCTGTAGTTAGTTTTATTTGTCAGATAGTTAACTTTTAGTTTAGTTTTATTTCTATTTTTTTTCACACATTCTTTTTGTGTATATAAGCATTAAAACAATATGTAATTTCTAATCTTGTGATGAATGAGAAATTAGTTACAGATCTGCTTTCTCTCTCTAAGCTCTATTGAGCTATTTGTTCTTTCTCTTTCCTCTTCTTAAAATTGTTCATGGTATCAAAACAACAAAGATCCATTTCTTAGTTGATGGAAATTCTTTCTTTCTGATCTTGTGAATGAAATGGTGAATCAAGAGGATAGAAGTAATGCAGATCCATCGACAAATGGTGGAAATGCAGATCCATCGACAAATGGTGCAAATGCTGGAGATAATCGATCAAGGACAATTGCTGTGGATTATGAAGAAGATACTCCAAGATTGCATAGCTCAGATCATCCAGGTATGATTTTTATAGCTAATCCTTTAACTGGAAACAACTTCATGAGCTGGAGTATGTCAATCATGAATTCTTTGGAGGCTAAAGATAAGTTAAGGTCCATTAATGGTTCTATTAGCATTCCAGAGAGTAGTAATGAATATAAGAGGTGGAGAAAGGTTGATTGTATGATTAAACAATGGATTTGAACTCTATGGCAAAAGTGATAGCAGATTCGTTCATATATAGTCCTAATTCTAAAGTGCTTTGGGATAGGTTGGAAAAGAGGTTTAGGGATAAGAATAATAGTCCTCAGTTGTACCAGATTCAAAGAGAGATAAGTTTTACTGAATAAGGAAATAATTCATTAGTTGTTTATTACAGCAAACTTGCTAAATGTTAGGATGAGATGAACAGGCTTGAGCCTTTACCAGTTTGTAACTGTAATGGATGTAAATGTGACTTGAATAAGAAACTTGAACTGATTGATATGAAGCAAAAGATCCTATAATTATTAGAAGTCAAATTCTTGCTTCTGATCCTTTACTTAGTGTGGACAAAGTTTATTCCATGATCTTAAGGGTAGAAAGGCAGAGACAAATTCAAGCTCAACATTCAGAGACTTTGAATGCATCTACCATGACGGCAAGGAGTCAGACTGCTGGGAAAGGCAACTGGAAGAAAAAATATTTGAAGAAGAAAGAAGAAAAGTATAGTGAGCATTGTAAAAGTAAAGGTCATGAGAAGGACACATGTTTTAAGATTCATGGTTATGCTGATTGGTGGAAAGAGATGAAGTAGAAGAAGGGGAATGTAAAAGGGAGTTACAAGGCTAAACAAATCAACATGGAAAAATCTCCTCTTGATGATGTAGATGATTCTGAAAAACACAAGAATAGCTTTCCTGATTTGATTGCCACAATTCAACAGGAACTAGCAAGATTGCTGAAAGGAAAACAGTTGGTGGATGCAGCGTATATGAACTTTGCAAAGGCAGAATATGCAGGCAATTATGTACACTATTATTTTAATGCAAGAAAGAAATATATGGCAATTAATAATGATGTGTTGGGCAAATGGATTGTGGATACTAGGGCTTCAACTCACATATTCAGTAGGAGGGATGTTTTCTTAATATGACTGAAGTTGCTAGCCCACAATAGTACATCTTCCAAGTGGAGAAGTTACAAAGGTGAAGTTTAAAGAAAATGTTAAGTTTAGACCTAATTTGGTGCTTAAAAATGTCCTGTACATTTCTTCTTTCACTCACAATCTATTGTCAGTGAATAAACTTTCTAAGTCTGCCTCAGTGATGTTAAGTTTTTACCCAGACTGCTGTATTTTACAGGACCCGATGACTAAGAGAGTTTTGGCCATAGGAAAGGTTGTGAGCAACCTATACTTGGTGGATAAAGATGCTTTTTAAGGGAATGAAGGTGTAGATGATATAAAAGCGTATTTCTTAATTCCGTTGAGAAAGTTAAGTCCTATAAGCAAAATAACAGTATCATTTCTTCTACTGTATGGCACAAAAGGCTTGGACATCCTTCTTTGATTGTAATGAAACATTTGACATATAATAAAGGTATTTTTGAAGAAAGTTGTTGTGAGATTTGTCCCTTAGCCTAGGAAACAAAATCTTCTTTTCCAATTAGTTAATCTACTGTTGAATCTATTTTTGAGCTTATTCATGTTGATATTTGGGGTCCGTATAAACAAGCTTCAATGTCAAGAGCCTATTATTTTCTGACTATAGCAGATGAATTCAATAAATGTACATGGACTTATTTGATGATGCATAAAACACAGATGTATAGGATATTTAGATTTTTTATAACCATGGTCAGAACTCAGTTTGGTTGTTGTATTAAAACCATTAGATCTGACAATGGAACAGAATTCTTGAGCATTACATTTTAAGACTTGCTGAAGGAGAATAGAATAATACATCAGAAAAGTTGTGTTTATACTCCTTAGCAAAATGAGACTGTGGAGAGAAAACACTTACATCTGTTTCAGGTATTATGGTCTTTGATGTTACAAGATGGTTTGTCGAAGAATTTTTGGGGAGAGTGTGTTCTTCATGCAACTTACTTAATCAACAGATGGTCTGTTGTTGCATTATCATGAAGGACTCCTTATGAAGTTCTGTTCAACAAAAAGCCATCTTATGATGCCTTGAAAATTTTTTGTTGATTATGTTTTTCTGGAGATGTAAAGCCACACAAAGATAGGTTCTTAACAAGAGCTTATAAATGTATTTTCTTGGGATATTCACTGTAGATACGGGGTCCCGAGGCAGCCTATACCAGGTGTGACGTACGCCAAACCAGCTAGATTTTTTGAGGGGCCCACTTTTAGGGTCCGAGAGAGTTCGCGTCTAGATTTTGGGTAATATGAGATAATATGGAATCACTACCTAATAGAATATTGAGAAAATTCATCTAACCACATGAAATCTTTAGACACTTTTGAGGTATTTTGGGTCACTACCTATGACGCGCGTTGAACTCGCTTTATTATTTTCCCTGAAGGCCGGCTTTTAGGCTCTAAGAGGGTTCATGTCTAAATTTTGGGCAAGATGAGATATCATAAAATCCCTACCCAATAGAATATATACCTGAAGATAAAAGGGGAGATCGGAGTCTTAAATCATATAGAACCAAACGGGGCCGAAAATCATGCCAAAAACTCTTCGGGGGGGCCAAAATCGGTAAGGGGCCTAGACGGGCGAGGGGCGGCCTTATTCCTTGTTAACATGCACTAATTTCACCACTGGATAACCCTAGGTTGGGCTAACTCGGGACTCGGTGTCTACACAGTCTCTCATCATCCTTTTCCCCTTCTGGCGTTTTTGCTCCTCGAAAATCATAGAATTTAATTTTGAATTGAATTCCAATTCTGATTTTCGGGATTTTTGAGAGTTAATTTCTATTTTTCCGTTTCAAAATAAAAAAATTTGGATTTAATTGACTTTATTATTTTCCTAAAATCTCGTTTTTAGAGGAAGAGATACAAATAGTTTTTTTTGGAGATGCAGAAGGAGAGTAACATTCTGTATTTTTTATTTTCCTAAAAAAACGAAAATGATTTTTCTTCTCTTCTGACGACCGGAGTTTGAACCTTTGATTGGAGAACCGTGCTTGAGATAGGGAAATTGATTCTCTTTTCTTGAGACAGAGTTTTTTTTTAAAATTTTTTCAAACAAGTTATTGAGTTTTTAGAGAGAGAAAGCTTGAGTTCTTCTTAGTTTTTTGTTTGATTCTTGTGGATTTTTTACAAGGAAAATAATTCAAGATCTACCTTTTCCAAATTGATAATTTTGAAGGTAAAGAATTCTAGTTTAAATTTCTCTCTCACCTTTTATTTCCACCATTGATGGATATTTAGAAACTTTTTAATATGTGATATTTTGTTTATTTTTTGCGTTTAATTTGTATACTTAGATGTTATTTCAAGTTTCTCGCATGAAAATCATGTTATAATATGTGAAAATTGTTTGAAATAGCATTGTTTTGCTTTGAAACTTTGAAGAAAAGCTTCATTGTGCATTTTCTCACTTCCTGCCCACGTGGTACGGGAAGGAGGTGAGGGATGGCTTGCCCGCCCCTCGAGGGGAGGCTGCTGTGACACGCGCCGAACCCCAGGAGGCCCCGAAAATCTGCTTTTAGGGTATTCGAGAGAGGTTCATAAGACTTGCAAAAGATTGCAAGGGCGTCTATTTTGAGCAATAAGGAGGTATTTTGGAGTCGCCACCTAATAAAATATTAGGGAAGCTCATCTAGCTTCGGTGAGCCTAAGACAAGCGCATGTATCTATTTTTGGCAACAAGCAGTATTTTGGAATTCCCATCCCAATAGAATATTAAGATGGTTCATCTAACCTCATTGAGCCTAAGATAACATACATTGGTCTATTTTGGGCAGCAAAAGATATTTTGGAGTTCCCACCCTAATAGAAAATTAGGGTGGTTAGTTTAACCTCATTGAGTCTAAGACCAGAGAAAGTTCGGAACTTCCCATTTATTCATATCTTGGTTAAAATTACAATTGAGTTTTGAATTTAAGATTTCATCCATTTTCTCATTCATTTAAATGCAGTAATTAGAGCACATATTAATCGCATAATAAAAATGATAAATAAAAACAAGATAAAAAAGGTAAATAAAAATACAACAAATTACAATAAAATTAGGGACGGAATACAACCCTCAATTTAAATGAAATGTAAATCATACATAAAACAGGGTATTTATTAAAGATTAGGACATTGGTCCTCACATGCATAGTTAAAGAAAATAATTTTAAATTGACAATTTATTTGGATGAAAAAACTAGGATATTGGTCCCATTTTATTACCACTCCACGGAGGGTTACTACGATCACGGCACTACCACTTTAAATCTCAGAAGGGTTAGCACGATGGCGGCACTACCATTCTACGGAAGGTTAGCATGACCACGACACTACCACTTAAGAAGGGTTAACACGATGACGACACTATCACTCCACGGAGGGTTAGCACGATCACGGCACTACCACTTCAAATCTTAGAAGGGTTACCATGATGGTGGCACTACTATTCTACGGAAGGTTAGCACGACCACGACATTACCACTTCAAAAGGGTTAGCACGATGATGGCACTACCACTCCATGGAGGGTTAGCATGATCACGGTACTACCACTTTAAATCTCAGAAGGGTTAGCACGATGGCGACACTACCATTCTACGGAAGGTTAGCATGACCACGGCACTATCACTTTAAAAGGGTTAGCACGCGACACTACCATTCTATGGAAGGTTAGCACGACTACGGCACTACCACTTCAAATCTCAGAAGGGTTAGAACGATGGCGGCACTATCATTCTTTGGAAGGTTAGCATGACCACGACACTACTACTTCAAAAGGGTTAGCACGATGACGGCTCTACCACTCCACAGAGGGTTAGCACGATCACGGAACTACCACTTCAAATCTCAGAATAGTTAGGACGATGGTGGCACTACCATTCTACGGAAAGTTAGCACGATCATGGCACTACCACTTCAGAAGGGTTAGCACGATGACGACACTACCACTCCATAGAGGGTTAGCACGATCAAGGTACTACCGCTTCAAATCTCAGAAGGGTTAACACGATGACGGCACTACCATTATACAGAAGGTTAGCACGACCACGGCACTACCACTTCATAAGGGTTAGCACGATGACGGTACTACCATTTTACGGAAGGTTAGCACGACCACAGCACTACCACTTCAGAAAGGTTAGCACGATGACGGTACTACCATTCTATGGAAGGTTAGCACGACCACGGCACTACCACTTCAGACGGGTTAGAACGATGACGGCACTACCATTATATAGAAGGTTAGCACGACCACGACACTACCACTTCCAAAGGGTTAGCACGATGACGGCACTACCACTACACATAGGGTTAGCACGATCAGGACACTACCGCTTCAAAAAATGATAACACGCCGACAACATGGCGACAATCACCCCAATAACATCATCCAGTCCGGAAAGATGACTGCCTCAAGTGCGTGTCTCTTTTCTTCTTTTCTCTGAGTTTTGGCTCACCTAGGCACCCATGAACTAGCTTTCCCAAAAATGGGGGGCAACTGTAGACATCGGGTTTCGAGGCAGTTTAGATCAGAGTTATCCAATGATGATTAATTGCCTGTTCACGGGCAAAAAGGTCAGAAGTGATGATTTTCTTATTAAATTTGCTTTTTAGAGATAAAAAATAAAAAAATTTAAAAATAAAAATAAAAATAAAATAGAAATTTAAAAAAAAAAAGAGTTTGGAATTATTGTGATTTGATCAAAATTGTTATTGAAAAAAAAGTTTTTGGTCGTTTGCGGTAGCCGAGCGCGAGGGGGACCTCCCTTATGCACCAGGCGAGCGCGCGCTGGCGCTGGGGAGCTCGTCCTTGCGCTCGCCCGTGCGTGTGCGACGTCACTTGCCCGTGCGCAACAGATGCCTGTCGCGCTCCTTGACGGGTGTCGGTCAGCCCTAGTCTACCGGAAATGCGATTTTTGCCCCTTTTTCCATTTTTTCTTGATTTTATTTTGACTTTTCACCATTTTTCCCGGAATTTTTAATGATAATTTCTATTTTTGAAACCAAATTAAGGAGAATTTAATAAAAATTCAATTTCTTTCCTTAATTGATGATATTTTCCTTTTTTATTGATATAAATAGAAAATTATAGAAAGAGAAAAGGGGGGGATTCTTTTAGGTTAAAAATTTTCTTTTCTTCTTTTCTTCTTCATCAAAGAAATTCTCTCTACACTTTTTTCTTGAGAATTTCTTTCTGTTCAAATAAATTTCTTGAGGTTTTAAACTTCATTTTTTAATCAATAATCATTTTTGAGACAAAGAAATCAATTTTTTGTTCTTGAGAATTAATTTATTTTTCTTCTATTATTTTTTAAGCAATTTTCTATTGGAATAAAATTCCAATTTTTATAATTTTTATTTCTACTTTGTGAATTAAAGTAAGGAAAATAGATCATATTTTTCCTCCATCGAATCCGAAATCTGAAAAAATTACTTAAAAAATACGAGAAAAGGTTTTATACGCGAACCCTCTCGGACTCTAAAAGCAAGCTCTCCGGGAAAATTACCAAGCGGGTTCAGCGCGCATCACATTCACCAAGACAGAAAGGATACAAATTATACAATCTTGAAGAAAATTTTTTTTATTACTTCAAGAGATGTAATGTTCAAGGAGGAGATATTTCCATACAAGTTAGCAGATGGAATAGTTTCTGATGTAGTAGTTTCATTACCTTTTGTTGACATTTCAACTGATTCTTGTTTTGTCCTAGAATTTCCATATGCAAATCATTTAGCTGATCTTGAACATGATTTTAGCAATCAATCAGCTAGGACAAATGATGTCTCAGACATAAAAAAGGAGGTTAGAGATCAATCAACTAATCAATTGAGAAGAAGCAGCAACCACAGGAGAATTCCAACATGGACGTCAAATTTGTTGCTAACAATGTTTATCATTTTTCAAGTGTTTTAAAACCCTCGAGAGCTGATGATAAGCAGTACACTCGAAATACTTTTCCATTTGTTTCATCACCAAACTTCTCTGTAGCATACCTTTGTTTCTTAGCAAAGGTCAGTGAACTCAAGGATCCCAAATACTATCATAAAGCCAAGGCATTCCAGAATAGGAGATTAAAGATGAGCTAAATGCTTTGGAGAAGAATGGGGCATGGGAATTGACATTCTACCATCAAATAAGACAGCAATTAGTTTCAAATGGGTGTATAAGACGAAGTAAGGGCTGATGGTTCAGTGGATAGATATAAAGCAAGGTTAGTAGCCAAGAGCTATAACCAAGTGCAAGGGTTGGATTATACAAATAGTTTTTCACCTGTGGCTAAAGTGGTTACTGTGAGAATTTTTCTAACATTGGTTTCAACCAGGAATTGGAGTTTTTACCAACTTGACATTAATAATTCCTTCTTACATGGCTTTGTTGATGAAGAATTGTACATGTTACCACCTGCTGGATATAAGAAGGCTAAGAAGGGAGAAGTTTGTAAGCTTAAGAGATCATTATATGGTCTCAAGCAAGCATCAAGACAGTGAAATTTGGAATTGACTTTTCAATTATAGATTTTTAGTTTCAAGCAATCAGCTCATGATCATTGTTTTCGTTTATTAGAAAAATTCACAGTTTGTGGCAATCCTAGTTAATGTAGATGATATATTGTTGACTGGGAGTTCAAAGGAAATAATTAATCCGATAAAGAAGTTTACAATAAAAGATCATGGCCATGCTAAGTATTTTCTTAGATTGGAGTTGGCTAGATCTGAAACTGGAATCTGTAACACCCCTTATACCTCATAAGAGAATAAGAGAGTGTAACAAAAAATATCCAGGTTTCAAAAATCAGGAATATAAAATTTCAACATTTACTCAGCCTATACATACTGACTATTCAAATATCTTCAACAAAATCCATAATAATTTACAATATTAAAAGTTGTCTCAGAATACATACATGTATTTATATTGTACAAAGAAACATAATTTCAAGCCAAAAGATAACATTTACATAGATTATAACAAAATGTAGGCCCTATATGCAAAATCTTCTATGATTATGTTGGCCTTGGTTGCTGCGAGATGTCCTTGGCACTCGCTATATCATCGGTACCTACACGGATGAAACACCCGTGCTAAGCGTAAAGTTTGGGGGAGAATTAACATGAAATGGACGACTACTCACAGTAGTCATCGAGAACCATATACACACAATGCATGCACACATACAATCCATAAATAGATATTCTACGTGAAATAATAACATTCAATACAAATAGGGTAGAAATAATAACATATTTTTTATGAATACATTTTCGGATCACATACATATATACATTGCATTTACTGATGTCAAGTTGCCTGCATTTTCTTAAGGAGGTGGATAACGAGAAAAATATTAAATAGAGGTACCTGTAGGTACAAAACCGAGGTACCCAGAGGTACAATCCATTTTAATTATCTTCTTAAATTTCATGTGACAAATAGTGACCCAAACGGGGCCCACAAAATAGAACAGAGGCTGTAGCAATCAGAGTCCATATAGGCATGCCTATCTATTCATGATCTGCTCTAAAGGAGGCACAAAAGTACTTTTCATAATTATAAATAATTCACGTATTTAACACATCATTTAGTTGAAATTTGCATATAAGAGACATACTATTATCATGTAAATATTCAAAAATATTAACATAATATATAGTAGTCACATAAATAATTCATAAAATAATGCAAAAACTTAATAAATATCATTTCTTAATATTAAATAATCATTATATCAAATTTGGTACGAATCGGAGTTCGTTTAGTAGCAAAACGGACAAGGGCTTACGGCACACTTGCAAAAACACGCTAAAGCACAGATATGTTTTCTGGAGCATGGCTGTGTTTTCAAAACACAACTGTGTTTTCGAAAACACAGTTGTGTTTTTCTAGAAACACAGCGTTGTGTTGCTCTGCTTTAAAAATTTCAACCCAAATTAAACATTCAAATCAATCTTTCACCCAAATAGCTTCCAAAACCAATATATTTCACACTCAACTAACTCTCATATACTGTCAATAATCTTTCTAAGCATCAATTAACAAATACCCAAATTAATTTATCAATTATTCAAAAAAAATTAAACATAGAAGTTAGAAATTCCTAAACCTCAAAAATTGATTCCTTCACTTTTTTTTGTCACCTCTTTTCCTTTTTATTTTTACTTATTTCTACCCTCAGCTACTCGTCCTTCAATTACATATAAAAATTCAATAATGTCTCATGACTTCAAAATTCAATTCTAGGGATTAAGGGGTAGAAGATAATAAATAGTAAATATTTCTTACCTTAATGCTCCAAATCACACACTTAAACTTGACTGAACCACTTGGATTATACTTGAATTATAGGAGAAAAATTAATTGAATTTACAGTGAGAGAATGGTTGACTTGAGGAGAGTCTCGGCTGGTTCTTTTCTTCCCAAAGCCAGCCGAAATTCATAGCTTATAAAGCCATGAAGTCTCTTCTAAATTCTGGAGGAAAAATGTGTTAAATTTTAATTAGTTTAACTTACATCTTTAGCAATTAATCCATTTTCTTTCTTTACTTCATACATTCAACTCTCAATTAAATACAATTATACATTGACCCATCTAATAAATTAAATTCTTACAATTTAATCCTCACATACCGAATTAATCCCCAACTATTAAATTATTTTCAATTATATCCTTAACTTATTAACTCAATTATTTCTATTTTCCAACAAATATATCCTAATTATATACAAAACGACTAGGGTATAAATTGGGGCATTACATAATCTATGTGAACCAGAGGAAATATGTGCTGAATCTCATCAATTCAACAATGTTGTTAGGAGCTAAACCTACTGCTACTCCTCTTCAGAAAGGGTTCAATCTATCTGCTAATACTGGAACAGACTTAGATGAGGACATGCAACATCGATACAGGTAAATGATTGGTCAGTTGTTTTATTTAGGTTTTACTAGGCCTGGCATAACTTTTGCTACTCATCAATTAAGGCGGTTTGTTCATAAACCAATGGATATTCATTGGGATTATGTTATACATATTCTAAAATATCTAAAATGATGTCCATCATTGGGATTTTTCTTTCTTGCAAAACTCAATATGGTAGTAGGGGCTTATGCAGATGCCGACTGGGCAGCTTGCATTTATAGTAGAAAATCAGTTACAGGTTTTTGCATTTTTTTAGATAGTTCATTGATTTCATGGAAATCGAAGTAGCAGAGACTGAATACAAAAGTATGGCTACTATAGTTTCTGATATTCAATGGATCTCTTATGTTCTCAAGGATTTAGACATTTCTTTACAGCTCCCAATTTCTCTGAAGTGTGATAACAAGGTTGCCCTTTATATAGCAGCGAATCTTGTCTTCCATGAACGTACCAAATACATTGACATTGATTATTGATAACATTGTCGAGAAAAATTCCCGTGATCTGTTACCTGCAAGAAATAATAAAGGACCTGTGGAGATTTATGAATACTCCGACGGTCAAGTCAGTAATTGATGAATAATGAATGAAAATTCAAAAAGAATTCGAGAGAATAGAATACCTGATTTTCTGCCTATTTATAGAGTTGTGTAGTAGCTTTTGAATAGGAGTTTATGTTCCTATTTAGGTAGTACCCCAAATTAAGCAATATTCCTTTTTATAATTGTTTAGTTATCAATTGTCATATTGTGAGAGATCAGTTGAAAGCAGGGTTTATTGATGCTACACATTTGTCCACATCTTTGCAAGTGGCAGATATCTTGAACAGTCCACTCTTCAACAGGTTAAAGTCCAAGTTCGGTTTAGTGGATTTTCACCAAGCTCCATCTTAAGGGGGGATGTAAAATATAGTTAAAAGTAAGTTAAGCTACTGGTTTGTTTTGCTATGGTTAATTGACTGTAGTTAGTTTTGTCTATGAGATAGTTAACTTTTAGCGTAGTTTTTATTTCTGTTTTTTTTTCACACATTCTTTTCATGTATATAAGCATTAAAACAATATGTAATTTCTAATCTTGTGATAAATGAGAAATTAGTTTTAGATCTACTTTCTCTCTCTAAGCTTTGTTAAGCTATTTGTTCTTTCTCTTTCTTCTTCTTGAAATTGTTCAATTATCAACAATAAAATTCATATAAAAAAATCAACTATAAATTACTATTTCTTAGTTCATAAATATATCCTTCGTCGATGCAGGAATATATTAGAAAATTGTATAGTTTCGATAATATTAACTAATTTTTCTCAATATATATGAAAATTGTGACAGGCTTGCCGCTTATATTGGTGAGACTGAGAAAGTGGATAATACATAATTTGTCCCTTTTTATTTGTGTAAATTTTTCACTTAGGCAATTCTAGACAATAAGAGTTTAAAAAGATGTTTGTAAAGTACTTGTATTGGCCTAATTCAGATGTTGCCGTTATGTTTTGGATATAGGGTGAATATATAGAAATGAAGTCGATAGAGTATATATTGATTGCAATGGAGCTAGAGTGAATGTGATATGAAGAGATAGGAGGAGAAGTAAGTGATATGGAAAGTAAAGTATGCAGAGCTGAATAAAGTATTTGGAACGTATTTGTTATGTGAATGTATAGAATTGAGGTATAGAAATGTCTAAGCATAAGACGTGATAAATTTTGAGGAATAAATTCTTTTAATGGGGAGAGAATTGTAAGGACCCAAAATACGCCATAGCCGTATTAAAACATGATTAGGTTGAAATGGAAACCGAATGCACATGATTGAGCGACGGAAGTGTCAAAAAGAATGCAACTGTCCTTAAACGAAAAGTTTCGGCAAGAGTGGTCGTTTGCCAATTATTAAAGTATGACATATGTGTATAAAAGAGAGAGTATTGCGGACCAATGTGTTAAATGAAAGTTATGTGTACGCAAATGTCTTATTAGAAGAGAAATTAAGGATTAAGGAGAGATTTTACATAAATATCAAAAAAGTAACCAATCAAGGGAAGAGATGTTTTATTAAGGGCTAAGTATATGTGTGTATAAGAGATGAAGAGAGAGGAAGGGAGGAAAAGGATTATAAAAGACACAAATCAGATTTTCTACTCTCTCTTCACGCCTCTTGCTCTCTTTCTCTCAAGATATAAGATGAATTGAAGGTTGTAACACCCCAATACCCTTTGGGATAGTATCGAGGCACCACGCACGTAAAACAAGATACATACATATACACATACTGAAGCGGAAGAATTTAAACCAAATAATGGATCAAATTAACCATATATTAAAACAAAAAAGCATTCTTATAACAAATACATACATATACCAAAAATGCTATATACATATACAAGGTATCAAATACATATAACAATCCTTTACATATACATATACATAGCTATACAAAACATTATAGCATAAGACAAAAAGATCTACAACTGATACTCTTAGTGGCTGACCTGCAGATACCCAACCTCGGAGACGAACCTGCCACCTATACGAGAAAACACCCGTGCTAAGCAATAACGCTTAGTGGGGAGGAACAAAAACCAAGAGAAACATATATATATATATAACCATATGCAACAATCATATCATAATAACAAGAGTAAGCAATATTCATACATAAGTATTAAACTTTACTTTCTCATCATGCCAAACTTACCATAGCATAACATAACGTTTCCAACACAAGTATTCACATATAAGCATTTAATATTCGAATATCAGTAAACTGCATAAAGTCCATTCTTTATAACTTGACTTTACTTAAATACATATACGTATAAACATATAATCATTTCTATAAAAAAACAATAGCCTGATTTCATAATGAATAGTGGATACAGGTACTATTGAGACCGATAGGACACAGTATTAGAAGTATATAGAGACATGAGTCTTGAAACATATATACCTGAAGATAGAAGGGGAGATCGGAGTCTTAAATCATATAGAACCAAACGGGGCCGACTTATAAGACCCAAACGGGGCCAACATGTAGCAGTTGCACTCACACTTTAACCCTTAATAAGCATGCTTATCTATCTACTATTATGACCATTCAGGCTCAAACTAACTCTATTACTGCCATATAAATATCTCTTGGCAAACCCGTATAGAGTAAGTCACAATAATCAATTCGTATAAAACTATCCAATGGAACAACCATGAGGTTCATATGTTCATTTATGTAATCAAGAATCAATATTTTAAAATATAATCATATAAATCCAAAGAGTGAGAAACCATGCAAAGGAATCTCAAAGAAAAACATTTGTAGAATAGGGGTCAATCGCACTCGCGACTAGGGTCGCGCCAGGGCCTCAGTTGCACCCACACACAGCTGCGCGCTCGCGATAGGGAACACTCGTCCGAAGTTTAGCTCTCGCACTCTCTGTCGCGCTCGCGATAGAGCACACTCAGCAGGAGCTTGGCTGAAGATAGAAGCTCGAACTCTTGCCCAGTCCGAAATCCAGGCTCTCTGTCGCACTCGCGATAGAGGCGAATTTCAGACCTGGAAATGCAATCTCATCTCAACACAAGCACAAATCTCATACCAACTTCAATATAACATACATACAACCTCTATTCACTTAACAGATGCATTCGAAACATGCTAATAATCATTTTAGCAACAATTTAAACTTGTTAAAAATCAATTAAATTGGCAAGAATGCTCAATAAAACATCAAATCCAGAAATTTGCTATAACAACCTACCAATCCACTTTTCAACCTTCATAAACCAAAAATTACTTCAATCATGTTAAACATATACTCAAAACTCAACTCAAACATGTATTAAACACATTTAACAACTCAAATTTTCCAAAATTAAAACAAAATCACAAACCACATCAAAAACATCTAAACTCCCAAACCTCAAAATTTGCAGCTCTTAAACACTCTTCTTCAAGATCCAACATTTTCTTTGCCCTTGCGCTTCCTCTTATCACCCGATTCTTGTAATTAAACCAACCAAAACCACTTGAATCAAAAACTCACAAACTCAAAAACTTAACCAAAACGTAAAAAAAAAAGGAGAAGAAAATCCATCTTCCAACTTACTTCTTCAAACCCAAACTTATATCTCTTTAATTACAACCCAAACTCTTTAAAAATCAACCAACAAGAGGAAAGAAGAAGCAAGAAATGAAGAAAATAAAAGGGGAACGGGAAACGCAAGAAGAAGAACGGGAAACAAAGGGAAAAATCTGATTTCCCTCTCTCTTCCTTACCTCTTTTTTCTCTTTTCATTAATTGCTTCTAACTACCCTTGCCATGTGTCAATCTCCAATTGGTCTAATTTATTCAATCCTTGGCTTTTATCCCTTCAATGCTTGGCCAATATCCTATTAATCACTAAATCAATTTCTTTCTTTTATAATCTTTAATTCCTTTTTCAATTTAGTCCTTAATTAATCCAATACTCACTTGTACAATTAAATTAATCCCCTTTTTCCAATGCAATAAACTTGTAATTTCTACTCCATTTTGGGATGTTACAAAGGTATTCTCAAGTTTCAAGCTTAGATTGAAGAAAGATTATGAAAGTAAAGGAATTTGGCCAAGAGAGGAAAAGTAAGGGAAAGGAAGAAAGTGAAGTGGAAAGAAGCAAAGGTATATCTACAACAGGTTTGGAAATTAGAATTTTATGTATATGTTAATTTGTACTTTGATATATAACATGAGTTAAATTGAATGTGTTTTAGTTGATAGGTGATGGTTGTGGTGAGTGTTGGCTTAAAAAGTGATAAATTGTGCATGTGAATAGAGTTAGTGAAAAACTGTGTTAGGACACACTTAACCCCTAGCAATTTTTTTTTGCTATAATTCAGCGTATAGACCTCTAAATTATATGATTATAGTTGCATTTGAACCATGAATTCCATATCTACAAAAGTCATAGAAATTTACATGAGCTAATTTTAGTTCTAAGTGACCTAAAATTGGCCAAAAATGAAGGGTACCTGTTCTATTCGGGTCATAGGAACAGGTTGCATTGTTTTAATCCTATATGGAGTTTTAGAAGTCAAAATGATGTGTAATTGGTACCATTGAAAATCTAAGACATAGGGAAATAAAAGTATAGAAGACCAGATTTGCTAGAAATGCCTTTTGCTAGCTTAGATTGGACATAAAAATTGAGGGTCAGAGTCTGCCCTGGAGCAGACTCGGCATCGTGCCGACTCAGCACGTTTAGGTTCTGTGTCGACTCGACACACCAACTGTGATGCGCGCCGAACCTAACAAAGGCCCTATTTAGGTGAGACCTGCTTTTAAGACTCGAGGGATTGGTTCGCGTCTTTTTGATCTTGGGTGCCATGAGATATCTTGGACACCTCCTTTCCAATAGGATATTGGAAAGGATCATCTAACCTCATGACACCTTTAGGCACCTTTGAGATATTTTGGAGTCGCTACCCAATTTACGAGAAATTAAAAAAAGAGTTATCTAACTTCTATTGGTCTAAACCAGAGATGGTGTTCAGAATTTCACTCTTATTTATGTCTCGGTTAATTATAAATGAGTTTTCAATTTCATAGAATTCTATCTCTCATCTCACGGGATTAATGCATTTAACTTAAAGTGCATAGTAAGCATCAAGAAAGCAATAAATGAAGGCTGTAAAGAAAGAGATAAAA
The DNA here is from genome assembly GCA_947683425.1 of Excoecaria cochinchinensis. Lineage (NCBI taxonomy): Eukaryota > Viridiplantae > Streptophyta > Magnoliopsida > Malpighiales > Euphorbiaceae > Excoecaria > Excoecaria cochinchinensis. The sequence continues at coordinate 2,043,890 of CANTUQ010000083.1, forward strand.
TAAAGCAGTAACGAAAAGCAGTAAACACGCCAAGCACACAATTACAAGGGACATTAGGACAGAATACAATCTCAAATGAAAGAAAGCTCAAATAAAAATTGGGACGGAATACAATTTCAAATGAAAACTAAATAACATTGCCCCAAAATTAATTAATTGCAAGGGCCCACAAAAATATATGACATAAACTTAAAATAAAAAAATAAAATCAAATATAAAAAAGACATACATAAATCGAGATATTTATTCAGTTTAGGAATATTGGTTCCTTTTCGCTCACTTAAAGGAGGTTCGAAGAGTTGTTTGATCATTGGATCAAAAAAATCAGGATGAACGATTCCATTTTCATAAAATTTACTCTTCGTTTTATTCGTGACATTTTACATTCCTTGGCTAAAATGAGGGACATTGGTCCCAATTTTATTAATAAAAATTCTAATTTAGTTATAAAAATATTTTCGTTATTTTTTATCTTACATGAAACATTTTATTTACAATCAAACACAAACATAAAAAAAGAGTATAGAAAGATCTCATCCAACCGATATGGTCTCCCACGCGTCGTGACCCATCAGGGTGGTCACGAAAATGCTCACACAAGCCAATCACATTTAAATCCCCAAACAAAAATAACATAAAAAAAATATTAGTAATAATTCCCAACATTAATCAAATGAAAACCAATAAAACATAAGTTATGGTTAACAACAAGTTATGGCAACACTATGCAATAACACACAAGTATGTGATAATAATAAATAATAGTAATCAGGATAATAAGCATATAATAATAATAGCAATAACCAGAATAATATTAATTACAACAAAAATAATAATCGCATTAAAAATATCAACAGTAACAATAATACTAATAAGAATAAGAATGATAATAAAACCTTGAAAATAATAGTGATACAACAACATTTATATAAAATCAAATGAATGAAAACGATGAAGGAAATGGTAAACGTGTAGAAGGAAAAAACAATGTCCAAACCTAAAGGTAAAATATCACCAAAAATCATATCACAATAAAATCCAGAGATCTAATTTTCACACCCACAAAAGGGGTTAATAAAACAAATATTAAAAACACATCTACATAAACACAAGAAAAAAAAAGAATAAATAAGACAAAATAAATTGGTAAAAATAAGTCCAAGAATATATTTATCGTCAGATATTGATGATTTGGAAGCGGAATTCTTCGATCTATTTTTTTTTTTTTGTCAAGAAATAAAAATAAACTCCAAGAAAAGATTTAAAAATCTTAATTTTTTCTCACAAAAAATCACACAACAAAAATCAAGACTGATTTTTAATGTTTGGTGAGAGGACCTAAGTTTAGGAAATTAATTTTGCTTCCTTAAGCTAATCTCAACTCACCAAAATATTTTTGATTCAAGAAAAACAAGAAAAGATGAAGAGGAGAAGTGTTTTTCTCTCAAAAATAAACTTTTTCTCTCAAGGTAAACTCTCCAGATTTTTCTCTCCAAAAATCCCCCTCTCTCTCTCTATCTTCTTCTATTTATACCCCATTAATCCAAAAAACCCTATTTTAGTAAAAAAAAACGTTTAAAAAGGGTGAAAAATGGTGAAAAAAAAAACGAAATCGGCTGAAAAAAGGGACAAGGGGCGGCCTGCAGTGTGGCGGGCACCCAGCGCGGGCGACACTCCGAATTTTTTTTTAATACAAATCTTTTGGACACAAAATTAATATTTTCTACCCTCTTTTAATTTTTAATACCTAAAATATATATTTTTATTTATTTTTCTAAAAAATACAATTTTGACAAGGAACGATCGATTCTCACTTTCTCGCCGATAAATCGGTCTTTTGTTTTCATCATTGGGTAATTCTAATGTTGGACCGCCTCGGGACCCGGTGTCTACACCAACCTTCTGTCACGAGTTGGTACAATGGTGCCGACTTGTGATAGTCCCTTTTTTCCCTCGTTTTGTTTTCTTTGTCCCATTTACACAATTCCTTGGTTAAGTTGTTGTTTTGTAAATTGTAAAGCAATTTAATTGAAATCTTGGACCCCACTCATGAACTGGATTTAATTAACAATTTAATTTAATATATATGATAATAACAAATATATATTTATATATATAATCATTTAAATGAAATATATGCAACAAAATATTATTTTATTAAATAATATTATTTATGGGATGTGTATTGATTTAATGGGATAAATGAGTGTAGTTACATAAAGTGAACTAGCGAATGTTGTGCAAAGTGAAATTTTTAGTTGAGCCAGAATTTGATATAGATGTGGACATATATGGGATAGTGATTCGATACCTTCGGGTATCTAGTGACGACACCTCTCCGGTGTCGAGTGATTCGATAGCTTTGGGTATCTAGTGACAACACCTCCCGGTGTCGAGTGATCCGATACTTTCGGGTATCTAGTGTTGACACCTTCACGGTGTTGAGTGATATGATACCTTCGGGTATCGAGTGTAGACATCTTCATGATGTCAAGTGATCCGATACCTTCGGGTATCGAGTGCTCCCAATTGTCCACGCCTATATTGAATTCAAACTACAAGTGATTGTATTGTAATTAAAGTAATGTTAGAGATGAGTATGATTTAGGGGATTATTAATGAATATTTTGATAACATGTTAATTAATTATGACTAATGTATATGTATTGATGATATTACAAGACACATGTGCTATAAAGAAAAGGATGGGCGCAGTTGATATGTTTATTAAAGTAAAGTGTTCATATAGTTAGAGTTACGTGGTTCTGATTCCCACCGTCGGGATACGTAGGAAGGTTTGAATTCTATTCCAAGTAACCAAATCAGTGAAAACTATTAGTGTATTTGAACTGTAGTTAAGCAATAAGTGAATGTGTTTGTACCAACTCATAGAAAATTGATAAATGTCTTCAATCTTTGATGACTCAATTTGCATGTTCTATTGTGTGCACTCTCATATCCTCTTCGGGGGCTAAGGGGTGTTACAGTATACACACAGGTATACATATATATCTCTTGTAAAATTCAATTGAATTTTTGGTCTCTCATTTATTAAGGATATACACATGGGTGTACATATATATATCTTATGAAATTCACTTGAATTTTTGGTCTCTCATTTATTTAAGGTATACACATAGGGTATATACTTAGGTATACATATGTATACCTTGTGAAATTCACTTGATTTTTTGGTTAATCATTTATTAAGGATATATATATATATATATATATATATATATATACACACCTCGATTTATACATTGTGAAATTTACTTGAATTTTTTATTAATAATGTTATTTAAAAATATAGTGTTAATCTAAATTGATAACCATTCTACTTATATTTGTAACAACCCGATTTGGACTCTAATAGAATTTACAGTATTTTTGGTTGAGTAATTAGGAGTATATGGGTAAAAAAGGACATAATTGAAAGAGTATATAAGTTGCTGAGGGAAGAAATTATTTGAGGGAGTTTGGCCTAGATGATGAGTAAATGGATTGAGTGAGGGTTCTGTCGCGAGCGCGACAGAACACTCTAGCGAAAATTCAACAAAAATTGGATTTGTTGGGCTTTGATTAGAGTTTGAACACGTAGCAGCATAGGGAATTGACAGCTGGACTAGTGCATGAGATTAATAGAGTGAATTATATGTTTTGGGGACATTAATGCATTTTGGTGGCATTTAATGTGGTTGTTAACCTTTAATTGGGTTGGCCGGCTGTTCCTTCTCTTTTTTTTCTTTTTTTTTTTCATTTTCTGCATTTGGTTTCCTTTATTCTTCTTCTCTTTCTTTTGTTCTTTCTCTCGTGTTTCTTCTTCTCTTCTATTTGAGCACCTCAAGTTAAGCTTTAGCTTGGATTGGTTTGAAGAGGTAAGCGTGATGGATTTCTGGATTTCAGTAGTTCCTTTTCTTCTCATTTTTGTTTTTGATTTAAGGTGATTTGAATTTGGATTAAGTGTTTGTTGGGTGATTTTGTGCATGGAAGCTATTGACAAAACGAAAGACAAGGGCAAGGATAAGGTTTGAGCAAGAGGAGAAGTGAGCAAGCTACCTTAGAGGTTGGGATCGTGTGTGGTTTGTTTGATGCATGTTATTGAGTTGTTATTATACCTGATTAGTTTCTAAATGCAAGATAAGTGATTAGGAATTGAGAGTTTTGATCTAGTTCAATAGCTCTCTTAGTTGTTAAATCAAATATGATTTGCTATTGACGAGTAATTTGAAGTGATTATATGATTTGATGATTATGTACATGTTAGTATGCATGTGATTAAAGTATTGTGCGTGTAAAGTTGGCTGGGGTAGAGTTGTATTAATCAGCATGTGAGTTGAAGATCGGTTCTATCGTGAGGGCGACCTTTATCGCTAGCGCGATAAAGCTCGGTCATCTGAGCTTCTGCCGAGGAGTTCTCTATCGCGAGTGCAATAAGGAGTTTGGTAGTAGAGTTGCGGCTGGACTGATTTCCTTTCGTGGGCTCTCCTGTGTGCACGAGCATGACTGAGGCCATTTTAGTTTCTGTTGTGAGTGCGACAGAAGCAATCTAGCTCTCTGTCATTGGCGTGATGAGCTATAGCGAGTGCGACCTTCTTAGTACTTTAAATAGTCTTTGTTTATGATGTTATGCATGAATTTTCATTTATGCTTTACATGGTTTGCTTAGTTAATACTTGAATTGAGTTGATGGAAGTGACTTAATAGATACATGAATACTTGAAGAGCATTTGATTATGGTGTAGAGTTTATAAGTTCAAGCCTGAATGGTCATGCTAGTGGATAGATAAGCATGCTTATAAATGGGTTAGAGTGCAGCTACTAGAGTGGCACCGTGTGTGCTTAGATGTTGAATACCTTGTGTATTCAATTATTGAGTTAGGTCTCCATATGTTTTAATACTGTTAACCAGTATCCAGAGTACCCGTATCCACCATTGATGTGAATTCAGGCTACTAGATGTCCTGTATTGTATATGTGATGTAGTGGAGGCTATTCTATATCATATCCTCTATATAAAAATAAATAACAATGTTATATATATACGTATTTGAATATATCTTAGAGGTAGTGTAACACCCCGATACCCCTTGGGAGGATATCGAGCCGTCACGCACACAAACATAAATATACATACGGAAGCGAAAGCAGTAAATAAGATAAAAACGAATAGTTTACATTAATTACAAAATTACATAAGTATACACTGAACATTTACATGAACATAAAACTTATACAAAACGTATCTTACTTATACTTATACAAAAATACGGGCACAAAATACAAAAAGAAAACGACTTTAGCTCCTAGTGGCCGACCTGCAGATATGCGACGTGAACCGAAACTGATCCTGCAACCTACACGGGAAAAACACCCGTACTAAGCGATAACGCTTAGTGGAGAGGAACAGAAATAACAAAAAAAAAATAATAGAAACATTCACACAAGAATACCCATAGTATCATACGAAGCTCATTTGCATCAACATACTAAAATCGTTACAATAGCAAAAGCGGGAGATAGCTTAAGCAAAAACACTAAATCAAAATGATTATCAGAGAATATAACATGAACAAGCATTACATTCTCTTATACGTAAACACTTCGCTGTACATAATTCCTAATAACAATATCATACACTAGCCTGAATTTACACTGGTGGTGGATACGGGTACACTAGATACTGCGAACAGTATCAATCACTAGAAGCCGAGGCCTCGAAACATTTTGAGGAAAAACTTTTAGATACCCGAAGGTATCAAGCACTAGACGCAACGGGGTCAAACATTAGCAGTTGCAATCACTAGCCCTTTATAAGCATGCATATCTATCCACTACTATGACTATTCACGCTTACTCACTCACACTACATAACAATCACTCAAGCTATACAATAATAAAGAATTTCCTCATTAATCATAATTAGATATCACTATAAGCATGTCAATTTACAAATACTAGTTCAAGATAACAATAATCATAAGTAAGCATAAGTGAGAAACCATCCAGAGTATAATAAAATAAACATTTTGATACTCAGGGGAAGGTCGCGCTCGAGACAACCCGTCGCGCTCGCGACAGAGGCAAAGCTTGCCCCTCGTCGCGTACACGACACGCTGGATGCTCGCAAAAGACAGGCAGGAAGGCCTCTGTCGTACTCGCGACAGAGGGCGGGGTTCCCCATCACGATCACACGCAAAGGCGTGCTCATGACAAAGCATAACCCGGCAGACGCTCGATTTACCGAGCTCTATCGCGCTCGTGATAAAGACCAGACACTGGCCTCATCGCGTTCGCACTCGGAGGCACGCTCGCGATGGGGCTCGGCCTACCGAGCTCTCTGTCGTGCTTGCGACAAAGGGCTCCTCAGCACTCCCTTAGCCATCCCGCACTCTGTTGCGCTCACGACAGAGTCAAGAAACAGCCCAAAACTCTATTTTTCTGCAAAAATCAATCCAACCCAACACTTCAAAACCACTCAATCATGCTATACCAAGATAATCCATCACCCAAATGCATTCAAGAACATGCCATAACTCATAATACATTCAATTTACACTAATTATAAACAAGAAAAATAACTTAAAACATAATTGAACACCAAAACCATCAAACCCAGAATTTGAACTAAATTCATGCAATTTCACTTTATACTTCACATATATATCACTACAACGTTAACATAGTAAACCAATAACCCCAACTCAATCAAGCACATGCATTTAAACATAAGCAATATTCAAATTTTTGGAATTTAAACACTCAAACACATAATCCGAGAAGCAAGGGGTAAAACAACTCCCAAATCTCTTGAAGCTTCAAAACCAACTCTCCTTCAAGCTTTCACTTTCTCTTTCCCTTTATTGATCCTCTTGTTCGAAACTTGCAAGCAATAAAACCACTTAAATCAAAAACCCACAAACTCAACCAAGCCAAACAGAAAACGGGGAGAAGAAGAAATAGTCGAAACCCAAACCGAACTCACCTTACAACCAGTCCCTAACCACTTCGAAAAATAACTAAAACCTTGAAAAACAACACAATAAGAAAGAGGTAGAGAGCAGAAAATGAAGAAGGAGAGGAAAGAGCAAGAAAGAAAGAGAAAGGGCTGTAGCTTCCACGGGAAGCAAAACAATTTCTGCCCCTTCCTTCTCTCTTCCTTCTTTTCATTTAATGCTCTCACCTACCATGCTATGTGTCAAGTTCTCATTGATCCAATAATTCAAAATCTTGACTTCACCACTTTGGTCCTTGGCTTATCACTTCTTACTCACTTAACTAATTTCTTTCACTTATCCAATTACAATAATACCCTAATTACCCAATTAATTCCATAAATTCTACTAGGGTCCTTTTGGGATGTTACAGGTAGTGAAATGTTATCATTTACCGTATGTGATGTTTGTATGAATATGAGAAATTGTTAGAGCAAGAGCTTTTATGCAAAAAAGATTATATGTTGTTATGTGATGAGTATGACTATTGAGATGAAGCGTGTGCTTTTTTTGTGACTTCGATAGAAGTCCTTTATTATGTTTATCCCCACTAAGCGTTATCGCTTAGCACGGGTGTTTTCCCGTGTAGGTTACAGGTTCGGTTCAGAGTTTTGTACATCTGTAGGCCACTATGAGTTAGAGCTTGTCTAGAGTTCTTTTCGGTATCTAATAGAGTTTCTTTTGTAATGCCATGTTATGTAAAGAGAATTAGAGTACATAAGATGTAACAGATAATTGTAATTATATGATTATGTAATATGGATAATAGTAATTTTTGTAATAGATGAACAGTGATGCTTTATCATATATGTATAGTTTTAAATTTTATAATACAAGTATGTTTTTATATTATGATACTCTTTTCCTTTCGTTATAGTGTAGGTATGTATGCGTATATGTGTGTGTGTACCGTCCCGATATCCTCTCAGGGGGTATTGGGGCGTTACAATATTAGCCAAACACTTAACCCACAAAAAGTGCTAAAAAAATTTGTACAAAAGATATTAAATCATCATATTTTAATGATAAACATTGAAATATATCTAATAGAAATATTATCCAAGATTATGTAAAAAAAATTACATTATAAATTTTTATGGTCCAAGAGTGCAACAGCCGCCCAGAAGACAACAATCCCATAATGTTTACATGATAAATTTGATGGATTTGTTGGGTGAAATGCCTTTTTGTTGGTGTTGGTCGTTGAATAAAGTGAAAAAAACTATTTGCTTTATTGTAAACATGAATGGGAAAAAGAAAAAAAAAAGACCAAGGATATGAAATAGGGTATTTTTAAAATATTTGTGGGGAAATGACATTTTCTATAAATGAAACTTTTTAAATAACTTGGAGCTTTTTTTAAAAGAATAGTTAAAATGGAGTAATTCATGTAATTTCTTTATATAAGTTTTATTTTTCTTACTACTTTTTAGATTTGCCCTTTTTAATGCCTCATTATCAACCTTCATTGTTGATTTTCATTATATTTAACCTTTTATATTCGGGTATTGACTAGTATATTTTTTTATTTATGATATTTTTTACCTTTTAACTATTAATATTGTTTATTGATCTAATTATAAAAAAAAGTAGAAAGTGTCATTAATTAAAAACTAATGTAGATTTTTTCAATATTTGACATGAAGTTTATGTGGAGTGACCATGAAATGACACTTTCAATATTTAGTTACCACGCTAGTAAAAGATGAGATAAATGAAATTAAAATCGATTTTGTAAGAGAATTAATAGTTAAGTAGAAGCAAATGAAAGAATCACATATGTAACACCCCAATACCCCTTGGGAGGATATTGGAGCGCTACACATATAAAATCATACATATACAAACTAAAACAAAAGCGGAAGCAATAAAGATAAATATAATAAAACAATAATATCATATAATTTGATTCTCATATTACAAAAAAAAATATCTATATACAATATACGATTAACTTATACAAAAAAATTATATACAAAACATATACTGAACTATACAAAATACTATATCGAAAACAAAAAAGAAACCACTCTAACTCCTAGTGGCCGACCTGCAGATGCTCGACTCCAAACCGAACCAGCAACCTACACGGGAAAACACCCGTGTTAAGCGAAGGCTCAGCGGGGAGAAATAAAAACAACTACACAAAAATAGCATTCATCACACGTACACATAATATGAGCATGAAAAGTTCAAATGCATTATTATACTATAATCACTCGGATAACAAATCAAGTACCAACATAAAATATATTCACGATATCAAAATGATTATCAGAGACTATGAATAAAGGCAAAACACTACTGCTCGGAATTTTCAAATACATATACACATATCGGTAAGTCAAGCTCAATAATAACCACAGTACACTAGCCTGAATTTACATGGTTGGTGGATACGGGTACACTAGATACTGCGAGCAGTATCTAACACTAGAGATCGAAACCTCAAAACATTTCTAAAACTTTTAGATACCCGAAGGTATCAAACACTAGAGCCAAACGGGGTCAAACATTAGCAGCTACAATCACTACCCCGTTATAAGTATGCTTATCTATCCACTACTATGACCATTCAGGCTCAAGCACAAACACTTTATATCATAACCCTCAAACTTTACATTAACGAATAATCACACCACTTAACATAATTATATATCAATATAAGCATATTTAAAGTACAAAACATTAGCTCATATAATTATAATCATAAAGTAAACATGAGTGAGAAACTATGCAAAGAACAACAAATAAAACATTTTTGAACAACAGGGGAGGTCGCACTCGTAATGACCCGTCGCGCCCGTGGCAGAGGCGAAACTTGCCCTAAGTCGCTCTCGCGAGAGACAGCTAGCAGGTCTCTGTCGCACTCGTGACTGAAGTCGTGCTCACGACCGAAGTCATGCTCGCGATCGAGATCACGCTCGCGACAGAGAGCATCGCAGCAGGAGCACGGCAATCACGCCCTTTGTCGTGCTCGCGACAAAGTCTTGTTTTCCCACTCTGTTCCTATCTAAAGCAGCCCCTCTCATAACCCAACTAGTCCAAACTCAAATCAACAATCATACAACTCAATTCAATCATCAAATTCATCTCAAAACATGCTTAATCATGCCATTAACATCATATAACCCTACTAAGCAATTAATTAACAACATAAACAAGATAATCAACTAACTTCAATCACACTCAAAATGAACTCTATACACATAAAACCCAACCCACATGCAACCACTAACACCACCTCCTTTAATACCCACAAATTAGCCAAAATCCATACCAAACTCATGCATATTCATGCTTCACATATCGAATTTCCAGAATTTAACACTCCATAAAAAAAAAATCAAACACAATATAGGGCAAAACTCTCAAACCTCTAAAAGCTCAAAACCAAAACTCTTCAAACTCAAGCCTTCTCTTTTCCTTTCTCTTTTCTATTATTAGCAGCTCCTTGTAAGAATCAAACCAATCCAAGCAAACACATTAACCCACAACCAACAAAACCCAAAATCCAGAAAATCTGGAAGAAGGAGAAGAGGAAAGCATACTGGATATCCAAAAACCCAACCACTTACCTTATAATAAAGCCCTTGATCACTTAAAAATCTAGTTCAACTCAAGATAATCACCAAAGGAAGAAGGAGGAAATAGAAAATGAAGAAGAAGAGAGGAGGGAGCTACAAGCAAAAAGGAGAGGGAACGGGAAAAAAGAAGAAAATATGTTTCCTTCCCTCTCTCTTCCTTTCTCCTTTTCATTTAATGTTTCCCACCAAACCACCCTAGGTGTCAAACTATCATTGGTCAACGTATTCAAATCCTTGGCTTATTACTCAATAGTCCTTAGTTAAATCTCCTACGCTCACTAAAATAATTATTTCCTTCCTTAACTTTATTTTTCTTCTTCAATATAGTCCTTAATTAATAATCTTACACTTGTCCAATTATGATTATTCCCTTAATTACTCAATTAACCATGCAATTCCTGCCAGACCCCATTTTGAATTGTTACAACATACCTCCAGCCATTGTCATTATAGATTATTCCCACCAGTTTCTCTCACTTAGCTCTTGATTGTTGATAGTATATTGTTCTGTAACTTCAAGAGCAGAAAGAGGATCCCAAAGCTATAAATAGCATTCAACCATCATGAATGCCCGTTTCAGTTTCGAATCCGTTACCATCTTTGATTTAAATGACCATCAATAGCCATTGAAAGCCATAATGTTTGCACCACTCATATTTAATATCAAACCGTTATATTCTCCCACTTGGTGCATAATATCAGTCTACAATTTTTACTGAAAACCAAAACACATGAATCATAAAGACAATTCCTTTTAGTGCAAGTAATATCAACTATATATTACAATGCATTTGGCTTCCCAAGTTCCTTAAGTGGTAACAAAACCTAATGAACAAACCCTATGTTTATTTTTGGTCTAGAATGAAGTATATTTTCCAAATAAAGTAAAGTGCACACATAAATGAGAAAACAACTAAATGCATAAGAGTTTTATTATTAAATTGAATGCATATACAAATTAAAAGGAGGAAACAACCCCTATTCTCTCTACATGATCCTTGAATTTTTATGGTGGTATGCCCTTAGTCAAAGGATCAATGATCATTAATTCAGTACTAATATGCTCAATGACCACTTTCTTTTCTTTAACATGTTCTCTAATGGCTAAGTACTTAATGTCAATGTGCTTACTTTGACTTCCACTTTTGTTGTTCTTAGCCATAAAAATAGCAGCTAAATTCTCGCAAAAAAAATTCAATGGCCTAGAAATTGAATTCATAATTCTAAGCCCAGAAATAAAACTCTTAAGCCATACACCTTGTGAAGTAGCCTCAAAACAGGAGACGAACTTGGCTTCCATAGTAGAAGTGGCCATCAAGATCTGCTTGACACTTCTCCATGCCATAATAAAAATGTACCCAAATATTGATTTGTAAGAATCAACATAGCTAGCAAAGTTTGCATCTGAATAGTCGATCACATCCAAACAATCCGTCTGTCTATACATAAGCATGTAATCTTTGGTTCCTTGAAGGTACCGCATGACCTTTTTTGCAGCTCTCTAGTGGTCTATACCTGGGCTACTCTGATATTGCCCTAATATCCCAACAGCATATGCAATGTCGGGTCTAGTATAAACTTAAACATATATAAGGCTTCCAACTACAGAAGCATATGGAATATTCTTCAAGGTTTCTCTCTTAAAATCATTTTTCGGGCATTGGTCTACACTGAACTTATCACCCTTCACAAAAAAAAAAACTATATATTATGCACTTAACTTAATCATATGCATAAATTTGCTCATTCCAAATGGCATAAAATAAAATAAAAACATAACATTGATCCTTTATTTTTACATCGGATCCGTTCTCGCCTAAAAAGATTATCCTTGTTTGTGTTTATGTCTCGAGTTGAAGCAAATTACTATAATTCGTCCCTGTCTACATATCAGTCGACATTTTTCACAAATTTTACGAACAGAAGCTCTTATTTTCATATTTCTCATCCCTTAATTTTTGAATATACTTACTTTAAAACAAATAAACTATAATCTAAACTACACATATAACAATATTAACAAAATAATATATGTACATAATCTTAATTGAGCAAAATATAATTCAAAAATTATAAATAAATGCCCAACACTAAATTATTTATGCCCTAAAATTATTTAAACTTAAATTGCATGCATAATAATTAAAATAAAAATTATACATATAAATAATTAAATTCAAGCACATAAATAATCAAATACATCAAATAACCTAGAATGGTCATTTTTGCAAACTAACAATAAAATATGCAAAAGTGTAAAATGGCCCAAAAGAATTATGCAGAAGGCCCAGATCTAAAAATGCCACAAGAGAAGAAGCTAGGCCTAGAAATGTTGGCCTGTAACTCAAGTGAGGGCTTTAGAACTGATGGGACGTTGACCCGACTTATTGGGCAGGTATCTGTATGGATCAATTCTAGATTGCCAGTAACTATGCAAGTGTGTCATTTTTTTTTTTAATAAATGTCTTCTTCTTCACCCCGTAAAATTGCAACGGGTTCTTAATAACCTGGTTTTAAGCCCAATTCATTCCAGCCTTTTGACAATCCAATTCAAGCTATTTTAATCAAAATTCATAGAAATCAATTGCAAAAGGGATTTCGCATATCAAAATACAAAGAAAAAATCAAACCAAAACACACAAATAAGGCAGAGGTAAAACTGCCGATACCAAATGAAAGAGAATTAATAGTCAAGCGGAAGAAAATGAAGGAATCACATACCTCCAGCCATTGCCAATACAGATTATTCCCACTCAATTTCTCTCACTTAACTCTTGATTATTGATGGTCTATTGTTCTGTAACTTCAAGAGCAGAGAGAGGACCCCAAAGCTATATATATCATTCAACCATCGTGAATGCCCATTTCAGTTTTAAATCCGTTATCACCTTTGATTTAAATGACCATCAATTGCCATTGAAAGTCATAATGTTTGCACCACTCATATTTAATATCAAACCGTTACAAATTTTTCAAATTATAAATATAAAATACAAATCATTCAAATTTAATATCAATACACTAAAATAAAATTATATAAATATTAATTTATCAGTTATCTACTTTCTAATATTATGGCAGAATATGGATATATGTGACAAGTACTATTATGTCAATAAATATGTATAACTTACATATAAATCTAGTTAACTGTTAGCCAACTGATTAACCATTAAATCCAAATTTAAATCCATTTAGAGCAATTTTAAAAATTAAAATTCACATTCAATTGAACTATTTAAACACTAAAATCGATTTGGATTCGATTTTTTAAATCAATTTAACTTTTTTGGATTTTTTTTTTTCCAAAGCCTTGAACAATTTAACTTTGTTCACCAAAGCCTTGAACAATCCACTCTTCAACGAGTTAAAGTCCAACTTGGGCTTAGTGGATTTTCACCAAGCTCCATCTTGAGGGGGGATGCAAAATATAGTTAAAATAGTTAATTTTGTTTTACTATGGTTAATTGACTGTAGTTAATTTTGTTTGTCAAATAGTTAACTTTTAGCTTAATTATATTTGTGTTTTTTTAACACATTCTTTTCGTGTATGTAAGCATTAAAACAATATGTAATTTCTAATTTTGTAATGAATGAGAAATTAGTTACAGAACTACTTTCTCTCTCTAAGCTTTGTTGAGCTATTTGTTTTTTCTCTTTCTTCTTCCTGAAATTGTTCAATTATCAACAATCAAATTCATATAAAAAATCAACTATAAATTACTATTTCTTAGTTTGTAAATATATCCTCCATCGATGCAAGAACATATTAGAAAACTGTGTAGTTCCGATAATATTAACTAAGTTTTCTCAAAATATATGAAAATTGAGACAGGCTTACCGCTTATATTTGTGAGACTGAGAAAGTAGATAATACATAATTTGTCCCTTCTTATTTGTGTAAAATTTTCACTTAAGCCTTTTATAATATATTTTTTTTCTTTTTTTTTATAGATTTTTTTTCTTACTACTTTTTTTATTTGCCTTTTTTTATTTCCTCATTAGCATCTTTCAAGGTTGGATTTCATTATATTTAACCTTCTATATTTGACATGTAATTTATGTGGAGCTACCGTGAAGTGCCACTTTTAGTAAAAGATGAGATAAATGAAATTAAAATCGATTTTATAAGAAGACAATGTAAATAAAATGATAAATATTAGAAAAAGTTTAAATAAAAACAAGTGTAAAAGAATAGTAAAAGAAAAAATTAGAAAAATATGAGTGGGGTATATTAGGAGTGCACATGGACTTGTTAATCAGTTTATAACCTATTTTTCAAGTTTAGTCCATTAATATCGATTTTTTAAAAATAATTTATACATAAATGACATAAAAAAAATTAAAGGGATATCAAAAATACCACCCTCAAATATTTTCTTTCATAAATACTTTTTTTTTAAAATAAAAAAAAAATCTATTTCAAAAATACCCCTTTTCTACATGGTTCATTTGTATGGTACCCTTCAAGGTGCGTGGCTACCTCCATTGCACTTCTGGCGACGGTATCTCCTCCAATGGTCGTGGTCCAGCTCAACTAAAGCTCCAACAGTCCTCCAACAAGACTTCTTGACAAAATATAATCTACCCTTTTTAATTTATTTATGCTACAATTAAATTTTAATTTTTCATATTTATATGTGTGTACAGTTGGCTAATTATGCTTAAACATCATTTTGTATGAGAATTTTGAGTTAATATAACCCATTATTGGCTTATTTTATGTGTCATTTCACTTTTTCGAGTTAATTTTCATGTACTTAAGAGTATTTAAAACTTTAGATTTAGGAGCATAAAGCACAAAATCATGTATTTTCATCTAGTTTTTTTTTCACAAGACATTTGATTAGAGGTGGCAAATTGGGCGGGTTGGGCGGGTTTGGGTTGGGTCTTAAATGGGCGGGTCATAAATAGGCGGGTCATAAATGGGCCAAAAAGTATGGGTCATAAATGGGTCAAATGCCCAAATGGGTTGGGCGGATTGGGTTGACCCATGGGCTAAAAATTTTGAAATGGTTTTGAAAATTTAGCAATTTTTTTCACGTGATCTCGAGACTTATTCTCGGCTGCAATAATAATAAATACTTAGTAACAATATTATAATAATACACAAATGGGTCGAGTGGCCCAAATGGGCCGAGATTTGGATCGGCTCATTTGACCCATTTTTAACGAAAAATAATTCGCGATATAATAACTGGGCACTAAAATAACAACTCCAAATATTTTGGTCCAAATGGATCTTGTGGCCCAAATGGGCCGACTGGAGGCCCAAACGGGCCGAGATCTGGGTCAGACCATTTGACCCATTTTCAATAAAAAATAATTCGCGATATAATAACTGGACACTAAAATAAGTACTTCAAAAATTTTGGCTTAAATGAATCGGGTGGCTCAAATGGGCCGGCTGAAGGCCCAAATGGGCTGAAATATGGGTCGGCCCATTTGACCCATTTTTAATGAAAAAAAATATAAACGAGTAAAAAATAGATCGCAAGCATATCACATAATAAACTATTGATCAAACAAATTATATTAGATAATATACAGGCCATCGATGGATCAAATTTGAATCCATTTTTATAATAAATTGAATCGAAGCAAAATTTATCACTTTTTGAATTTGAAAAAAAAAACTCATATTAATCAAAGCAAAAGTACTTGATATGTATGGCTGATATGTGTAAAATATATTGATATAAATTGTTTGAATGAGTTGTGTATGTCCACATTATACGGATACTATATGTACCAATACTTTAAATGATCAATGTTAAAGTATATATTATGAAACTAAAGTACTATACTCTTTACAAATAAAAAATCAAATCAGTTATTTAATTTTGTCACAAAGTTTGTTCCTTTTAGCTATGATATCATATGGATCATCTAAACTCTGAACCATCCCTACACAGAACCGCCATTGCCATTTGGATGGTACATGTAAACTGCTCTTCCATCTAGTTCTTGCGTGGGTCTCGCATTTGCCTCAAATCCCTGAAACACACCAATTCCAACGAAGCATTCAGCAGAAAAAATTCAAAATTTTATAACAACTCTTATAATATAGTTCTAAGTTTCTTACATCATGAACAGCATCCCTTAGTGCCTTCACTTGCTCCCTTGAAACCGTCGTCACCTATCAATTCACATATGAATATTTTTGATCAATAGTATTCCAATTCACATATGAACAGGAAACTGAAGATTATGAAACAATAAATGGAAAAAGATCTTCTATCCCACCTTAATGTTCTGAGATAACCAATGACCAACATCAAGAAGAAGTATATTTCCTGATTCATCTCTCTCATCAGCTACATGTGCACTCTGAGCAATGTATTCCTGCCCTGCTCCTTCTGCTATCACAATGACTAAATGCCCATTTTCCTTAAGCCGCTGCTCGATGTATTCAAAGAGCCCACCTGAGCCTTCAAGATAAAAAGGAGATTCTGGAATCAAGCAACAATCCTGTTACATTCCAAATACTGTTTATATTATTATCAATGCATGCATCCAATCGCGTCATGCAACATATTCCAAAGCAACATGTCCTTTTTGGTTATTTATTTGGATAAGCAAAGAAATATAGTCTAAAAGATATGATAGAAGTAGAAACTAAGCTCTTCCAAACGGCCAAAAAAAAAAAGTTGAAAGAAAGAGAGCCCTGCAACCTCATCTGCTACAGTTAAAATATGATATACTAAGATTTATATCTTCTTGTTAAACCTAGTTGCTATACTAAGATTTATATCTTCTTGTTAAAGCTAGTTGCTGACTGTAAATCACATTACCATAATTTTCTAATGAAAGCAGTTATTCTTTTCCAATAAGTTTAATATTAGTCATTGGGAAGAAATGCATACAAGTGGAGCATATATTTTGAGATAAAATGGTGAAAGAATTTGTTTGGAAAAATATTAACCACAATAAAATACCAGTCCAGACAAATCAACTCAAACATATTCAATGAATAACCAAAATTTAGTCTCAAAGTTGTTTCAATGCCAAGTTCACTAACTGGAAGTAGCTCTTATCTTTTCACCTTGAATTTCTACAGTACCTATCACTTTGTTAGGATTAATCCCAACTTAAGATTGAATAACAATATTCTGGATAATCCAGAATAGAAGAATTTAGAGAATAAAATTTAGAGAGGAAGAGACAGAATAGAAGGTTGAGAAGAGAGAGAGAGAGAAGAGGTTTGTAATCTCTATGCAATTTCCCCAGAATAGAAACAGCTTGAACCCTTTTGTCAAGAAGGTCATTCAACGACAACATTAGCAATTACTCAAAATTAAACATGATCTAAAACGAGAAATTAGACTCACCAGGAATGGAAATATCAGTTCACTTCCTTGTGAAATGAAAGGGAAAGACTTTGATTGTCGTTATGTTAACACCTTGCAATTAAAATCAGCCTAACAATGAGATTAGAAACCTACGAGGATTATTGCTTCTCAAATTCATTGCTTGAACTTTAATCTTACTATTAAACATACATAATATCTTAATATATCATCTCCTACCACAGCTGAAGCACAAAACAACAAGAAAAAGCAAATTGCTTTGTTCAATGGAATAGAAGCATTTTCCCTGCTGAAAAATAAGTTCAATGGATGAAGTTTATACCTGAAGTTCCCAGATATGAAAACGCCCAAATTCGAAGTTGCTATCAATGGCTCAAAATTCGAAGTTCCCAGATAAGATCAACGATTGAAGTTGTATTTGGCGCTTGAATCCTTCCAAATTACGAAAAACCGTCAAAACCCATTGGAAATCAAAGATTACCGGTTGAAACTACACGATCATGGAGAGGGAGAGAGGCGAAGCAAGTGGAAAGGGGCAGGGAGGACTGGATGGAGAGGGAAAGGGAGAGGGAGAGGCAGAAACAAAATGATGAATTTTTGGGTAAATCCTATAGACCCGTCGGGCGTTGATGGGAGACCCGAACGGGTTAGGATTTTAGGGGGTTGGTTTTGGGCGGGTCTAGATGGGTAGAATTTTAGTTGGGTTGGGTTTGGGTCAGTTTTTTTTGGGTGGGTTGGGTGGGGTTTTTGGGTTTGGGCTAAGATTGACAGGCCTACATTTGATAGAGTTCAAAAATTAGATTTTAAATAGAGATAATACATAACGAGCCCCTCAAACTTGATACCAAAAATCATTTGAATACTTAAACTTTAAGTTTAACCAGATAAACACTTATAATTGACTAATGTGTATAAAATAAGCATAAAAAATGACATGGCAAAGCGTGTGTAACCCACCGAATCAAGCACTCAATGACCCAATAATATATTATTGTTACCAACTTTAAAGGGCTAAAATGTTCTTTATGTCGTCATTGTCGTCGTCATCATCATCTTCTTCTTCTTCTTCTATGTTACGCAACGGCTTGTTGCTTCTAACTTTCAAGTTCCAACATCTTTCAGATTAACATTTTTTGACAATAGAATGTGTGCCAAAGACTGCTAACTGGTAAGTGTCTTTAATTCTAATTATGGGTTCCTGTTGTTTTATCAATGAGTTTTGTTTTTTTTTAATTTATTTTTTATCGATTGATTACTTTGATTTTTTAAGAGATAATTGGAACTTAACTTTTGCAATTGTAAGAATTATTATGATCAGTTTGGCTTTTGACATTTTGATTCTGATTTTGTTGTTTGGGCTTTTGTAATGCCCCAATTTACACTCTAGTCGTTTTGGGACATAATTTAAATATATTGGTAGGTAAATGAGAATAATTGAGTTATTAAGTTATGGATATACTAGAATTTATTTTAATTGTTGGGGAATTAAATTGGTAATTTTGATAATTTTCCATGTGAGGATTAAATTGCAAGAATTTAATTTATTAGATGGATCAATGTATAATTGTATTTAATTGAGAGCTGAATGTATGAAGTAAGAAAATAAAAGGGATTAATTGGTAAAGATGTAAGTTAAGCCAATTAAAATTCAACACATTTCCCTCTAGAATTTAAAAGAGATTTCATGATTTTATAAGCCATGAATTTCGGTTGGCTTTGGAAAGAAAAGGACCCAACCGAGACTCTCTCTAAGATAGCCT
This sequence comes from Excoecaria cochinchinensis, assembly GCA_947683425.1. Taxonomy (NCBI): domain Eukaryota; kingdom Viridiplantae; phylum Streptophyta; class Magnoliopsida; order Malpighiales; family Euphorbiaceae; genus Excoecaria; species Excoecaria cochinchinensis. The sequence goes on from CANTUQ010000083.1 coordinate 2,063,542, forward strand.
CCTCTCACCTAAAAACCCACCTAAATTCAGCTTCATCAATTTAAATAATTATCCAAGAGTAATTAAATTAAGCCTTGGTGTTTGTGAATTTAGCTAAACAAGGTAAGAAGTATTTAGTATTCATCATTTTCTACCTCTTAATCCTTAGAATTGAATTTTTGAAGTCATAAGAAATTATTGAATTTTTGATATGTAGTTGAAGGAGGAGTAGCCAAGGGTGAAGATAAGCAAAAAGAAAAAGGAAAAGAGGTGAAAGAGAAGTGAAGGAATCAATTTTTGAGGTTTGGAAATTTTCTAATTTTTACGTTAAATTTATGAATAATTGAGGAATTAATTTGTTTGTGTGTTAATTGTTGCTTAGAAATATTATTGAAGAGGTTTGGGAGCTAATTGGATGTGAAATATTGAGTTTAGGAATTATTTCATGTGAAAATATTGATTTTTGAGTGTTTAATTCGGGTTGAATTACTTGAACAGAGCATTTTTCATGTTTTCTAGAAAAACACAGCTGTGCCCGATAAACATAGTTGTGCCAGCTGAAACACGGCTATGCTTCACAAAAGCATAGCTGTGCTTTAGTTTGTTTTTGCAATTTTGTGATCCAACTTGTCTGTTTTGCTACCAAACAAACTCTAATTCGTACCAAATTTGATATAATGATTATTTAATATTAATAAATGATATTTATTAAGTTTTTGCATTATCTTATGAATTATTTATATGACTGTTATATATTATGTTAATATTTTTGAATATTTACATAATAATGGTGTGTTTCTTATATGCAAATTTTAACTAAATGATATACTAAATACGCAAATTGTTTATAATTTTGAAAAATACTTTTGTGCCTACTTTAGACCGGATCATGGATAGATAAGCATGCCTGTAGGGACTCTGATTGTTGTAGCCTCTATTCTGTTCTGTGGGCCCCTTTTAGGTTACTATTTTTCACATGAAATTTAACAAGATAATTAAAATGTATTGTAGTACCTTAGTTTTGTACCCACGAATACCTCCGTTTAATATTTTTCCCTTTATCCACCTCCTTAGGAAAAATGCAGGCAATTTGACATCAGTAAATGCAATATGTATATGTATGTGATCCGAAAATATATTCGAAAAAAGATATGTTTTTTATTTCTACCCTGTTTGTATTGAATGTTATTATTTCACGTAGAATATCTATTTTTGGATTATATGTGTACATGTATTGTGTGTATATGGTTCTCGACGGCTGCTGTCAGTAGTCGTCCATTTCATGCTAATTCCCCATTAAACTTTACGCTTAGCACGGGTGTTTCATTCATGTAGGTACCGACGGTATAGTGAGCGCCAGGGACATCTCACAGTAACCAAGGCCGACACAATCATAGAAGATTTTACATGTAGGGCCTATATTTTGTTATAAGCTATGTGAATGTTATCTTTTGACTTGAAATTATGTATCTTTGTATTGTATAAATACATGTATGTATCTGAGATAACTTTTAGTATTATAAATTATTATGGATTATGTTAAAGATATTTGAATAGTCAGTATGTATAGGCTGAGTAAATGTTGAAATTTTATATTCCTGATTTTTTAAACCTGAATATTTTCTGTTACACTCTTATTCTCTTAAGAGGTATAAGGGGTGTTACAACTTTTCTTATTTCCTTTGAATTTGGTAGGACTTCGATTGCATTTTGTGAAATTTACAATCTTGGATGAAAAAATATGTGTTTATATTGGTTGAATTAATGAAAAATCATCGTTTTTTTTCTTTTTCTAATGATGAAAGTGGCTGTGAGAGCTAATGATGGTTTTTCCTGTGAAACGATGAGTTCTGCTTAGATTTTACATAAGAAAATGTTTGTGTGTGTTCTAATAACCAAAATCTAGTGTGGGTTGCATCTCATGTAAGCCACTTTAGGATTTTTATTCATGTTTCTTATCGCAAGTGGTCAAATTATGATTTATTTGTACAACCTCTGGAGTTATAATAATTTGTAAACCCAAAATCAATATTTTTTTTATGGTGGGATAGATCTTGAGACCCGAAGCATCATCAGTGTAGAATCGGAGCATGTTGTTGCTTCCTCCAGTGGCTCTAGCTTCGACAAATGCACGGGCAAATGCAAGGCAGCGTTGACACATACTAGCTGAGGCAGCAGCAGAACTGTGAGGGGAAAGTGGAGGAGGAAGCGGATTGAGACTAGGTAGTAGCTCTTACCATGTCATCGCGTCTACCACTCACGCGCGTTCATTAGACTGATAAGTCTATTTTTTGTGTTTATTTCATGCACATTAGTCAACTATAAGTATCTATCTAGTCAAACTGAAAATTTAAGTGTTCAAATAATTTTTGGTGTCAAGTTTGAGAGACTCCTTATGTATTATCCCTTTTAAATATAATTTTCTGTATTTTGTAGATCCAATTATGTATATTTGATTTGAGACAAAATGGGGTAAAAAATAAAATTTGTAACTAGTTTCTCCATTAAAAATGAAAAAAGCACACCAAATTTTTTATAAACGTACTTAAAGATTTAATAGGTTTTCATTAGGCTTTTTCCAGTGGCTCCAGCTCCGACAAATGCACTGGCAGATGCAAGGGGGCGTTGACACATACCAGCTGAGGCAGCAGAAGAACTGCGAGGGGAAAATGGAGGAGGAAGCGGATTGAGACTAGGTAGTAGCTCTTGCCATGTCATCGCGTCTGCCACTCACGCGCATTCATTAGACTGATAAATCTATTTTTTGTGTTTATTTCATGCACATTAGCCAACTATAAGTGTCTATCTGGTCAAACTTAAAATTTAAGTGTTCAAATAATTTTTGGTGTCAAGTTTGAAAGACTCCTTATGTATTATCCCTTTTAAATATAATTTTCTGTATTTGTAGATCCAATTATATATATTTGATTTGAGATAAAATGGGTAAAAAAAAAACAAAAATTGTAACTAGTTTCTCCATTAAAAATGAAAAAAGCACACCAAATTTTTTATAAACGTATTTAATAGGTTTTCATTAGGCTTCCACCATAGCAACGAAATGAATTGTTGTAGTATTTCTAAATTCTTAATAATATTTATAAATAATTATATACATATGCATATGCATAACTTGTGAAATTCACGAAATTTTTTCTCTCATTTATTAAGGGTTTGCACATGAGTATACATATATATCTTGTGATATTCGGTTGAATTTTTGGTATCTCACTTAACGAGGATGTATTCATGTATATCTTGTAAAATTCACTTGAATTTTTTATTTTTCATTTATTCAGGGTATACACACGAGTATACATATATATCTCTTGTGAAATTCACATGAATTTTTGGCATCTCATTTATGGAGGGTGTGTGTGTATATATATATATATATAATTCACTTGAATTTTTGGTCTCTCATTTATTGAGGGTATACACATGGGTATACATATATACCCTGTAAAATTCACTTGAAATTTTGGTCTTTTATTTATTTGAGGTATACACATAGGGTGTATACTTAGGTATACTTGGAGCATTTTTTAAAAGAATAGTTAAAATGGGGTCGTTCATGTAATTTCTTTATAAAAGTTTTATTTTTCTTACTACTTTTTAGATTTTCCTTTTTTATTTCCTCATTAGCACCCTTCATAGTTGATTTTCATTATATTTAACCTTTTATATTTGGGTTTTAGCTAGTATATTTTTTTTATTTATGGTATGTTTTATTTTTTAACTGTCAGATTAATACTGTTTATTGATTTAAAGATAAAAAATGGAAAGTGACATTAATTAAAAAATAAGGTAAATTTTCTCAATATTTGACATGAAATTTATGCGGAGTGACCATGAAGTGACACTTTCAATATTCAGTTACCACATTATGAGATAAATGAAATTAAAATCGATTTTATAGGACGATAGTAGGAAAAAAAAAAGATAAATATTTGAAAAAATTTAAATAAAAATGCATGCAAGATAATAAATAAAAAAAATGAAAAATGAAAGTAGGTATATTAGAGGTAGACATTGACTAGTTAATCAGTTCATATTCTATTTTTTAAATTCAGTCCATTAATATCAATTTTTTAAAATTAAATTATAAGTCAAATCTATTAACAATCGGTTAACCGCCGTTAACCGATTATCCTAAACTTTATAGAAAAAACTTTTATCCATGCATCAAATTAAAATGTAAATTTTTCAAGTTATAAATATAAAATACAAATTGTTCAAATTTAATATCAATACACTAAAATATAATTATATAAACATTAATTTATCAATTATCTACTTTCTAATATTATGTTAGAATATGGATATATGTTACAAGTACCATTATGTCCATATATATGTATAAATTACATATAAAACTAATTAATTGTTAACCAACCGATTAACCACTAAATTCAAATTTAAGTTAATTTATTGCAATTTTAAAAATTAAAGTTCACATTCAATCAGGGGCGTAGTCATGAATTCAATTCAGTGGGGTCAAAAATTATAACTTATAAAAAATTTATTTGCACAAAAATATGAATAAGTGGAATTTTTTTTTAAAATATATTAAAATTGGTAAAAATTTATTATTTAAATTTAGTTTTTAACTATATTAAAATATTAAAAATTATACATATTTACTTTTAAGAAAGCAAATATGGGCATTTTTAGTAATGGCTAATATAAAAAAAAATGGTTCGCATTTATCTCAAATTATGAAAATGTTCTAAATTTGCCACTGAAATTATTAAATAAGAGCAAATTTGTACTATTTTAATATCGTAAGAAACTTTTTTTTAAAAAAAATAAATTTTAAAGACAAATATATATTATTTTGAATAATTTAAAAGCAAATTTAGAGTTTATTACTAAAAAATAAGGAACTTATTTAAATGATTTAGTATGGTCAATTAAAGAAAACTAACTTATAGAGTGATTTTTAATTTTTCTATAATCAAGTGTGGTCATTTTAAAAAAAAAATTGAAATTATAAAGATAAAATTAAAATTTTTTATAGTTACTTGGGTCAATTAAGGATCCAACTATTTAAACGCTAAAATTGATTTGGATTGGATTTGTTTAAATTGATTTTTTTTTCCAATCCTAGAATACATTATGTTAAACTAAAAAAATATGTACGGGGGTTTGAATATTTGTTTTAATGAGAGCTTAAATCAACGACAACCTACCTTCTGATATAAAAAGTACAATCACATAAAGGCAGATTTAGAAACCCTTTTTATCGATGGACTCGTCCTGTACTAATTTTTGTAAAATCTCTATCTTGTAGAGGGAGTTTGATGATTATAAATTCACTATTATTTTGACAATTATAAATTTTTATTATACCTCTTAAATATGCAATATGAGATTCCCCCGAACAATTTTATGTACAAGTTGTGTTTTCTTTTCTGTATCTATTTATATCTACATCTATATAATATATAATATAAAACTAAATCAAAAATAATTTTGAATGTGGGTTTTCATAATAGTATAGTACCCATCTTGTGCAATTATTATGAAGCAAATATCCCATGCCAATGGCAATTATTGTAGACAATTTGGGGGTTAATTTCGTCCGTGATCATCGAATTTTGGGCCTTATAACCAAATGATCATAATAAAATAATTTATAATACAAAAGTCATCAAACTTTTATTTTATTTCAATTAAGGTAAAAATAACTAAAAAATTAATTTTTTATCACCGGAAAGCCAAATAAATATGTCACATCATCAGTAATGTTTTAAAACGCACCCAATCAGCATGCCGTGTAACCTGCGTATATGGAGAAATTGACGCATCAATAAATATATGTGTCAGCAAATTTTTTTTCCTTATTGTACAACTTGGTATAACATATGTATTTACTAATATGTAAATTTTTCCATGTAAACGGATTACATGACATACTAACTGGGTGTATTATAAAAGATAACTGATAAAGTGTCATATTTGCATGATCATACAGTGACGAAAAATTAAATTTTCAGTTATTTTTATCTTAATTGAAATAAAATAAAAGTTTGATAACTTTTGTATTACAAATTATTTTATTATAACCATTTGGTTATAAGTTCTAAAATTCGATGACCACATATGAAATTAACCCATAATTTGGTGCTCTTTTCTCACTTTATTAGTAGATTCAATATCATAAAATATAGGTCGAATTGAGAAAACCTATTTTAGTTTCTTGATATCATTTTTTCTTTTATTCTTATTGTTTATTGCTCATATACCATGCAAATAATGGGTGATATTTTCAGTAAGTTTGATGCAAGGTACATTCATATATCCGAACCGTTAGATGAAGAGTGAAAAATATTATCTCTTAATCCAACACCTCATATTTATTGATTTATGGTATGTTTGACGTAATAAAAACACTCTTAATTATTGACATGGCTCTCCTTATAAAAAGCAAGATTGCCTAATTTCAAATTCTGCAATACAGCTTTGGACTTTATTTTGGGCTTTTTAATATGGTACAAGGAAAAGTAGGCTATTAGAAAGGACACATATCTAAAAGCCCAAATCAAATTAGCCCATTGTCTGTGCATAAAGGAGTTAAGAGAGGGTACATGTTTTTAATTGTGTTTTTCAACAACGTTCTTGATGTGAAAATACACTTCGGAAAAACTGAATTGGGCCTAACAGAATTCCAATAATTAGTGCATGAGTACTTTAATCTATATAATTAATTATCTATTAAAAAGAGTATAGTCTTGAAGGAGAATATGCCATTTGTCATTTTAAATTATCAACAAGTGTAAGCAAAATAAGATTATCATTTATCGAGTATATATTAAGAATATGATTTTCAGGTGTGTGTGTCCTAACATAGGAGCTGCTCAAGCATATGACACAAACATATTGCAGAAAATATTATTTAATTAATGTTAAATATAATTTTTTTAATTATGGTTTATTTAATTAATGTTAATTATTATTAATTCGTATTATTTAAATATAAAATTAATTTATATTTATTTAATTATATTGATAGTATGGGAGATATAAAAGAGAGATAAATATTAGAGTAAAAAGCCTCTTTTTTAATTTTTAATGATGTGACGCTTATACGGTAAATATGAGTTCACATTAAAGATTTGAATGAATCTCCCGATATAGTCTAACGCTACCTGCCGGTACGGATCCTAAAAGCCTCATACTTGGGCACCGTTAGTGGATAGATGGCGTGCTCAGGTCCAAAGCAATGTCAACTGGAGGGACAATCCACCAGCATGCTCAAGAACATCTGGCGGTTACCTTTTCCATATTCTGCAGATCAGTTTTTCGAGCTTTCTATAGTGAGTATCATGATTACCAAATGGGCTTAGGGCCATTACAAGACTTATGATGAAGTGGACATCAAAATGTACATGTGTGTTTATTAATTATATATATAGGCTAAAAATGTCGTTTGCTATCTGAATTTATATAAAATAGTTATCTCAGCAACTAAATTTTACTGAAATCACATTTGACACCTGAATTTTTATTTTTTTCAAATCTTTTAATACCTCTATTTGCACATGTAAATCACGCAATATATGGCGCATAAATGAGGAAAATTAATAGGTTAAAATTATCATTTGCTCCCTGAATTTGTAAAAAAAAATAATTGTTTTGATACCTGAATTTTGTTTAAATCGCATTTAATACCTGAAATCTTATTATTTTCAATTTTTTAAATACCTCCAGCAACTCAAATACTGACTAAAATAGCGCATATAAAATGTGCAATATATACAACGTGAATCAAAGTTTATTGCAAAAAATTAATATAATATTAATATCGTATTATTATTTGTAATAGTAAAAAATCAATTTATTTAAATCTTTAATCCATTATTTTCTTTCTTCTCATTTTTCTTCTTTTTCTTTTCTGTAAAATTCGCTGTCTAAGCAATTCTCATTATCCTTCTCTTTAAAATTTTCAATTATCACAAATATCGTTCGAATTTTATAGAAAAATAAGAAGAAGAATAAGATTTGCTTGAACTGTTAATTTTACAGAAGAAGAAGAAGAATGGAAAGAAAAAAAATAACGGATTAGAGACTTAAAGAAATTGATTGTTTTACCATTATATATATAAATATACACTACAAGAAAACAAATATTTCCCGACGGAAATTACTGACGAAAAATATGTAATTTTCGTAGGGAAATGAAAATATCGACGGAAAATGATTCCGTCGGCAAAGAAGTCGTAGGGAAATATTCCCGACAGAATTATTTTCGTCGGGAAATTTCCCGACGGAATATCGCTTTTCGTCGGGAATATTTACCGACGGCAAGCCAAATTCCGTTGGGAAATTGAAAAAAAATTAATAAACAAATTAAAAATTTTATTTTTTTTAATGCAAATATAACCTGTAAAATTAATTGCAAAATAATGAAAAATGAAGATAATATCTAAATTTGAATATCCAATAATAGTCGAATTTAATAATTATGCTAGTTATAAAGTTAGTAATTATGTAATAACATAATATCCATATATGTTTAGTACAAAATCATAACTAAGCTGATGGCGGCGGCGGCGGCGGAGAAGTACGATCAGACTGCTGCGATGACGAGGCGACCATACCCTTCGAATTTTCCATCTCATTGCATAACTCAGATATGAAGTCGAGAGATTGTCGCCATCGAGCCTCTGAGTCTTGCCACCGAGCTTCTGAGTCTTGCCATCGAGCCTGTGACTGTTGCAATTCAGATTTCAGCTCAGTTACAGTATTCTGAAGTTCAAGTACTTCCCTGGATGCAGACCGTCTATGAGATCCGGCAATACTTGAACTAGAGGAATGTGAGTAACAGGATTTGGCCAAAGAACCTAAGCCAAATACCGGTCCTCGCTGGTCTCTCCCACCAGCCATTTCATAATAGATCTGATTCGCATCAACATTATCGGAAGTCTGTGAGCGTTGCTGAATTGTCTCTTGAACTTGTTCCTGTCGTAGGACAAATGTTTTACAATAAGTAACGATTAATAATAACTAATATTAAAAATTTATAAAATATAGTAATATGGACTTACATGTAAAACCCTTGACCGATAATTGACGAACGTTTGACCATCATGATTTTTGGTGTGGGTGTGCAAGAATACCTCAGCATGGGTAGCCGGTCGACCCATCAATGCTCCCTGCAAACATAAAAAGAATTAAAGGCGAACCAATAACTTATTGAGTTTTCGTACAAGTTTTTACTAAAATTTTGGCAGAGTTTTCCCTATATTTAGAGCATACCTCCTGTATATAAAGACACAAAAATACTTCAAATTTTCAGACTATGCTACCATCCAACGTTCAACAACAATGCAAACTCCTCACACAAGTAACATTCCCATCCTCCTCTATGGTAATGAAATAAATTTTAGACATTATAACCATTAATTAAAGTGTTAACAGTAATATTTTGTAATACTTACAAGTTTATTTGCATGTTCCCGATGGGATATCGATCCTTCAGTATGCAAGCATGAACTGAGTCCCTCAAGTCCTCCCCGTCTGTTACTAGAATTCCGCTCTGAAATGGAAAGGGCTTCAGGCATCGTCCAATACTGTTCCCAATGTGCCCATGTATCTTCGGTCATATAGGGAGGTCGGACACGATCAGTTTTTAACAAGCACACCAAATCTTTGTAACGTGCCCGCGCACGAGTCTCCCACACAGAATAAATGATGTCGTCTAACACCGAGTCCCAATAACATTGTTTCTTATGAGACAGACAGAACAAAAACCAAAATGTAAGCAAGTGTAAAATATAATTTGTTATGTAACAAAATTTATCATAAATTTCTTACCTTGAATTCTTCGAAATAAAAATTCTTATTTTCCTCTGACACATTCTTCCAGGCAAACCCATCGTATTCAATTCTGTTTTTGAAAGAGGTAGTCATTTTGCGTGAGCACGTTCCCGACGGATTAAATCTAGGATACAACAATATGAATAACGTTAATACAAGTAATAACCGTCATTGAAATCATAATGAAGTGAAATATTATTCACTTACTCCTTTGCTGTGATGGTGATGTACATTCTTCCATCGGGTCCAATTGAGCCAGGCATAGGCTCTTCGGGTTATGCCATGGGAGTGGAATTAGTGGAAGGAATGGTCGGCGATGCATCAGCTTGAGTGTTGTCATTAAGCCCATGCGATGGAGATCCTCCATCACCAATACTGTCGACGTCGTCATGCAACCTGAGACGTGGAGGAATTCCTGTACTCTTCTTTCGCTTAAACATTTTTCAACCTGTCATTATAAGAAAAATGCATATTATCAGATAATAGAAAATAATTATATTGTAATAAGCATATTAAATTAAAATTCAAGTCATTGCAATATTAATTGTTATCACATGATAAGCAAGTAGGTAAACAAATTATTCGCTATCGTCACTAAACTGTAAATCATAATTCAAATCATCTTCATTTTCTGATGTAGAAGAGAAAAATTCTGGCTCGTCATCAGATCCATTGCCAACTAAAGTTTCCTCATCATCCTCATAGTCAATGTCAACAAATTCATTGTCCGCATAGTTCAATGATTTTACGACGGTTTTAATAAACCGTCGCTCTTTTTAGAGACGGTTTAATTTTTCGTCGCTAAAAACTGTCGCAGAATTTGGTGAGAATAATTGGCGCCATATTTAGCGACGAATTTTATTTTTCGTCGCCAATTAGCGGTGGCTAAATGTAACCGTCGGCATTTAGCGACGGAAGTAGTTTTTCGTCGCTAAATAGCTGCGGAATGTTACTTCCGCCGCTATTTAGCGACGGAAATAGTTTCATCGCTATATTTCCGTCGCTATTCTCTTCTTTTCTTGTAGTGATAATATCAATATTATATTAATGTTTTGCAATAAACTTTGATACACATTGTGCATTTTACACGCATTATCTTAATTAGCATTTGAGTTGCTGGATTCAAGTATTAAATGTAACTTAAATAATATTTAGGTACCGGAACAACTTTTTTTTATATAAGTTCAGGGGACTTTTGATACTTTTAGCCGTGCGTATAAAGATACAGTCAGTATAAGTGCAAATAGAGATGTTAAAAAAGTTGAAAAAAAATAAAAGTTTAAGTGTCAGACATGACTTCAGTAAAATTTAAATACCGAAATGAATATTTTATACAATTTTAGAGAGCAAATGATGCTTTTAGCCTTATATCTGATTTGCGAAAATATGTCATACATTTTTGTTTGCTCTTTGTTTCTCCTAAAACTAGATGGAGTTAAAAATGAAAATTAAAAACTCGATTAGATAGGTGAATATCTAACATAACATAAGATAAAATGAATTTGAATTTGCATTTTAAATAATAAGAGATCATTAATTTGAGCAATTTAACCTTGTGTATAGTTTATACTCCCTTCATTCCACTATATGTGATTTTTTTAGTAAATTTTAAATTCTATTTATGTATGATTAAATTTTAAATTCTATTTATATAATATTTTTAAATTTTTAATACAATTTAATTTTTTTCAATAAAAGTTGACGAGTTTAAAATTAATTATATTTAAATTTATACTAAATTTTAATTTTAATCCTAATAAAAATAATAAAAAGTTACACATAATAAAATAGATTTAAACTATCTGATCATTAAAATGCACACGATTCGGTAATTTAGAAACACGTGCGCATTGTATTACATTCGTATACTCCATCCGTTCGTTAATATATATTACTTTTGTTATTTTCATTAAAATTAAAAAATATTAATTAGGTTTGAATTTAAAAAAAAATTAAGTAGTTTAATAAATATTGAGTGATTTAATACATAAATTTAAATTTAATTGGTCAATTTATTTAAAAAAATTAAATTAAATTAAAAAAAATTAAATATAATTTAAAATATAAAAATAACAAATAAATAAAATTTAAATTTTATTAAAAAATGACGCACAAAAAGGATTTAGGAGAGCATATAAGATTAGATTTTTAGCAATAATTACTAGGTGGCGCCGTCTTATATAATTTGGTCAAAGAAGTGGGCAAGTCAAAGTGTTCATAAATGACGAAACGGAACAGAGTGGGCAGATGGGTCAAAATTTCATCAAAACTAATTAAAATTCAAATTTGATTCACAACCCCTTGTGACCCTGCGAAAGGAACAGTCCATGTGAGTAGGTCTCCATGCCCAAATCCATTTTAGTGACATCATTATATTTTTCATTTATAAGATTGTTTTTATCAAAACTACTATTTTTTGGGAGATTATTCGGTATTCGGTGTGCGTTATTTACCATTCGATCAAATAACTAACATATATTGAGTATATTGATTATCTAATTGGATAGTATTTAGCATGCAATTTGTCAGCGCACTGAATACCAAATTAACATTATTATTTGTTATTAGGGGTGAGCATGGTTGGTTAACAGATCCATAAGCCACAGTCCATTAACCAGTCCATTAATATCGGTTTTTTGAAATTTCAGTCCATTAATCAGTCCATTACCATCGGTTAACCAGTCCATCGGTTTCGGATTTTCGGATCGGTTATCCAATATTTTTCGGTTAACCACTATAATTATAAATATATTCATAAATAAAATTAAAATATTCAAGATACTTAAAAATTAAAATTTTTTCACTATAATATAACATTATTGTTGTTAAAATAAAAATATTTGGTGGATATAAGTAAATTTGTTTTTAAAAATTAACATTTAATAAGTAAATATATTAACCGGTCCATAATTACTTTTAATTAGATAAATTGTTATACTTACTAATAACCAATTAAAAAAAACTTAAAAACTTTAAAATAATTAGTATAATGAAAAAAAAAGTACATGATCACCTTTAATTAAGATAAATTGTTATAAATTATTAAAAAAATAATAAATTAACTAAAAATTCAATTTCGGTTCGGTTAAACAGTCACATGAGTCAAAAACCATTAACCAGTCCATTAATATCGGTTTTTTCAAAACACTAACCATTAACCAGTCCATTACAATCGGTTAACCAGTCCATTGGTTCGGTTTCGAATTTTTTTTCGGTTAACCGAGTCCATCTGTTTTTTGCTCACCCCTATTTGTTATTCTTCCCCAAAAATCCTTTTTACACGTACATGGTGTAAATATTAATAATTTGATATCCTATATGAAAGAATTAAATAACTTTTCTTCCATTAAAGATAATTAATATTAATAATCAATAATGAGGAGGGGGACCTCTTACTTTGCCTAGGGCTTTTTAGAGTTTAATTTACTTGATAATGTTACTTATGCTTGGTTTAAGAAAAAAGGTTTTGGAATTGGAGCCCACAAAGCATTTAATGGAGATAAATATTTGACCAATCATTTGAAACCCATAAAATAATCTATCTATCTATCAATGCATATGAAGGATAAATATTCAATTTTTCAAATGAAGAAAAATTTATTTAATTTTTAAATAAGTGGAATTAATTTAAACTCTATTAATTTAATTTATTTTAAAATCAAATGATTTAATTTCAATTTAAATCAATTTGGTTTAAAAATTGCCATTAATTAGTTATCTTCAAACCACCTTTGAGAATATTTTAGAAACTTTCCAAATTTTATCTTTTAGATATTATTATAATCTCATTCACATTTAATCCATTTGAAATAATATATTTTCAATTACTTATAAAATTTTATTAATTTTATTTCTAGCTACAATATTATACAATTTTTTTCAAAATTATATATATATATATATGTATATAAATTTCAGACTCTAAATTAGAGAGTTCACAGTCGCACAAGTATTTCTTTAGTAATAAAATATAAATGTCCTAATGTTATAATCCTTAATCCCATCAGAAAAGGTCGCACGTGGGTCGGTGTTCGATTAGTACGAAGTATAAGCTCAATCAAGATGATGATCGGTGGTTCATCTTCAGAAACTAAATTATAAATAAATTATGATATTTGTATATATTGAATGCTCCATCAATAATACATACGGAAAATGATAAGATTCAAATACTGATAAAATAAATAATAATTAAATTTTTAACCCCGTGTATATATATATATATATATAAAAAAAAATTGTAAGATTTAAATATTGATCAAATAAAAAAATAATAAGACGCTTAATCATTTAAACTTTTAATTTTTTAGGCCACATGACTTTCAACTTTTTGTCATTTGCGTTTCACATAAAATAATATTATAAAAAAACATATAAATTCATTTTTAATTATAAAATTATTATTTTTTACATTTCACTATATGCTACTCTTTTAAATAAAATTTAAATTTATTTATATGATACTTATAGATTTTTAATTTAATTTTTTTTAATAAGAATTAATTTATTTAAAATTAATTAAATTTAAATTTGTGTATTAAATAACTTAAATTTAAGTAAAATTAATAATTTTTTTTAATTTTAATAAAAATAATAAATAAAATAGAATAGAAAAAATAATAACTTAAAGCTCTAATTGTTAAGAATTTAAAAGGTCGGGGGAAACGAAGGAATATTAGAGAAAACAAAAATGAAATCATTAGAATGCTACTTTTTTTCCCCCCCAAAAAGGTGCACTTGGGTATGGAATCCTAGGAGGGTTTTTATTGGGCTTTTAATCATTTGTAAATAGAGCTTCAAAACCCTACAAGATATGAAAAGATGAAGATGTAAAATATTAGTCTATGTGAAAAGGATTAAATTACAAGAAACAAATTTCTCAAGTACTAAACAGTAATTTCCAACTCCAAATGATTAAAAATTTAGAAGGATTAAACAGTATTTTTAATTCGAAGATTGTTGTTTTTTTTTTTTATATTATATTATATTATTATATTATTATATTAAAAATGATTATTATATTATTTATGGATATGTATTATGAAGTAATTATAGTAATATTAGAGTATTAGGGTATGTTAAGGGGTAGTGTGTCTGTGTCCCATTGCGTAGGCGATTAGTTGAAGGCGAAGGATGATATTATAGAATTCTGAAATCGTATAATTAATTAAGACTCTCTCTGACACTATTCTCAATTCTTTTTATATCGATACTTGTGTTATTTTGGGTTTCTTTTGACTCATACTTAACACCAATATTCTTATTAATTTCAAATACTCGTCAAATAATTGTACGAGGAATTCTTCTTTCTTTTCTTAATTTCGTTTCATTAGTTAATTTGTAAGTTTTCAAATGCAAAGTAAGGCGTGATTATCGCTTGTAATTTTTCAACTTCTTCGGCTAACTTTTCCTTCCTATACAACCCAAAATTTGGCTCTTACTGCAACTTCCTTATGTTCCTTAATGTTTTCTATGGGCCGCCATAGATTAGGATCTCTCATCATACTCAAAATTTATTTAGGTTAATTGCACTCCCTCATTACACTTATATTCTATCAACAAATAATGATAAAATACTTTAGTTATTTTTGCCAAAAAGAATTTATTGTGTGAAGGGGAAGATTCAGTATTAATATTTCAAATAAAATAAAATAAAATAAAATGGAAGGGGAAGATTCAAAGAAAAGAGTGAAATAGAAGAAGAATGTGAATCAACCGATTAGAAAGCAGAATCTTTTGACATAGAAACAGAGAGATGGTAAAACCTAACTCTCTGATTTTAGGTTAAAGGACATTCAATATAATCTATTTTTTATTTGATTTGATTTTCATCTGCTCTGTTTAGTTTGCTGTCAAATTCAGTTTATCTACGTCACAATTCACAAACATATTTAGTTAAATTTTGTACAAAGACTTACCATGGACTGTACTTCATATTCATAGTGCCCCTGCAACTGCTACCATTATTTTAGAAGCTTGAGGCAGATGGGGGTGGAAATTGAATTCTAACTAATCAAAATAATTGTCGTTTAAACTTTAAACTATATGCTTTCCGTTTGAATTTTTTTATATTAGCCTACACAGTGAGAAATATGAGAATTAATTGGTATTTTTAAAGAAATTATTTTAGTCTATTTAGGCCAAGTTTATTTCTCAATAAACTTTTTTTGTTCTATTATCTTTTGGTCTCCCTTTTGATTTTTTTTTTTTTATGTCTTCCAAATCTAACTAGTCTAAAATTGCGCCTTGTTAAATTTATAATTGAAAATAATCTTTTCACCTCGTGTAGGAAATAAAAATTAAATTTGAAAATCCGCTTAGCAAAATTTAAATTTCTTATCACTTAAATAATAACAGTGGATTATTTTTCAATAAAATATAAAATATTTGAATTTAAATTATTCTCTATATTTCACTTAAAGTATCAATTTTAAAAGTTTTTCTTGGTTACACTCTAAGTGTTAATTTCAAATTTTAAGGAATATTATTTATTTATTTATTTTTCTATTTTATCATTTTATACGCAATAAAAAAAATAGAAAATTAGTAAAATTATATTTTATTTATTCCATAAATATAGACTTGATTTTCATTTTAATTTGTTCAACAATATAGCCTTCTATAGTTTTTTAGATTATATAGATAACATATGAATTTTCTACTTTTATCTTATTCTTCAACCATTATCTTAGTTTATTGAGGACAAATTAGAAAAATGTGGGTAAAATTTTGTATTTAAATTAAACTAACTAATTATCCTGTCCATGTGAAAAAATAGTCAAGCCTATATTTATTGAATTGAGAGAGAATATAATAGTAGTAGATAATTGATAAAATAATATCTTAGTAAACTAGAATAATGAATATTTTATTTAATTTGTATTAATTATTTTTTTTATCTACATGAAAAAATTAAAAATTGCCACTTTGAGTATATCGAAAGGAGTAATTAATTAATTAATAATTTTGCTGTCTTTAAAAAATAAATACATTTTCATTTTCACATGTAACTAAAAATTTTAATTAATATTCTTGAAAATGTGGAGGAGCATGAGCAGATTGAATTTGCAAAACGTGCAGCGAGGTTTTATTCCAACAATCTAATCTCTTTGGACACTTTTCTGTTTACATAAATCACCAATATTAAGATAATTATTAATTTTTATAAAAAAATATATTAAATAGATTAAAATATTTTTTAATTTAGATAATTGCAGTAAAATGTGTAAAAAAAATTAATATTAATTAAGTTATTAGATATTTTATTAAAATTAAATATTAAATATTATATTGAATTTATGGAAATAACAATTGGATAAGATATCCTAATGTGTTCAAAACTCAAATATGAATGATTTAAGGCTTAAGATTTGAATAATTAATTAGTTACAGTCCTCGTACCATATAAGAAAGAAGAAAAAGAAAAAAAATCCGAAGTGGTCAAAATGAAAATAATTGCTAGACAACCAGTCAAACAAGAAATCCCATAATAAAAGCAGAGAAAACAGAGTCTAATAATTCTACAGTTCTTAAAAGAAAACACAGAGATCACTAACTCACCCCATTATTGTTTTTGCATTTTAAGTAATCTTTTACTGTCTGATTCATAAGATAATGACATTAATTTGCATAATTGTATACCTAATTACTATACTCAGCAAATTGAAATTCTACTTTCTCCATCATTTTTTGTCACTGTTCAAAACCCTGCCTTTTAATCATTATCATTTTTTTTGGGGTTTGTCCTTATTTGAATTCAACTACAAAACTTTCAAGGAAGAAAAAAAAAAGAAGACTTTTTGAAAAAATAATCGGTAATTCCTCGGCTGGTTAAGTTTAAAAGAATCGCCGACCAGCATTCTTTGCCACCTCCATGGTTCGAAATGTGGGCCCCAGTGGTTACGTGGAGCAATCACAGTGGGGTTGTCCACGTTTTTCTTTTTTGTACTGTGGAG
This sequence comes from Excoecaria cochinchinensis, assembly GCA_947683425.1. Taxonomy (NCBI): domain Eukaryota; kingdom Viridiplantae; phylum Streptophyta; class Magnoliopsida; order Malpighiales; family Euphorbiaceae; genus Excoecaria; species Excoecaria cochinchinensis. The sequence continues at coordinate 2,081,295 of CANTUQ010000083.1, forward strand.
ATGGAGATATAAGAGAAGAGAAGAAGAGAAAGCTAAAGCTTGGATCTTTGGTTCTCTGTATGACCTGTCTACTACAAGAATACCTCTAAACTAAAGAGACAGAAAGAGACTTATGCTTGTTGCTTCTTTTCCTGCTTGATTGATTCTCGAGAGCCAAACAGTCCTTTTAGTGAGAGAAAGAGAGAGAAACAAAGATCTAATGGAGTATGAGAGGATACACAAAGTACAGGTACAGTTTCATTTTGTCTTTTCAACTCTGTTTTTAATAGAGAATTGAAAAACCCATCTCCTGTTTTTGTTTCTTGTTTGATTTTTTGCAACTCGCAAGGTAATGTCTGCTTCTTTTGATAATCCTGTTGCTGGTAGCTTGTGTAATTTTAGCCAATTGTAACATTGTTATTCACATTTGATTTTACTATGTTCTGGTTTTTGTAAAATTATCGTAATCTTTTTAGCTTCGATGAACTCAAAATGTTCAGTTTGTGTTAACGGTGAGCTTTCATTTTATTTTCCAATCCAAAAAACTTATTTGAGTTACTTTTTGGGGGTGTGAAATGTCAAATGTGTTCAAAGGTCGCAATTATTGGTTTTCTAGATGATGAATAATTGAATTTGAGAAAAGTCTTGTATGAATTTTCCAAGGAATTGATAATAGAAAAGTGGGTTAAGTTGTTGATTTATGAATTGCAGAGTGGTATAATTTCCCCAAGTAAGCTGAGGATGAAGCTCATGGGAGCTCACAATAATAGAAAGAAGGATGGATCAAACAGTAATTCTTCAAGAACATCTCCTTCAAGGCTTGATGATACTGAATTTGTCAAGAACAGTTTATTAGCCTCCAATAATGAAGAGGGTTGGTATTCAAGCTCCACTTCATTTTTATAGAAAAGTCTTATTAGTTTAATTATTGTGCTCAAAATGAGTTGTTTCTTTGAGAGTTTAGATAGGTGTTTAAATTCTGCCGCTCTAAATGATTCCTTTCTTCTGCATAAACGTTGAAGATTGATATTGAACTATGGTCTTCAGCTGCAGCTCGAAGCTTAGAAGTTCAATCAGGGAGCGTACCAAATGGTGCTGTGGTTGACCCTGGCCAAGTTGAGCAGACATATTCCCAGTTGGAGGAGGCATTGCCAAAAGAAAATGGCAATGCTAGTCGTGTTAAAATGCAGCAGTTACCGAAGGGCGAGAATGCTAATTTAAGTGCAGTTCACCCAATGAGATATTTAGAAGATGAGAATCTTGATTATGATAGTAATGCTAGTTCATCTAGCTTTGAGTTCCATAAGGAGAGAACAACACATAATCAATTTACAAGATCATTGTCTAGGCCTATGCCGTCTAAGTGGAATGACGCAGAGAAATGGATAATGAATAGGCAAAATGTGCAGCCTAATTATTCAAAGAAGAATGCTTTTTACAACCAAGCTAGCAGGATATCAGGGACAAATGTGGTGAGGGTTGCTCCAGATTCGGCAAATCATGATCTTAAATCATCACTTAGCAGGATGGTAGACACTAAACGCACGGATTTCTGTCAACCTGCTTCACAACTAGCATTGGAGAAATTTTCATTTATTCCCCCAGCAACTCCCTCCCAAAGCAAGGATTTGGTAGAAGTAGATCAAACAAAAAGTTCAGCAGAAGACACAACAGGTAATTTGCATTTATATTGTATTTTAACTATTGTTAAAGATGAGCTTGCTCACTTCGTTGCCTATATGGGTCAATTGAATTTGAATGTGCCAAACAAATGTTATATCAACAACAAAAGGATACTTAAATTATTTTATCATGCATGCATTTTTGTAGAAGTATATACTTTCTAATTCCTGTGCTTTTATTATTTTTGTACATTTTGTCGCCATGTCGTGGAAAGGCCAACGGATTTGCGTAGTAAACTAAAATGTTCATTTCAGTGCTTGCTTGCCAACTAGGCAGACAGTTATGCAGCCATTTAGGAGCTGTCAGGTCACTAAGATATATTATATTTTGGTGGACTCTATGTGATGATCATTGAAACCACTGGAACTTTTGGTTTATGGACTTGCAGTATAGAATAAAGGAACTCAGGTGTGGCTGGGTTATAAGGGACAACCTGTTCCATTCTTAGATTTCCATCATAGTTATTCATGGGATTCAATTCTAGTCTGTTGGGGAAGATGAACTAAAAATGCATGTCGATATCACTTTCTGCTTTACCTAGCATTGTTATTTGCAGTGAATGATATGATGTCATGACTTGTGCAGGTCCTATCATAAGATCTGTCTGCATGAGAGACATGGGAACAGAAATGACCCCTGTTACAAGTCAAGAACCTTCAAGGACTGCAACTCCTGTGGGTGCAACTACTCCTTTCCGCAGCCCAACTTCTTCGATCCCATCTACTCCACGAAGAGGGGCACCAGCATCAACACCTGTGGAACACGTCACTGATGATGATCGACAGCTTACCCATGAAAACGGGAAAAAAGAGTTGACTGAGCAAGAAATGAAACTAAAGACAAGAAGAGAAATTGTGGCTCTAGGTGTCCAGCTTGGCAAGATGAATATTGCTGCTTGGGCAAGTAAAGAAGATCAAGAAAAGAATTCATCTCCAGTTGAAGCTACTGATCTGGAGGAGCTTGAGCAGATTGAATTCGCAAAACGTGCAGCTGCATGGGAAGAAGCTGAAAAATCTAAACATGCAGCAAGGTTTTATTGCAACAATCCAAGCACTCTAGACCTTAGTTTGAAGCAATATTCTCATGAACATATGCAGTTTTTTTCATAAATGTTTTGCAACAAGATATTTTCCTATGTTTCATCTGATAAAATAACTATGTTTTGGAAAACTTTTCAGATTTAAACGAGAAGAAATCAAAATTCAAGCATGGGAAAGTCAGCAGAAAGCTAAACTTGAAGCAGAGATGCGCAGAATAGAGGTATATGAATGTCAATACAGTAAACTTATAGTAGAGATTGCACTGGAGAATTTTTTTTTTCCCCCTTTTTCCATTCAGTGTCTGTAAGCATTCTTGTTTAATGAAACGATCAATTTCCTATATCATAATCCGATACATAGAAAATTTATGAGAAATTGAGTAGACAATAGCATTCAGCCTTCCGATTGTGTGCTTATATTGTGAACAAAAGTTAGTTGGATGAACGAGACTTGTCTGTTTTCAGGCTCGAGTTGAACAAATGCGAGCTCAAGCTCATGCAAAGATGGTAAAGAAGATTGCAATGGCGAGGCAAAGATCAGAAGAAAAGAGAGCAGCAGCAGAAACCAGGAAAAGTAGAGATGCCGAAAGAACAGCAGCTCAAGTTGAGTATATTCGTCAAACAGGAAAAATGCCATCCCCCCATTACATGTGCTGTGGTTGGTTGTCATAAAACTGAAAACATCAAAATTTTCAAGTAGAAAGAAATTGCTCATGTTCTCATTTGAGCCAAGGTGGCATTTCTTGTACTTTGTTTTTGCTTTTATAATCAATCAAGTGTTGTCCCCTTGTATCCAATGGAATGAACTTAGTTTGCAAAATTACTTTGTATATATATGTTCATTATCATTATTTGGTTCAAGAATAATTTATTCATTTAGACTAAAGTATTTTCTTGACAACATAGATAATATTTTTCTAAATCATACATTTCATTTCATAAAATAGTTTAATTATAAATTTTTATGTATGCCAAATAATTATTACTTTGCATAGAGGATAACTCGTCATTAAATTATTTCATGAAAATTTCTGTTTAAATGGGAAAAGTCTATAGTAGAGGTGTCACATTTTTCATACTAAACGATTAATTATCAATTAGCTACTAACATCAAATAAAGCTGGTAAATTTGATCCAATCAAAAAATTTCGTTCAAATTCGTCAATCTAATTTAGAAGTATGTCTATCTGAACCAATTCAAAATGATCCTATTAAATTTTGATTTAGTTGGACATATTTCATATGGCCCAATGGACATTAATTACACTAAATGGGTCGATCTACTAAATTTATACTAACTACAATTTTTTTTATACCAAGCATACTGTGACGCGCGCCGGAACCTAGCAAAGACCCTCGCTGAACCTGCCTTCTAGGGTTCGAGAGATTGATTCGCGTCTTTTTGATCTTGGGCATTATGAGTCATCTTGGATGCCTCATTCCCAATAGAACATTGAAAATGATCATCTAGACTCACAACGCCTTTAGGCACGTTTGACATATTTTGGAGTCGCAACCCAATTTACAAGAAATTGGAAAATGTCTCTAACCTCTATTGGTCTAAAACAGATATGGTGTTCGGAACTTCACTCTTATTAATGACTTAAGTTTATAAATGAGTTTTTTAAAAAATAAAATTTCATCTCTTATCTCACGCGATTGTGCATTGAATTTAAGGCGCATTTGCAAGTATATTGAAAGCGGTAAATAAATAAATAATAAAGCAATAAGTAAATAAATAAATTACGAATGAAAATTGGGACAAAACAATCCCCCAAATAATGAATAAAAGATGGGATAGAACAATCCCTAAAATAAGAATGCATAAATAATAAAACTTGCTCTAAAATTAAATACAAGGGCCCAAAAAAGGAAACAAATAAACACATTCAAAATAATTAAAAATGTATATAAATAAATCGGGTCATTTATTACATTTAGGAACATTGGTTCCTTTTTAACTTAAAAATTAGAGAACTATTTTTTTTGGCATTGATTGAGAAAACTGGAATGAGTGATCCCATTTTATAAAAATTAGTTCTCTATTTAAAAGTGTGATTTTGTTGGTTAAAATAGGATATTGGTCCAATTTATTAGTAGAAATTCCCAAGTTATTTAGTTATTAAAAATATGATTTTCTATGATGCGGGTAATAGAAAATATATTTTACATACAACACATAAAAAAATAATAATAATAAAGGAAATACAACAATTAAAAAATGCGAACCCCAAATTGAAGGTCTTTGGTCTCCCGATCCTCCAACCCGTGCGCAAATATGATTCACATAGATAAACAATTTTGAGACAACAAAACAAAAATAAAATAAATGTTAGTAGAGTAATTAAATGCATAATATATGAGCAAATAATTAAATAAAAAACTAATAGATAAACAACTCAAATAAGTCAGCAAAAATCATTAAATTTTGATGAATAATACATAGCATTAATAATTAAGACAGAAATTAACAATGAAAAATAGAGCAAATTATATTACATCACATGCATTTTTGGCAACTTCCTACGTTCGGGCACCTGGAAAAAAGTACATATAAGGCGCTACGAAGAGGTAGTACGGCTGCCCCGCTGGCCAGTCAGCGAGCGGGGTTAAGAGGTAGCGCCCCTTATGGGGTCGGGGGGGCAGCGCCCCGCGAAACTTTTCAATTTTGTAAAATCTTATTAACAATTATCTGCTCAAAAACCCTATTCTGCGTACGCTCGGGTAAGGAAGAGCTGAAAGCGGAAGAGATCGGGCATGCACGACTCGTGAATGTATTGCACGAGTCGTGCAACACATTCACGACTCGTGAATGCATTGCACGACTGCACGATTCGTGCAGTCTGATGGGAAAACATAGCTCTCTTCTATAACGCCCGATCGGGAAAAGGGATTCAACGGCACTATCCGATCGGGAAAAAGTGAAATCCAACCGGAGAAGCAAGACTCAAGCAAAAATGAAGGTAAAATCCGATCGGCAACTACAATACAAGCAAAATAAAACTTACGACTCCAACAACTAGAAAAACAGGAATAAACAGAGGACTAAAAACAGGTTAATAAACACAACATCATACGATCAAAACATGCGTAATAAAGCAATGAACATGCTTAATAAATCATAACAGCAACAATCATGCAATAAACGAATTAATAAGATCAAATAAGAAATGTATATACAATATGTACAATGAACAGAATTAACTAGCACAGCAAAATGAAGAAAAAAAATAAGAAAGAAAGAAAGAAAGAAGAAGAAGAAGAAGAAAGAAATAAAAGAAATAGAGAAATGGCTATTCAATATTTACCCTCAGATGTTGATCTTTGATCTGCTAATGAAAGATTTTTGGTTTCCTTCTTTGCTCTTTTGGTTTCCTTCTTTGCTCTTCTTAAAATGGTGATTAAAACAGATGCTCAAAAGCTTTTGGTAAAACGTTGATGTCGAGAAGAAAATAAAACGTGATTGAATCCCAAACACCAGGAATGGATTTCCTGGATTTAAGATACAATCTCAGAAGTTATTTGAGAAACGAGAATTATTTTCTTGCTCTCAAAATTTTTTTTCCTCTCTGTGTTGTTTTCTTTTTCTCTTTTCCGTTTTTTTGCTCTCTCCAATAATTCTTGCTCTCCTATTTCTTCAGCTTTCACTTCTCTTTAAATGCCTCAGACAGGATTAGTTCATTTTTTTTTTTCACCAAATCCAAGCATAAACCATACTTTTCAAACCAAATTCCCACAAAAAACGGGAGAAGCGACGTGCTGGAGTATAGGGCGCGTGAGGCAGGTGAGACTTTCATCTCACCTGTGAAATGGGCCTCACGTTGTGAGGCTACATCTCATCGACGTGAGATGGGCCTCATCCCCACAGGCCCCCAGCAAGCTTGCAAACCAACATTTTTTTTTTTAAACGAAAATCATTTCCGAGTAAACTATCACTTTCATTTGTCCTCTTACCCGTAAACAGGCATCATTTTCGTCATTAGGTAACTTCGGTCTGAGCTGTCTCAGAATCCGGTGTCTACACATACCCATTCTGATCCCTACCCATCCAAGCCCAAAACTGACATGTCTTGAACTCGGCTTTGCCCGTCCAGACCCATTCCGGTCTAGTCTGAAATTGGCCCATCTCGATCCAAACTCAACCATGCCCGAATTAGGCCTGAATTTTATTTATACAGACTTGTTTAGAAAAAAAAAATTAAAATTTTAGTTAGTCCGGCCCAAACCCACCAATTCTATTTCGGCCCGAACTCAGTCGAGCCCGAAGTAGGCCTTAACTTTATTTATGTATGCTTGTGCAGAAGAAATCTTCAAATTTCATTTAGACTCAACCCGAATTCAACCAATCCAGGTCCGGCTTGAATTTGGCCCATCCTGATGTAAATCTGACATAGCCCCCAAAATAGATCTGAATTTTATTTATACATGATTATATAGAAAAAAATTTCAAATTTTGTTTAGGATTTGCCTGAATTCGACCCATCCCGGATTGGTCCGAATCGGCCCATACCAAATCCAGGCCAATCCAAAATAGGCCTATATTTTATTTATGCAATCTTTTGTAGAAAAAAAATTTCAAATTCAGGTTAGACCTAACTCGAACCCGACCCATCTATGTTCGGTTCGAACTCGGTCGAATCTAACCGATCCGAAGCAGGCTTGGATTTTATTTATGCAAGTTTGTGCAGAACAAAAAATCTTCAAATTTTGTTTAGCCTTAGCCTGAATTCGAACCACATGGCCCTACCCAAACCTGACCCATTCCAGTCTGGCCCGAACTCGGCCCATCTCGGTCTGAATTTGGTCAAGCCTGAAGTAGTTTGAATTTTATTTATGTAGAATTGTATAGAAAAAAATTTAAATTTCGTTTAGGCTCGACCTGAATCCAATCCATTCCGGCCTGATCCAAACATGGCCCATTCTGATCTTGCCTGAGCTCGGCTTGTACCAAATCCAACCTAGCTCAATTTGAAATAGGCTTGTATTTTATTTATGCAATCTTGTGTAGAATTTTTTTTTCAAACTCCAATTAGGCTCAGTTCGAGCCCGACCCATCTCTGTCTGGCCTATACTCGATCAAGCTCGGCCCTACCCGAAGTTGGCACAAATTTTATTTATGCAAGTTTGTGCATAAAAACTCTTCAAATTTTGCTTAGACTCGGCCCGAATCCAAATCATCTCAGCCTTACTCGAACCAGACTCATTTCGGTCCAATCCAAATTCGGCATAGCTCGAAGTAGGTTAGAATTTTATTTATATAGAATTGCGCAAAAAAAATATATTCAAATTTCATTTAGAACGGCCCGAATCTAATCTATACCGATTCAGTCCAAACTTGTTCCATTCCGTTTAGTATGTCGTAATTGTATTAATATTAAATTTTCATTAAAAAAACGAGTTAAATGAGTTAACTCATAATTTCACCCATTATGCATACTATGCAACCCATTTGGACCACCATGCGCTCATTTGGATCATTATGTAATGCATTTGGTAGCAAATCCATGGGTTGACGTAAATCCGCTCAACCCATTGGAGCATTGGCCCATTTAAGATCCATCTATTTTTTATTTATCAATTTATAACCCAATTCAAATTTATCCAATCCGATTTATTTGTCACCTATAACATCAGACTTCAATCAGGTATTAGCTATGCTCATAAGCTAAACAAAAAGGAATCTAAAATAAGCAAAATAAGGTTTTTAGAAGAATAAGAAAAAACGAATTCTAGGCCCCAAATATTTAGAAGAATAAGGAAAAACGGACTCTAGGCCCATTGTTTGGGATAGGTGCATGCAAAACATCTCAACGGGGAAGGTGTAAATGCTTCAATGAGCCCGCTTAAAATATGCAAAGTTTACTCGCGAAAGGTTCAAATTTATCAAAAAGTAGAGTATTATTTTTAAAGTTTTAATCCGTGCAATTTTACCTCTAAATTTATAAAATTTTGCTCTCTACCTGTGGTACGTTATATTTGAGTGGATTGTTACCAAGCTGAAATTGAGCAATTTTGTCCTTCAATTTACTCAAATGTTTATTTTTTAGCAATATGTGATTTGAAGCTTAGCCAAGACAATGTGTTTTAAGAATTTGTCTAGTTTAGGGTGAGCAAGAGTTCAAATCAATCACAAGTGCAAAGATTTTCTACTCAAGTCTTCTTTTTTCGAGTAAAACACTTCTTTTTGTCAAAATAAAAGACCTAAGCTATACATGCAATAGATAAACTTTTGAATATGTTATCATCAATATCTAATGAAGTCGTATATCAGTATTTTATTATGATATTTTTCTTTTAATTATATTGAATTTTTTCATTTGATCCATGGAATATAATTAATGCTGAACAATTTGAACATTGATTCTTGGGTAAATCAAGCTATAACTCAAAACTTTTATGGGCCAAAGCTGGGCCAAGTTTGATCCATTTTAGGCCCTTAAAAGTTTTAAGCCATAAGTTGCGTCTCCAACCCAAGATGAAATAGCCTATTAGAGTTACCATCCTCTATTTGATTCCATTCTATTTGGTGGGTAGCTGACAATAAAAACAAAATGAATTATGAACTTCTAATTCAAAATCAATTTGAAATTTTAGCTAAATTGATAATGTTGAAAGTTATAAACTTTTCTATTAAAATAAATAAATAAAAGATACTATTTGTGCTCTTAAAAATATCATACAAATTAACAGCTTTAAGGCATTAATAATTATAAATGAAATAAAACAAGATAAATATAATTAGGATTGTCATCTCAAATCCCACCAATTAAAAAGAAAAATAATGGATTGGATAGAGCCACACACAAAGTGGGCACATGGACATGCTGAAGCACATTTTAAATTTGTTTTTTTCTTTTAATCCATTCTCAATTTAAAATTCACTTACTCGTACACATCAAATAGATTCATAAAAATAAAACAAAGCACTCCGTTTTCAAATATATAAGAATACTCTATATTTAAAATTCATATCTAAAATCTCTAGTAAAAATAAACTAAAATAAAATAAATTTCTACCAAATATGTTAAAAAAATAGAAGTTATTTTTCATAATTGTGTGCTTTGACAGATAATGGAGTCCGTTTAAAAAGTAGGGAAAATAAAAGAAGGGAAAGTGCATTCACTATCTAGATGTCCTTTTGAAGGGGTTGTTGGATACCCAACCCTACATTTTATTGGCAGTATTATTGTCGATAGTGCTCTATCTTGTCACCATTCCATCCCTAAACCAAGTCCTATCTCCAATTTACTACCCCACAGCATGCATGATTTGAAGAAAGGCAAATATCATCTTTTGAGCCCCTAAACTTTACTACTTTTTCTATTTAGTCCCTTAATCTTTATTGTATTCTATTGAATTTAAGACTCAATGGAGGAAAAAAAAATAATAATGCAACGATCCAATATCTTCTAAATTAACGACATATTTTACTTAATGTGTCAAAATTAATCATAACATATAGTGTGAGTGTTAACAATTTAGCGGAACATATTAGGCGCTGTTTAGTTCTGGAAAATAAAGCTAGTTTTCCAGAAAATTATTGCAAAAAAATTAAAAAACGGAAATTACTGTTTAGTTGTAATATTTTCAAATTTAGAAAATTAGAAAACTATTTTCTAAATTTTTTAAAATTAAACTATTGTATAGAAAATACAAAAAACATATTTTCTTATTTTTCCTTTATTAAAAGAGAGTTCAAATTCAACTACACTATCTTCTTTTCTAATTTATAAAAAAAAGACCTAATACAAACTTAATAGAATAGTTCATCTCTTTCTGCAATAATAAAAAACGAGGTAAGTTTTTTTTTATGACTATTTTTCTCATTAATTTCTTATTTATTTATATATTAATTTTTTGTTTTTATTATAATTATTATATTTTTTTTGTTTCTATTTGATTATCACCAACAATAGTCATATCTTTCAATGGTGGTGTGACGTGGATTAGAATTAGTTTTATATAGAATAATATTAGTTTTATATTTTTTTTCAACTTTTTATTTTATTATGATTATTAGAAGGAAACTATAATTATAGTTTTCTTTTTGTAAAAAAAGTTAAAAATTTATTTGATTAACTGAATGTTATTATTTAAGTTTACTTATAACTTGTCTAAAATTTTCATATATACCTATTACCATTTTAAACATTGATTAATTTAAATATTTATTTATCAATACCTAAAATATTATTAATATAAATAACAATTATTGTAATTATATTGATAAAATATATAGAATATTAAAAAAATTGTAAAAGAGATGGAAAATGAAAATACAGATAAAAAGAGAGAAACAAACATAATTTTCATTTTCTAATTTTTTATTTTAAAAAATAAAAAAACAGAAAAATAAGAAATAAAAATGAAAACCGAAAAAAGAAAATGAAAAATATTTTCTATAACTAAACAGCAACTTAAAAGTTGAGGAATTAAAGAAAAATACATTAAAATTAAAAGACCAAATCATATTTTGAGTAAACAAAAACCTTTTTTAATTTCCAATTTTTACACCTTCATGTCCCACAATAAAAAGGGACAGCTAAATTTCAGCTTCTCTCCTTTCTCATTCACCTCCAAAATCATCCTTGCAAGAATCAAATAAATGTACAAAATGATAAGAATTAATCATACACATAAATGGCCTAAATTATTATAAAATGGCAGTTTAATAAGGGTATTTTGGAAATTATAAAAAATAATTAGAGTTATAATTGGAAAGTTAAAATATTATATATGGGAGAATCGATGTTTGTAATTCAAAATTTGACCATTTTCCATAATTCTATAATCATAAAATATAATACAATTATTTTAAGCGTGCAAATAAATACTGTTGTCGAATGTATGACACATTAATGAACTATGGATAAGCACCGTCCAAATAAAATCTAAAGAGTCCATTTTATCTTTTTCACTGCTCCAATATCATCCTTGCAAGATTCAAACGTGTGTCTAACCAAATGATAAGATTTTTTCACGTGCCAATCTGCCGACAAGGTTATGTCCCCATTGTTTAGGCATATACTGTTTCTATGTATGAATGGTACTAACTCCCAACTCCTAACTCCAACTGAAAATGCTCAAATGTCAAAAGTCCTGTTATCTAAATGTGTTTCCATTCAAAGTATAACTCAACTAAACAAGACAAGTTGCTGATGTTCTTTTTTGAGGTTTTTGGTACCAGTATTACCTGGCCTCAACCCCACTGCTTCAAATCCTTAATCATATCAATCAAGGACAATGCCATGAAATCATATGCAATTATTGAATTTAGTCCAATTTAAACGTATTTTGAACATTTATTAGTCATGTCCTAAATAGAAAAATATAAAGCACAACACGTGCAATCTCTTGTAGTTCTACCAAAATTTCACTTTACAAATGAATCAAGTTTGAATGAGTAACACATAAATCTCTCAAGTATTTGGCATAACCAAATGATCTTACGAGCAGTGGCTGCCAGAGAACAGCATTCTACTTCAGCTGAATAACGACATTGTTACTTATTTTTCATTTTATTACTTAAAAACCATGTTGCTCTTATAGATAGAACAGGAAAATTAAGTACCAAAAACACAATTTATTCATGTCTACAATAATTTAAAATAATAATAAAATATTTAATTAGGAAAATAAATCTCCAATGCATAATTAATGACTAATAAAAGAAAATGAAATTGTAGTTTAAATTATTAATAAAATTATTATTTTTCTAAACTGATATTTATGAAAAAAAAAAGTAATATGTTAAATTACTCATTTTATTATATAATACAACACAATCAAATCCGTTGTGAAACTATAGTATCATACCAAAACATTAAAAAATCATACATCATTGAATTCATTACCATACCATATATTATGCCACCATCCAATAGTGTTAAACGCGCACCGACGTGAGGAAACGATACCACCATTGCATAAAATTACAATACATTAACCTTAACAAAGTCCAACAAAACCGACCACCGCCCACCCTAGCATTTTATATACATATATAACAAAGTGCCATAGGCATTAGACATTAAATTGATGATAAAATGCCAAAAAATTTATGTTTGTTCATGCAAAAAGCAAGGCAACTTAATAGCATTTGCCTTTTAAGAAAGTGAAATTGATACTTCCAAATTTGACAAGATAGATCAAACAACAGCAAGAGTGGGACTTCAATTAGACTGAGTTTGGCATCATATGCAATTATGCAAAGTCTAAATAACTTTGTATTCAACACTTTGCTACTATAAGCCCCCCATCACATAACAATAAAACCTCATACCTTCCCACTCACATCCACCCAAAGTTCATATTTACTACCAAACTTTTATCTCATCATAAATTTGACTGCCAAATCACAAAAACAAACTGCCAACTCCACAAAGTAGTCTCTCCTACTAATTATGGATTGTATGGATTCAATAAAAGTAGAAACAAGGAATAACATGTTCTAATTACAGTAATAACTTTTATATATAAACTTTTAATCTAGGATTAGGCAGTACTTCCCACCTCTAGAATCGTCCAAAGCGTAGCTAATATTACAAAAGAGAAGATGGTATCTTAACTGGTTAAATTGTTCAGTAGTCCAAAGACCCCACAGAAGTTATGCCAGTGCTCAAATTTCTTGAGTCCTGCCTGCTTGCATAGTCATCACAGGTACCATTTGAGAGCCTCTGAATTGGGACTGAGTTCAGAAGCTCTAGGCCTCGTTTGCCCATTTGCTGAACTTCTTGTGGCGACAATATTTTGATGCACCATACACTGTTTACAAATTCCCTGGTTTAAGAATAATCAAATATTTCAGTGTTACTAATTGAGAGAGGCACAAAAAACATTAACATAAATAATTCAAAAGGAAATACATCAGCATGGCCACTGAATGTAGGGATATTAACCATACTTGAAATAATTGCAAGATGCCATGCTTGCAAGATTAAGGTCTAATCAGGGGACTTCCAGGAAAATAAGAATTAAGAATTTTTAAATGAGAAAAAATACACTTGAATATTGCTGCTAAAATGAAGATGGAACTTACGGCCAGGGGTCATCACCAAGGAGAAGAACATCATTCTCCCTGTCCACGAATACAAGCTGCCAGCCTGATCTCAAAGGGTCCTCCAGCTGGCCTTCAAGGCCAAACATACGAGCAAGCTCGCTTCGCAATTCATTGTAGCTGCTGAATTTGGTAATGTCCAGCGATCTACCGAAGGACCCCGATTTGTAAACCTGTCAACAGTAGTATCAGCAACAGTAACATGATACATAATGCCAGTTCATATATTGATTCAAAAAAGAAAAAACAAAGAGAGAAATTTTAAGAATCATCTACCTTAACAAAGGTTCTAGTAGGTGGGTTAACTTGGCCCACATTTTCTGGAGACTGCAGGAAACCTGATTCATCAATACAACTTGAGGGTGTCATTGCTGGATTAAGTGAGAAATCAGTGCCTGTATTGCTCATGTAATTAGACGAAGAGAACGGTATAGTCGTGGAATCACTATCACTGCCAACTCCCCTAAGACTTGACATTCCATTCTGTAGTAGAAGAGAGGAATGCTCTATATTAACACCAAAGAGAAGATGGCTTTGTGGATCAGTGCCACCTTCTTGGTCTATTGAGCATTCCCTGCCAGGAAAGGGAGGTAATGAAACAGAATTGGGGGAGATGTTTGTCTGAGGGGGGCCCAACTGTTCTACTTGGGGCAGAACACATTGTGGAGCTCCAGGAGAAATAAGAGGTTCAACAGCAGCTCGCTTTGAAGGCCAGCCAGAAGAAGTAATCATGGGACTGCTTCTAGGTAGGCTGATTAAGTGAGATGATTCATCCTGAGAATATGAACCCATGAGACTGTGCAAGGGCGAAACAACAGAGTTTGTCACAGGATTCCCATTTGAGTCTGAAAAACTCTGCTGCTGGCATAATGAAGAGATGGATTGTAATGGAGGTGACTGCGATTGAGAGGCTGAAGCAAACTGAGATATAGCAGAGACGACATTAGGGACCTGTTGGTGCTCAACCAACTGCTGTTGTGGAGACAGTGAATGCTGTTGCTGTTGTTGAGACAATGAATGCTGTTGCTGTTGTTGACTATTAAGTGACTGCTGGTGTTGCAATTGCTGCTGGATAAGGTGTGACTGCGTTTGGGACTGAGACGGAGACTGAGACTGATGTTGGTTCTCTTGAACACCAGGAAGAAAGGCCTGTTGAGGCTGAGACTGCTGCAACATCTGGGATTGCATTAAAGCAGCAGCTCTGCTTGGTAGATTTACCTGTTGCTGGAATTGCAAAAGGGATGTAGATGGTTGCTTTGAAGGATCTATAGCTCTCATTTCCTGAAGTGCAGCAGCAGCCATAGCTTGATACATGTCAGTTTGTAAACCAAGCATGGAAGCATCAACTCTTGGCTGCATCCATGGTGTGACTCCAAGTCCCTGAAAGTTCATGGATTGAATTCCTCGGTCTCCATCCCCCCGCAACCACATAAGGGGAGAACTCATTCCCAAATCATCATCTTTGATGCCTGCATTAAGAGAATTGCAAATAATAGATAAATTAAATAGCATTCAGTAATAGAAAATTTAAGAAAAGAAAAAGATAATCCCAAGCATATCAACCAGAATAACTTTACGCTGCCTCTCCCAATTGAACAGAGGTCAGAAATTCTGAAATAAAAGAGCCAGAGCCTAAGATTATACCATTTATCAAAACCAACAAGCTGCCAATAGACGATCTTACCATGGAATGAGGGCAGTCCAGGTGGCCAGGGTCGCTTAAGCCTCAGAGGGAAAGGAGATGGATACATTGGAAATGTTGTCAGTGGTTCAATTTCCCAAAGGGAAACTCTTGGTTGCCTCTCTCCAGCTGTAGACTCATCCCAGCCAACCTACATTCATTTTTTTCTATTTGGTTTAGGGAGGGAAGTTAAATAATATTATGCAAATATTTGAATCAATCACAGAAAGATTTCTGCCAAGAATCAACTTATTCAACATTAAACTACATGACTGGATGTAACATACCTTGACCGAGCGCCAATGTGAATTTGGCCACCTAACAGGATCTAGGTCACTTATGCCGGTTATTGTACCCATATAGCTAGATAATAAAACAACTGTCAGTCGTGTTTATCAAAAATAACACAAGCTTCTAAAAAGAGCATCATGTTAAACTAGAATACAACAATACAAGGAGAAGGAAACTTGTTATTGGATAAGCCATGAAATCACTATGATAGAAGCAAAAAAGTCCTGAGATACACATGCATATTCACAACACACACAGACACTAATAGAATCCAACTTTTAACCTGTTCAATTTAACCAACTGAATTTCTGACAAGAGAGCATACAGATTAATTGCCAAATATTTATTCAAAGACGCTTGCATTTAACAGTCAAGCTAATTTTCAACATTATTGGGGAAAAAAATCCCAACTGACGTGCAGAAAATAAACATCCAAAAAGCCAATTATGCTAATACAACAAAAATATGAATAAAGATTTAGAGCATACCGACGGACACTTGACTCTTCAGTCTCAAAGAGCATCCTAAAGCGCATTCCAACTGAAACCCGGGTATGATATACTGCTTTGACATACTTGGCCAATGGAATGACAAATTCTGATGGGCTAGCCCTGAATGAGACATGATCAAAATTTAATGCATGTCTAACTAAAAAATTTCAAGTTTTTTTCACATCCCAGCACCATACCTCGGATTGTAAAATATAGTGAAACGGCTATTTGTTGCAGCTGCATGAGCTGCAGCAGCAAGAAGCCCCAAATGCATGCTGTCACTTGATAAGACTGATGAAGGCATCACAGTTTGAGGACGATTAGCACGCCGTATGCCAAGCAACAATTGATTCTTTTCATTCCTAGAAAAGGCATACATAGATTTATTAGACATTCACAAGGTACACAAATTCTAGTAAATCATCAAAGATTTTAAAGAGACAGGACATTAAAACACAGAGGGGAAATGAGTCCTGATAAGTTCACAATTTTCAAGTTTGCAAACATGACTAGATCATGCCAGTGCACATTATTATGGCAGATCAATCATACACGTTTTAATAAAATCTCCAAGACAGTACACATATTTAGCTTTTCAAATAAACCTCAGATCATATATATATATATATATATATATACACACGAACCAAAGATTTGTGCCACTGTTCAGCCAAGGGGAAGCCCACGCTAGACAAGTCTCAGACGAGCAAAACTAAGATACATTCTACCTTATAGAAGCCAAAAATGCTCATACAAAGAACAGATAAAGGGGAGTTAGCCAACAGCCTACCAGATAAAAAGGACTGAATCCCCAGCAACAAGTCTCTTAGCACTAACAAACACACTCCATCCTGTTGTAAGGAGATGCCTCTTTGGCTGGCCTGAATGAAGAAAATTCAAAACAACCATTAAACAGAGTACACAATCACTAACTGCTTATCTTCTCACCTTTTGGGTAACTATGATATCAAACAAGCAGCAACCCATATATGCTGAAATAACATTTCCCAACAGTGAACTGCATGGGTAGATCTATAACACAATAAAATTAATTTATCGTGGTCTTGCAACTCAAGTTTTAAAGCTGCACAATTTCATTTTCTTATCCTTCTCATATGGAAAGCATGTATACAGACATTAGACACAGACAAGGCAAGACACCTTGTAAAATGAAAGGAACAAAAATTGATCCACAGTAGAAAGCAAACTAATAGTAAATCAACTAAGTAGAAACAGAATAGGGGACAACATCGTAAGTAGTGTTCTCGTCAATTTGAAGATCAGATGCATAGCTCAACTATGCACACTCAGCCATTCACTTGAACAAACAGACAATGAAGCTTCTTTGCTAGGGGAACAGAAATGCAGCCAACATCAGACTCAATCACATTTTTTAAATCATAGAAATGATGCTCATAAATCATCTACCAAAACTCACCCCGGAAGATATGCCTGAATTTCCATTCATTGTCATGCAAATCCCGAGCAATTAACTCTTGAGCAGGAGGCTGCTGGGAAAAGTCCTGCAAGTAGAGAATCGACTTAAGATCTTTCATGCTTGAATTCAAGCATTGAGAACAAACCAAGGAGCATCAACAGAACATTGAAGCTTTACCAATGGAGGGAACACTTTCTCAGCTGCCCGGCGGGGGACAGAGAACCCCCCATGAGTACTTGTGTCGCTTGCTGTCAGAGTTTTACAAAAATAATTCGTTGGCTGTTTGCTAGGGGTGCCCAATTCTGCCGGAAGGTAGGCATCCTTCTGCTCTTGCTGCAGAATAAGGCCATTTTAAGTATCAGGTGCAATTCATATCAGTCAAAAAAACAATAATCAAAACATCGATGAAGACGATATGCCATACAGGACTCAGTGGCTGCAAGGTCATCTGCGCATACACTTCATCTGTCTCGACATCTGCCTGAAATTGAGAAATTCTCTAAACCTTCAGAGAACAACACGTGTAAACATTGAGAATGAGGAATTATCAAAGAAAACAAGTCTTACATGCATGGTTACATTGTGAAGCTGACAGATAAGTTGTGGAGGTAAGCTCGGATAATTTGGAATATGGGCATCCACTTCTTTGTTGGTTGATGCAGCAACCTATACAGACGGCATTTAATTTGGTTAAGTAAAAAAATAAAAAATAAATAAATAAATAAAAAGAGGAACCGTAAAAGAGTAGAATGTGATGTGAATATCATCCATTTACTAATTGCATTAACAGATAACAACTTCACAGATGATAAAAAGAGACGAGCAATCTGAACTGATTATATCACTTTATAACTATGACAAATTGGCTGCAGGATTTATTTTCAGACGAAGGGAAAGAATTTCAAAGTTGCCCAAAATGATAACCATAATTCATGCTGAAAGCTATATCCGGATCAACATATTTAATATAAAAAGAAAAAATTACATGAGCATTATTAATTAGTAAACCTGCTTCACAATAACTGAGAAGCTAAGAAAGCAAAATACTTGCCTGCTCACTGTGACCTTGGGGGAAATAAACAACACGGCTTCCAACAGCAGGTAGAGAAACAAGAGGACCCGCACATGCGTGCCATAGTTCAGAGTTCAAAACCCTCTTCTCCCCTGCAAAATTCATTTCAGGGCTGTTACGAGCAAAAAAAAAACAAAAAAAAAGTAGGGAATTAATTCTGAACTTTCTCTTCGATTGAGCTACCAGCAGCTGAGGCTAACTAACAAAACACAAAAAGAAGAACCCAATAATTAAAAGAGCTAAACCAATTAAAGAGAATAAATATGCCAGCTGTGCTCTTCAAGATCTCAAAAACAAAGAAAAGTATATTTTTCAAAAGAAGTAGGAGGAGGAGGTCTGCAAGCAATGATACCGACCTTCCTGCGTTTGTGGATTAAAACCAGCTGAAGAGAGCCTCATTGTAAGAGAGATTTATACCCACCTTCAAAACCAAGTTTAGACCCACAACAATAAGATTCAAAATCACCACTATTGTACACACCAGTTGAACCCCAAATTAAACCAACCAACCCACTCCCCAATCAATCTCTTCAACAGCTTCTTTCTCCACAACACCATACCTTCTTCACCTTTCCCCACCCCTCCCCCCTTCAAAAACCAGTACAAATTAATAACTTCTCTCTGTAAGTGACCATCAAAGAAACACAGAACTAAAACAAAACTCGATTTGAAACTTCATTTTTAAAGCTAACAACAAACACCTCCACAACCCAGTTAGTCGAATCCTCAACCGACGCCGGTGTTGCCACAAAAAACGACCGATTTCAGCCACATCCGCTTTCTATGTTCTTCACCCTTAGCACCAAGCTCAAATCCTTAACAAATACAACCTCGCATTCCAACTAAAAAATCCAAAATCACCCTTTTAAGCTAAATGATTTCAGCACCCAAATGAGGAAGCACTCGAGAACAAACCGAACAAAGCCTTAAAAATCCAAACTTGCAGACCACAAATAGATCTACTACCAAAATATAGCTTCTTTCAAAGCTTTTTCCAGAAACCCAGATCTTATATTACACGAGCAAAACCCAAAATAGTACAACTTAGAAACTCAAGTACAAAGCATTTTGCAGAGGGAGTTGAAGCCACATGAACAGGCAACAGCAGCTGTTTTTAAACCTATAATATTAAGATCTTAACAGAGAATAACATATACATGTAAGCATATAAAAACGCACGTATATTACATATATTAAGATAATTTTTATTGGGTTTTTCCCCAGTAATGGATATATAGTTCTAATGGCGGAGGTGATGGTTCTGCTGCTGCTGCGGCTTTCTCTCTACTTTGGCTCAATCGATAAAAACCCAACCGCCATTATTTTTACTCATCTCATTTTTATACCAAGAGAAAAAGGCGAACACTAATAAAGAGAGAGATAGAGATAGAGAGAGAAAGTGAGTGCTTGTGAGTTCCTATAAGAGAGAGAGAGACTGTGTGTGTCAGATATTTACAGTAAGAGAGAGAGAGTCTTTATTAGTAGACGATAGTAATTTAATTTTTCTAATTTTCTAGCTTTACTGTGACTTTTCGTGTTCATTTCAGACAACATGGGAAGATGACATCTGACCCCCAAAGTTTGGAAAATTTACTACGTTAACCTAATTGTCTTCTTTGTTTTTTTTACAAATATTTTTGAAGAAAAAAAAGCGATTAAAAGGAGATTTTGAATTTCGGTCCACACAAATAATCAAATATAAATAAAAATAGTTAGAAAAATGAAAGAATGCATGAAATGATTGAGGAAGGAACTGTAGAAGAGAGTATGGTTGCAAGTTGATTGTCATTACTTTGATATGGGCCAGCATAAGTCCCACTCCACGTACAATTATAGGAAACTCAACTTCTATTTAAACTTTACATGCCTCTATGTTTTGATAGTTTTAGACATTTCTACCAAATTATCTCACTTTCTTTCATTTCTACTATAAACAATTAGTCTCATTAATGGAGTATTATATGCACCCAAGAGCAAGAGCGAAGCTAACATTTTATACTAACACCAGTAAATTTTGCGGAAATTAATAAATTTGATTGAAATTAATATTAAAAAGGCAAATAGTTATATTAAAATAATAAATTTAAAAAGATAAGGTAGGGAGTTGCTTCCTTTATATGCCATGTGGATTTGTCCCTGCATACCATTGAATTAAAAAAAATACAACTTTCTGTAAAAATACTATTTAAATATCGTTACACAGATTAAAAAATAATTTATATACTTTAATATTATAAAAAAAATTATAGTAATTGACTATATTGTCATTTTATTAAATGGAATGACATAAAAAAAATAATACTAACAAACATATAAATACATTTAAAATATCAAGTCATGGATAAAATTAAAAAAGTACATTAAATTTTTATTGAATTCTAAAAAGTGTATCAAATTTATTATTAATTTTCAAAAACGACATTTAAAGTGGTAAAAAAAATTCTCAAAAGCGACTTAAAAAAAAGAGATAATAATATTTTTCTTTTGTATTTCATCTAATAGCTCGTACATGGCATATAATCACTCCACATTAATATGCTGATGATTTATTTTAGATATTTTTTTTTCTTTTTTGTCCGATTGACAACATTAATATCTCATACATTATTTAAAAAAAATTAATTTCATACATTATTGTTTTAAATGGTGTTCATTTGATATTTTAGACCTCTTCATAATATATGTTTAATATTATGCAATCATTATTTAATTGGAAAGAAAAAAAAGGAGGATAGAAAGTAGCATGCTACTTAATTGGAGCCTTTTAAGGTATTTGATTAAGCAGGCTCCCAAGATAGAGGTTGGCATGTTTTGAAATATTATTAATCAGTATTGGCTTCACTCATAACCTTAATCTCTGTTAGCTGCAAAACAATTGACAAAGGAAACTTTGATTAGTTTGCTTAATCATGTTTATATGAGGATATTAGAGTAGTTATGATCTTGCTTGGATCTCTTAAGTATTTTCTAAGCTTCAGGATCTCAATATTATCATTTTTATTTATTTGGAATCACACGCCTTGCCTCATTTCTCATTATTAACTACACCTTTTACCCAATCCCACAAAAATATTTTAATTTTATTGCCCTAATCTATTTCCCATTCATTCTAATTATAATGGATAGCATTCTAAAATTATATATATATATATATAATCTAAAATTCACTTACTCATTAATTCAAATTCGCACCAGACAGATGGAAATGACAAAATTTTACTATATGCACACCCTTACTTTTAAGATTTTCCTATATATATATATATATATATATATATATATATATATATATATATATATATATATATATATATATATATATATATATATTACTATGGCGATCCTTTTAATTTATTTTAGATGCCCCTTTGAAATTTTAATTCAATAATAATTATATAATTTTAATTTTTTATAATAAAATTATAATATATATTTTCACTGATCTGGCGTCTTGGTTCCGCCATTATATATATATATATATATATATATATATATATATATATAAATAAAACGTAATTGGAATTTCAAATTCGATCTATATTTGGCTGTGAAAGGGTAAGATATTTGTATGCTTCATTTAATATACAAAAATAATAAACAGCGATGATTGTGATAAAAAGGTCAATGTAGAGAGAATGGATGGAAGGTGATGGGAGTGGAGTTGGTGCTGGAGACAGCCATTGCCTAATGGACCGCCTAGAGTTTTTAAGTCAATGAGGTCAAAATACATGTATTTGATTTAGTAATTCTTTAAGATAGTACGCATTCCAATTAAAAAAAAAAATTGTACTTTTTTTAATTTCATTATTTGGATTAATCTTTTTTTTTTTTTTTAGAAGCTATTTGGATTAATCTTAGGCCTAGTTTATTTCTAATTAGATTTAATAAATTTTAGGTTCTTTTTCATATTTAAAATTGCTACTAGTTTCTAATGGGATGAGCAAAAGTTGTTTCAGTGAAATTATTAAAAGTGAGTTCGGTTGGGTTCGGTTCAAAAATCAAAAATTCAAATTAGAGAAAAAATGGAATCGAAATGAAATTGAAATTTATGGTAATCGAACCGAATCGATTGTTTAATTTCTTTTATTTCATTAATCAAAATCAAACCAATTAATAATTTAAAAAAATCTACAAAGAAAAAGGGCATCATTTTAAGAATTTTTTATTTTGATCAAATCAAAATAACCCAAAACTAAAATTTAGTAAATATTTATAAACCAAATTGAACCGATTAATCGAATTAATTAAGTTCGATTTTCAATTATAACAGAACCATGCTTACCCCCTAGAAATTATAGTATAATTCATTAAAAAAATACAAAATACAATTAATTATTTATAATAAAATCAGTTGGCAATGTACCCTTCTAAACATATACGTAGTAAATCCATCCCTTGCGATGATAGATAAAATATTAGCGATAGTGGATGTGGCGATCATGGTTGGAACTTGGAATGTGGAATGGACTATACAGTGATAAAAAGCAATGATAATGATAATATAATGTGTATATAGAAAATATATAGATCACCAATGATTACATGTATTTTTGCATGTAATACCATAATATTGAGTAGTTATAAAAAAAACAATACTACATTGAGTAGACTTAGTTCCGTAAAATATATGTTGTATTCGTCCCTCAATTATAGTATTTTTGTGACAATACTCAAAAATTTCAAATTTGAGACTTGATAAAAACCTTATAACCAAAAAAAAAAAATCAATTGAAAAGAGTTTTATATATTAAAACAAATGTTGAATAAAAAATGAGTGTTTTGAAAAATATTTAGGAAATTAGTGTTTTTGGGGTTAAATCCCTAAAGGACGTTGCGGTATGACGTCAAGTGCATAGTAATTGGCAAAAAAGCCTGTCACGTCTAAAAGTGCAGCTGCCAAATTGGATTATCTAGCGTCGGATCCATTCAATATACCACTGCATATATTGAGACCTGGAATATAAGGAAACATTTAGTAACTGACTAGATATAACTCGATTACATTGATTGTCCCACTCATGAATGAAACTTGAGAATTTGTCTTTCCAGTTTACATCATTGTGCCTTTGCAAGTCAATCAAATGCACTGTATCATTTTTTTGTAGTGTATATGGAATTGATTGGTTCATCCCAAATTGTCTAAAATATCGATCAAGTTGGTGCCACTCAATAATATGGAAACATACCAATGGCACAACTGATCTCCAACTGTTTACACAATTTCTACAAAAATCAGGCAATAAGTGCATGATATTGTTGTATAGCTCTCATTACATCTGTAAAAAAAAATTCACAAACGATAAACACGTTATAATTTTTCTTTCTAAAATTCAAGATTGAATTAATTTCCATGGCTAAAAAAATAAATATAAACCTGATCATGACACTAAATGTTTAACTCAATACGATAATCATTAATATTTTTATTATGTTCATTTTTTAAATCAATAGGGAATCGCCACCCGATACAATAATTAATGACTCATCAGCATATTGTATATATAATTGAATAATTATATACCAACATTAAATATAATAAATAAATTTTACCTATAACCATATGACATGATCTGATTTAGAACAAAATTGCGCAAAAAAGGTGGCCGAAATTGAGGCAGTATTTCCCATGCCCATATTTGAATTATCTGATGATAACCCCCCAGTCCATTTGCACTTGGCCAAGTGGCACGATATAACTCTCTGTACAATCATGCAAAATAACCTGATCTCCAACTATAATTTTTCACTTGATGTAAAAACTCCAATAGTAAGAACCACACTAAGTGGATGTAATTATTTGACTGTGACGGACATAACAATCCACCAATACAACATAATATTCAAGCATGGGTAAAGTATTGTATACGGTACTCAGAAGCATTGGCTTGTAAGAAACTAAAATTTCTAGTTAACCAAGTAATTTTAATTCAGTGGCCTTTGAGAACTTCTTCTTGAGGAATTTGTCCCAAAAGTCGACTACACAGTTTCGCTCAATCATAATGTAAATGTCCTGTTACAGCTTGTCCTTCAATAGACAAACTAGTCAGGATCCCCACATCCTGAAGTGTTTTTGTGGCTTCACCAACAATAAAGTGCAAAGTATGTGTCTCCGGTCTTGACCTCTCGACAAGTTCAGTTATCAAGTTATAATCCACAGGCATTGCACCGATCTGCAACATACCATACAATCCTGTTACTCTAAGCTACGGTACTATCCTCGGATCGATGATCCTATAGTGGATGTCTACACTTGCTCGACGTGCAAACAATACGTCATAATCAACCTAAAAATTAAAAATTATCAGTTATATATGTGTGTCTTTGTGTGTCTGTTTATAAACCTAATAATATAATTTAATTAAAGCGTCGAAATATACATACATTATTGCTCTAAATTACATCTGCACGATATTTTTCTTGCAATGTTAACAGATCATCAACTATTAGACCGGGATTTATATATTGCTGGTTTCCAAATTGGTTCATTTTTTAATAACATAGGTGTAAATAATATAACAACTGTTACTCGTGCATAAAAAAATATTCAAATAATTAACTATAAATTTATTTTTTCAATTTTTTGCATAATAAAAAATATAAACCACATCAAATTAATAATAAATAAAAATATCCAACATTTCTCTATACAAAATAAATACAATTTTCATTATTTTAAGTATAATTATACTATCTTCATTCAAACAACCATTATTTCCAATTTTAATATTTTAAATATTATTTTTCTAATTTGATGTTAGACTAATTTAAAAAAAATAATATATAAATTTTTTCTAGCTCGACCAGCAAAATGACAACATAGTCGAATCGAATCCGCTTTAATAATTAAATTAGTCCAAATATATGCATACTTGTATGTTCAAAATATAATATCAATTGCTAAAAAGATAAAAAAAATGTAGATTAATTGTTATTATTAATTTAATTTAACAATTCTAAGTAACAAACTCATAAAAATAAAATTCCAATACATATTTCAAATAAAATTCTTTACTAATATCACAATTCTTGATACATAAGTTTATTATTATTGATAACGATCGAATTTCTTGAAGTGTTCTCTTAATTGAATCACCTGAAAAATATAGCAAAACCGTCGGGTTTCCGATAGGAGAGGCTCCGATGATCAAGTCAGTAAATTGGAAAAATATGAATTCCGTGTAAAAGGTTCAGAGAGAGGTTCATGTATCTGCTATCTTCCTTTATATAGAGCTATTTTCTTAGGACAAATAGGAAGTTAAATCCTGAATAGGAGGAAATCATTCTGATTTCTTGATTGGTGCTTGATTCCTTATTTGTGAGAATTTGTTGAGTGATTTTTGGTAATTTCCATCATTGTTGGATCAGGATCTGCACAATATCTTGGAAATATTGGGAGATGATGGCTTTCCATATTCTGCTACCGAGCTATAAAGATGACCGGACTACTGATATATCATATGTCTGGATGAGCCCGGCTACCATACGCTTAAAATATGAGCTCGGCTTTCAACATATGCTCGGAGAGGAAATACCGATCTCTTGCTCTCCGAGTCCGGTTATCAATTATAATATTTTACATTATTAAATATTGCATGTACAAATAAAAATATATAAAATTACCTTTTTTCCACGTTATCAAATTAATTAAAAAATATACCTACAAAACACACAATTACGTAATTAAATATTTTATTAAAATAATATTTTTTATGACTTTTCTATAAAAATAATTGTAAAAAATGCAATTAATTTTTTTAGGTTTTATCAAATTCATCAAATAAATATAAAATTAAATTAACAATTTTCTTAACCAGAGATATGAAAAAAATTGTCAAATACATATTACACAAAACAAATAAGTTTACATTTCCATAATACACATAAATTACACAAATACTAGACCATCCAATTTTTATTTTAACATAATTTCAACTTGGTTAAATGCGCAAATTTGTCCCTTTATTTTGCTCAAATATGCAATCTCAGAGGCTCTCATCGTGTCCTTGAACCAAGTTGCACAGGTCGTTGTCCGTCTTGGGTATTCGAATTTGAACGATGAATCTTGTTGTGAAAAGATCACGAATCTGCTTGAAGGAGGTGATTGATTCGTAGAGGAGATTATGGAACCAATGTAGAGCATTACCTACTAAAGTTGTAGGGAAATCTTTACAAAAAATTTGATCATCTTAAGAGTACATATGAATCTGCATCAGGTACTAGGAGATGTGGCATTTCAAATTGAATTTACACATATATCTGGGCATCTTTATTTCCTTGAATTTGCTGGGCAGCTCAGCTTCTCTGATCTCCTGGTAGAAGGGGGAAATAGTGTTGCTATTGAACAAGGACTTTTTAAGGTGCTCAAGTACGAATTTCTTTATTTGATGCAGAAATCATTTCTTGTCTTTATTTGCCCTTGGGCCTTCATCCACTTTTTGAGCCTTCTTCGAAGACCTTCTCTTTGGGGATGCAAACATGTGATAAGTCAACTCTATGGAAACTAAAGGTGATTGTGACCGCCTTGGAGTATAGGTGGGATCATATGCATCGAAGGCATGGCTCCTACTTGCAAGTAACATTTTATCTTTCCCTTTATCCCTTTCGCTTGACTCATATAAATCAGAGCGAGTGCCAAATCTGACTCTGTCTTCTGAGTCTCATATCACAATTCCTTTATTTCTTTGCTTATTTTTTTCTTTCCTTCACTGTCAACCTCGAAGTCTCTTATTAAGGCCTAAGGTTACTTGCCCTTTTCCGATAGATTGCATGATACTTATGCTGAAGTCTCTGGGGATCGCTTTTAGATCCTTCATGGTGATAGGAGTGTTGTCAGGCTGTGTTAGGAACTCCTCAACGAATGAGGTTATGAGCTAGGGATCCACGGAGTTCTTCCCTTTTAGTAAGAAACCTTGGTCTGCTTTGATCATCATCCGATTGGTTGTTTCCCTCTACTCTGGAGTGCCTGTATTGTTTTGAACCTGCCATGATCTCTCAACGAAAGCGCCAAATGATAAGTTCTGAAAGATCATAAGCTGAATGGAGTCGAATGTTAGGTGTGAGCAAGTCGATTGGATCAGCAAAGTTGTGTTAGTTGCAATCAGACAAGCTCGGTCAAATCAAGCTTAAGCACTCTAAAACTTAAGTCAGTAATGCTTTTAGAGAGAGAATGTAGAGAGAGTCTCAATGATTCAATACTTGGTTCTACATTACCCTAGGCTATTTATAGTGGATGTTAGAAATCACTTGAGTACCAGGAATGGGTCTGCTCTGGTGTTAGAGCAGGTGAATGGTGATGTGACAAGGAGCAGGTAGGAGGCATAGGTGCTGAAGTGTGTCAGTGGTATTTGATAGAGGCGTGCCCTATCAGTCTGATCAGATAGCTTGCGCCTTCGGCTTTTTAGCTTCTTGGGCATCCATTTATCACGTGTTGGACTTCCCAATTGACTGAGTTTCGGCTTGTCTTGGGCCTTGGGCTGACATTGGTTCAGGCACAATTGATAATGGTATTATCGAACATGATGGTGTTATAATTTATAAATAATATTATCTTCATTCTACAAATTTAAACATCTTTATAGTTTCTTATATGTATTAAGAAAATTTAGTGAATATAATTAAAATTGTATATTTTTTAAATATATCCATAATTTAATTACTAAAAATATTAAAAAATAACTTATATTTATAGATAAAAAATAAGCTAAACAAATATATATTACACAATTAAAAGGCTTTTAGTTTAATTTTTTGAACTAGCTATTAATCTTTTTGTACCAATCAGTTGCATTAAAGGTGTTTAGTAAATTTTTGATCAGCTGATAGTAGTTAATTCTTGTCACAATCAGCTATTGTTTCAAATGTTCCATTTTGGAATATTTTTTTAATCAACTGATGATGATTCGTTTTTATTTTGTATTTACACTATAATAAACTTTTATTAATTATATTTTTTTTAATTATTTATGTTAATCATTTTTTAATAATAATAATAATAATAATAATAATAATAATAATAATAATAATAATAATAATGAGAAGAAGAAGAACAATAATAATAAAAACAACATATCAAATATGTGTAAGTACATACTCATAGGTACAATTAAATTATAAATTTAATGGTAATTTAATATATAAATAATAATGGTTAACAAAATTCTACCAAATAGTTATAATATTTTCTTTATTAGCTATTGTCATAAGCCATCAGCATTAACTATGGGCTAGGGTTGTGCAAACTGTCGGTTCGGTTTTAGACAGAATCGAACAAATTGAAAACCGAATTTTTTAAAATAAAAGAACCGAATCACTAACCGAAATATTTAGGACCGAAACCGAATAGACCGAATTAATTTCGGTCGGTTCGGTTCGGTCCAATCGATTTTTCATAATTGTGCTAGGCTTGGGCCAAGGGAGTTAGGGCAGCTAAGTTTTTCATAATTGGGTTTTTCATAATTGTGCTGGGCTTGGGCCAAGGGAGTTAGGGCAGTTGAGTTCTGTAATAAGAGGGCATTCTAGTAATTGGCATTCAAAGCCTAAGTGCTTCTGCTTGCTTTCATTTTTGAGTGATTAGCATAATGCATTCAACCTTGTGGTGTTTGGCTGGAGGTTTCGGAGTCTTGGGCTGATGGCCGGTTGGTGGTGGGAGTCGCCGGATCTGAGGTAGTGCGACGGCCTGCGCATGCGCTTCTTGAAGGCGTCGGATCTGGATCTGCAGGTAGGGGTTGACGCGACGGCTGAGCGCTCAAGGATGCGAAGGTCTGCGGCGCATCGGTGGCCGGAGGAGTATCGGTCTGCGGCGGGGCTGTTGGAGGCACGAGGTGTTGCGGGGGTGGCGCGACATGCTGCACGCGGTGGCACGAGGTGCTGCACGTCGGATAGTGGTGTGCAACGGTCGGTTCGGTTCAATAACCGAAAACCGAAATTACAATATTTTACGAAATCGAACCGAATTTGTATAATAACCGAATTCAAACCGGACCGAATTTGTCGGTCGGTTTGGTTCGGTTAACCAAAAAACCGAAAATCCAAAATTATAATTAAAAAAATTATCTAAAAAATTATACAAAATTATAAATCATAAAATTAAAATTAAAAAAAATCAAATTAAAAAATGTACATATATAATTTAATTTCAAACCCCTTAAATTGATAAAAAAAATACAAAAATAATTTTTTTTAATGTAAAAATTGAATAAAATAATATATAAATTTAAAAGTTCAGTCGGTTCGGTTTTTCTTCGGTTTTTGTCTTTTAAAACCGAACCAAAATAACCGATGTACCTATAAATTTAAAATCGAAACCGAACCGAATTTAAAAAATCGGTCAGTTTGGTTCGGTTTTAACCGAATTTTGCTCACCCCTAACGTCGGATCTGCATCTCTCTCTTTATACATGTATACATTTGGGTATGAATTTTGGATATTTGGGTATGAATTTTGGATGAATTTATATATTTGGGTATGGATTGCCATTATATATATATATATATATATATATATATATATATATATATATATATATGTGAATTTTCATTTGGCATATGAATTTTGGATATGAATTTTCATTCCAGAATATATATATTTATTTGGGTATGAATGAAATTTGGCATACGAATTTTGGGTATGAATTTTCATATATATATATATATATAAAATGGTGAGTTTTGATAATTTCGGTCGGGTCGGTTCTTTCGATTTTTTAATTTTAAGAACCGAACTGAATAAACCGAAATTAAATTTCGGTTTAGAACCGAAAAAACCGAAAATTGAACAAACCGAACCAAATAGACCAAATTACATTCGGTTTAGTTCAGTTTTCGGTTTCGGTTCGGTTTTGCACACCCCTATTATGGGCAATTGCTATTAACTATTAGCTTGTACGAACTGCTAAATCAAACGAACGCTAATTCAAAAAATTGAGACATTAAAAAAAAATTATATTTAGGACAATGATAAAATTTAACTATAAAGTAAAAAACACATATTATTACGTGATTAATTATTGTAAATGATACTGGCACTTCTATCTATTTTGAAACTTAAAATGTAAAAATAATAAAATAAATTTAACAATTTTAAAAAAATTGACCCTACTATTTTTTAGGAAGTCCGACAATGGCTTGTGTGTGCAGTATGCACCAATCCAATCCATGTTTTTAAGTCCAAAATAAAATAAAATTATTTACGATCGACTGTTATTATTATTGTTTTTAAGTCAAAAATAAAATAAAATAATTTACCATCAACTGTCATTATTATTTTTTTGTTTATTTTTTCAATGGTGCACATCATAATTAATTAAATGTGAGCATCGTCGGTTCGTTTACTAATCAAACTAGTTTTCTTCTTCTTCTTCTGTTGAATCTGTATCCCATTTAGGATGATTTTCTTCTTCTGGTTCTTCTATCTTGATGATTGTTGTTGGTAAAGCAGCTTCTTTCTTTATCATTTCTTGTCGGAATTTGATAATCCGACCTGTTGATTCATCATACTCAGGATTGTTTGGATGATACCATGCTGCAGGGTATTTAGTTCCGTCATCCTCCTCTTCTTCTTCATCCCATCCAGAAGGTTGAATATTTTCGATTGCTACATTAGCACTTTCTGGTTTTGAATACTTGACATAATAATCATATTTTTCACTATATTCTCCGAGAGTATCCCACCCTTCTTCATTTTCCTAAGGATTATGTGTCATAAATTAAAATAACTGAAAATTTAATACTTAAAATTGAGAACTAAGAAAAAAATCAAAATTTTCTATTTGGTTTAGTTTTTTTGTTTTATTATTATTTTTTAAATTTGGCTTATTTATAAAGATTTAATTCCATTATAATTATAAACTAACTTAATAAATAAATCATAATTTGAAATCTTAAATAGATCCTAATATTAACAACGTTATTACATACAATTTAAATTTTATAATAAAAAATAACAATTGATTGAGAAAAAAAAATAAAAGAGAGTCCATTAATCCTATTATAATTAAATTCCATTCAAATTATATAATAAAAATAAATTTAAACTAATAATATCAGAATTTGAAAAAAATATAAAAACATTAATATAGACATAAAATTAGATCATTTGAATTGTACGGTACAAATAAATCTTATTTTTTTTATAAATTCAATCGATTCTATTTGATTATTTTGCACTCAAATTTCTTTAAAATTGATAATAAAAATTTGCCAAAAGAGTTTTGTAATTATTTGTTATAAACTAAATGCATCCCTCGGGGGACATCCCATAATATTATTTGTTTATAAACTGCGTAACAGTTACTGCAGTTGACGCCGAACAAAGGGTGACCAGCATTGTGAAAAATGAAATTTGTAGGGGTAAATTAGTAAAAAGAAAAAAGACGTCACGGAATCTTGTAATCCTACGGATGAAATGCAGATATTATCGTACAAAAAACAGAAGAAAAGATAGAAAGAACGAATCCTGACCATTCACTGAAGGAATGCGGGTCCCAAACCACTCAGACGAGACTTGACATAAATCACTGTTTACCTTTATATTGGTCGCTGTCAGATTGTACGGTGGAGAAACGGCATACGCAATAAATTCTCCTTCCGTCAGTCTGTGGCAGATACGTAATTTTCACATATCGAAAGTGAAAATGTGGTGACATATATAAAGTGGATATTACGACACTATCCGCCCTTTTTCTTTCTAAATTTTTATTATTATAAGTCATCTTTTAAAATGGTGATGAACAGTGCTTTTTGAATAAAATTAGAAGAAGCAGAGTTATTTAAATTGTGGGTAATTTCTTTATTTTATTAACTAGAGTAGGTTACGGGAATAAAATTTTCATTCTCAATTATTTAAACTGTCAATTAAGGTAGGTATAAATCAATTATTCTCAAGTAATTTAAACAATGGGCATTATTCAATTCAGACCTTGATGCAGGCTTTGGGTCTTTGGTAAGAGATCATAGGGTAAATTTTTGGCAGCTTGTTCTGGTAATTTAACGGGTTTCGACGACCCACCTCTTGTGGAAGCTTTGGCGTTGCAGTCCTCCCTTGCTTTGTTATGTCAACATTTCAGTAGACCAGGTATTGTGGAAACTGACTCTCAAGTGATTTGGCGTGGTGTTTATTCAAATGAAGAGGATGGATGGATCACTTTTAGGTATTGTTCTTTGTAATTATAAGCTCATTCTAAAGCAAAGAGTTGATATTTTCGCTGTTTGGATTCGAAGACAAGCTGATTCGATTGCTTATTCTTTAGCTAGAGCATCGAACTTGTTTGCTAGTCTTCATTATTGGGATTTGTATTCCCTCAGTTATAACTCATTTGCTTTACAGTTAAAAAAAATGGTAATAAGAATAACATGTTATAAAACATTTTAAATGTTCAGATTTGCACAAATATATCAAATTATTTAAAGAAAAGAACAAATAACAACAAGAAAACCGCACAAATAAGAAAAAGAACTCAAAATCAAAATCAAATCTGTAGAATTCAAAGCAGAACGAGAACTACGTACACATGAATTGATTCAAAATAAAAAAAAATAATTAGTGCTAAACTTAAAATTAATTTCATAATTTATTTAATCATTTAAACTTTAATAATGAATTATTTAACACTTATATCTATTAATTTTAAAAGTAATAAATGCAAATTCACACTGTTTTTAGGAAATTGTAACACATGACGTCCAGCTGCACTAAGATGATATTTGAATCACTATAATGAAAACACATACTTCACGCGCATAATGAGACTAGTAAAAATTGAAAGCGGAATTAATTTATTTTCTTGTTAATTTTAGTGAATTTTTTATTGATTTTAATGTTGTATGATGCCACATCAACGCTATTTAGTATTACTTCCAAAACCAGTGTATATTATTTGCAACATATAAGTCTACATATTTAATAGGTTATTGTTAACATTTATCGACGGAATTACTAAATTCATAGGAAATATTTCTATACGGACTTGTCTACATCGTCGACATATTAAAAATTTCCCAACGAAAAAGTGTTACTGGAGGAAAATATTTCAACTTTGAAAAATTCCCTACGAAAATGTTAATTCTCCATCGAGCAATAGAAAATTTCCCAACGGAAAATGTTATTCCGTAGAGAAAATTTCCTTACAGAATTTTCTATACTTTCCGACAAAAATATTAACTCCGTAGAGAATTGTTCATCAATTTTTTACCTATGAAATTTGTGCATTCCGTCGAGAAACACAATATTTGCCGACAGAATAATTTTATTTTACCTATGAAATTTTCTATACTGTCGAGAAATTGATTTTGCAACGAAATATTAATTCTGTAAAGAATATTTTAATCTTTAAAAAATTAACGATGGAATGGTTCTTTTTGTCAGTAATTTTTCTACAAAAAATTACTTCCGTCAAAAAAATTTGTTGCAAATTTTTACCAGAAAATATTGACTATAATATTTTCTACGAACTCACTATTCCGTCGCTAAACTCCGTCGAAAATTAATGTTTTTTTTCCTACAACTTTACCTACAGAAAGTGTATTCCGTCGGTAAATAACTACGAAATTTTGTTCTGTCGAAAAATTATTGTAATAATTTTTACATTTTCTTGTAGTGAATATCATCAATGATGGCCATGATTTTTCAGGGGGCATCAATAGCTCTCTTAGTGGTTTGGATCAAAGACAAGGAATAAGACTCAAAAACCAGATGAGAGATCCTAGCTTCATATGCAAAAAGGATAGCTTGACGAAAGGCCAAGGACTCCGCCATTAGTGAGGAAGACACTGGCAAAGATCCACATTTCATATCCAACATTCTTGAATCCTTGTCCTTACATATAAAAGCCTAGAAATCAACTCTTTTGGCCTTGTCAAAGCTTGCATGACAATATACCTTCACATAAGGAGGAATAGGTGGCCTCTAAGAGACCAAAGTGTTTGTTAGAGGTTGAGAGGGACTCTTCTAACAGTTCTTAAGGAAGTTCAGTCTCTCACCAAAAAGATTTTGATGTAGATACTAAAATGTGGGCTAAACGAGATGCACAATTTAATTTCACGTTTTCCATTCATAATGTATAAAAAAATAAAAATTTAAGAACTTAGTGTTACCAAATAAAAATTATAGTGGTTTAATAACAAAAATTTTAAAAGTTCAGGAATTTAAAAATGTGTTTTGCCTTTTTTTTTTATCTATTTTGCATAATTTATTATTATTATTATTATTATTATTATTATTAATCATCTATTTAAATTTTAGTTTAAAAGTTGAGAAATTTTAGTTTTGTGAAAAAATAATTTGTACAGTAGCAGACATATTCAATCACACCTTATGTTATTGGGATTACTTTTACTAATGCAAAGAGGTGAGAGAAGCACTTACTGCTTATGCAAATTCAATGTGGAGAATATGGAGATTTTTCAATGTATTTACACTACAAGAAAAATAGCATTTCCCGACGAAAATTCCCGACGGAAAATAAGGAATTTCCATCGGGAAACTAAATTGCCGACGGAAATGCATTCCGTCGGCAATATAGTCGTAGGCAAATTTCCCGACGGAAAAAATTCCGTCGGGAAATTTGCCGACAGAAATTCAATTTCCGTCGGTAATTTTACCGACGGAAAACAAATTTTCGTCGGTAAAATTACCGACGGAAAATTGTTTCCGTCGGGAATTACCGACGGAACATGATTTTCCGTCGGTAAATTTCCCGACGGAAATTAAATTTCCGTCGGAAAATTTTAAAAATTAAAAAAAAAATTAATAATAACAATACAATTAACATAAATAAATAATAATAATAACAATACAATTTATAAATAAATAATAATAATAACAATATAAATTAACATAATAATAATAATAATAATAATAATTTAATAATAATAATATGTTGAATAATAATAATAACTAAAATTAACACTAATTAACAATAATAATCATAATATGAAAAATTCTATTAATAAATTTAATAACAATAAAGTTTTAAGAAATATAAATTTAAACAATAATTAAAATTTACCAATATTCATATAACATAAATAAAATAATAATAATATTATTAATAATAATAATAATTCTTATTATACCCAATTAACAATAATAATAATAATAATAATAATAATAATAATAATAAATAAAAGAGAGAGGCAGATCCGTACCTGGCGCCGGAGGAGGAGGAGAGGTGGTCGGCGGTGGTCGGCGGCGACTGGGCAGAGGGCAGAAACGGGGAGAGGAGAGGGAGGAGAGAGAAAGAGAGAGAGAGAGAGAGAGAGAAGGGAAGGGAAGGAGGAGCGGGAAAAGAGGGAGGGAGGGGAGGCCGATCGGCGCCGGAGGGAGGGGGAGGGGCGGTGGTCGGCGGCGACTGGGCAGAGGGCAGAAACGGGGAGAGGAGAGGGAGGAGAGGGAGGAGAGAGAAAGAGAGAGAGAGAGAGAGAGAGAGAAAGAGAGAAGGGAAGGAGGAGCGGGAAAAGAGGGAGGGAGGGGAGGGACGGTGCGCCGATCTGCGCCGGAGGGAGGGGGAGGGGCGGTGGTCGGCGGCGGCTGGGCAGAGGGAGGAGAGACGGCGCGAGGAGAGGGAGAAGAGAGAAAGAGAGAGAAGAGAGAGAGAGAGAGAAAAAAAAAAGAGGGAAATTTAATTTAATTTAATTTTAGCGACGGAAAGCATCTTCCGTCGCTAAAAAAAGAGAGGAAAATGGAAATTTTGTATTTTTAGCGACGGAAAGCATATTCCGTCGCTAAAAAGAGAGGGAAATTAAATTTTTTTATTTTTAACGACGGAAAGCATATTCCGTCGCTAAAAATAGAGACGGAATATTCAAACCGTTTTTTTATTCCGTCGCTATTTTAGCGACGGATTTTTATTCCGTCGCTAAAAATACAATTAAGTTTTTTTTTTTTTTCAGCGACGGAAAAGAATTTCCGTCGCTATTTTTAGCGACGGTTTATAAAAACCGTCGCAAATATCGGTCGGCAATTTTGGTGGGAAATGTTGGCGCCATTTTTAGCGACGGATTTTATTTTTCGTCGCTATTTACCGACGGAAATTAAATTCCGTCGGTAAATAGCGACGAAAATTAAATTTCGTCGCTAATTAGCGACGGAGGTTAATCTCCGTCGCTATTTAGCGACGGAAATGACTCCGTCGCTAAATTTCCGTCGCTAATTAGCTATTTTCTTGTAGTGTTAGAATTTGTCATACTCGAATTTTAGAAAATGTTGAAAAAATTAATGTTACGTTAATGGTGGTTAATTTAGTGTTTTCATACCTTACACTTGGCGTTCATGTGTCTTTCAATTGTCACATCATATTAAAATGGAAGAAAAATTTAAAGGAGTTAACGGAGTTTTGAAGATGCATAGTCTATTCCATCAACAAATCCGTTTAGGTTTCCGCAGTTTAAAAGTGAAAAGAATTTAAGCTAGATAATTTTTGATATTTAATTTTAGGGTTAATTACAAAATCGGGAATGAACTATATGGTGTTTTTCAATGTTCGTACCGAATTTTGGAAGCTTACAATGTGAGGTTCATCTTTGGGTCTCTTTTTAATTGAGGGATTTCGTCAATAATTTTGTTAATTATTGACAGAATTGCTGACTGAGCATTAAAGTTGGTCCCACCTATGCCAAATAGGATGCTAACTCAACCTTATTCATTGTCCAGTTTTCCTTCTTTTTTAACCCCCTCCCTCTTTCTCTCTCTCTCATGGAATTTGTTTGAATCGAGAAAACCCCACTATCTTCTTCTCGCTTCCTCTCTTCCTTATACATTTTTCAAAAATATGGCTACCAATAACCCTAAATCGAACCAAAATATTTTAACCTTCACATGAAACAAAGTTTAATTCTTGGTGAAACCCTAAAATAGAGCTTATCGACAATGATAGAAAGAGGAGAATGTTTTCTATAGCGAAACGGGCAGTTAAAGAAGAGGCATTTAAAGGTATTTATACTAACCACCATGCATTTGTTTATAGGTAGGGTAGATAAAAGTGGGGTTTTGAATATAAAATGAATGAATGGGTTGTTGTCTGTGATTTTGATATTTTTATATTCGACAGTATATGTGGGTATTTTGATTGTGGGTTTTGAGGGGGACCACTGCGTAATATATAAAATTGCTAATGGAGATTTTTGCTAAAAAGTAAGATTTATTTGTTTTTTTTCTTGTTATTTGTGTCTGATGTTTAGGAAAAAGGTAAAATGACAGAAGGCTATATCACCATGTTCTTACATTACAGTTGTTAGTTTGTTGGGAAACCAAAAGATAAATATGTGGGGGTGAGGTTGAGACTTTTAACAACATAGACATTGATAAGTTTTCTCCTTTGAAAGTAGAGGACTTGCTAGCAAAATGTGGTGTTTTAGATTTTAAGAAGTGTTATAGGCTACCTGATATAGATATAAGGGATGACTTGCATACATTTTTCACAGATGCAGACATATTGGAATTAACAAATGCATTAGGTGGCAGAGATAGTGTGCTTATTTATGTTGAACATGAGTGTAATGAAAACGTGTTAGCTCCAGAATCATCTGGCTATATGCTCCAAACAGTTGATAATTGGCATGAATTGGTTGAGGAGCAGAGTAGGCGGAAGGGCAGTGAGCATGGTGCTGAGTTTTAAGTGCCTTTAATGGATGAATTAGATAATTATGACTTAGAGGAAAATCTTTTTAGTTCACCTTATAATAATGAAGATAATGGGGATAATAACATGTCATTTGTGTCTGTAGATAGTGAAGAAGAAATATGGTGTGCATACTTCAATACTATGCATCCTGATGTGAGGGATAGTAAACCTAGTAATAGGAAGGGTAAGGAAAAAGAAAATGGTAAGGGTAAGGAAAAATAAAAGGGTAAGGAAAAAAAGAAGGGTAAGAGTATGCTTGACATATATGTGGTTGATGATGAATTCCAGGAAGTGGATGTAGATGATGATGATGAAAGAAGATTTTTTGAATTTAATAGAGACATTGACATGATGAATACAAATTTCAAAGTTGGTCTTAGAGTTGGGGATAGGAAAGATTTAAAGAATGCAGTGGCAGAATATGCTATGAAAAGGGGATATGGGGTGAATTTTTCAAAATCTAGTCAATAAAAAATTTAAGTAAAATGTTGTGAGGGTTGTCCATAGTATTTGTATACTTCAAAAGCCAAAGATGAATTCACTTTCCAAATCAGAACATATAAAAATGAACACACATGCAGTGGGGTATTTCATAACAAAATTGCAAGTTCGAAATGGTTATCCGAGAAATATATGGAGGATATAAGGGTAAATCCTGAGTGGAGAAGCAATATTTTTCGTAAGAAGGTGCAATCTAATCTTGCATTAGGTGTTCGCACAATGAAATGTTATAGAGCTAAAAGATATATTGTTGAAAAGATAAAAGGGACTTTGAAGGAGCAGTATGGATAGTTTTGGAACTTTTGTGCAGAAGTTTTGAGAAGCAATCCTGGAAGCAGTGCCATTATGCAGATAGAAATGGTGCTGATTTATACACAACCAGTTTTTAAGAGAGTGTACATGTGCTTAAAGGCATTTAAGAAAGGGTTTTTAAGTGGTATGAGGCCAATAATTGGGCTACATGGTTGTCATTTGAAGGGTGATACACAGGGACAACTGTTGGCAGCAATAACATATGATGGAAATGACCATATTTGTCCTTTGGCAGTTGCTATAGTGGAGATTGAATCACAAGAAATATGGAGATGGTTTCTGGACAACTTACTCAATGATGTAAGATCTGTACATGAACATAATCAAGTTGAAAAAACCAGAAGCATATAATCATCTCATGGGAATTGGTAATTTCCATTGGGCAGTACATGCATTCAGTTCTAGACCCAAGTGTGATAATCTTTGCAACAATATTTAAGAGTCATTCCACAATGTCATCTTACCTTTGAGAGACCAGCCAATTTTAACCATACTTGAAAGCATTGCAACAAACATGATGGAGCTGATCCCACAAAACAGAAAGTTAATAGAGACTTATCCTGGGCCAATCACTCCAAAAGCATAGAAGTAATTAGAAGGAATGAAAATGATGTCCAGATTCTGGACTCCCAGGTGGAATGTGAAAAATAAATTCAAGGTGGAATGGGGCAAGAAGACATTTGTTGTTGACTTGGGTTTAAAAACTTGCTCTTCCTATAAGTGAGATGTTGGAGGAATTCCCTGTGCACATGCAGTGTTAACAATTAACTACTTGAAGAAAATACCAAAAGAATTTGTTCATCTATATTTCCATAGAAACACATATATGAGGGTGTATTCACACACTATAAACCCTATGAATGGACAAGATTTATGGCCACAAACTGAGTATGAATAGCCACTGCCTCCAATTGAGAAGAAACAGGCAGGAAGACCCAAGAAAAAAGGATTAGAGATCAAAATGAGCCTAAGAATCCTTACAAGTTAG
The DNA here is from genome assembly GCA_947683425.1 of Excoecaria cochinchinensis. Taxonomy (NCBI): domain Eukaryota; kingdom Viridiplantae; phylum Streptophyta; class Magnoliopsida; order Malpighiales; family Euphorbiaceae; genus Excoecaria; species Excoecaria cochinchinensis. The sequence goes on from CANTUQ010000083.1 coordinate 2,121,442, forward strand.
GCAGGCATGGAGTTGTTATAAAATGCAAAAAATTGGAAAAATCAGGCCACAACGTCAAGTCATGCAAACCTGAAGGGCAAAAGAAATTTGCTACACAAAGGAAAAAGAAGAAAAAATCTAAAAATAAAAATGAGGCTTTTACAACATAGGTAAATTCATCTTTTACCTTTAAATTTTTAGAGATAATAGTTTAGATTTATCTAAAGACAATTTATATGCTTTTTATGCTAAGCATCCACTCATGATAATGTCAATGTTGGACTACATGGTGTGCCAAATGATGCTGGTCAAGAGGGAACAAATGGTCAACATAATATTGCTTTTGATGGTGGAGATGATTTTGAGGGTGAACATAATGTTGCATTTTTGTCAGATTTCATCACCCCAACACATGGTAAAAGATGGAGCAAAAGTCAAGTGATTTCAAGCAAGGGTTTCAGCCCAAGAAAACAAACACCAAGTTGCAGCCGACCACGAAAACCAAGGAAAAAAAATAAGCAAGTTAGCCATCCATGGAAACCGGGAGAAGTTATAGATTGCAGTAGAAAACAAAAAAGATATTGACAAGTAGCTGCTCTAGATAGATGATATTTTTGGTGTCTTTGATGTATGTTATGCTATAGATGATACTTTTTGTATCAGCTGCTCTAAAAAGATATATTTGTTTTGTAAAGCAGCTGATTATACATACCCTGTGTAACAGCATGGGCATGCATATTAGTATATATATATTTCGTGTAATGGCCTGAATACGGGGTTAGTAGTGATTAGTGAAATCTGTTAAGTTTATATGTGTATGTTGTGATTGTTATTGTTGAAAAAAAAAATCCTACTGATTTGTTAAGTGCATTGTAGTGTATGTCAGTGCAGTGCTGTAATATCCGGTATCCGTACTACTTACGGGTATAGGGTGTTACAATTTTTATTGGTATCAGAGCAAAGGTTTAGGGTGTAATGAGTACAAGTGATACGTACACATGCCATGAATAGGTATTGATGATAGAAATGAGTAAAGGTATCGAGGAGACATAGGGATAGTATATGTTCATAGAATTATAAGAGAATGCAAAGTATGATGGCTGATGGGAAGTAAATGGATTTCCTGAACTGAATGTTCTCACAGCATAGTTGTGGTGATCGGTGATTATGGTACATACATAAGAAAAATTTCGAGGACAAAATTTTTATTAGTGGGGGAGAATTGTAATGGCCCGAATACCGGGTTAGTAGTGATCAGTGAAATCTGTTAAGTTTGTATGTATATGTTGTGATTGTTATTGTTGAAAAAAAAAATCATACTGATCTGTTAAGTGCATTGTAGTGTATGTCAGTGCAGTGCTGTGACATCCGGTATCTGTACCACTTACGGGTATAGGGTGTTACATTTCGAATATAATTTTGTATTTTTGATCATTATATAATCTCATTGGAATTCCCTCTAACTTTATTGTACATGTTAATGCAATTTTAGGTACAAGATATTTCATAATAGTGATTTCATAACAAAACATAGGATTTAAGTACAGGATATCACATTCTAAGCATATCAACTTAAAAAAAAAAAAAAATCAATCCTAAAGTAGCTGCTACATTATTACCTCTAAACATCCATCTCCATTAAATTGCAAATACCAATTTCATGAAGAAAATACATCCTACAACAACAACTGTTCTAATTGCAAAATTCCATCTAAAATTCAATTTTTTCACTGTTTCTTCAAGCTCTAGATTATTCCTTCGAAGCCCTTCAATTTCTCTGATCAGTACTTCATTCTCCCTATGAAGAATAATGTTTTCAATTTCAAGATTATTGTTTTCACCCCTTCTACTCTGTAACAGATCTCTGCTTCGATTGCCACCAGTCGATTGTCCACTTGAACCCACCCATCTGAAATAATCACAACATCCAATGGTGTCATATCTAGAATATCCATAAAACGGTTTGAATGGATGCTCTTATCTTTGCGATATCTTTATCACAGCACGTAATCCACAATGGCATCGAACAATTCCATTCACGTTTGACGATGAAGAAGACGGCATCGTTCTACTCTCTATGTTACTGTTACATAGGGGTGTGCATATGGTCGGTTCGGTTCGGTTTTGGACCGAACCGAAAAAACCGAAAACCGAACTTTCATAATTTTTAGAACCGAACCGCAGACCGAATTTATTAAGACCGAAACCGAATAAACCGAAATAATTTCGGTCGGTTCGGTTCGGTCCAATCGGTTTTCCAAATGAGTAATAAAAGAATTTTTTTCATTCTCACCCTCTCTCTCCTTCTCTCTCTCTCCCTCTCTCCCTCCTCTGCGTCTTCACTCTCACTCCTCTGCTTTCTGCTTCTACCTCTCCTTTGCTCTTTAGATCGCCGATCAGAGTTCACCGCAACCACGTCGCCCTCCGCCGCCGTCCCCTTCTCCCTCTCCTTCTTTCTCTCTCTCCCCGTCTCCTTTTTCCTTCTTCCCTCTCTCCATCCCTCTCTATCGGCAGATCTATTCGTCGCCGATCGACCCCACACTGCCTTCCTCCACCGCACACGGTCTCCGTCGCTTGGGATTTGTAGATCTGTTATCTATTGTTCTATATAGATCGATTTTGCTTGGGATTTGTAAATCTGTTATTATTGTTCTATATAGATCGGTTTTTATTTTTTCTATTATATATATATATATATATATATATACGGTTTCTGTTTTCCATGAATTTTGATTTTGCTGGTTTTGTTTCTGTTTTCCATGGGTTTTGATATTGCTGGTTTCTATTTTCCATTGATATTGCTGGTTTCTATTTTCCATGGGATTTGATTTTGCTGGTTTCTATTGGTAATATACAGTTTCCGTTTTCCATGGTTCTATAGTATGGTTTTGATTTTGCTGGTTTTGGTTGGTTTATATATATATATATATATATATATATATATATATATGTAACTGTGAGGGTTAAATAGTTCATAACCGAACCATATACAAAACTGTGAGTGTTAATAGTTCGGTCGGTTCGGTTTCTTCGGTTTTGCAATTTTGAGAACCGAACCGAACCGAATTAACCGAAGTTTAATTTCGGTTTAGAACCGAATGAACCGAAAACCGAAAAAACCGAACCAAACTGACCAAAATTCATTCGGTTCGGTTTTCGGTTCCGGTTCGGTTCTGCACACCCCTACTGTTACACATGAATTTAGGACTTCATCAATGAGGATATCGTATTTAAGATGAATAAGGTTGAATTGGCATCCTATTTATCACAGGTGGGACCAACTTTAATGCTCAGTCAGCAATTCCGTTAGTAATTAATAGAATTGTTAACGGAGTCCCTCAATTGAAAGAGGACTCAAAGACGAGACCTCACATTGTAAGCTTCCAAAATTCGGTACAAATATTGAAAAACACCATATAGTTCAGTCCCGATTTTGTAATTAACCCTTAATTTTATGATAAATGAGTGAGTTGTGGAAGAGGACATAATAAGATTGGCAAGCATGACTGCTTTTATGAGAACATATATTGACATTGTAGTGGCATTGTGAATTAAAGCTCTAATACCATGTTGATAAGGATTTTTGTATATTATTGTATTGCAATCTTACAAAGGGATTATATACACTTTGTCTTTAAGTATATATACAACGTAACTAACCTAGTGGGACTTAGAATAGGACACCAAGTATACAAGGAAATAGAGAATTGGGATAAATATATTCCTTAACATGGTTGAGTATCTTGTAATGGGCACATAATTAAGTACAATTTTGATTTTTTTTTTTCTTTAAAAGATTTATAGTACTCTAAAAGAAAATCAAAACATGACTTTTGCTATTTGAATTAAGATGATGGTTAAAGTCGTAATTCCTGAAAAAGATAACGTTAATAATATAATTAAAACACTCCAAAACTTGTGTGAAAAATGCTCGTATATGTAGTTGCCATGTAATTTGAACATATAGTCTGCAAGTCAACTAAGTAAATATATCCATAATATCCCTCAACTTCAATTTGTATCTGTAAAATTCCTCAACTTCAAAATTATAATTGTAAAATCCTTGTGACCGACTACTCTAAATTTTCAGGTAAAATGCTATCAGAGTACGTAGGGGTAGTTTTACATATTGTCTCTCAACTTTACGTAAAATATCCTTTAAGTCTCTCAATATCAATTTACATATATGTGAACTCGTTCAACTTCAAAAATATATATATGTAAACCCCATGTGATCGGTTGTAGAGTAGACACGTAATTATAGAATAGCTCATTTCCATGTTCTTTCTCTTCATCTAATTGAAAGTGACTCTATTCCAAAATTTTCTTTCTCTTAAAGTATTATTAATTGTGCTTAACATCTCAGTTCATCATTTCCTCTCTCATTTATTTTTTCAAATTCATAGCATTGCAAACATAATAATTTTAGAAGATTTTCAATTGAAGCATGTCCTTATAGTCCTATCTTTAAAATTCGCTTTAAAGAGAATTGAAGATCCGATAGAAGTATTAGGTTTGCTATGCTAAAAATATAAAGAATAAAATAACGATAGAGAAAATGATGAACTGAGTGGTCAATACTTAAAGAGAGAGAAAATGTTGGAAAGGAGGCAGTTTTAGTTAGATGAAGAGAGAGAAACGTGAAAAAAATCATTCTATGATTACATGTCTATTTTATCGGTGAGAGAGAAGAAGACCCTCTTTCATACTTTCACAATCCATGTGAATGAAATCTAATTTAAGTACAAAGAAAAATAAATTCCTTACTAGGATAGGGAAGTTGGGCATATCACATGTTATGCATATTGACTCTTAGGGGAAAGATAGGAGATGCCTATTGAATCTTCCTTCCAAAATTATCAATTAGCGATGATCACATCATTCCTAATTTGGTTAAATGCCAAATTTGATGTCCCATTTATATATGGTAAAATTCTTAACATATTATTCATCTTTTTAATACATTTTCCTATGAGTAACATGGCTTGTTTATCTTCCACCGTTCCACAACCTAAATTTAGTCAATTATTAATTAAATGCATAATTCCAAGATTTAAACATGATTGTTTGCTTAATTTTACTTATTCTGATAATTATTTTTACGTTTAAATCTTGATTTCGTCAAAGTGAATTTATGACATTGATTGACACTTTAAACACGCAACCAAATCTAAGAATACCTAACTTATTACTTAGAAAATGATTTTTGACATATGAACCAAACAAAATCTATTATAGGAAAAATAATAATAATAATAATAATAAGCTATTGAAATTTTGCTAAGCAGTCAAACATAAATTAATGTGTGAAAATGATATTGCAAGTCAACTTTTTTTTTTAAAAAAATAAAAAAGAAAAAAAAATGGTAAACAGAAGTGGATATGTGATAGATCAATTATCATGCATGCTGGTCCTCCTATACAGTTGCTCTGGCCTTTGATTTATTCTTAGTATCATCATAAATTCATAATTGCAGACAAATATGGACCACTGTGTGAATGAAACATGCACAGTAAAGTTCATACATCTTTTTGATATTTTGCACTTTCTATTATATATATTGTTTATTTATTTTTGGATAATACATTATTTTCTTTCTATACTATCACTATTTAACAAATTGAAATCAAGTTAGTATCAAATTCTCACTGAACTTGTTAAAAATATAAGTAATACTTTATACTTTAAAAATATCATTTCATCACCCTCTGAATTTATTAAAATATTATATTATCTCTAATTTAATATATTATTCTCTGAATTAATTGAGTATCAGATTATTCTCTTAAATTTATTAACATATACTATTAAAGATGTCATATTACTCTCTTTTTTTTTAATGCAAATTAAACTTTCATTAATAGAATAAAAAAAAAATGAAAAGTACAAATAAACTTATAAAATTTAACAGTACATAACATGTACGAAACTAATAAAATTATTGGAATATATCTCTGAATTTATTCGACGAAAACAATATGCAGCGGGCAATCTGGTTTTCAGCATGAAATTCAGTCCATCTGTTGTCCATAGGAAAACTCATTCCAGAAGGACAAAAATTTTCTTAAAAGAAGACAACAAAATTTTCATAAACGAAGACAACAACCTCCAAATTTGGAGGACAAAACTTGCATAATTGAAAATATAAATTGTATTCAATATTAGCTAAACGAACTAGATTTGTAAAAATATAAAAAAAAAAAAAAATTGGACAAACACGAAATCAAATCTAAAATAAAAATTTCAGATATGAGTTTATTGAAATAAAAAAATATAAAGATCCAAACACAAATAAAAAATAACATATAAAATTAAAATTTCATATCTAAATAAAAATTTCAGATATGAGTTTATTGAAATAAAAAAATATAAAGATCCAAACACAAATAAAAAATAACGTATAAAATTAAAATTTCATATCTAAATAAAAATTTCAGATATGAGTTTATTGAAAAAAAAATATATAAAAAAACCAAACACAAATAAAAAACAACGAATAAAATTAAATTTTCAGATTTATATTAATCTGAAAAAAATTATGAAGAAGATTAAAAAAACAAAAAAAATGCAAAAAAAATTGAAAAATACAAATAACAATTTTTAAAAAAAAACAAAGTGAATGAGGAGAGAAGAGAGTCTGCCACCTGTAAAAAAACTGACAGCAGCCCCTAATTTAAATCAAGAATAATGGAAGCCTTTGAATTGTGAGAGAGTCCTTCAAGAACTATACCTATCTATCGGAGAGAGAATTAGGGAATAAAATTGAAGAGTAAATTTAACCAAAAATAAAATTGAAAGTATATTTTTTGTCATATTACTTTCTTAAACTTATTAAAAAAGTCAAATTATCTTTTTATCATTGTATGGCACGTAATTTTTATAAGCTTTTTATAATGTGTTATGTGTTCCATTAAAAATGTAATATGATATTTTTAATAAATTTTAAAAAAAAATTTAGTATTCGATTAATTTAAGAGATGATGTATTAAAGTGTGATAGTTTGAAAAAAATAATTTATTTGACTTTTTTATTTTTATTATTATTATTATGATTGAAAGCTGCAGAGAGTGATTGAACTTAGTTAATGGGCATAAATTATTTTTTTTTTCAAGATAAGGTTGAAGGATCAAATTATGTTATGGGCATAAATTAATTAGAGACATTGAAAAAATAAATATTGCAATTTAACTTAATAGCAGTGCAGTAATAATAATTGATGGATATGGGAAAAATTAGAACAAATATAATTTATACGGAGGTAACATTAAATAATGGTACATACCTCTTGTAGCGCAGAAACTAGTTGCGGAAGCGTCTACCAAGATCCCGTTTGTTTTTGGTCACTAGTCCGACTTTTACCCACTCAGGGTAAGAGCAGTTAGATCACAATCTAAATGCCCCTGAAAATTAAGACAGAAAACTTGTGAGTGGGAACGAGAAGCCTTGCAGCATGTACGTTTTCTCGTTACCAAATAATGAGGATCTCAACTCTATTTGTAGAGATCCTAAAAACTAGAGACCTAACTTTAGTTTAACTCAGACTCTTTCTGAGATAGGATTTGGTAATTTTATTCAGATTAAATAACTTAATTTAATCTGGATTGGAACTCAATTCATTATAGAGTCATGTGCGTATCCCAACTCTATCATCTCCCACTAGCACATGACGGAACGCATTCTAGTCTTAATTTTTAGTTATACTGGCAGATAGATTGTGTGACCAGCATACCTCGAGAGCACTAGTGCTATACACCTGTTAGGGATATATAGCGTCTCGAAAAATGAGATCTTCTTTTCATGTATGCCTGACCCTAGATTGCCTTCTCACATTCACTGTTTTAACTCATGATCTCATAAAATAATTTTCGTGTCCACTATTATGTCTCTATTCATAGAAACTATAATAGGCATGCCGGTTAACCACGAAACATTATGAAAGTGATCAAAATGCTATCTTCCCCTCTTACTATATGCCATCCATCATGATTTAACTCGCTTTTCTAGTTAGATCCTCCAGGCCTAAATTTTTTCCAGACCTCTTGGAAACTAACTAAGCTAGCCACATTAAACCATACTTCAGGGACAAGTTAAGGGTTCTAAGAGTCGAAATATAAATAGAGTCTCATAATAGGGAAAGTTGAGATCATTAATATTATTAAATTCCCATCCCTGTGGTCACATAAGCACACACGGTATAAAACATGTGTTATGGTATTCTTTCCTTCTCTTAAAGGAGCGCATGTCTCACATTTCAATAATGTGTATACCAAACACCATACAGAAGCATAAGGTTGCGATGCACCGAAGTACCCAACTTTAGTCTGCTTACTTAAGGACTGCTTCTGGCTTTTTAGACAGAATATGGTAGTTACGTTTAACTTACCATCGGATTTCATACAATCCTTATTTTGGATCTCAATCCAAAGCATATAACTTTATGTATATCTTTATCTCGCACCTTAACAAGACTCATCTTGTAATTTCTGCAAGACGGCACTTTTATTTTGAACAGACTCTCAAGCATTCTCATATGTTCAAAAATTGCCTCATCTTAGTTTTTGCCAACTCATTGACAAAACTAAGTAAACACCCTTGTGAGTGGGCTACTTCTCTGTCCGACATGCTCAATCTCATATCAATAACAGTAAATGTTTACACATAAACATTCACACTCATGTATTGCCAATAATGAACTTTAGTTATTATTCGCAAATAATAACGTTAAGGGATTATATAAAATATAACAGTACCAATTATATTCTACACAAACCTCGAGATCAAATGTGTCTCTCAAAACACATCTCTCGTTATAGGTTTACTCAATGGATCTGTATGCGTAGAAATGTACTGCAAGTTCATATCTCTCGTGCAACAATATCTTTTGTATATTGATACTTAATGTCGATATGTTTAGCTCTATTATAAGCTATCAACAACTGACTGTCACTATAGACTGTCACTGATACCTTTGAGACAGTTACTTTTAAATGGCTCACAAACCATTTTAGCCAAACTATCTCCTGTACTGCAATTGAGGAAGTGACAAATTCAACTTCCATTATTGATGGGACTATACAAGTTTAATTCTTGTTACTCCATGAGATGGCACTCTTGCCAAACAAGAATATAAAACCTGAGGTGGATTATCTCTCATCCACTTCTCCTGCCCAATCAATGTTTCTTTATTCTCTCATTTGCATATCCCTTTCTTGATAATAGAGAGAATAGTCTGCAGTACTTTTAAGATATATAAGTATCTTTTTAATTTATTCCAATGTGCTTTTCCTGGGTTAGATTGATATATGTTTACCATGCCCACTGCATATCATATATCATGTCTTGTATACAACACTGTATACATCAGATTACCCACGACATTGGCATATCGAACGTTCCTCATACGTTCATTTCTTCTGGCTTATTAGGACACATATCTTTGCTAAGAAACTAATTCTTGGCAATGGGGTAATCTATGAGTTTGCAGTTCCGCATATTAAAATCGCTCAAGGTCTTTATTGATATATTTCTCTCAAGAAACAGACAACAATCTTCTCGAATGATCTCTTGAAATCTTAACTTCAAGAATATAATATGCATGACTCATATCCTTTGTCTCAAAGTTGGACAATAACCAATCTATGATTTCATTTACGTACCACTTATCATTTTCAGCTTTAAGTATATCGTCTACATATAATGCTAAAATAATAAATTCATTTTCAGAACTTTTACTATAAACACAATGATTTTCATCAATCATATTGGACACATTCGACATGATTATATGATGAAATCTCAAGTACCATTATGTTGAAGACTGTTTAAGCCTATAGATTGAACTCGTCAATCAGCAAACCTTATGTTCGCTGCCTTTTCTGATGAAACCTAAACGTTATTCCATCCATTTCTCTATTGAAAAAAGCAGTCTTTTCATCCATTTGATGAAGCTCTACATTCAAACTCGCCACTATGGCTAGAATGAACCTTATGGACATAAATTTTACAACAGATGAGAAAGTCTACTCATAGTCAATCTCTTTCTATTGTATGAACCCCATAGTGACTAGCTGAGCCTTATATCTTTCGATACCTCTATCAGCATTTCGCTTTACTTTAAAAATACATTTATTCTCAATTTGTGTCCTTCCAGTAGATCAAATAGTTCTCAAACATGATTTGATCTCATAGATGCCATTTTTTCTTCCATTGCTTTAATCCATTTTTCTTTAGATGGGCATGAAAAAGCTTTTTAAATATTTTTATGCTTTTTCTTGTCTTGTGGGATAACCAAAAGGGTTTCGTTTAAGCCTTCAATTTTAAATCGTTAGCATGGAACACTTATCCTTTTAGATTTTTGCAGTTCTGAATCTTGATAAACATGTTCATATATTCACGGTGATTCATAATGCTCCCACTGGGACTATGTTCCATACTCCCACTGGAGTTAGGAATACTATATTCTTTCCTCCCACTGGAGTCAAGAATACTTCCACTCGAATAAGGTCTCGAACATCCGGATCGTTTAGAGGATGAGGGTCTTAACCTTCTTCCTCTAAATCCCTCCCACTCGGATGGAGTGATCTTGATATTCTCTTCCCGAGATTAATTGAAAGTGAGATCTCAATTCACTTCGCCCAACTTTGAAAATTCATCATCTTGAAAATATGACGTCTAGTGATTCAAATTCTGTCATTATGGCATTTTCTTACTTACCCATGAAAATGTATCCTCTTGATACTTAAGAATATCTCACATAGACACTCTTTTCACCTCTTGGTCTCAAATTTACCAAATTGAGGTATTATGCACGCAAGCATTACAACTCAAAAGTTGTAAATAGCTTAGGTCAACTTGTCGACCAGTTCACAACTCATAAGTTATGATAATGGCAGATTTAGAGGGCATACAGTTTAGAACATATGTGACAGTCAATAAAATATCTCTCCAATAGGAGATAGGCAAATTTGCCTCTGCCATCATAGATCTAACCATATATAGGAGAGTCTTACTTCTCCTTTCCTCAACATAGTTTTGTTGAGGATTTCTAAGAATGAACAACTGATATTCAATCCTTTTTTTCATCACACGAAACTTTAAATTTATCTGTAAGATATCACCGACCTCTGTCAGATCTTAAAGCTTTGATCATTTTGTCTAATTAATTCTCAACTAAACTCATATAAGTCTTGAAGCAACACAATACTTCTGACTTGTGAGAAATCAAATAGGCATGACTATACCTAGTACAGTCATATATTAATGTGATGAAATAGTAGGCCCCATGCCTTACCCTCACATTCATTTGACCACATTCGTCAGAATGGACTAACTGCAATTAAAATTTGGCTTTAGTTCCTTTTCCGAATGATTTTCTAACTAATTTTTCCTTTTAGGCAATGCTCACATGTAGGTAATTCAACCTTATTTAAATCGCCTACTAAACCTTTGTTGACTAACCGACTCATTCGGTTTTGTCCAATATGGTTTATTATAGCATGCCATAATTTCACATTATTCTTATAACAATGTGAAAAATAATAAATTAAAGGAAAATAGTCATGGTCCACATCCATAACCAGAACCATAATAGAAATCATTCAAGCATAAGCGTACACTGTTATCCTCAAAATATAAATTAAAAACAAATTTCAATAAAGTAAGAATAGAACCTAAATATCATAATAAAGGTATCTCGATTCCTTGTTACTCGGTCCATTGATTCTAAATCTATCACCCACAAATGAGGAAATTTAGAACTAGATACATAAATTTCACTCACTCTTGAGTTAGAATAGTGTATCTTTTTAGGCACAATGCATCTCTTGCATAGTGTCATTTCTATAGGCAATTGAAACATTTCACTCTTGAAAAGTTTACCTCCTTTTTGCCTTTGGACCTTTTGTAATTCTATTCATTTTGCTTTTCAGGCTCTCAAGCCTTTTTCTTATCCCTATTGTTGAAGCTTATTTTATTATTCTAATGAGAACTCAGTCTATTAGAATAGGACTGTGCCATATGCACTATGACATTGACCTTAATCACTGTCAGACGGTCCCTTTTAAGCTTCAAATGACAAGCGACACCCTCAAATGTCTTTATGCTTATCCATGTGAGTTAGTTGCATCTTCACATGCTACCAACTCTTGGATAAAGAAAGGATAACAGTTTGGACCTACTGCTCACCAGTCACTTATGACTAAGTTCACTAAGCTCACTTATCCTTTTTCATCTCTCTTAGATGTTTTTGCATCGAATAATCAGACTTTTTCTGATATGTATCAAATTTTATTTTCAATGATCGGAGCTTTTTCAGAGTCATATTTTCGAATTTCTCTTACAAAGCGATCCACAGATCCATTGCATTTTGATACTTGCAAAATTGCTTAGTGATGTGATACAACATAGGCATCCCGGTCCTGCTTATGTTGCGTTATAGTGTCATCCTCAAGTTCAGCCATAACCGAACTTGAAGATTTAAGAGCCTCTTGCTCTTCAAGCACATACTGGATCTTTGTATTCCAGATTTCATAATTATAACTTGGAAGCAGCATCCATTAAAATCCTTTGATCTCAAATGGAACAATGTTGCACATATTTAAAGGAGATAAGACAATACATGCAATTTATTATGCACCTAAAATAATAACCGAGTAAAATTTTCTATTAGGCTCAAATTCGAAAAGGCTACTTATAGTATCCAATTACCCTCTAAGTCCTAATGTCCAACCTTATAGGTTAAAATTTCATGCATAATAAATCTGAATTATTGGATTATCAAGTTTTCAAACTTATGAGGGGATTTTATTAAGCCTTTACTTAATAAGCATGCAATCATTTTACTCATAAAATATCGCAAAGTAATTAACAATTAAAATAAACTCATTTATTATAAAGTTAAATGCCATCATAATTAATAAATAAACGCATTTATTTAACCAATAAATAAAATACAATACTCCCAAAATTAACAAAAATAAACGCCAACTTAAATTGACACTTATATCAACTATTATTGAAATCCAGATTTCATAAAATCTTTTTAGTTATTAGGATTATATCTTTGACCGATTTAATCAATTCATCAAGCGACTCATAAGTCTATTGATGAAGTCATGGACGATGCACACTCCGTCCATTTCTCAACACCATCACAGATTTTTATTAGTGTCGCTTCTCAACACTTCCCTTTTGGTAACTCGAATCAAAGTTTTATTTTCATACTCGGACCACCAGTTCAAATGCACTCTTACATTTGTTCTCACACATGTACTTTATGATACACTATAGCATCAATATCTTCAGCTCATATCTTCTTTCGCATTTTATGTTGCTTATTGATTGCACTCTTACAATTCTCAAAGCAACCTATGCGTTTCTTAAGGAAGAACCGGCTGTCCTTATTCAATATTTCTGTAATATATTACAGAAAATTTTTATACACTCATGTATAAATACTCATGATTGAAACACATTTCAATCAGTAAGTAAGGATAGAATCTCAAAAAAAAAATTAAAATATTTTTAAAAATTTTCGAAAGCAGAAAACACATTTTCTACAAATTTTTAATATTTTATTTGAAAATTAAACACATTTAAATATAAAAAATTGTACAATTTATTTTCTAGTCATTAAAAAATTTTGAAAACATGACCGAAAAATCAGAAATAATTTGGAAAAATTATTAGACAAAAAACGGAGCTGAAATGGTGGCCGGAGGACGTCGCACGCGCCATCACGCGCCTACAGGAGGGAGGTAGACCTGCTCACGCGCCTTCATGCGCCACACGCGCGGCCTCCCACTCGACCAGACATGTGTCAACACCACAGCGTGCCACGTGTGTTGATTCCTAGTGGTCCACCTGGCACCCACGTGGCACTCGGGTACACGCCATCGCCACGTGGCATGACACGTGTCATCCACGTGGCGGTGTCTCACTGGGCCACGTGTCACACATAACACGTCAGCATTGCCACGTGGCGGACCTCGGTCTGACACGTGGTAGCCCCTGATTGGGCCACGTGGCACCATCTGATTGGGACACGTGGCATGACCACTGTCTTCCACGAGTCATCCTGTTATTGGTCCACGTGTCGACCCCTCTAATCTGCCACGTGGCTTGGCCTCAGCCATCCACGTGGCGTTCAGCGATTGGGCCACGTGTTAGCGTGACGCATCACAGCGACACGTGGCGACGCGCGTGTGGGCGACCGCCCACGCGCACGCGCCGAACGGATTATAGCACGTGTAAGCGACGCGCCGCCTTGCCGACCTATTCTGGCGCTTCGGTTCCGGCCGGTGGGGGATTTTCAGGGTCTGTGAATTCAATGGTGAGGTCAAAAATTAAAAATCTTGACTTCTAGTTAGCTATTTAGAACACTCATGTTTGTCCCCTCGGGTTTCGGTGTACACATACACGAAATCGAGTCGAAATATACACGCATATATATTTTTCACATAAAAAAAAAATTTATTGTGTTCAATGCATTCCAGATCTAATAATTTTACACATAAAATTTTAGATCTTTTTAGCCACATGCCAGGACGCAAAAACAACGAATCTGATACCAATGATGGATATGGAAAAAAATTATAACAAATATAATTTATACGGAGGTAATATTAAATAATGGTACCTACCTCTTGTAGCGCAGAAATTCGTTGCGGAAGCATCTACCAAGATCCCGTTTGTTTTTGGTCACTGGTCCGACTTTTTCCCACTCGGGGTAAGAGCAGCTAGATCACAATCTAAATGCTCTTGAAAATTAAGACAAAAAACTTGTGAGTGGTAACGAGCAGCCTTCCGGCGTGTACGTTTTCTCGTTACCAAATAATGAGGATCTTACCTCTATTTTTAGAGATTCTAAAAGTTAGAAATTTAACTTTAGTTTAACTCAAACTTTTTCTGAGATAGGATTTGGTAATTTTATTCAGATTAAATAACTTAATTTAATCTGCATTGAAACTCAATCTATTATAGAGTAATGGGCGTATCTCAATTCTATAAATAATAATAATAATAATAATAATAAAGGATTTTCAGATAATGCCCAATATTTTTCTTCTTCCATATTTTATTTTATTTTATTTTATTTTTTTCTGGCTAGGTCTCTAAGGGAATTTGCCTTTGCATGATTTGCTTATAGATCTTCCCAGCAATCGGCTTTTGGAGACAAATGAGTCGCTTCCTTTCACTCTCTATGATCTTTAGATGTCAAGGAATTAGAAGTACAAGATTATTCAACTGACCATTCACAATCATGTAGCGGATTCATTTTTCAGCTATTTTTTTTATTAAAAAAGGAGATATACTATTTAATTATAACTATAAATATTACTCAGAAAACAAAATTAAATTTGATACGTGCCATATTTTTAATCAAGTGATTAACATCAAATCAACTGTAAATGCACTATTTGATTAGCTATATGTGCCATGATCTGTAATCCTATTTCATTCTTGTTTTTGTTACGAAATAAGATCATTGGAGAAAAATAATAATAATAATAATAATAATAATAATAATAATAATAATAATAAATGAAAAATATTAGGTACTTTTGTGCGGTAGCTTCGATTAAAAGGACCCATGTAAAAGTTCTCACTGAAGCCTATGCACACCAAGTTGCATAAATACAATCCAATCCTCTCTTTTTATTTCTATTTCCATTTTTATCTTTATTTATTTTGTGCAAATGCAACAAAACAAGCATAAGTGAACGTTACAGGCTTTGATATGCCTATCTGAGGAGAGAACCTTGTTGAGTCATTATGGGATTGATTTCATCAACGGTCACTTAACTTATCACTTATCGCCCAAAAGTAACTGACTTTTTTTTTTTCTGACTTAAATATCACTGAACTTTTAATATTTTTGCAAAAAAGTCATTTTGACCGGAATCCGGCGAGAACCCTCGCCGGACTGATGACATGGCATGACATGTCAGAAACTACATGTCGTTTAATAATATTTCCAACAAATGCTACATCTAAATTAATTTCACTCATGGTCACTAAACTTATAATTTATCGCGCAAAAATAACCAATTATTTTTTTTTTTCAACTTACATGTTACCGAACTTCTAACATTTTTGCAAAAAAGTCATATATTTACTATTCGTCGTCACGTGTCATATGCCATGTCATCAATCCGGCAATGGTTCTCGCCGGATTCCGGTGTACATGACTTTTTTGCAAAAATGTTAGAAGTTCAACGACATTTAAGTCAGAAAAAAAAATCGGTTACTTTATGATAAGTTGAGTGACCATGAGTGAAATTGACCCGTCATTATGCCACTACACATCACAATGAATAGGCTTTGAACATATCAATAAAAGAACCGTTACACACACATGTAGAGTCAATTTTAATCACGGTTACTTAACTTATCACTTATCACGCAAAAATAACCAATTTTTTTTTTCGATTTAAATGTTACTGAATTTCTAATATTTTTGCAAAAAAATAATGTAAACCAGAATCCGACCAAACACACGTGGAGGGGAGTTATTGACACATCAATAGCCAAGAAAGCCAAAAATGCCATGTCATCTGCCACATCAGCGACACATGGGACTAATAGACATATGACACGTGACAACATGGCATTTTAGTCCCATGTGTCGCTGATGTGGCGGATGACATGACATTTTGGCTTTCTTGGCTGCTGACATGTCAACTCTAATACGTCAGCTGATGACGTGTCAATAACTCTGACACGTTCTCGCCGAATTTCGGTTTACATGACTTTTTTGTAAAAATATTAGAAGTTCAATGACATTTAAATCGAAAAAAAAAAGTCAGTTACTTTTACGCGATAAGTGATAAATTGAGTGATCGTAAGTGAAATTAACGTTACACATCTACACTATCTTATTAAATGTGTGTATGCAATTGGACGGTACGCCTATTACATGATATAAAATAAAAGGTAATATTTCAATTTTTTTTCCTTGAAATTAGTATAATGAAATAAGTCTTTCTTTTCACGGATTAAAATTTAATTGTGAATGGAAAAACAAGAAAAAAAAAAGTTTATCTTTTCCAAACCCTAATAATTTTCTTAATAAATGGCATTTCTAGATGTTGAAATCTTAGGTAAGGAATATACACTAAGTTTATTGCACAAAAAATAATATATATCATCTCCACTACAATTGTTCTTCTCTTTAATTTTAAATATTACAGCAAAAGGTCAAAAAAAATGTCTTCTTGATTTAGAAAACAACTTAATGTATATAAAAGGAATGAAAGGAAGCTTAAAAGGAATGCCCTTTTGATTTTTTTTTTTCTTTTGCGTTTGAAGTCAACAAAGATACATACTCAAATATGATATGATAAATGGCACTTATACAATGGCTTATTTGATATTATTATTGACACGAGGTAGGAATATTTGGTGTTTTTCTATAATACATATCCATAATATTTCTTTTAATAAAATTATTTTTTTAAATTAGTATAAATTATAGTAGTTGGAATATATTGATATATATAAAAAAAATATTATGAAAATAAAAGTTGATTCAAAATCAATCAAAGTTAAAAATATATATATATTTGATCCGATGATAGGATCCAATTCAATTCAAATTTAAAAAATGACTCAATTCGAAACTGATTCAAAATTGATAGAGTTTGGGTACGCCCATGACTCTAATTTGGATAAAGGTCCAATTTAGATTAAATTGAGTTATTTAATCTGATTAAAATTATCAATCTTATTTCAGAAGGAGTCTAAGTTAAACTAGAATTAGGACTCTAGCCTTTAGTACCTCTATAAATAGAGGTGAGGTCCTCATTATTTAGAAACGAGAAAACGTATACGCCGCAAGGCTGCTCGTTCCCACTCACAAATTTTCTGTCTTAATTTTCAGGGGCATTTATATTGTGATCTAGCTGCTCTTACCCCGAGTGGGTAAAAGCCGGACTAGTGATCAAAACAAACGGGATCTTGGTAGACGCTTCGGCAACGAGTTTCTGCGCTATAAGATGTAGGTACATTTATTTAATATTACCTCCAGTTAAATTATATGTGTTATAATTTTTCCCATATCCATCATTGGTATCCGAGCCGTTATTTTTGCATCCTGGCATGTGGCTAAACAGATCTAAAATTTTATATGTAAAATTATTAGATCTGAGATGCAATGAACACAACAAAAAATTTGTTTTTTTTTTGTGTGAAAAATATATATGCGTGTATATTTCGGCTCGATTCCGTGTATGTGTACACTGAAACCCGAGGGGACGAACATGAGTGTTCAAAACGGCTAACTAGAAGTCGGAATTTTTGATTTTTGACCTCACCATTGGATTCAGAGACCCCATAAACCCCCCACCGGCCAGAACCGGAGCGTCAAATTCGGCCGGGAAGGCTGCGCGTGGACTACACGCACCGCATACGTTCGGCGCGTGCGCTTGGGCGGTGGTCCACACGCGCGTCGCCACGTGTCAGCAGTATTGCGTCACTGCTCACACGTGGCCCAATAGCCGAGTGCCACGTGGCACAATGTGGGGCGGACACGTGGACAAATCAGAGGATGACACGTGGCTGACTGAGGTCATGCCACGTGTCACTTGGTGACACGTGGTCCAACCAAGAATCGACACGTGGACCACTGAGGTGCTGCCATGTGTCATATCGGGGTAAGTGATGACGTGGCATTACTGACACGTGGACCTATAGACGTGAGACACGTGGCAGACTGTGGTCATGCCACGTGGTCCAATCATATGTTGACACGTGTCAGATTGAGGTCTGCCACGTGTTGGTGCTGACATGTCACGTGTGACATGTGGACCAATGAGACACCGACACGTGGCGTTGACCGTACCACGTGTGCACCAGGTGGACCAATAGCATTCAGACACGTGGCGTGGCTGGATGTGGACACGTGGCTCAATACGGTGTTGCCACATGGCAGGTCCGAGGTAGGGCGCGCATGTGGCGCGTGAGCGCGTCTTCCTCCCCTTCGTCGGCGCGTGATGGCGCGTGCGATATCGTCCGATCACCAAATCAGCTTCAATTTTTTCCAAATTAATTTTTCAAATTATTTCTGATTTTTTGGTCATGTTTTCAAAATTTTTTAATGACCAGAAAATATATTTTATAATTTTTGATATTTAAATGTGTTTAATTTCAAAATAAAATATTAAAAAATTTGTAGAAAATGTATTTTCTGCTTTCAAAAATTTTTGAAAATATTTTGAAAAATTTTTGAGATTCTGTCCTTATTTATTGATTGAAATGCGTTTCAATCATGTGTATTTATACATGAGTGTATAAATTTTTCCTGAATATGTTACAGAAATGTTGAATAAGGACAACCGGTTCTTCCTTAAGAAACGCATAGGTTGCTTTGAGAATT
Organism: Excoecaria cochinchinensis; assembly: GCA_947683425.1. Lineage (NCBI taxonomy): Eukaryota > Viridiplantae > Streptophyta > Magnoliopsida > Malpighiales > Euphorbiaceae > Excoecaria > Excoecaria cochinchinensis. The sequence continues at coordinate 2,140,794 of CANTUQ010000083.1, forward strand.
GTAAGAGTGCAATCAATAAGCAAAATGAAAATGCGAAAGAAGATTTGAACTGATGACATTGATGCAATAGTGCATCATAAAATACATGTGTGAGAACAAATGTAAGAGTGCATTTGAATTGGTGGTCCGAGTATGAAAATAAAATTTTGGTTTGAGTTACCAAAAGAAAAGTGTTGAGAAGTAACACTAAAATTCTGTGATGGTGTTGAGAAATGGACGAGCGTGCATTGTCCATGGCTTCATCAATGGACTTATGAGTCGCTTGATGAATTGATTAAATCAGTCAAACAAATAATCCCAATATCAAGAAAAATTTTATGAAATCTGGACTTCTACAATAGTTGACATAAGTGTCAATTTGAGTTGGCGTTTGTTGTTATTAAAATAGGATTTATGTTTCCTATTAATATTTGACATGAGTGTCTTATTTTGGAATTATTGGATTTTTTGTTAAATAAATGTGTTTATTTACTTATCATGATGGCATTTAACTTTATAATAAATGAGTTTATTTTAATTGTTAATTACCTTGCGATATTTTATGAGTAAAACAATTGCATGTTTATTAAGTAGAGACTTAATAAAAGTCCCCTCATAAGCTTGAGAACTTAATAATCCAATAATTCAGATTTATTATGCATGAAATTTTACCCTATAAGGTTGGACATTAGGACTTAGAGGGTAATTGGATACTATATGTAGCCTTTTCGAATTTGAGCCTAATAAAAAATTTTACTAGGTTATTATTTTAGGTGCATAATAAATTGCATGTATTGCTTTATCTCTTTTTAAATATGTGCAACATTGTTCCATTTGAGATCAGAGGATTTTAATGGATACTGCTTTCAAGTTATAATTATGAAATCTGGAATACAAAGATCCAGTATGTGCTTGAAGAGTAAGGCTCTTAAATCTTCAAGTTCGGTTATGGCTGAATTTGAGGAAGACACTATAACGCAGCATAAGTAGGACCGGGATGCCTATGTCGCATCACATCACTAAGCAATTTCGCAAGTATTAAAATGCAATGGATCTGTGGATCGCTTTGCAGGAGAAGTTCAGAGATGTGACTCTGAATAAGCTCCGATCATTGTAGATCAAATTTGATACATATCAGAAAAGTCTGATCATTCGATGCGAAAACATCTAAGAGAGATGAAAAAGAAAAGTGAGCAAAGTGAACTTAGTAGTCATAAGTGACTGATGAGCAGAAGGTCCAAACTGTTATCCGTTGTTTACCCAAGAGTTGGTAGCATGTGAGGATGCAACTAACTCACATAGATAAGCAAAAAGACATTTGAGGATGTCACTTGTTATTTGAAGCTTAAAAGAGGCCGTCTGACAGTGATTAAGGTTAATGTCATATGGCATAGTCCTGTTCTAATAGAATGAGTTCTTATTAGAACAAGATAATAAGCTTCATCAATAGGGATAAAGAAAAGGCTTGAGAGCCTGAAAAGCAAAATGAATAGAATCACGTAAGATCCAAAGGCAAAAAGGAGATAAACTTTTCAAGAGTTAAATGTTTCAATTGCCTATAGAAATGACATTATGCAAGAGATGCATTGTGCCTAAAAAGATACACTATTCTGACTCAAGAGTGAGTGGAATTTATGTATCTAGTTCTGAATTTCATCCTTTGTGGGTGATAGATTTAGAACCAATGGACCGTGTAACAAGGGATCGAGATACCTTTATTATGAAATTTAGGTTCTGTTATTACTTTATTGAAATTTATTTTTAATTTATATTTTGAGGATAACAGTGCACGCTTATGCTTGAATGATGTTATTGTCATGGATGTGGACCATAAGTATTTGAGTAAAACTATTTTTCCTTTAATTTATTATTTTTCACATAGTTATAAGGACAATGTGAAATTATGGCATGCTAAATTAAACCGTATTTAACAAGACCGAATGAGTCGGTTAGTTAAAATAGGTTTAATAAGTGATTTAAATAAGTTTGAATTGCCTACGTGTGAGCATTGCCTAAAAGGAAAAACTATTTAGAAAATCATTCGAATAAGAAACTAAAGCCAAATTTTCATTGCAGTTAGTCCATTTTGACGAATGTGGTCAAATGAATGTGAGGGTGAGGCATGAGGCCTATTATTTCATCACATTTATATATGACTGTACTAGGTATGGTTATGTCTATTTGATTTCTCACAAGTCAGAAATATTGTGTTGCTTCAAGACTTATATGAGTATAGTTGAGAATCAATTAGATAAAAAGATCAAATTTTTAAGAACCGACAGAGGTCAGTAATATCTTAAAGATAAATTTAAAGTTTCATGTGATGAAAAGGATTGAACATTAGTTGTTCATTCCTATAAATCCACAACAAAACGGTGTTAAGGAAAGGAGAAATAAGACTCTCCTATATATGATTAGATCTATGATGACAGAGGCAAATTGCCTATCTCCTATTGGGAAGATATTTTATTGACTGTCACATATATTCTGAACTATATGCCCTCTAAATCTGTCATTTTTATAACTTATGAGTTGTGAACTGGTCGACAAGTTGACCGAAGCCATTTACCTCAATTATGGGTTATAATGCTTACGTCCATAATACCTCAATTTGGTAAATTTGAGACCAAGAGGTGAAAAGAGTGTCTATGTGAGATATTCTTAAGTATCAAGAGGATACATTTTCGTGGGTCAGTAAGAAAATGGCATAATGACAGAATTTGGATCACTAGACGTCATATTCTTAAGAGAATGAATTTCCAAAGTTGGGCGAAATGAATTAAGATTTCACTTTATATTAATTTCAGGAAGAGACCATTAGGATCACTCCATCCGAGTGGGAGGGAGTTAGAGGAAAAAGGTTAAGACCTTTATCTTCCAAACGATCCGGATATTCGAGACCTGATATGAATGGGAGTATTTTTGACTCTAGTGGGGGGAAAGAATACGGTATTCCTGACTCCAATGGGAGTATGGAACATGATCCCAGTGGGAGCATTATGAATCACGATGAATATATGAGACATGTTCATCAAGATTCAGAACTGTAAAAATCTAAAAGAATAAGTGTTCCATGCTGACGATTTAAAATCGAAGGCTAGAATGAAGCCCTTTTTAGTTATCCCACAAGACAAGAAAAAGCATAAAAAAAAAAATATTCAAAAGGCTTTTTCATGCCCATCTAAGGAAATTGATTAAAGTAATGGAAAAAGAAATGGCATCCATGAGATCAAACCATGTTTGAGAACTATTTGATCTACTGGAAGGACACAAATTGAGAATAAATGTATTCTCAAAGCAAAGCGAAAGGCTGAAAGAGATATCGAAAGATATAAGGCTCAGTTAGTCGCTATGGGGTTCATACAATAGGAAGAGATTGACTATTAGTAGACTTTCTCATCTGTTGTAAAAATTTACGTCCATAAGATTCATTCTAGCCATAGTGGCGAGTTTGAACATAGAGCTTCATCAAATGGATGAAAAGACTGCTTTTCTCAATTGAGAAATGGATGGAACAACCTTTAGGTTTCATCAGAAAAGGCAGCGAATATAAGGTTTGCTGATTGATGTGTTCAATCTATTGCCTTAAACAGTTTTCAACACAATAGTGCTTAAAACTTCATCATAGAATCATGTCGAACGTGTTCAGCATGATCGATGAAGATTATTGTGTTTAAAGTAAAAGCTCTGAAAATGAATTTATCATTTTGGCATTGTATGTAGATGACATACTTAAAGCTGAAAATGATAAATGATACGTAAATGAAATCAAAGATTGGTTATTGTCCAACTTTGAGACAAATGATATGAGTCATGCATATTACATTCTTGAAGTTAAGATTTCAAGAGATCATTCAAGAAGATTGTTGTCTGTTTCTTGAGAGAAATATATCAACAAAGACCTTGAGCGATTTAATATGAAAAATTCCAAACTCGTACATTACTCCATTGCCAAGAATCAGTTTCTTAGCAAAGATCTGTGTCCTAAGAAACCAGAATAAATGAACGTAGGAGGAACATTTGATATGCCAGTGTCGTGGGTAGTCTTATATATGCAGTGTTGTATACAAGACATGATATATGCTATGCAGTGAGCATGGTTAATAGATATCAATCTAACCCAGGCAAAGCACATTGGAAGCAATTATAAAGGTACTTATATACCTTAATAGCACTGCAGAATATTCTCTCTATTTTTAAGAAAAGGATCTGCAAATGAGAGAATACAGAAACATTGATTGGGCAGGAGAAATGGATGAGAGATAATCCATCTCAGGTTTTATATTCTTGTTTGGCAAGAGTGCCATCTCGTGAAGTAACAAGAATTAAATTGTGTAGCCCCATCAATAGTGGAAGTTGAGTTTGTCACTTCCTCAATTGCAGTACAGGAGACAATTTGGCTAAAATGGTTTGTGAGCCATTTAAGAGTAATTGTCTCAAAGGTATCAATGACAGTCTAAAGTGACAGTCAGTTGTTGATGGCTTATAGTAGAGCTAAGCATATCGGCATTAAGTATCAATATAAGAGAGATATTGTTGCACGAAGAGATATGAACTTGCAGTACGTTTCTACGCATGCAGATCCATTGAGTAAACTTATAACGAGAGATGTGTTTTGAGAGACACATTAGATCTCGAGGTTCGCGTAGAATATAATTGGTACTGTTATATTTTATATAATCCCTTAACGTTATTATTTGCGAATAATAACTAAAGTTCATTGTTGGCAATACATGAGTGTGAATGTTTATGTGTAAACATTTACTGTTATTGATATGAGATTGAGCATGTCGGACAGAGAAGTAGCCCACTCACAAGGGTGTTTACCTTAGTTTTGTCAATGAGTTGGCAAAGACTAAGATGAGACGATTTTTGAACATATGAGAATGCTCGAGAGCCTGTTCAAAATAAAAGTGTCGTCTGGCAGAAATTATAAGATGAGTCTTATTAAGGCGCAAGATAAAGACATACATAAAGTTGTATGCTTTGGATTGAGATCCAAATAAGGATTGTATGGAATCCGATGGTAAGTTATATGTAACTACCATATTCTGTCTAAAAAGCCAGAAGTAGTCCTTAAGTAAGCGGACTAAAGTTGGGTGCTTCGGTGCATCGCAACCTTACGCTTTTGTATGGTGTTTGATATACACATTATTAAAATGTGAGACATGCGCTCCTTTAAGAGAAGGAAAGAATACCATAACACATATTTTATACCGTGTGTGCTTATGTGACCACAGGGATGAGAATTTAATAATATTAATGATCTCAACTTTCCCTATTGTTAGACCCTATTTATATTTCGACCCTTAGAACCCTTAACTTATCCCTGAAGTATGGTTCAATGTGGCTAGCTTAGTTAGTTTCCAAGAGGTCCAGGAAAAATTTAGGCCTGGCGGATCTAACTAGAAAAGCGAGTTGAATCATGATGGATGGCATACAGTAAGAGGGGAAGATAGCCTTTGGATCACTTTCATAATGTTTTGTGGTTCACCGGCATGCCTATTATAGTTTCTATGAGTAAAAACATAATAGTGAACACGAAAATTGTTTTATGAGATCATGAGTTAAAACAATGAATGTGAGAAGGCAATCTAGGGTTAGGCATATATGAAGAAGAAGATCTTGTTTTGACGAGACGTTATATATCCCTAACAGGTGTATAGCACTATACTCTCAAGGTATGCTGGTCACACAATCTATTTGCCAGTATAACTGAAGATTAAAACTGGAATGCATTCCGTCATGTGCCCCCATGACTCTAATTTGGATAAACGTCCAATTCAGATTAAATTGAGTTATTTAATCTGATTAAAATTACCAAATCTTATCTCAGAAGGAGTCTGAGTTAAACTAGAGTTAGGGCTCTAGCCTTTAGGACCTCTATAAATAGAGGTGAGGTCCTCATTATTTGGAAACGAGAAAATGTATACGCCGCAAGGCTGCTTGTTCCCACTCACAAATTTTCAGTCTTAATTTTCAGGGGCATTTATATTGTGATTTAGCTGCTCTTACCCCGAGTGGGTAAAAGCCGGACTAGTGACCAAAACAAACGGGATTTTGGTAGATGCTTCCGCAACGAGTTTCTGCGCTACAAGAGGTAGGTACATTTATTTAATGTTACCTCCAGTTAAATTAATTATATGTCTTATAATTTTTCCCATATCCATCAAAAATTAATGACATGAAATTGACATGATCCGAACACTCTTGTCCTGAATTATTTGATAGGTTCAATCACAACCACAAATTCACCTAGCTAATCATGTATCCTAAGCAAGGGCCAAATATCACATTCATGAAGCTACAACTTAAATCGATTGTAAACCGAAAAAAAAAAAGTTGTATCATTCTTTTACAAACATGTTTTCAACCTCACAATCAAAAAATTTATTATATAGTATATTTAAATTAAAAAAAAATGAATTTCATCCCCATCTAATCTAAAATATGAATTTCATTTCCACCTAATCTATCGCTATTGTCTACCCAATCCAAGTAATTGTATTGGGGTGTACATGGATATGGAATTTTTGAATCAGACCAAAATATTAAGAAAAATATTTAAAATCGAATTGTATCGTTAACTTTTCTATAAGAAATAAACTGAATTGTAGCACTAAAATTTTAATTTGAAAGGAATTTAGATCTTTTGTCTAGAATTAAATCGAAAATACTGAATTGTTATAGAATTGAATTGGACCAAAAAAAACTGATATTAAGATATTTATTAATTATTGATAAATCCAAGAATGTCTTTATCTGTAGGAGAGAGGTCGCTCCGATCGGATGAGATAACCCTGCAGTAAGAAGAGCCCAGTCGGACCAGGCGTGAGCACTCCGAAGCTTAAGTTAGTAGCTTAGAGAGAGAATGTGCTTTAGAGAGATAATGATGTGGATTCAATACCTGGTGCCATCGTTGGCTGGACTATTTATATGAGATGGTTGAGGGGCACTTGAGTGCCTGGGGAGTGATTACTGGCTGTCAGAGTAGATATTCGGCGACATGACAAGGAGCAGGTGGTAGGCATGGGCGCTGCCTTGTGTCAGGCGGCTGATGGGACTGGCGGTCACATCAGCCGATCGGTCATGTGCGCTGCCTAGGAGCTCGTGTCTGATATCTTTAGCTGATGGGCTTTGGGCCCTGCCAGTTAAGTGGGCCGGCTGAATGGGCCTTAAGGCAAATGATATTTGCTGTGTTATCACTTGTGCCCCCTCAACAGGTCCGATCGGGCATGGATTTGCTTTTGCATGGTCCGTTCGGATGGGGTCGGCTCAGAAAATTCCCGATCCAAGGACGCGTACTGGCGCGCGATTTTGAATTTAGAAGGCGCTCTTTCTGAAGAGACGCGCGTGCCTGGACAACTGTTTTCATTTAATGCTGCGCAGGTACCGAGGGCGACGCTTCGTTCTTCGCAGAGACATAATGTCCTTTGACACGTGGCGCTTTCTGAATGGCGCGCTCTTTGGCAGTTTTAGCCTATAAATAGGAAACTCTGTGCAACTTTTTTCCTTTACTTTCGAAATTCCTAGCGAAGCTCCGCCAAAATTTTCTTTTGATTCCCAGATCTCTGCAACTATCTTTTTTGTTTCTTCAAATTCCTTGAGCTCTTTCTATCAAGTAAGTAATTTTTCCTCCTCCTTTTTGCTTTTTCTGTAATTTCATCTTTCGTCTTTCTTCTCACACCCATTTCATTTAGAAAAGAGAGTTGTGCCTTTCCTTCATTCTTTTTTTGTTGAAGATGGCCTCCAGTAGTGCGGAAGCATTAGACATAAGTTTTTTGGAGTGGTATGAGAATAAACCAGCCGTCGCACTGCATTCTCGCCTGACCGCTGAGGAGGTGGCTGAAATTCCCTCCAAATATGGCCTTTCTGATGAGATAAAGGTGTTGGCCTGCCCTGAGTCAATGGCGGTGACTGAAGGGCCCTTTGGTCCAGATGGCGGAGAGTGGTTCGTTTGCCACCTGTGGAGCCTAGATGCAGGCCTGAGGTTCCCGTTGGGCGCCTTTGAGACGGCGGTGCTGAGGGGGTATGGTCTCGCCCCTAACCAATTACATCCGAACGGCTGGAGATCGGTGGCGTGCTTCAAAATCCTATGCCAAATAGAAGTGGTAGCGCCGACCTTGGAGCTTTTCACTCACTTCTTCTATATTTCGGGTCGGAGCGACGGGACGGAGTATTTCTTTACAAGCCGCCCAAAGAGGAAGTTGATGTTCGTCCCCACTTCCATGAAAGGGTACAGAGAACGGTACTTCTTGGTGGGGAGGAAAGGCGGGTTTGGGGTACGCCTAACCCGATCGGCTAGGGTCGAGACCTTGAGGGACTTAGCCGCCGGTCAGGAATTCTACGAAAACGACATACAGAAACTGATGGCCGCCGTCAGCAGGAATGAAGGACCTTACGAGTCCAAATTTCTTTTGCGGACACTGTTCGGCTCGCCCGATTTTCAAGAGGCTGAGGACGTAGAACGTGAGCGTTAGGATCAGAAAAAACCCAATCATCGTGCATCAGATCATTCATTGCACTTTATTAATGTTTTATGAAGAGAATTTGTGTACGAAAAAACTTATCTAGCTTATTTTTTGTTGTGCAGCTGAGATGGCTGGTGGGAGTGAGGCCTCCAGACAACTTGGCGATCGGATCCGCCAAAAGCGTGAAGCAGAGAAGAAGGCCCAGGAGCAAAGGAAAAGGAGGAAGCTGATCCTGTCTTCCGAGCTTCAAGCCTCCAAGGGGGCGGTCGGTGCTTCTACGACTACTCCGGCCATCGCTGCTGTACCAATCTCATTGGCACCCCCAGCTGCTATTGCTGCGCCTGCCTCCACTGTTGCTGGTCCAACGACAGTGCCTCGAGGAGAGGCCCCTGCTCGGCCGTTACGCCGCCGTCGCCACACTCTTCGGGACGAGTCGGACGAAGATGATCAGCCGATCGGTCCAACTATCCGAGAGGCGGAAGAGGCTGCTAAGAAAAGGGCAGAGGAGGCTGCCAAGAGAAAGGCCGAGGAGGCGGCCAAAAAGAGAGCTGCTGAGCTGATCGCCGAATCGGATGCACGGCTTGCGGCAAGAGGCAAAGCTGTGCAGCACGACGAGTCTCCAAGGCGTTCGTCCGATCGGAGGATCGTCCCTATGAAGGAAGTCCTGAGAGAGAACTTCGGTGATGACTGGTCGGTGGGCCAGGTAGCTAATTACATTTGCCGTGGTCTTCTCCGGGAGGACGATCATCGGGACGCTGGCGACGCCAGTCAGCTCAGCAGGGAAGCCCAAGCCATTGGCCAGCAGCTGATAGATGTAAGTATTTTACTGACTGTTTTTCTGGTGCTTGTTTACACCTTTGTGCCTGAGTCTTTTGGTTTTGATTCTGCGTAGGCTGCCAGGAGGACACAGCGGCTGCACATGATGGCCCACTTGTGGAAGGGGAGGGCCGAGTCAGGCGCCGTGGCCAAGGCGGAGGCGAACACACGTTGTGAAGCAGCTAAGAAAGAAGCCTCCGACCTTCGAGCTGAGGTGGCCAAGCTGGAGGAGCGGTATGCTGCTTCTCAGTCGGAGACAGTAGCCTTGAGGAAGGAGGCTCACCAGAGTGCTCAGGATCTGAAGGCTCGGCAGAGCGAGGCCGACAGGCTGAAGGGCGAAGTTGCCCGTCTATCTGCGGAGGGTGCGCAGTTGCGGCGGTTCGAGGCGGATGCAATCCGACTGGATGCCGAGTGCAAAGAGTTGGCCGCCGAGAATGCCAAACTAAAGGCAGAGGGCGGGCAGCTTCGAGAGGAGGTGGAGTCCTTGAAGAAGTCGGCAGGAGAGAGTGAGGCTTCCTACACGAAGATTCTTGAAATGGAACTTGCCAACCAGAAGGAGCGCCTGATCGATGAGTTAGCAGACACTCAGGTGGAGCTGCTGTCTCGGCTAGTCCATGAAGCTGGGCGGCGCTTCCCCGGGGTTGATCTGTCGTGGATGGACGATCCGGCATCACTGCCTGCTCCTCCAAATGATGATGATGATGAAGGCGCTCCCGAGGGGGAAGTCACTGAGAGAGCTTCTGTAGAAGGCCCTTCATTTCCAGAGACTATTCCAGAGGTTCCCTCCGAAGTGGAGCCTGCGGCGCCTTTAGATTCTGGAGCTGGAGAGGAAGTTCCTCCTGCGCCCGAAGTCGAGCCAGTGGCGCCTTCTTCTGTTGGGCCTGTCTCTGAAGGGGGGGCAGTATCTGTGCCGCCAGCTGCCGACCCTTCTCAAGCCACCGCCAATCCGATTGCTGAAGAGGTCGTTAACCCTCCTGGCGAAGTGGAGGTTGTAAATATAGATAGTTAGCTTAGGAATTTAGATCAGCTTTACTTTTTTCTTTGTTTCCTGTCTTTGTAACAATTCTTTACAAATTGTACGGTGGAGATATTCTTAATAAAATTGCATTTTTTTTTTTTGCAAGTTAATATATACATAAATTTGTATTAAGATTTGCGATATAATCGAGCTAAGTATTTACTCGTGAAATAGCATAATATTCGCATTAAATTTGCAAGTACTTCCTGAATTCGGATAACTCCTGAGCTTGATGACCGATCGGGTCAGTCTGGCTTTTCAGGTCGCATAAAATTTGCGCAATTAGACTAAGTAATGCTCATAAAGCTGCATGAGAAATGCATAGCTGAGCTAAATGATACTCGTAGAACTGCATAGTAATTGCATAATCGAGTTGGATGGTACTCGTAAAGTTGCATAAAAGCTGCATGACCGAGCTAAACGATACTCGTAGAACTGCATAGGAATTGCATAATCGAGCAAGAGAGGTTAGATCCTCTATTACATGTATAATACTTGGGAAGGTAAGATCCTTCATCACGACATGCACACTTTGTAGCTTGGAATGGGCATCAAGCCTAGCGTAGAACACTATATTGTGTATTAATTGAATAATAATGAAAGAAGGAACCTTTTTATTAATCGGGCAATTGCCAGGTTCTGATACATTATGAGACATGGTATTTCTTGAGGACTTCAACATTCCAGCTTCTGGGGACATCTTGCCCTTCAACAGTTCGGAGCCTATAAGTGCTCGGACTTAGGACTTTAGCAACCTCGTAAGGCCCTTCCCAATTCGGCATCAGCTTCCCAACTCCGGCATTTCCCGAGCCTAGTTCTGCCTTTCTGAGTACCAGATCGCCTACATTGAAGGTTCTAGACCTTACTTTAGCATTGTGGTATCTGGCCACTCTTTGTTTATAGGCAGCGATCCTGGCGTAGGCGTCCTCCCTCTTTTCTTCGATGAGATCTAAGTCTTGGCATCTCTCTTGAGTGTTCATCTGTTCGGAGTAGAGAGCCGATCGGTAAGAAGGGAGGCCAACCTCCACAGGAATCATTGCTTCGGAACCGTAAACAAGAGAAAATGGCGTCTGATGAGTGCCTGTCCTGGGGGACATTCTATATGTCCACAGGACACTCTGCAGTTCTTCAGTCCAGTTGCCTTTGGCTTGACCCAGTCGCTTCTTCAATCCCTCCAAGATGATCCGATTGGAGACCTCAGTCATTCCGTTGCTTTGGGGATGAGCGACAGATGTGAACTTTAGTTTGATGTTCAAGCCCTGGCAAAAGTTTCTGAAGACGGAGCTGTCGAACTGCTTGCCATTATCTGCAATAAAAACATTGGGTAAACCATACCTGCAGATGATGTTCTTCCATGTAAAGCTTTTGACCCTCTCGGCTGTGATGGTGGCTACTGATTCAGCCTCAATCCACTTGGAGAAGTGGTCGACTGCTACTATGAGGAACTTCATCTGCTTTTTGCCTTGGGGAAAAGGTCCTAGGATGTCCATCCCCCACTGGTCGAACGGCCATGCAACTCCGATCGGCTGTTGGTCTGCTCCATGCTGCCTTATAATCCTGCCATGAATTTGGCATTGCGGGCATATCCTTACTTTCTCCTGGGCATCCTTGAGCATGCTAGGCCAGTAATATCCCGTCTGAAGGGCCTTTCTCGCCATGGCTCTGCTTGCCTCATGCGCACCGCATATGCCTTCGTGGAGCTCTCTGAGGATGTAGTCCCCCTCTTCCTCCGACACACACTTTAGCCAAGGGTGACTGAAAGCTTTTTTGTACAAATCACCGTTAATGATGGAGTAATTGAGAGATTTTCGAGATACCTTTCGAGCTTCGTCCTTGTCCTCGGGCAGTCGTCCTGTCTGGAGGAACTGCACAATTGGGCTCATCCAGGTTTCATTCTCTTGGTCGATCTCCATCATCTCCAGCTCGTCTAGGGAGGAGGAAGTCTGGTCTACAACGGCAATATTTTCTTCTATAACACTTTGTGCGGAAGCGGACATCTTAGCTAGCCGATCGGCCTCTGCAGTTTGGTCCCTCGGGACTTTCTGTAGCACCCATTCCGATCCAGCCTCTTCCAGCTTTGCGAAGGCAGTTTTGACTTTGGCCAGGTACTGGATCATTGTGGCCTCACGTGCTTCGAAAGTCCCCAAAACTTGACTGGTGACCAGCTGGGAGTCGCTCCTAATGGCCACTGTCTCCGGTCGGATCGCATGGAGCAGTCTCAGCCCTTGAAGGAGCGCCTCATACTCTGCCATATTATTAGAAGCTTTGAAATTAAGCTTTATGGCGTACCTTATTGTGATGCCCAAAGGGCCTTTTATTACTATTCCGACACCTCCTCGAGTGTCGTTCGCTGCGCCGTCCACTGTCATTTCCCAGCTTTGTGGCTTGGGTCGACTTGGCGGTTCCTCACCCGCAAATTCGGCTACGAAGTCTGCCAAAGCCTGGGCCTTTATAGCTTTTCTGGGCTCATATCTGACATCCCAGGACTGTAGCTTAATCGCCCATCCCACCATTTTGCCTTCCAGATCGGGCGTCTGGAGTATCTTTCTTAGAGGATGACCCGATCGGACGACGATTGTGTGCGCCTCGAAGTAAGGTCTCAACTTCCTTGCACACATCATGAGGGCAATAATGAGCTGCTCAACCGGTCCCTTTCTCAGATCTGCACCTCTGAGTACTTCACTTACGTAGTACACGGGTAGCTGTTGGGTATCTTCTTCTCGGACCAAAGCACCTGCAACAGCTTCCTTAGAGGTGGCTAAATAGAGGTATAAATTTTCACCTGGTACCGGTCGGCTGAGTAGCGGCGGGTTGGTGAGGAATGCCTTCAGCTCTTCGAAGGCTTGCTGGCAGTCTTCCCCCCAGACAAAAGTTTCGCTCTTCCTTAGCTTCTTGAAAAAAGGTGTACAGCGCTTGGCTGAAGAGGAAATGAATCGTCCCAAGCCTGTTATTCTTCCATTCAGCTTCTGGACGTCTTTTATGCTCCTGGGGGATTGCATCTCGAGGATGGCCTTTATTTTTTCTGGATTTGCCTCAATCCCTCGTTGAGAGACTAGGAATCCTAAGAATTTTCCTGATGGTACCCCGAAGACGCACTTCTCGGGGTTGAGCTTCATCTGGAACTTATTTAGGGTGTCAAAAACTTTTGCCAGATCGGCTGGATGTTCCTCGGCGCTTCGGCTCTTGACGATCATGTCGTCAACATATACTTCGACATTCTGCCCGATCTGGTCTTTAAAAATCTTGTTCATCAGGCGCTGATATGTGGCCCCAGCATTTTTCAGTCCGAACGGCATCATCCTGTAGCAGAACGTTCCGTCGTCTGTGATGAAGCTGGTTTTCTCCTGATCAAGGAGCCACATCAGAATTTGGTGGTAGCCGGCATATGCGTCCAGAAGAGAGTAAATGGCATGGCATGCTGTGGCGTCTACCAATTGGTCTATACTTGGCAAGGGATAGCTGTCTTTGGGGCATGCCTTGTTGAGGTCGGTGAAGTCGACACACATTCGCAGCTTGCCAGACTTCTTCTTGACCAACACCACATTAGCCAGCCATTCAGGGTAGTCTACCTCTCGGATAGTTCCGGTCTTGAGTAGCCTATCAATCTCTTCTGAAATGAACTTCCTCCGATCGGGCGCGTGCCTTCTCAACTTTTGGCGGATCGGAGGGAAGCTTGGGTCCACATTTAACTTGTGGGTGATTATTTTGGGGTCCACGCCAGGGATATCTTCTGGCTTCCAGGCAAAAGTCGCTTGATTGATGGTCAAGACGTGCATGATAGCTTCTTCAGTTGTTCTATCCATGCTTGTCCCCACCTGAACATTTTTACCTTTATCTAGCGACCTGGCCTTTGTGGCCTCTGCTGGGTCCATCCTGGGCCTTTCCGTCTGCTCTTGCTGTTCGAGGCCTGGCTCTACGACCATCGCTTCTCGCTGCTGCTTTATCATGGTGATATAAGCCTCCCTGGATGCTTTCTGGTCACCTCTCAAGATGGCGACGCCTCCTGTGGTCGGAATCTTCATCACCATGTATCGGATGGAGGTCACAGCTCCGGTCTGGAAAAGCAGTGGTCTGCCAAAAATGGCGTTGTAGGCAAATGTCATGTCAATAACCATGAAAATTACCTTACAAGCATGAGCTATTGCTTCTTGGCTGAGCTCGACAAAAAGCTCTACAGATCCCGCCACGGGGATAGTGGCGTTGCCCAGGCCGATCAGAGGAGTGGCGTTCGGCTTGAGCTCTCCGATCGGGAGTCCCATGGCTCGGTATGATTGGAGAGTTAGGACGTTGACAGCACTGCCATTGTCCACCAGAATTCTCTTCACATTGAAGTTATTTATCCGAGCTCTTACGACGAGAGCGTCCTCATGGGGGAACAGAACGTCTCGCGCGTCTTCGCTGGAAATGGTGACTGAGGCCGGCTGCTCCGCCTGGCGGGAGAGATAGACGCCTTTCCCTTTCCCCCTTTTGGGGAGATCTTCTCCATAGGATGACCCTCCGGTGATCACGTTTATCACCCCTGCATAGGGCCTGCCCGGATCGGCGTTTCTGGGGTTCCGGCGCTCATCGTCGTCTGAGTCAGGATCGTCCCTTCTAGGCTTCGGCTGTCTGCAGGGTTCATCCCCTCTGGCCGGGCCTATGAATCTCCTAAGGGCCCCACGGCGTATCAGCCTTTCAATTTCTTTTTTTAGCGAAGTGCACTCGTCGGTTAAATGACCGACGTCTCTGTGAAATTCGCAATATTTGCTCGGGTCCCTCGCATCCCGACTTCTTCCGGAGAGGTCTCTGGGCCAGTTGACTCTGCGGTGCTTCTCTTTGATCCATATTAACACCGCAGTCGGGGTAGCATTGAGAGGAGTGTATGTCCTCTCTGCCTGGTCGTCTGGACGCGGATTCCGGTCTCTTCCCGATCCCCTGGCTTGGCCTGAATTTCTAGAACTTTGAGCTCCATCTTGGCCTTTAGCTGTCCGATCGGAAGCGGAGGCTCTTTGAGTAGAGCGATTGTCCGGATATTGTAAGCGGTCCAGGACGCTGGTCCTTCCTCTGCTTTTGGACCTGAGAGCATCATCCAACTGGATGTGTTGCCTAGCCCTCTCCATTAGCTCAGCGAAGCTGGATGGGGGTCTTGTTGTAAGCGACTCGAAAAGTGGTCGGTCAGTGGTGCCCCCTTGTAAGGCGGTAGTCGCCATCTCCACACTGACGTTTCTTACTTCAGACATGGTAGCCTGAAACCTGTCGATGTAGTCTCGAAGACTTTCATCGGTTCTTTGGTAAAGATTGCACAGGTCGTTCACCGTTTTGGGCGCGCGTGTTTGCACAATGAACCTCATAGTGAACAGCTCCTTTAACTGTCTGAACGATGTAACGGATCCCATGGGCAGCTCATGGAACCATGTCAATGCATCCCTACCCAAAGTGGTGGGAAAAACCCTACAGGCTATTCTTTCGTCATAAGTATAGACCTGTACCTTGGTCAAGTACTCTGCCAAGTGCGTGGCAGGATCTGTTTTGCCTGTGTACCTTTCCATGACCACATCTCGCCACCTGGGGGGGAGCTCAGCATCGGTGATCTCTCTGCAGAAGGGAGAGGCAGTGTTCCCACAAGTATTTCCTTCGAATGTGCCTCTTTTGGGCGCGAGGACACCAAACTGCTTGAGCTTCTGCATAAACCACTGGTCCTGCTTGTTCGACGGATTCTGTTTGCTCAGGGTCGTGGCGGTAGATTCGCCCTTGTGCTTTCTCGTTTGGCCGCGACTTGGGGTGCACATGTAGGACACATCATCCCTCGTAGACAGAGTAGCAGACCTGTTGCTGTAGGGAGAGGCCCTACTTGCAGACACTATCTGCTTCCCCTTGTCGCTCTTGTCTGGGGTTCTGATTGCACTTTTCCTGGCTCCCTGAACTCGGGATTCATTAATAATGACTCCCTTGTTCCTGTTTCTTCTGAAGTCTTCGCCCATGAGGTAATCCTCTTGGGCTCTTTCAGAAGCGATTGGCATCTTACCCTTCTTGAGGGTTTGGACAATGCTTTTTGTAAAGTCACTGAGAATAGCGCGCATGTCTCTCACAGTGATAGGGGTGTCCTCTGGTTGCCTTATTGCGGCATCATCGAATTCGGGAAGGAGGTTGGCCCTTATGGGGGGCCTGGCGGGCGCTTCCCTCCTTCTCGAGGTGCCTGATATGGCACGGGTGTTGTCGTCATGGTCGAGGTCCATGGGGGTCGTATTCTCATTGGATCTTGAGTTTGCCATCTCTCAACGAAAGCACCAAATGATAAATCCAAGAATGTCTTTATCTGTAGGAGAGAGGTCGCTCCGATCGGATGAGATAACCCTGCAGTAAGAAGAGCCCGGTCGGACCAGGCGTGAGCACTCCGAAGCTTAAGTTAGTAGCTTAGAGAGAGAATGTGCTTTAGAGAGATAATGATGTGGATTCAATACCTGGTGCCATCGTTGGCTGGACTATTTATATGAGATGGTTGAGGGGCACTTGAGTGCCTGGGGAGTGATTACTGGCTGTCAGAGTAGATATTCGGCGACATGACAAGGAGCAGGTGGTAGGCATGGGCGCTGCCTTGTATCAGGCGGCTGATGGGACTGGCGGTCACATCAGCCGATCGGTCATGTGCGCTGCCTAGGAACTCGTATCTGATACATTTAGCTGATGGGCTTTGGGCCCTGCCAGTTAAGTGGGCCGGCTGAATGGGCCTTAAGGCAAATGATATTTGCTGTGTTATCAATTATTATATATAAAACTTATAATTTTTAAATAATATTATTTATAATTTTTATTCTATATTTTTCGTATAAACTAAAATTCATTAACAAATTAAAATAATATTTTAATTATTAATAAAATAAATTTAATAATAATTACATCTTATTAATTATTTAATTGATAGTTAACTAAGTATTCATAATTATGATTAAATAAAATCTTATATTTAATTATATATATAAAAAAACATTATACCTAACTAACCAATTTATTAATATAAGGACATTATAAAATAATGAAATTGACCAAACTACTCGTGCACTTTTATATGTAATTTGTCTTATAAATCAAGTAACTAACATTATGTACTCTCTTTTCAATTACAAACAATGTCATTTATAGCTACCACACATTATTAAGATATATCTTATACGATAAGTTTAAGATATTTTTATAGGATAATAAGTATTTGTCAATTAAGTTGAGGTTATATTTTTATAAGTTGATTAATATATATTTAGTTAAGTTAATTGTATAATATTTTTAGGGATACTATATAAATTATCCTTAAAATATTACCATTTAACAAATTGCTTGTTTGAACTAATCGAGTGTCATATTACCTTTTCAACTTGTTAAAAATCTCATAATACTCTCCCACAGGTATATGTGACACTTTAAGAAAGCACGTAAATTTGGTGCCACAGTGACAGGGCAATCTAAGAGCTTTTAATAAGTTCGGAGGTTAATTTGACATTATACTAGTTCATAGCGATAATATGTTACACGGTAATAGTTTAGGTGGAAAATCATGTATTGTCCCAATGTTTTTATATGTGGGGTGCGATGTAGTTTGCGTGTGCATGCAATGTGCACAATCGGATTGAGTAAAAATATTTGATTCAACGGTACGTACGTATGCATACTACAGTAACACTCTTTTATATGTTCGTTATATTTGATTATAATATTATATATTTTATTGGGTTTTCTTTAAGAAATTCGAATTATCCAAAATATCTTAGTATCTTGTACTGTTTTGTTTGATGTCGAAAAAATTGAAAAATAATATCAAAACTGTCCTGAATTTTTTGAAAGAACCATAACAAATTATTTCAAATTTTCAAATAATAATAAGATTTGATTTTAAAAAGTCCAAATTTTCAAAATAATATTAAAAAATTATAAATATCCATATTATACCATACCGTATACATATCTAAGTTGTATATAATGAAATAGCAAATTAAGACCCTTATCGTGGCATATTTTTATAATGAGAAAATAAATTTCGATTTTTTCCCTTCGTTTTAATGAAAAAAATAGTGAATGGAAAATGATGGGTGGAATTTTATTGGTAAGTAATAAGTATAATTAATGGGGAAATATCAATAGTATTAGTAGAGAACGGACAGTAGGAGAAACTTGTCAAATAAAGAGGGACAAATCCCTTGCTAAACGTCTCACAATTAGTAAACGTTAAATGTTTGAATAATGATAAGCAAAATTTGTTATTTTATGTTATTCAATTTCTTTCATAGTATTTTTATACATTCATTTTATCGTTTTATATTTCAATTATTTATATTAAGAGCTCAATAACTGAGTTTTTATATTAATTTTCGATATTTAGACCTCATACTTTTAAATTTTTATTCCAAATATTTCAAACCTACAAGTTCAACACAATAAAATATATTAAGATATTACTAATAAAATTTGGCTGCAAATCTTTGCAGCATCTACACAAGAAATCCACCGATTTGAAATATTTGAAAAACGACAAAATTTTAGAAAGTAATTTCCACAACTTTTTCATCAAGTCTAATATGAATAAATTAAATAAAGGAAAAGGCAAAAATAATATCAAGAAGTCGGCTAAGTTTTTTTTTTTTTTCATAAATGTATGCATCCAAAACTTATTATTAGTTCGATTAATTTAAATTTATACAAAATAAATTTATAAATTTATAAGATGAGGATAAGATATTTTTATTTAAATATTTTCTTTCAGATATTTAAATTCAAAACGTCTGTTTAAAAGAAAAAAATATAAATATGTATGGTTTTCAACAAAGTCGGCTATAAGATATTTATGTCACAAAATAGAAACAACACCAACCGTGGTACTTTAGTAATAAAAGCAAAAATAAATGGTTAAAGAGGAAGCTAATCCCAATTATTAACCAAGAAAATAAAAGAAAGAGGTGGTTGGCAATGGACTATAACTAGCTCTTTCATTGATGCACGTTCAAAGGATTGTATATTTTTATGAATAGGGAGTGATTAAGTGGGTAGTAAGGATGGTGAAATATGTAAGAGTAGCATAGCCATAATAGTATTTATTTGCACTAGATTAATACCTCAATCGCCAATGATAACCTTTTGCTTTATTTTTAAAATATTTAGTAATTTTTTTAATAAAAAAGTTTGATACCGTAATATTTTTCTCATCAGCTGATAGCGGAGTAGATTAGATTAGATTGATTACGAAGCATTGGTATTAATAAGTATTAGTTGAATTGAGAAGTGTGTGAATTAAAATGTAAATAGTGTGGAGTTAGATTCGAAGTGTGCGTAGTGTGTGTAGTGGGGAAAGAAAGAAAGAGAGAGAAAGGAAGAAGAAGTCAAAAAAAGGAACAGCTAAGCTAATAGATTCGAGGGACCCATCAAATTTCCGCACTTTAGATATCGTCCCCTTTGACGCGACCTCAACACTCTTTCGCTTTCGCCCATACACTCCTTACCCATTTCATTATGCCCCACCTTCCTTCTCTCTCCCTCCTCACCGCTTTTTTCTTTTTTTCTACGTTCTAATAATAAACAATTCAACATTATTCTAATTAATTATTTCGAGATTTTAATTGCGTCTGTTAAAGTGATTTGATTGAATGAATTTGAGTTAATCACTTTTAGGTTGGATAGTTTAGGGTTTCCTAAAACCTTTGGTAGCACAATCGAGATAGCAATGGATTTTTTGTCCAGCGAGGATGGATGACAAAAATTTTGGAAATTAAAAAAAAAAAGAAAAGATTATTGCTGGATGAGCCATTTATCATCACAATCAGTGTCAAATCGAAGTGCATGACTGTATGTAGCTAATTCATGTTAACAAACTAATAGCCTTGAATTTCATTCCTGCATGACACCATCAAGAATACACATACTTATATATGTTAGTTGCAAAATGGAGAAATAATTGCATAAAGTAGAAGTTTTCTTGTAGTTTTTCAAATAATTTAAGCAATGAAGTTGATGTGGTCAACTAGTCTACAGATGACACAAACTTGAGATTATCGTTTACATTGAGTGGATAGAAATAATTGAAGTTGATATATAAATGGGGAGACGAGAGAAGCTAAAAAAAAAAAAGAAAACTCAAAATAAATATATATTGATGTTATGACATTGTAAGTTGTAACCAATGACATGGATATTTCTGTTTGATATGGTAGTTGAATTTAATTAGCAGATATTGTGTCTCCCTCTTTTAGATTTTGTATTTCTATTTTTTAAATTTAATTTATGTTTCTTTGCCCTTCACTTTTGAATTACAACTCCTTTACTTTTGTATGCTTATAACTAATTCATCTCTTCATAAGGATTTAAAAGAGCATATAATTAATACCATTATTACTTAGGACTTCTAACCTAATTTGGAAATTAAAAATCTGCAAGTAATATAATTATCAAGAAATCAATAACATAATTAAATTAAGTACCAGAGAGTTAAATTAATTGGTTTAATTTCCTTCTATTAATTTACCAAGATAATATGATAGGATATGAATTACTAAGCTGAAAAGGAAAAATAAGTTAATTAATGTAAATAGTGTTCTTATAACTTATATTTGCGCGTATAATTATCAAACTGTTTCACATTTGTCCCTATTTACTGTTAAAAAAGACTTTTATTTATTTTGGCAATTACATATAAAAGTAAATGTAAATTATTTTGCATATAGTTTAGAAGTTTTTTTAACCAAAAAAAATTAAAATAAATCTATATCATTTTATATAATTTGAGAGCAAATTTAACACTTATCTCAATTTAAAATACTGTTTTGGGTCAATGGCTATCTTTTGTTGTTAAATATTCTCTTTTTTTCCCAATTAACATGCTGTTTTATGTTTAGTAGACAGAAGAATTGGAAGCTTAGTGGCCTTTACCCAGGCAAAAATGAGAACTGTTTCCACTTTGGCCTTGATAATGATTCCCTCATATATATTTTTGGTTGAAAGAATTTAAGAAAGAAAAAAAAAAAAACAAAGGATTATAAGAGGAACATCACAGATACATTTGAGAACCCACCATCATAAATATATTTATAGCCCAAGAAAGAGTTGCCACTATTTCATATAAATTGCATCTAATCCATTTTTCATAATTTATTTACTGCTATGTCATCATTTTATATCAAAACTATATTCTAATTTTGAAAAATTCTTATCAAATTTAAATAGTAAATTCGGTTCATAAATTTTTTATAGGTAAAAATAATGATGAAGTGTCATTTATGCATGTTTACTATCATCGCCGTGACAACTTTTTATGGTTTCATGAAATTTTTATGAACCTGTTTTAGGCAAAATTTATTCAATAGTGAATTGCCTTGCGCGTATGCTAACTATTAATCTATATTATTTTTAATCAATTCATCTTATGTGGCATTTTTATATTGGATTGGTCCATGAGTTTTTTCAATATATTTTAAGAGAGGATAATTTATGTATTAATTTTAAAATGATGAGATTCACTAAAAGCATAATAAAACTGTTTTTACATAAGAATAACATTATGGTTAGATCAAATAATAATCAAACCTGTGAGATGATTGGAGCTAGAATAAAATCTCAAGGGACAGGAATGGGTAGCCTTTTAAAAGATTAAAACCCTAATTTTAGGGAATACATATTTGGCGATCGAGTTCAAAAATTGATAGCCTTTTTAAACATCGTTTTAGGGTTGGCCGACCTAATGCATGCATGGCTAATGCTCATTCACCTTTCTAAACACAATACAAAGTAAATTATGTCATTTGGAACAAATAAAAATTCAATTTATGTTTAGGCAAAAATGATATATTATTAAAGTAGTCGACCAAAGCTTTTAGTTACCAAATCCTAAACACTTTCTACTTATATATGTTTTACCCCATACGATGAGATTACATTTATAGGATCGAAATTGAAATAAGACAGAGAAAAAAAAATGGTTGGATAGGACGGATTTAAATTGAATTATAAATAGGTCATTATTCATTGGTTATAGTTATGAATTAGGTTAAGTGGTCCAGTAAAAAATTGACTTTTCAATTGTGTATATTAATTTGATAAAGAAAAAGATACATAGAAAAAAAAGTAGAGTGTTCGGTTTGAATGGCAGTCTGGTGTACAAACACATGCAATGCGCATATATTTACACCATTCGATCGCACATGCATACTAGATGGAATTATTTAGCTGTGTACGCACTGTTTAGATTCATACCATGCGCTGAAATATGTGAAAATTTAAATTATTTATTTTAATAAAAATAAATATATATATGTATTTTCTTTCCTTGGTCTTTGTGGTTTTATTAGTGAAACTACTTAGCTTTAGCACACGGAAAGAGTGATTATCAAAAGATTATTATGGGTTCCCTAATCACAATACAAATTAAATACTAATTAAGCAAATGGTATATTTATTTATATATATTTGATTGGACATTTTGGTAATACAACTATATAATTAATGATTAATTTGAAAAAATTATAATCTTAATCCAAACAAAGAAAGGCACACTTGAACCAACATGTTGGATATATGTACACCTTAATTCCATAACTAAGATTTTGTTTGTCTTAATAAAAAGTGAAGTATAAAACACATTGGGAGTCTAATTATAGAGAAGCAGAAGTAATAAATGGTTAGTGTGGAGCCCAATGTGTTAAGCATGTTAGTGTTTAGTGAGAACATGACTAATTGATGACAAAGAAAGGTCTGAAATGATCACTAATTATGATTAATGATAAGGAAAGGATGTTTAAGACATGAATTAAATTCCATTCTTACTCATTTCAAATCTATTTAAATTCCAAATCCTAACTAACTAAACTAATTAATAGAATCAAACAGGGTTGACCACAATGTTATTTTAATTTTTCTATATAGATTTATTATTTTTCTTGAAAGGTATTCGGTAAGGGGGGGCAAAGCAAGAAAGCAAGGCAGCAATTCTTGGATCTTTTCTTGATCATGTTTTGGGTGACAGAGTCTCCAACAAAACCTTAACTCATTTAGCATATTTTGTTCTAATTCCGCTGTTCTGCGGACAATCCCATTTAAATCTAATCATTTCTATATCATCTCATCTATATAGCTTGGCAAATTTATTTCGTCTCCTCTTTCAGTCTTTAATGCATTTGGCAAAAAGTCAATTCTTTTATCTAACTTTTTCTTTTTTAATTTCTATTAATATGTCTTTTCACTATTGTCTTCACAACTACTAATTTAATTTTATTTAATCTCTTTACCCATATAAAGAGGGATTAATTCAAGATGAATTGAGATCTAAACTCACCTAACTTTTTTCTTATGGGATTTTGATAAAAACTAAAATTCATAAATTTACAATTTTCTTTATTTTTAATTCAAAAAATTTTAGTACCTGAAACGCAATTGACAATCTACCCTATACCCATTATTTAGAATATTTTTACATTTATGGAATTGTGCTAAGTAATCCATCCTTTCTTTAGGGAATATAATCAACATGGATTTTAGCTTTACTTATACTTTTTTATTTTTTTTTGTCATGTGACTCTGCGGTATTCAGTTCACAATACCGATTAATCTAAACTGGAGTACTGTTAAATTCACAATTAAAGGCAATTTTCCTAATAGCATACACTTCATGTATAGGGCAAAAATTAAATTTGAAATCACATTTAAGAAAATCCGAACTCTTTACTACTCGAACTAACAACCATTAATGGCCAAGACTTATTTTTAGTTCCAAGTTTTGTCATGTTAAATAAATAAATTTGAACCACCAAATGTGGTACTTTTTTTATTTTTGACTATAGAATATCCAATGTTGATCACTAAATATATAGTCAAAGATCATCTCTCTATCCATACCTAGTTAGCAACTCGTCTTGCCTAGATACTAGATGTTTTTATTAAATATTAAATTAGTTATTTAACAGATAGTTGAATTATTAATTAAAAGATTCTAATAGTAAATATATGTGTGTGCATAATTATATATGCGTTTTCTATTATAGTAATAATTATATATTTTTAGTATATTTGAAGTCCAAGCAAGAATGTATGCATTATGAATGGGACCACATAAGAAATGAATTCAGGTGAGCAAAGTATGGTTCAGTTAATACAAGCATAGGCTCTACATTTTGAAATGCTATAGATCATAATGAACATACTAATAATTAAATTAGATTAGTATATAATACAGAGAAATAATTTCAGAGAGAGAGAGAGAGAATAAATTAACAATAAAAAGCACTTTTAAGATCTTGCAAAGTTATCAGATAGATAGTGTAGGGCAGACAAGAATAATTTAAGCAAAGATGGGTAGAGGGAGACAATTCTGGCCTGCTTACTAATACTTGCTTAAACTATGTATCTGCACTGGAAGGCACTAGGGCCAAAAAGGAAAATTCATATTTAATAATTAAAAAGTTTCAAATCAAAAAATATCTTTACGAATGTTATTTCGGTGTGTTGTGTATGGATGCACTCACACCATGTTACCAACAGTCTGACCGATTGATAATCGGTTAATTGGATAGTGAGTAGCAAATGGCTCACTGGATGCGAAATCCTGTCCCTTTTTATGTACAAGGAAAAGGAAAAACTAACTCTATATTTGCATGGGATTCTTGAAGAGCTTTGGCATAAAACTTGCTTTATTTGGTCTAATCTTTTACCACATATATGAACAGTAAAAAAAGTTTTGGTTGTAATTATGAGGATGATTAAAGTTGTTCAAATGTCTTCAGCAAGGTTTTTGGAAACATTAAACACCTACTTATTATTATTATTATTATTATTATTATTTTTTATTTTTAAAGAGGAAAAACAATCTAGGAATTTCCAACTTTGACAACATTTTTATATATCTTTTTAAACCAAAGAAACTTATTAATGTAATATATTATTTAATGAATTTTCTTTTTCAATTTATTTTTTTTTATGGCGATGAGAAGAATTGGAGATGGAATTCAAAAAATGTCTAAAATTAAATCCTAATAAAAATTTAAAACAATATGGGCCAAAATTGTGGGGAGCTCATGAGATGGTCACATAGCCCAAAAATAAGACTTTGGAAAAGGAGGAAGAAAAGAATAAAAAAAAACAAGATGAGTTATACTCATTTAAGATCATAACAAAAATGGGAAAAACACAAAAAATTAAAATGTACTAAATATAGTAATAGTAATTTGTTAATAAAAATGAGTGCACTAGTGCATGTTGGTCCATCCCTCTATGCCCATATCCAGAGAGGTTCCAAGCTAGAAATGGGACTAACAATGCCATTTCTTTAGACCCAAATTGGCTAATCCAGTAGGCCTAAAGCACCGTCTCACGTGCACATTGGTGGATCCATGTGATTGGGATCTTTCATTTTTGTACCTACTACCCCATTTCTTTAATGGAGTTTTCACCTCCAACAATTTCATTACATGATTTAGTCCCAATACTGATACTCATGTAATAAAATAGCATCCACTACTAATAGTTTTACCAAACATTGAAAATCAAAATACTGTAAGAAATATTAGCTAACACCAATAGATATCAACTACAAACTACACTCAACAGCTAAAGCAAATAGAGCCTAAATAACTCCAATACCAAAAAGATGCTTGAAAATAGGTCAGAACACATCCTTTCAGAAAATAAGAAGTCTTGTATTCTAAAAACTCCTTAATCGATTATTGATCTTCATTTTTCATTTTCATAGAAAAAGTAAAAACCAGAAAGGCAATTTGTTTGGCAACAAGAATAATGTACCCTACTCCAACCTTCCATTGATATATATATATATATATATATATATATATATATATATGCACTAACTATTTCTTAGAGAATGAAAACATTGTTTAAAAATAGGAACTAGTAATTATTCTTCTTCCCCAAAGTCCATAAGAAAATCAGTTAAGTTATCTGAATCTTCTATTGCTTCTTCAAGAGACATAGAACCATCTTTTTTATCTGTTTTAGGCTTTGCCTGCAGTTTGAACCAAAGCAAGAAGAGAGTTAGTGGCTTGATATGTTAAAAACCCAGTAGCTGAAACATCTTCTGCTTCTGTCTAAAAGAATATTATGCTTCTATCACTAGTACTTAAAGGTTTCAAACATTTTACCAGAATAGATAGCATCATTTAAGACCTAGGAGATGAAATGTTTTTCCTTTATTTAAAGGTGAAACATGCTTCCACTGTGTACATTGGTATCAGTAACACAGAAGCCCATATAATTTAATAGAAAGCCAATCACCATTGATTAAGTTCAGGAAATGCAGGTGTATCTGTCTCTCTAACTTCGCTAAGCCAGAAAATTATAATAGTAGAAAATACGTAACCTTTGATTTGCGAAGTTGAGGAGTAGACTTTAGAGCACTCCAATTGCGAGTAACTTTTTCCTCTTTCTCTTCTTCTTCTTCTTCTTCTTCTTCATCATCATCAATATCACTATCCTCTCCTTCATCCTATAGCATTTACCAGTAATAAATGCCCATGCACACAGAAAAGCCATAAATCTTTTGCATACCATATGTATTTAGAGATATTTCAAGAGATAAATGATCATAAGCATCATATGAGAATCATGAAACTCACATCATTTTCACCAATGTCAACAGCTTGTGCCATAGCTTCATCCATATCTGTCATCTGCACAATAAAAGTATCAAGATTTAACAAGATAAATACAAATGTGCATTCCACCAAAAGTTTGTGTCAACTTTTAAATAGTTTGAATTTCAAAGGTTAAAGATGAGCATAAGTTGGTGACTCTTAATAAGTAACTCCACCATAAGAAAATAATATTCCTACTGCAGTCCACTGGATAAACAATTTGATCCTAATTGCTAAATTTGATGACAACAAATGGATAAACAATACGATGCTGCCGGGGCAGGCCAAGGAGAAAGATAGTCATTGCAATTTCAAAGGGAGAAAAATGGAGTAAGGGAGGAAAGATCCACTGAAACACAACTGCAACATCATATACCAAGTCTATCCTTTTTCATGAGTTACCTCAAGTTGTTCTGTCTTCTCTTTTGCCATAATTTTTTCAAACTCCTCCCTAGGTACAATTTTGCCATGCTGAAAAGCAAGGGAAAGAAAGTCAGCACATAATGCACAAAGACAGTAATCACTTGACGCTACTAAAATGCAAACTATTTTACTCATTTTATATTTATGATGAAATTTAAATGGGCTAAAGAAAAATTTTAGATATTTTAAGCATACTGGAGACCAAACTGCATGACACAGCACCTCAAAAGACTTTGGTGCTGCACAAGAAGAAGAAGAAGAAGAAGAAGAAACAGAAACCGTAACTTCTCAGATGAAACATATATCTCGTGACCACATCTTACTTTCCAGCTTGATTCTAGTGTTACCTATCAGATTTGAAAAATTCTATGAGAATGACATGGTTTCCAAATTGTTGAAGATAGGGCTTATAATCCATATACCCATGACCCGATTCCCAGGCACTCCTAACACAAAACCAAAACTCAACCAGATTTTTAAGACAAATACTTATGACACAAATTCTGTTGGATAATTCCAGAGGTGATACCACTAGAACTAAGTAATCACTCTACAATCTGCGCAAATGCAGACAAGAGAATACACTATCCAAACAAGTGAATAACTGTAGAAGCAGGAAAACCATATGAAAGAACTGCTTTATCAGTTTACAGCAGACTGCCAGCCACCAAGTTAGTTTTGCCAGCAGTCTGATGAGTTCATTGACTTCTAAAGACCACCTACAAAAGCACCAGCCTTGAGTTTCATTGGGCAGTGTATCAAAACTGATACACTTCTCATGGTTACACAAACTTGGTTTTGCAACAGAAAATCATAAAAAATCAATGATAACCTGCCTAACTATAAACCTTGTAATAATGTGGTGGGAAAAAAAAAGATTGGGATTTGAAACAGAGCATCAACCTACCTCTTTCAAGAAAGCCAGCATATTGGGGGTTGGCTCATGGAAATCAGGACCCCTGTAATCAATTATTTCATTTGGATCTTGGATGTAGTTAACTGTTGGGTAAACTGGATCTCCACCCCAAACTGCACAGGTCAACTAAATTGTCAACTTCAAAAAGATAATTAAGCAAGCATCATTTTTACTCCTTCAGAACAATTTTCAACTAATGATAAGACCTCATTATTTAAGAGAAAGGACAACATTTTGTGATGCAGAAATGCAAAAGATTTTGAAAAGGAAATAAATTTGAAACAGTCAGCAACGTTATCACAATATATTTCGTGGATGGCAGATGGTAAAAGTATTCTCATATCAAATTTGAGATGATAAAATAATTTTAGATCATTTAAATGAAACAGATAAGATCTACCAAAACAATCAGCTTGAAGAATGTACTTTGCTTTATTAGATCCTCCCGCATTCGCATTGCTAAAGGATCCCTACGGATACGAATATCTGTCCCCATCATTATGCGATATTCTCGATCTGTTTGATGGCAGAACATTTCAACTAGTTGGGCATTTTCATCTTCACCAGTCTCTTCAAAATGCTTCTGAACAGCTTCCCGCGAGGTGTCTCTCTTCCAAGCTTTTACCCACTCCGAGTAATATGCAACAGGACCAATCCTTTCCAGTCTCTCTTGTTCAGCTTTAAGTCTAAATAAAGAAGAATAGCAAAATCCATCAAAGTTATCCCAAAATCATATATATATATATATATATATATATATATATATATATATATATATATATATATATATAAGACATCATATGTTTAGATGCAGTGTAAATATTTGGCTTTCCAAAATTATAATAGACCTAGATTTCAGACAATGCCATGTCCACAGAACTACAGCAACGACTACAAAAGGCTTTCCACTATGACCAAGCCAACCCCAAAAATTTTTGGTCTCTAAGTTATTGATGCTGGCTCCACAAGAAACTGACATGGCAACGAAAATCTTTTAGTTATTTTAGGAAAAACTGGAAACTCTTTGTTCTCTCTCACTGGATAGTTCATAACATAGCATTTCAAATTCATTGCCATCACAAGAAGATCAGCATCTAGAGTTTTCTTTTCTAACTTTTTTAGTCCTGTAATGCCTCTCTTTCTAGTAGCTTATGAAACAAATATATAATTCTTCGCTTCTTGATCTCTCATTTTCCCTATCCTTGTTTAAAATTTCTCCTCTTAAAGTTTCTGGAAGGCTACATGAGGTCTCGTCTCACTAATTTAGAGAATCAACCAACAAAAAAAGGCCCTAAGATTATGTGCAACCTGTTTTTTAAATTATGCACTACCATCACTGAATGCAACAACCAATATGCGTGATATGAGAATACAACTATTTTTTCTAAAAGAGTTTGCAAGCTTAAAAAAAATAAAATAAAAATAAATAAATAGTAATAATAAATAATAATACAAAAAATTGCTTCACAAAGTGCAATGCTTTTATGTGGAACTTTGACAGTTGGGAAATCAGAAAGCAAGCAAGCTAAACAAGCCCCAATTATCTTAATTTACACCATTTCTATTTAGTTGTTGAAAGACATTAAATCTTTAATGACAGAAAGAACAATATGATTGAAGCATCCATCAAAGGTTATCTTGAAGGGTCCCTATTTTTCCAATCTTCCTCACAAGCATCCTCTTATGGTAGTTTCTTATCACTTGGTCAGGCATTTGGTTGAAACTCCAATAAAGCCAAGTTTACGCTTGGTTCAGTTATTTTTTCAACATAGTCAAGAACTTAGCTGATTATTTCTTTTCTCCTTCAAGTTCATGCCATCTTTACTTTTTCAAATAAATTGTTTGTGCACAAGAATATTAATTGCCTAACATCAGATATTGTGATTCTCTGAAACATTGACTAATCTTAAGTTCATAAAATCTCATGAACTAGCACCTGCTATCATGTTCAAACCAATTTCAAAACTCCCTATAAGATGACAATAACCAAGTACATAGCTTGTTTCCCATAAGCACATTCATATTTTAGTATCACTTATATGAAGTTACATATATCTAATCTAAGACTACTATTGATTGATTGAGAGAGAGAGAGAGAGAGAGAGAGAGACCTAGTGGAGATGCTGTAAATTATAATGTCACGTTGCGTCTAGTAAGATCTATCTTACCTTTCTTCCTTAAAAAGATGTTTTCTAGCTCTGTAAAGAGCACACTCTGTCAATGTTGGAGTCTCACCATAAAGCTTCACTTGTCCAGTTTCAGCCATTGCTTTGAGGAAAACCTTAAAAACATCAAAATACACTTCAGCAACTAGAAGACTTGGATGCTATTAAACTTAGCAGGATACAAAGTGATAATTTTTTTTTGTCCATGCTCACCTAACTAGAATTCATCATGCATTTAACTATTTAGAGTGCCAAGACAAAAACAAAAATGGATTCCAATTTGCAAAAAAATGAACATCGGCACAAAACCAATTTGAATAATGATTTGTCTAAATTTGCTTCATGATTTTCCATATTTTTTAAGATAAGTTTTAGTCATAGACCTCAAATGCCTTTCAACCTCCCCAGCATTTATCCTATCATGTGACAAATAATTTGACTTCTGAAAGCCAACATGTGTAGTTACACAGAAAATTCCCAAATGCACCCTTCTTAAACCCTAGCATGCATGCACCACTGCCACCATTCCAGACTTCCCCATAGGGGAAAAGAAAAAAGAATGATTGGGTTATAAACATCCAAGCACTATCCCAAGGCACGTATTTAAGGAAAAGGCATCAAGGAAATACAAGATCATCAACTATCTCAAGACACAAAAGATGCTCATTAGGGAAAAGACGTGATGAAACCAAGGAATAACTTTTTCTAAAGTCCAGAAGGTCTGGGCTTTAATGCAGGTAGCAGAGGTTGCATTTTCATTGCAGCAAAGGGCCGGTATTGCTAAGGAGTATATTAGTAAAAAGAATTAATCTAGTTTTTAATATATCCATACTGACCGTTTCCACATCAGGTTTCCTCCTTTGCCATCTCGACCATTGTTCCTTTTCTGGCTTTCTCCAGTTCCACCATAATTCCTCACTTGTAAGCGTCCCCTCTATGGGCTTCTTCACTTTTGGATCAATAAAGGTATGAGGGCTCCCCACTTTCTTGTCTAAGTCATATCCAGTCTCTTGTTCTTCCTCAGGTTCTGTCTGATAAACTACAAAATCAGATGAGGAATCTTTAAGATCTTCTGTTGTTTCCTCAATAGTTCCAGGTGCCTCTGGAGCTTCTGTGCTTGATATAGAAGATTCAGGAGCAGTGGCTGAGGCTCTATACTTCTTTCTCCTACTTCCAGGCTTTTCACCATATGATGGAGATCCCTTTGATGTGCCAGTTGGTTCAGGAGCCTGGGCAGCCCTAACTCGATCAGCAGTGCCTTCTGGCCAGTAATCCGGTCCTGGAATACTAGCACGAGCACCTGATGCTGGTTCAAGACGCCCGGATGTGGAATCCATGTAACTATGGTAGGGAGGACGTTCAACAGATACATGTTCAATGTAATCATCCTTCTTTTCACATTTTATGCAAGGAAGTAGTGGTGGCTTTAGAAGTGCTTTAGAGCCAAAACTGACTTGCAAAATTCCAGCTGATAACGAACGTATAAATGATGTCTGCATGGTCCTCCAAGAATTATAAATGGAGCCAACAAAGTATACCAAATCAAATAGGAAATAAACATTTTTGACGAAAAGGAAAAAAAGGGAAACTTTCATACTGCCACTCCAACAAATAAATAAATTATAGACCCATGAGGGCCACAACAACAAATGATCCAGTAACCATCCAAGAACTATAATATTACATAAATGGTTAATGATTGCAGCACACTTTTAACATGAATGGTAATAGAAGTCAATGGATAGGACATATATCTGTTTGCTGGTTCAATATTTCACCATGAACTTCACAATACCACCATTTTTCTAGAAGTAAATGACCAATTAATATCTTAGTATATTGAAAAATGCTTATGAGCCTTCAAGAAAAAATAGCATTTTCTGTTTTGTGGACTGTTGGAGGTCAAGGTAAGTGAGTGCCAGGGTCATGCCATCATTCCAGGGTCATGCCCAATTTTTGAAAGAAGAATTTAAACCCTAAGAAACCTCTTCCTATTATTCCCATCTTCCTCTCTTGAGCTTGTGTAGGTCCATTTTACTCTGTACAATGACGATGATCAAACACGATGAACAAGAAATTTATGTGGAATGTGAGCCTGACCATTTCATGGGCTTGTGTGCTTCGCATATCTAATCAAGCTATGTAGTTTCTGTCCTATCACCGCATGTGAACAAGCAAGAATAGATGCAAGGCCTCTACTGCAATTTTCATGATTTTCAGTCAGTCTTTATTGGCTAAATGAAAACCACGCCTAGCTTATTTGCTGCTCAAGAAATCACCAACCTTGAAGCAAGGCCCCTCGTCTCCCATAGTAGAGAAATGGTCAGCAGTTGTAATCAATGTCCCGTTCTCAAAAGTTCAGATTGTTGGCTATTCAATTTACCATTAGCAATTTAGCAATTGAAGACAACCTAAAATCTACACCTACCACTCCAGCAAAGAAAGACAAGAAAATTTTAAGAAGAAACAGAAAGTAAACCTGCAAATAAGAGGAACCTGGGTTCCTACTAGTAAAGTTATCTGCATAAACTGGGCACCTTAATCCTCTATCTGCCATGCCATACCCAACAACAAATGATAAGAAAGTTTTTCCATTCTAATACAACACAACCCATCAAATACATGAGAAGATAACGAAACAAAAGTAAACCTTGATAAAGCCAACTTCCTGAAAGAGACGACATTTTTAGCTCATGAAGCTATATAGCTCTTAATTTCTGAAAAAAGAAAAAAAAAAAGGATATATAATAATTAGATGAGCAATGAGTTATCCAATGGAAATTTAACCTATTGATAAAGATTTCAAGAGAGAATAATACTATCAAGAGCACCATAGATTGAGATAAGAAACGAACCGCATTTGAGCAGAATTGCGGAGGGAACCAATAGCAATCATGGAGTTAAAAGCCTGGATTTTGAGTTTGAGGGTTTAAGCAAGGAACATAATGAACAGCGAGAATCAGCAAAATGGATAAGGGGTTTGGCTACTATTACAGCGTATTAAGGAAGGGACAAAGATTTGAATAGGGTTTTTTAAAAAAATATTTATCAGGATAGAGTGGTTCCGAAAATATTTTTGAGACTAGGGTTGAGTCAGAAGTCGCGGGCGTCAGCTGCGGCTTCTGACATGTGGGACCCACATATTGGGTCAGCACATTAATTGATATATATGGGGCAGCAGGCGGCAGCTTAGCCTGCTGCCCCTTTTATAAGGAAACGGCTAAGAAAACACCAGTAATTGGCTGGGGGCACCATACTTGGTATATTCAATTTGGCTCTCCCAAATTTTGTATGAATAAATAAAATATAAAATATAAATTGGAAGTTAAAAACTTTAAAAATAAAAATTATATTTTTATTTTAACTTTTAAATATCTAAATTTTATTAATTGACTTTCCAAAATAATAACATTACATTCTATTTTAATTGAAAATTTAAAAATATGCATTGGTGAATTAAAAAAATTATTAATATTTTAATCCTTTATTTTACAAGATAAAACTAATTAGGGATTATTAATTTATTAAAAAACTGCAATTAATCTTATCAAAAGAAATTTTGCCTTTTTCATATCTAAATATTCTTTTATCTTATGAAAATCAATTAAATTTTCAATTTGATCCTTAAAATTTTTAATAAAGGTTAATTTTTTAGAAAATGAAAATTTAAAATAAATTTTCATGCAATTTTTAATGTATGATTAATTTGTCTTTTGTCATCTAAATGACACTTTTTTAAAAAATTATTTTTATTTTTACATAATTCAATTGTAATAGAAATTCATAATTTATAATAGAAATATATCGTACACAAAAAATTATTGAAAAATTAAAAATTATACCTCTACTAACGACATGAACAAAAATAAATTAAAAAGTATGTTCTAATTTGATCTAAAAATTAATTTAATAACTATTTAGATAAGTCAAATTGAACAATTTTTTTATAAAAAATTATTTTATTTTCTTAACTTTCAAATAAAATTCTCTTCAAGACCCCTAAAAGAAAATTTTTTTTGGCTTCGCCCTTGGCTAGGGTTGGTATATATCAAGATTTTCAAAAACTAGCTTCTACTTAAAACATTTTAGATTAGGCAAAAGTTCAAATTTATCCTTAATATTTGATAAAAAATGTAATTATATTTTTAAAATTTTAATTAGTGCAATATAATATTACTCTTCATATTTTAAAATTTGGAGAAATTTATTCCCTTTTAATAGTCTCTTAATACGTCGCACTCGAACAAATAAACACATGATACGAAAGGCAAATTTCTCCCAATTTTAAAACGTTAAGAGTAACATTGCATCAGCTAAAATATTATAAGCAAAATTGTACATTTTATCAAACAAGGTAAAATTGCATTTTAAGCCTTTTAAGTTTAAAAAACAGAGTATAAAAATGTTGTTTCTACATTTTACACATAAATAATTTTACAATATATACATTATAAAATTCTGTAATAAAAAAAATAAAATTGCAATACTTGAATTTCATGTAAATATAAAATTAAATAGTAAAATCATAAGAAATATTAAATTTCTACTAAGTAATAACTAAATACAATAAAAATTATAAGTATTTTTTAATAATTAAATACGTTAAAAATTGCGAGTTGATGATAGGTTAAAGTTACAATTAAAACATGAAATGAACCAAAATTTAATCACTCACACTACAAGAAAATGAATTAATACCGACGAAAATTTATCGACGGATTGAAAACCGTCGGTAAATAGCGACGGAAATTAATTCTGTCGGTAAATAGCGACGAAAAATAAATTTCGTCGATAAAATAGCGACGGAAAATAAAGTCCGTCGCGAAAAAGGGCGCCAAATTTTTCCTCCAGAAATTGCGACAGAAATTAGCGACGGATATCTAAATCCGTCGTTAAAAAAAAAAAATTCGTTTAGCGACGGAATATATTCCGTCGCGACGGAGTTCAAAACCGTCGCTAGATTTAGCGACGGATATCTAGGTCCGTCGCTAAAAAAATAAATTTAAAAACTAAAATATTTTTAGCGA
This sequence comes from Excoecaria cochinchinensis, assembly GCA_947683425.1. Taxonomy (NCBI): domain Eukaryota; kingdom Viridiplantae; phylum Streptophyta; class Magnoliopsida; order Malpighiales; family Euphorbiaceae; genus Excoecaria; species Excoecaria cochinchinensis. The sequence goes on from CANTUQ010000083.1 coordinate 2,176,201, forward strand.
CGAAAGTTCTATTCCGTCGCTAATTACCGACGGAATGTGATTTCGGTCGCTATTTTTAGCGACGGATATTAATCCGTCGGTAAATATGAATTAAATATTTAATTTTTAACGACGGAAAATACATCCGTCGCTAAAAATAAAATAAAATATTTATTTTTTTAGCGACGGTTTGAATAACCGTCGCTAAAAATTTTATATTTAAAATAGTTTTCTGGCTTTTCTTTTCTTCCCTCCCTCTTTATTTCTTTCTCTCTCTCGCGAGCTGACCCAGGCCGCCTTACTCCACCGCCGCCCCAGCCCTCGCCCCAGCCGCCCTCGCCGCCGCCCGCCCCTCAGCCGCCCTCGCCGCCGCCTGCCCCACCCTGCCCCCTCCGCCCCTCTCTCTCGCGCGCCCCTCTCTCTCTCGCTCACCTTAGCAGCAGCCGCCGCCGCCCCCATAGCCTCAGCCGCCCACTCCGCCGCCTTCCCTCCCTCCTCATCTCAGCGGCCCACTTCGTCGCCTTCCCCGCCCCCCTCCGTCTCCCTGGCTCACCAGATCTGCTCTGCCTTCCTTGCTCGCGTCAGATCTACTCCACCTCCTTCGTGCAACAGATCTGCTCCGCCTCCCTCGCTCGTCGCCGATCTTCACTTGCCGGTCGCCGCTCCTCACTCGCCGTCAGTGCTTCAACCATCAGGTATCAGCATTCCAGTAAAATGCATTTTGTATTTTCATTTATCTGCCCTAGAATATTGCTTGATTTACTTTGAATATTTGATCAATTGTTGAGAAATTGACAATTTATTTCAATTTTATTGTAATGTTGGGATGCTTTTTAATTTAGGACCCTGTTTCATTAAATTAATTTAGTTTGATGCTTTCAATATTTGATCAATTGTTATTTTCAGTTCACATATAATTTGCAACATTATATGGTTGATTATATGGTTGATTATTTGGTTGATTAATCTTTTGAACATTATTTGTGCCCTCTTTGTGCCTTTTATTATTTGGTTGATTAATTTTTTTGTTATTAATTTGTTGGATTGCATTAGGTGTAAGATGAGAATGATGAAGAAGAAATTGGTGGATAGAGGGTGAGTTGTATTTATATATGAGTTGTATTTTTATATGAATTCGGGGCCCTTTAGCTTATCATGTACAAGCTTTGAATTGAGTATATGTTAAGAATGTAATTGTTAGATAGTAAGAGTATGATAATAAATTTGTACTTAGTTAGAAACTTATAAACAATTTAATTTTTGTAATTATTTTTATGATAATAGATTATTTTTATATTTTTGCAAATATTTTTTGCTATAATTAATATATTCTCAATTATATTATTTTTTTGTTACTTATAATTTTTATATTATTAGAAATTTTATCATTAAAAAAAATAAATAAAAATTTTATAAGAAAACTAGCGAAATATAAGAAATGGAATTTTTTTATTATTTTTTTAAATTATTGACGGAATACCGACGGAAAATTCCGTCGGTAAAAATAAAAAAATCGGTAATTTTTCCGACGGAATAGTAATTTCCGTCGGTAAATTACCGACGGAAACGGAATTTAATATTCTGTCGGTAATTTTACAGACGGAATATTAAATTCCGTCGATAATTTTTTCGACGGAAATTTTTCCGTCGGCAATTTTAGCTACGATCAAATTGCCGACGGAATTGAGTTCCGTCGGCAATTAAATTTCCCGACGGAAAATCCTGACTTTCCGTCGGGAATTTCCGTCGGAAAACCTTTAAATTCTTGTAGTGTCCTACAATCATTACAATCATTAAAATCATCCCCATGCACAGCAGCAACTTCCTTTTTTTTATTTCTTTTCACATAGATACAAATTAATCAATCTAATTACGAAATGTAAAATAAATTCATCCACTAAAATAAACAACCAAAATCAAAAGAATAAAATCAAATTAAACTTAAGTTATGAGTTTTACAAGGAATTACCGATTAAAATTAAAACTAGCTACTTATATCTTTGATAGATTTTTTTTTTTTATGAACAGAAAGAAAGAGATAGAACAAATTTTATTAGTGTTTTTGTTGTTTAATAATGGATAGAAATACAATGCCAATTATTCATTTTGGCCCATGAAATTAATGTTAGTAAAAGCGTTTTTAAGTTATATACATGATGCTATATTTGTGTTTTTCCTTCTATAGAACGTAAAACCGTATCCTTTAAAGTATGTTTTTAATAGCTGTGTTATACATCAGTTAAACAGTACATTAATAATTTTATTGATCAATTTATTAATATTAAATTTTAAAACTATAAATTTAATTATTCACTCCGATGAATCAGTATATCAATTTCGATTTTTCTGATTTTATTAACCTAATTTTCAGTTTTTAATAACTAGGGGCGTGTTCGGTATGGTTGTATGTTTTTTTATTTTAATTTTTCAAAACTAAAATCTATTTTTAGTTTTTTGTTACAAATTTTTTGAAAACATATTTTGGTTCTTTTAAAACCAACAAATAGATACATAAAACACATGATAGAGTTTGGGTACGCCTATAACTTTAATTTAGATAAACGTTCAATTCAGATAAAATTAAATAATTCAACCTGATTAAAATTACCAAATTTTATTTCAGAAATCTTATCTCAGAAAGAGTCTGAGTTAAACTAGAGTTAAGTTTCTAACTTTTAGGATCTTTATAAATAGATGAGAGATCTCAGAATTTGGTAACGAGAAAACGTATACGCCGTAAGACTGCTCGTTCCCACTCACAATTTTTTGTCTTAATCTTTCAGGGGCTTTTAGATTGTGAAATATCTGTTGTTATCCCGCATGTGGGTAAAAGACAGGCCAGTAACCAAAAAAACAAACGGAATCCTTGTAGACGCTTCCGCAACGAGTTTCTGTACTACAAGAGGTAGGTACCATTATTTAATGTTACCTCCAATTAGATTATACTTGTTATAATTTCCATATCCTTCATTGGTATCAGAGCCAGGTTTTTGCGTCCTGGCATGTGGCTAAATAGATCTAAAATTTTATGTGTAAAATTATTAGATCTGGGATGCAGTGAACACAACAAAAATTTAATTTTTGTGTGAAAAATATATATGCGTGTATATTTCGACTCAATTTCATGTATGTGTACACCGAAACCCGAGAAGACGAACATGAGTGTTCAAAACGCCTAACTAGAAGTTAGGATTTTTAATTTTTGACCTCACCGTTATGTTCACAGACCCCGAAAACCCCCGGCCGGCCGAAATTCAGAGTCCTAATTCAGCCGGGAAGGTGGCGTGTGGCTTGCATGCGCCACCACACGTTGGGCGCTTGCGCGTGGGCGGTGACCCACACGCACGCGAACATGTGTCAATAACGTGACGCGTTATTGACACGTGGCCCAATCGTCGCGAGCCACGTGGCAAACCGCGGTCATGCCACGTGGATCCGACGTGTCCCCTGCGCGCCACGTGTGGGTGCCAGGTGGACTAATAAGGGGTGGGCACGTGGCACGGCCGAGGCCTGCCACGTGTCATGCTGACATGTTAGTAGTGTATACGTGTACCAATCAGAGTCCGCTACGTGTCAAGCCAGTCATTGCCACGTGGCATGACACATGGCCATTATGTGTCCACATGGTGCCACGTGGACCCGTGTATGTTGGACATGTGTCACGCTGTGGTGTTGACACATGTCTGACCAAGAGGGAGTCGCACGTGTGGGGCGCGTGGAGGCGCGTCGTCAGCGCATGCGGCAAGTTTCGGCCTCCAAATCAGCTCCATTTTTTTACCAAAATGTTTTTCATAATATTTCTGATTTTCTGGTCAATTTTTCAAAAAATTTTAATGACTAGAGAATAAATTGTGTATTTTTTTTATATTTAAATGTGTTTAATTTCAAAATAAAATATTAAAAATGTGTAGAAAATGTGTTTTCTACTTTCAAAAATTTTTAAAAATATTTTGAAAAATTTTTGAGATTCTGTCCTTACTTATTGATTGAAATGTATTTTAATAATGTGTATTTATACATGAGTGTATAAAAAAATTCTGTATTATGTTACAGAAATGTTAAATAAAGACACTAGTTCTTCCTTAAATTGTGTATAGGTTGCTTTGAAAAATGTAAAAGTGCAATCTATAAGTAATATCAGAATGTGAAGGAAGATTTGACCTGATAATATTGATGCAATAGTGCATCATAAAGCAAATGTGTGAGAACAAATGTAAGAGTGCATTTGGACTGGTGGTCTGAGTATGAAAATGGAACCTTGCTTAGAGTTGCCAAAAGGAAAAGTGTTGAGAAGCAACACTAAAATTTGTGATGGTATTGAGAAATGGACGGAGTGTGCATCATCCATGGCTTCATTATTTGACTTATAAGTTACTTAATGAATTGATAAAATCGGTCAAAGATATAATCCTAATAACTAAAAAGATTTTATAAAATCTGGACTTCAATAATAGTTGACATAAGTGTCAATTTGAGTTGGCGTTTGTTGTTATTACAATAGGATTTATGTTTCCTATTAATATTTGACATGAGTGTCTTATTTTGGGATTATTGAATTTTATTTATTGGTTAAATGAATGCGTTTATTTATTAATTATGATGGCATTTAATTTTATAATAAATGTGTTTATTTTAATTGTTAATTGCCTTGTAATATTTTATAAGTAAAATAATTGCATGTTTATTAAGTAGAGGCTTAATAAAATCCCCTCATAAGTTTAAGAACTTAATAATCCAATAATTCAGATTTATTATGCATGAAATTTTAACCTGTAAGGTCGGACATTAGGACTTAGAGGGTAATTAGATACTATAAGTAACATTTTCGAATTTGAGTCTAATAGAAAATTTTACTAGGTTATTATTTCAGGTGCATAATAAATTGCATGTGTTGTCTTATCTCCCTTAAATATGTGTAATATTGTTCCATTTGAGATCAGAGGATCTTAATGGATGCTGCTTCCAAGTCAATTGTCACCCTTAGCAAAGATATGAAGCTAAATGGTGATAATTATGAAATCTGGAATACGAAAATCCAGTGTGTGCTTGAAAAGCAAGAGGCTCTTGAACTCTCAAGTTCGGTTATGGCTGAACCTGAGGATGGTAGTACAGCCCAGCATAGGCGGGACCAAAATGCCTATGTGGCATGGAAAAATAAGAATTTCACTGCTCATATCATCTTCCTAAGTGCAGTGGAAGATGATATCACTAAGCAATTCCACAAGTATCAAAATGCAATGGATATGTGGATCGCTTTGCAGGAGAAGTTCAGATATGTGACTCTGAATAAGCTCCAATCATTGACGATCAAATTTGATACATATCAGAAAAGTCTGATTATTCAATGCGAAAACATCTAAAAAAGATGTAAAAGAATAAGTGAGTTTAGTGACTTTGGTCATAAGTTGACTGACGAGCAGCAGGTCCAAACTGTTATCCGTTCCTTATCCAAGAGTTGGGAGTATATAAGGATGCAACTAACTCATGTGGACAACGTAAAAGGATATTGCTTATCATTCGGAGCTTAAAAGGGATTGTAGACACCGGGTCCCGAGGCGATCCAAGATCAGGATTACCCGATGATGAAAACAAAAGACCGATTTTCGGCGAGAAAAGTGAGAATCGATTATTCTCTTGTCAAAATTGTGTTTTTTTAGAAAAATAATTAAAAATATATGTTTTAGAAATTAAAAATTAAAATAGGGTAGAAAATATTAATTTTGTGTCTGTAATGCCCGCAAATGTGCCCCAGTAGTATTGACCTAATTTGGGATGTGTGTGTGATTAAATGTATAGCTTTGGACTTAATTGAAAAAAATGGAAGGACTTAATTGAAAAGAAGGAGTGATTAATTGGTAATTATGCATAATTGAATTAATAGTAAGTGAGTGGCTGATTAATTAAGAAAAGAATGGATTAATTAAAGAATGAAATAATATTAAACTAAGTGAGTGGAGGCAGATTTTGGTAGTGGAATCTGCTGGCTCACTCTTGAGCTGCCACCTCCACCATGTGATGAATGTGTTCCCTAAAGAAATGTGAATGATTCAATTGTGCATAATTCAGTCAACTTCTTTGTTTCTTTCCCTTCTTTCCTGCGCGAGAGTGAGCTGAAGAGAAACTAAAGAGTGCATGCTTATTGTTAAGGAGATTAAGAATTTGGTTGCTCAAGAGTTAGTGCAAACTTGAAAAGGGTAAGTAATTAGTATGTAGTGTTCTTATCATCTACTCCTTTCTTCCTGGTTTTGATTAGTTTGAATTGGATAATGTTGAATTGAGCTTAAGTCTGTAAATTTATGTTGTATTGGTAGCTGAGGAAGTGAAGAAGGACAAAGGAAAAGCTATTATCGGGGAGCCAAGTACTCAACGAAAATAGGAGTCGAGGCGACAAGGTTTGGGAACAAACCTTAAATGTGTAAATTGTGTTTGCTGATTTATTTGATCATAGTGTGTAATTGATGCATGGATATTTTAATTGAGTATAAATGTTCATATAAGTGTGTATAGAAACTATAGTTTGAATTGGGAGTGTTGGTTTGGTCAAATTGGCTATTTTCAAGCTTTACAAGCTTGATTGTGTAAATCTGTTTTTGGAAGTCTATACTGACCCCCGAGACTTGTTTATATTGTAAGTTGAGTTTTACAACTTCAAAAAGGGTGATACTAATTGGATTAGAACCATAAGATCCGTGTCTTTAAATGTTGTAGAAATAGCTCTGTTGATTTGAGGACTCTAAGGTCATCAAAATTGACAATAACTGTAGTTACATTTCTGTAAGAGGGCTTCTGGAACCAGTTGTGTTCCTTTGGCCATAAATCCTTCATTTTAAATCCAATTGACTTGAAAATTGTTCCATTTGAAATATAAGACATAGGGGAAGAAATGTTAAGAAGGGACCTTTGCCTAAAATTGAGTGTAAGATATCGGTTTGTGCTGTACAAAATTGTGGTGTGAACCAGTGTCGAAAGTTAGCTTCTGTTTTGCTTAATTTAGTATGTCACGGTCACAACCAATTCATTGTCACCGTGACCCCCCTGTTTTGTCTATTTAGGGTGTTTTTCTTCCCGAAATGCACCCGAACTTCACCACGAGTTCCCATAGCTTGTCCAATACACATTTATCATTATAAAATGAGTATTTTAAGCATGATGAACTATGCATGCTAATGTGTATAAATATGTATGAGCTATAAGTATTTTAAGTCTAATGAATCAAGTATGTGAATATGTATAAATGAGTATGATTAAGATTGGTAATTTAACTAATAAAGTAATAATATATAATTATGTGAAGGATAGCAAATGGAATGACAAATATATGTGTATGAGAGCGATGTTAAGCTCAAGTGATGAATGATATATGTGTTATGAAGATTGATCAATGTGAAATGGATGACATAATCAAATAACTTAAGCCTGCGAGTCAAGTAGTGGATAGATAGGCATGCCTATAGGGTCAAAGTGCTGCAGCCCAATGCGTTTAATGTGTCTGATTCCTTGGAAATCACAATGCGATTATAATACGTATAATTCTTGCTGAATTTTATTATATGTGGAATGATATTACTGTACCTGAGGGTACCAATGCATAAATGAGATTTTAAATGTGATTATAGTACCTCGGTGGTACCAGTGCGAAACCCATTATCCGTGTCTTTGGATTGCAGGCAACTTAATAAATGGAAATAATAATAATACAACCATTATGTATGTTATATTTTGGAATTATGAGATGGGTTGATTAATGCTCTATTTGTATGAGAATGCTAAATAAATCATGACATGCCTAAAATGGTACTTAATGTGATATGGTCATTTAAGTATGATCTCTTGCGTATAATGTAGCATGTTCTATTTGTGTGATGTATTACTTGTTATGTGTATGTGTTCCCCACTAAGCGTTATCGCTTAGCACGGGTTTACCTTAATCCGTGTAGGTACGGAAGTGAGGTGATTGAAGGACTCTCCCGCATAATAACGGTCAACATTAGGAGTGCTACCAGTGTAGGTTTTGGGGTTTGTGTTATGGAAATTTTGTATAACTATGTATAAGTTTGGTATAGTTAATGCGTATACGAGTATGTAAAGGCATGTAATAATATGATGACTAAGTATACTAACTTATGGATTATATATGTATGCTTAGTAAGTGTATGCTTATAGAGAATGATCTATAAGTAATTGGCATGAAATGCATGATAATGTGAATACGAAGTGAGAAATTTTATTATACAGGTTTCAATAAGAGTATGATGATAAGAAAGTGCATGTGCTCTGTGTGTGTAACGGTCATTCCTGACCATATTAGCTGGTCTAATATGACAGTTGGGAAGGGGCGTCACAAGTTGTGGTATCAGAGCCTAGGTTTAATCTTTTCTGGGCATCGGGTAGATAAGATGTGTATAGTTATGTTGACCTAATGCGAAAGGCCTTGTTTAATCTGTGTAGTAACGATGGATCCTGATCGTCAATCTGAAGAAGGAACTGCTGAAAGCATGAACCCTCAAGAAGCTGAGGTGACGAGGTCTGGACAGTCTGGGCCAGTTAGATATAGAAATGAGGTTCCAGTGGGGCCTATGGAAGCTATGATAAAAATGACCCGAGATATGGCAATGGTAATGGAGCGTATGATGGCACCAAAGGCTCCAATAGAGTCTTTGAGAAAGCATGGGGCTGAGGAATTTCATGGTACAAGATTGGATGAATCTGAAAAAGCGGAGTATTGGATTGAGAAGGTGGAGAGAATTCTAAAAGAAATACGTTGTCCACAAGACCAGAGGGTTGAATGTGTGGTATCATTGCTTCAAGGCGCCGCGTATGATTGGTGGAAGTTAGTTTTGCAGAATCCGACGCTTCCTGAACCAGTGGATTGGGATTTCTTTGAAAAAGAATTTAAGAATAAGTTTATCACCAAGGCGTACCAAGAAGCAAATTGGAAGAAGTTTCTAAATTTGAGGCAGAGAACCATGACGGTGGCAGAGTATGAGGCAGAATTCTGTCGTTTAAGCAAATATGCTCCAAAAGGGGTATTGACTGATGCATTTCGATGCCAACAGTTTGAAGAAGGGTTAATTGAGGAGATAAAAGCATTGCTGATTTCTTTAACAATAGAGCAAAATGTAAGCTATTATTGAATTGTTCAAGCGGCTTTGAGAGCTGAAAGGACTTTAGGAGCCCAGAGGGAATGGAGACAGAGAAGGAGTTCAAGCAGAGGTGGTTCCAATGTGGGTAAGAGATCACGAGATTCCATCATGGCACCACCAGCTGAATCTGGTATTAGTTCTGCAGTAAGAGGAAAGAAGAGGGGAAATCCCTCAGTATCTAGTCAGAGCCGAGGAACAGTTAGTGGCAGAAATGAGATACATGAGTGTTCTCACTGTGGGAAGAAACATCGAGGTGAATGTTGGAAGGTAACTGGTGCTTGTTTTAGATGTGGAAGCACATAACATTTTCTTGCTAACTGTCCTAAAGCATATGAGGCTATGAGTAGTCAGCAGGAGCAAAGTAGGGGTGGTTCGAATTTGCCTCCAGTTAACAGAGGACGAGGCAGAGGACGTGGTAAAGGAAGTCAATCTGGAGGTGCAGTTGACTCTGAAACAGTGGACAGGCCAAGTCCAACACCCATTCGAGCTTACGCAATGAAGGCTCGGGAGGAGCAGGATGCACCGGAAGTGATAGCAGGTACTTTTCTACTTTACGATGTGGAAATGTTTGCTCTTATAGATCCTGGATCTACTCATTCATATATATGCTCTAAAAAGATAGGCAAAAAGATGCCTAAAGCGGAATGCTTAGCATATGATATATGTGTAACGAGTCCTTTAGGGAGTAATGTGAATGTGAGTAGAGTGTATAGAAATTGTGCATTAGAAGTTCAGGGTAGTGTGTTTCCAGTGGATTTGATTGAACTACCATTTGATGAGTTTGATTTGATATTGGGTATGGATTGGTTGACTAAGTATGATGCAGATGTTAAGTGTAAAAGGAAGATGGTGATACTAAATGATGATAAGGGGAAAAAAGTGACAATAAAGGGAAATGGTGCTAATTCACTTGTGAATGTAATATCTACAATACAAGCTTGTCGGTGTTTGAGAAAAGGATATGAAGCCTACTTGGCTTTGGTATTGGATAGTAAAAGAGAGTTTGCAAAGATACAAGATATACCAGTAGTAAGAGAATTCCCTGATGTGTTTCCTGAGGAACTGAGTGGTGTGCCACCAGTAAGGGAGGTTGAGCTGTCTATTGATATAATACCTGGAACTGTACCAGTGTCTAAGGCGCCTTACAGGATGGCTCCTACTGAATTGAAAGAGTTAAAGACACAGCTGCAAGAATTACTGGACAGAGGGTTCATTAGGCCTAGTGTTTCTCCTTGGAGAGCACCGGTCTTATTTGTTAAGAAGAAAGATGGTACCATGAGAATGTGTATAGATTACCGATAGTTGAACAAGGTGACAGTGAAGAATCGGTATCTGTTGTGCATTTTCTAATGATGCAACATACCGCAAGTATACGGTGTACCGCAATAGTACTTTAGATATCGATCCCACGAGGAACGTCTTTACACACTATTACTAATCGATTTTAATCTTGTTTACAATTATAAAATGATAGAGAAATGATTCTAAATTAATCTAATATATAAACTTACTAAGTCAAGTTTATGTAAATTCAAGAAGATAGAAAAGATTAATGATGCTAGATAAAAAGATGGAACTTGAATTAATTGTTCTTAGTGATTTTAGCACTCTTGTCTTGTAAGTCAAGTTGAATAAATTTCCTACTTACTTTCTCAATATAAATAGGAATGCTTAAAACATACACATATAAGTCTAATTCCAAATTTTCATTTAAGAACTAGATTATTATACATGCAAATCTTAAGAATAAAACACAACCTATAACAACCATTTAAATATTATGATTTCTCAAACAATATCTTAATGATGAATTTCCAATTAGTTGTAAGAATAAATTTATTTCTCAATCAAACTCATACTTATAATGATAATGAATAATGTACTAATGAGAAATTCTACAATTAAGAACACTTGAATAAATATGAACAATAAAATAATTTAATATTAAACTTTTAAGTTCAGAATTTAAATCATAAAAATTACAAAGAAGAATTAAAAGATAAGAATTGAAGAAGGAGATTTCTCAACCCTTTACAAGTCACCAATTGTAGTCCTCTTCCTTGTATAATATCTTCTCTTCAACGCATAAACTCTACTTAAGAAAAACTAAAAACTACTTTTAACTACAGAAAAAGATATTCAAATGTTCAAATCTAAGTTATCATATGTAAATTACAGTTAAAAACAGAATTTATAATGTCAGCTCATGCCCCTTCAGATGCCCTTCTACAAAGGTTATAATTGTTGGAGGAAAGTTGCAACTTTTCAAGTTCAAATTTGAACTTTAGTGTCTAACGGCTCCTTCTGTCGCGATCGCGACAGAACACGCCTTCTCTTTCGCTCGCCCTTTCCTCGCGTGTTCCTTCTCCGCGCCTTGTCGCGACCTCGCGACGCCTTCCCTTGGTCGCGACAGCTTCTCTTCTCTTCTCTTTCTCTTCTTTCTCTCTTCTTCCCTTAGCGCGCTCTGTCGCGCTCGCGCCGCCTATCGCGATCGCGACAGAAGCTTATCTGCCTTGGCTCAATTCTTCTTCTTTTCTCCATTTTCTCCACATTTTCTCCACTTGTCTCCTATAAGCAAAACTTAACAAAACACATAAAACACACCTAATTCCAACAACTAAAAACACATAAAACATTATTTATAACCACAAAATATAGTTTAATTATGAGCTATTTAAGCTCATATCAAACCCCCACACTTAAACATTTGCTTGTCCCCAAGCAAAACACTTAAACAGCACTAAAACAAAATATATACTAAACACAATATTTTGGAGCTTACTTAGACATTTGATAATTATTTGAAAACACCATGCATAGAATTATCCTTCTAACACACTAGCTTTAATATGCAACCAATTAAACATTCCCCTCATTCATTAAACTTTAACCCTCTTTATACATTTGGAAAAACATGAAATGGCAAAACACAATGATGTTTGATCTCAAGAAATTAAATATTTTAACACATGTAAAAGATTATTTCACACAAAGCATTGCCTAAAATAATTTTCACTCAACACTTATTTTGATAAACACTCAATCACTCAAGTGTATAAAGGTTAGTGTTTTCCCTCATTCCTTGATTATGCCATTACATACCATAAGTTTGTAAGTAGTAAAAATCTCCACTACTAGTATAAGGTAGTAAAGAGGATCAAAGGGTCTTAAAAGGGTTGTAATGTGGCTTAGGTTAGGGTAGGAAACTTTTGGGTTTAAGTAGCTAGTATTGTGTAGAGAAAAGCATCAATACAACATAGGAGAATTAACCAAATCAAAATAGTAACAAGCATGATAATTTTAATCAAATTCCCTTCTTAGGAAGAAAAATTTTCTGCTAGTACTAAATGTATACTTACTATTTTTTTCTTTTCTCTTTTCTTTTTTTTTTCTTAGGATAGCAAGAGAATTTAGTATGGGTGCATTTTAATGCTCCGTCCCACACATAAGTAATTTTAAATGTACATCTTGCTATTCCCATTTTGTCTTTTTTTTTTATTGTGTTTCTACTAGCATTTGTAACTCTAACTTAAAAAGAAGGAAATTTCAATTCTTTGTTACTAATTTCATGCTTTTTAATAACAATTATATCTCCCATGTTATATCAATCCTAATCCCTCCACAATATGGTAAGTACAAAGAAATTAAGTCGTGTTTCAGCAAAAAGATTGGGTTATTAATACGTTTAAACAAGAAAATAGGATATAGGCTCAAAATTGGCTACCTAAAGTCAAAAGGTAAAGGAATTTAAAAGTAAGCCAAAATTAGTTCATTCTAATTGCCCTTATCATATCCCGTGTACATCCCACACTAATATGTAATCTCGAAATTTACTACAAATAAGTTCTAGAGGATATGGCATAATAAGGCTCTCATACAAAGAAAAATTTGTGTATAAGGCTTCAAAAGCTCACATGGCTATAGTTTAAACTATCATAGGCAATAAATTGGCAAAACAATCTTATATTTACATGTAAGAAGATACCTAACTTAAAAAGAACCTACACCAAAGTGTTTTACTAATTCATACCCTTCACTATGTACAATAAAAAGCTAAAGTAAAACAAATAATGAAAATGGTCAAAAAGTTACTATCTAGGCTAATGGTCAAAAAATATAAAACCTATGCATACTCTATTTTTCAAATATTCATCAAATACTAAGCTCCAAAATATTTAGCATAAAACAACCTAAAACAATCTAAAACAATACATACCTAAATCTAGCAGTTCATGCAAACACAAGCTATACTACACAATTAACAACACATATAACCATTCATACATATATTCAAAACAAAATCACAAACACAAAACATCCCCCCCCCACACTTAAAGGACACAATGTCCTCATTGTGTAAAACGGAATAAACTAAACAAACAAAATAACATAAACAAAACACAAATTAAAACAATAACAAAATAAAGAAAAAGAAAGGAGACAAACTCAAAAACTCCCACTAGGGGAGCTTGGAGGAGACGGAGAAAGGTCCACATTCTGCTTGCGGAAAAAACTAAGGAGTTTGCGACCCAAACTCTTCTGACTTTTCAGCACGTTCCGCACATCCGACTCAAGGACATCCATTCTGGCTGCCATACTCTGATTTGCTGCCTCTATTCCATCTAATCTTTGCATGTCAGGCTCCAAATCTACAGCAGCGCCTCGATTGCTCCTCCTCTCTTCATCATCAACACCAGCAGCCGCCTCGTCCTCACTTGAGGAGTCATGAGCAGGAGCGGCTGATGCTGATTCACGTGCCCTTGCATGGGACACACTTGGTCCAGCCATATTGGGGTCAGCTCTATCATTTCCACCTGCACATCTATCAACAAACCTTGGGGGCCAAGCTCCCTTGGTTAAAATATTAGCCCGGCGCAAATAGACAACATCCAACAAAGGTATTGTTTCTTTTTCTTCCATTACAAAATTATTCAAATCTCCCATACATGCCAAAATAATCCCAGTTACCATATGACACATACCCACTGATTTACTACGCGCAATTGAAGCATGATAAAGACCATCAAGAATAAAATCAATGGAGTCAGGTATTTTGTGAGATTGCAATAAATCCAAAACAAACAAATCCTTTGTTTGAACTTTAGTACTCTCAACTCTCCCAAACATGGCATGGCAAAGAAATTTATGAAAAAGCATTAAAGCATGATCTCTAATCTGCCTATTAGTAGAATTTTTGTTATTAAAACGTTCAAGCCCTGACAATGCATTCCACACAGGGGAAGGCTGAAATATATGTGAATCAAATCGCTTACCATTCAAAGGGAAACCAAACCATGTATGCAAATCATTATAGTGAAAAGTATAATTAACACCATCATGCCTAAATTTCATTGAATCCCTTCCTTTATCCACATATTCTAAGGTAACAAAAAATTCTAAAGCCCAGTCCTTACGTACAGGTAAAGAGTAAGTTATAAATTTCCCCCATTTCATATATCTAAGAAAATTATTAATTTGGTCATTTAAACCCATGGTATTCAAAATAGCAAAATCAAGACCCCACATCCCTACATACGATTTTTTAGCAAAATAAAGGAACTTTTCACCCTCCTCATCAGAATAAATGGGAAAAGGACAATCGTACCTGTTTTGAAAAATGATGGAAGCAGGCGTTGGTTCCTCTTCCGGTTGGCTGGTTTCGCCCATTGGTCTCTTTCCTTTGCTCTTATCACCCACATGTTTTGTTCTTACCATTTTCAAAATCGATTTCCAATTGAAGAGTAATAAGAGACGAAATAGAAAAAGAAAGCAAGAGAGTTATAGAGGAAGAAGAAAAACGAAATTGGCGGTGGAAGTTAGAGAGAATCGTGAGAGATTGTGAGAGAATCGTGAAAAAGATAAAGAGAAGAAAACGGAAGAGGCAAAAGAAATAAAATAAAGAGAAGTTATTAGGGTAGAAAATGAGAAGGTGGGGAATTAAATGTAAGTCTAACGGTTGGTTTGACCGAAAAAATCGAATTTCGCGTTCTGTCGCGACATTGTCGCGATCGCGACAGAACCGAAATGAAAAATTTGAACATCGCGCTATACGTCGCGTCATCGCGACAATTTATTCCCGCTCTCCATCGCGACAACGTCGCGATCGCGACAGAATGCAAAATGAAAAATCAAAAAAAGGAAACTGTCGCGAGCACTCGATCCGTCGCGCCGTCGCGATGTAATCTAAAATACCCTCTCCTCATTCTGTCGCGCTCGCGACAGAATGTAATTTTAAAAATCACATTTGCTTTTCATTCCAAAAACAACACACAAAGGTATATAAAATAAATTTACATATGAAAAACATCTGTGGAACAAAAAGAACGACATTAGTATATACAAATATCACATATAATAAAACATTTAATGAAAAAGAAAAATTAAACTAAGTAACCATCAAATCATTTTTAAGGAAAGAAATGAAACCTCCCTTCCATGAAATGTTTTCTCCAAATACACTTTACATCTTTGACCATTGGCTTTAAATAACTCCCCTTTATTATTTTTTAGCTCTAAAAACCCTTGATCAAAAACTTGTGTGACTTCAAAGGGTCCACTCCATCTAGATCTTAATTTTCCCGGGAAGAGTTTCAATCTTGAATTATACAAGAGAACCTTGTCCCCAATATTAAAATTTTTAATCCGAATATGTGCATCATGCCATTTTTTAGTCCTTTCTTTATAAATCTTGGCATTCTCAAATGCAAGAAGTCTCAATTCATCTAGCTCATTTAATTGTAAACATCTTTTGACACTTGCATCCTTAAGATCATAATTCAGAGTTTTAATGGCCCAATATGCTTTGTGTTCTAATTCCACAGGTAAATGACACGCTTTTCCATAAACCATTCTATATGGTGTCATACCAATTGGGGCTTTGAATGCAGTGCGATATGCCCACAAAGCATCATCTAATTTATGTGCATCAATCCTTCCTAGAAGTAGAAACTGTTTTTTCTAATATCCACTTTAACTCCCTATTGGACACTTCCACTTGACCACTTGTTTGTGGGTGATATGGTGTAGCTATCCTATGATGAACTCCATATTTTTGCAATAATGAATCAAAAGAACGGTTAATGAAATGCTTACCTCCATCACTTATGATGGCTCTTGGCACTCCAAATCTTGAGAAAAGCTTCTTTAAAAACTTTATCACTACCTTTGAATCATTGGTTGGTGTGGCTTTGGCTTCAACCCATTTTGATACATAATCTACTCCAACCAAGATGTAGTTTTGTCCAAAAGAAGTAGGAAAAGGACCCATAAAGTCAATCCCCCACACATCAAACACTTCAACTTCCAATATGTTATTCAATGGCATCTAATCTCTTTTCCCAATATTTCCAGCCCTTTGACATTTATCACATTTAGCTACATACATCTTTGCATCATGAAATAAAGTTGGCCAAAAGAATCCACATTCAAGCACTCTAGATGCAGTTTTATTGGCACCATTATGACCAGAATATAATGCAGCATGACAATGCATTAAAATGTTTTGATAATCCCCCTCACTTACACAACTACGAATTATACCATCTCCACTTATCTTAAACAAGTAAGGCTCTTCCCAAAGATAATTTTTAACATCACTAAAGAATTTCTTCTTTTGTTGCCATGTTAAATTTTCAGGTATAATTCCAGCAGCAAGATAGTTAGCAAAATCAGCATACCAAGGCACATGCATATCCAAAATTGACATCAAGGCTTCATCCGGAAATGTTTCATTAATTTCAATATCATCATCTAAAGTTTGTTCATTGTTTTCTAATCTAGACAAATGGTCAGCAACAAGATTTTCACTTCCCTTTTTGTCTTTGATTACAAGGTCAAATTCTTGCAATAACAATACCCAACGAATCAACCTAGGTTTAGCATCTTTCTTTGCAAATAAATACCTCAATGCAGCATGATCGGTATAGATTATGACTTTAGATCCCAACAAGTATGATCAAAACTTGTCACATGCATAAACCACAGCTAACATTTCTTTTTCAGTTGTTGTATAATTAACTTGAGGAGAAGACAAAGTATGACTAGCATAATATATCACATGCAAATTCTTACCATGCCTTTGGCCTAAAACACAACCCACAGCAAGATCACTTGCATCACACATAATCTCAAATGGCAATTCCCAATTAGGAGCAGCAATAATAGGAGCACTTATAAGGGCCTTCTTCAAAGTTTCAAAAGCATGCATACATTCTTTAGAAAATTCAAAAGAAACATCCTTAACTAGCAAATTAGTTAAAGGTTTAGCAATTAAAGAAAAATCCTTTATGAATCTTCTATAAAATCCAGCATGTCCAAGAAAAGATCTTACCCCCTTGAGTGTAGTGGGTGGAGGTAACTTCTCAATTAATTCAGTTTTTGCTCTATCAACCTCAATACCCCTACTTGAAATTTTGTGCCCTAATACTATCCCTTCATCTACCATAAAATGGCATTTCTCCCAATTAAGAACTAAGTTTGTTTCTTCACACCTAGCCAATACTTTGTCTAAATTTTGTAAACAAAGCTCAAATGAATCTCCATATACAGAAAAATCATCCATAAAGACTTCCATTATATCCTCTATCATATCTCCAAAAATTGAAGTCATACATCTTTGAAATGTGGCTGGGGCATTACAAAGCCCAAAAGGCATTCGCCTATAAGCAAAAGTCCCATAAGGACAAGTAAATGTAGTTTTCTCTTGGTCACTAGGGTAAATAAAAATTTGGAAATACCCTGAATATCCATCAAGAAAACAGTAATGAGAATGGCCAGCAATTCTTTCAAGCATTTGGTCAATGAATGGTAAAGGAAAATGATCCTTTCTAGTGGCCAAATTAAGCTTCCTATAATCTATACACACTCTCCAACCTGTGGTAGTTCTAGTTGGAATTAAATCTCCATTCTCATTCCTCACTACTGTCATACCCCCCTTCTTTGGAACACAATGTATTGGACTTACCCAATCACTATCCGAAATGGGATAAATGATTCCAGCATCAAGCAATTTTATAACTTCCTTTTTAACTACCTCTTTCATATGAGGGTTAAGCCTCCTTTGTCTATCAGCTCTTGGTTTATAATCATCTTCCATATTTATCCTATGCATGACAACATTAGGACTAATACCCTTTAAATCAGATATTTGCCATCCAATACTTTTTATCCTTTTTCTAACAACTTCTAATAATGCATGCTCTTGTTCTTTATTGAGTTTATTAGAAATAATAATAGGCAAAGTATGATTTAATCCAAGAAAGGCGTACCTCAAATGACTAGGTAATTCCTTTAGATCAACATTTGGTGGACTTTCAATGTAAGGTGGTAAAGGTGCTTAATTACGAATAAGAGGTTCACTTCTAAAACTTTCTTGCTCTACCTCTTCATGAACTTCCTCTTCCATTTGGACTTCCTCTTCATCTGCATTCTCTAAGACTTCCACAACACACGCATCAATGACATCTATTTTCATGCACACATTTTCATCCATTGGGTATTTAAGTGCCTTTTCCATGTGATATTCAACACTATCATCCCCTACTCTTAACACTAATGTGCCCTCATAGACATCAACTAAAGCCCGACCAGTCCTCATGAAAGGTCTACCCAATATTAAGGGACATTTCTCATCATATGCAAAATCTAAAATGACAAAATCAGCGGGCAAAATAAACTTATCCACTTTTACAAGCACATCTTCAACTATTCCATATGGTTTCTTAATAGATTGATCAGCTAATTGCAAAACCATGGAAGTAGGTTTAACATAATCTAAACCCAACTTTTTAAAGATGGAATAAGGCATGAGATTAATGCTTGCCCCCAAATCACACAAACACTTAGGAAACTCTTTATCCCCTAAGGTACATGGAATTGTGAAACTACCATTATCTTTAAGTTTGGTAGGCAAATTATTTGTGATTATAGAACTACATGCTTCAGTCAATGCAATAGTGGATATATCATCCCAACTTCTTTTCTTAGAAATCAATTCTTTAAGAAATTTTGCATAGTTAGGAATTTGTGAAATGGCTTCAATAAAATTCAAATTTATGTGCAAATGCTTCAATTTATCAATAAAAGATTGAAATTGCTTATCTTGGTTTTGTTTCTTTAGGCGTTGCGGAAACGGTGGACAAGGTTGAAAAATTTTGGAAGAATTTGCTTTAGATGCCCCTTCTGTCGCGACCGCGATAGGTGTCGCGCTCGCGACAGAAGGCTCTCCTCCTGCTGTCGCGCTCACGTCTGGTATCGCGCCTGGTGTCGCGGCTGGAACTTTGGTTTGCTTCTCTTCTGTCGCGACCGCGATAGGTGTCGCGCTCGCGACAGAAGAATCATTCTTCTTTTTATTTTCCTGAAATTCTCCATTCTTGTTAGTAATAATAAATTCATTGGTGTAAGATTTACCTGACCTCAAATTGATGGCTTTTAGATGTTCTCTTGGGTTCTCCTCCGTATTACTTGGTAAAGTACCTTGTAATCTTGAAGGTAAAGCCTTTGCTAATTGCCCAATTTGCACTTCTAGGTTGTGAATAGATGAGGCTTGATTCTTTGTGATTTGATCAAATTTATTTTCTAGCCTCTTTTGGTTCTCCTCTTGTGAATTAAATTTCATATTAATCCCCTCTAAGAACCTATCCATTTTAACCTCTAAGGCACCAAACCTATCTTGAGGTGGTTGAAAACTTACTCCTTTATTTTGATTACTACTATTCCCCCATGAAAAATTTGGATGGTTCCTCCATCCAGGGTTATATGTATTGGAAAATGGGTTACCTCTTCCTTGCCCTTGGATAAAACTAACTTGCTCCTCCGTACTATTTATGCCTAAATTACATACCTCACTTGGATGTCCTTGTTGTCCACAAATATTGCATCTATTTGGTTGACTACTTCCCATACCCATATTATTGAGTTTGTGAGTCAATGCTTCCACTTGAGCTTGCAATGCAACCACTGAATCTAGTGCATGAACTCCTCTTACATTAGTAGAATTTGAATCTCTACTTCTCTCGGTAGGCCACATGCAATTGTTCATGGACATCTCCTCCAACAATTCAAACGCCGCTTCAGTAGTTTTTCTCATCAAAGAACCTCCAGCCGCAGCATCAATAGTTCCTCTTGTGGTAGGATTTACTGCATTATAAAATGTTTGCATCAACAACTCTTTTGGCAAATTATGGTGTGGACACATCCTTTGCAATTCCTTGAATCTCTCCCAAGCCTCATATAATGATTCATTTTCATTTTGAACAAATGTAGTGATATCCTTTATGATCTTTGCAGTTTTGGCCAATGGAAAATATTTTGATAAGAATGCTTGGGCCAATTGGTCCCAAGTAGTTATAGATCCTCTTGTTAGGGAATTCAACCAAGCTTTTGCTTTATCCTTCAAAGTGAATGGAAAAAGCCTAAGTTTGATTGCATCAGCCGAAATCCCATTTATCTTAAAGGTATCACAAATTTCAAGGAAATTTGCCAAATGAGCATTTGGATCCTCATTTGCCAAACCATAAAATTGTATACTATTTTGAATTATTTGTAATAATGAAGGCTTAATTTCAAATTGATTGGCGTTTACAGTTGGTCTTACCACTCCTTGTTGAGCACCACTCAAAGCAGGTGTGGCAAAGTCCATCAATCTTGGTGGATTTTCTTCAGCCATGATAATTGATCTTTTGTTTTTGTTCTTCTT
Source organism: Excoecaria cochinchinensis (assembly GCA_947683425.1). NCBI lineage: Eukaryota > Viridiplantae > Streptophyta > Magnoliopsida > Malpighiales > Euphorbiaceae > Excoecaria > Excoecaria cochinchinensis. The sequence continues at coordinate 2,197,018 of CANTUQ010000083.1, forward strand.
TTTATTGGATTTCCGGTTACTCAATAAAAACCTCTCAATTTCAGGATTTAAAGGCTCAAGCTCTTCTAAAGAACTCCTTGTACTAGGCATGAACTTCTTAAATCCTGTAAAACAAATACAAAACACAAAATTAATTAAACAAACATACAAATTAAAACAAAACAAAATATTGTAATCCAAAATCATAAATCAATTTTTATAATGGCAAACAACCGTTCCCCGGCAACGGCGCCAAAAACTTGTTCCCCGGCAACGGCGCCAAAAACTTTTTGTGCATTTTCTAATGATGCAACATACCGCAAGTATACGGTGTACCGCAATAGTACTTTAGATATCGATCCCACGAGGAACGTCTTTACACACTATTACTAATCGATTTTAATCTTGTTTACAATTATAAAATGATAGAGAAATGATTCTAAATTAATCTAATATGTAAACTTACTAAGTCAAGTTTATGTGAATTCAAGAAGATAGAAAAGATTAATGATGCTAGATAAAAAGATGGAACTTGAATTAATTGTTCTTAGTGATTTTAGCACTCTTGTCTTGTAAGTCAAGTTGAATAAATTTCCTACTTACTTTCTCAATATAAATAGGAATGCTTAAAACATACACATATAAGTCTAATTCCAAATTTTCATTTAAGAACTAGATTATTATATATGCAAATCTTAAGAATAAAACACAACCTATAACAACCATTTAAATATTATGATTTCTCAAACAATATCTTAATGATGAATTTCCAATTAGTTGTAAGAATAAATTTATTTCTCAATCAAACTCATACTTATAATGATAATGAATAATGTACTAATGAGAAATTCTACAATTAAGAACACTTGAATAAATATGAACAATAAAATAATTTAATATTAAACTTTTAAGTTCAGAATTTAAATCATAAAAATTACAAAAAAGAATTAAAAGATAAGAATTAAAGAAGGAGATTTTTCAACCCTTTTCAAGTCACCAATTGTAGTCCTCTTCCTTGTATAATATCTTCTCTTCAACACATAAACTCTACTTAAGAAAAACTAAAAACTACTTTTAACTACAGAAAAAGATATTCAAATGTTCAAATCTAAGTTATCATATGTAAATTACAGTTAAAAACAGAATTTATAATGTCAGCTCATGCCCCTTCAGATGCCCTTCTACAAAGGTTATAATTGTTGGAGGAAAGTTGCAACTTTTCAAGTTCAAATTTGAACTTTAGTGTCTAACGGCTCCTTCTGTCGCGATCGCGACAGCCGTCGCGCTCGCGACAGAACACGCCTTCTCTTTCGCTCGCCCTTTCCTCGCGTGTTCCTTCTCCGCGCCTTGTCGCGACCTCGCAACGCCTTCCCTTGGTCGCGACAACTTCTCTTCTCTTCTCTTTCTCTTCTTTCTCTCTTCTTCCCTTAGCGCGCTCGCGCCGCCTATCGCGATCGCGACAGAAGCTTATCTGCCTTGGCTCAATTCTTCTTCTTTTCTCCATTTTCTCCACATTTTCTCCACTTGTCTCCTATAAGCAAAACTTAACAAAACACATAAAACACACCTAATTCCAACAACTAAAAACACATAAAACATTATTTATAACCACAAAATATAGTTTAATTATGAGCTATTTAAGCTCATATCAGTATCCTTCACCGCGGATTGAGGATTTATTTGATCAGCTTAGAGGAGCAGGTGTATTTTCTAAAATTGATTTGCGTTCTGGGTATTACCAATTGCAAGTAAAGAAAGAAGATATACCCAAAACTGCATTTAGAACTCGATATGGACATTATGAATTCTTAGTAATGCCATTCGGGTTGACTAATGCGCCTGCTGCATTTATGGACTTGATGAATCGGGTGTTCAGACCGTATTTGGACCAATTTGTAGTGGTATTCATTGATGACATTCTAGTCTATTCGAAGAATGAAAAGGAGCATGAGCAGTATTTAAGGATTGTGCTTCAGACTTTACGAGAACATCAGTTGTTTGCTAAATTGAGTAAATGCGAGTTCTGGTTGCGAGAAATATAATTTCTAGGTCATGTGATATCTTCTGAAGGTATTAAGGTGGATCCGGCTAAAATAGAAGCGATTGTGAATTGGAAGCCACCTAAGAATGTGCTTGAAATTCGTAGTTTCTTAGGGTTGGCTGGATATTATAGAAGGTTTGTGAAAGGATTTTCAGTGTTAGCTTCTCCATTGACAAGATTACTGCGAAAGGGAGTTAAGTATGAATGGACAGAAAAGTGTCAGCAGAGTTTTGACCAGTTAAAGAGAATGCTAGTTGAAGCACTGATTCTTACACAGCCTATGACTGGCAAAGAGTATGTTCTGTATACAGATGCTTCAAGAGTGGGTGTAGGTTGTGTTCTGATGCAAGATGGAAAAGTGGTAGCATATGCGTCCAGGCAGTTGAAGCCGCATGAGCAGAATTATCCAACACATGATTTGGAATTGGCGGCAGTAGTGTTCGCTTTAAAGATTTGGCGACATTACTTGTATGGAGAGAAGTGTAGAATTTACACTGATCACAAGAGTTTAAAATATCTGCTTACTCAGAAGGAATTGAATCTAAGACAGCGAAGATGGCTTGAGCTGTTTAAAGATTATGACTGTATTGTGGATTATCACCCGGGAAAAGCTAACGTAGTGGCGGATGCATTGAGTAGGAAATCATTTTCAGCATTACAGTTAAAGCAGATTAAGTGGAGATTTTCTGCAGATGGAGCTCTGTTAGCACAGTTGAAAGCGAGACCAGTCTTGAGGGATGAATTGTTAGCCGTACAAAGGAATGTTGCAAGGTTACAGCAGATTCTGCAGTCAATCGGTAATGATGATAAGACGGACTATTCAATGAATGAGCATGGAGTGTTGTTATACAGAAATAGGATATGTGTGGCGGATAATAAAGAATTGAGGAAAAGATTGATGTATGAAGCCCATAACACAGTCTTCACTATGCACCCAGGCGGAAACAAGATGTATCAGGATCTGAAACAGCTGTATTGGTGGCCTGGTATGAAGAAAGATATAGTAGAATATGTGTCCAAGTGCTTGATATGTCAGCAAGTTAAGGCAGAACACCAAGTTCCGCAAGGACTATTGAATCCACTCCCTATTCCACAATGGAAATGGGACAACATCACAATGGATTTTGTTTCTAGTTTACCTTTGACCTCAAAGCAGCAAGATGCAGTGTGGGTTATAGTGGACAGATTCTCAAAGTCAGCTCATTTTATACCAGTTCGGATGGATTACTCGATGGAAAGGTTGGCAGAATTATATGTAAAAGAGATAGTTCGATTATATGGGGTACCTTTATCTATTGTCTCTGATAGGGATCACAGGTTTACCTCTAAGTTTTAGAAGAGCCTACAAGCTGCAATGGGTACGAAATTGAATTTCAGTACTGCCTTTCATCCACAAACCGATGGATAGTCGGAAAGAATTATTCAGATTCTGGAGGATTTGATGCGAGCTTGTGTTCTGGATTTTTCTAAGAGTTGGGATAAGTATCTTCCACTTATGGAATTTGCTTATAACAACAGCTATCAGACTAGTATTTGCATGGCGCCGTATGAACTATTGTATGGAAGGAAGTGTCGCACACCAATTTGTTGGACAAAATTAAATGAGCACAGTATTGTTGAGCCAGATTTGGTTCGTGATACAGAAGAGAAGGCGAGACTTATTCAGCAAAGATTAAAGGCAGCTAGTGATAGACAGAAGTCCTATGCGGATTTAAAGCGAAGAGATATTGAATTTGAGGTAGGTGATAAAGTGTTTCTGAAGGTGTCTCCTTGGAGAAAAATGCTGAGATTTGGTAAGAAAGGGAAATTGAGTCCAAGGTTTATCGGGCCGTATGAAGTTCTGGAAAGAGTGGGTCCTGTAGCATATCGACTGGCATTGCCTCCAGCATTAGCCAAGCTTCACGATGTGTTTCATGTATCCATGTTGAGAAGGTATAGATCGGATGAATCTCATGTGTTACCTATGCAAGAAGTAGAAGTACAGCCAGACTTTACCTATGATGAGAAACCGAAAACAATACTAGCAAAGGAAGTGAGGCAACTTCGGAACAAGCAAATACCGCTTGTGAAGGTGCTCTGGCAGCATTATGGGGTAGAAGAAGCAACATGGGAGCCAGAAGCCGCTATGCGAAAGCAGCACCCTTATTTGTTTGACACAGGTATGAATTTCGAGGACGAAATTCTTAAAGGAGGGGAGAGTTGTAATGCTCGCAAATGTGCCCCAGTAGTATTGACCTAATTTGGGATGTGTGTGTGATTAAATGTATAGCTTTGGACTTAATTGAAAAAAATGGAAGGACTTAATTGAAAACAAGGAGTGATTAATTGGTAATTATGCATAATTGAATTAATAGTAAGTGAGTGGCTGATTAATTAAGAAAAGAATGGATTAATTAAAGAATGAAATAATATTAAACTAAGTGAGTGGAGGTGGATTTTGGTAGTGGAATCTGCTGGCTCACTCTTGAGCTGCCACCTCCACCATGTGATGAATGTGTTCCCTAAAGGAATGTGAATGATTCAATTGTGCATAATTCAGTCAACTTCTTTATTTCTTTCCCTTCTTTCCTGCGTGAGAGTGAGCTGAAGAGAAACTAAAGAGTGCATGCTTATTGTTAAGGAGATTAAGAATTTGGTTGCTCAAGAGTTAGTGCAAACTTGAAAAGGGTAAGTAATTAGTATGTAGTGTTCTTATCATCTACTCCTTTCTTCCTGGTTTTGATTAGTTTGAATGGGATAATGTTGAATTGAGATTAAGTCTGTAAATTTATGTTGTATTGGTAGCTGAGGAAGTGAAGAAGGACAAAGGGAAAGCTATTATCGGGGAGCCAAGTACTCAACGAAAATAGGAGTCGAGGCGACAAGGTTTGGGAACAAACCTTAAATGTGTAAATTGTGTTTGCTGATTTATTTGATCATGGTGTGTAATTGATGCATGGATATTTTAATTGAGTATAAATGTTCATATAAGTGTGTATAGAAACTATAGTTTGAATTGGGAGTGTTGGTTTGGTCAAATTGGCTATTTTCAAGCTTTACAAGCTTGATTGTGTAAATCTGTTTTTGGAAGTCTATACTGACCCCCGAGACTTGTTTATATTGTAAGTTGAGTTTTACAACTTCAAAAAGGGTGATACTAATTGGATTAGAACCATAAGATCCGTGTCTTTAAATGTTGTAGAAATAGCTCTGTTTATTTGAGAACTCTAAGGTCATCAAAATTGACAATAACTGTAGTTACATTTCTGTAAGAGGGCTTCTGGAACCAGTTGTGTTCCTTTGGCCATAACTCCTTCATTTTAAATCCAATTGACTTGAAAATTATTCCATTTGAAATATAAGACATAGGGGAAGAAATGTTAAGAAGGGACCTTTGCCTGAAATTGAGTGTAAGATATCGGTTTGTGCTGTACAAAATTGTGGTGTGAACCAGTGTTGAAAGTTAGCTTCTGTTTTGCTTAATTTAGTATGTCACGGTCACAACCAATTCATTGTCGCCGTGACCCCCCCTGTTTTGTCTATTTAGGGTGTTTTTCTTCCCGAAATGCACCCGAACTTCACCACGAGTTCCCATAGCTTGTCCAATACACATTTATCATTATAAAATGAGTATTTTAAGCATGATGAACTATGCATGCTAATGTGTATAAATATGTATGAGCTATAAGTATTTTAAGTCTAATGAATCAAGTATGTGAATATGTATAAATGAGTATGATTAAGATTGGTAATTTAACTAATAAAGTAATAATATATAATTATGTGAAGGATAGCAAATGGAATGACAAATATATGTGTATGAGAGCGATGTTAAGCTCAAGTGATGAATGATATATGTGTTATGAAGATTGATCAATGTGAAATGGATGACATAATCAAATAACTTAAGCCTGCGAGTCAAGTAGTGGATAGATAGGCATGCCTATAGGGTCAAAGTGCTGCAGCCCAATGCGTTTAATGTGTCTGATTCCTTGGAAATCACAATGCGATTATAATGCGTATAATTCTTGCTGAATTTTATTATATGTGGAATGATATTACTGTACCTGAGGGTACCAATGCATAAATGAGATTTTAAATGTGATTATAGTACCTCGGTGGTACCAATGCGAAACCCATTATCCGCGTCTTTGGATTGCAGGCAACTTAATAAATGGAAATAATAATAATACAACCATTATGTATGTTATATTTTGGAATTATGAGATGGGTTGATTAATGCTCTATTTGTATGAGAATGCTAAATAAATCATGACATGCCTAAAATGGTACTTAATGTGATATGGTCATTTAAGTATGATCTCTTGCGTATAATGTAGGATGTTCTATTTGTGTGATGTATTACTTGTTATGTGTATGTGTTCCCCACTAAGCGTTATCGCTTAGCACGGGTTTACCTTAATCCGTATAGGTACGGAAGTGAGGTGATCGAAGGACTCTCCCGCATAATAATGGTCAACATTAGGAGTGCTACCAGTGTAGGTTTTGGGGTTTGTGTTATGGAAATTTTGTATAACTATGTATAAGTTTGGTATAGTTAATGTGTATACGAGTATGTAAAGGCATGTAATAATATGATGACTAAGTATACTAACTTATGGATTATATATGTATGCTTAGTACGTGTATGCTTATAGAGAATGATCTATAAGTAATTGGCATGAAATGCATGATAATGTGAATACGAAGTGAGAAATTTTATTATACAGGTTTCAATAAGAGTATGATGATAAGAAAGTGCATGTGCTCTGTGTGTGTAACGGTCATTCCTGACCATATTAGCTGGTCTAATATGACAGTTGGGAAGGGGCGTCACAGTGTCTTTAAAGTTTTTATAAAAAAAAAATAAATAAATATCGCGTTGCGTAGGTGCGCATAGACCTTCCTCCTCACCGCGCGCGCGCGGTTGCTGCGGTTTCTCCTCACCGCGCTCGCACGTGCGCGGTGATTGCCTCCCACCGCGCGTGCCTATTTGGCGCACGCGATCTTCCCTCTCCGTGCGGGCAAGAATTGCCCCCGTCTTTTTCCTGCGTTTTCAGTCTGTTTTCCAGTCCGTTTTTACCAGTTCTTTCACCATATAATGCTAATTTGGATCCACTAAACTAAAAAGGTTTTCTCTCCCTTCCTATTTTTGGCCAAGACTGGAAATTAAAGGGGACTTCCCTTCATTTTGAGGGAGACGACAATATTGATTAAAAAAAAAAAGAGAATTTTAATTTTTCTCTCTAGTTCCTCTTCTCTCCTGCAAAAGACTGGTCTTGTTCTTCAAGAATTCTTCAAAATATTCTTAAGTTTTTGTTTCTTTTTCTCAAGCTTTAATTTATTTATTTTGCTTCAAAAAAATATAATCCATTTCTTGGGTGATTTGAGCTTGAAAAATTAATTTCCTTTGCTCAATCATCCACTAAAAATATTTTTTATCAAAATATTTTCTTAATTTATTTTAAAATATCAATTTCTACATTTTTTTCAATTATTCATCACCACAAATTCGACAAGAAAAACAAATCGAGACACCGTTTCTCCGATTTATAAAATTATGAAGGTAAACACTTTGGAACCACCTTATTTCTCCTCTATTTTTAGTTTATTTACGGTTAATTCATTTTGTCATTGTTACTATATTTGCCATGCTCCTTTCCTAGTAATTTTGACATTATTGGCTACTGTTAGCACTCTTTAGCTATTAACTTGATTTTGTGTGGTTTTATTTTGGTTTGTTTGCCGCCAGTGTCTCCGTTCCATATTATTATTATTATTATTATTATTATTATTATTATTATTATTATTATTATCTTTTATTGTTATTTATTATTGTTATTATATTAGTGCTATTATTATTATTACCATTACTTTTTGGGTTGTTTACTGTTAAGATCATCATGTTATGTTCATTTTGCTTTATACTATTAGTAGTACTATTATTCCTATTGCTTGATTATCATTTTTATTATTCTTATTGTCATGGCATTTATTCATCATTATCTATCATTTTGTTTTGGCATATCATTCCCATTACCGTTATTATTGCTATTATTATATATTTGTGTTTAATACCTATTTCATTTTTGATTAATTTTGTTTAGGATTATTACTAATATTCTTAACATTATTTATGTCCGAGATTTATTTTGAGTCGCAATATGTGAATCCCCCACGACTCCCCAGATGGGTCACGACGTGTGGAAGAACACGCCGGTTTGGTGAGATCATTTCAACCCTCTTTTTATGTGTTTGGTGTTTATTTGTAAATAATTATTTTATTCATGCACGCGTGAAATAAAAAGTCACAAAAATATTTTTACAATTAAATTAAATTTTTACTAATAAAATTGGGACCAATGTCCCTTATTTTAGCCAAACAATAAAAAATATCGCAATTAAAACGAAGAGTCGATTATCTCCAAAAATGGGATCACTCATCCCGGTTTTCACTCAACAATCAAAATGATTTTTCGAACCCTCTTTAAATAAATGTGAAGGAACCAATGTTCCTAAATTTCGAATAAGTGCGAATGAACCAATGTTCCTAAAATAATACCCCGATTTATGTATGTCTTTTCTTATTTTGATCTTGTGTGAATGTTTTAAATTTAAGTTCATTTCTTTTTGGGCCCTTATAATTAATTTTAGGGCAATGCTATTTAATTTTGGGGATTTTATTCCGTCCCCGTTTACATTTCGAATCTCCTTTTATTGAGATTGTATTCCGCCCCCATTTCTCTTGTAATTGCGTGCTTGTGTGTTTACCGCTTTCATTTATCGTTTTCTTTTATCGCTTTATTTATCGCTTTCATTTTATTACTTTTTGAATGCTTATGATGCGCTTTTATTTTTGATGCATTGATCATGTGAGATGAGAGATATAATCTTAAGAAGTTAAAAACCCATTTATAATTAACCAAAGCATAAATAAGAGGGAAGTTCTGAACATCGAATCTCTGGTTTAGTCCGATAGAGGTGAGAAACCTTTTTCCAATTTTTCGCAAATTGGGTGGCGACTCCAAATACCTCAAAGGTGCCTTTAAGCGCCATTAGGCTAGGTGGTTCTCCCCAATGTTCTATTGGGAGAGATACACCAATGATGTCTCATGGCGCCCATGATCAATAAGATGCAAACCAATACCTCGAATCCCAAAGACGGATTCAAAGCGAGGGCCCTTGCTGGGTTCCAGCGCGCGTCACAGTGGCGACTCCACTAGGGACTTGTGTTTGAGACTTCGCTCCGAAAGTGCTTTGGTTAAAATTTATAATTGGGTTTTTAAAACTTAAAATCCTATCTCTTCTCGAAATTGCATCGCATTTTAGAACCTTAGACTTACGATAGTTGGTCCCTCTTTACCTCGGTGCATTCCCGAAGCACGACCCTACTTTCACTCATTGTAGGGAAGTGTCAAGGATAATCACTAGCCCAAGCCTTGTACCTTTTGGTATATCAAATGGAGACCCGATCGGTCACTACGCTCGTGATGAGCTAGACCCATTGGCAGGGACCATGCTTGGGTAGCCCTAAAATTTTATCACCTTGACCAAAACCCATGTAATGGCAAGTAGAAACTTTCCCTAGGTAGCATGCTCCTTAATACAATGCTTGTGATATGGGTCATCACATATTAGACAAAATCAACCAAATTAAGTGGTCTTTTATCAAAGGCTTTCATGCCCCGATAGGCCCATCTTAATGAGATTGAAATGTCCAAATACGAGATGACCAAAACTCATGCGAATGCACATTGGACCAAGACATGTTATGCTTTCACCGTGCACTACGCGCATTCATAGGGTCCCCTGTTGACCCATGGACTAAACCCACCTAGAAAAGGACTATTTGACCTCGTGTGCGGAAGAAATAAGGTCGGAAGGATCTACTTGCTCGTATGTGGTTGCGACATGCTGCATAACTCACGGTCATGCATTGTAACAGTCATCCATATATCATTATAACAATCTTGATCTTTCAGCCATCATAGATTCGTCCAAGTGGACTAGAGGGTCTGACGGCCGGCTAGTGAGGACAGGCTCGCCCTTTGGATTGCTAGAACTGGTGCCTGTTTGGGATTCTGAGTCGCTCTCTACAGCTAGTGAATCATCTTCCATGGAAAAAGAAACCGGAGCTTTGACTACTCAAGACCTCGCTAGGAGACTAGAGGAATTTGAACGGCGGATGTTGAACATGATGGGTGCCTTGACTGAAAGATTTGCTCAGCCCCCTGCTCCCCAAGCATCGGTTGCTCCACAACCGCTGGTAGCCCCTCCTCGGGGGCAAGCCGAACCGCCTGCTGGTGGGGAGGCTCCCCTCATTGGAGGTGTTGCCCACCAACCTGTAGAAGAGCCTAAAGTCACTGCTGTGCCCGTTGAGCCGAGAAGGGCAAGGGTCCCAAACCACGATGAGGACTTTATGGAAGAAGAGGTTGAGGAAATAGCAGCCCATCAAGCCGTGAGGGGTAAAGAACATAGGGTTAAAGATGAAGCTATGAGGGGTATGAGACAACAAATTGAGGCAATCACTCCCCTACTATCAGCTGGTAAGGGAATCAACCCCGAGGACAGAGATTTGGGGGATGAGGAGCTACCGGCCCAAAGGTTTAGGATGCCTGAGCTACCAAAAGTTGATGGAACATCGGACCCGTCCGCACACATCAAGCAATACACCCTGGTAATGAAGGGGATAGGGCTGACTAAGAGGCTAAAGGTGGACTATTTCTGTCTCAGCCTAGCGGGTCCAGCAATTAACTAGTATCATGGCCTTGATAGGAGATCGAAAGAGGACTGGGACCTCTTGACTGATGAATTCATGAGACAATATAACTGCAGCACCAGAATGGAGATCACTCTAAAGGACCTCGAGCTTCTTCAGCAGAAACATGATGAATCATTCCACGAGTACCTCACCAGGTGGAGGAATCGAGTTATGGAAATGAAGCATAAGCCCGACACTGCCGATCAAATCAGACTGTTCATCAAAAACTCCTGCCCCTACTTGAGGGATTTGCTTGGCTTCAAAGGGCTTAGGGATTGGGAGTCCCTCAAGGATATTGCTGTAGAAGCCGAGGCGGCCTACCTAGCAAGGAAAGCCAGCCAAAACAACTTCTCTGGGAGGAATTTTGGAAATCAGTCAAGCTACAAGTCAGGAGGAGCTGGGGGTAGCAGTAGCAGAAATGGTAAGACAGTAGAGGTCTTAGCCACTGGAGCAGAACAGGACCAGCGGTACTTCTCTAACTTGGGTCGACCTCTATCCTGGGTGTTGGAAAGGCTAATGAAAGAGGGCAAGTTACAGCCATTGCCGCCCAGACCAGCTTTGAGCCAGGGACAGCCGGGGCACAAAAGTGATCAATACTGCGCCTACCACCAATAGACTGGGCATCTAACTGACAATTGCTGAATCTTGAGGGGTAAGATCCAGGACCTCATCGACTCCAAGCAGATCATGGACCCTGAGAAGAGGGATAAGAAGAAGAAGATGGGCTACAACGCTGTCCCCCCACCAGAGATGTGATCGGGTCAATCCACTTGAGCGGCATGTTCCTCCAAAGCCATGAGAAGAAGATTATGTTTTTAGATGTTTTATTGCTTTTCAATTCTAAAACTTTTTATGACAATTTGGGTTATTATAATGAACAATTTCTATTTATTTGTATGATATTTCTATGATTTCATTTCTCATGATCACAATGCATCCATTCATTTTGACATTAACCCAATTAATACGGCTCCATCTAATCTCGAAACTTTGGGGAATCCAAATAAAATCTTGATGGCATCTGATATAACTCTTGAAGAGAGGATAATTTTGAGAGAAATAAAAAAAAGCCTTTGCCCGGATCTGGTATGACATGCTGAAGATTGACAAGGATATTCTTGAGACCATGCCACTTCCACGTACCAACATGACGACAAACCAAATTTTAAAAAAAAAACCATTCTTTTGCACCCCCCGACATCTGGGATGCATATGGTGCTGCCAAATAAAATCAAACTTTGAAAGCTACATCAGGAGTTAGGCGAATGAAACTCAAGACCTTCACGAGGAAAACATAACTCATCAGAACCGAACAATGTGAACCCTTTCCTCTCGACCATTTGAAATGTGTACCCTAAAACCAATTATGATCGACTCTTAACCATCTAGAACCCTTATAGCTAAAATTCTTGCTAAAGCTTAATGCCCGACTAGATTGAGCAACGATGGTCCAAATGGTTAAGAAGAAAAGTGGGCGTCTATGTAAACTTCAGGATTTGAGCAAAACTTATTGAGAGCAAGAAAATTGGGAATAAAAAAAATAAAAAAAAAAACAACAAAAAAAAAATCAAAATCGAAATCAAAAAAAAAAAAGAAGAAGAAGAAAAGAGAGAATTGATTAGGGGGCAAGGGAATGCTATTTGGGGGCAAGTTTTGTTCAAATTCCGCTGACCTACGCACACCCGTATTTTGCCGCTCTTCTTCTGCCACTGAAAATGACCTAAAAGACCAATTCACAAACCATCCATCCAATGCCAGCCGTCGAAAGCCATTTCGGAGCTTAAACCACCAAAATCAATAAAAGTACCCCAGATCATCCAAGCCCAACCTGTCACCCTATCTCAACTATTAAAAGGCCATTCCAAGGTTTGAACCGCCAAAGCCAATAAAAGCAAAGCGTGAGATTTCACATCCAAGCCCCAAATAAGAAGCCCATCACCTCAACCAATCTGCACAAGGGCTAAGACCAAGACTTTGATACCAAGAGGAACCACTCTCAAAAGCAGCAGTCTCCCCGGCTGATGAAGATAAAAGCGAATTCAACCAATACTGAAAAACTGAAGGAGGGTCCATGGCAGAGGCTAAATAAAGAATAAAAAAAAAGAGAGAGAAAATATTCAATCAAGAAAATCCGCGAGGGCTGATTGATAACAGGAGTTTGATGCTCTCAAGATCTATCCCGAGATTAGATGAGGTCTCATATTTTTCGAATTAATGCCAAATAGTGATCATGTGTTATGAAATCAGATTGAAATATATGCACTTATGCAAAGATGTATTGATGTAACCAGAGCAGTTGATCTTGCACACTCAAAGTCGTCTGGGTCCGTGTGACGCGCGCCGGATCCCCGCGGCCGCCCGCTCGACCGCCCGCACGTGGGCGATCGGGGCATTTGTGGGTCCGTCAACAGCTTGCGATAAATCGCAAGTGCGTCTATGTTGGGCAACAAGGAGGTTTCATGGAGTCGCCACCCAATAGAACATTGGGAAAGTTTCTCTCGCCTCGGAGAGCCTAAGACTTGCACATTTTATCCATATTGGGCCATGAGGCCTAGGATTAACGTCTAATTCTCGTGACACAAGAGGTGTCTTGGAGGATAACCTCTAGCCTCTTGAGCCCAAAGACCAGAGCAGGGTTCGGGACTTCTCATTTATTCGTACTTTGATTAATATTATAATTAAGTTTTAAATTCATTGTTTCATCAACTTTCCACACAATGCAATTTAAAATTAAAGGCGCAATCATTCATATCAAAAGCGGTAAATGTAAGAAAATCCAAAATAAAGCATTTAAAAATAAATTACAATAACACTAGGAGCGGAATACAACTCCCATTTATAAAAGTGAAATACATGCATAAAACGGGTTATTCATTGATAGTGAGAACATTGGTCCTCGCATGCATATTTATTATGAAACAATTTTTATGTGATGATTTATTTGGGTATGAAAAACTAGGACATTGGTCCCCTTTTATTTAGAAAAAGAAACCAAGTTAATTAATAGAAACGTTTTTGTGATTTTCTTTTTAGTGTGCCTAAATGAAGAATTTTACAAGAAAATTATATGGCAAAATTAAATAACATATTACAAATAAAGAAAATAAATAAACCAAACGAGCCTTTTTTGGATCTCCCCGATGTGCTCGCAAAAACGCCCAAGCAAAAAAAGGAGTTTAGACATAAAAACAAATACAAATAAAATAATGTTAGTAATTAAATCAATTAAACATACAAAATAATGAATAACAAATTAAAATAACATAAGATGATATGAAAAGAATGATAATGGAATTAAAATGTTAATAAACTAAAATAAAATGAGAAACATGGATTATATGTGATAAATGGTTGAATGATGTGATGAAAATAAAATCAAACATGTTAATTAATTAGTACATGAAAATATGAACATGATAACAATGATGATGAAGATAAACGAATCAAAGAATATATAAAATGATAAAGAAAAGAATAATAGATTAAAACAATTAAAGAATGATGAAAACAATTAACTAAACAATATGATTAATTAAATATGTTCACAAATGATATAAACCATTTTCATGGCAAAAAGATCAATTAAAATGAATTTATTAATTACATGTTAAAAATAATGATGAATTAAAGTGAAATAAATTAATTACATGTTAAAAATTAATAAACAATCAATATTTATGTGAATAAAAATCATATCATGTATAAACAATTAAATGGAACAAATATAAAATCAATACAACAAATTGAATAGATTAAAACAATAAATAGATCAATAAAAACAATAAAATATACATGAATGAATTAAATAGAATAAAATAGAAATTGAGATGGAATTGAGCCTAGAATATTTACCCTCAGAATATTGGATTTGATGAAGGAAAAGTGATGGTTGATTTCTTTGTTTGATGATTCACAATATTAGAGTGAAATATTATGAAAATGTTGGAATTTTATTCCAAGGAACATGAAAATAAAAATGATCAAAAATTCTTTAAGAACAAAGAATTGATACCTTTGCCTAAAGAAATGATTTTGATAAAAAAAAAGATTTTTATTGATTAAAATAAAGAAAAATGATTTCAAGTTTTATCAAATAAAAATTAGATTTTGATGACAAACAATTATTTTATTTGTCTCAAAATCAAGTTTTTATCAAAAAGAGATTCAAAACAAAATCAATGAAAAAAGTTTTATTGAACCCAAAATAACAGAAGAAAAACAATTTTGAGAACAAATAATTATTCTATTTGTCTCAAAAATTAAATCAAACAACAAAACTTCCTCTAAAAAATATGTTTAGAAGAAATTATGTTGAAAAAAGAATGAAACAATTGATTTTCTTTTTGATTTTTGGTTGGGGAAAAAATCTGGAATTTTTGGTGGAAGAAGAAGAAGAAATCTGGAATTTTTAGGTCTAAAAAAATGTGGAGAGGAGAGGAGAAGAGAGACTACTTTGATTTCATCATAAACTATTTATAGGATAAAATAGGTTGCCCTAATTTAATTAAGGAAAAAACCTATTTTAACCCAAAATTATTTTATTTTTAATGATAAAATCAAGTTTTATTATTTAATTACCTAAAAAAATATTTTAGAATTTAATTTGAAGTCAAAAACCCCAAAAAAATGGGATAAAAAACGGATTTTTGGGTGAAAAAAATCGGAAAAAAGGCTGAAAAAGAGGAAAAGGGTATCAGACCCTGTACCGACGGCCAGGAGGCCGTCGCCACAAGGGACACCGCCCGTCGCTATAGAGCGACGGGCACTCACGCGGCGAGCAGGCGGGCTTCCGCGCGAAATCCGCGCGAAGCTCGGGCGGGAATCGCGCGCAGAGGCGCGCGGTGCGGCGCGCAACGCTACGCGTCGCTCTTTAGCGACGCGCGGCATTGGCGACGCCGCGCGTCGCCAAAACGCGCCCAGCGCGCTGGGCGCCTGGGCGTCGGCGTGCTGGGCGCCTGGCGCCTGCGAGCTGGGCGCCAGCGCGCTGCCGCAGGCGCGCTGCCGCGCCCGACACTCGCGGTCCGAAAAAAATTTTATTTTTTTTATTTTTTTTTTTTCTATTTTTTAAATTTTAAATTGACTAAAAAAACCATAATTTTAAGCCCCCATTTTTCAAAATTAATTTTTTAAATATTTTTTTATCATTTTCTAATTTTTCACTCTAAAATGCAAATTTGACGAGAAAATCATCACTTTTAACCTTTTAAGCCTGTGAAGGCAATTATCATCATTGGGTAACTTCGATCTAGGCTTACTCAGGACCCGGTGTCTACAGTTGCCCCCAGTTTAGGGGAATCTAGTACACTAGTGTCTAGGTGAGCCTAAACTCAAAGAAGAAAAGGAAAGAGACGCGTACCTGAGTCGGCCGTCTTTCCGAACTGGAGAATTCTGAGACGGTAGTTATTACCATGGTGTGTTTTCGTTTGTTGAAGTGGTGCTATCTGTGAGCCCTTCGGTTGATTGCCCCCTGAGAGGTCTTCGGTTCATCGATCGTTTGTTTGCCCCCTGAGAGGTCTTCAGTTCATCTATCGTTTGCCCCCTGAGAGGTCTTATATTTGCTACTCCCTGAAAAGTCTTCCGTTGATTGATTGTTTGCCCCCTGAGAGGTCTTAGATTTGCTGCTCCCTGAGAAGTCTTTGGTTGATTGCCCCTTGAGAGGTCTTCGGTTCATTGATCGTTTGCCCCCTGAGAGGTCTTCTGTTCATTGATTGTTTGCCCCCTGAGAGGTCTTCAGTTCATTGATTGTTTGTTTGCCCCCTGAGAGGTCTTAGATTTGCTGCTCCCTGAGAAGTCTTCGATTTTCTGCTCCCTGAGAAGTCTTCGATTTTCTGCTCCCTGAGAAGTCTTCGGTTTGCTGCTCCCTGAGAAGTCTTCGGTTTGCTGCTCCCTGAGAAGTCTTCGATTTTCTGCTCCCTGAGAAGTCTTTGATTTTCTGCTCCCTGAGAAGTCTTCGATTTTCTGCTCCCTGAGAAGTCTTTGATTTTCTGCTCCCTGAGAAGTCTTCGGTTTTCTGCTCCCTGAGAAGTCTTCGATTTTCTGCTCCCTGAGAAGTCTTTGGTTGATTGCCCCCTGAGAGGTCTTTGGATGGTGCTTGGATTGATGATTAAGCTGGTATGTGGATTGATGATTGAGTTGAGGCTTGGATATATGTTTTGATCGATGTCTGGATTGATGAATGAGTTGAGGTTTTGATTGATGATTTGACCGATGTCATCACTCGGCTTTTGTCGGCGTCCGCCTCAAGCCTTTCTTTCTGCAAAATAAGGAAACTAAACTATGCAAAAATGGTGAGCATGCAAGTGAAATGCATGAGTAATGCAGGAATGCAGGATAAAAATTCATCTATGTGAACTCGAAGATGATGCCGGGCTAGCTGCGATTTGCGATATAATTGATGCCTTTTGAGCTGCTTTTGAATTTCATGCCCTTTGGGATTGTGAGATTCTCACCCGGCACCTGTAGTCATTAATTGAAGGTAGTGCGTCCCTTGTGGATTTTCACACTAGCTTTTCTTAGTGGGAGATGCGTCCTTTGTGGATTTTCACATAACCTTGCGCCTTTTTTTTTTTTTTTTTTTTGCCTGGAGTGGACCCAACCCAATCCAGCGGCTTTTCTCTTTCTTCTTTTTTTTTTTTTTTTGAAGGACAGACTGCCTGTTTTCAGGTTTTCACCCTATCCTTTTGCCTAATTTTTGCTTAGAGCGCCAGTTACGGTTTTCACTCTAACGGCTCTCTTTTTTTGTTTTTTTTTGTTTTTTTTTTTTTTTTAAGAGTGCTGAAGTTGTTGGCAATAATCTTTCGGGAGTCTTAGGACATGGTTGCATGAGCTTGATTCTTCTCATTTGACGGCAGTATGAATCGGCTGAAGCGCTTGCGTGTTGAGAGTAGCAGAGGGTAGGCATATACATGACTTTGATCACACAGGGTACAATACTCTGATCACATCATTGCATGAATGTGTTTCAATTTGATTTCATTAAACATGATCATTATTTTGGCATTGATTTTAAAAAATACAAGACTTTAGCTAATCTCGAGATAGATCTTGAAAGCATCAAAACTCCTGTTATCAATCAGCCCTCTCGGGTTTTATGATTGACGATTTTCTCTCATCTCTTAATCTTTTTCTTTGAATGCGAATTCTAGAAGCAATGTTGGAGACGAGACTTAACTCGAATGCATGATTGCACTCGTGGCTTCTCACTTGAAGCTCAAGAAACACCATAAGCCTCTTCTTACGTACCAAACCTCTTTAGAAGGTCATCTCCGCTAATTGGATAAGACTGAACCAAGAATCAAAAGGTCTTACTTCGGTTGTAATGTCAAGCTTAGGTAGATGGTTGTCAAAGAAAGATCAGGTCGCTAGAGAAAAATGGCCGCGATATTTTCTCGACTGATGGATGAACCGTTCTCGGCTCAAAAGTATTCTTGAATTTGGACTTGATAACATTCTAACTCCTTGAGATCAGAACAAAAAGGGTAATCATTGAAACTAGTCAATTGGTCATCATTTTGAGCTCTCTTTTTATTCTTCTTTTTTTTTTTCTTCGCTTCTTTTTCTTTCTCTTTTTTTTCATTTATTTTTCTTTTTGGATTTTTCATTTTTCTTTTTCTTTTTCTTCTTTTTGCTTTCGCTTCTCTTTTTTTTTTTTAGCTCATGCCTTTCATGCATGACTAAACCCTCTTTCCAAAGTCTGAACTTGCTCTTATCAAGGCAATTTTTTTTTATAGTCCAAAGAATTGTTCAAATGTACATCCATCAGTTTTAGAGCGGCCACTCTTCTAAGGGGAAGCCAAAATCATTTTAGGCGAGGGGGTAGTTTTAATGTGTGTAACAACAAAATTGGTACGCATTCAGCATACCTGCATAAAGGCTCAACGGGCTAGCAAGTGATTGTGAAGTAAGGGTAGGAAATGGTCATTTAGAGAGCTATACAAAGAAAATGTTGCCTAAATCATTTTCTAGGTTCCGTCTTATCCAGGGATCGCTTTGACGGGTAATCAGAAAGGTTCTAGTGCTCTTAGTGAGTTTCCATCCAGTCCCCTAATTGCAACTAGTTTTTTTATTATTTTTAATTTTTTCTCTGACTCTCTTTCTCTTCAGGAGTTATATCAGATGCTATCAAGATTTTCTTTGGGATTTCCCAAAGTTTCGAGATTAAATGCAGCCATATTATTTGAATTAATACCAAAGTAAATGTGTTATGATCATGCGAAATGAAATCAATAGAAATGTCATACAAATAAGCAAAATTGTTCTCTTTATTACAAACAGAAAATTGTAATATAAAAAGTTCCAGAAATGAAAAGATTCCAGCATCTAAAAGCAATATCACTAGTGGGCCACAGGACACGATCATGTTCGCGGTGGAGGGACTGCGTTGTAGCCTGCCTTCTTCTTCTTTTCTCTCTTCTCAGGATCTGTGATCTGATTGGTGTCAATGAGATCCTGGATCTTATTTCTCAGAATACGGCAATAGTCAGTCAAATGGCCGGTGTGCTGGTGGTAAGCGCAGTACTGATCACCTCTATGTCCCGGCTGTCCCTGACTCAAGGCTGGTCTGGGTGGCAAAGGTTGCAACTTGCCTTCTTTCATCAGTTTTTCCAGTACCCAGGATAGAGAGCGGCCTAAGTTGGAGTAATATCTTTGACCCTGCCCAACTCCAGTAGCTGAGACCTCTGCCGTCCTACCGTTTCTGCTGTTGCTGCCTCCAGCTCCGCCTGATTTGAATCCCGACTGGTTCCCATAGCCTTTCCCAGCAAAGTTATTTTGGCTTGCTTTCTTTGCCAGGTAAGCCGCCTCAGCTTCTATAGCGATATCCTTAAGCGACTCCCAGTCCTTGAGCCCCTTAAAACTGAGCAAGTCCCTTAAGTAAGGGCATGAGTTTCTGATAAACAACCTGATTTGGTCTGCAGTGTCAGGCTTCCTCTTCATCTCCATGACCCTGTTTCTCCATCTTGTAAGGTACTCATGGAATGACTCATCATTCTTCTGCTGTAGAAGCTCGAGGTCTTTTAGGGTGACCTCCATCCTAGTGCTGCAGTCGTACTGCTTCATGAATTCTTCGGTCAAAAGGTCCCAGTCCTCTTTGGACCTCCTATCCAACCCGTGGTACCAGTCAACCGTCGGGCCCACCAGACTAAGGCAGAAATATTCCACCTTCTGCTTCTTGCTCAGCCCTGTGCCTTTCATGACCAGGGTGTACTGCTTGATGTGGGCGGATGGGTCCGAGGTGCCATCAAATTTCGGAAGCTCGGGCATCTTGAATCTTTGGGGCAGCAGCTCTTCATCCCCCAGATCTCTGTCTTCTGGGTTGATCCCCTTTCCTGCTGACAGCATGCGGGTGATAGCTTCGATCTGTTGTCTCATACCTCTTAAAGCTTCATCCTCTACTCTAGGTGCTCTGGGCCTTGCAGCTTGGTGGACTATCGGCACCACTTCTTCTTCCTCCTCCATCAGGAAATCATCATTGGGGTTATGAATCCTTTCCCCTCTTGGCTCGATGGGTGCAGCAGCTCTGTGCTCATTGTTGGGTTGACGAGCAGCAGCTCCAACGAAGGGAGCCTCCCCACCAGCAGGTGGTTCGGCTTGCCCCCGAGGAGGGGCTGCTTGTGGCTGTAGAGCAGCAGGTGGCTGTGGGGCTGCAGGTGGATGGGCAATCCTTTCAACCATGGCACCCATCATATCCATCATTCTTCGTTCAAAATCCTCTAGCCTCCTAGCTAGGTCTTGAGTGGTCAAAACTCCAGGTTCTTCTGCCATTGATGATTCTACAGAGGCTTCACTGATTGATGGGAATGACTCAGAATCCCAGTCAGGCACTAGTTCCGGCAACTCAAAGAGCAGATTTGTCCTTATTAGCCGACCGTCGGAACCTCTAGTCCACTTAGATGAATCTATGATGGCTGAAAAAATTAGATTGTTAGGATGATGGATGAATGACATATACAATGCATGATAGTGAGCTATGCAACATTTACAATCACATGCAAGCAAGTAGATCCTTCCAACCTTATTACTCCCACACACGAGGTAATGCGGTCTCTTTCCTAGGTGGGCTTGATCCATGGGTTAGCGGGGAACCCAATGGATGCGTATGGTGCTTGGTAAAAAACCGGCATCATAACATCTCTTATCTAATGTGCAAGCAGATGGGTTATGATCATTATGTATTCAGGCAGCCCGAACAAGTTGACATGGGCCTATCGGGGCATGAAAGCCTTTGGTTAGGTGACCAATCAGATTATTTGGGTTTGTCCAATACAAAATGATCCATATAGCAAGCAAGGTATTACGGTTC
Organism: Excoecaria cochinchinensis; assembly: GCA_947683425.1. Taxonomy (NCBI): domain Eukaryota; kingdom Viridiplantae; phylum Streptophyta; class Magnoliopsida; order Malpighiales; family Euphorbiaceae; genus Excoecaria; species Excoecaria cochinchinensis. Next base: position 2,218,078 of record CANTUQ010000083.1, read on the forward strand.
ACATCACCTAAGGGAAGTATCTATTGCCATTACATGAGCTTTGGTCAAAGGGTGGTGTTACTTTAGGGCTACCCAAGCATGATCCCTGCCGACGGGTCTAGCTCATCACGAGCGTAACGACCGATCGGGTCACCATTTAATATATCATGATGGTACGAGGCTTGGGCTGGTGATTATCCTTAACACTTCCCCAAATTGAGTGAAAATGGGGTCGCGCTTCGGGAACGCACCGGGGCTAAAAGAGGGACCAAACTAGCATATTCTAAGGCTCTAATGAGATGCGATGCAGTTTTGAAAGAAGATGAAATTTTTAAATTAAAACTCAATTATGATTTTTAATCAAGGTACTTTCGAATTGAAGTCTCGAGTAGGTCCCCAGCGGAGTCGCCACTGTGACGCGCGTCGGATCCCCGCGGCCGCCCGCTCGACCGCCCGCACGTGGGCGATCGGGGCATTTGTGGGTCCGTCAACAGCTTGCGATAAATCGCAAGTGCGTCTATGTTGGGCAACAAGGAGGTTTCATGGAGTCGCCACCCAATAGAACATTGGGAAAGTTTCTCTCGCCTCGGAGAGCCTAAGACTTGCACATTTTATCCATATTGGGCCATGAGGCCTAGGATTAACGTCTAATTCTCGTGACACAAGAGGTGTCTTGGAGGATAACCTCTAGCCTCTTGAGCCCAAAGACCAGAGCAGGGTTCGGGACTTCTCATTTATTCGTACTTTGATTAATATTATAATTAAGTTTTAAATTCATTGTTTCATCAACTTTCCACACAATGCAATTTAAAATTAAAGGCGCAATCATTCATATCAAAAGCGGTAAATGTAAGCAAAATCCAAAATAAAGCATTTAAAAATAAATTACAATAACACTAGGAGCGGAATACAACTCCCATTTATAAAAGTGAAATACATGCATAAAACGGGTTATTCATTGATAGTGAGAACATTGGTCCTCGCATGCATATTTATTATGAAACAATTTTTATGTGATGATTTATTTGGGTATGAAAAACTAGGACATTGGTCCCCTTTTATTTAGAAAAAGAAACCAAGTTAATTAATAGAAACGTTTTTGTGATTTTCTTTTTAGTGTGCCTAAATGAAGAATTTTACAAGAAAATTATATGGCAAAATTAAATAACATATTACAAATAAAGAAAATAAATAAACCAAACGAGCCTTTTTTGGATCTCCCCGATGTGCTCGCAAAAACGCCCAAGCAAAAAAAGGAGTTTAGACATAAAAACAAATACAAATAAAATAATGTTAGTAATTAAATCAATTAAATATACAAAATAATGAATAACAAATTAAAATAACATAAGATGATATGAAAAGAATGATAATGGAATTAAAATGTTAATAAACTAAAATAAAATGAGAAACATGGATTATATGTGATAAATGGTTGAATGATGTGATGAAAATAAAATCAAACATGTTAATTAATTAGTACATGAAAATATGAACATGATAACAATGATGATGAAGATAAACGAATCAAAGAATATATAAAATGATAAAGAAAAGAATAATAGATTAAAACAATTAAAGAATGATGAAAACAATTAACTAAACAATATGATTAATTAAATATGTTCACAAATGATATAAACCATTTTCATGGCAAAAAGATCAATTAAAATGAATTTATTAATTACATGTTAAAAATAATGATGAATTAAAGTGAAATAAATTAATTACATGTTAAAAATTAATAAACAATCAATATTTATGTGAATAAAAATCATATCATGTATAAACAATTAAATGGAACAAATATAAAATCAATACAACAAATTGAATAGATTAAAACAATAAATAGATCAATAAAAACAATAAAATATACATGAATGAATTAAATAGAATAAAATAGAAATTGAGATGGAATTGAGCCTAGAATATTTACCCTCAGAATATTGGATTTGATGAAGGAAAAGTGATGGTTGATTTCTTTGTTTGATGATTCACAATATTAGAGTGAAATATTATGAAAATGTTGGAATTTTATTCCAAGGAACATGAAAATAAAAATGATCAAAAATTCTTTAAGAACAAAGAATTGATACCTTTGCCTAAAGAAATGATTTTGATAAAAAAAAAGATTTTTATTGATTAAAATAAAGAAAAATGATTTCAAGTTTTATCAAATAAAAATTAGATTTTGATGACAAACAATTATTTTATTTGTCTCAAAATCAAGTTTTTATCAAAAAGAGATTCAAAACAAAATCAATGAAAAAAGTTTTATTGAACCCAAAATAACAGAAGAAAAACAATTTTGAGAACAAATAATTATTCTATTTGTCTCAAAAATTAAATCAAACAACAAAACTTCCTCTAAAAAATATGTTTAGAAGAAATTATGTTGAAAAAAGAATGAAACAATTGATTTTCTTTTTGATTTTTGGTTGGGGAAAAAATCTGGAATTTTTGGTGGAAGAAGAAGAAGAAATCTGGAATTTTTAGGTCTAAAAAAATGTGGAGAGGAGAGGAGAAGAGAGACTACTTTGATTTCATCATAAACTATTTATAGGATAAAATAGGTTGCCCTAATTTAATTAAGGAAAAAACCTATTTTAACCCAAAATTATTTTATTTTTAATGATAAAATCAAGTTTTATTATTTAATTACCTAAAAAAATATTTTAGAATTTAATTTGAAGTCAAAAACCCCAAAAAAATGGGATAAAAAACGGATTTTTGGGTGAAAAAAATCGAAAAAAAGGCTGAAAAAGAGGAAAAGGGTATCAGACCCTGTACCGACGGCCAGGAGGCCGTCGCCACAAGGGACACCGCCCGTCGCTATAGAGCGACGGGCACTCACGCGGCGAGCAGGCGGGCTTCCGCGCGAAATCCGCGCGAAGCTCGGGCGGGAATCGCGCGCAGAGGCGCGCGGTGCGGCGCGCAGCGCGCAACGCTGCGCGTCGCTCTTTAGCGACGCGCGGCATTGGCGACGCCGCGCGTCGCCAAAACGCGCCCAGCGCGCTGGGCGCCTGGGCGTCGGCGTGCTGGGCGCCTGGCGCCTGCGAGCTGGGCGCCAGCGCGCTGCCGCAGGCGCGCTGCCGCGCCCGACACTCGCGGTCCGAAAAAAATTTTATTTTTTTTATTTTTTTTTTCTATTTTTTAAATTTTAAATTGACTAAAAAAACCATAATTTTAAGCCCCCATTTTTCAAAATTAATTTTTTAAATATTTTTTTATCATTTTCTAATTTTTCACTCTAAAATGCAAATTTGACGAGAAAATCATCACTTTTAACCTTTTAAGCCTGTGAAGGCAATTATCATCATTGGGTAACTTCGATCTAGGCTTACTCAGGACCCGGTGTCTACAGTCCGATATAAAACCAGCACATTGTTACTAACTACCCCCCGACGCTCTCGCCACTCAGACACTTCAGTCAACTCATCTTGCTACCCACTGTGAAGCCAACCCTACAGCACCTTCTCAATCAAGACCCAAGCTCACATAGCCATAATCTGAGACATAAGCATATGCCAATCATACCCAAAAGATCTTTCGCAACAACTTCTCTCTCTCAAAAAGAAAAAAGGCCGTTAGAGATGAAAACCGTGGCTGGCGCTCTAAGCAAAAGTTAGGCCGAAGGACAAGGTGAAAACCTGGCAATGGGCAGTCTGCCCTATAAAAAATGAAATAAATAAAAACCGCTGGATTGGGTTGGGTCCATTCCAGGCAAAAAATAAGGCACAGGGTTATGTGAAAATCCGACAAGGACTCATCTCCCGCTAAGAAAATCTAGTGTGAAAATCCACGAGGGACGCACTACCTTTGAACAATGACTACAAGTACCAGAGAGGAACCTCATAATCCCCCAGAGGCATGAAACTCATAAGCAATCTAGAGGGCACCGATCCTACTGCAAATTACTACCAAACTAGTTGTCGCCTCTAAAGTCCACTTAGACGAACTCTTATCCTGCATTCCTACATACGTATGCATCTCACGTGCATGCTCACCATTTTTCCTGCATATTTTGCTTTCTAAGTCTTGCAGAAAGAAAGAATCAATGCCAATGCCAGTGGAAGGGCAAACGACAACATCGATCAAAACATCAAATCAATCCAAGCAGCTAACTAAAGACTTCTCAGGGAGCAGCTATCCGAAGACCTCTCAGGGGGCAATCAACCGAAGACTTCTCAGGGAGCAGCTAACCGAAGACCTCTCAGGGGGCGATCAACCAAAGACTTCTCAGGAAGCAGCTATCCGAAGACCTCTCAGGGGGCAGTTATCCGAAGACCTCTTAGGGGGCGATCAACCGAAGACTTCTCAGGGAGCAGTTATTCGAAGACCTCTCAAGGGGCGATCAACCGAAGACTTCTCAGGGAGCAGTTATCCGAAGACCTCTCAGGGGGCATCAACCAAAGACTTCTCAGGAAGCAGCTATCCGAAGACCTCTCAGGGAGCAGTTATCCGAAGACCTCTTAGGGGGCTATCAACCGAAGACTTCTCAGGGAGCAGCTAACCTAAGACCTCTCAGGGGGTGATCAACCGAAGACCTGTCAGGGGGGGCAGTTATCCAAAGACCTCTCAGGAGGCGATCAACCGAAGACTTCTAAGGGAGCAGTTATCCAAAGACCTCTCAGTGGGCGATCAATCGAAGACTTCTCAGGGAGCAGCTAACCGAAGACCTCTTAGGGGGCGATCAACCGAAGACTTCTCAGGGAGCAGTTATCCGAAAACCTCTCAGGGGCGATCAACCGAAGACTTCTCAGGGAGCAGCCAGCTAATCAAAAACCTCTCAGGGGGCAATCAATTGAAGACCTCTCAGGGGGCACCAGCCAGTCAAAGACCTCTCAGGGGGTACCGATCAGCCAAAGACCTCCCAGTGGGGACCAGCCAGTCAAAGACCTCTCAGGGGGTACCGATTAGCCAAAGACCTCCCAGGGGGCACCACCTTAGAAAGCATAACACACCAACAATCTCTTCCAGTCTGGGAAAGCGACCGCCTCAGGTACATGTCTCTTCCCTTCTTTTCTAAATTTTGGTTCACTTAGGCACCTAAATTCTAACTTCTCTAAAAATGAGGGCAACTGTAGACACCGGGTCCCGAGACGGTCCAAGATCGGGATTATCCGATGATGAAAACAAAAGACCGATTTTCGGCGAGAAAAGTGAGAATCGATTATTCCCTTGTCAAAATTATTTTTTTTTAGAAAAATAATTAAAAATATATATTTTAGAAATTAAAAATTAAAATAGGGTAGAAAATATTAATTTTGTGTCCTTAAAGTTTTTATAAAAAAAAAATAAATAAATATCGCGAATGCCACCTGCGGCAGCGCGCGGGGGCGCCCGCGCGGCAGATGCCCTCCGCGCGTGTAGCAGTGCGAGCGGAGGAAGGTCTCTGCACGCCTGCGCAACGTGCGCGCGGTTCCTCCTCATCGCGCGCGTGGATGCCTCCCACCGCGGGCACGAGCGGGGTTTCTCCTCACCGCGCGCGCGGTTCCCCTTCTCTGCGGGCGCCTGTTTGGCGCACGCGATCTTTCCTCTCCGCGCGGGCAAGAATTGCCCCCGTCTTTTTCCTGCGTTTTCAGTCCGTTTTTACCAGTTCTTTCACCATTTAATGCTAATTTGGATCCACTAAAATAAAAAGGTTTTCTGTCCCTTCCTATTTTTGGCCAAGACTGGAAATTAAAGGGGACTTCCCTTCATTTTGAGGGGGACGGCAATATTGATTCAAAAAAAAGAGAATTTTAATTTTTCTCTCTAGTTCCTCTTCTCTCCAACAAAATACTGGTCTTGTTTTTCAAGAATTCTTCAAAATATTCTTAAATTTTTGTTTCTTTTTCTCAAGCTTTAATTTATTTATTTTGCTTCAAAAAAAACATAATCCATTTCTTGGGTGATTTGAGCTTGGAAAATTAATTTACTTTGCTCAATAATCCACCAAAAATATTTTTATCAAAATATTCTCTTAATTTATTTTAAAATATCAATTTCTACATTTTTTTTTAAATATTCATCACCACAAATTCGACAAGAAAAACAAATCGAGACACCTTTTCTTCGATCTATAAAATTCTGAGGGTAAACACTTTGGAACCACCTTATTTCTCCTCTATTTATAGTTTATTTACTGTTAATTAATTCTGTCATTGTTACTATATTTGCCATGCTCCTTTCCTAGTAATTTTGACATTATTGGCTACTGTTAGCACTCTTTAGCTATTAACTTGATTTTGTGTGGTTTTTATTTTGGTTTGTTTGCCGCCAGTGTCTCCGTTCCATATTATTATTATTATTATTATTATTATTATTATTATTATTATTATTATTATTATTATTATTATTATTATTATTATTATTATTATCTTTTATTGTTATTTATTATTGTTATTATATTAGTGCTATTATTATTATTACCATTACTTTTTGGGTTGTTTACTGTTAATATCATCATGTTATGTTCATTTTGCTTTATACTATTAGTAGTACTATTATTCCTATTCCTTGATTATCATTTTTATTATTCTTATTGTCATGGCATTTATTCATCATTATCTATCATTTTGTTTTGGCATATCATTCCCATTACTGTTATTATTGCTATTATTATATATTTGTGTTTAATACCTATTTCATTTTTGATTAATTTTGTTTAGGATTATTACTAATATTCTTAACATTATTTTTGTCCGAGATTTATTTTGAGTCGCAATATGTGAACGCCCCGCGACTCCCCGGATGGGTCGCGACACGTGGAAGAACACGCCGGTTTGGTGAGATCCTTTCAACCCCCTTTTTATGTGTTTGGTATTTATTTATAAATAATTATTTTATTCATGCACGCGTGAGATAAAAAGTCACAAAAATATTTTTACAATTAAATTAAATTTTTACTAATAAAATTGGAACCAATGTCCCTTATTTTAGCCAAACAATAAAAAATATCGCAATTAAAATGAAGAGTCGATTTTTTCCAAAAATGAAATCACTCATCCCGGTTTTCACTCAACAATCAAAATGACTCTTCGAACCCTCTTTAAATAAATGCGAAGGAACCAATGTTCCTAAGTTTCGAATAAGTGCGAAGGAACCAATGTTACTAAAATAATGCCCCGATTTATGTATGTCTTTTCTTATTTTAATCTTGTGTGAATGTTTTAAATTCAAGTTCATTTTTTTTTGGCCCTTGTAATTAATTTTGGGGCAATGCTATTTAATTTTGGAGATTTTATTCCGTCCCCGTTTACATTTCGAATCTCCTTTTATTGGGGTTGTATTCCGCCCCCATTTCTCTTGTAATTGCGTGCTTGTGTGTATACCGCTTTCATTTATCGCTTTCATTTATCGCTTTCTTTTATCGCTTTTATTTTATCGCTTTTTGAATGCTTATGACGCGCTTTTATTTTTGATGCATTGATCGTGTGAGATGAGAGATATAATTTTAAAAAGTTAAAAACCCATTTATAATTAACCAAAGCATTAATAAGAGGGAAGTTCCGAACACCGAATCTCTGGTTTAGACCGATAGAAGTGAGAAACCTTTTCCCAATTTTTTGCAAATTAGGTGGTGACTCCAAATACCTCAAAGGTGCCTTTAGGTGCCATTAGGCTAGGTGGTTCTCCCCAATGTTCTATTGGGAGGGATACACCAATGATGTCTCATGGCGCCTATGATCAATAAGACGCAAACCAATATCTCGAATCCCAAAGACGGATTCAAAGCGAGGGCCCTTGTTGGGTTCCGGCGCGCATCACAGGGACCGTTTGGCAGCGACTAAGGTCAATGCCATAGTGCATGTGGCACAGTCCTGTTCTGGTAGAATGAGTTTTAACTAGAACAACAAAATAAGCTTCAACAATAGGGATAAGAAAAAGGCTCGAGTGCCTGAAAAGCAAAAGGAAAAACGGAATCACTAAAGGTACGAAGGCAAAAAGGAGGTAAACGTTTTAGGAGTGCAATATTTCAATTGCATATAGAAAGGACACTATACAAGAGACTGCATTATGTCCAAAAAGATACAATATTTGACTCAAAAGTGAGTAAAACTTATGTATCCAGTTCTGAATTTCATCATTTGTGGGTGATAAATTCAGAACCAATGGCCATATAACAAGGGATCGAGATGTCTTTGTTATGAAATTTAGGTTCTGTTCTTACTTTATTGAAATTTGTTTTCAATTTATATTTTAAGGATGACAGTATGTGCTTATGCTTGAATGATTTCTATTATGGTTCTGGTTATGGATGTGGACCATGACTATTTTTCTTCAATTTATTATTTTTTACATTGTTATGAGAATAATTTGAAATTATGGCATGCTACAATAAACCATATTGGACAAAACCGAATGATTCGGTTAGTCAAATAAGGTTTAGTAGGCGATTTAAATAAAGTTGAATTACCTACACGAAAGTATTGCCTAAAAGGAAAAACTAGTTAGAAAATCATTCGAATAAGGAACTAAGCCAAATTTCCATTGCAGTTAGTCCATTCTGACGAATGTGGTCAAATGAATATGAGGGCAAGGCATGGGGCCTGCTGTGACGCTCGCCGAACCCAGTAAGGGCCCTCGAGGTGAATCCGCTTTAAAATTCGAGAGACTGGTTCGCGTCTTTTGATTATGAACGCCATAAGATATCATAGATGTATCCCTCCCAATAGAACATTGGGAAGCACCACCTAGCCTAATGGCACCTATAGGCACCTTTGAGGTATCATGGAGTCGCCACCCAATTCACGAGGAATTGGGAAAGATCTCTAACCTCTTATTGATCAAGACCAGAGATTGGTGTTCGGAAGTCCCCTCTTATTCATGCTTTGGTTAATTATAAACGAGTCTTTAATTTCTTAAAATTATATCTCTCATCTCACACGATTAATGCATTAAAAATAAAAGCGCATCATAAGCATTCAAAAAGCAATAAAATGAAAGTGATAAAAGAAAGCGATAAATGAAAGCGGTAAACACATAAGCACGCAATTACAAGGGAAATGGGGGCGGAATACAACCCCAATAAAAGGAGATTCAAAATGTAAACGGGGACGGAATACAATCCCCAAAATTAAATAGCATTGTCCCAAAATTAATTACAAGGGCCCAAAAAGGAAAGAACTTGAATTTAAGACATTCACACAAGATCAAAATAAGAAAAAACATACATAAAACGAGACATTATTTTAGGAACATTGGTTCCTTCGCACTTGTTCGAAACTTAGGAACATTGGTTCCTTCGCATTTATTTAAAGAGGGTTCGAAGAGTCATTTTGATTATTGAGTGAAAACCGGGATGAGTGATCCCATTTTTGGAGAAAATTGACTCTTCATTTTAATTGTGGTGTTTTTTATTGTTTGGGTAAAATGAGGGACATTGGTCCCAATTTTATTAGTAAAAATTATAATTTAATTATAGAAATATTTTTGTGATTTTTTATCGCACGCGTGCACAAATAAAATAATTATTTACAAATAACACAACATAAAGAGGGGGCATAGAAAGATCTCACCAAACCGGGGGACTCATCTATGTGTTGCGACCCAACAGGAATGCCACGGGAAAACTCACACAGTGCAACCCAAAACAAATTTCAGATAAAAATAACATCGAAAACATTAGTAAATGCTCTAATAAAATTAATTGAACAAATAATAATGAAATAATGATAACAATAACAATAATAATAATAATAATAATAATAATAATAATAATAATAATAATAATAATAATAATAATAATAATAATAATAATAATAATAGGCATGGCAAATATGGCATGATGATAAAAATGAACAATAACAATGCCAACAGTAATATCATAACACAATAAAATAAACATGCTAATAATAATAATAATAATAATAACAGACATGGCAATAATTTAACAATAATGATGATGGTAGTATAATAATAATAGTGAGCATAAAAGGACAACAGGAGCAACATAATTATAATAATAATAATAATAATAACAATAATAATAATAATAATATGGCAGTAGCACAATCAAAGTAATAATAATAATAATAATAATGCTAAACATGGCAGTAATCCAACTATCATAATAATAATAGTAATAATAATAATAATAATAATAATAATAAACATAAGAAAGGCAAGGGAAGCAAAATAATTATAATAATAACAACAATAATAATCATGGTAATAACAGTGAATATGAACACAAAAATCAAATTAAGGCAAACAAATAATATATTAATAGTGATATTAACACATTAAAATGCTAAAAATAAATAATAGATGTAGTGATAATGGCAAAAATAATATTTAACAACAATAAATAATATACAAAAAAATAAATGAGAACGACTCCAAAAATATTTACCTTCAGAATTTTTAGATCGGAAATAGGATGTCTCAATCCGTTTTCCTTGTCAATTTTTGATGACAATAATATTCGAAACAAGTGTAAAAATCTGTACTTTAAATAAATTAGTTCAAGAAAATATTTTTGGTGGAATGAATAAGCTAAGAAAAATTAATTTCTCTTACTCAAATCAAACCCAAGATTAAGTATTTTAGAGTACTAAAGACTAAAACTTGAGAAGAAAACTTAAAGATTTTTGAAGAATTTTTTTTTTTGAACAAGAAAATACTTCCTGGAGAGTGAAAAAATACTAAAAAGAAAAGCCAAAAAATTCCTTTGTAAAATGTTGCCGTCCTCCCAATAAAAAACCAAAACCTCTTATATTTTTGCCTTGGCCAAAAATAGGAAGAGAACAAAATACTTTAATTTTTAGTTAATCAAAAATAGCATGAAAAGGTGAAAAAACTGAAGAAAAATAGACTGAAAACGCTGGAAAACCAGCGAAAACGACGTGTCACGGGGCTGGGCAGATCTGCCTGCGCAGAGAGGGAGACCGCGTGCGCCAAAGAGGCGCGCAGTGAAGGACAATTGCGCGTGCACGTGTTGCCTCGGCAGCGCGTGCGTTGCGCAGGCGCGCAGCTGCCTCTGCGCGCGCTGAGCCCCTTCTCCGCGCGCGCTGCTGCACGCACGGAGACCCCTGCGTGCTGGGGGGCCTGTACTGGTCCTGGATGGATGATGTTTATCCAGATGGTTAAATAAGAACCCTGTAATGCTTTTGTCCTTTTTGTAATTAATTCTAAAATCAATGAAATCAACATTTAACCGAACTAGTTATTGCTTCTCTTATTATTTTTTTTATAGTTCGAACTTATTATATGTTTGTGGACATGCAAACATTCGCATGGATTATTCTCATAATGGTTCACATAAAAATAGCTAAACTAAAAGCGAAATCGATGAATAATTGCTCATGTAGCAATAAAGCTGATATGAGTGAAATAATGCCAAATAATTGCCAAGTGTAGACACCGGATCCTGAGGCAGTCCAGATTAGAGTTACCCAATGATGATAAGATGCCTTGTCACTGGCAAAAAGGTTGAAAGTGGTGATTTCCTGTTTAAATTTGCATTTTAGAGTGAAAAAGTAAAAAATAATAAAACATATTTTGAAAATTAGATTTGAAAAATGGGGTTTAGAAATTGTAGTATTTTTGGTTATTTTTTAATAAAAAAAAAAATTTCCAAGCGTCGGCGCCTTGCGGCAGCGCGCAGCGCATGTGGGTGCTGCGAGGCGCTGCGGTGCGCGAAGCGCGCTCGCCTAGCGTGCGCTACGGATGCCCGTCGGGCGCGTCGACTGGCGTCCGTAGCCCCTGTCCGTTGCAAAATGGTCATTTTCGCCCTAAAACTGATTTTTTCCGTTTTTTCACAAAATTCTATTTTTTATCACTTTTTTAAGGAATTTTCAGGTTTTTTTCACTTTTTAAAATTTAAAATAGATAATATCTGATTTTTTTAGGTTTTATCCCTTAGATTATTTTTATTTTCTTCATATAAAAAGAATAAGATAAAAAATGAAAAAGGGGGGATTTTTTAGGATTTTTATTTTTTACGTTTTCTTTTCTTCTTCCTCTCAATTTCTCTTTAAAAATTTCAAATTTTTTTTCCACCAAAAAGAACAAAAATTCAGTTCATCTTTCATTTTTTTTCCAACATAATTTCTTCTAAACATATATTTGGAAAGAGTTTTATTGTTTGATTTAATTTTAAGACAAATACAACAATTATTTGCTCTCAAAATTTCTTTTTTCTTTTTTATTTGTGTTCAATTAAATTTTTTTCATTAATTTTCTTTTGAGTTTCTTTTTGATGGAAAATTAAGTTTAATACAAACAAAATAAATGTTTGTTATCAAAATCTAATTTTTTATTTGATTTTCTAAAATAAGACTTTTAATCATTTTTTTTTTTAGACAAACAAAATCATTATTTGTTCTTGAAAATATTTTTCTTTATTTTAATCAATAAAAATCATTTTTTTGATCAATATTATTTCTTTAGGCAAAGAAATCAATTCTTTGTTCTAAAAGAATTTTGCTCATTTTTCAATCTTTTTCGGAATAAAATTCCAACATTATCGTATTTAACTCTAATCTTGCACACCACAGACAAGAAAATCAATATCATTTTTACTTTCATCGAATCCGAAACTCTGAGAGTAAACATTCTGGGCTCAATCTTTCTCTTTTATTATTTTTGTTCATATTTAATTTATTCATGTATATTTTTATTATCTTCATTTATTTATGTATTTTATTTATTTTGTATTTGTTTTATTTAATATGTTCATATATTATTTTATTTCTTGTTCACATAAATATTGATTTCTTATTATTTTTAATATGTAATTAATTTATTTTTGCTTTAATTTCTCATTATTTTTAACATGTAATTAAATTAATTCATTTTGATTGATGTTTTTGCCATGTAAATGATTTTTATCATTTGTGAACATATTTAATTAATCATGTCATTCATTTAATTATTTTCATCGTTCTCTTATTCATTTTTATCATTCTTTTATCATTGTTATTAGTATTTATTTATTATTGTTTATTTATTTATTCATTTTCATTTTTCATTATTATCATGTTCATATTTTTACATATTAATTCATTAACATGTTATATTTTATTCCAATTACATCCTTTAATCAATTTGTCATTCATAACACATTTTTCTCATTTATTTTAAACTGTTAACATGTTAATTCATTTGTCATTTTGATATCACTTTATTTTATCATTTATTATATTTTTGATTCAATTACTAACATCATTTTATTTGTGTTGTATTTTTATTTCACATCCTATTTTTTTCTTCTTAGGCATTTTTTGCGAGCACGCGAGAAGATCCAGAAGGCTCGTTTGGGGTTAAATATTTATTTGCTTTATTTGTAATCTTTTATTCATTTGGATTTTTTATTTATTTTGTTATGTAATTTTCCTATAAAATTGTTTATTTTAGGCGCTAGAAAGAAAATCACCAAACCGTTTTTTTATTAATTAACTTGGAATCTTTCCTAATAAAAATGGGACCAATATCTTAATTTTCTCCAAAACAAAATCATCACATCAAAATTATTTCATAATAAATATGCATGCGAGGACCAATGTCCTCATCATTAATGAATATCCCGATTTATGCATGATTTGTATTTTATTTACAATGGTGGTTGTATTCCGCCCCTAGTTTTGTTGTATTTACTTTCATGTGCTTTACTTTGATTATATTTTATTTATCGCTTTTCCTTAAGTGGACAACCTGCGCTTTAATTAACTGCATTAAAATGAATGAGAAATGGGATGGAACTCTAAATTCAAAGCTCAATTATAAACTTAACCAAGGTATGAATAAATGGAAAGTTCCGAACCCACTCTGGTCTTAGGCTCAACAAGGTAAGAGAACCATTTCAATGTTTCATTGGGATGGGACCTCCAAAATATCTCTTGTGGCCCATCAAAAGGCCCAACTCGAATAATTCTAGGCTCCACAAGGTTAGAGAGTCATCCCAATGTTCTATTGGGGTGATATCTCCAAGATCCCTTTGGTTTGCCCAAAATGGATATATATGCGCCGTCTTAGGCTCACCGAAGCTAGACGACCTTTCCCAATATTCTATTGGGTGGCGACTCTAAGAAACCTCCTTGTTGCCCAACATAGACGCACTTGTAATTTGTTATAAGTTTTAATGAACCTCTCTCGAAAGCTTTAAAAGCGGGTCTTCGAGGCGCCCCGGGGTTCGGCGCGCGTCACACCAAGTATATATGCATTGCTCACACAACCTTCAGGATAATTGTTTTAAATGGCAATTTAATCGAATTGATAAAAAATAAATGCTTAAAATAGTGAAACTGCTAGACTAAGCAAAAGAACGAAATAAATGGAATAAATGCTCAAATGGCGATGTAGCCGAACTAAGCAATTAATAATGAATAAGTACTTGAATGGCGATAATGTCAAACCGAGTTATCAAAATAGCTTTTGAATAAAGACATCTTTATTAATATTTTTGCTAATACAATTGCTTGAATGGCAATATAGCTGAACTAAGCGATACATAATCTAAACAGAACTAAATGCTTGAATGGCGATACTACTGAATTTGAGCGATTAAAATGAAACTAAGTGCTCGAATGGCTAAACTGCTGAACTTGAGCGATAAGCTACTAGTAATATGACTTCAGATTGGAGATGTTCCATGAATGAAGGAGTAACTTCCTAAAGAGATCCTTTAGTTTGTAGGCTCCACCCTTGACCTCGTGCACTAAGTAAGGACCTTCCCAATTTGGGTTGAGTTTTTCCACTCCAGCAATTGTTTGTTTTGCGATGACCCTCTTAAGGACGAGTTGTCCAACTCAAAAGGACCTCGGTTTCAATTTTCGGTCATGATAAGATGACATGCGCTGCTTATATATTGCGGATTGAAGTTGGGCAGACTCTCTTAGTTTTTCCAACTTGTCCAAGCGATATAATAAAATTGCCTCGTTCATGGAATGACTGCTTCAACCACGTATGTGAGCGAAAAGGGAGTAACGCCTATTACAGCTCGGGGGGAAATTCAATATGCCCATAACACATTATCCAACTCATCTATCCAAAAGCACTTTGCATCATTAAGCTTCTTCTTGAGCCCGACCAAAATAGTCTGGTTAGTTACTTCAGTCATGCTATTAGATTGCGGATGGTACATTGAAGTAAAGAAAAGTTGGATTTTTAATTTCGCATAATAATTCTTAAAGGATGAACAGTCAAACTATTTGCCATTGTCAGTAATGATGGTGTGTGGGATTTCGAATTTTGTGATTATAGACTTTCAGAAGAACTTGATTATATTTGTAGGTGTGATAGTAGCCAAGGGCTCTGCTTCAACCCACTTCGTAAAGTGATCAACTGTAACAACTAAAAACTTCTACTACCCAGTGGCTAATGGGAAAGGGCCAAAAATATCAATACCCCACTTCGCAAATGGGCAATTGGTAGGTCGACTTCTGATGCACTATGTTATCGAACCGTTAGCATTTATTACATTTTTGAACAAGTTCCTTGACATCTTTTTCCATCCTGAGCCAGTAATAACCTTGCAACAAGGCTTTTCGAGCTATGGTGTATGGGATTTTGAATTTTGTGATGATAGACTTTTGGAAGAACTTGATTATATTTGCAGGTGTGATAATAGCCAAGGGCTCTGCTTCAACCCATTTTATAAAGTGATCAACAGTAACAACTAAAAACTTTCGCTGCCCAGTGGCTAATGGGAAATGGCCGAGAATATCAATACCCTACTTAGAAAATGGCCAAGGGCTATGGATGGGCAATTGGTGGGTTGACTTCTGATGCACTATGTTACCGAATCGTTATCATTTATTACATTTTTGAACAAGTTCCTTAACATTTTTTTCCATCCTGGGCCAGTAATAACCTTGCAACAGGGCTTTCCGAGCTGTGGTCTATGTGCCTTCATGCGCCCCACAAATGCCCTCATGTATTTCTCTAAGCATATAGTTGCCTTCTTCTGTGCTTAAGCAAAATGTCCAAGGATGTGAGAAAGACTGCCGATATAACTTGTCATCTAAGATGGCATAGCGACTGGACTATTAACAATCTTCTAAGCTTGAGTTTGATTATCAGGAAGGCTCTTGTGTTTAAATACTGGTAAATGGGCAATCGCTAGCCGTCCATTGTCTACTGCAGTTGAACTGTGTAGGTCTTATAAGTTGGTGTGGAGAGTATTGACCATTCTATGTCTGCAGTACATATTGTGCTTTGAAGCGAGGCCTGCATGGTTAAGGCCTCTGCCTTATGGTTCTCTGCCTGATGTATCTAGTGAATTGACCATACACCTCCATTTTTTTCCAATTGAGACAGGTAGCAACCAGCTTTTTGTACCGGATCATTGTGTATTCTTTAGCTTCTAATTTACCAAGCAACTGGCTGACAACTAGCTGTGAGTCAGAAAAAATAGCCAAAGAATCTGGTTTTACCTCTATAGCGAGCTACAGTTCATAATAAAGAACCTCGTACTCCACGACATTGTTGGAAGCGGGAAATGCTATATGGGCCATACCTTTTATCAATATTTTCCCTGGCTCGATGAGAACCACTCCGACCCCAGCACCTTCTAATGAGGTGTAAGGCCCTGAATTGCACCTTAGTCATTTTGAGGCATGATTAGGGTATTTTTAAAATTGAATTTGTATGTTTAAGTATTTATCGGGTTATAAAGAGCGTAATTGGGATTAAATTAATATATGTAGTAGATTTGTAATATATTAAATTGAGTTTGTATATATAAAATTTTAACTGAGGGATTATATTGCATAAAAGAAGATTAATTATATCAAATTGAATTAAGGAAAAAGATTGAGGGACTTAATGGATGTTCTTCAGCATATAAATATAAGCATGCACAATTATAGGATGACATCTAGCAGTTGAGTGGCAATTATCTGTAAACTTAATTCTCCGTGGAATTAAGGCAGAATTGGTAGATTTCCATCCTTTCTCTTTTTAATTCACATCTGAAATTCAGTTTTAAAAAAAAAATAGTAGAGATTATACATGCTGAGCATAGATTTTAAAACCCAAGTGTCAATAGTAAATTAAGTTTTTCTCTTTCTCATCCTCTTTTTCTTCTGTTTTCTTGGATGGGTTAGAATTTTGTAAATTTATTCAAGTAGTTTATAATATGAGATGTTTGTGTGGATTAGCTGAAGAAGAGAATAGTAAAGCAAAGAAAGGGAAGGAGAAAGCTGTCAATTGAGTGTCGAGTCTAAGTTTAAAGAAGTGGCTAGTTTGGGATTTAACGTTTATTAGTTAATGCATGTTAATTATAATTGGATTGAATTGTGGTTTGTAAGAGGAGTTTATAATAGTTTGTTTTGTATTAGAAAACATACTTGAGTTGGGTTTATAGATTTGAAAGATGTTATAGATTGGGTTGAGTATATTCTGTTTTGAATTTCTTGAAATTGGTTCTGTAATTGGTTATAATTTGGCCTTTAATTACTTAAATGAAGTGATTTGGTTGTTAATAAATTAGAAAGAAAATGTATGAATAATTGTATTGGAATTTTGCAGATTTTCGCAGAACAACAGGGTCATATGGTGGTAAGACAGTCCTGATCACCGTGCAATCGAACTCTGGGAAGGAAATTATGGATTTTTTATGATCCATATAGTGGCCAGGTTTTTCTAACCACCGTGCTCTGACCCTCATAGCGGGTAGAATGTCCTCCCCACCGTGTAAAATGCTTCTGTTTTTTTAAGTCTAATTATGTTATGCCACACAGTGGTCAGGATTTCCTAACCACCGCGTGACTTCTAAAAATCATGATTAAATAGATGTAAACATTGATAATTATATTCTAATATAAACTAATATGATTGTGATATTTGTCTATTATTATTAATTGATATATATTGAATTAATTTATTGATATTGCACAAATTTATGATTTAAGATTATTTATTCAATTCAATATTCTTTAAAATTATATGCTAAGTGTTCATTAATTAGAAAAAATGATTGTAAGATAAATATTATATGTATGTGATAATAAAAAAAATTAATGAACGGATATTTACTCTAGCCTGAATTGTATGGAGTCATGAATAAACAGGCATGCCTGTAAGAGTTAGTGTTTGTAGCTGCTAGAGTTGACACCTAAATGGTGTCTAGAGTTTTGATACTTGTTTGGTTTCTAGTGAATTGAGACTGTTGTGTCTCTAGTGTTTGATACCATTTATGGTATCTAGTGTTCCCGTTATCAATTTCTATTATTAATTCAGGCAATATATGAGCAATTAATTGTAATGAATTATTAAGTTATTATCTTAAAATGTTTATTGATTATCGAATTAGTAATGCTTAATGATTATTAGTGCTATTTAAATACTTGTGTTATTAAAGAAGCGAGATGAACATTATCGATTATACAATTTGATATATTTCCAATGTATTTTTACTATTAAATTCATGACTTCGTTTACGAGTATATTTGTTTTGATGTATCCTCGATGAGTCATCGTTCAACACGGGTATTTTTTCCATGTAGGTAATACAGGGTAGGATCGAGAAGGATTTTTTTTTTTAAGTTCACATCTGCAGGCCACTAGGGAGGATTCTTTTTGATATAGTATTTTGGATATGTATAGTTAAAATGATATACTATTTGCAAAGCAAGTAAGATGTAATGATATGATGCCATTTTGTAATGTTTATAAAAATGTATTTTTTGTAATCTTTTAGGAATATGTAAAGTGACTTAGTTTATCAGTAAGGCTATATACATATAAACAAAATATTATTTTATTATAGCTAAAATGATTTGAGAAGTTTAATACGTATGGTAATTTAATGAGATCTATTTAATAATTATCAATTAATAATAAAAGATAATCAGGTATAGAACGTGCAGCACCCTCGTATCCTCCTAGAGAGTATAGGGATCTTACATGAGGATGCTCCATCCACAACAAACTCCAACAATGAGTATCCGACTCTAGAGGTGGGGCGTGCAGCTCAGCTACGAAGTCAGCTAAAATTTGGGCCTTTATGGCAAAGCGAGCTTTATGCCAAACATCAAATTCTCCCCACCAAGCTGCCCATTCAGTAGGCCTTTCGGATGCTTTTGGCCTCTTGAGCACTTTTCTAAGGTTACTGCATGGGCTTAAAAAGAGGGCCAAAGCCTGATAGCCGATGTGACCAGCGCTAGAGCTAGCTGTTTCAATATGGGATATTTCAGTTCGTCACCCCTCATGACTTTGCTAGTATAATAAATAGGGAATTGCTGACCATCTTCTTCCTGTAATAAAACTGAACCGATGGCTCCATGTGAGACCACCAAATACATATTCAATATTTCACCCATTTGAGGTATACTTAGAAATGGTGGTGTGCTAAGGAACTACTTTAGTTCTTCAAAGGCTTACTGACACTCAGGGGTCCATTCGAAATTCTTCAAAATTTTTAAAGCCTTGTAAAATGGAAGACATCGTTTAGCCAAACAAGAGATAAACCTGCCAAGAGCTGTTACCTTTCCGTTGAGCTTTTGGACTTCTTTGATTAATTTTGGTGGTTCCATCTCTAGGATGGCTTGGATCTTTGCTAGGTTGGCTTCTATCCCTGTCTTAGAGATCATAAACCCCAGGAACTTTCTTGATTGTACACTGAAAGTGAACTTTTCAGGGTTGAGTTTGAGATCAAATTTTTTGAGTTGAGAAAGTTTCTGCAAGTTCAGTTGGTAAGTCTTTTGATGTCTTGCTCTTAACTATCATGTTATCCATGTAGATTTTCATATTTCTTCTGAGCTAGTGGGCGAAGTGTAACAGCCCGAAAGTGACCCTAGTAGTTTTGAGTATGATTAGAGTAGTTAAGTGAGGTTAATTAAGGGTTTATAGTTTCAGATTAAATTGAAATTGGAAATTTAGGGACCTAATTGCATGAAATAAAATAGTGTGGTGACTAAAATGTAATTTTGAATGATTAGTGTTAACTGGAGGATTAGATTAATTAAACTATATTAATTAATGTTAAGTATGAAGATAGTGGAGTCCGAGTGTCAAAATAAAATAGTCCACCTATCACTTGAAGAGTTTGTGTGTAGACACCTTGCATTTGCACGCATTTAAATGGATTTTGGAGAGAGAGTGAGTGGCAAAATCTGTCTTTTGCTCTTCTTTGGTTCAGCCATTTCGTTCATTTTCTGCATTCTTCTTCTTGCCTCTTATCCTTCTTCATCTCCTCCTTATTCCTTTATTCTCTTCATTGTTTGTTAAGACTAGAGTTGCATTGATTAGAGAGATCAAGTGATAGGTTAGGTCCACGTAAGGTAAGCTTAAGTCAAGTGTTCTTCTTCTTTCTTCTTCTTGATTTGGATTTCAATTCATAGTTGTAACTCAGTTTTGCATGTGTATGTTATATTGTTTGTAAGTTGGAGAAGCTAGTAGGAAAGCTAAGGGAAAGAAGAAGGTCACCTAGCTTGTGAAAGTTGGAGGAGTGCTTCAAGAGGTTTGGGATTTTACTTGTACTTTATGTAGATTTGTATGTGTAGATTATTTAGGAAAAATGTGGGAAATGAAGGGTTCAATAGCTCTTCTAATTAATGGATTGAAATTGGGATAATATGATGTATTGATGAAGCCTTATTGCCAATTAAATTGTGATGTGTTTGATTGTCTGCATGATGATGTGTAATTGCTTAGTTATGGTTATTGATAAGCTAATTCTATATGTAATTATGAGATAAGAGCATTTGACTAGCTGTAAATGCATGTGGTTGGTATGAATTATGTCGATGATTTGCTTGGAATGAATGTAAATTGAGTAGTGTGTATAGTGTTGATAGAGGTATGTGTAATTGTAACTTTGAGTTGAGATTTGTGTTCTGTCAAGAGCGCGAAAAGAGACGCGAGCGCGATAGTAGTACTTGTGGTGTTCTGTCGCGTGCGCGAGCTATGCTGCGAGCGTGACAGAAGAGTTATCCCTGGTCTGTCGCGAGCGCAACATTGCTGGAATTTTCCAAATGCGAATCTTTTACTTTATTCCTTATGAACTATATTATGTAACCTATAAATATCTATGTACATGGGATTGATAAGTGTATTTATACATGTGAACAATGATGTTTGGTTCATGAATGATTTTACATAAAGTGATGATGAATGTATGTATTTACATGAACATTAAATGAGATAATTGATTAATAGCCTGTAATCGAGTCGTGGATAGATAAGGATGCTTATAAGAGTTAGTGTTCACAGCTGCTAGTGGGGCCCATTTAGGTCTAGTGTGGGTACCTAATCGGTATCTAGTGTTCTGAGATTTCAATATCTCTAGTGTTAATATCGTTTTCTCTAATAATCTAATGATCGATACCCGAGTGGTATTTACTGTACCCGTTATCCACTACTGTATAGGTTCAGGTTATATTAAGTTGTTATTACATTTGACTGATTATAGTAGTGTATTACCTGTTGTTTATTGCTAAGAGATAGTACCATTTCTGATTACATTGTATGTTAATGACTTAGTGATATGAAATATGGAATAATGAATATTTGTTTATGATTTAATTATAGTGTATATTGCTATTATTTGTTAAAGCATGATTTATCTGTATTAGTCCATTGTATGTTATATCCCCACTGAGCCATAGCTCAGCATGGGTGTTTATCTCCCCATGTAGGTTTATAGTGTGAAGCTTGAGTTTTGTGTGGAACGTCTGCTGGCCAGTAGAGGGAGTCGTGAAGTCTTCTAGTTAGGTTAATCTTTTGTATTATAAAGAAATGTTCTTATTTTGATATAGTATGATTATGTGTATATACCTTCTATTTTCGTTGTACTTAAAAGATGTAAACTCTAGTTAGTTAATGATAATCTTTCTTGTTAAGTAATGTTTTAAGGCTTTTCTTTTATAGCATTTATGTTTATAGTTATGTTAGTGTTGCGTAGCACTCCCTTGTCCTCCCAAGGGGCATTGGGGTGTTACACGAAGAGTTTATTCATCAGCCTTTAATAAATAGTACTTGCATTCTTAAACCCGAAAGGCATGACTTTGTAATAGTAAGTGGCTCGGTGAGTGATGAATGCGGTCTTTTCTTCATCTATTTAATTCATTGGGATCTGCTAATAGCCAGCAGAGGCATCTAGAAAGGCAAACTCTTCAAATCCAGCCGTGGAGTTAACTAAAAGGTTGATATTGGGCATTGCGTAGTTGTCTTTGGGGCAAGTCTTGTTTAAATCAGTGAAGTCAACATACATTCTCCATTTTCCATTGGCTTTTTTTTTCACCAGGACTACATTTGACAACCAGTCCAAGTATAAGACTTCTCGTATGAACCCATTTTTCAACAAATATCTGTCTCATCTGCCATTATCAGTTGCTGCTCGGGAGCATGATTTTACTTCTTCTGTTTAACAAGTTTATAATCAGGTTAAATATTAAGTGAATGGCACATTACTTCGAAAGATATGCCTTTAATATCTGAAGGCTACTAGGCGAACATATCAACGAATTTTGTGAGTACTGCAATGAGTGCATCTCTTTCAGATCCTGCTTTATTGAAAGCAATTTTGATCATTTTGCTTGGTGCGAGCTCAACCTCTTGTAGTGAGTCCAGCGGGTCAGCTCTTTGAGCTAAATTGGTTGGAACATCTAATGTAACCAGTGGAAGTGCTTGGTTTGGTTCCTTCAATATGGTGAGATAAGCCTTCTGTGCTACCTTTTGATTGCCTAAAAGTACTGTGATGCCTTCTAAAGTTGGGATTTTAGGCAACAATTTGTGCATAGAAATGTATGCGTCCACCATATTCAACAAAGGTCGCCTAAAAATGGCATTGTAAGCTAGGGGTATGTCTACCACCATGAAACAACTTGTGCATGTTTAGACAATTGCATCATCTCCGAGCTATAGAGCCAGGGTAATAGACCTTTCTACTTTGACCAGCTGTTTGAATAACCCAATGAGCGGTATTGACACTAACTCTATGATGTTAGTAGACATTCCTAACGCCTTGTACGTTTGGAAGGTCATAAGATTGACCGCACTTCCTGTATCTACTAAAATTCATTAGACTAAATAGTTTTGAATAAGAGCTTTTATTACCAAGGAGTTAGTATGCGATTGGCAAACATGAGTACCATCAACCTCAAAGAATTGCATATCATAACTGGAAACTGGCGG
This sequence comes from Excoecaria cochinchinensis, assembly GCA_947683425.1. Lineage (NCBI taxonomy): Eukaryota > Viridiplantae > Streptophyta > Magnoliopsida > Malpighiales > Euphorbiaceae > Excoecaria > Excoecaria cochinchinensis. The sequence continues at coordinate 2,241,121 of CANTUQ010000083.1, forward strand.
ACGAGATCACAAGGAGAACACTTTTTTGGCTTTTCGCTTTTTAAAGTCATCAAAAACATCATAAAGTTTGCCTCCTGCAATAACATGGGTAACCCTGATTAAAACCTTCTTGCTTGAGCTGATGTGGACATCGGGTCCAGAGATAGCTCAAATCAGGGTTACCTAATGATGAAATTAAAAATCTGTTAACAGGCAAAAAGGTTGGAAGTGATGGTTACTTGTCAAAATTGCTTTTTAAAAAATAAAAAATATTAAAAAAATAAAAAAAAAAAGATTAGAAGTGATAGTGTTCTTGTGAAAATTGCTTAAAAAAAATTCGGAAGCTTGTAGCCGCCAGCACGCGAGGGGAGGAGCCCCTTGCATGCCAGGTGCACACTGAAGTGCGGCCAAGCAGCCCCTTACCACTCACAAGCTGTAGAACGCCATTTTCGGCCAAAAATCGGGATTTTTGTGTAAAAATTGATTTTTTATCCTTTTTTTCTAGGATTTTCAAGGGTTTTCCAATTTTTAAACTAAAATAAGGAAGAATTTGATTAAAATACAAATTCTTTTCCTTAATGAACTAGATTTTTTCTCTAAAAACATATAAATAGAAAAGAAAAGAAAGAGAAAGGGGAGAGAGATTTTTAGTTGCAATTTTTTCTTTTCTTCTTGAGAAAAAATTCTGATTTTTTAATTCTTCTTCTTATTCAATAAAATTTATTCTAAAAAATTTTAGATTGAATTTTTCTTGATGGAAGCTTGATTTTGAGAGAAAGAAAATAATTATTTGCTCTTGATATCCAAATTTTTCATTTGTTATTTTTTAAGCAAGCTTTTTTTCAATTATTTTTTTAGAGAGAAAATTTAGATTTTTCTTATATTTTTTATTTAATTCTCGCGGATTTTGATAAAAAAAATCGTTCATTTTCTTCCCTTCATTAAATCCGAATTTTAAGGGTAAATATTTTGGGATTGATCTTACGTTTTTATTTTTGTTTATTATATTTTTTTTATTTATAGTCAATTAATCACCATGTATATTTTTTTTTATCTATTATGTATTTATTTATTTGATGTGATTTTGTTATTTTGTTTTCCCTTTTACTTCATTTTCTTTTTTATTTTATTTAGTTATTTATCCAATTGTTTATACATTTGTTTCGTTTAACTTGATTTTCTATTATTATTATTATTATTATTATTATTATTATTATTATTGTTGTTGTTGTTGTTGTTGTTGTTGTTATTTAGTTATTTTTGCATGTCATTTACACATTTTTACATGATTTTACGTGAACTTTGCATATGTGGCTTTATTTATTTCTTTTGGTCATCCACTGTTGAATTTTTTATGCCTTTATTTTATTTGTTAGTTCATTCATTTACCTTCTTCTGTACTAATATTATTATCATTATTATTGCTAATTTTATACTGATATTATTTGCTATTTCTATCATTTATCATCATCACCATCATCATCATCACCATCATCATTATTATTGTTGTTGCTGTTGTGGTGGTGGTTGTTTTGTCATATTATTTCATCATATTATATTATTTTTGCATGGCTAGTTTGTATGGTCTTTAACCATTTTTGCATGTACATTGTTCATGTGTTCTATTTGTTTCATTAATGCATTTTATTTTATTTATTTTATTTTCTACTTGTTTATTATATTTTACTTTATTATTTCTTCATATTTTTCATGTAATTTTTTTTACACTTATTTCTTTTTACTTTATATATTTATTTTTATGGTATTACTAATTATTTATTTCCTTATAATTTTATTTATTTATTTTCGTTGTATTACTGACTATTTGTCTCTTCTTACTTTGTCAATTTAATAAATCCATGTATGTGAGTGTTTCCTATCGAATGGAGATTTGGAGGCTAGGATATGCGAAATTAGTAATTTCTTTTTGTACTTTCTTTATTTTATTTTGCTATTATTTTGGTTTGGATTTATTTTAATAAAGGATTTTATATGCACACTAACATCAAAATTCACATAAAGATTTTGTACAATAATTAATTGAGTTCTTAATAAAATAAGATCAATATCTTAATTTTCAGCTAATAAAATGTCATCTCAAAAGGAGAGCTGATTTTCAATGGGATCACTCATCCCAATTTTTCTTAAATAACATCAAAATAACTCTTCATTTTTAAGTGTGCACGAGAAAACCAATGTTTTCATCTCGAATAAATGCCCCGTTTCATGGATGAATTTTTTATTTTAATTTTGTATTTTGGCGAATTGTATTTTTGTCCCACATTTTCATCTTGTAATTTATTTTTGTAGTTTATTTTTATTTTATTTATTTATCGCTTTTTACCGTTTTTTCTCGATACTTGATATGTGCTTTAAATAAATTGCATGATGTATGAGAAGAGAGATTGAAAAATTAATTATGAAAAACTCATTTATAATTAACTAAGTCATTAATAAGAGTGAAGTTCTAAATCTTTCTTTAGTTTACACCCCGAGGTTAGACAAACTTTTTCAATTTTTTAGAAATTGGGTGGCGATTCCAAAATACCTCAAAGGTACCTAAAGATTTCATGTGATTAAATGAACTTTCCTAATATTTTATTGGATAGGGATTCCAAAATATCTCGTGTTACCCAAGATTTAGATGCGAACCTTTCTGGACCCTAAAAATAGGCCTTCTGGAAACAACACGGGTTCGGCGCGCGTCACAGCTGGCTTTGTTCTTGTCTTGTTGCTGAGGTAATAGAGATCGGTCTTTACTATTCTTGTCTCTATCCTTTATAAATTAAGCAAGCTTGCCCTTCCGAATTAAGAATTCAATTTCTCTTTTGCGCTATTTACATTTATTCATTTCATGCCCTTTATCCCTGTGAAAAGAATAGTGAAGGCTCTGGTCTCTATTGGGGTTTCCCTCATGGGTCATGGCTAGTTAACTTGAGCATTTTCCTTTAACCATGCCAAGATTTGGGACCTCATGGCATTTAAGGGTGTTCACCCATCTTGGTTCTAGTCTCCTAAGTGTGGGGTAGGAACAACAAAAGCCCGATCAGAGCCACCTAACCCTCTATTTCTGGGGTCGCTCCATCCCGCGTTATTTCTCTTATAGCCTGTTCTACTCAAGTCTCTACTCGTGTCCCTGTATTGAGAGTTATATTGAAGTCGGTGAGCTTCATCCATTCTAATGTACTTATGCGCCCGTGATATGAGCTCGGTAAAATCATTAAGTGGCTTTTTGCTTAGCGAATCAATAAAGTCTTAGCACTTAGTATTGTATATTAGAGCATTGATGGCCACTTCTAGGTTTAGGTTCTAGATGTCCATCGCAACAATATTGAACCTTTCCACATAAGTTCATAAGGGCTCACCTTTCTCCTGTTGGACCTAGTTAATGTCAGCTAAAAATCTTCTTGGGAGTGAAATCCTCAGTGGTGTGCACAAGTATGGTATGATAGAATTGATCCAGATGAGCTCGGGGGTCGGTGTTACCATTGTATTTGGGCCAATTTAGCAATCGTATTTTGGGGAAGCGAGTGTCCAGAATCTCCTTAGACAAGGGCGATCTAAAACTACTTTGATATTGTAGGGTGTTTCGATTTTGAAATTTCTGCATTTGCTCCTCAAAAAGCCTTTTAAACTGCTTAGCTATTAGGGTTATGGTCGAGCTTGGAGTTAGTATAGTAGGTAAGGATGGAGAAGCAGGTATGGAAGTCGGAGGAGGAGGTGTCTGAGCGGCCTTGGCAGATAGGGGCATTAAGACAGCTTGGGCAGTTTATGGGGTGAAACCAGGAATGTAACACCCCGATTTAGATCCTAGTAGGATTTATGAAATTAATTGCATGATTAAGGGAATAAGTATATTTTGTTAAAGGATAATTGGGTTATTTAAGGGTGAAATTGGAAGAGAAAATAAGTTATAGAGAGAGAATTTTTATTAGTGAGTAAAGGAGTTTTAGCCAATGACCTAAAAGATTTTTGGCAAAGATATTTTATTTTTAGCCAATAAGAGTTTGATACCTAGAATTGGTAGGTGAGGAGCATTAATGATAGAAAAGAAAGAATAGAAGAGAGAGAATGGGAAAAATTAGATTTTGGTTTTTGTTTCCCATTTCTCTCATCTTCCTCACGTGTCTCTCTCTTCTTCTTCTTCCTTGTTCTTCGTTTTCTGCTCCTTGCTTCTTCTCCTTTGGTGTTCTTCAAGAGTTTATTTTGGGTTTGTAAGGTAAGCGATTGGATTTTCATTTATGATTTTCAGTTCTTCTTCTTTTTCTTCTTTTTCTTCTTCTCCTTTCGGTTTTGAAGTGGTATTTGGCTATTTGGGGTTTGGATTATGAGTTGTTTGGTTTGTTTTGTGTAAGAATTGGTGACCAAGAGTAAGAGTAAGGGCAAGGAGAATGTTGGACCTTAAAGAGTTTAGGTTTTTGAAGTTTCATAGAGGTTTGGGAGTTTGTGTTTATTGTTGTGTTTGTTTTGAATCTTTGAATTTCTGAAAATTTTGTGTTAATGGGCATGTTTATGTGTACAGTTTAGTGGCTAATTGGTGTAATGGTGAGTAAATTTTGGAATGGCTTTAGTGTTTGAACATGAGTATGGCTCTTAATATTTATAACTAATTTAAGTGTGATTTTAGATTATTTGATTATTTTGTTTAATTGTGAATTGATGGATTTTATGAGTATATTATGTTATTAGCATGATTTTGAGCATATTTTGAAAGTAATTGTTGAGTAAATTGTAGTTGTTTGCTTGAATGTTTAGTTTTAGAAGTTGGGTTGTGAGGGAGGAGCTATTGAGTTCAGAATTGCTGGGAATCCCGACTCTGTCGCGAGCGCGACAGGGTGCGTGATGGCCGAGCTCCCGCAGAGGTGCTCTCTGTCGCGAACGCGACAGAGAGCTCGGTAAGCCGAGCGTCTATCGGGCCGTGCTTCGTTGCGAGCGCACCTTCGTGCGCAAGTGTGACGGGGAACCACCCGCCCTCTGTCGCGAGCGCGACAAAGGCCTCCAATTTGCCTTTTGCGAGCGCCAAGCTTGTCGCGAGTTTGACTTGGGGCAAGCTTCGCCTCTGTCTCGAGCGCAACCTGCCCTGTTCTTCAAGTGTGTTTTTATCCTTACCCCTTTGCATGGTTTCTCACTTTATATTGGTATATGTTTTGATATATGAGCTTTAGTGCATTAAACTAGTTATGTCTTATTTGATTTATGCATGGATTGTTCGGATACTCGGTTAAGTGTAAAGTTGTGACTTTTGAGTCGAGTTGTAAGTTAAGCCTGAATGGTCATAGTAGTGGATAGATAGTGTAACACCCTGATTAGGACACTAGTAGAAATTATAAGGTTTTGCTTTAGAAGAAGGGTATAATTGTAATAGTCTAAGTGAGAATTGGGATTAATAAGGACTAAATTGATAGAAGAATAAAAGAATTAAGAGAAAGATTTTGGTTTAGTGATTAATTGGATATTAACCAAGGACTTAAGGGAAATTATATAAGGATTTAAAAGATTGAGCCAATAGGATTTTGACACATGGACTGGTAAGTAGGAAGCATTTAATGAGAAAGAAGAAAAGGAAGAGAAAGGGGAAAAGAGAGGCAGATTCTTGGTTGTTCCCGTTCCCTCTCTCTTTCCTGTAAGAAAGCTTCTTTTCTTCTTCTTCTTCTTCTTCTTGCTCTTCTCTCCTTATTGTCATCAAGAGTTTATTTTGGATTGGTAAGCTAAGTGGGTGGATTTAAGGTTATGATTTCAGTTCTTCTCTTTCTCCTTCTGGTTTTGATGTGGTTTTTGGGTTTGGATTATGAATTGTTTGAGTTATTTTGTGCAAGAATTGGTGATCAAGAAGAAGGACAAGAGTAAAGAGAAAGTGGATCCTCAAAGTGAGAGTGGTTATGAAGCTGCAATTTTTGAAGGTTTGGGAGTTATGAGCTTTTGATGTGTTTTGTGATTTTTGTCTAATTCTGAAAATATTGAATTGTTAGATGTGTTTTCATGCATGTTAGAGTTGAGTTTTGAGTGTATATTTATATGTTAGAAGTAATTTTGGTATATGATTATTGATAATGGATTTGTGTAGATATTAGAGTTAAAGCTGGGTTTGATTATTTGGTTGAGCTTTGTTTGTTTAATTAATTGTTTTAATTAGTGTTCATTTTGTTAATATGCTTTTGATCATGACTTTGAGGCATTTGATGCATGGATTGAACTTATATGCATGATTATAGATGGTTGTTTGAGATAGAAGTGGAGATTGGTATGTTAACATGCTTGTTTCTGCAAAATCTGGGTAGGGATGATTTACACGGCGGTAAGGGATCCCCATACCGCCATGTGATTGCATTCTGGATTGGTGATTTTGCTGGTTCGTCGAGCCACACGGCGGTAAGGATGTCCCATACCGCCGTGTAATTGCTCTCTGGATATGTTCAGTTTTCTAGCTTGGCATGTTACACGGCGGTCAGGATTTTCTTGACCACCGTGTAAGATGTCTTACATAGCGGTAAGGATTTATCATACCGCCATGTAAGCCCTATTTTTCCCAAATGTTTTCTTTTGAATCTCTTGCATGATTTCTCTCACTTGATCCATATTTGAACATGCATTTGTTGAATCATTTCTTATTAATATAAGTTATATGTTCATGATTTATATGTCTATGCATTTGATTGATAAATATGTATACATGGAATAAGTGGTTAAGTTTGGGTTATACTCTAATGTGTGGCAATGTTTTAGAATCATATGCTTGTTCAAAGGAGTGGTTTTTATATGAAATGTATTGCTATCCTTTGAATGTGATCTTTTACATGAGAATGCTATATATTTGAGCTGGGATATACCCTTATATGTATTGAGATATGATGCTTATATAAGTATGCGTGTATATGAATAATGTTTATATGACTTGAATAGAGTCGGTTTGAGCCTGAATGGTCATAGTAGTGGATAGATAAGCACTTATCAAGGGTTAGTGTGAGTGCAGTTGCTATGTATTTATATGCGACCCCCGTTTGGGTCTTTGATTTGGCCTCAGTTGGGTCACATAAGATGTTTGAGACTCATGTCTCTATATGCTTGGATACTGTGTCCTATCAGTATCAAAATTCCCGTATCCAGGTCTAATTTATATTTAGGCTAGTACATGTCATATATGAATAAGTTGTGCAATGATATGCTCATATTTGATAAGTTGAATTGTGATTATATGGGTTATAGCATATGTTTAGATTTACAATTTTGAGTATGTTATTATTACACATGATTGGTATATGTGATTATATGTTATTGAAATGGATTATGCTATTATTTATATATATGTGTTCTTTTATGACTTATTTGGAAGTCTTTTACTTTTGTTTCTCCCCACTAAGCTTTATCGCTTAGCAAGAGTGCTTTTCTCGTGTAGGTGGTAGGTTCGGTTTGGAGTTGGGTATCTGCAGGTCGGCCATTAGAAGTTTTAGAAGTAGTCCTTTTTATTTGTTGTTATTATGTATATTTGTATATATGTATATGTTTTGTATAGAAATATTGATAATAGCAGTGTAACTTTTTGTAAAGGAATATTTCGGTACTAATATTTGTATCAGTTTAAAAAGTATGCTCTTGTAATTTTGATTAATTATATATATGACTAATTTTGTTCTCTTATATCGTTATATGCTTTCGCTTTAATCGTTACTGCATGTATCTATGTTTTGTTATTGTTGTTGTGTGCGTGGCACTCCGGTATCCTTCCAACGGGGGTATCGAGGTGTCACAGATAAGCATGCTTATAAAGGGTTTAAGTACAGCTGCTTCTGTTGGCCCCATTTGGGTCTTAGTGAATTGTTTTAGAGACTTCGGTCTCTTCTGCTACCTTCGGGTATAAAATATTTTGGGATTTATGTCTTTTATGTGTTAAGATAATATGTCCTATCAGTATCTTCTGTACCCGTATCCACTATTGATGGGAACTCAGGCTAAAATACGCTATGTGTGCAAGTACATGAGTATAGCGTTAAGTGTAGTGAATTATTATTTTGATGTGACGTCGTTATATGTTAGAAATGCTTATGTAGTTGAATGTTTTAGAGATGCATAGCTATGTTAATGCATGATCGTCATGATGAGTGTGCTAAGTTTATGATCATTCATGTGTAAGTTAATGCATTATGTTCCTTTTAATTTCGTATTATAGTTTTTATTTATTTTATTATATTATTCTTGTTATTTGTGACTTTGTAAGAAGTCATTTGTCTCTATTTCTCCCCACTAAGCGTTATCGCTTAGCACGGGTATTTTCCCGTGTAGGTGGTAGGTTCATTCGTTGTGGAGCATCTGTAGGGCGGCCACTAGGAGTTAGAGTGGATTTTCCTTTGTACTTTGCTTCTGTATTTTGTATATGCTTTTGTATAGAATATTGTTTTTATTTATGTAAAGGATTGATATATGCATTTGTTATAAGAATGCTTTTGTAATTTGATAAGTATTATCTAGTTTATGATTAATTTTGATCTCTTATATTGATTTATGCTTCCGCCTCAGTTTTATATATGTATGTTTTATCTTTGTGTGCGTCCGCTTTTTTGTGTGTGTTTGTGTGCATAGCTCCTCGATATCCCCAGGGGGTATTGGGGTGTTACAATTTTTGGTATCAGAGCAAAGGTTTAGGAAGTTCTGGTTTATAGGATGTTAAAGTATAGAGTTTGTGCAAGTGAGTCTGTCTAGAGTCGTGGCCTAATGCAGATGTTATCTTGTGTAGAGTTAGATGGAGTCAGGTTCGAGAGAGAGTTTAGGTGAGTCGGCGAGTAGTGTGCATCCGGTAAGAGTCGATCAACCTGGTCCTGAGCATTCTTCAGCTGAAGGTTCTAGTCCTGCTTTTGATAGTCAAACAGTAGTACAAGGGTTGCTACAGATATTGAACAGATTGACTGCTCCTCTGGCTTTTAAGGATTTTGTTAAGAAGAGACCACAGAAGAGAAAAGTATCGGGTAAAGAAGTGTCAGTAGGTAAGAGAATTCGAGAGGCGCCGAAATGTTATCTTTGTCAGAGGCAACATTGGAGTAAGTGTAGGAAGATCACGGGAGCCTGCTTTAAGTGCGGCAGCAAGGAACACTTGCTTGCCAATTGTCCAAGGTCAAGAGAGAATCTAGCCTTGCCTACAAGCAAAGATGATATGAAAATGTTTGGAGCTGATAGAAGTAACAGAAGTAGAGCCATCGATGAAAGAAAAAAGAATCTTAGGATGTCCACGCTTACCGCAATAAATAATGTTGGTTCGAATTTTTTGGGCTGTCGTCTGCGGCAAGTCACCTAAAAAGCACAGAATCCGACTGATTTTCAATAACGGAGACTTTGACGATCAAGTCAGAAAAATAACGAAAATATCTTTAGGAATTAAGAGAGAGAATTGAATGGATTCCATACCTAGAATTTCATCTATTTATAAAGTTAGGTAACATAGTTTGAATAGGAATACGAGTCCCAAATCAGGTAGAATTCTTATTAATTCATGATTTATAGGATCGGATAAAATAAGTCCCAAATAATCCCTCTCATAGTGGATTTGGGATCTTCTAAGGACTCTGAAAGTGTCCGTAAATTGTGAAAACTCTTAAGTAGTATTCGGATTCCGAGTTATGAGGAGGGATCGAGCTACTTGCAAGATGAGTATTTAAATAAGTTCGGTTAACCGGACTCCATAACTGAGTGTCCGGTTATCACTAGGGATGTGGTTTTAAATTTTTCTGTGCTGAATCAAAATATAAGAAAAAAATTCAGAATAAAATCATATTGTTGACTTTTTCATTAAAACCGAACTGAATTGTACCGTTAACTTTATTTGGAACGGATTTGAATATTTTATCTATAACTATACCGAGAATCGAATTGAACTCTATCGAATTGTTTTGGAATCTAATTGGACCAAAAGAACTAATATTTATTAATTATTATATATAATACTAATAATTTATATATAAATATTATATAAAATTTATATTTTACGTAAATGTGACAAATTGAGCGGGTTGGACAGATTTGGATTGGATTATAAATTTAACTTCATAACTATTTGTATTAAATATTTTATGCATCAAATCAAATTAAAATAATAATTAGTTATTAAATTAAATTAAACATTTTAATTATCATAATAATTATTATATCTATATTAATATGAATATGTAACTAAAGCAATTTGTGTTGAATTTAATTTATCTTTAATGTCATTCAATTACTACTTATTTTTTTTTGCACAAATATTTATATAAGTACATAATCTAAGCAATTTATCTCCTAATCACTTTACCAATTAATTTTATTTACTTTTAGTATCACTCAACTAGTGCTCGTCTATTTGGCACAATAACTACATGAGTATATAAATTAATAATATAATTATATATAGTTATTATATATAATAAAATTTTATCAATTGATATAATTATATGAGTATATAATTACCTTATCAGTCAATTTTATTTACTTCTAATGTCACTCACTAATACTAAAAAAATTTTGGCACAATATCTATATGAGTAATTGAGTATGTAAATTAATAATGTAATTATATATAATTATTATATATAATGAAAATTTACCAATTAATATAATTATATGAGTATATAATTACTTTACAAATTAATTTAATTTATTTTTAGTGTCAAATCCTAATATATTTTTGGCACGGTACCTATATGAGTATGTAAATTAGTAATATAATTATATATAGTTATTATATATAATCGGTTAATTTTACTTACTTTTAATATTACTTAACTAGTACTCATCTATTTTTTGCACAACACTTATATAAATAATTGAATATGTAAATTAATAATATAATTGTTGAAAAGTCAATAATGTTGGCTCAATTTGTTTAAGGAGGCTATCCCACATCGAAAAATTGTAAACAATAGGGGATTTGTTAAAGCTATAATAAATATAGCCCCCCTCTTCTCTAATTGAAATCATCCCAAAATTGTCATTCTTTTTTAAGGCAAAATTATTTCTCTTTTTTGTAAATATTTCACTTGTATTATTTTTTTAAAATAGTGAAATATAATTTGATAGTGTCCGATAACGTAGGCATAATTAGCCGAATCTCATTAAATTCTGGTGTTTTTTATTTGTCTATTTAATAGCTATTGTTTCGGGTATATTGCTAGTAAATTATTGTGCTGTTAAATTACTTAGAAAAATTCTATTTAAGGAGATTGGGTTTTAAGTCGGACCATTTGTGACCCCTCTAATCTTTTCTAGAAATTTTACCTTGTGTGCTTTTTCAGTACAATCGTTTACGCTTCATTCACCTGTGTAATAGTGTTCGAAGTGAATTTGGTGAAAATTAACCCGAATTTTCACAACAATAATTATATATAATGAAAACTTTTAATAAGTAGTTATATAATTATATAATCATCTTACCAATTAATTTTATTTTCTTTTAGTATTACTCATCCATTTTTTACACAATACATATATGAGTAATTAAGTACGTAAATTAATAATGTAATTATATATAGTTATTATATATAATGAGATTTTACCAATTAATATAATTATACAGGTATATAATCACTTTACCAATTAATTTCATCTACTTTTAGTATTGCTTAGCTAATACTTATCTATTTTTGGCACAATATTTATATGAGTATATAAATTAAGAATGTAATTACATATAGTTATTATATATAATGAAATTTTTATTGTACATTTAAAAATAATAAAAGAGAAAAAATTAAATGGTTTTAGGTGGAATTAAGAATCAAACTTGAAAGTTTTTAGGAGGAAATATTTTTTTATTTTGAATTTTAGGTGGAAATTAAAAATTGAATTTAAGAAATTGAAAGTTTTTTAAAATATTAAAAAATAATTTTTTTGAGGTAAAAAAGTTAAAAGAAGGTAACGTGGAAAATTCAGATAAGTTTGGAAATTTTTAACTGGGTTTTTATTTTTTGTCAAAATTGGTTGACATCGGTTACAGTTTTGGCTTCAAAGACATCGACTGAAAAATTTGAAAAGTTTGAATAATGTAATTATTATATTAGCATAAATTCTTAAATTGTATATTTAATGTTTTGAATTTTTTTATCTAATTACTTAATTGTTTTTGTTATTTTTTTAAATATTTCTCAAAATCCTCAAATTAGTTCAAATATAATGTAGAAAAAGACGGTAGAATATTAATATTCAAATTTTATATTTTGACTTAAATTTTGTTCATATTTGTTGAAATATTTTAATTATATTTGTATTTATTATTGTGTGTATTTATTTATTTTGTAATTTTTTAAAAATATTGGAGTATCCGAAATATTAAATTATCTTGTATTGTATTGCTTAGCACTGAAAAAAATTAAAGAATTAAACGAATTGTCCTAAATTTTTAAAAGAATTGTACCAAATGATTTCGAATTTTCAAAATAATAATAATACTTAATTTTTAAAATATCCGAAATTTCCAAATAATACAAAAATTTATAAATTTTCGAATTGTACCGAACCGTATACATCATAACCATTACATAACACTTAACCACTACTTGTAACTTGTAAAAAAAATTATTTGTGAAAGAATACAAATCTAAAACAATGTACTGCTTAATTGTAAGATTCAATTGGATTCTGAATTGGCTTTTACGGTTAAAATAATCGGGTTAATCATTCTTTTTAGATTTTTTGCAAGCTTCTAGATAAAAATATCAATAAATAAATAAAAAAATGCGATTTTTTTTTTTGTTTTATTGGAGTTAAAAGGAAAAATTAATATTAATAAGACTAAAATAATATTATTGGTGAAGGAATAACTATAATGGCCAATTGGCCATATCGATATTAATGGGATGCAGAGTTCTGTGCAAGTAACAATTAAAAGAAGAAAAGCTTTTGTATATATCGAAAAAAATCAATAAAATGGATAGATTTGTGTCTAATCATTGTTTATTACGCGACTATGGCTGGTAATTACTCCTTGTCCTTCCTTCTCCGAACGCCTAGGCCATCACCGTACCTACTTTAAGAAAGTTACGCACAGCTTTTTTTTGAAAAAAAAAATTATATAAAATTAAATCTGAATTATAGAATATTTTTAAATTTCAGATAAAAAAATTTAACTCCAAATTTTAAATACAATTTCAATTAGAAACTATAATAGTTTTTACATGAAGACTAATGGAAATTTAATTTTTAAATATTTTTTTTTATTTTTATCTAATAATTAATATTATTTAAAAGCAAAAAAGAGAGTCAAATTCATATGCAAATATCTCAGTAGCTAGCTGCATAATCTTTTTCAATGGTTATGCAAATAAAGAGTTCAACTTTAGTGCAAGAAAATGCAATAAGAGTTGGTGTGCATTTAGATCTCTTCATGGTAAGATTTCTTAGGGTGTGTTCGGTAAAGTCGTAGGTTTTTTATTTTTTGTTTTTAAAATTTAAAAACTATTTTTAGTTTTTGTTCTTTATTTTTTAGAAAACTGTTTTATATATTTAAAAATTTTATCACATTTTTTTAATTATTCATGTATGTTTTTTAATTATTCATGTACATTATAATAATGACTTCGGTGGTAGTAGTGACAGTAGCGGGAGTGTCATTCTGATGGTAGCAGCAGCGATGTTGTGGTGGTAGCGGTAGCAGCATGGTGGTAACGGAGGTGGAATTGGGATGGTGGTGGAGGCGGCGGCGGCAGCGTGGTGGTAGCAGAGGTGACAGCGGCGTAGTGGTAAGGGCGACGACAGCATGGTAATGGTAGAGGCGGCGGCAGCATGGTGGTGGCTGAGGCAACAGCGGCGACATCGTGGTGGCGGTGGAGGTGGAGGCAGCAGCGGCGTGGTAGTGGCGGTGGTGGTGAAGGCAGCAGTAGCGTAGTGGTAGTGGTAGTGGTGGTGGTGGTGGTGGAGACAGCAGCGGTGTGGTGGTGATAGAGGCGGTGGCAGCGGTGTGGAGGTGAAGGCGGCAACAGTGTGGTGGCTGGCAGTGTGGTGGTGGAGATGGTAGCGGTGTGGTGGTGATAGAGGCGGTGACAGCGGTGTGGAGGTGGAGGCGGCAACAGTGTGGTGGCTGGCAGTGTGGTGGTGGAGATGGTAGCGGTGTGGTGGTGGAGATGGCAGCGGTGTGGTAGTGGTGGAGGAGGCGGCGGCGTGGTGGTGATGGTGACAGCGGTGTGGTGGTGGCGACGGTAGTGGAGACGGCGTGGTGGTGGCGGTGGTGGTGGTGGTGGAGGCGGCGGCGGTGTGGTGGCGGCGGAGGCGGCAATGTGGAGGTGCCAATATGACAGTGTAGTGGTAGTGGTGGCGGTGTGGTGGTAATAAAGATAAAATGTTAAAATCCTAAAAATCTCATTTTGAAGATTTTTATTTTTTGTTTTAGATTTGAAAATCAGTTCTTTAAATTTTTGCAAAAATCGAAACGGAAATGAGTTTGCCGAACATGTTTTGGTTTTATTTTTTAAAAAATAAACAAAAAACCGAAAGCAAAAACTTTCCCGAACGCACCCTTAAATTCTGTTTTTAAATCTTTAGTTTTATCCATTTGTACTTTCAACAGGAATTACCATTAATATCAAATGTGTCTAAACTTTAATTATTGAAATATTTTCATACAGAAATTTATGAGTTTTGATCTATCTCAAACAGGAAAAAAATGGGGTTGGATGAATATTTGAAAGAGAAAAAAAAATCAATGTACATGTGCATTTGGATGTGCTATTTTGATTGAGAGATAATGAATCTCAATTTCATCTCTTTTCGGAATGGCGAAAGACATTTAAAAAAAAATTCGGATGCATTGATTACTACTGGCTATTGGCAATTTGGATTTAAAGGTTTAATAAATGCACTTTGTTTTGTTTGATTTCTATAAGTCAAGTCATTTGAACATTGTTTTTGTTATTCTTGGGTGACAATGAATGTCAAAATAACTTAAATGTTGAAGTTCCATTTTCACAAGTAGCGTAGTAGACCATACGATTTCTTCATCTGCTTCAAACACGTCGTGGGAAGAAAAAGAGAACGATAAAGGAAGAATAATAGATTTGATGTATTATCTTCATATCAAATCTGAAGATAATACAAGAACATATTTTTATAAAACATGATCGATACCTTCTGAGCATTGAGACATGGAAGACATTATGAATTTTCTCTAATTCCCAAGGTAAATTTAATTTATAGACCATTGGACCCACACGTTCTAAAATCTTGTATGGTCCAATGAACGTAGGACTTAACTTGCCTCAAATCTCATATCCTATTTATCCACATACCATCAATTTGTACACATTTATTCACATCACAGGACGCCAAATTTCATGTCTCACATATACAATTACGTAATTCACCCTTCTTCGTTATTTTGCTTTCTCAAATCTAGGTCAAGAACCGCCTAAACCGGGCTCTGATACCACTAAATGTAACACCCATACCCGGTCCAATAAGGGTTAGGTATCGAATGTTACCCAACTAGATCCTTCTTTGTATCTAAAATATAATTCTCACTTTAATAACTTCCCTTATGTTGTACTTTAAAATGCCCAAAATTCTGCCGAAAAATGGACGGAGTTTCCCCTATACCGATCCTATCCTTCTGTTAAACAATTGCAAATTTTTACACTTCTATAAAATATCCACACATCCCAACACCATGAGCAAGCCAATACAACATCAATTTCTCCCATCCACCTCAATGATTCCAATAAAAGGCAAATTCACCAACAGTTGTGAATTTACCATTCCAGTTCATACATTGTCCAACATAAAAATAACATTCATCTCCCTTTATCTATGCATATATTTACAATAAACTTCAACATCCATAAATCATTATTCGCAATGAGCTACAAATCAAATTCTAAAATAGTTTATAACAAGCCATTAAATAGCTCAGATCTAATATTCTAAAAGAAAATGCCCAAAGAGAAAACACTAAGCTTAAGCATCTATTCTGAAGTAAAAGAACTCCTCCATACTTCCTGGTAGATCCCTGACCTACCTTATTGTTCAAGAACCTGTACACCTACGTGCAAAAATAAAAGTCCAAGCGCTAAGCACATTGCTTAGTGGCAACCACTAATTTTACTTTTCACAAAATAATCATCTTAATAAAAGTTATAACAGAATTTCGTATATAAAAAAAATAATAGTAATAATAATGGTAATAATAATAGGCAAATAAATGTACGAGACCAAAATTCCAAGGAGATAAATTTTTGCCATATTCCTTATAAGAGATTTTATTTAATTGAGCCAGTAACCACATTAACAGTTTAAATATATCAGCATACAAGTCAACAATTAAATTCATCCACAATGCACCCATAACATGATTAACGTTAATATACATTTGTATTGATCTAATTTACAATCTATTGCCCAAAGTAAAACAATGGGAATGCGTGAGTTGAGTATGCGGGATAAACGACAGTAACAGTACAGTAGCAGTAGATGTAACAGTAGCAGAAACAGAATTAAGTTTTGCAGGTTCTTATTAACCTGCAGACATCCCATTTGTCAATGCAGTTCCCTACTCCCTATGGCTAGCCAACTATACTCTCACCCATGTTTCCTATTAATTACTAAGGGCAATACTAATTTCTCAGTCAAATTCATTGATTGCAGCCTCATTTATATAACAATTCATATTTACCAAAATCTCAATTGTAGATGTAATTTAAATTTTTCGTTCACTATATGGCACCATAGGGTCTTACCGTATCATTATTACACAGTCATTCCCATTATAATTTGTATTTCAAATTCTTATTTATGTAACTACCGAACTCACTTGAGCTAATTTTTCGAAAATTAGCTACTCGTTATTTATCTTCTACCAATGCATCATTTATAGCATTATTTTAAGAAAAATAACATGAGCAATCACGCATATTAAATAAATAAAGTAATTCTCAGTTTACCGAGTCCATTACAAAAATTCAATCCAAATTATCACAATTATACCCCGCGAAATTAGCATTTCAACATTTATAATTCAATTCTACTAAGTCAATCACTTCTATAAGCTATATTGTATCCGTTTATTCTTGAAAACTCGACTAATTCTCAATAAAATTTCATATCAAACACAATTCAGGCTCAAACATAATATATAGAATAAGAAAAGTTGAATTTAGTGGTTGCGAACCTCAAAATTCTAGCAAAACAACTTCAACGGGATTGTCCAAAGAGAACTTAGTCCTCCACTTGCTTTTCTTTCCCTTTATTCCTCACGCTTTCCTCTTCTTCTTCACAATACACATAACATTTCAACTATAAGTTCAATAATTCTCAATAATAATGTAAATCCAATTGATTATATTAATCTAGAAATGAAAAATCTAACTTATTCTAAGATTTAAACATTAAATCCCTAAAATAAAATTCCAAATCCCTAATTCTGCCATTCTAAAAGATTCTCACAAATTAAAAATTGATGGTGATTTCACTTACTCTAGGACCGTTACGCGAGGAGGGAGAACTGATGGCATTTTTCCGGTGACCGGCGACGAGGAGTAGGGGAGTGAGGAGTTGGGTGGAGCTGAACCAGACTCCAAACGCGCGAGAAGAAAAGGGCAGCAGTGGCTGCAGTCGCACGTGGAAGAGAAGAGGGAGAAGAAGGGACGCTGGCGGCTGATGGCGGGGAAGGGCGGCTGAGCGGCGGGGGAAAGGAAAGGAGAGACAAATCGGGAGAGGGGCTGGAGCAGGATCGGGACCAGGGGAAGAAGAAAGAAGAAGGAAAAGAAAAACAAAAAGAAAAAAAAAAGAAAGATATTTGGCCCAAAACGACATAGTTTTAGCTAATGTAGGGCAAGTTTTGTATCAAATTTCCAAACAGTCCCTTTTAATTCATTTCAATCCCTAATTAATTTCACTTTGACTCCCAATTATTTATTCCTATGGCCCCGTTTGGCATAACTTTTTCAAGGAGAAAAAACTGATTATGCGAGAAAAAGCTGATTATGAGATAAAAAATAAATGTTTGGTAAATACTGATTTTAGAAAAATTAGTTTTCTAAAAAATGAAAAAACTTTCTATTAGAAAAAACTAGAAATTGAAATTTTTCAGAAAACCTGATTTTCAGCTTTTAAAGGCAGCAGATTTAATATTTTTTTTACACAAAAATATCCCTTATTTTATTTCATAATGACAATTATATCTAATATAATTTTTTTTTCTCTTTCTCTTATCCTACCATCCAAAATCATCTGACGTTAAAAATAATTACGTTATTTTTTTCTCTTCTCTTTTTTTATCATCCAAAATAATATATATGATTAAGTAAGAAAATAATATATATATTTTTAATTTTTTTTTATGTTATATTTATTTTTATTTAATGATATATGAAAATATATGGCAATAATAGTCTAGTGAAATAAAAAAAAATTCAAATAAGTGGGAATTATTATTATTTTTTAGTGAGATTTTGAATATAATATATTAAAATTTATATATATCATTTTTTATTTTTTATTCTAAAAAATCATTTTTAATCATATCATTTACCAAACAGTTGACAACAGTTTTTGATTTTATAAGTTATTTTGAATTTTATTTACCAAACAGTTACCTACTTTTCGATATATAACTTTTTAAAATATATTTTTTTTTCAATTAAAAAATTATTTTCATAAGTTTTACCAAACTGACCGTATAGAGAGTGATTTGATCAATTATTGATTTTTTCTTAAGTTTGATTTTTGGAATTTCAAAAAAAAAGTTTGATTTTTGGAATTGGTGCATATTACTTTTCTTAAATTTTAATTTTTAAGAGTTGAAACACTTTTTTTTATTATTGTTTTTATTGCTTAATGCATTTGGAGTTTTGGACAAATTAATTAATATGAATGGTCCGCTTAATTTAGTTTTTTTAATAACACAAGCAATGTTTTCCTAAAAAAATTATATATGCTAATTTATCATGTGTGTCTA
This sequence comes from Excoecaria cochinchinensis, assembly GCA_947683425.1. NCBI lineage: Eukaryota > Viridiplantae > Streptophyta > Magnoliopsida > Malpighiales > Euphorbiaceae > Excoecaria > Excoecaria cochinchinensis. The sequence continues at coordinate 2,260,001 of CANTUQ010000083.1, forward strand.
TAGCATATATACCATTCCGCATTTAACAAAATTGCCATAATTTTATTAGATGGCGTGTGGTGTCTCTGTACTATGTGTGTGTTAATTTTAAAAAAATATTATATATTTATTTTTTCTAAAAGGTAAGTTGTTTTTTAGAATTTGTATAAGTTAAAAGTGATTGAAATATTATTCTTATTATTATTAAGAAAAAGTAAAAAAACTATGAAATTAAAATTTATTTAATAATTATTTTTTTATAATATAAAAAATGTGAATTTAACCCGAGATTCGAAATGATTTCAAAATTGATCATACCTTGTGATAGGTATTATTAAAAATTATAAAAATGGACAAAAACAAAAAAATAAACATTATAACTAATTAACTAAATACAAAACATTATAGTAAGTAAAAAATGTGTGAAAATTACAACAAAAAAATTTAAAAGACTCTAGTATCTCATTAAAAGATTTAATTAAAATATAGAGATTACCAGGAATTGAAGTTCATATTATTATTGATAAGTTCTGAAATGTCAGAAACTTGTATGAGGTCGTATGACAGTTGAGCCGATCGGATCTAGGATGGACGGTCGGACCTGAGATGGATTGTACCTAATTGATAAGTTCTGAAATGTCAGAAACTTGTATGAAGTCGTATGGCAGTTGAGTTACAGGTGAGCCGATCGGATCTGGGATGGACGATCGGACCTGGGATGGATTGTACCTGCAATAAGACAAGCCCAGTCGGACCAGACGTGAGCACTCTGAAGCCTAAGTCAATAGTGCTTTTTAGAGAGAGAGAGAGTAGTGAGAGAATGTCTCAAGATTTCTCATACCTAGGTCTTCATTTTCGGGGTATTTATAAAGACTTGGGAGAGGCACTTCAGTGGCCCGCTCTAGTATCAGAATAGATAGACGATGATGTGACAGAAAGTAGGGATAAAGCGGTGGCGTGTATCAGTGGACTGACAGGGGGCGGGCCCTACCAGTCCGATCGGACGTGCCACGCTGACAACTTGTTGACTTTCTCCGGTGTCTTATGTCACATGTCTGGGTCTTATGGCTTTGAGCCTAACTTGGACCTTAGGTTGAGATTGACTTAGGCTTAGAGAATGATGATAATTTAAGTATTATCATTTGTCCCCCCTGAAGGATCCGATCGGATCGAGGGAAGCCTGTCTCTAGGATCATATCAGCTTATATTTTGAAACTTCTAACTGCATCTTTTTGCTTTCCTTGCTGCTTGACTTGGGAATTTGTCCGTTGTGCCTATTGATGGCATTGTTTCGATTACCAAACTGATGCCGCATTAATGGGGGAGTCGACGCATTAATGGGCAACGTTTCATTCATCGCGCTCATTATGGCGACTTTTTGTTAACTACGTTCTGCCTTCTCAATATTTCCTGTGGTAGACTGCCACGCGGCTTAAGTCGTTTTAGCTACTTGGTTTGAAAAGGAAGATTTTCATCCTATAAATAGGTGACTTCGATTGCTGTTTCACCTCGCAGGCATTTTCATAGCTTTCATTTCTTCTTCTTCTGTAAACTCTTCTCATGAAATTGTTCAAGCATCTTAAAATTTTCCTGCCCTCATCGTTTGGATGTTCTGAATGGTATTTAATATTTCAAGCTAAAACTTGGGATATTGTCAAGTTTTGGAAGCGGGAGAATTCGTAACTCGTATATTTGGTGATCGCTTGGATTAGGTAGAATTCGTAACTTTCAGGAGTTTGTTTTTTCGAAACGGGTCTTCTCCCTTTGGGAGGATTTTGATTAGTTCTATGTTTTAGGAATCTTTTTGACTCTCTAAAGTGAACCTTTCTAGCCTAGTTTATTTTTCTTAGGCAATTTCCTTATACTCATTTGTGTTATTCGAACGGTGTTTTTAGTTTAGCCATTCTGTCGAACATTTTTGTCTTTCAGGAGTCTGTTGACTTCTCTGAAGCATATTTTAAGTTTATAACTATTTTCCTTGTTTTTCTTTGAAATAACCCGATCGTTCAAGGGTCTATGAACCGTTTGAAGTGGATTTTTCAAGAGTCTGTGGACCGCTATGAAGTGACCTTTCTAGGTTGGACGACGTTAATCATTTTTAGGACGGGTTTGATTTTTCAGGAGTTTTTGACTTATCTGAAGTGGACATGACTTTAATCAGGAATCAACATTAAGTTCAGTGAACTTATATTTCATTTCATGTAGTTAACCGCCAAGTGATGCACATTTTTGCAAGCACTTGGGTGATAATTTGCAACTTGTATGTTCAATGACCAAGTTGGTTGGAATACAATGCTTTGTTAAAGTGTCATGAGTACTCAAGGCTTTTTGAGTTTCTTGCAATATTTTAGACTTTCAAGAGTGATTGACCGAAGAAAATTATCTACGATGGGGTTTTTGGCTTTCGACAGTCATTTACCAAAGCAATTTATCTTCAATCAGATGTTTCGGCTTTCAGGAGTGATAGATCGAAGCAAATAGTTCCGATTAGAGATCACGAGCAATTCCTTCGATTTGTTATTTTGCCAGTGAAACTCGAGAATTCTCAAGTTTTGGTCTTTACTGTAATCTCGTCTTTCAGGGCGTACACCCGATCAGATAACTTCTTCGGTCATTTGATCTGGTGTTTTTCTTTGAGCCATCCCGGGATTTCAACGGGACTAGCATTGAGATGAGTATATGTGTTTCCGCGGCTATTGTCGCAACTTGCGAACCTTCTCCTGTTAAACTTTGCCCTCCTGTTATTTCTTGATTGTTCATCGGGGTGTCGTAGCCTATTGGCCATGCTGGCTGGAGACTACGACTGTTCGTCAGCATGTAGAGGGAACTGTAATTGCTCGCCAAGCGCTCGTCTCCTCCTTTTGGCAGTGATGGTTTCGTCCAATGGTATAAATAACTTTGCCCTCTCTATCAGGTCATTGATGTATGTGGGGGGGTCGATCCTGAGAGATTTGGACTTTTCTGAGGCGAATCTCCGCCTGTTCATCCTTTAGGAGTCCGTGGACTTTTATGAGGCAAACCTTTTTTCATTTGTCCCTCAAGAGTTCGTGGACTTCTCTGAGCCGAGCCTTCATTTGTTCGACCTTCAAGAGTATATGGACTTCTCTTAGGCAAATCTCCATCCATTCGTCCTTCAGGAGTCCATGGACTTTGCTGAGGCGAACCTTTTTTCGTTCGTCCTTCAGGAGTCCGTGAACTTCTCTAAGGTGAACATTCATCGTAACTTTCGAGAATGATCGACCGAAGCGAATAGTTTTCAACCGGATGTTTCGTTTTCAAGAGTTTATCGACCGAAGCGATTATGTTGTAGATCGGCCCTCTGGAGTTTATTGACAGAGGTGATGTCTTATTGATAGGCCTTCGGAAGTTTATCGACCGAGGAGATGTCTCATTGATCAGCCTTCGGGAGCTTATCGACCGAGGCGATATCTCATTGATCGGCTCTCGGGAGTTTATCGATCGAGGCGATTGTTTTGTCTTCTGATTCTCGAATCACGACTCTTTTGTTTCTTTGCCTCTTTTCTTTTCTTTTTTCACTGTCAGCCTCAGAATTCCTTATTAAGGTCTGAAGTTGCTTGCCCTTTCGGGCTGATTGCATGATACTTTTACTGACATATTTGAGAATCGCTCCTAGATCCTTCATGGTGATGGGAGTGTTGTCCAATTGTGCCATGAACTCCTCGTTGAACCCGTGGGTTGGATTGTTAGGAGCGGGGGATCCCTGAGGTTCATCCTGTCTACTGGTAGACCTTGGTCTACTTTAATTGCTATTTGATTCTCTCTTTATCTGATTTGGAGTGTCTATAGCACCTCAATCTTGCCATGGTCGCTCAACGAAAGCACCAAATGATAAGTTATGGAATGCCAGAAACTCGTATGAGGTCGTATAGTAGTTAAGTTGCAGGTGAGCTTATTGGATCTAGGATGGACGATCGGACGATCGAACCTGTGATGGATTTTACCTGCAATAAGACAAGCCCGGTCGGACCAGGTGTAGGCACTCCGAATCTTAAGTCAGTAGTGCTTTTTAGAGAGAGAGAGAGTAATGAGAGAAGGTCTCAAGATTTTTCATACCTTGATCTTCATTTTCGGGGTATTTATAGTGAATTGAGAGAGGCACTTCAGTAGTCTGCTTTCAGAGTAGATGGACGACGATGTAACATAAAGTAGATAAAAGGATAAAGCGGTGGGGTGTATCAGTGGACTGATAGAGGACGTGCCTTACCAGTCCGATCGAACGTGTCATCCTGACAGTTTATTGACTTGCTTGGGTGTCTTATATTATATGTCTGAATTTTATGACTTTGAACCTGATTTGAGCGTTAGGCTGAAATTGACTTAGGGCTAGAGAATAATGATAATTTGATTATTATCAATTATTATTATTATTATTATTATTATTATTATTACTGCAACAATGTCTTCCTATTCAACAAAACATGAATGATGAATTCATATTTCTATTTCGCTGGATTTGGATTCAGATTCTACAATTTGTTTGAATCAAACCACGGTTAAATATATATTTTCCGATATTAGCTTCCATTATTTCCACGTTCTAACTCTCTTAACGGGTCTTTTCAAAAAAAAAAAAAAACTCTCTTAACTGGTCCAAAAAAATAAACTGGTAGATTAGGATTCCTTCTTTCCCTCTTTATTTGGTCTCGGAGAAAAGTAGATTTGAAAGTTACGAATTAGTCCTCCAATTTATTGTTAATTGGTGATACGCTGTGGATTACTAGCTCACAGGGTATCTCTCGGTCTGTGTGGTTCCCTCGGGCTCTCACCCAGTCACCCTCTTTGCTTTTCTCTTGTATTTTCTTCCGACGATCAGGGATTCTCCACTTTATAGTTTTGAAATCAAGACCCTATTTTTCTCTCGGTCCCAGTTTCTCTGATTGATCGACAATATTCCCTTTTTCTTCTTAGAGGCATTGTTGGTTAATATTGACAAAATTTGGATTCTGGGTCCCAAAATTTGGTGGGTTTGTGCGCATTTTGATTCATCGTCACATCGATCTCTTCGAACCCATCAAGGTTTGAGTTTTCTCTGCGTAATTTGATCTGCATTGCTACCTTTCTGAAGATTTTTGTAAATTTGATTTTGCATTATTTTAGACTTTTAGTCTTTTTCTTTTTCTTTTTTAGTTCGTCCTGTCATTTATGGAGGATTTCAAATTGAAGTTAATCCCTTCTAAAAAAGTGTTTATTTTGATGTTATGAGAGATTATTACGGGGTTATATAGGGTGTTATTGTTTACTTTGGTGTTTGTTGGGTGTTAAAGATGAAGAGGCTGAAAAATGAAACTCCTAGCAGTAGGAGGTGCAAATTATCACATGTTTTGCTGGGTATAGGAACATTATACTTGGTCTTTTTAGCTTTTAAATTTCCGCACTTCTTAGAGATTGCATCGATGTTGAGTGGTGATGATAGTTACGTTGGACTGGATATAGCTGCAACAGAAGATGTGGAAGATTCGGATTTGAGCAGACCTTTTTTTGGTTCTCTTTACAAGGATACATTCCATAGGAAATTAGAAGATAACCAAAACAAAAATGCCCCAAAAATGCCTACTAAGGAACCTTTAGAGGATGTAAAAAAGATTTCTGGACCTATAAAGCCACTTCAGCACCAATATGGAAGAATAACAGGAGAGATACTGAGACGAAGGAATAGAACTGTTGACTTGTCAATAATTGAGAAATTGGCAGATGAGGCCTGGACTTTGGGTTTGAAGGCGTGGGAAGAAGTGGAGAAGTACGATGACAAGATTATTGAGCAGAACTCTGAATATGAAGGGAAGATGGATTCATGCCCTTCATGGGTATCAATAAGTGGGGAGGAGTTGGCTGGGGGGGATAAGATGATGTTCCTTCCATGTGGCTTAGCTGCAGGGTCTTCAATAACTGTGGTGGGAACACCTCATCATGCCCATCAAGAGTATGTGCCTCAGTTGGCAAGGCTGAGAGCTGGTGATGGTGTGGTTATGGTTTCACAGTTTATGGTTGAGTTGCAGGGGCTAAAGGCTGTGGATGGGGAGGATCCACCGAGGATTCTGCATTTGAATCCTCGATTGAGAGGAGATTGGAGTAAGCATCCAGTTATTGAGCACAACACCTGCTATAGGATGCAATGGGGGTCTGCTCAAAGGTGTGATGGTTTGCCTTCCAAGAAAGATGAAGACATGCTGGGTAAGAAGTATCATGATTTAAATATCTTCATTTAATGTTGTTTACCTGCTTTGTTTTTACAATTCATGCCAAATATATCAGGAGTCTTAGCCTGTGTGAAATAGATATCTTCGAGATAAAGGCATCTTTGAAAAGGTCAAATTTCATTTCATGATAAAGGAAGAAAACTATTGGCCATTTTCTTTTTTATTTCTGCAAGAATAAATTCTAACTATAGGCTGGGAGTTGATGAAATGAGAATATTTGTCCAATTTTTATGCTAATATTTTTATTGATAAATGGTTTATTTAATTAATTTTGGGGCAAGCTTCATATTGATTGAAGTGAGGTATGACCCTTTTTGGGTTGAAAAGAGGGAGCCACTATTGAGGATATAGAAACCCATGTGTACAAATAAGTCGAGGCATATCCATGAGGCTCAATTTCCACGGTCTCATACTTAGCTTCATTTTTTATTCCTTGTGTTTTATTGTGAACTGCTGGAATTTTATTTATTTATTTAGTATATAATGAAACACAATAATCCTTTACAAAATCCACGGGGTGTAAGTGGAAATTGGGTGTGGGACCTGTGAGGATCTGGAGTGTGCTTATTGCAGAGTTTTTGCTGATTTTTGGTACTGAAGCATCTGGATTTTGAAGTGCATGTTTGGAGGGTTATGCATAAGCAATAATGCTTTACGTTTTATCCCCATTGAGTTCCCCTGTTAGTAGTCCAAATACAAGAATAACTGCACTAATTCAACTAGATTAGCCTTTTATTATTTTTAGTGTGATGGATATAATGTTTTAGTCAAACACTTAAGTTACTTTTGTATCTTCTGCACTTTCAACCTATGACATACCCATCGACTGATGACATGCTTCTAATACTGTAATACATGCATTTGGCAGTTGATGGATTTGTGAGATGTGAGAAATGGATGCGGGATGACAGTGTAAATTTAAAAGAATCCAAGTCAACTTCATGGTTCCAGAGATTTATTGGACGCAAGCAGAAGCCAGAAGTAACCTGGCCATTTCCTTTTGTCGAGGGAAGATTATTTATACTGACATTGCGTGCCGGTGTTGACGGCTTCCATATTATTGTTGGGGGTCGGCATATAACCTCATTTCCATATCGTCCGGTAAGTTGCTGGAAGAAAAAAGTGATGGTTAACTCTTATTGGAGTTCTGCTTTATCTCTTCAGATCTTATGGAAAAAGTTAACCTTATAGATCTGAACAATACAAATGCTCATCTGGTGCTTGTCATTTTATCCTGATGCAAAGTGTGAATATTTTATTTTACTTTCTTGAAGAGTTTCATTCATTTCCTTTACACTTCTTGTGCCCTAGGCTTATTGCTCTATCATTCAATTTTCATTACTTCTCTTCCCCTTCTTTTCCATTGGATTTCTTATTTAGTTGAATCTTAGATTTCATGGGTAAATATTCTTATTACCTATTCTGGTTTAAAAGAAGCCATCTTTTCTTTAACTGCACTAGTGCAAACAGATTGCTGCAAATGGCTGCCTCAAGTTTGAAACGGTTTCTGATAAAAACGTTTATGTATCTTCAGGGATTTACCCTTCAAGACGCAACAGGATTAGCAATCAAAGGAGATATTGATGTTCATTCAGTTTTTGCCACCTTACTTCCTAGCTCTCATCCAAGTTTCTCTCCTCAAAAGGTATTGGAAATGTCAGAGAAGTGGAAAGCTCACCCTTTACCGAAGAACCCTATTCAGCTTTTCATTGGGATTCTCTCTGCCACTAATCACTTTGCAGAACGTATGGCAGTCAGAAAAACTTGGATGCAATCATCACCAATCAAGATTTCAAATGTAGTAGTTCGTTTCTTTGTTGCATTGGTAAGATCCTCATATTTTTTCTGAAACCCTAAATATAGTTACAAAGGTATCAGTAGATTGTTGGAACAATTTGTTCTCGAATGTCACCTTTTGACTTGTGCACTAGCTAATAATGAACGAGGGGATTTTGGTACGTCATCTTAGAATGTAATTGTCAGTTCACCAACATGAGTTATTTGAAGACTCTGGTTTGAATTTTGACAGCTTTTATCATTGGTATCAGTGATCCTTGGGCTTTTTTTGAAAATGGGGTTAATTATATAAATAATTTGACATGTGGTGCAGTTGACAAAGTAATTAGAGAAGTTCTTGCTTGATACTGATAGCAAAGCTATGGGTATCAGACAAGATACTTGCTTTCCCAAGCCTGAAAACCTGTTTGTCTTCACCAAAAAAAAAAAAAATATGCCTGACATTTCTAGGTTGCCGGGAGCCTCAGTCTTGGCATCATGCACATGTCAATTTAGTATTGCCATTGCTTTATTTTCTTTAGCCAATCCTTGCCATGACTGATGCTTTGTGTGCGCTCTTCTTAAGCAAGCTTCAAGCTCCTTGGTTTTCTTTGTTGCTTGTAACAAGTCTTCTCCCTTTTGCTTCATTATAGATATTGCCTTAGATTCCACAGTCTTTAGTAGAATCTTGAGTTGTTGCCTTCTTTGCTCTTGCAAAGCAGATTTTGGACTCTCATTCTTCATGCCACATAAAAGTAACGAAATTTTGAGAACCGAAAAAGAAATCAATAGAGTCAATTTTGAACAATAGTTATAGAATTGAAATACGTACATACATACATATGTGTGTGTGTGTGTGTAGTTACCTGTAATTGAAGGAGACAATCAACCTCATGCCTTTGCATGTCATGATGATGAGCATCTATATATTGAGGGAAAACACTATCAGAAGTTGATGGAGGAGAAGAAAAAGATTCAAAACCATGTTGTTGTGGAAAAAGAATCTGATTCTGATAATTCAGGATAAAAGTTTGCTTGAATAGCCATTGTAACTAGTTAATTAGTGCCAGAAATTGAGAAAAAATTGAATTTTCTCATTTTTCATTGCCCGAGTTAATATAAAAGAGAAGAGGGAAGGGTTAGGTTTAAAGATAGAGAGGGTTTCATGTGGTTATATCCGAAAGAGATGCATGAGCTTGACCTTCTCTCTCAAGGTGTAAACTTTGCCTTAGAGACCATTAACATAATTATCTAGGTGGAGAAGAGTGGGAAAAAAACGGCTGCCTTATATTGAGACTGAGGCTCTCGGCAACCATGCACATGTGAAGCATATTATTTTATTTTATTTTTTAATTTTTGGGTGAAGACAAACATATATTCAAACTTGGGAAAATGGGTGTAGCTTTGATATCGGTACCAAGTAAGAACCCCATTTCTGTAATTATTTTGTCAACTGCACCATGTGTCAAATTATTTATATAATTCACCCCTTTTCAAAAAAAGGCCCTTGATCTACCACATGATGGATTATCAGTGTTAGGATTAATGAATTTGGCAAACCATGTGTGTTTATTAGCTCTGTTGGGAATAGATTCATAACTAGATGCACTTTAAACATAGTTTATGAGTAAATTTTAGCTTGTCTGTTCCTATCTTGTTACAAGTTATTATCATCTTATGGTTCTTGGACTTACATGGATGTGTGCTCTTGAGGTAAAGCAAGAGTTGTGTCACAAAATTCACATGGTAGATGATTTGTGTATATGTGTGTCCTCTAATGATGTCCTTTTCTTAACATTCTTGAGTGGCTGTATGGTGTTTCTAATTCGCATTCTTCTTTTCTGTCATTATTTTATGCCACTGTTTCAATTATGTTTATATGAATTAATTCAAATGTACTTGCTTTTGCAGAGTCCTAGGAAGGAAGTGAATGCAGTGCTGAAGAAAGAGGCTGCTTATTTTGGTGATATTGTGATATTGCCATTTATGGATCGCTATGAGCTTGTGGTTCTTAAGACTATTGCTATTTGTGAGTTTGGTGTAAGTCCACTTTATCCATTCACTGTATTTTACTGAATCTATTAGATAAGATTTCTTAGAATTTGGGCTCTGTATGCATTTACTTCTTGAGATCAATATCTGAATTGGCCTCAAATACCCTTTGTACAGGTTCAGAATGCTTCTGCTGCATATATCATGAAATGTGATGATGATACATTTGTTAGAGTGAACACTGTCTTGAAAGAAATTGATGGTATCTCTTCCAAAAAGTCACTTTATATGGGGAATCTCAACCTCTTGCATCGTCCTCTGAGAACTGGAAAGTGGGCAGTCGCTTATGAGGTATTCTTCTTTGAAATAATCAATAAAACATATATCCAATACTTTTTGTTTTGGTATTGTGTAAACTAGTTTCAGTTGTTGACATAAACCTATACGCCGATGAGCAGAGAAAGAAGTTTTAATTGCTTGTATCTGTGCAGCATACTTTATGTATTTGTACAAGAAACTATTTTGGAATTCCTAGTTACATGACCTTGAATGACTTACTGCTTTAATTCACCACCTTCATCTGTTAAGAGTTGTTGTTGATGATGCTACATAATATCTAGGATTATTGAATAGTGGCCTTATTATTATCTCCTACAATTTTAACTTCATATAAAATATTGCAATTGAATGGTATTTGTTGTAGATAGAAGCCTCTTTTAGGTATAACTGAGATAACATATTTCATACATGTATTGATACGTGCTTCTATAGTTGTCAGCAGAGGGGTAGTTTGCACTTCTAGAGATCAAGAGAAAGGAGCATGCATACAAAACAATGAAAAACTAGTGCATTGTTACAATTTAGCCATGAACATAAATCCCAAGCTGTGTTAATGGCAGAAATTAGAGATTAGGTTAAGAAGAAGAAGGAGAAAAGTAGCCTAGAAGAGAGAATATAGAAATGGGACAGAGAAGAAGAAGAAGCAGAATTTGAATTAGAAAATAAAGAAGAAGATTCAGATCGGAATATTGAGAGAAACAGAGAGAATTTGAGAGAGAAGTTTGACTATAATCATTCATCCATTTCAATACCTATTACATATTTGAATACCGTTTTTATAGAGAAATATGCCAGCTAATACTATTCTATCCCTACTTGAAATGTAAATGGGCATATAACTAAAGAAGATTCTAATATAAAATATCAAACTATGATTTACTACTCCATTTCCAGGCTTGGCCCATCTATAACTGCTAAAGGCTCATTAGCTTCCATCCTTTCAATCTTGCCTCCTTAATCAGAAGATAAGCAGCCCATTTCTCACGAAATCTATCTAATGCTCATGCTTCCAACTAATTGCTATTCCCTCACCTATAACTAACTTGAAATGTAAAGAAGTTCCAGCTAAGAACGAAATAATAGCATGCCAAATATAGAAATAAAGCAACAAACTAAGTACAAGTAGTAGAGTCTGAATCAGCTCCTCTTCCTTATGCTCGATTTTACTGTCTTCATCAGTTGTTGCTTATTTGGCCCATCTTCAATGCTCGATTTTACTGTTTTCTTCAGTTGATTATTTGGCCCATCTTTAGTTCTCTCCTTTTTTTTTATTAACTCTATTGGACCTTCTTCATGCATCGTAACATTTCCCTCCCCTTTGAAATTCATTTTTTCCTCAAGGTGAAGATAAGCAAATTGGAAACACATAAAAGGAAAATCCACCCTAGAAGCTCCATCATAGTGCATGTTAATCCATTGAACAAGGACTTGAAGAACTGATTTCTATTGTCTCGAAAAAATTCCAGTCAGCAATATTGCTAATGGTTCCACATTAGGCACACCTGTTGGAGAGCAAATTTGAGGATTAGCTTGAGCAGTATAAGATCCTATGGCTTCTTTTAGCAAAGAAACATTGGAAAGATTGGGTATAGTACTGGTGCGTGGTAAGTGAGCAGCTCTAATGGTGTGTAATGGCTTAACTTCACAGCCAAAGACCTGTTTATGAACAAGAATTTCAAAGTCCCTATTCTTTTTCTTTGCCTAAGCCATTTTTCGAACTCCATTTCCTTAATGTTTAAAGGCAAGTTTGAGACCCAGTTAAAAGCATGAAGACTTAGAATTCCTAGAACAAAATTACTATTCCTTTTTTCAGCTCCTATGCCCCCCCCCCCCCCCCCCCCCCCCAAACTCAATTCCATCAATATAGAAAAAATTTATCACAAAACTCTCATGTTTGAACTTTTCAGCAGCATGTTTTGTCGTGACATTTTCACAAAGACCTGCTGGACATAAATTTTTCTCCAAGTTTCCTTCAGCTGATTCAGTGTTACCCATCCGTTTAAGCTCAAGTTCAACACCATCAGTATCAATTTTCAACCTCCACACAGCATATTTTTCATTTTTCTTTACTTTATTAGTTTCTACTTCAGGAATTTCCTTATCAATACAATCAGAAATTTCATCAAAAATTGGAAGAGATTCAGGTATGGAGGAGAGTATCCTTACTGATTTTTGGCTTAGATTTTTGGATTTTTCACAATGTGAAGATATAGTAACCTGTGTCTTATTGGATTCCTTATGAACGTTTTGCTTCATTGTGTGGCTTGAATTAGGATCTTGGTGTGGTGGGAGAATTAATATTCTATTGGTGGCCCCTTTGTTGCTGCTGAGTACTTAATATCCAAAGTTATCTGTTTTGCTTGGAATTTTAACTAACAGATACAAAATTCTTACTCTATAATCTCTTAAGTTTCAATGTTTACGTGGTGCCAGGAGTGGCCAGAATCCGTATATCCTCCTTATGCCAATGGGCCTGGATATATAATTTCCAATGATATTGCTAAATTTATTGTTGCTCAACATGGCAATAGAAGCCTCAGGGTTAGTTTCTTCTTTCAGGTTCTTATGTCCTAGTTGTTATTATTATTATTTTTGGTCTGTTTCACAAATGTGTATGTCGATAAATTATGTATGCAGCTTTTCAAGATGGAAGACGTAAGTATGGGATTGTGGGTTGAACAATTTAACATAACGAAGCCTGTCCAATACTCCCACAGTTGGAAATTTTGTCAGTATGGGTGTATGGAGAACTATTACACCGCACATTATCAATCTCCAAGACAGATGATCTGTCTGTGGGACAAGCTATCGAGAGGTCGGCCACATTGCTGCAACTTCAGATGAGATCCTTAACCCTGGATTTTGTGTACTGAGCCTTTTTAGAAGATAACAGAGAGCGGTTCTTACTGCATAAGCTGATGGTACATTCTGTAACTTGTACCTTACAACACCTTTGCTGATTCTTGTCCAGTTCAGGATGTAGAGAGGGCTGTGTACGTGAGTTGCAGCAATCATTTCGGAAGAACATGGACTGTTTGATGTTGTTGTAATGGGGAATGTTTGATAGTTAGGTCAACTCAACACATTTTGGCTTGAACGAAAAGTAGGAAAATTGTACAATGTATTGTATATCTGTATTGTGTAGCCTTTGTGAGGCTTTGAATGAACCTATCTTTGCCCAAAAGGTGCCAGAAGTTTTAATATAAACTTGGGTTTATAACTCTTTTGATTTAGGGGTTAACCTGCTCTTTTTGTTCCTTCACTGTTGTGGTAAACTACTACTTACTGGAACTGCATGTGGCCAATGCTTTTTAGGTCATTAGAATTGGATTCTTCGCCTGTACCGTCTACCAAATAAATAAATAAAAACTAAGACTGAACTTGAGCCTTAGAACTGAGGTTAGAGCTGTTCATGTATTGAGTTAATCCAGTCCAATCCAATAAATATGAATATATAGGGTTTGGTGGTCACTATTTTTTAATTCGTAATAATAAAGTAAATTAAATATAATTTCGTAACCTTGACGTGGACAATGTTTTGAAGCGGCTTGAGGAATATTATAGTTATCCCCCAAACCTTTCTTCCAATCTATCCCAAAGAACTTTAGTTAACGCCTTGTACTAAAATCAAAACCCTAACCATGAATAAAGATAAAAACTGTAAATTTTAAAATGGAAGAGGACAACCTTAGATTCAGCACCTACAAATATTTATCCGGTTATGTCAAACGATTCATTTTTTTTTTTTTTTTAATTTGGCATGTTATTTTTTTTAATGTTTATTCAATTTTTTTAATGTTGCAAATGTATACTATATATATATATATATATATATATATATATATATATATATATATATGTATATAATAAGTAAAAACTTTTTAAATTTAAATAACTCTCTATTGTTCTAATATTAAATTACATTAACTTTTTTATTATTTAATTATTAAAACAATTGTATTATATTGTTTAAAAAAAATCTTTCTGAATACATATTCATAGGACTGCATGAGTTATAATTAAAAGACCAACAAAAGTTATTGAAACCTATCTAAACTCAAGTTTTATGCCTTACGTTAATAATTAAATTTTACCAAAACTTATGTACTATGTGCCATGCATGGTTGAGAAGAAAGAAAGAAAGAAATTGTAAGACGTTCTCCTTTTACTTTTTCTTTTTTTTATTATTATTTCTCCTCATTCATCTATGATATGTAATTTTATTTTAAAAGTGTTATTGATTGAAGATTGGAAGAAAATATATATAAATTTTCTATTTTCTTATTTGAATACGAGAATTAGATCTTAAGCATAATCTAAGTAGTACATGGAAATATATATAAAAATATGGAATGCGATGAATTTTTTTTTATTATTAAAAAGCTCAATTAAGCAATTTTATTTTACTGTAATAAATAATCACTATTTACACCTCTTAGAATTAAAAATTATAAAAGAATAAACACGAAATGCAAAAAAGAAAATTTCTATTTTTTATCATCACTTCAATATTTTGCTATTATCCATATCCATTAGTATTAATAAAAATAGTTTAAAAAAATAAAATTAGATTTTGTCATATAAAATCAAAAAATATGATAAAAGCACAAATATTTGTACTATATTTTTGTATTAAATAAAAAAATTATTATAATACTATTTTCAATTGATGTAAAAAGAAAATATTAATTAATTATAGAAATATAATTAACTTTGTAAAATGAAATCTCAACACTTTTATTTATACTTTACTTTATAATTTTGATCCCTATATAAGACATATTTTATATTTATATTTGAATCAAAAATTATAATATTTTTTAGTTTAAGTTTGTTAGAGTCATGAATAAAAATATATAATCGTAATAATTATTAAAAATAGCTTTGTCAAATCATTACATTACATTCCACCCCTAAATTAAGAGCCTCTCGAGTATATCCAAGCAAACCAAAATTGAACGCCAACTAGCCAAGGTAATCATTGACCTGCGCAATAAGATTACATTTCCTATCCACACAATCATAATTACTCTCTCTCTCTCTCTCTCCTTTTTTTTTTTAATTATTCTTTTTAATGGCCAAATCTCAAAATATGATTTGGTGCCAAATTACTCATAAATTTCACTCGATGAAACAAATTTCATTTTTAAATTGTTGAATTCCACTGTTGATGGATTTCATGATTTAATTAATTGGGACCGAATGAACATAAAATATTTTCTTCTTTACTATTACGTGAATTCCACTTATAGATGATGATTGCCCTCACCTAAAAGTACATAACTCCCGCAGATTTTCGATATAGAACGTTTTGACGGTCAAATCAGATAATTAACGAAGAAATTGTAGTAAAATTAAAAATATTCAATAAAGATAAAACATATCTTAATTTTTACTTTTATTGAGTTTTGAAATCAATATTAAAATAGAAATCAAATGTTAAATAGGATTTAAGTTTTAAATAGAATAAAATTTTGAATTTTAATTTAGATAAGATTTAAATTTTTGATTTGTGATTAATCTTTAATTAAATAAGATAAATTTTAGAGAATTCGTGTCATGATCCGCGTTATGGCGAAATTGAAACATTTAAAAAACTATGACAATCTTGTAATTATTAAAAACAAATTGATTTTGAATTGCTAGAAAATATCGAGCTGTTATCGAAAGAATAATCGGATGAATTTGACTAACCAAACTTATAGATAAAGTGTTAATAGAATTCATGATTCATGTGACAAATACCAAATAAGAAGAATAATTATAGTTAATTTTCCACCAAAATAACGACTACCTTCTTGCACAAGTATTAATATCAAAACCGTTGTAGTAATATCTAAATTTGTGGAGGAGCTGCTCTCAGTAATTTGGCTAGGGCTAAGTGGGTCCTTACACTTAATTAAACTTCCCTTTCTGTCAAGCTTTCACAAAAGCACACTCTTTTTCTATATCAAAATGAGAACATGGCACGATCTTCAATTTAAAACTTTTTAATATATTAAAATTAATATTTATTATTAAAATATTTCTTGGAAGACTTATAATTACTCTTTTCGTTACATATTAATTCCCTATTTAAAAAGAAAATTTTATTCTAAAATAAGTGTTCATTTAAAAAAATAGTAACGGACGTCACAGTATTTCTCTATCTCCCACTCTGTACTGCATAAGACTAAGTTTTGTTAAGCGGGCCCCACTCACTTCGTTGTATCCCACGTGCCCCTCAATGATCAGCCCTTCTCACTTCTCAACTTATTAAATTTAAAAGGCGACAAAGTTGCACCCGGGCTCACCTGATCCCAGTCCCACCCTTGACGCTATCCACGGAGTTATTTCTCCTCGCTGTCGGCAACCAGATGTGTTGCCACGTGTCCTATGATTCCAAGAGGAAGGGTTGTCCTGTAGCGCCACGTATGATTTATTGGGGGAGTGATTTGTAAGGAAACTAAAGCCAACAATCACCAACTCGCAGTATGAAGGGAAGACACATCACTCGCAGTGAGTTTCGAATTGTACGGTGCCGTTTCATATGTCGGGCGGTTTGAGAACGTCAAGTTAGGTGGAGAACGAGCGCGATGTGTATGGGTGGACAGTTTGTTCAAAGATTGGAGTGAAGGTGGCAGTTTCACAGTCACACATTCTTTTTAGCGGATAACGTCACCAAAATGACCAAAACATCCTTATCTGCTTTATTTTTGTAGATATTTACTAAAAAAGGCATGTCAATAATTTAACGAATGGAGTAAAATCAAATTATCCTTTACAAACAAGCAGCTTAACTAGATGTCATTTAATCCCACAGTTTAAAAGACAACTAACTATAAATTATTTTTTAAAAATTAAACTAGTAATATTTATTATACACAGAACGTATTTAAAAAATTATATTTAAATATATTACTTTTAAAAAGTATATATAAATAAATTAAAATAAAAAAAATAAATGCTTGTTTATGATCGGAAACCAATTTCAAATTCAAACTACGTGGCAGATATATTTAATCATTTTTAACTCAGCTTTGACATTTAATAAACAAAACTAGAGAAAGCCAGGTGAAAAAAAAAAAAAAGTTAAAAAGAGCCGTTAAGACAGTTAAATTTTTTTAAAAGTACTAAAAAGCCCATTTTCGTCTTTTTCAGCTCTCTTCCCTGTCGCTCTGTCTCTCTCTTGCCTTCTCACCATCATATTTGCGTCAAAATCTCCTCTCATTAAGAGAAAGTAAGAGAATTTATAAAAGAAAAAGAAACCCCACGAAACGAAAAAGAAAACCCAACAATCAAAGGCCACATTACAACTACCATAGATATTTTTTCCTCTTTTCCTTTCAAAGTTACAGCAATGACAATCAATGCTCTTATTAATTTCCTTCCTTTCCTTTCCCCTCCGTTTCCCTTCTCTTAACGGCTACTTTTCCTGCTTTTATAACCCAAATATAACCTGCCTATTTTCTCATTTTATACAGAGACAGAGAGAGAAAGAGAGAGCTTAGCAAAGACAGTGTGTGTTTCTGATAGATGGATTTCGCCTCCTTCTTGACGTCTTTAGGGACGTCGTTTGTTATCTTTGTAGTTTTGATGCTGATTTTTGCATGGCTTTCTAGGAAACCCGGAAACGCCGTTGTCTATTATCCCAACCGGATCTTGAAAGGTATGGAACCCCTTGATGGAGGGTTCGGGACCCGTAACCCGTTTGCTTGGATCCGGGAAGCATTCTCTTCAACCGAACAGGATATCATTAACATGTCTGGTGTTGACACTGCTGTCTATTTTGTGTTCTTGAGCACCGGTTTGTCTCTTTCTTTTGTTTGTTAATTATTGTTTTGTGTTATTTAGTTATCAATTTTCGGTTTTGGTAATGTCTGTTTGGTTTGGATGATTGAATTTTTGCCCTTTTTTGTATTATTTATTTATTTAAGATCTATTAGTTGTTCTAAAAGAAGGATTCTTTATTGAAAGAATTCCGAGTTGGGGAGTGTTTGGTCTTAACAATAACCTTTTTGGCATAACCTTTTTGGAGTAAATTTAAATGTAATACGATGATGTTTGGTTTGCAATAACTTCAATTTTAGTACAATGGATTGGTAGCTTGATTTTGTAATTCAGGTTTTCATAAGGCTTGATAATTGTAGTATCTTAGAGAGTATCATAACGATAAGGGGAAAATTCAGTACCAGGAAAAAATTTAATTGCTTTACATAAGTCAAACCTTTGATGCTTGTTCTTTTTTCTGTTCATGTGGCAGCTTTGTCAATATTGGTTCTATCTGGAATCATCCTACTGCCAGTTCTTCTCCCTGTTGCCGCTACTGAAACTTCAAAGAACACGAATTCAACGAGTGAGAACTCTTTCAATGATCTTGACAAGTTGTCCATGGGACATGTACAAGTAAGCTCTCAATCTTTCCATGAACTAATAGTTTTACTCCTTGGAAATATTATGTAATTTGAATGCTTCTATATTTTCTTTTTCCCTTAAATTCTTTGTATTAATTCTGGTAAATGATGGAATCCACTACATGAATCTTATAGAGGTAGAAGTGATGTGTTTCTATTCTGATGCGCAGGAGAAGAGTTCAAGGCTGTGGGCTTTCCTCATCGCTGTCTACTGGGTTTCTTTTGTTACCTACTGGCTGTTATGGAAAGCATACATTCATGTTTCAGAGTTGAGAGCCAATGCTTTAATGTCTCCTGAAGTAAAACCAGAGCAATTTGCGGTTCTTGTAAGGGACATACCTGCCTCTGAGGGCCAATCTAGAAAGGAACAGGTGGATTCTTATTTTAAATCCATCTACCCCGACACATTTTATAGATCGATGGTCGTCACAGACAATAAAGCGGTATTACAATCTTTCTTCCGTAGTCATACTTTTGCACTTGCATGCAAAAGTTTAAGTTGAAAAATATAGTTCTTTTATTGCAGTTCCTGTTTTTTTTTTTTTTGGATGCATATAATTTCAGAATTAAATATTATACCTTATGAGATATTATAATATATTGCAGTCCTAAGGCCTTTATTTTTTATTTTTTACTTTAAAGGTTATCCTGAATTTTAACTCTTAGCATTCAATTTAAAAAGGGATAGAGAATGTCAAATGGTTGAATTTCGTTACCATGTTGATTATGTATTACCATTGTTTCATATAGTCTATGCTAGAAGTTGTGTTGATATTTAGCTACAAATAATTGCTAGGTTAACAAAATCTACGAAGAGTTGGAAGGGTACAAGAAAAAGCTTGCACGTGCTGAAGCGGTATATGCGGAGTTCAAAAAGTTGGGCAAACCAGAAGGAGAAAGACCAACGACAAGAACTGGCTGTCTTGGTCTGGTTGGTAAAAAAGTAGACAGCATAGACTACTTCAGTGAAAAGATTAAGGAACTAATCCCGAAATTGGAAGCTGAGCAAAAAAACACTCTACGAGAGAAGCAACAATCTGCTGCTGTGGTCTTTTTCACCAGTAGGGTGACAGCAGCTTGTGCAGCTCAGAGTCTACATGCCCAAATGGTTGACACATGGACAGTCATAGATGCTCCTGAAGGTCATCAAGTAATATGGCCCAATCTTAAAATGAAATTTTTTGAGAGGCAAATACGACAGTATGTTGTGTATGCTATCGTGGCTCTGACCATATTCTTTTACATGATACCTATTGGACTTATTTCTGCATTAACAACATTGGACAATCTGAAGAAACTCATACCATTTATAAAGCCAGTAGTGAATATTGTTCAAATCAGGACAGTGCTGGAAGCTTATCTCCCTCAGCTTGCACTTATTATCTTCTTAGCATTGTTGCCCGCATTGCTTATGTTTCTGTCCAAGTTTGAGGGAATTCCTTCGCAGAGCCATGCAGTAAGGGCTTCTTCTGGAAAGTACTTTTATTTTATTGTGTTCAATGTTTTTATTGGAGTCACGATTGGTGGTACCTTATTCACCACTTTTAAGAAAATTGAGAAGGAACCGAATTCTCTTGTCACTGAGCTAGCAAATGGCCTCCCGGGCAATGCAACTTTCTTCCTTACCTATGTGGCTCTAAAGTAAGATCATATTCTTTCATGTTTTAAAACTTGTTTCTTTTTATATGTTTACACCACTGTGACTTTTTCTTTAAATGAAGTCAAGTGACATTTCCGATACAAAGAGGATTTATTTTGTTTGGAAAACTGCTCATCTTTCTTGAGTTTACTCAATACTCATTTTGCCCTTATGAGGTGTTGCAATTGCTTGAGACAGTTTTAGTTGTGACAGTAATGCAGCATCATCGTCTAAATATACTTGTTATATTTAATGATGCCAGGTTCTTTGTTGGTTATGGACTTCAGCTGTCCCGTCTGGTACCTTTAATCATATATCATTTAAAGAGGAAGTATCTGTGCAAGACTGAAGCTGAGTTGAGAGATGCTTGGGCTCCTGGAGATCTTGGCTATGCAACTAGAATTCCTTCTGATATGCTTGTTGTCACAATAGTTCTCTGCTACTCTGTCATAGCGCCCTTGATTATTCCATTTGGAGTAATTTACTTTGGTCTGGGATGGCTTGTTCTACGAAATCAGGTAATATCCTTGTATATAAATTTCTCATATTTTGCTTAAACGTACATACCTTGTACTGATTTGGCTTATTCTACAATGAAAGACATGGAATTTTTGGTATTTGGGGAATGATATATATATATATATATATATATATATATATATATATATTTTTTTTGAAATTTTGCTAGGCACTCAAAGTCTTTGTTCCAACCTTTGAGAGCTATGGAAGGATGTGGCCCCATATTCATACGCGAATACTTGCATCTCTGTTATTGTTTCAAGTCACAATGGCCGGTTACTTTGGGGTGAAGAAATTTGTCTACACTGCATTTCTATTTCCACTTCCCATAATTTCACTAATGTTTGCCTTTGTCTGTAGTAAGAAATTCTACAGAGCTTTTGCTAACCCAGCTCTCGAAGTGGTTTGCCGTGAACTGAAAGAAATTCCTAACATGGAACTAATCTTCAAATCCTTCATCCCACCAAGCTTAAACTCGGAGAAGGTTGATGACGACCGGTTTGAAGATGCCTTATCACAAGTTTCAAGAGCCGGTTCATTTGCTTGATGTACATTTTTGTGTGTTTCCACTTCATATCTTCCAAGTCTTAAGAGTTAGAAGGGCCATTCATTAGTTGTTTATAACGTAGCAAGTGTTTTTTGGTAGTTTTTCTGTTTTTTTTTTCCTTCTGTATTGATATGTGCTTTAGTAGCTTCGTTTTCTATATTGATATTGTCGTATAAAGCAATTCTGTTTTCAAGGTTGGTGCAGTTTGATGGGTTCCACAACTTTAGTCATACACAGCATCAAAGAGTTAATCTATTTTTGTTTTATACACAGTAAATTCATTTCTGTCTGACTATAAATCTCAAGTATTTTTGATGGGTATAAGCAATTCGGTATGTGAAGCCCACAGCCGATGAGGAGATTTAACTTGGATTGAATAATGGGAAAAACAATTAAAACCAGTGTTTTTTTTTCAGTGTACTATCAACTTGGATAATATTATTACAAAACATTTATAATTTCTTTTTTTATAAACCATGGGATCTATCAGCCAGTACCAACTATCAAACCAACCCGCCAAAAAATTTTGTATCCTTAACCAATCTTTTATTGATGAATATATATAGGCAGAGAGAGGACATGACTAGCCAATTTCAATTTCAATGTCAATTCCAAATCAATTTCAATTTCAATTTAATGTATAAAAATATCAATTTTTTTAATTTCAAATTCAATTCACATCTCAATTTCAATTTCAATTCAATTTTAATTTTAATTGAATCAATTCTAACCAACCTAATTTTCAAAATCAAATCAATTTTATTTCAATTCCAATTTCAATTCAATGTGGAAGAATGATCAATCTCAATTCCAATTCCAATTTCAATTCAATTGAAATTTCAATCGAATCATTTCCAACTCAATTTTAAGATCAAATCAATTTTCAAATTCCAATGCTTATTTGGACCAAAAAATTAGAATAATGATGACTGTTCGAAATTTTCGGGCTGGCAGCAATGGGAAGTTACTTGAAAATACAAAATTCCAGCGAATTTAACGAAAATAAATAAAGTGTATATATATCTGGATTTTTCCTTTTATAGAGTTGGAAATCAGATTTGAAATAAAAATTAATCGCTGAATAGAAATAGTATTCTAAATAGGGTAAAACTCTAATTTGTAAATGGAATAGAGCTGAAGAATTACTGGTTAGATATGGTTAATTTATGATTAGATAAGGTTAATTTCTGATTAAATAAGGTAAATTTCGAAAAATCTGCGTTATAATAGAATTGAGATTTTCAAAGGATTATGACAATCCTAGTGACTATTGGAAATAAGCTGATTCCGAGCTATTATCATATATATATATATATATATATATATATAAATAATTTATTTGAATCCAATTAAAAATTTGATTAATGTGTAATTATCATTAATTAATAATAAAGTGTTCACATTTCAAATGAGATTTGGATGAATTAATTATTATTCATTATAATAAGTCTTTTTCTATTTCGAATGGAATTTTAATTTTAATCAACAATTAATGGAGTTTACTTTTTTCATTTTCATGGGTTACTTCAATATAAAAAGGAAATTTGACGATTATGGTAAAATATATAATGAAAAGAGAAAAAAGAGAAATTAAATTGAAAGGAAAAAAATTATTTTTAATTTTAAAGTAAATTTTTTGATAAAAAGTTTTAGTGTATAATTCTATTATTCAATTGTTTAAAGAGTTGATGGTAAAGATCTTCATAGCATGGACATGCATAGAGTTTTCACATTATCTAAAAGAATTTTGTATTTTAAATCTCTTTAATGTTTAACATTTAAAATAAATTTAAACTCATATATATTTGCCCTTGAATTGTTTTGCACTTTAAATTAGAAAATGACTTAATTGATCATTTAAAAAATTGAAAGTGAATCTGACAAATCCAAATGAAAAATTTTATAGTTCGCCTTTAAAGATAATTGATTTTTTTAATTATAAACCATCTCAATTTTTATTTCTCTGTAACCTAGAGGTGGCATATTGAGCGGATTGGGCGGATTTGGGTTAGGTCATTAATGGGCGGATCATAAATGAGTCAAATGTTCAAATGGATTGGGCGGGTTGAGTCGACCCATGAGCTAAAAATTTGATTAATTTTTTTAATGAAAATAATTCTGAATATAATAACGGGATATAAAAAAGACTACTAATATTGACCTAAATGGGTCAGTAGATAGTCTAAACGGGCTAAAATGAATTGGATGGCCCAAATGAGTTGAAATTGATTTAATTATATAAATCAATTATATTCGAAAATTGAGATTTGATTTGATTTGAGAATTGAGTTGAAATTGATTTAATTGAAATTAAAAATTGAGATTGGTCATTTGAATTTTGGAATTGAAATTGCAATTAAATTGAAATTGATTTTATTTGAAAATTGGGTTGGAATTTGAGAATTAGGTTAGAATTGATTCAATTGAAATTAAAATTTTTTGGAATTGGAATTTATTTGATTTGAGAATTGGGTTGAATTGAAATTAAAACTAATTTATAATTGAAATTGCAATTGTGATTGAATTGGGATTGATTTTATTTGAAAATTGAATTGAATTGAAATTAAAATTGATTTGATTAGATATTAAATTAAATTGTGATTGAAACTGAAATTGGCTAGTTATCTATTTTATATATATACCAGTTAGCATCTTGCATTATGTGATGATGGCTTTGTTAAAGGA
Organism: Excoecaria cochinchinensis; assembly: GCA_947683425.1. Classification (NCBI taxonomy): domain Eukaryota; kingdom Viridiplantae; phylum Streptophyta; class Magnoliopsida; order Malpighiales; family Euphorbiaceae; genus Excoecaria; species Excoecaria cochinchinensis. The sequence goes on from CANTUQ010000083.1 coordinate 2,284,088, forward strand.
AAAATATGGTATTAAAAAAATTTTATATCTATTTTATAATTTAATTTAATTTAATTTACGTTTTCATTTGTTATGAATAATGAAATTTTGTTTATATAAAAATGCAAATTATGAAATTTTTGTTTATTTTTTTCATTGGGTGTACGTAGGTCTGTCAAACTTGACCCAGACCCAAAAAATCCGTCCAACCCACCTAGAAAAATTTGATCCAAACCCAATTCAACTAAAAGTTTATCCATTTGAGCCCGCCCATAATTGACCTGTCAAAAAGACAACACAAACGGGTCTGTTCTAAGTGTCCAACGGATCTCTTTCAAATGCCCAGCCTATTGCTTCAAAATCAATTTTACTCTTTTCTCTTCTCTTCTCTATTCATAGCAAACTTCTCCTCATTTGCCTTCTTTTTTCCTTTTTCTTATACAAATTGAAATATAAACTATTCAGTTGGAACCATGATGCTAAGGACGAGCACGAGACGCCTTTATCTCAGTTTCTTATTGCCTCTCCCTCTCATCAGGTTTGTTCCATTCCTCATCTCTATCTCTCATCTAGGGTTCAAATTGATTATGGATTTGATAATTTACTCGCTTCATTCAATTGGATTCTTTACCTGAAACTTTTGGGACCGTTATTTCTTTATGGAAACGGATAGAGGAATTCCAACTAATGTTTATACTACTAGCATTTTGATTAATTACAGAAATCCCATGACAGCTCTGTGAGCATCGCTTAGAACTTCTTGAAAATGAAGCAATTATTTTGATGCCTTGATATAGAATTGCCTTCCTTAATACCATTTTGCATAAATTTTAAGTTTAATCAAATTTCCCTATTAGTTGTTTAACTGTCGAAAAGAATCAATTATAATTTCATACCATTTTGATAATTCACTTCTCCTTGTTGTTTGTGGTTAGCCATATTGGTAAGAATTATTAGTAAGGTGAATCTTTAACTTTTTCTCTGCTTAAAATGTGCCATTTTTGGTAAGAATTGTGCTTTTGTTTTGATGCATTTGATTTAAAATTTAATAGTAATTGTAACAAAACTCTTGATGGTGCTAATAATGTGGAAGCTTCTAACCTGAAAACCACTGAATTGGGACAAGTTAACAACACAGTTTTTGGTGGCGAATAATCAAATTCTACTTCAACAGTTTCTAATTGAACTGAGAAAGCTGACACGGTCGCTAAAGACTCTCATTTGTCTACTAATTCAGAGCTTAATGAATCCAATACAACCATTAAGTCTGAAGTTCTCGCTGAAGAAGAAGTTAATTCTGGATTCACGTCAATAACAAATTATGCTAAAGACACTACTGAAGGCGAGAATTCAGATATCAAGACTGAATCAGGTGAAACAGATGACAATTCAGGCTCATCTACAACAGATAGAACTGAAGCTGATGTTCATGACCAGATTGAGTATGCTGATTCTTCAATTGGACAAGATGTGAAAGAGGCACGCATAAATCTGGATACGCTGCTAGAGAATATTGCAGAAGCGGTAAACAGTCAAGACACATCAGCAGAATGAGAATTTTTATAACATGCTTTGTATGATTCTGAGTGATCTAGATTTTAGTTACTTGTCACTCTATTTTGATACAAACCTGCAGAGAGTTTTGGATTCCCAATTCAATCACCATTGCAATTTCAATTTTAAATTTGTTTTAATTTCAAACCCAATTCTCAAATCAAATAAATTCCAATTCCAAAAAAATTTAATTTCAATTGAATCAATTCTAACCTAATTCTCAAATTCCAACCCAATTTTCAAATAAAATCAATTTCAGTTTAATTGCAATTTCAATTCCAAAATTAAAATGACCAATCTCAATTTTTAATTTCAATTAAATCAATTTCAACTCAATTCTCAAATCAAATCAATTCTCAATTTTTGAATATAATTCATTTAAATAGTCAATTTAATTTCAATTCTCAATTGAAATTTTCTATATATATTCAATATTGAAGTGCAATCGAATTCAACCCAATTCGCAATTAAAATTCATATCATTTTTTTTTAATTTAATTCCAATTAAGAAATGAAATTCTCAATTTATTCAATTTCTGTTGAATTGAACCCAATTTTCAAACAAAATATAATCAAATATCAATCCTCAATTAAATCATCTTAATTTTAGAAGTTAATTTCATTTTTCAATTGAAATTTTTAAACTAAATTCTTTTAGTTTTAAAGTTTGATAAGGACTTATTTAATTGAATTAAGAATTGAATTAATATGTAATTATTATTAATTAATAATAAATTCTTCTCAATTTAAATGGAATTTGGATCCTTATCTATAATGGTCTTTTCTATTTTTATTGACTATGTGAAAAAAGAAATTGGATGGTTATGGCCCATAATCATAACAACAACTAAAAAAAAAAGAAATCAATCCAAAAGAAAAAAAAAATTGTTTTCAATCAATTGAATAAATTCTAACCCAATTTTTATATCAAATCAAATCAATTTCAATTTTAATTTTAGTTTAGTGAATCGATTTCAATTCAATTGAAATTCATATCAAATCAATTCTAATTCAATTTAATTTCAATTTTAATTTAAACTAAATTCATTTCAAACAAATTCTTAATTCAAATCAATTAGCAAATTTCAATCCAATTCTCAAATTAATTTAATTCCAATTCAATTGACATTTAAATTTTAATTCATTTTTAATTTCGATTGAATAAATACCAATCCACTTCTTAGATCAAATCAATTGCAATTTCAATTTAATCAATTCCAATTCAACTCTCAAACTAAATCAATTTTCAAATTCCAACTCAAAAAATTTTAACCCATTTTTCAGATTAAATAAATCCCAATTCAATTGCAACCTCAATTTCAATTCAATTTTAATTTCAAGTGAACCAATTATAATCCAATTCTCAGATTTCAAACCAATTCTCAATTCTTGATGAAAATGGTCTGTCTCAAATTTTAATTTCAGTTAAATTAATTTCAACATCATTCTCAATTATTGATTAAAAATATTTAAATAATCATTTTAATTTCAATACTCATTTGAAATTATCTATTTATTCAATTTCAATTAAATTTAATCCAATTGTCAAATAGATTCAACTCAATTCTCAAACAAAATCATTTCTAAATTAAAATTTATTTCAATTATGAAATGCAATTATTAATTTATTCAATGTCAAATGAATTGAACTCAATTCGCAAGTCAAATCAAATATCAATTCTAAATTAAAACCTTTGTTTTACAATTTATAATTTCTTTTCAATTGAATTCTCAATTGTTGAATAAAATTAATTCTTAAAACTCAATTAAAATTTAATTCAATTTTAAAATTCAATTTGACTACTCAATATAAAGTATCCAATTAATTCTCAAGTGTCAATTAAATCCTCAAATCAAATTAATTCTCAATTCTTAACTAAAATTGAAATCTTAAATTGATTTAATCTTCAATTCTCAATAAAAATTTAAATTAATTTTTCAATTTAATTTCTCGATTAAAATGAAATTGAATTTAAATTAAGACACAGAATTATATTAAAATATTATTTAAACTTAATAGAATATGAATAGAATTGTAAAATTAAAGTGGGACGTTTTAAATCAAACATTTTAACACTAAATTAAAATTTTGATTTTATTATTTTACAATCAAATAAGAAAAGGTAAGTGTAGTAGTTTGGCACAATCCAAATTCAACTGAAAATAGTAACATGAATCCGAATATGTCCAATATGAATGATCCAAAAATTTTAGAATTGAACCCGAAAATTTATTCAAAATTATCTGAAACTCAATTCGATCCGAATCTATGACCGATTTTTTTAATTAAATTTTATTTTATATCATATCTATTTGTAAATTTTATGGACTTGCGTATTTGATATATTTAGACTGCTAATGTGTTTACTGACTCAATTAAGTAAAATTTCTTATGAGGAATATGACACAAATTTATTTTTTTGGAATTTGGTTTCGTATACTTATTTGTTTTTTTTATATATGAAATTCATTTATAATTTTAAATAAGAATTATTATTTGTGAAAAGTGAAATTAGTGGTTGCCACTGATCAATATGTTTAGCGCGTGAAATTTTATTTCTGGGTATAGGTATACAGGTTTTTGAACTGAAAGGCAAGCCAGGAATCTACCAGGAAGTATGGATGAGTTCCTTTACTTCAGGACAGATACTTAGGCTTAGTATTTCTTTTTGGACATTTTCTTTTGGAACATTAAAGTTTGAGCTATCAAATGGCTTATGAAAAGCTATTTTAGAATTTGAATAGTAATCCATCTTGAATGATGAATTTTGGATGTTGAAGTTTATTGTAAATATATGCCTGGATGATGGAAGATGGATGTTATATTTTTATTTTGGACAATGTATGAATTGAAAGGATAAATTCACAAATGTTGGTGAATTTGCCCTTTTTTTTTAATATTTGAGGTGGATGGAAAAATTTTATATTGCATTGGTTTTGTATGGAGTTGGGATGTGTGGATACTTTATAGAAGTGTAAAATTTTCAATTTTTAACAGGGAGATAGGGACTGATCGATATAAGGAAAATTTTGTCCATTTTTCTGCAGAATTTTGAGCATTTTAATTTACAAAAGTGATGGAAGTTATTAAAGTGTGAATTCAATTTTAGATACAAAGAAGGATCTAGTTGGGTAACATTCAGTACCTGGCCCTTTTTGGACCGGGTATGGGTGTTACAGTTTTGCTGCTTGTTCATCCACCATCTTGCGTCACCACCACTGCTCAGTCTTGCTCTTTCGATATTTTTCTCATTAAATCATAACATTTCAAAATTGAAAAAGAGTGTAACATACCCAAAATTTTGAGTTTGTGTATTACACTTTTGGTTGTGAATATTACTTTCTGAGATGAATAGTTCCATGAGGGCATGAATGGTATTTTTTTTAGGGTTATGAATAGTGGCATTTAAAAAAAAAATTGAAGATTGAATTTGAAGTGAAAATAAGTTTATTTAAAATGTTAAAAATTGAAATTAAAATCTAATTATGATTTTGCAGTGGATAATGACATGCTTAACCGGTTGTCAAACTTGACCCGGAAAACTCAAACTAATAAATATGATGAGTTATATATGATATCCATTATGTATTTTAAGTTAAAAGAAAAATTATTAATGATGTCATAATTTATTTAAAAGAAATTTAAATTATAAGAAAGAAAAAGGGGAAATTTTGATGAACCTTATATCATGGCCACTGATTTAGTTGAATGAAAAAGATTTTTGTGTAGGAAAAATTATTAGTCATTGGATAAAATAGCGATCAAGAGATTCTAACCATCCAAAATAAAAAAAAAATGAAAAGAAGAAAAATTGAGAATCTTTGAATTAAATAGTGCCAAAATGATCCTAACCCTTGAATTAATAAAATATTAAATGGAAAGATTTTTATATAGGGATGAATATTGGCCCTTAGATTTATTAGTAACCAATTAATCTTAGCCCTTGGTTTATGTTGGCTCAAAGGGCTAAATTTTTAGGTTTTGATGCATTAACAAAATATTTGCACTTAACAAAATTGGGTTTCTTTTTAGCTTTTATATTGCAGGCCCAAGTTTCAATATCTGATACAGAGTGCTCTATTAAATATAGAGCAGACGTGTTCGTGTTCTACATCTATCAGAATAGACTTGCAGTAATAAAGGTTTATTAGGAAATAAAATTTGTAAAATCATTCTTGAGGAATCCACACACTCACAGCACGTTTATTACATTATTTTCTGCATTTAAAATATTTTTGAATCACATGTTACCTAAAATAAAATTATCTCTTTCCTAAAAAGATAAAAATCCACAATTATAGCTTTTGAGAATGGAAAGAAAGTCTTTTAATTGAATCTGATTTTTCGTATTTTAGGAAACATAAAATCTGAAGAAATCTCTCTCAATCAGTTCTTCATTAACTAAAGAAACACAAAAACAGAAAATTCCTTCAAATATAGAAATATTTTTGAAATAATGTTCACACCTAACAACTATGTTTTTCAACTATAAAAAGAAGTGTTATTGGTGTGTTTTACAAGAGAGTGAAAAACGTTTTTGTTCTAAATTGGGTTTTATCTTGTAAGTTTTTCATTCTTTAATGTGCATTCACGATCACATCTTCTCAATATGATTATAGTTTCAATTGTAATCATGTTAGTGAGGCTATTCAAATTTGTGAGATAATTTGTGAGGTTAGGTTGCTAGAACCTAGGAAAATAAACTAGCAAGTGTTTAGGTTCTTTTACTTGAGAAAAAGGGCTAAGTGTATTGATCATTTTACTTTGAAAAAATGATTAAGTATTTAGAGTTTTCACTTGGAAAGAAAAACTTGGAATAGCTATTTGTAACAGGTTTTTGACTCTTGCCCGTAAATAGAGTCACACTAGAAAGAAAGAAACTCTTAAGACGGATTGTTTTAAGGAGAGGATGTAGGCAATGGCCGAACCTCTATAAATTGCGGTGTTAAACTTCTCTATCCCTTACTCTTTTTTTATTTTGTGCTCTATAATTTTCATGCTTAAATTAAACTGTTCTGTATCTGTTCTATGTTCTATAGAACAGTTTCAGAAAATCACTTGTGTTCTGAAAAAACGGGATGAACTTGATTTTTCTATATTAATTAATCCAATGAAAGTTTGATTTTTTTTGTCATAAATAATTTCGTCCATATGTATTGTTTGTAATGGTAAAGGATGATCAAAAATTATGTTAAATAAATTGTATAAAATGGATTTGTTATAATGATGATAGTTTGCATATCAATTGTCTGTGTTCTAATATATCCAGATCACAAAAAAATTATGAAATTATCTATTCACCCCCCTCTAGATCATATATTTGGGACTCACATTTGGTATCAGAGCATGTCTCATATTTTTGTTTTATGGGTTTAACAACCTAGAGAGATCCAAAGATGGCTGGAACAAATCGTTTGAACACAACTTTTGCTGAAGGACAATCATCAACACGTCCTCCTTTGTTTTGCGGACAAAACTTTTCATTTTGGAAAGCCAAGATGAGACACTTCATCCAAATGCAAGACATGGAGAGCTGGAAGATGGTAACAAATGGATTTCATCCACCAACAAAAGTTGAGAATGGAACTGAAGTTTTTAAGGCAGAAAATGAGTATTCAGAAACTGATATTTTAAACATTCAAAGAAATTCAAAAGCTATGAGTTTATTATATTGTTCTTGGGATGTTAATGAGTTCAATAGAATTTCAGCTTGTGATACGGCCAAAGAAATCTTGGATAAATTGGTGGCAACCTATGAGGGAACTAATCAAATGAAGGATTCTCGTTTGCATACTTTAATGTGTGACTATGAATCATTCAAAATGAAATATAATGAAACAATTTCTGAAATGAGTGACAGGTTTGTCAAGATCACAGGTTCCATGAAAGGTCTTGGAAAGATTGTAAGTGAGGAAGAGCAAATAAAAAAATTGATCAGATCGCTGAACTCAAACTAGCATGAAAAAGTGGCTGTCTTGCTAGACAGAGATTTGCGTAACTTTTTATATGATGATCTTATAGGATCCTTACTATCTTATGAACTCGTGATGCAAAGTCAGGAAAATGAGGAGAAGCATAAAAGAATTGCTCTAGCTGGTAATGCAAACGAAAATACCTCAGATGAAGAATTTGCTATGATCACTCGAAAATTTCAGAAATTTAATAGAAATGAAATGAAACGAAACGTGAAAGATTTCAAAAGAAGGTACGTAACAATAATAAAATTGAAAATTCTCAACATAACTCTGGAGAACCAGTATGCTATAACTGCAATAAGCCTGGATATATCAAAATAAAATGTCCCCTTCTGAAAAAGAAGGACAGGAAGCCAAATAAAAAAGCAATGATGGCAACGTGGAGCAACAGTAATGACTCTAGTGAAGATTCGAAATTAGATCAAAATATAGAGGATGCTGGTTTGATGGCTATGTCTGATGAAAAAATTGAACATGGTGCTGTACTGGTGAATCAAGAGGAAACTGAAAATGAAGTAAGTGATTCCGACTTAAATCTAGTAGAGCTAAATGAAATCTTTGAGGAGCTTTGCACAAAATATGATAACGTAAAGAAAAAAAAATTGTGAAATTGTGGTGAGCTATCAAACACTGTTTAAAGATTATAAAAATTTAGAGGAGTCACATAAAAACTTGAAAATAGATGTAGAAAAGTTATTAAGAAATGCTCAAGAAGATCGAAAAAAATATCTGGAGTTAATTGAAGATTGGAATGATCTAGAAAATGAGCTTAACATGAAATCATGTGATTATGTGGAGCTTGAGATGGTTGTTGATGAATTGAAAAAGGATATTGAAAAATTAAAAAGAAAAAAATGAAGAACTAACGGAATCCTCAATTGATGATTTAAAAGAGGAAGTTGAAAATCTAAGAAGAGAAAAAGAAGAATTAAGAAAGTCTACTTCTAACGAAATTATTGATCTGAATATCATGATTGGAAAATTAAGAAGGAAAAATGAAGCATTTAAGGAATTCGCTAAAGCTAACGAAATTAGTGACCAAGTTGAGAAAATCAAGTGGGCTGAACGGGTAACTGTGCCCAAAGTATTGTGTACCTTCTGTGAAAAAAATGGTCATACTACTAATAATTGTTATCACAAGGAGAAGGGGAAATTGAAAGTAAAAATTTTACTGTGAAAACTAACCATCAAGGATCCAAAATTAATTGGAGACCTAAGAAGAAATGATTATCTTGCAGGTTTGTCTAAAGAGCAACATGAATAAATAATGGTATCTAGATAGTGGTTGCTCAACACATATGACATGGGACAAGAAGAAATTTGCCGAACTCTCTATGAAAAATGGAGGGACTGTCAGTTTTGGTGACAAAAACAAAAGCAAAATCATTGGAGTTGGAACCGTTGGAACCAACCCACGTATCAAGAATGTTTCACTAGTGAAGGGATTGAAATATAATCTCCTTAGTGTAAGCCAATTATGTGACAAAAATAATAGAGTTATCTTTGAAATAAAGGACTGCAAAGTTGAGGATGCAAATTCAGGTAATACTATCCTTACTGGTTATAGAACTGAAAATATTTATCAAATAAGTTTGGATGAAAATAAAAATAATAACTCAACTTGTTTAATGTCAAAAGATGATCAAAACTGGATATGGCATAAAAGACTAGGTCATGCAAGTTTACATCCTATTGAAAAATTATCTAAAAATGACTTAGTTATTGGTTTGCCTAAAATCAAATTTGATAAGAAATATGTTTGTGAAGCATGTCAACTTGGTAAACAGACTAGAAATTCATTTAAATCCAAGAAAGAAATATCAACTAAAAAATGTTTAGAAATGTTGCATATGAATTTATTTGGACCAATTTCACCATCTAGTTTAAAAGGTAAAAGTTATGTGTTTGTGATTGTTGATGATTACTCACGTTTCACATGGACAATTTTTCTTGCACATAAATATGAGACATTTGAGGTGTTCAAAAAGTTGGCAAAGAAAATACAGAATGAAAAGGGATATCATAATGTCAAAATTCGGAGTGATAATAGCGGAGAATTTGCGAACAAAGAATTTGATGAGTTCTGTTCAAAGGAAGGAATTGAACATAACTTCTCAGCACCAAGAACTCCACAATAGAATGGAGTAGTGGAGCGAAAAAACAAAATATTGCAGGAGATGGCACGGACCATGATTAATGAAAATATCTTGCCTAAATATTTCTGAGCTGAAACAGTAAACACAGCAAGTTATATCATCAACAAAGTCTTGATTCGAGCAATTCTGAACAAAACTCCATATGAGCTTTGGAAAGGCAGGAAGCCAAACATCAATAATTTTCATACATTTGGCTGTAAGTGTTTTATATTGAATGATAAAAATAATCTAGGAAAATTTGAAGGTAAATCTGATATAAGAATATTCTTAGGCTATTCACTTAAAAGTAAAGCATACAGAATTTACAATAAAAGAACACAAATGGTTGAAGAATCAATTAATGTCAAATTTGATGAAACTGATGTCTACACTAGAGAAAGGTGTTATTTCTGATGATGATACAGGTGACAAGAATGAAGAAACTAAAGGAGAAGAACAAACAGATCAAAACAAAAGAAACAAATTATGAGGAACCAGAACAGAATCTTGATCCACCTAAGGAGTGGGATGTCCATAGGAATCACTCAAAAGAGGATCTGCTAAGCAGTCCATCAACTAAGATGATGACCAGAAGACAACTAAGAGAATTCTGCAGTAATGTGGCTTTTGTTTCTCAAATTGAACAAAAAAACATTCAAGAAGCTCAATATGACAACAACTGGTTACTTGCAATGCAAGAAGAATTGAATCAATTCGAAAGAAATAAGGTATGATCTCTTGTTCCAAAACCGAAAAATCATTCAATCATTGGGACAAAATGGGTCTTCAGGAATAAGCTAGATGAGCAAGGAAATGTGACAAGAAATAAAGCAAGGCTTGTGGCTCAAGGGTACAATCAAGAAGAAGGTATTGATTTTGATGAAACATTTGCACCAGTAGCACGTTTAGAAGCTATTCGTATCTTATGTGCATTTGCATGTTTTAAGAAAATTAAACTTTATCAAATGGATGTCAAAAGTGCATTTCTAAATGGGTACCTTAATGAGGAAGTATATGTTGCACAACCGCCTGGTTTTGAAAACATTGAATTTTCAAATCATGTTTATAAACTGACAAAAGATTTGTATGGTTTAAAACAAGCTCCAAGAGCTTGGAATGAAAGACTTTCAAGCTTTTTAATATCACATGGTTTTGCTAGAGGAAAAGTTGATAACACATTATTTATAAAGCATAAAGAAACGGACATCATGCTTGTGCAAATATATGTGGATGATATTGTATTCGGTGCTACTAACATCTCAATGTGCAAGAAATTTGAAAAATTAATGAAAGATGAATTTGAGATGAGTATGATGGGAGAATTGACCTTCTTTTTGGGACTGCAAATTAATCAGAATAAAGATGGAATCTTTATTAGCCAAGTCAAATACACAAAAGAATTACTGACGAAATTCAAAATGATGGAAGCAAAGACCGTCAGTACACCAATGAGTCCATTAATTAAGCTTGATCCTGGTGAGAAATGTAAAAATGTGGATCAAAAGCTTTACAGTGGAATGATTGGTTCACTACTGTATCTAACTGCCAGCAGACCTGATATACACTTTAGTGTATGTTTATGTGCTCGATTTCAATCAAATCCAAAGGAGTCTCATCTATCAGCAGTAAAACGAATTCTAAGATACCTATTGGGAACTCAAAATATTGGTTTATGGTATTTTAAAGATTCAAGTTTTAATCTTGTTGGTTTTTCAGATGCTGACTTTGCAGGTTGCAGAATTAAGAGAAAAAGTACGTTTGGAACATGTCAATTATTAGGACAATCTCTCATTACATGGTCTAGAAGAAAACAACACTCTGTTGCCTTATCAACTGCAGAAGCATAATATATAGCTGCTGGAAGTTGTACTGCACAAATTCTTTGGGTCAAACAACAGTTGATTGATTATGGTTTTGAGCTTAAAGAAATACCCATTTATTGTGATAACACTAGTGCCATAAATCTCACAAAAAATCCAGCGATGCACTCAAGAACAAAATACATTGAAATAAGACATCATTTCATACGAGATCATGTTCAAAAAGGAGACATTACAATGGAGTATATCTCAACTGAACATTAATTAGCTGATATCTTCACCGAACCATTGAAGGATGAACAATTTTACAAACTAAGAAGAGAATTGGGCATGGGTATGCTAGAAAATTCATCCTAAAAGGTAATTTTATTTTTAAGTAATTTTAGTTTACTTTATGCTTGCGTGTTCTATATTTATGTTCTATATGTGTGTGATATGTTCTAATGCTCTTCACAGACTAGTCGTGCTCTATTTTTCTTGTTAATATCAGTTATTGAAATTTTTAATTTTATTCCTATTATGAGTGCTATTTTAATGGAGATGTTTTCGGTTTTAAAAAGGGAAGATATTGTCTTTTTCTATATAATCCACTTTCCTCTTTAAAATAAACTTCACTAAAAGCTAACCCCACAAAAAATCTAACTATTCAAGAAAAGCCAACCTTAGTTGATACATCTTCATCTAGTAGCTCTCAACGTATGAAGATTAGTGCTAAAGCATCAGAATCAGATCATTTTGGGAAATTTGAAGGTGATGATGAAACTGAGATAGCAATGAAAGTGGTAAGTAGTGAAGAGAAAATTGGGGACACCCAAAGTCAGTCTGAAAAAACTCTCACAGACCCAAAGGAACAGCAATCCTTGTCTACTTCGAAATCTAAGAAGGAACCTAAAGTGGATTGCAAACCTGAATCTGAGAAATGGGTAGAGTTTTGGGAGCTTCAACGATGACTTATGATTTGGGCTGAAGCAAGATTCGTTGAGAGTGAATTTGAACCTCAACGTAAGATCATTGAAGAACCATATGACTCTCCACCGTCCTCACCTCTTAATGACTCTAGTTCACCTATACCTGCTCCAAAATTGAGGAAGTCTATGCGTCTTGTGGCCAAGCATAAATTTAAACCAACCCCCAAGCTTGGTCAAGTTGGCAGCAGTACCAATCCTGAAGCTATTAAGTGAGTTTTTAAGTTTCTTTACTACTTGTTTTATTTTTACTAGGAAAATTACTCTATTTTTGGATGCTGGTTTATCACTTTTATTAGTGGCTGGAATTCTTTTTGGTGGTTGCTATTTTGGTTTGCGTGGTTGAAACTTTATGATTTTGTGATGACAAAAAGGGGGAGAAGAATGATTATCTTATCTTTGTGCTGTTGATTTATTTTGATCATGTATTTTGTTCATGGGCTGATATTTATTTTAAATATATGTATTTTGATCATGTGCTAATATATTACAGTTGATGTTTCAAAAAGATGCTGATGTTTTAATATGAATTTTTGGGTAAATTGAATATTTATATCATGTGCTGATTGTGATTATATCATGTGCTGATGTGATGATTATTTTAATATGTTACACAATTTTTGGGTAAATTGAATATTTATATCATGTGCTGATTGTGATTATATCATGTGCTGATGTGATGATTATTTTAATATGTTACAGAATTTTTGGGTAAATTGAATATTTATATCATGTGCTGATTGTGATTATATCATGTGCTTATGTGATGATTATTTTAATATGTTACAGAATTTTTTTGGGTAAATTGTGCCTGATTATTTAGACTTAATGTGCATGCAACATTGTTTTTACCAAACATTATGCAGGTGAAAAATGATAAATGGATTTGTGCAGATTGGTGAACATAATGGTATTCACATTTGATGATCAAATGAATTTATTGGAAATCTGCAAGTTGGTTTAATTAAGCAAAGATAAATATTTGACTTAATTTTCGTGCAGGATGTTTTGGTTAAAAATCTTATCTTGAGATTGATGATTAAATATCTGAGCTGATTTTCGTGCAGAATTTTTTATGATTACAATTTGATCTTGAATTTGAATTTCCTTGCAACTAAATTATTTCTTAGGTTTTGTGAAGATGGATTCTCTATATGCATAAAAGTTATGCCAAAAAGCTACAGGTTAAAATATGCAAAATTGAATAATATATGTTGCTAATCATTTGAGGCACTGAACTTAATTATGCTTAATAATGAGGATTGAATACCCGAAGTAAGTATATGAGAAAAGCTTAAGTAAAATCAGAATTTTAACAAATTGAGAATTAAGAAATGTTTAGTTTTGAATTGATACTGCAGTATTTTTCAAAACAGGGCTAAACATATTATAAGTTGTGATATAAAATAATTGTGTAGGGAAATAGATTGACAATTTTTAAGTGCATATATTCAGGGGGAGTTTTACTCAAAATAAACAGGGGGAGCACAAGCTTAAATAAATTAATATTTTGTAATCATCAAAAAGGGGGAGAATGTTGGCTCAAAGGGCTAAATTTTTAGGTTTTGATGCATTAATAAAACATTTGCACTTAACAAAATTGGGTTTATTTTTAGCTTTTATATTGCAGGCCCAAGTTTCAATATCTGATGCAGAGTGCTCTATTAAATATAGAGCAGACGTGTTCGTGTTCTACATCTATCAGAACAGACCTGCAGCAATAAAAGTTTATTAGGAAATAAAATTTGTAAAATCATTCTTGAAAAATCCACACACTCACAGCACGTTTATTACATTATTTTCTGCATTTAAAATATTTTTGAATCACATGTTACCTAAAATAAAATTATCTTTTTCTTAAAAAGATTAAAATCCACAATTATAGCTTTTGAGAATGGAAAGAAAGTCTTTTAATTGAATCTGATTTTTCGTATTTTAGGAAACATAAAATCTGAAGAAATCTCTCTCAATCAGTTCTTCATTAACTAAAGAAACACAAAAACAGAAAATTCCTTTAAACATAAAAATATTTTTGAAATAATGTTCACACCTAACAGCTATGTTTTTCAACTATAAAAAGAAGTGTTATTGGTGTGTTCTACAAGAGAGTGAAAAACATTTTTGTTCTAAATTGGGTTTTATCTTGTAAGTTTTTCATTCTTTCATGTGCATTCATGATCACATCTCCTCAATATAATTATAGTTTCAATTGTAATCATGTTAGTGAGGCTATTCAAATTTGTGAGATAATTTGTGAGGTTATGTTGCTAGAACCTAGAAAAATAAACTAGCAAGTGTTTAAGTTATTTTACTTGAGAAAAAGGGTTAAGTGTTTTGATCATTTTACTTTGAAAAAATGATTAAATATTTTAAAGTTTTCACTTGGAAAGAAAAACTTGGAATAGCTATTTGTAACAGGTTTTTTACTCTTTCCCGTAAATAGAGTCACACTAGAAAAAGAGAAACTTTTAAGACGGATTGTCTTAAGCGGAGGATGTAGGCAATGGCCGAATCTTTATAAATCGCGGTGTTAAACTTTTCTATCCCTTACTCTTTTTTTATTTTGTACTCTATAATTTTCATGCTTAAATTAAACTGTTCTGTATCTATTCTATGTTCTATAGAACAGTGTCAGAAAATCACTTGTGTTCTGAAAAAACGGGATGAACTTGATTTTTCTATATTAATTAATCTAATGAAAGTCTAATTTTTTCTCATAAATAATTTCGTCCATATGTGTTGTTTGTAATGGTAAAGGATGATCAAAAATTATGTTAAATAAATTGTATAAAATGGATTTGTTATAATGATGATAATTTGCATATTAATTATATGTGTTCTAATATATCCAAATCACTAAAAAATTATGAAATGATCTATTCACCCCCCCCCCCCCCCCCCCCTCTAGATCATATATTTGGGACTCACAGTTTAGTTGTATGTAAAGATTTTTGTGTAAGATTCATTTTTGGCCATTGCATGTAATAGTGTTTAGATAAATATTTGTCATCAAAATTAAAAGATGCGAATAAAAGAAAATAAAAAAAAAAAAAGAAAAGAAATTGCTAAGCCCTTGGATGAAATAGTATAGAGTGGATCCTAACAATCCATTCTAATTAAAAAAAAAATGTAATTTGAATTTTAAGTGCTCAGTGACACAAAATATAGCACTTTTTATCTGAGTTTCAATTATCCAAATAAGAAGTATTACAGAAAGACGTCTCCCTAGTTTTTTCATTCCAATGTTTAGTTTAATTCAATTTTAGTTCTACCGATTGAGAGAGAACGACGACACTACACAAGTAGAAATAAAAAGAAACAACATAATAGAGTTAATAATTTTTATATAGTAAATACGTAAAGGGTACAAAATGATGCAATTTTAATAACAGATCGGTTGGTTTGGTTTTAGCATTTTTAAATATTAAAAACTGAATTGAATCGATATAACCGATTTTTTACTTTAAAATCGAACTAAATATGCTGAATTACCTATGGTTTAATTTTCAAATTCTATTCGATTTTTCAGTTCTAACTATAACTTGAGACACGACCGAAAAATAAGCATCTGGACCCAAAAAAAAAACTTTAAATCCAAAAAAACCGATCCAATCTGACCCGACTGTCAAGTCTAAAGTGTATATAGTAGTATATACAAATATCATTTCAATTATAATTATACAATGACATCATCAATATATTATTGTGATATATATTATTTTATTAAATATTATTATATATTCATAATATAATACTGTGCATGAAGTTAATAATAATAATTTAAATAAACAATACTCATAAGTCTTTAAACAAAATTTCATTTTTTATAACAAATGAATAAAAATGTAAATCAAATTAATTATTAAATAAATATAAAAAAACTTTCAACACCATGTTATTTCTGTAATAAGGTTGTCCGCTCAAAGCATGGAGTGGTACCTAGTTAAAACAGAAAAGAAATGTTATTTTTTTGTATTAACCGGTCAATTAACAATTTTATTAACTAGTATATTAATTTCGTTTAAACGCTATATCAATTTCAATTTTTAACCAATTTTTTCAGACCGATTTATTGGTTAACCATTAAAAAATTTTAATAAAAAAATTAAAAAAATAAATTTTTATTAATTAATGGCAAGAATTGAATATATTCAACATAAACCAATAATAGAGTGTCTATTATGTACATATAATGAATAAATAATTGTAACAAGAAGATAATTCCAATGTTTATTTACTACAATTATGTATTATAATAATATTTTATAAAGTCATATTAAGTACAAAAATTTTAAAAATTTAAGTGTAACAATTAAAATGTAAAATGTAAAATATATATGAATTGGTTAAATGTCGCCTATTTTTAAAAGTAAAAACTGTAAATTATTGATTTGATTAATTTAAAATCGGTTAGATTTTGCACCGGTTTTTCAAGTCACAGATTCTGTCATTCACTAGTCCAAGTTCGAGATCAATTAACAATAGCTAAATAATATTGCAATTCTTGGTGGAAATATATAGTTATAAAATAATCCTTTACAGTTAAAAAATAATAACCCAAAAATGAATAAACAAAAATAACCTAAAGAGTTAGCTCATGCGTAGACATTTGAGCAGTGGATGGAGAAGGAACGTCTTCGGGTTGTCTACTGGGCTTAACCCATCTACCATACTCGTTCAACACAAGCCCTTTATATGGCAACTCATACCAAAACTCTGGTACTTTCAGCTTCTCTATCAACATATCACTACTTTTGTTTACCAATGCCAAATCTCTCCTAGCATTCCATCTATAATTCAATTTCTTCCCCAAAAATCCATCCACCAGATGCAGATAAACCTCCAAATTATGGCACCCTGAAAAGTCTAATTCATGCTTCAAGTAAGGTGATTTGTAAACATCAAGCTCCAATTTAGTCCCCACATCCCTATAAACCCAGTTCAATCTGGAAGTGATTGTGTTAATCTTGTTCAGAATTTTGTTCATTATAATCCCTGGAACTTTTGGTACTATATCTTGCTTAATCACAACGCGAACTGCCTTAACTCCTAATTCACAGAGCTTCTTCTTGAAGGAAATGTTGCCTACTCTTGGTGCACCAAATGAAATTACGCTAATAAATAGGCCAGGAATTGAAGTTGCAGCCTCATATGCAGTTAGCAAGGCCAATGCACCTCCTAAGCTATGCCCTGTTATTGTCAAGCTTACTTGTTCACCATTTTCTCTGTAAAATTTGACTAGCCTTTTCATTTCTTCCATAACTTGCTCGGATGCACTTGACTTATTATACCTAGTAGACTCACCTTTTGACTTGTATATGCTGAGGAAACCCTGTTGAACTTTAATATCATTTTGGTCATCTTCATCTCCATTATCATCAACAAGCTCCAGCTTTGTCTTAAGGTCATTATACCATTCAGTTGGAGCGACCGTGCCCCGCCACGCCACCACTATGTCTCTCCGGCCAATTCGTTTCGATTCCTCAGCATTGCTCACCGCAACATATCCCATCCAATTGGAGTCTTTGCTCCATGACCTATAGGACCCGGCTAACCAATCAGGCACATCAACATGGGACATGGCATAAATGTACCTCTTCACTTCATATCCATTCTTTGTTAGGCCTAACTGTTCAAAAAGCTTGCTCTTGTTGTACCTGCAACTTCCACAATATTCAGAGAGAGGATCAAAATCAAAGGCATCATATGTTGCTTCAGCAAACTCGCCGTACTTGAGAATTTCGTGGCGGAGCCATGGATGGAGAGGGTCAAGAAGATTATCCCAGTTGGTAGAACCATGGATTTGACGCCACATGCTTGAGATATTCTCCTTTGGAGATAATATGGGAGTCATTTTATCTCCTTGGTCGATGAAATGCTCTGCCGTGTGTGGCAGCAATAGGTGGCCCAGTGTTTTGTGAGAATGGCAGCCGTTTCTTTTCTCGTTTTCCAATTGTTGATGATGGATTTTGATAGTGGATAGTTGTTTCATTCTTGATGCAAATCTTAAACAAAATGCCTTCTTGATAGCTTGCCATGTGAGATTAAGCTTCAATTTCCACACTCGTCTGGCTTTTCTTGATCTTGTTTTCTTTGCCGGTGCTGATACTGCTCTAAATTGTTTAGAATTCATGGTATAAAAATTAAAAGTTTAACTGTTGATAATCTTCCAACTTTTTAGATTCACCAGGTTTCGATTCTTGCCCACCACAAACCCAAATATCGCATAAAAAATAATAATAAAAAAAAGCTTTTGAAAAAGAAATGGATGTTAAAGAAAGATACAAGGAAAATAAATTAATAGGAGGGGTTTATATATGAAGAGATGGTTGAATATTCAAGCAGGCCAGGAAGATGGTTGGTGCTCTTCCTTCTCTTTTCCTGGAAATATATGAGAATTTAGACAGAGACAATATAGACTTCTTCTACAGTAGTCGTTAAATTTTAAATAGAATTACAGGGAGGGACTCAGTCATGAAATATAAAATATGGTGACTGAGTTGACTAGACACAAACTGATTGCAATTATATTGACCAAATCATTTTGGACGAGTCATTTACTTAAGCAAGCCATGGCTGTTGATTATTCTCTTAATTGAACATTTCTTTTTACCTGCCCAATTATGTATATCTTATAATACACTACTACGTACGTACTCTAATCAAGACTCTTATCAAAATTGCTTTGCTTGTCTACCATCCAATATGTGGTACATTATGCAAATAATTTAAGAGGCTATATATAATCATTGTTTTCGAATTACTTATAGGAAAATAAGTAAAAGTATGGCAAGAAATCTGACCGGACGCTGTTAAGTGGAGGCAGCCCAAAATTATTGTCTATGCCATGTGCATGAAAATGCTTGTGGGTTGTCACATAAAAAAAACTTATTCAAATGGTTATTACGTAAACATGACATTTTCTTTTTAGTAATTTCTTGTTTTCTGTGATAACATGCTATTGGTTGTTTCATAACAATCCCATGCTCCAATCTGGACAGGAAGAAGCCTAGGCTTACTGTTCATGCTCAAAAGCATGGCGACAATAAAAAGCAATATTATTAAAATAGAACCTAGTCGAACATATTTAACTGAAAATTGGTCCGAATTGATTCATTATATAAGCTAAAAATTGGATGGAATCGTAGAAAATTGAAAAGAACCATATTGAATTAGAAAAAAATCGATTCAATATGAAAAATCAAATTTTGTTCAAAATGCCTATACAACCTCGTTTTTTGTTAAAAAAATAAAAATAAAATATAAAAGAATTAGAATTTAAAGAAATTCGATGAATGATAGACACCCTAAATTGCACTTAATTGACTAATTTTTGGTGTAATTCTTGAATTTAATGTGATTGGAATTGTTTTATATTTTGTTTTTGATAGGTTCCTGTAGCTAGGATGAAAAAGAAGGATTTTTGAGAATAAACTCGTCATTTTATGATTTGTTCTATAGTAGAGCTGCTGAAAACTATTGTGGGCACAATAGAATTTTAGGAAGTAGGTAATTATTTTGGTGGTTACAACACCCATCAATGAATTTTTTTATGTATAAAATAAAAAATGAAGTTTATATTTGATGAATTTTTTAATATTTGTGACTTGCTATTATATTTATTTTAAATTTTTATTATAAATGTTGAATGACAACCAATGTTTTTTTTTTTGCACTACAAGAAAATCAGGATTTCCCGATGGAAAGACAGGAATTTCCGTTGAGAAATTAAATTGCCGACGGAATTGATGTGACCATTGGCAAAATTGCCGACGGAAATTTATTCTGCCGACAGAAAATTAATTTCGGTTGGTAATTTTCCCGACGGAATTAATATTTCGTCGGCAATTTTCCGACGGAAATTACTATTCCGTCGGGAAAATTTTGAATTTTTTTTATTTTTTCCGACGGAATTTTCCGTCGGTAATTTAAAAAAATAATAAAAAAAATTTCCATTTCTCATATTACACTAGTTTGCTATCTAATTTAAATTCCCATATGTATTTAACATGCAAAACTTCACAAACCAATTCATGCATATACATAAATTAACATACTATTCGTGTCTATTTTTAAAATAATTTATTCAAGTATAACACACGTTTCATTTAATTATCATAAAATACATGAATATAATTATATACATATCATTGAGTTAAAATAAAATCATTATACATGCAATTACACAACATTTACCTTTATTAATATAATATACCGATTAACTACATAATTCACCCAAAAAAATAACAATTCAAAACATATCTCTCAATGTCATCAAGCTGAGACCAACCATTTATTCAGCTGAGACCTACAAAATATGAAAAATAAAACTTCAGAAGGGAAATTAAAACTTTAGAATATTATTTAATAATAATCTACATAATAATAATAATATTAATCATATTATTTACATAATTATTCATATTATTATCTAACCAAAAAAATAATAACAACAATACAAATTAATAATAATAATAATAATAATAATAATAATAATAATAATAATAATAATAATAATAATAATTAAGGTATAAATTTTACTGCTTTTATTTTAATAATAATAACATGTTGAATACTAATAATATGAAGAATACTATTATAATAAATTTAATAACAACATTTAAATTAATAAACTCATAAAAAAAGAAATATATATAAAATAAAAACAAAAAAAACAAAATCCTCAAATAAAGTGTTAAGTTTATTATTTTCTAATAATACTAACAACAATAAATTTGTCATTTCATTATTTAACAATAATCCTACTAATACTAATAACACAAATAATCATTTATTTGAAAAAATGTTTAATTAACATAAATAAATAACAATTATTCTAACAACAATAACATTCTACATTAAAAACAATAATATTAATAAACATTCATAGTATTATTTAACAATAATAAAATATTTAATTAACATAAATCAATTAAAATAATTCTAACAACAACAATTAACACTAATAAGTAATTCATATTTTTATTAAATAATATTTAATATTTAACAATGTTTAACTAACATAAATAATAATAATAATAATAATATTTATTAATTAATTTAATAAAAGACAAAAAAAAAATATAAACACACAGATCCGCTTACCTGACGCCGGAGGAGGAGGGGAGGCGGCCCAACGCCGGAGCAACGGTAGCCAACGCCGGCAGGGAGGAGAGGCGCCGCGCGGAGGAGGGAAAGAGGAGCGGGAAAGAGGGAGAGGAGGTGATGAAGGAGGAGGAGGGGAGGCGGGGCCGGAGGAAAGGGGGAGGCGCGGATCCGGCCGGTAGGTGGGCGACAGGTGGGCAGAGAGCAGAAATGGGAAACGGGAGGGAGGGGAGAGGGAGGACAGAGAAAGAGAGAGAGATGAGGGAGGGGAAGGAGAGAAGAGAAAGATATTTATTTACTTTTAGCGACAGATTTTTATTCCGTCGCTATTTTATTCCATCCGTCACTACTTTTAGAGACGGAATAAAAATCCGTCGCTAATTTTAAAAATTAAAATTTATTAGCGATGGATTAAAATAATCCGTCGCTATTTTTAGTGACGAAAGTTTTTTCCGTCGCTAAAATTAAAAAAATTACTTTTTAGGGACGGTATTTTTATTCCGTCGCAATTTTTAGCGACGCATTTTTATTCCGTCGCTAAATTAATAATTAATTTTTATTAATTCTTATTTAGTGACGGAATTTAATAACCGTTGCTAAAATTAGCGACGGAATAAAAATACCATCGCTAATTTTAGCGACGGTTATAAATTCCGTCGTGAAATTAAATTAAATTATTTTCTAATTTTTTTAGCGACGGAAGATATATTCCGTCGCTATTTTTACAAACCGTCACTAATTTCGGTCGGCAATTTTGGAGGGAATTCTTGGCTCCATTTTTAGTTACAGAATTTATTTTTCGCCGCAATTTAGCAACGAAATTTATTTTTCGTCGCTATTTCCCGACGGAATTTATTTTTCGTCGTTAAATTGCGGCGAATTTTCCATTTCGCCGCAATTTAGCGATGGAATTATCTCCGTCGCTAATTTATGATTTTCTTGTAGTGGTGTTTGATGATAAATTGATTTTGTTTAAAGTAATTTTTATATTATTTTCACAATATTTATAAATTTTTTATAAATAACATAATTTATAGAAAAAGAAAAGAAAAAATTCCATCAAAGCATTATCATTTTACCTTTTTAATTCTTTATCTGATCCGATTTTAATAACGTCAATAAAAAGCATGTATGGATATTTCTCTACACATGCTGTTCATACTTAAAAGCATGCCTAATTAAAATAGGGAAAAACGGATTTTGCAGTTCCTGAATTTTAACTTCTTTTTACATTAGATTCGTTCACTTTCAAAAGTTGACATTAAATCTTTATAATTTTTGGTTCGCTCACATTAAATTCAATTTAAATGGAATTAACATAATTAAAATGTATAGTCTATTAATTTTATGTGATATCAATTTAAAATAATTATGGAATCCGAAAAAACATAAATAAATTGAAAAATATACAATTATTTTAGACATAAAAAAGTTAACGTGTTGGCTTGTTTATCAATTTTATATGTTTTGGTGGATCTCTGGTCATTTTAAGTTTATCTAACACAAAATTAATAGAGCGTGCGTTTCAATATTGTAAATTTTGTTTTAATTGAATCAAATATGAATGATCCGAAAAATACAAAAATTTAATGTCAATTTTTAAAAATATAGAAATATAATATAAAACATTAAAATATTTATCTCATTAAAACATTCAAATTCAGAAAGCCAATTTTTCTTTAAAATATTTATCTGATTATAAACATAAAGCTTCATAACAAGTCAAGGATTTTAACGAACACCATATAAAGGAGATCATACACGTTATATGCATAAAAACAGTCAAAATTGACATCTGTGACCAAGTTCTTGAATTTGCAAACATAATAAAATAATTTTTAAACAGTAAAAAAATGTTTTGATTTAGTATAGCATTTACTGCGCTTCCAATTCCTTTCTTTTAATTTCTTTTTTATGAAATTTTTTTTAAAATTCCAAAATTTATTACCATTAATGTGCATTTTTCTTATTATGTCGTTTGAGTAAATCAACGGTACTAACGTGGCATGTACGTTAAGTTGATTGTTTTGGTGCTTTTGACTAATTTCAAATATATATTCACCACTGAATATTAGACGTTTTAATAATTAGTTATTGATTTAGGATAAAATAATTTGGCCAAATCAGCATGTCCAAAATTAAAATCCCCTTTTATCTTCCACATTTAAAATTTGGAGCCAACGTTAGTTCATATATAGGTATCAACCCATTTATCTTTTTCTTCTCTTAATTTTGATCTTTGTATTTTCAATTTTCTGTGTATTTTTCTTTTTTTTACAAGTTTCTCTATAATAATTTTTAAATCGTTAAATATGAAATTCTGATATTCATTCATTATTTCTAATTTTATGTTCCTTAATTTTTTTTTGTTTTTTCGTATTTTAATTTCAATAAATTGATATCTGATTTTTTTTTTTATTTTAGATTTAGTTTTTGTATTTATCTAAATTTTTGTGTGTTCTAGATTCATTTGTGTTTTAATTAAAATTGAATGCAATTTAAATTTTTGTTATACAAATTTATTATCATGATTTGGAGGTTGTTATCTTCCAAAATCAAAATGATAACATGCTCGGAAAAATTTAATCTGAACTTAATATCTACAAAAAGAGAAAAAGATTGATGGAGTTTCTAAAATACTCCAATGGTCAAGTTAAATTTAATAGAAAAATTAATAAAGGAATGATAAAATATAGAAAGAATAGGATCAATATATATATATATATATATATATATATATATATAGAGCAAACTTATCTGTATTTAATAAGTGGACATTAATGACCTGTAACTTCTCAATTAATGACTATTAATGACCTATCATAATTATTTGAAACGACGTTCATTCTTTTGTGTCTATTTACTTAGTTTTGGCTAATGGATTTATGGCTTGAATTTAATTAATTATGTTATCAGAAAACTATTGTTCTTCTTGTATGGAAAATTGTTCGGCATTTAACATATGGAGTGAATTTTTCGCTATAAGTTAAATTATTGTAGCGTAAGTTACCGTTATCCATTATTTTCGTAAAAGTTTACAAATATTTTTTAATGATTTTATTAATTTCGTGTATTTTATATATTTTAAAATTTTAATTGTAGTTTTTAGTTATATTTTTTTATATTATTGATAAAAGTTTAATTTGCATTAAATTTTTTTTTGCCAAATTAAGGTAAATGGCATTTTTATCTTGTCTTTATGTGGGGTTGGAATTTCTTTTTGTCCCTTTCATTTTATTTTCCTTCCAATCTCCCTCAATGTTAATGTCATTACAAGAGTTACGTACTGCAATATTATTAATTACCACACGAGCTTTTCTTTTTGTTCCATATAAACAAGTTAAGATGCACATGAATATATATGGCACAACTCAAAAACAAACTAACCTAATTAAAATCAGCCCCTATTGTTCTTTCTTTCCTCTAAAAATGGCCAGCATCTAAGAATTTGAATAACAGAACTCTTGGTGAAAGAATCAAAAAATGAAACCTTTAGATCAAGAGGAATTTAGAAGGCAAACCCACCTGATGCTTGATTTCATAGCCGACTATTACTTAAACATTGAAAAATACCCAGTTCTTAGCCAAGTCGAACCGGGGTTATCTCCGAAAATGCTTGCCTCAATTTGCTCCTTACAATCCTGAACATATAAAAACTGTTGGAGCTAATAACCTATCACGTTGCAAATACAGTAAACAAAAACAGAGAAATGAAGAACAAGATGAAAGAGGCAATATACCAAACACTTGGTAGGCAAAATAAAATTTGGAAATTTCACAGCATGCTCTGTTTTATTGACAGCCCAAAGATGCCATTAGATAGGCATTACAATCAACTGAAAAATAAAAAATCAAGGAGAAATATTTCCCACTAACTCACATAACAAATAGCAGAAAATCCAACACGTTCTCAACTAAAACAGAAAATTAAGGAAATATTAAAAACAAGTTTGGACTTAGTCAACGAAAAACAGCCTATTGCCAATTTAGAATCATCTTCTCAACAACCCCCCTTGCTTCAAAATTGCACACACCTAGCATTGCTGTAAAATAGACATGCTTCTGACAAGGAATTGCTTTTGTAAATTTGTCAGCCATTTGATCATCTATGTTGCAGTACCGTAGCAAAATTTTCTCATTTGCTATCAACTCGTGAATAAAATGAAAGCGAATATCAATGTGCTTTGTTATACTATGAAATGTAGGATTTTCAGCCATTGCAATTATAGATTGGTTGTCACAAAAAATTTCAATTGCATACTCTTGCTTTTGATGAAGGTCAACAAGAATTCGTTTAAGCGAAACATATTGACAAGCAAAGGAAGTAGCTGCTACATATTCTGTCTCTGAAGATGATAAAGTTGTTGTAACTTGTTTCTTCGAACTCCACATTATTGCTCATGACCTCAGGCTAAAAACATTTCCATAGATGCTTTTTCTATCATGTAAAGAGTCTGCCCAATCACTATCCATAAAACCAAGTAATATGAAATTTGCAACATTAAAGTACCAAATACTATAATCCAAAGTCCCAGCAACATAGCATAAAATCCATTTTGCAGCTCTGAAATGATGCTTTGAATGATTGCTCATAAACCTTGAAACAACTCCAATCGAAAGTGAAATATTTGGCCTTGTATAAGTCAAATAAATCAAACCTCCAATTAGACTTCTGAAACTCCTTGCATCAGCCTACTCAATACCATCATCAACCTGCACTTTATCATTCAGATTCATGGGTGTAACAATAGATTTGCAACTTTCCATGCTAAACCTTTTGAGTAAATATGATGCATATTTCCTTTGTGAAACAAATACTCCATCTTCTCTTTACTTCACTTCAAGCTTAAGGAAATAATGCAGTAAATTCAAATCTATCATCTCAAATTTACGCATCATACTAGATTTAAAGTTGGCTACAATAGAGTGAGATGAGCCCATATATATTATGTCATCTACTTACAAGCAAACAACAAGAAAATCATTATTACCTTGCTTTCTTTAATAAAGAGTTGGCTCATTTTTACTCATTTCAAACCCATTTTGCAAAAAATAAGAGTTAATCTCACTGTACCATGCCTGTGGTGCTTGTTGTATCCCGTAAAGTGCCTTCTTCAGCTTGTCAACCTTTCCTTCTTCACCCTTAATCATAAAGCCTTCAGGTTGAGCAATATAAACCTCCTCTACCAGGTCACCATTCAAGAATGCGATTTTACATCAAGTTGATAAATTGGCCATTTCAATTAGGCATCCAAAGCCAAGATTGTTCTCACCGTTTCAAATCGTGCAACAAGAGAAAATGTCTCTTCATAATCGATTCCATGTTGCTGCAAGTATCCCTTCGCTACAAGCCTTGCCTTATGCTTTTGCACGCTTCCATCTGCATGGTATTTGGTTTTAAATATCCACTTTAGGCCCACAACATTCTTTCTATTTGGCAAGTTAGTCAGCTCCCAAGTCCCATTTCTTTGTATAACCATCAGCTCTTCCTCTATTGCATTTCGCCAGTTATCCTTTTTTGCTGCTTCTTCATAGCTTGTAAGATTTGTTACAAACAAAACAAATGCACAGGTTTCATAAATTCCTTTCAAGGATCTATATTTCCTTAGCCATATCTCATCGGAGGACTCATTTGAGGAAGGTGAGTTGCTGTCTTTTGAACTTGAACTTGGACAATTTGGGGTTGATTTCATCCATGGTCACTCAACTTATCACTTATCGCGCAAAAGTAACCGACTTTTTTTTTTCTTACTTAAATGTCACTGAACTTTTAATATTATTGCACAAAAGTCATGTTGACTGGAATCCGGCGACGACTCTTGCCGGATTGATAAGTTCAACAAATGCTACATTTAAATTAATTTCACTCACGGTCACTAGACTTATCATTTATCTCGCAAAAGTAATTAACTTTTTTTTTCAACTTAAATGTTACTGAACTTTTAACATTTTTGCAAAAAAGTCATCAATCCGGCAAGGGTCGTCGCCGGATTCCGGTCAACATGACTTTTATGCAATAATGTTAAAAGTTCAGTGACATTTAAGTAAGAAAAAAAAAGTCGGTTACTTTTGCGCGATAAGTGATAAGTTGAGTGACCATGAGTGAAATTGACCCGACAATTTGCTCTGCTGCTATTATTTGAACTTGAGGGAGTGGAACTTATGGAGTTTGTTGGTGTAGAATCTGTCATGTCATATAATGAAGCTTTAAGTTGAATTCCAGCATTGCTACTACACTAATTGTAGCTTGCTTTTTCATTTAATACCACATTTTTGCTGATAATTACCTTGCCACTAAGAGGTTATATAATCTATATGCTTTGGATTCAAGACAATAACCAATGAAAATACATTTTTCTGACTTTTCATCTAATTTTTGACGAGTTTGAGAGTTGACCAAAGCATAAGCAATACACCAAAAAATTCTTAAGTGACTTACCAAAGGTTTGCTACCTTTCCAAGCTTCGTATAGTGTCCAATTCAGCACTGCCTCTGTGGGAGAGATGTTCAGCAAATACACTGCTATGGCTACCGCTTCTGCCCAGTATTGATTAGGATGTCCCTTGCCTTTCAATAAGCTTCTTGCCATCTTAACAACAGTGCAATTCTTGCTTTCAGCCACTAAATTTTGCTCTGGTGTGTATGGTGCTGTTAGTTCGTGCGAATTCCATTTTATTTTCAAAAATGGTTAAATTCATTGGACAAAAACTCACCACCTAGATTTGAATGGAGAGTTTTGATGCATATGCCACTTTGCTTCTCCACTAAAGCTTTGAATTTTCTAAAATTCCAACAGTTTCAGATTTGAATTTTAGAAAATACACCCAACTTATGCGGCTGAAATCATCTGTGAAGAGTAAAAAATATCGACTGCTCTAAAAGAATTTGTGTTTATTGGACCACACAAATCAGCTGAATTAACTCAAGACAAAGAGATGCTTTTGATGTCTTTCCAACGGGAAATGAATTTCTAGCTAGGTTCCCATAAATGCAACCCTCACATAAATTAAAAGAACTAATTTTTGGCAGTCCATGAACTATACCTTTCTAATCTAGCAGTTGTAGCCCTTTGAAATTAAAGTGCCCGTACCTTAAATGCCACAATTCAAAATTATTTTAAGCTTCAGCAATTAAAGCAAAAATTTTCACATTTGAGACATCAAGCCGAAACACATTGTTGCTTGTCACGTGAACATTAACCATTGTTTGGCCTAATTTTTTTATCTTTAATAACACATACTCCATCTTTAAATAAAACCGAATACCCATAAGACAATAGTTGTCCAATACTCAATAAATTATGTGCCAAATTAGGAATAAATTGAACATCATGGAGGAGTTTTACATTACCATGGCTGGTCTTGATTACTACCATGCCTTTTCCTTCAATATGAATGTCTTTATTGTCACCAAGCTTGACTGTCATTTTTTTGCGTCTCATCAACCTCTTTAAAAATTGTCTTCATGCCCGTCATATGGTTAGAGCAGACATTGTCTACAAACCACATTTTACTTGCACCTTCATTAATATCACAATGAGCCATAAACAACTTACCTTCTTTAGTATTTGCTTCTGCATAATTGGCTTGCTGATCTTTATGCCAACAATCAGCTTTTACATGCCATAACTCTTGCAATGGTAACATTGAATGCCATTTTTGTTGTTTTGTTGCTCTTCTTGACCTCTTTGTTCACCAGCCAGCCTTTGTTGCCCATCAGATCGGCCTCTGCCTCTACATCGACGATGACCACGGCCTCGAAATCCTCCTCTTCGTCGGCCTCTACTTGCTGAAGATTCACTTTCTCCATATTCAGTGGCTGCCTCTTTCACTTGGAATGCCAATGCTTCATTTTTTTCAAGTGATCTATTAATTCTAAACTCATGAGCTTGCAATGACCCCATTAGTTCATCAAATGAAAAAATTGATAAATCCTTAGATTCTTCTATTGCAGCAACAACAAAATCAAATTTTGGGGTTAAGCTTCTCAATACCTTCGCAACAATTTTTTCATCAGTAATTTGCTCACCATATGACCGCATTTGACTAACGATTGTCGTCACTCATGACAGAAAATCTTGCATCGATTCCCAATTCCTCATAAATAAAGTTTCAAAAACACATCGAATAGATTGCAATCTCACAGTGATAACCTTTGAATCTCTTTGGTACTCTTTTTACAATAGTGACCAAGCTTGCTTTGAAGTAGTTGCTGCTGCAATTCAAGAGAAGATGCTATTATGGATAGCCTACTAAATAATCACCAGTGCCTTGGAGTCCTTCTTTTTATTTTCCTTCAACTTGTTTTCGTCATCAGGTTCAGTGTAACACCCAATACCCAGGCATTGTCCCGAGTACATGCATGGCATTGGTCGGCAGTTTAACTTAAATTTACTTATCAATTCATCCATAACAATTATCCAATACAACCAAAATAATGATATACATACGTATATTTCATTAATCACATTTCTTCTATTAACCTTAAATAACCAATTAAAATACAGGTCCAATTATATTTACAATTGTTGGATAATTTGCAGAAATTTGGGCAACATAACAACTATATCCTAAAATCTCCCCTCCTGCAAATTTGAAAAATTACACTCCCAAAATATTCAAACAACCTAAACAAGCTCCAATTCCACAAGTTTCATTCACAACTCCACATTTTAATCATTTCAAGCCACCATATTATATTACATTCAAAATTCACAAAACTAAAATTTGCGTAATACAGTTATCCACAGGTATACATAATCCAAAGTTTATATACGACACTGTCTCATATATTTTTCTTTTCCAAAGATGTATATGCTATCAATAAGAAAGTTAGATCACTTTTTCTCCTCTTTCTGCCCTAGCTCTGTCCCCTATGCGCAGCACACAAAAACCACACGTTAAGTACAAATTGTACTTAGTGATGAATACGAAATCCCAGAATTTCACAAAATAGTTATTTCATGCAAATAATATTTTTATTTAATTAATTATCAAATATAATTCATATATATATATATATATATTCAGAAATTTATATTACGTACTTTATCAACTAAATTTAGGGAAAAAATTTTGATTTAGTCTCTTATTAATTGTTTTTCTTTCTTTTTCTTCTTTTTAAAATTTTCACTACCTTTCACTTTAATTTTCTCACTAAAGGGAAAATTTGCACTTTAGTCCTTAAAGTTTCCAAAATGCCGTTTTTGCCCTAAATTAACTTATTTTCGCCCTTTTCACTATTTGTCACTCTTTTTTACTATTTTTCATTATATCTCGCATCATAATTCAATATTTTTCAATATTTGTAATATTTTCATTGCTTTATCATAATTTACAGTATTATGCTATATTTTTACTGTTTTTTCATTCTCTTTTATTATTTTGCATAATAGGTCATCTTTTTCCTTTATTTTGCCCATAGTAAAATCCAGCATAATTGTGTTGAGCCGGATAAGCGGGATTTTAATACGGGACTCGGTTATCGAAACCATTCGGTCCATTTATATTGCTTTTATCAGTAATATTACTATATTATTATTATATACAAATATCTAAATAAATACATATATGGACAGAGCTCTCGGAGCCATTCAGTCCACGACTTAATTTAACATCTTACACCGGAACAGAGCTCTCTGAGCCATTCAGTCCGGTTTCACTTATAATGATGCAGTACTGCTAAACTCTCTAATTGGCATACCAACCTTATCACATTCTTCCAATTCCTATCCAGATTTATTAAGAGCATAACTAATAGATTTGCATATTTTATTTTAAAACATACTCCCACAACATTTCATAAGTACACATATCAGAAATTATTTCCATTCTTTCCTTTATAATCAAACTTAACTCACCTCATTTTTCTTAGTTCTCACCAATTCAAGATTTAGAATCCTTCGGAATCATTTTCAAGCATCATAATAATTATTTCACGTTCTACTAATTTTTAGCTGAAATAACAAAATTTTACTCTTCATAATTAAAATTAAATTTTCATAGTATATAATCATTAAATATACCCATTTAAATATGAATTAACACCTAAATCATGAATTGTCTACCACACATAATTCGACTATTTTATGAATAATTCTGTATTTTTCATTTTTTTCCATTAAATATCTTAATCATGTTCTTATAACATGCAAAATAATTTTTATTTCATCAATTATTCATTATAATATACATATCAAATTCTCAAGTTCAAGCATAATGTATGTAAGTGTAGAAATTATCAAATTATACTTCTCAAAATTAATTTAAATATGCCATACATCTTATTTAGCCCCTAATTTAATAATTATAACATCAATTTCATAACCCCAATTTAATCTCAAGATAAATTACATATTCAAATTTTTGTATGAAATTAAGGAGTTTATGTGTTCACTTGCCTAATCCAAGCTTGAACACCTCAATTTAGCTTGTTTTTGCCTTTATCTTCCTTAGATTTATTTTCTTCCTCAATTTGCTCACTTTGGCCGAATTCAATTTTTTCCCAACTTAAAATTCTTGGATTTTCCTTGCTCTTACTTGCTTCTATAGCTAGAATTGGATGGAGAGGATGCTATTTAGATGATTTAGGGTGGAATTAGAGAGAAGAAACCATGTGAAGTGAGCTTGATACAAGCTTGGCAATGGTGGACATCTTAGGCTCTGTTTGGATGGGGGGTAGGGAGCGGTAATTAATGGAAGGGTAGAGAATTACTCTTGTTTGGGAAGGGAGAGACTGAAAATTAGAAGGGATTGGAAGGATAGCTCTGTTTGGAAGGGAGCGCTGGGTGCTGGTCGCTCGGGCGTTGGCCCTCGTATCTCAATGAAAGCACTAAATGGTAAAGCCATTTCTGGGGGGGAATAATGATAGCAATTCTATCCTATCCCACATCGGCTGGAGATGAGCTGAAGATGGACCTTATAAGGCCATTGACCACCTTCTCCTTGTACGAGGCCTTTTAAAGCCATGAGAGCTCCAGCCCAAAGCGGACAATATCGTACAGAGCCAGGTGCTCCCGATAAAGTCAGAAATGGCTTTATCATTTGGTGCTTTCGTTGAGAGACGAGGGCCAGCACCCGATCGGCAGCGCTCAATGCGGCCAGTCCCGACAAGTGGCCAGCGCCCGATGACCTCTCTCGGGAGGGGAATAGTGATAGTAATGCTATCCTATCCCATATCGGCTGGCGAAGAGTTGAAAGTGGACCTTATAAGGCCATGAACACCTTCCCCTGTAGACGCGTCTCCCGCGAACAAAACCTTGAAGGATTAGAGGGCAATGCCCGAAGACGACCCAAAGAGGACAATATCTAAGCGGATGCTCACCTTGAGCTATGAAAGCACTCAGCGGATCGAGTGGGTCCTACCCTCAAACCCCTACGATGTGTCCCCCGCGAACAAAACCTTGAAGGGCTAGAGGGCAATGCCCGAAGACGACCCAAAGAGGACAATCTCGTAGCGGGTGCTCACCCTGAGCTATGAAAGCACTCAGCAGATCGAGTGGGCCTGACCCTCAAAACCCCTATGACGCGTTTTAAAGCCGTGAGGGCCCCAGCCCAAAGCGGACAATATCTACAGTGCCCGGTGCTCCCGATAAAAGTCAGAAATGGTTTTATCAATTATTATATTTTTAAAGTATATGTGAACAATAAATTAAGTAATTAGATTATTAGGTATAGTGGAGGCTCAATATGATTGCTAAAAAAAGTACTTTTATTTTAGGATTATTGGCAATTTTTGCGCCAATAGTTTTCTTGCTAGTTAGAAAAAATACTTAATATTTATTTTGCCAATTTTTTTTTAAAAAAATATTTAAATGGTCCACTTTTATCATTTTTAAGATAAAATTTTTTTAGTTAACTAGTTGAATAGATGATATTTAGTGAAAAAGTATCAAATCAATGATTATGTAAATCAAAAGAATAAATCAGTGAAAATTTTAATATATATTGTGTCTATTATTTGATTTATGTAAATACTGATTTATCATTTTTCACTGGATATAGTTTATTTTTTTATATGACTTAAATTTTCTTTCTAAAAAGATAAAAACTTACAATTTTAATATTTTTAGTGATAAAAACTGACCATTTTAATATATTTAGTAGCAAAAATTAACCATATTAATATTTTTAAGAGTAAAAATAGAACAGAAAAAATTAAGAATATTTTCTCACTACCAGCAAAATTGCCTTTAACCTTTTATTTTTATAACTAGTGTAACCGTGCACTGCACGATTAATCGTATGTGTGTGTATGTATATATATATATATATATATATATATATTATTTTTATTATTTTTTAATTTATATAGTAATATTTTTTATTGTCCAGAATACCGTACGTGCATGTCAATCTACTCTTTTGTATTTAAGAAAAGTTCATAGTAAAAGAGTTTAGAAATTCAAAAATAGGTAGATTAACAATTTTTTTTATATTGGATTGGATGGATTAATGACTGGGTTATACAAATTAAATTGTCTATATTGAATTATGAAGAAATCATTTATAAAAAAATTATCAATACTTATATTTTTTTACAAAATATATTTTAATTTCATTTTTAAACTTTTATAAAAATATTTTTAACCTTTTTTTTTCTAAATTTCAAAATTAAATTAAAAAAAATTCTGAATTATAAAATCAAAAAGAATTTAGATTTTGACACAGATGATGTTTTTGCACTCATTTTTTTTATATATCATTTAATGTTATATTACTATTTTAATTGACAAGTTTAACTAATATTTCAATTAACGGTAAACACATATACAGCCTCCTAAACTTCTCAATAAAAATCATTTGAGCCTCTAAACACCAAGAATGACCATACAAACACCTGAGCTTGTTTTTTATGCAACAAATAAACACAAATTCTTAGTAGCTTGAAATTAAAAATGTGCATGAGTTACAGATGCGTTGACGTGACAAATGAACCTATATATTACATTATGACACGTGTTTAATTATTGAAAAAAAAAAAAGAACAGAGGTAAGGCAAACTCACATTTCCGCATAAAATAAAAAAAATACAGAAAAATCGTGACTGACCGAGGGGGGTGTGATTGGTGGGGTGGGGGGCGATGACGGAGAAGGGCAGTGCGAGAAAGAGAGAGAAAGTAACTGACTTGAAGAAAAGCCACTCGTAGAGAGCGTAACGCTCCATGCCAGCGAAGAGGAGAGACTGAGCTGGGGGGCAATCGGGGAAGAAGGGGAACGAAAGAGGGAGGGAGAGAGAGAGAGAGAGAGAGAGAGAGAGAGAAAGAGTGACTAGCTTGAAGAAGAGCCATTCGAGGAGAGCGTAACGCTCCATACCAGCAAAGAGGAGAGACTGATCGTGGGGGGGGGGGGGGGGGGCATCGGCGGGGTGGGTGGGCAACAACAGAGAAGGGCGGTGCGAGAGAGAGAAATAAAGCGACTGACTTGAAGAATTGCTAGTTTCCTCTGTATATCTTCCATTTGCTTTACAACTATTACCTTTCTCTTTTCTCTGTGATTAAGTTTCCAATTTTTGATTTTGATGTTTATATGTTTGTTTTCGAGTAAAGAGCGAAGCTTTGATCTTATTTCTTACTGCTTTTTTTTAAAGAGCTTTCCCCTTTTTTGTTTAATATTTTTTCAATTTCGAAGACGAGTTGCAGAGTGAGAGCCATGAAGAGGTAACTAGAATTGGAGAGGATATCGGCGGCTTAGAGAAGGAGATTAAAGAGAGGCAGAGAAGAGGGAAAAGGTTTTTGTTTGCCATTACAGTAAAGGGAAGAAGATATTTTGCTTCTAAGGAAGAAGAAATGAGGTGAAGAAGTTAACGTGTTCACGCTCTTATAATTAAGTGTATTTCATGCATTTGATTGGGTTACTTTTTGTATTTATTTGTTACATAAAAATCAAATTCAGGTGCTTATATGGTCATTATTAGAGTTCAAGTGCTCAAATGATTTTTGTTAACAAGTTCAGGGGGCTGTATATGGATTTACCCTTCAATTAATTACTCATTAATCTTAATTAACATGTGATTCCAACTTTAACATGTAATTAATTTTATATATGTTGGATATAAAGTGCTCATTAAGGTGATTACCAACAGAATCAAGTCATGTCTATCTTATCTGATTGGTCAGCATTAGGCTAGTTTTCTTCTAGAGCGCCAAATCTCTTTTTTTTTTTTAAAGAAGAAAATTTATTAAACAAAAAAATCCATCAGCCATGCATCAAGGCATAATATAAGAATTTTGGAGCTATTGTCCAAGTGACCAAACAATCATAATTACAAGAGCTTCAGGCTAAGTTGTGGGCCGCTTAATTAGCTGACATGAGAACAAAGGATAAGGATATATCACAAATTTCGCATAAAATACTAAGGCAATCTTTTAAAATAACTCCTAAGTCCGATTTATCCTCATAATTCCTTTGAAGAGCAGAAACAACAATTTGGAATCTCTTTCAAGAATGACTTTTTAGTAATTATGCACCTTAATCCAGCTAAGAGCTTCTCGAAAACCTACTGCTTCAGTAAATGTGGGATTCAAAAAACGTTGACTTAGAGAAGCCATGGCAAAGACAAATTGACATTATCATCTCGAACATTCACCTTAAGATAACCTTGTGGCCGCTTTTTCCAATGAATACTGATAATACCCATTATCACTAGGCTTGAGTCAATCTCAACCTAAGGCCCAAGTCAAACCCAAAGCCATAAGGTCCAGACATGTGACACAGACACCCAAAAAAGTCAACAAGTTGTCAGTGTAGCATGCCCGATCGAACTGACTGGGCACGCCCCCCTGTCAGTCCAGTGACACATGCCACTGCCTTACCCTTCTGTCTACTCTCCATCACATCATCGCCTACCTACTCTGACACTAGGGTAGACCACTCAAGTGGGCTCTCACACCCTCTATAAATACTCTGAAAATAAAGACCCAGGTATGAGAATTTTTGAGACACTCTCTCTACATTCTCTCTTTAAAAGCACTACTGACTTAAATTTCAGAGTGCTTATGCATGGTCCAACCGGGCTTGTCTTATTTTAGGATCAAATCATCCATCCTGGGTTCGATCGTTCGATCATCCATACCGAGCCAGATCATCTTATCATCCATCCCGGGTTCAATCGTCCGATCATCCATCCCGAGTCCTATACTTTGATCTTCCATCTAGGATTCGATCATCCGTCCGTAACTCAACTGCCATACGGCCTCATACAAGCTTTAGACATTTCAGAACTTATCATTTGGTGCTTTCATTGAGAGACCATGGCAGGATCGAGACTCTCTGGACACTCCAAATCAGAGAGAGATAATCAAATAGCAATCAAAGTAGACCAAGGTCTACCAGTGGATGGGATGAACCTCAAGGATGCCCCGCCCCTAACGATCCAACCTCCGAGTTCAATAAGGAGTTCATAGCATAACCATATGACGCTCCGATCACCATGGACGATATAAAAGCCATTCTTGGTCACTTCAGCAAAAGTATTATGCAATCTGTCCAAAAGGGTAAGAAACCTCAGACCTCAATGAGGGACTTCGAGGTTGACGCTGAAGGAAGAATAGAAAAGAAACAAAGAAATAAAGGAATTGTGAAGTTCGCCTCAAAGAATTCCACAGACTCCTAAAGGCCAAACGGATAAACGGAGGAACATTCACCTCAGAGAAGTCCATGGACTCCTGAAGGCCGAAAAGATAAACGGATGAAGTTCTCCTAAGAGAATTCAACGGACTCCTGATGTCCGAACCGATGAACGAATAAACGTTCACCTCAGAGAAGTCCACAAAATTCTAAAGGCCGAACGGATAAAGTTTGCCTCAGGGAAGTCCATGGACTCGACCGAACTAATGAATGGATGAACATTTGCCTCAGAGAAGTCCATGGACTCCTGAAGGCCGAACAGATGAACGGATGCAGTTCGCCTTAGAGAAGTCCATGGCCTTCTAAAGGCCGAAAGGACAAACGGATGAAGTCAGTCTCAGAGAAGTCCATAGACTCCTGAAGGCCGAACGGATGAAGTTCGCCTCCAAAAAGTCCACGGACTCCTGAAGGCCGAGCAGACGAATGGCTGAAGTTTGTCTCAAAGAAGTCCACGGACTCCTAAAAGCCGAACAAATGAAAGGATGAACGTTTGCCTCAGAGAAGTCAATGAACTCTTGAAGGCCGAACGAACGCAGTTCGTCTCAGAGAAGTCCATGGACTCCTAAAGGCCGAACTGATGAACGTCTATCCAAACGTTCACCAAGCCTTCAATCTAGACTAGCCACATGCCAAGGCATGATTGGCTTACCCAAGAAATGACGCATCACCATAAGGAGCACGTTTAAACGTTCGCCATTAATGCATTGACAACTGACTCAATGGTCAGGAACAACGAAAGGCTTCTAACACTAGTTTTGCCCTTGATCCAATCGGATCTTTTTAGGGGGGACAAATGATAATACCCATTATCACTAGGCTTGAGTCAATCTCAGCCCAAGGCCCAAGTCAAACCCAAAGACAGAAGGCACAAACATGTGACACAGACACCCAAGGTAGTCAACAAGATGTCAGTATGGTACATCCGATTGAACTGACTGGGCATGCCCCCTGTCAATCCACTGACACACGCCACTGCCTTACCCTCTTGTCTACTCTCCATCACATCGTCGCTTACCTACTCTGACACTAGGGTAAACCACTCAAGTGAGCTCTCACACCCTTTATAAATACTCCGAAAATGAAGACCCAGGTATGAGAATTATTGAGACCCTCTCTCTACATTCTCTCTTTAAAAGCACTACTAACTTAAGTTTCAGAGCGCTTATACCTGGTCCAATCGGGCTTGTCTTATTCCAGGATCCGATCATCCATCATCCGATTATCCGTCTAAGATCCGATTGGATCACCCGCAACTCAACTGCCATATGGCTTCATACAAGCTTCTGACATTTTAGAACTTATCAAATACTTTTTGGCCAAAGAATCCCTCTTTCACCTTACATTTTAATCCATAATTCGCCAAGTATCCATCTTCATATTTCATTTATTAATAGTTTACTCTTTTCATTACCCACTCCATTAACTATATTTTTAAAACTCTTTACATTTTATAATATTCACCCTTGCATCCCAGTATTTTTATATGGAAAAGTCTACTTAATCAAAATTATGCTAATAGAATTTAAATTTGAAATATATAAGAATAGAACACTACTATTATCATTTCCAATTTATAGACTTCCGTTTAAAATTTAAACTTACAACGTTTTAATTTTGTAGATAATTTAATACGGTATTAAATAAAGTGAAAAACGCGCTTATAAATCTTTGAATTGTTTGTATTTTTGCTATTTAAATCTTTGAACATTTATTTCGCAATATTGATGAGCACCTGAAATTTTATTTTTTACAAATTAATTTCTCAGTGGACGGAAAATATTAAATTAAATTATATGTTCTATTTGGCACGCCTTTAATACCTGCATTTGCACCTCATTAGTCCTTTAATCTCAAATTAATAAGAATATTAATGATAATACATTAAAATTAAAATTGAAATGCATATACTAAAGACATGTAAAATCAAAAATATTATTCAATTTTATTTTTTCATTCACTAAAATTTTAATATATACAAAATAAAAATTTAAGAATTTAAGGTTGCGAAATCAATTTTCGAAACTTTAATAATAAGAATTTAAAAATTTAAATCCTTGTAACTGCTTTGTAAAGTTATTGCCGAATGAGATTAGAGAGAGAGACAGTTAGTGGGCCACGATTACCTGGAACGGGCTCCAGACCATGTGAGCTAAGATGAACAAAGATGGTACCAATCCCCATTATGTGATGTCACTTCTTTGCCTGTATGGCAACGCCTGATGGGTCCACTATGTGTTGGCAGCCACATGGATATTCGTTTCCCACTCTACCGCTCTCGTGTTTAAATAGGACGAATCAGCAATGCTTGTTAGAGCATCTCCAATAGGAAAAAAGAAGTGGAATTCCAGTCCCACATGTGTAGTGGAATTCCAGTCCCACATTTGCAGGAATTGGGATGTTCCACTTTGTTCTTTCCATTTCAGAATTGAAACAAAGAGGGAGAGGGACATGTCTCTCTACAGAAGAACCGTCCCCTTTATTTATTGTCAAATAAATGGCTATCACATGACATGACGGAGCAAATTTTTTCAATAAAAATGTACATATAGGATTACATTTCATTATTGGGAAAGGGAGTTTCGATTTTTTCAAAAATTTCATTTTGTATTTACGATTGAGCGCTCCCTTTCAAATTACCACGTGGCAATCTTATGATGTCGAGGGTCCATGATATTTCATGCTCTCCAATTAATGTGGATTGCCTTTGCCACACTTTAGCATCTCATTCATCAAATAATACTCTTTTTTTTGGCCTTTTCAAACGTGGTTTTTTTGACCTTTCGCATGCATATTATTAAAATATTTCACTTGCATATTAAAAAACATTAAGATATCTCAATATTTTTTAAAAAATTAGTAATTAATTATATTTCTTTTTATTAATTAACATAAAAATGATAATAAATATATAAATGTTAGTGTATCAATCTTGTCGTTAGATGTAGCCTTAATCTTAGCATCAGATCATATCAAATCATATATATTACCTATTGTTTTCTTTCTTATTTTAGCTAGATAGTTTTATATAAATAGATGTACAATCTCTTGTTCGCATAAGTTGATATATACAGAATATATTTTGCTTTTTATCTTACATGGTATCATAGCTCTGCTTCTGAAATATTTTCTGTGTTCTTTATGTTTCCTCTCTTTGTTCGATTCTTCTCTTGTTTTTCTTGATACGGAGAAATCTGAAATATCTAGTCCTATTGGTACTATTCTGGATGGCTCTAATTATAATCTATGGTCTCAACGAATGAAAAGTTTTTTAATTGGGCGCAAACTTTGGTGTATTATTACCGGTGATATTGTCACCCTAGTCCGAGATGCTGATGAAATTGATATCAAGTATGCAGAACGTCTTGAAGATTGGGATAGCAAAAATCATCAAATAATTACCTAGTTTATCTCTGCCATTCATATTCAGTTTGTTGATTTTAATACTGCAAAGGAAATTTGGGATTTCTTGTCTAATCGATACAAAACTACTAGTCTTGCACGCTATTATCAACTGCTCTCTACTCTTGTCAGTCTTAAACAAGACTCTGGCCAATCTGTTAATGATTTTCTTGCTG
Source organism: Excoecaria cochinchinensis (assembly GCA_947683425.1). NCBI lineage: Eukaryota > Viridiplantae > Streptophyta > Magnoliopsida > Malpighiales > Euphorbiaceae > Excoecaria > Excoecaria cochinchinensis. The sequence goes on from CANTUQ010000083.1 coordinate 2,324,823, forward strand.
TTATTCAACCTATATGGAATCAAGTAGCTCAAGCTAAAATCAGCAATGATCATATTCACTTTATCCAAGTTCTTATGGCTTTGCATCCTGTATATGAATCTGTTCGTGCTGCCCTGTTACATCGAGATCCATTGCCCTCTTTAGATGTTGCTATTAAAGAAATATTATTTGAGGAAACACGTCTTGGTTTGATCAAGTCTCCTCCATCAGAAGTTGCTCTTGCCATCACTCAGCCACGCTCTCCATCGGGCTCACCTTTCTGTAAGAATTGTAAAAATACTAGTCATTTGTTTGCTAATTGCCTTACTATTGAGTGCAGATACTGTCATAAGCATGGTCATATTTTAGAAATTATCCCACTCATCCACCACATTCTCAAGGCACCTCAACAAAATCTAAGGCCTTCTCTAAGTCTGGTTCTTCCACCGTTGCTGCTATTATTGCCCCTTCTGATGAGTCCTCATTCCATGTTCTAACTGTTAGTGATCTTGAAGCACTTCTCAAACAGGTGATATCTTCCAATTCTTCATCTTCCACTGCCTTAGCTATCACCATAGGTAATTCATGGCTTCTTGACTCTGCTTGCTGCAATCATATGACTTCTCAAATTTCTCTCTTATCTAATAAAACTTCTACTAGATTTTTTCCTCCCATTCAAACTACTAATGGTAATTGTATGTCTGTTACCCATACTTGAACAGTTTCCACCTCTCATTTAAATCTTCCTGATACTTATTGTGTTCCTAATTTATCCTTGAACTTAGCTTCTATTGATCAGTTCTGTGATCTTGGTCTTACTGTTCGTTTCTCTCCTCATGGTGGTCAGGTTCAGGATCTTCAGACGGGATAAATAGTTGGCAAGGGGCGCAAGGTGGGACGATTATTTGAGCTCACTTCCCTTCATGTTTCTGTTCCCAGATCAATTTCAGCTTCCACCACCATTCCTTTAATATAACAGTGGCATCTTCGTCTTGGTCGTGCATCTGCTAGTCAACTTCAGTCCTTAATTTCTAGTGGAACTTTAGGTCTTTCCAAATTTGAATCTTTTGATTGTTTACATTGCAAACTCGCAAAATAACCTGCTTTATCTTTTAGTCCTAATAACTCTAAATGTGATACTCCTTTTGGTTTGATTCATTCTGATATTTGGGGTCCTGCTTCTACTTCCACTGTGAATGGTTACAAACACTTTATTTTATTTATTGATGATTATTCTAGATTTACATGGATATATTTTCTTAAGCTTAAATCTAAATTGTCCCAAATTTATATTAATTTTGCTACCATGATTACAACTCAGTTTTCTTGTCCTATCAAAATTCATCGTACTGATAATGCAATGGAATATCAAGATTCTATTCTTTCTCAGTTTCTCAAATAACAGGAAACTATTGTTCAACGATCATGTCCTCATAGCTCCCAACAAAATGGTCGTGCTGAACGTAAACATTGTCATATCTTGGATTCTGTTCGTGAGCATCATGTCCTGAAAAATTTTGGGGTGAGGCTGCATTTACTTCTGTTTACACCATAAATAGGCTACCTATTCCCGTTCTTCAGAATCTATCTCGTTTTGAGCGATTATGTGGTAACACACCTGATTACTTGAACCTCAAAGTTTTTGGTTGTGTTTGTTTTGTTCTTCTTAACCCCCATGAACATACTAAACTTGAACCTCATGTTCGTCTTTGTTGTTTTCTTGGGTATGGGATATAACATAAAGGATATCGTTGTTGGGATCCTGTTTCTGGTCAATTACGAATTACTCGCCATGTCACTTTTTGGGAACATACCATGTTCTCCACTTTGTCCAAATTTCATAGTTCCCTTTCTACCTCTCAGTCGTTCTTCACTGAACCCTCCATAGAGTTATTTTCTTCCTCTGGTACAGACTCTTCAGCTGAGCTTGGTACTTCTACTACCACATCTGCCCCAGCCTCCGCCCCCACCTACAACATCTGTCTCCTCTGATGATCTTGATCCTCCTCTTCGTTGCTCTAATCGGGTAAGAGAAACTCCTCATCATCTCCAGAATTATCATTATTTTTCTGCTATTATTTCTCTAAAAGAACAACATTCTTCTTGTGAGGCTAGAATTGATCCTCTTTGGCAGCAAGCAATGGACGAGGAACTTCATGCCTTAGAGACAACCCATACTTGGGATTTAGTGGATCTTCCATCCGAAAAAACTCCTATTGGATGTAAGTGGGTTTACAAGATCAAAACTCGATATAATAGTTCTGTTGAATGTTATAAAGCTCGTTTAGTTGCTAAAGGTTGTCCTTAAGAATATGGTATTGATTATGACGAGACATTTGCTCCTGTTGCTCGTTTAACCTCTCTTCATAGCCTTTTAGCTGTTGCTGCGGTGAAACGTTGGCCACTCCTTTAGATGGATGTTAAAAATGCTTTTCTTAATGGCGATTTGGATGAGGAAGTTTATATGCATCCTCCTCCAGGCTACTCTCATCCTCCACAAAAAGTTTGCCTTCTTCGATGAGCTTTGTATGGTTTTAAGCAAGCTCCGCGGGCATGGTTTGCTAAGTTCAATTCAACTATTTCATGTTTTGGTTTTGCCTCTAGCCCTTATGATTCAGCCTTATTTATCTGTCATACTCAAAATGGTATTGTGCTATTGTTACTTTATGTGGATGATATGATCATTACAAGTGATGATTCTGTGGCCATTTCTGATTTGCAAGACTATCTCAATCAATATTTTGATATGAAAAACTTGGGGCCACTCAGTTACTTTCTCGGGCTTGAAGTCTCTTCTAGTTCTGATGGTTACTATTTATCTCAATCCAAATATGCTTCTGATTTGCTTTCCAAATCTGGTCTCACTAATTCAAATATTGCCTCAATACCATTGGATACCAATGTTAAGTTGACTCCATTTGATGGCTCACCTCTTCCTGATCCTACTTTATATCAGCAGTTGGTTGGTAGTCTTGTTTATCTTATGGTAACTCATCCTGATATCGCCTATGTTGTACATGTTGTTAGTCAATTCATGGTTGCTCTTCGGACTATTCACTTTACTGTTGTTATTCGTATTCTAAGATATGTCAAAGGCACTCTTCTTCATGGACTTCACTTTTCTGCTCATTCGTCTTTAATCCTATCTGGCTACTCTGATGCTGATTGGGCTGGTGACCCTACTGATTGTCGTTCCACGACTGGCTATTGCTTCTTCTTGGGTGACTCTTATTTCATGGAAAAGTAAAAAGCAAACTGTTACATCTAGCTCGAGTACTGTTACATCTTGCCTTAATCTTAGCATCAGATCATATCTAATCATATATATTACCTATTATTTTCTTTCTTATTTTAGCTAGATAGTTGTATATAAATAGACGTACAATCTCTTGTTCAGATAAGTTGATATATACAGAATATATTTTGCTCTTTATCTTACAATAAATGTATTTAAAATATAAAAAATAAGGGTGAAATAGAAATTATACATAAAAGTATTTCTTGAATTTTGAAAAGTGATACTTGCAGTGAAATAAAAAAAAATCTTAAAAGCGACAGTTAAAATAAAACGGAATGAGTAATTCTTATTTTTTAGAAAAACAATTAGATTTTATAAGTCAATTTTGAATATTGATTTTTGTCTTTAGAATTTTGAAATATATCGGATCGGATAAATTATATTGTAAAATTGTTCATTTCGAGATATTTTAGTAGTAAAATTAATTTTAATAAGTTCATATTTTCACTCTCCATTCTCGCTATTAAAAAAATATATTATAGAATCTTACTCATCAAATCGAACTAATTTTTATAAAAAAAAATATTTGATCTAATTATCATTTATTTATTTTAATATACTTAACATGAGAATCATATTATAAATTGTAAAAATACTAAAAATGTAATTATAAATTAAATATAATTTTTGTGAAAAAATTAATTTATATTAATTGGGATACTATAATAGTCAATAGTCCATACAAATTAAATTTATTGATACTGTAATTCCCTGTATAGCCAAAATTATAATTTGTTTAGAATAAAATTTCATAACAAAACAACCAAACCAAAAGTAGAATAAGGATGAATTTATCCGAGCCAATAGACTTTCTCATTATTATCCAAATTACCATCCTTCACTGTCTTTGGAACACAAACTAAAACATGCAATAAATCAAAAAGGGAATTCATCCCAAACTAAGAAATTTGCATAAAATGAAGAGGCTCTTGTTGGAGTTTATATATACGTATACAAATTAAATATGTATATGAAAAGCTAAGATTTGTACATGAAATTGCTAGAGATGTACCCTTGTGGTTATATGCATATGAAAGTACTTGAGAAGTAGTGACTTGATGTTCATGTTGTGCTGCCAGTAACTAAAGCTAGAGAATATGCACATGATATAGTCTATTTATATGAAAACTGCATGTTCATTTAGATATGTTCAGTAATTTATATTGTTATATGACTGGCATGCTAAATGTGTAATTGCACTATTGCTTGAGAGTACAAGTAAAGCTATTATTGTAAATGATCATACAAGAGGTGTGCTATGTGCTTATAAGTACATGTATGAACATGAGATGTGTTGACATGCTAATATTGTATAAGTAAAGTTAGAAAGCATAGACATAAATAAAGTTACTAAATGTCAAAGGTAAATGTATTGCACATGATTTAAGTGTTCAACATGTTATTATATGTTAAATGCATGTTCCTATTATTATACTTGGAATGAATATTGTTATTTGATTAACATGTCAAATATGTATATGTCATATTGCTAATGCTTGCGACTTCGCAAGAAGTCTATTATTTGAGTTATCCCCACTAAGCGTTATCGCTTAGCACGGGTATTTTCCCGTGTAGGTTGCTGGTTTAGTGAGAAGTTGAGCATCTGCAGGTCAAGGCCACTAGGAGCAAGTTGAAGTCCCTTTTTGTATATTGTTTTGATATAGTATTTTGTATAAGTCATGTAAATGTTTATTAAAGGAATACTCTTGTTATGTAATATTATAAAGTGATCTAGTTAATTTAAAATTAAATTGAACTTAATAGTCGTTACGTTTAATTAAAAATATGGAAGTTATTTTATAAATGTTTAGAAACTTAAAAGACTTAACTAATTTATGATGGGCAAATTAGTAAATAAATCACTTTATAAATAGGTTATGGTTCTAATTGCACAGAAAACCCTAATCCTAATTATTTTTTTGATATCTCACTACCTCAAAGAAAATCTAAACGTCCGTGCTAACTAAAAATCATGAAACCTCTCCATTTTTTATGGCTATGGATTCAGATATATTTTCGTATCTATTTTATTTTTGATAATTTGACATGATCGTTTTATGACCTATTATGTATTTAGGATTTATTCCATCGGCTCTAGCAAGAGAATGCGCTTCCCCATCAGCAGATCTCCTAGCCTATCTAACCAAGATGTTTGTCGTACGCTTCAGAATATCCCCACAATCTTCAATAATTAACCCAAATTCTGACAAGTCATTACCCGAAGAAGAAAGAGCATAAACAACTTCTTGAGCGTCCATATAAACCAATCCTGCTGCCAAGTGATTTTATATGTCAAATCAAACATTTCCTTGGAAACAACCAACTATATGGAGACTATGTTTGCCTCGCAAGTTAATATTGTTTTCAGAAGCTATGCAATAATGGTCAATCATGTGGTGCAAAACTTCATAGCCGTTTTCCTCAAATTGACAGTGTATGTTTAGATGTGGTGCATTTGAAACTCTAGAATATTTGTTCTTCTATTGCCCAGTCATACAACAACTCTATACTCCACTCCACTTCTGACAGTTGGGTTCCGCCGGTACCATCCCCTTTTAAAATTAATATGGATGCAGCTATATGTGTTAAGCACAATAGAACTAGTTTGGTTGGCTCTTATTATATCCGCAATATTGAATGGGGATCTTATATCACTTGGAAGGTTAAAGCTTTTTCTCATTGTCAAGATCCCTTGATATTTGAAGCCATGGCGTTTCGAAAAGCTTTAATTTTTGCTAAGGCTTATTCATATTCCTTTTCTTTTTGGAATCAGATTGTTTGAGGTTGATACAAGCTGTTAACAAAGTCATAGCCCTTCTGCGTCCAATATTATCGGATATTTATTATTTATTGTAATGTTGTTTTTAGTTATGTTTATCGTCAATCTAATCAAACTGCACACAGAACTGCTAAACGAGCACTAAAAATTGGATTTTGTGATAATGTTGAAGCTCAAGTTAGTGTTTTTTTTCATGTAACTACTTCAATGAAGTATCTACTAATTGAAGGAAAAAATAAATAAAATTTTCAAATTCTTTAGGTCTAGAAGTAAATATAAAGAGTTTTATAGTATATATATTATGCTTCAAAACAGGCCCATCTTTTAATATTATATATAAGAATTGAGGAAAAAAAAAATCTTAAAATCAATTGTTAAAATCGAATTTAAATCGATAGTTAATCAATCTTATTTAAAGGAAAAAGTGATCCAATTTTAATAATAATATTAGAAATTTTTAAGTTTGAGTTGGCAAGAAGACTAAGCTGATTTAAGCAAGTTGTTAATACTTAGTTATCCCTTAAGAATTTGGTAGTTAAGCTAACTTAACTTAAGCAACGTACATAGATCACATAATTAATCTTCGTTTCTCAAACATCCAACGGCCAATAGCGTTGAATGCACATTTCTTTCAGGGTCCCATCCTACATCAGTTTTTTAATTTTATTTTTTCTAACACTGAAAACTGAAAAAGTCGATAACAAATTAACCTTAGACCAAACGACCAAACCAACCACATAAAACGACGTCACTGAAAACTGAAACCGGGAACATCCCAGTCCTAGTTTCATCAGTCACCACCACTAAGAAAACTCCACGTTTCCCAACCTAACGTAACATAAAAAGTGCATACCCCAAACCAAACTTTTATACTTCTCTTTGCCTCTTTGGATCCTTGCTTGCTTAATCTGTCGGCAACGCAACTCTCTGCTTAGCTGTCACTGCAAACAAGCTGACATCCTTTCGACACGTGTCAGAATTACCATTAGTCAAATCACCATCGTCTTACATTTCCTCATGTATTTTAAGCAAAATCTCCGACTAAAAAGAGAGAAGAGAAAACAATACATATTAAAATCAGTACACCCTGTGTGTGTCGGCAACTATGAACTTATTCGTGTGCTAAGATATTTTCTCACATTTTCCCGAGAAAATAACGCGCTACGACCATTCTTTCATTATTTTCCCGGGAAAAATTGAAAATGATGAAGAGCGGATCAATGTATATTGGTAGAATGAGTGACAGCTCGACGACAAGTACGGCGTCGTCTACGTCTTCTTCGTTAAAAGATGAGGAGGCAGATTGGGAGATGAGACCAGGCGGTATGCTGGTTCAGAAAAGAAACGAAAACACCGATGTTCCGCCCAAGATTATCCGCCTCCGAATAGCGTACGGTGCTCTCCGATATGAGATCTCGGCGAATTCGCAAGCAACGTTCGGTAAGTTATCTGTAGTATATATGTAGCCGGATCTGTCCGTTTTTCGATGCTAATTTCTGGTTTCTTCAATTTTTTTTTTTTTGGTGTGTGTTTGGCTGGTGAGAAAATGAAGGAAAAATAGTTTTTACGATAATGTAGGAAGTCGTTAGTCATATTGATGGTGGTGCTATATGATTGCCTTGCATATTTCTGACTTATCACTTAGCATGCACTTTTATAAGAAAAGAAAAAATAAAAGGAATATCCATTATCTTAAAAATAAAAGCAATTAACTAGTGTATAAACAGTAAATACTAAATATTATAAAACAATGAATATTAATTGGCCCATGCAAAATATTAAAATCTCAAAAAGTTAATTTTTGTTTGCTTAATCGAGTTTCAATTATATAATTTCTAAGCAACACAGTTTATTTATACATTTCTATTAACAAAAGATTGAATATCAATTGAATTTATAAGGTGGTTTTATTTCAATTGAAATTTAGTAGAATGACTGACAGGGGAATTGAAGAAGGTTCTGATGAAGGAGACAGGGTTAAAACCAGAAGAACAGAGAGTTATGTACAGGGGAAAAGAACGAGAAAATGGACAGTACCTCGACATTTGTGGAGTCAAAAATGGATCCAAAGTTGTACTAATCCAGGATCCAGCTAGCATTGAGCGTAGATATATTGAGATGCGTAATAATGCCAGAATTCAGACTGCCCATCGTGCCATCTCTTCTGTCTCCATGGAGGTTGATAAGCTTGCAGACCAGGTAACCATTGGCTTTTTCTTTTTTTTTTTCCCCAGAATAGTACATGTGATTAATAATTAATTGTATATGTATGTATGCTTTAACAGTGGCCAAAGCATGATCTAAATTATGCTTTAACAGTGGCCAAAGCATGATTTAAATTTTCTTTTTCTTTGTCTCTCTTTCTGTGTTAAAAAAAAAAAAAATTGTTTACCATCCTTCTATGGTTGGGTCAACTCATTTTTGAGTGGGTGAGTGTCATAATCAAACAGCTGGGTATAGAGAGGAGGTAATAGACTTGCAACTTACAAGTTTAAAATCTTGACAATCAAGTTTATAACTTAATATAATGTGGAGCCATTGCCTCGTTCCCAACTGGCCAACTCTAACCTATAAAATAAGCCAAGAGTCTCCTATATTCTATCCACTCATTGCAAGCATTGTTAGAGCTCTTATCACTGTTATTATTATTATTATACCTCTATATTCATGGTCCAAAAATGCACAGGAATTGTAGGGTAGTGCCCATTTATACGTTTATTTGTCTGAGAATATTATCTTTTTAGGAAAATAAGTGATCCTAGGCCATCTTTTGGCTTGTTAGAAGTTTTATTTTTTTTGCTTTTAAAATATGGATTAAATCCACACTTAATTATGCCTACTGTATATTGTACAAATGGTAATTGAGATTTGCTCCCCATGTAGGTTTCTGCAATTGAAAAATCTATTTCAAATGGAATTAAGGTGCCAGAAGTTCAAATCACAACATTAATAGAGATGCTAATGAGACAAGCAATTAAGTTAGATGGCATTTCTGCTGAAGGAGATGCTTCTTCACGGCAAATTTTGCAGGTATTTTATCTCTAGTGTCCACATTTTTTTTTCTTTGCAATATCCTTTTATAGGAAAATTTTCACCTAAACTCGGCCTATGAGTTTTTCATTATTAGTAACCGCTTAACCATTAATTTTTCAACTTTTTTTATCTGATATAATGGGTGACATCAATTTAGAATTGTTCTAAGTTTTTTTTTTCCTTCTTCTTTGATGATGGGAAATAGAATTGTTCTAACTTAACGATACAATTCGAGGACAAGATGTTAAATTTAGAAATAACCGGACTATGTTAATTCCTATATGCTTAGATTGATGTAATTTAACAAAGAGCAAATGGCATTTTTGGCGGGTTTAATGCAGGGTAAGCGAGTGCAGAAGTGTGTGGAAACTCTTGATGTGTTGAAGATTTCTAACGCAAAAGTAAGCCCGGTGATTTTGACAACCAAGTGGGAGACTTTTGATCCTCCTCCAGTCTCGGCTAAATGGGAACTTTTTGATTGATGATTTCACATTTTCCATTTTTAATTTTTCCGATGATTTTTATATGTATATCTCCACAACTATATAAACATAAGTGACACACTCCACTTGTACGTACCTAGTGTTCTTTCCTCACGAACTCTGCCAATAAGGATGGGTGTTATAATATTAATGTGATATAATTGGACTTGTGCAATTTGTCCAAGTCCAATCCTTGTATTTTGGCACTTCCATTAAAATATTATTTCGATGCTTTAGAATAGCTGCATGTTTCTCATGCATGTGTTAAGCCATGATGATATTACCAAATGTAAGGCTCGACCCAAAAATACATAAATAAATAATCATGTTAAATAAGTAGTTAAAATCGAATCCAAATAAGTTTATACAATTAACTAGTCTAATTAGATACATGTGCAAATTTTAATTTTTAAAAAGACTTAATACCTAAAATACCTTATAAATTTATATTAAATTTCAAAATTCATACCTGAATTTTTAGCCTTTTTATATCATCATTCAAACTTAAAATAAGTGAGATAATTTACTACTTGAAATAGAAATCAAAGGTAAACTTTTTTTTGCGAAACACACGCGCCGCTAATGTGTAAATGGATCAATGCATGGTTGACAAGTGGTGGAATCAAACAAAATGGGAAAAATTAACCTAAATTGATTTTCCCCCTTTTCAGTTTTTTTACCCAAATCAAAAAATGGTAACCTCAAATCCTAAGCCAAAATCGTAATCCTGTAATCATAAAATTGTCTTTGATCTTCAAATAATCACTTCGATCCTTCAATACTGATAGCAACGCAAATTGTGGCAAAGTTGCATTTTCACCACGGAGGGCGAATAGTTGCTAAACCTGAGCCAAGGTATGTTGGAAGGAAAGATGGAGGGTTTTTCATAATAATATTGATTGTGTAGCTGTAATTTATTTTGACATAATTAGTAAGTATTTAGGCTATGATAAAGTAGATGGGTATGAATAGGGGTGTGCAAAACCCGACTCGGCCCGTTAAACCCGAAAAATCCGACCCGAAATAGCTATTCGGATAGGGTTATTCGTATAATTAGGGTCGAGTCGGGTATATTATATATATATATATATATATATATATATATATATATATATATATATATATATATATATATATATATATATATATATATATATATATATATATATATATATATATATATATCGGGTCGGGTCGGTTTAAAAGCACCCGAACTCGACCGGAATAATATATAAACTATTTTTTTTTCATTTTTCCTCATTTACCCACCCATGACCCAGACCCACCCCACCCTTCTCACTCCTCAGTCCTCTCTCGATTATGCTCTCCCCCTCTTCTCTCTCTCTCTCTCTCCTCCTCTTCCTCCTCCTCCTCCTCCCCCTCAGATCTGCCATCGACGGTCAACTCCCTCCATCGCCGATCTCTCTCTCTCTCTCTCTTTCTTCTTCCTCATCCTCCCCCTGAGCCCCTCAGATCTGCCATCGACGAGAAGATGGCGACATCCATTCCGGCGAGAAGCAAACAGTGAGAAAAGGAAAGAAAAAACAAAAAATAAAAAAAGGAAAAAAGGAAAAAACCCAGATCCAGTGAGATCTGAGTTTTTTCCTTTTTTTTTTCTTTTACTATGAGAAGCATATCTTTTCTTTTTCTTAATATATGTTGTTTAATTTTTCGTTTTTGATCTGTATTTTTTTATTTTAATTTGTTGGATTATTTTTTGGATTTTTGTTTTTTAATTTGAGTATTGTTTGTTGGATTTTTGATTGATTTATAGTTTGATTTTTTATCTTAATTTTTGGCTTTTGATCTTTTAGGTCGATCTTGATTTTTTTCTGGTTTCTTCTTGGTCTGTAATTTGTTTTTTGTAGAATTTGATTTTTCGGTATTGTTTGTTGTAGTGAATCTGATGTAGAATTCGGGTTGGTTGGGTTGATCGGGTCGGGGCCCGAATAATTTTGGGTTTGTCGGTTCGGGCCCCTACTATAATATAGGGTCGGTTCGGATTAGGATATTGGGTTGTTCGGGTTCGGTTCGGGTTGACCCGAACCCGACCGATGCACACCCCTAGGTATGAATGTGAAGTTAACAAAAATGGATATTGGTTTTTTTATTAAAAATGATGAGGATTTAACAGAGTTATATGGGAAGGTAAAAAATGGGGATGGGGTTATTGTTCACATTGTACACGTTCGTATAAAATTACATTTGACCGAGTGTTTAAATGACAGAGAAAGTTGGGGGGAGAATGTGGCCTCCAACTTGGATTGTGATGTTAACAATGCTACTAGTGGGGTATGCGTGTTTAGAACAAATTTCAAATCTAAAATGGATAAAGAAAAGGCATGTAATAGGTTTTTCTGGGCAGATCTGACAAAGAAAACAAAATTGAAAAAGGAGTTGATGGTAAGAGTGCAAGGGAATAAGTGCAGGGTGTAGGGGGAGGCAGTTCTGTTAGAAACCTAAATGCAGAGTTTGATGAAAAATTAGTTTTAAATCAGGATTTAGATTTTAAAGGTACTGAAGTGGAATGGAAAAGTAGTGAGAGTGAAGATAATTTATATGATGAGGATGAAGACTTTGAATTTGATAATGACAATGATGAAGAGTTGAGATAGGCTAGGGAAGAGTTGAAGAGTCATAAATTTAATAAAAAGAAGAGATGTGTTAGAAATATGAGAATGTACATTTAGGAGAAGCTAGAGCGGACCCTGGTTTTGATAATATTAGGGTGGACAAAAGAAATAAACATGCATGTCAATTGGATAGGAACGAAGCATTTTCTGATAGTGATGGCATAGGTTTTGAGCGCAGTGAAGAGGAAGGGGATGGTTTTGCTGATAATGAACCAGTTTTGGCACCCAAAAAAGATAACATAGTACATTATGACCCAACATCTAATGTTACATTGTTTGAAGTTTATATAATTTTTGAAAATGTGTACCAATTTAAGGAGGCTGTTAGAAACTATGTTGTATAAAGGATAGTGGATGTGAATTTTTACATCAATGATAAGATAAGAGTAAGGGGTTGTTTGTAAATAAAGGTGTGATTGGGTTATACATGATTCTATAGACAGTAGGAGTAATGACTTGATTATTAAAACATATTAGTATTTTCACAAGTGTTACAAGTCAAATAGGAACAAATATTGTAACACAGCATTCATTGTAAGGAGATATAAAGATATGATAATTTCTCATCTTACAATTTATCTGTGGCAAATGCAAGATTTGATTAAAGAGGATTATGGGATATATGTAGGTAAAACAGTTTCTAATTTTAGTTTATGGGTGATTATAATAAGGAGTATGCAATGCTGTTGGATCATGCAGATATTGTTAGACAAACAAACGCAGGGAACACGTAACCAGGGAAAAACCTATTTGTTGGTTTCTATGCATGTCTAAATGCTTTAAAGATGGGATAGATTGAAGAATGTAAAAAGATTATTGGGGTTGATGGGAGTTTTTTAAAAGGTATTGTGAAAAGCCAGATTCTGTCTGCTATTTCAAAAGACGAGAATAACCAGATGTACCCAAAAAAGCTGGTCAAGATTATTAGGTTTATGCAATATGATCTTTGTCTTGCAAATGGAGATAGAATCACTGTTACAACAGAAATGCAGAAGGTAAACAAATCATTTAACTTATGCTTATTAATTTGCCTTTTAATTATTTTTTGAAGCTTTTGTTTTGGTCATCGTCTTGCTTATTAATTTTGTTTATGATTGCTAGGATTTCTGGATTTGATTAGCTTCTGTTATGGTATTTTTGTTGGTGATTGTTGGTTTTAATTTTGCTAGTTTTCTGTTTTTATTCTGATGTAGATATTACTTATCACGTGAGTTGTATATTTTATACAGCTTGTGTTACTCGTGTTTTTGTTGATAAAATTGTTCAATTCTAGGTGATAATAGTTGTATTATTGAATGTGGTCATTATTCTTTAATTAGCTTAAATTTTAACAGTCATAGAGTGCATAAGATGTGTTATTGAGTATTTTTCTATCTGTAAATGCATCATTATATTTCTTTATGCATCTTGGATTTGCTTATATCACACTGTTGTTTCTTCTTTCCTCTTACAAATGTAAGTTACAAGTGTGGTTTCTTTTGTTAAGAATTACAGCCCACAGTAGGAAGCACTAGCTCTGGCTCAAGTCATGGTTGTGCTTCATTGTACATTCTCATCTGATCTCTATGATAAGACTTAGTAGCTTAAATGCATGTATGTAAGTTTACATCTTTAGAATTACTGGTTGTAATTATACTACAAGAATTACTGCATTTGTAGCTATATGGTTTAACTTTTACGAACTTGTAATTTCTCCTGACAATGTTATTTGTTTCTTCAAACATGTGCTGCCCACAATAGGCTTATGGTGTTAAATTACAAGATTACAATATAGGGAATGGATTGTTGTTTAGTATGCTTTTAAAAAGCATTATTATATTAGAAAAATTTTCTATATTTTCTTTGGTATGGTAAGTCTATTTTTCAGTTTACTTTACACTTTAATGACAATCCATTATGCTATGTTTGAAGAGGGTGCCAGCAATTGATAAACTATTGCCAATGGCAGAACGCAGGATGTGTACTAAACACATTTGAAGCAATTGAAAAAAGAAGTGGAGGAGGGAAGAGAGAAGGAAGAGGTTCTAGGCATGTCCTAAATTCAATTTCTAAATTCAGCTCAATGCAAAATTTTAGTAAAATTAGTGCTGAGATTTGTGAGGATCTTTTGTGCTATAACAAAGAAATGCGGTGTAGGGCATATTTCAATATAGAGGTTAAGTCTGATGTGGTGGGTAACAACATGTGTGAAGCATTTAATTGATGGATCATAGTTGCAAGGTATAAATCAATAATCACCATACTTAAGGAAATTAGACATAAACTCATGAAAAGGATTGCAGACAAAAGAAAATTTACAGAAACTTGGATTAGTAATGTGTCACCTAAAGTAGTTAAAACTTTTTTTGACAACAGAGACAGGGCAACCAAATGTAGACTAACATGGAATAGAGATGTAAACTTTAAGGTTGTAGAAGGAGAGTATAACCATATTGTTGGCTTGAGGCAAGAAACATGTACATGCAAATCATGACAATTAAAAGGTATTCCTTGTGCCCATACAATTACAACCATGTTTCATTTGAATATTACACTAGAAGGCCACATTTTACATTGATATAGGAAAAACACTTACATGAAAACATACAATCATTTCATTTAGCCAATACCAAACCTGAAAATGTGGCCATAAACTTCAAATGCAACCATAATCTCACCTACAACAAAAATGATGCCTGGTGGACCCAATAAACTAAAGAAAAAAGCACCAGATTCTCCCAGGAAAAAATTTGGCATGATATCTAGGAGAGGTATTGGTATGGTTTGCAGTTTATGTCACAAAACTGAACATAATAGAAAAGGTTGCAAAGATAAGGTAAATATTTATAAAAAATTTTGATCAATTATTGTTTATTTTATCAATACAATAATAACACCTTTTAACTTATGTTTATTATTTCTATGTGTATTGAAGGCCATTGGTTCTGAACATGGAAATGTGATAGCAAAAATAGATCAAGCACACAATGAGGAATCAAGAAATGAAATGCAAAGAGAGGTTATATTATAACTAAATAATTGTTGTTGGATTTAAATACTCAGTTGTCTTATGTATCTTAAAATGTTTGAACTGTTGGTGTATTTAAATGCCTATTTTTGCAGTATATGCCACCATATAGCGTAGTAAGGGAATTTAACGGAGGTAGGAAGAGAAAGAATGTTGAGGCTGTAAGGGTTCCTATTGGTAATGATATGTTGCCATCAGAAGCCCATTACAGTGCTCAACCAATGTCAAAAAGGGGTCGATATAATTCTGTCAAAGGTAGAGGCTACATTGCTACAACGGAAGGGCTTTTGACAATTCAATCTTGGCATAATGCATCAGCTGGACCTTCAAATGCTGGCACATCATCAAGGGCTAAAAATATGATTTTGAGAGAAAGAGGAAGAGGTGGAGAAGAGAAAAAGCAATAGCAACAGGAAGAGGTCATTATCATAATAAAGTTTATGGACATGGCTTGGTGTATGATGATTATACTAGTGATTTGCTGGAGAGAAGAGGTTATAAGGAGACATTAGTATGCACATCTCAACTTGCCCATAAAGCTATAAATTATAACATCGATTTGGAATTCCAACCTCACAAAACCAAATTTCACAGGAGCTCAAATATACAACCATAGTGATTAATAGGGCAAACAATGTAGGCAATTTTTATACTGTATGTATATGATGATATGAACAATATGTTTGAAAAGAACAATATGTTTATAATCTATTTATAAGAAAAATTCTCCACTTTTTCAAGTATCCTATTCTATTGATCTCAATTCTTTAAATTTTTTGTGTGGGTGCAATCTTTTTGAATGCTAGAACTTTAATTGATTACAGGTATCATCGGTTATGTTTTTCTTACATTCGGAAATATATTTGTTGCCTATATTTTGCATGAAGTAAAACTGCCCCTAAAGGTGCCATATTTTATTTGTTAATGTGTTTGTTGATAAAACTTGTCCTGTAATCTTTTTACACATGTTTTTTTTGTCTTGTAATTGCTGAAAATTTTTTATATTATATTTGCTGGACACAAGCACATGAGAGCTTCACATGCTATAAATATAGAGCTTAACATGTATGCTTAAATTATCACAACTCCAATTTACAAATCACATTTACCAAATAAACAAATTCTTCCAAACATCATTCACATCATCTAAATGCTACTTTCATTTCATTAAACAAACAATTACATCATCTATACTCCCAAAACAGAGTATACTTCCAAACAATTACAGACTTTTAAAGCATTACAAAATAGAGTTTCATTGTATTCATAGCATTACAATAGTTCCAAGTAACAACAAAATTAAAACCATCAACTTTAGAAGAAATTGGGCAATAGAAAATCTTATTCTTTTATTCCTCCTCTCTATGTTCATTTGTTGTTCCAAATAATTAACTCTTTCTAACAGTCCATTTATCACATCTCTTAATGTAACATTTTAAAAAGGGGCCTAGTAGGAATTGCTTGGTTAATTGAGTAATTAAGGGCCTAATGGTAATTTGATATGTATAAGGTTAATTTTAATTGAGTTAAATTGAAAGAGAATTAATGTAATAAATGGAAGAATTTATTTTAAATGAGTGAAAGGGGTTTTGCTAAGGACTTAAGGGAATTAAGCCAAGGATTTGATTTAATGGACCAATGAGAGGTTGCCACCTAGCTGGGTTGTTAGAGGGATTAAATGAAGAAAGAAGAAAGAAGAAAGAATGAGAGAGGGAAACCAAAAATCTGATTTTTGGTTCCTTCTTGCGTAAGCTCCCTCTCCTCTTTATTCTTCTTCCTCTTCATTTGCTGCTCTTTCTTCCTTTTCCTCTTCCCTTGGTGGACTTTGTTAGAGCTTTTGGTCTGGTTTTTAGAAGGTGTAGTGGCTGGTTGCAAGGTAAGTTCGGTTTGATTTCTTCTTCTTCTCCCCCATTTTTCTAGTTTTGGGTTTTGTTGGTTATGGATTGATGTGTTTGTTTTGACTTGGTTTGATTTTTGCAAGAAGCTGCCGATAAGAATAAAAAAAAGGGTAAAGAGAAGGCTTGAGCTTAAAGAGGGAGTGGATTTTGAAGCTTATTAAGATTTGGGAGTTTTGCCCTATGGTTATGTCTTGGGTTTTGAGTATTAATTTCTGAAAATTTATTATGTGAAACATGATTATGTATGAGTTTGGTTGGTTTTTAGCTTAATGGAGTGTATTGAAGGAAGTGATATTAGTGTTTGCATGTGGGTTTATTGCTATGAGTTTAGAGTTAATTTGGGTTTGTTTTAAGTTAAGTTGATCATCTTATTCAATTGTTATAAATGGCATATTGTGTTTGTATAATGTTGTTGGCATGAGTATTAGCTTGTTTTGAATGCAGTTATGGATTGAATTGAGGTTGTATGCTAGATTGTGTGGTTTGGTGTAGTTGGGTGTGGGAGGGATTGGCAAGTTCAGAGCAGAGGTTGAGAATCATGACTCTGAGCGCAATGCTTTCCGCGAACGCGACAGAGTGCATAATTGCCAATCTTCTCTTGTGGTGCTCTCTATCGTGAGTGCGACAAATAGCTCGGTAGGTGAGCGTTAGCCGGGCTGTTCTTCGTAGCGGGCGTGCCTGCACGCGTGCACACAATGGGGACCTATCCGCCTTCTGTCGCGAGCGCGACAGAGGGCTACCAGCTCCCTCTCGCGAGCTTAGGGCTTGTCGCAAGCGCGACTTTAGGCGAGATTCGCCTCTGTCGCGGGCGCGACCCTCCCCGGTTCGTCAATTGTGTTTTAATTGTTGCTCTTTGCATGGTTTCTCACTCTTAAGTTATGTTTAGAACATTTTGTGAATCTTAAGTGATGAGTACTTAGTGAAATGTATGGATTAGTAGAGTTTGAATTGAATTTAAGTACGTTTATGATTTTATATTTAAGTCTGAATGGTCATTATAGTGGATAGATAAGCATGCTTATAAAGGGCTAGTGATTGCAACTGCTACTGTTTGACCCCGTTTGGGTCTAGTGTTTGATACTTTCGGGTATCTAAAAGTTTTAAAATATTTGAGGCTTCGGTCTCTAGTGCTTGATACTGCTCGCAGTATCCAATATACCCGTATCCACCACCCATGTAAATTCAGGCTAGTGTGCTGTGGTTATCTTTGAGCTTGATATACTGATATGTGTATATGTATATGAATTTTTAAGTGGTAGTGTTTTGCCTTTATTCGTAGTCTCTGATAATTATTTTGGTATAGTGAATACGTTTTATGTTAGTGCTTGATTATTAAAGTGATTATGGTATGTTATTGCATTAGAATTTCGCATGTTCTTATTATGTGTTTCTGTGAGTGAATGTTATTATTTGTATGTTTCTGTTCCTTCCCACTAAGCGTTATCGCTTAGCACGGGTGTTTTTCCGTGTAGGTGGCAGGTTCGGTTCGGAGTTGGATATCTGCAGATTGGCCACTAGGAGTTAGAGTGGTTTCTTTTTGTTTTTGATCTAGTATTTTGTATAGTTCAATATAGGTTTTGTACAGAGTTTTTTATAAGTTAATTGTATATTGTATATGGATATTTTTTTGTAATTGGAGATCTAAAATTAATATATGATATTATTATTTTCTTATTTAATTGTTTATTTCAATTCCGTTATTGCATGGTTATGTATGAGCTTTGGTGTGTGTAGCGCTCCGATATCCTCACAAGGGGTATTGGGTGTTACACTTGATCTCTTTTGAATAGGAGGATCAAATCAATGTAAAAATCTACAATCATTTTACCTCTTATGCAAAATTACAGAAAATTACTCACAATGGCTGCAAAAAATGCAAGCTCAAAGTTGCATTATCAATGAAATTTAAATCCTAAACCCAACATACCCTATAATTTTGGCAGCCAAGAAAGCATTTCCCTAGTGAGTCCATAAACACTTCATTTCTACTACCAGTCCACAACTGCATATACGAGCACCACCGTTCCTCACCATTAGGGTCGGGTTTCAGATAATTACAAAAATATGATAGGATTAATAGATGGCTGCAAGAAAGAGCAAATACAAATGAGGACTGATTCTATTTGAGAAAGAGTGCAAAATTACAGAAAATTACTCACCATGGTTGCAAAAAATGCAAGCTCAAAGTTGCATCATCAATGAAATTTAAATCTCAAACCCAACATACCTTATAATTTTGGCAGCCAGGAAAGCGTCTCACTAGATTTGTGTTAGTTCATGAACACTTCATCTCTACTACCAGTCCACAGCTGCATATAGGGGCACCATCATTCCTGACCATTAGGGTTGGGTTTCAGATAATTAAAAAAACATAATAGGATTAATAGATGGCTGCAAGGAAGAACAAATACAGATGAATACTGATTCTATTTGAGAAAGAAAGAATCGTGAGTGAGAGATGGATCATTTTTTTTTTAGGATTTTGATGAAGAGAATAAATGATGTTTCGGGGATTTTTTTACCGGCGATATTTCATTTATTTTTGTCTTATGCTCTCTCATTACGTGCACTTCACTTTCCAGTCCACATCAGTAAAATTAGTTAGTTAGGTGGTAAATTATCACACTTATTTTAAATTTAGGTGGTGACTTAAAAACATTGAAAGTTCAAGTATGAATTATGAAATTTAATATAAGTTATGAGGGTATTTTAGGTATTAAACCTTTTACAAATTATAGTTAGACTTTAACTTAGACTTGATATCGGGTTAATCGGTGCTTATATATATATATATATATTCATACGGATAATTTTCACATGTTAATTAAAATTACCATTTTATTTTATATAAATATGACTATATTATAAGCATTAATCGCTAAAAATCATCAATTTGTCAATATTGATTGGTTGGTAAATTAGTGTTCAACTATATTTTATTGTATTGTAAATAGTTTGTGTAATTTTTTATTTTATCAACATTAAATTTTAATGACTTGTATTTTTATTTGTACTTTTATATTTAAAATTTTTAGAATTTACTGCACATCTTAATTTTATGGATGGATATTCTTTTTATGAAGTATAAGGTAATTGTATTTTTTAAATATTTTTAATAGTTAATTGACTACATTTAGCATGTAAACGATTGTTAATGGATTGTACTTTGACTTAAATTTTGAAAAATAGGAACTAAATTTGAAAAATAGGCCGTGGACTGGAATGGTTAACCAATCCATACACAACCTCGGTGACGTCAGACATCTTAGCCGATTCTAGTTAAATTATTGTATTGATTTCTTTTCTCTCTTTTATTTTTGTGTTTTGTTTAACTGAATTTTCTCAACATAAGCAAATTACATTTTGGGAAACCGAGTGGATGAAAATGAAACTAAGGGTGAGCAAAAAAACCATTAGATTTTGTTAATCGAGAAACCGAAAAATAGGTTAACCGAATCGATTTTTATGGTTAACTGTTAGTATTTTACAAAAATCGATATTAATGGACTGGTTTTTATTTTTTAGTTGATGAATCTGTTAACTGAACCGAAACTGATACATGAACACTCCTATATTTTATTAATTTTATTTCACTCTTTTTATATTATAATTTTTTATTTCATTATTTTTCATATTTAATTATTTATATACTTTTAATTTTCATTTACTTTAAAATATTTCAATTTCATTTTAGTTTTTTTAAAGTCATTTTAGTTAATTTATTAATTGTTCAATATGTATATATTTAGTATTTCTTATTATTTCGTGATATATCAATTTTTCATTAATTAAAATTAAAATATATTCGAAAAATTATATAAAATTAATATATTAACTAAAATTTTCAAAAAAAAATAAAATTTTTAATATATGTGAAAATAATATTTTTGAATATTTTTACTTTATATTTGTTGTTTGAACATCATATTTAATTATTGTGTTGAATTATATTTATTTTCTAATTTTAAATTTTAAGTATTTTCAACAATTTAATTTTTTTATGAATGCATTTTATAATTATAGTGGTTAACCGAAAAATATTGGTTAACTGGTCTGAAAGTTCGAAACCGAGAGACTGGTTAACCGAAAGTAATGGACTGATTAATAGACTGAAATTTCAAAAAATGATATTAATGGATTGATTTTACCGATCCATATTCACCCCTAAATGAAACCATGACCAATAAGGGCATAACCATGTAAAATTCAAGGGGGCAATTATCTCTTAAAACAATATATGTATTTTTGCTAAAAAATATTGGAAAAAGATTACAAATATTCATCTAAATTTAGCAATTGCCTCATTTTTTTTTTATATAAAAACATATTGAAATTTTATTCCCTCATCAAACTTTCAAATTTGCTTCGTGGAATTATGATTATATTAAAGACTAAAAATGTAATTTTAGGTCCGAATAGTGGAAAATCTAAAACATTAATACGAGTAAAAATATATAAAGCCTCCAATCTATACATTGTCATCATGGGTAACGTTTTGAAAGTAAGAATTCGCAAAGCCGCCAACAGGACAAGTAAAGGCGCGTGCGTGAAAGCTGATAGATTTTGGCGGGTCCAAAATAATTCAAAAATACATCTTTATTTTTAAAATCAAACGCTTTCGCTCCCTTTCTTTTCCACCAAATTTTACTCTCTTCTTCTTCTCCGTTGAATCTCCTCATATTGTCCGTGAAGGAGAGAAAAAAAATAATAATAATAATTTATCGGAAATTTTTTTGTTTGCATCTGAAATGGGAGATCCAAGTCACCTTGAGAAAATGGGCAGAGAGCTCAACTGCCCTATCTGGTAATTTAGTTTCATCCGCGCATATTTTCAAATTAATTTGATTAGGGTGTTTTAGTTCTCTTTCTCATTTTAATTCAAACCTTAATTTGATGTGCTTTTCTTGATTTTAATTTTGCAGCCTGAGTCTACTGAATTCTGCTGTTTCGCTCACATGCAATCATGTATTCTGCAAGTAAGCTTCTTCTTATTTTATTTTATTTTATTCTGTAGTTGCTATTTTGAATTTTCACACTGACAAGAAAGATTAAACTATTGTATTGTGTTTCCACCCAGTTCGTGTATTATGAAGTCGATGAAATCGGTTTCCAATTGTCCAGTTTGTAAAGTGCCATTTCGGCGTAGAGGTATGCAGTTCGCTTTTTCATATTAATTGATGTAGTTTCAGTCGCATTCAGCAATTGGGTGCTCGCTATGACTATGAACATAAGATTTTTATTCCACCTACATGATTCGGGCATTTAGCTGAAAAAGCTAATCTGTACTGATATTTCATTCAGCAAGAATGTTGCTTGTTCTATTTGTTTCTTGCAAGCTTTGAGCATGATTTTGCTGCAGAGGTTCGAGCTGCTCCTCACATGGATAGCTTGGTGAATATTTACAAAAGCATGGAAGCTGCTTCCGGATTCCAGATATTCGTCACTCAGAATCTGCCATCAACTAAATTTTCTGGTAATTATGCGCCAGACCCACTTTGATATTCAACTAAGTAAAGCGACTTGCTGCATAATCATTGAAAGAATAAATAAATATAATCGTGGACCTTATCATGGATTGAATAGAATTCATGTTTTGTTCTTTTCTTATGTTTAGTTTTCCTTGCTTTTTCGTGCTTGGAGAAAAGTATCAACAAGCTTTTACTTGAGAATTCTTATGGAAATGAGATGTATCCTTGTAACATGACTAAATTGATTAAGTCGTTTCTCCTTTTTTGGCAAAGGTTACTTGAATTCATCAAACTTATCTTTTGTTGCACTGTCTTGTCAATTCTGGACTTCGAAATGCTGCATTTAAGTGGTTTTCTGCTCTGTCCTTTTTCTTGTATTGCAGATGAAAACAAGAAAGCAGAAGGCGACACAGTTTGTCCTAGAGAAAATACTTTTAGAGTTTGCCGGGGCAGAATGGATAATGAAAGATCATCCAAAAGAAAAGGGGCAAGGAAAGCAATTCAATCGAACCTTGAAGTGGCCGATCCTATTGCTGCCAAACCTTCTTTCCCAACCAAGAAAAGGGTTCAAGTGCCACAATGTCTTCCTTCAGAAACCCCAACACAGCATGAGAAGCTAGAAATCAGATCAGGTGAAAACACTGAGGATGAATTCGAGGAGAGTTCATTGGCCCCTAAGGAAAATTCCGTTTCCAACAGAAAAGGTGAACATGTTCTTTCCCCATTTTTCTGGTTGAGAGATGATGAAGGTCTCGAAAAGTTAAGTCAGCAAGATGATGGCAGCCAACTTTTGGAAGTAACTCCCCCATACATTCCTGCGTTTAGTGATATCCAGGACTCAGATGAAGAGAGCCCCTCTAAATTATTTATATCTGTAAGTCCTAGATCAATTTAAAACCATCTTCAAATAAATCTTAAAATCATATTTTATTTCTTGTTTGACTTGTTAAGTACTATGGTGAGTTTACCTTTAAATCTGTAAATACCCTTGATGTGTAGCTTCTGTAACTGTCGATGCTATGGTGATTTTAATTTATACTTTGATCAAGCTGCCAATTTGCTTCTGTATAAGTTGATGCGGTAAATGTGGAAGTAAACGTCTAATACATGCTCAATTTTACTCAAGCTTGGCTGAAATTTAACTCTTTTGACTTGAACAATATTTGTGTCATACAAAAAGATTGAAAAAGTAGCTTTGCATTTATGTTCTATTCGATGAAGTTATGTAGTTGTGTTTGTCCAACATTGTGTAGGAGAAAGGGGGTGGCAAATCAAATGAGGTGGATTTTTTTGACAGTGAAATGTTTGAATGGACTCAAAGACCTTGCTCCCCTGAACTTTCTTCTAGTCCTGTTAAGTTGAAGGTATCATTGGCACTGCTATACTCCTTTTTGTTTGTATTTTTTTTTTTGCTTAGAATATTTTGGTTTTACTGAAACTGAAGTTAGGTGCAGGATGATGGTGAAGCTGATGGAATTGAAAAAAGAAAAGAATCACCTATACTAAATTTGAATACAGAACTTGGAATGGCAATTGAAGATGAGAAATTGCCAGTCCTATCTCATCGTAGAACCAAAGGTGCTGACAGGAAGACTGCAAGTAATAGATCCAAGAAGAGAGGGAGGATAGCTAATAAAGAAACTCTAAAGAAGTGTTTTCTGAAAGATGCAGGACAAGAAGCTTCTTTAAAACTAAAGAAAAAATCTAGACAAGATAAACAGGAAGAAGCCCATAACAATAAGGGCATTTCTTTAAACTTTAAGGAGCCTGCAAGTGAGAAGGCTGGCAACACTGAAACAGTGTCTAATCTTGAAAATATGCCTCATATTTCTATTAGAGAAGAAATTCCACAAATCAAAGATAAAAAAGAGGCTGCCCAGTTGCCTGGTATGAAACAGTGTGGTAATGAAGATCTTAGACATAGGATTAATGGAGATATAGCTGGGAATGTAAACACTAAATGGCAGATTGATTGCTCAACAAGTTCAAAGAAACGGAAAGTGGATGCCACTGATAACAACATTATGGATGAAATTTATACAGTTCAAAATCCCGTGGATGAAGATGCAAGCCCTTCTCAGGTTGATGGTAAGAACATCTCAGATATCCAGCAGAAACGACACAAACGCCAGAGAAAAGGGAAGGAAGTGCACTCTGCGTCGAGGTCAAAAAGCAATAAAAACTTAAGATGTAAGAAAAACATAAAAGTTTCTTTTCATGGTATCTCAGGAGATAAGCCAATCAATGACCAGCAGGAGGGTCAGAGTAGGGTCTCTACCAAGGAAAATAAATTATTTACAAAGCTTTCCAATGTCTCCAAAGAAACTAAATCAACCGATAAGGCTAAATGCAGTTTTGGTTCAAGGATCCTTGAGAATTCAGTAATGATGGGGAAACCTGATCAACCGAAAGGAGTGGCTTTGCATGCTTGCCAAACCTTTAATCACACAATTCAATGTGCCTTTTGTCTTTCTTCAGAGGATACAGAGGTATCTGTAACTTCCTTGCTCATTAGTTACAGTTGCCATTTTCTCCTTGTAACTCTCATAGCCTTTCTTTTGATCTTGCTACATGTCTAAATGTGCAAACTAAATGACAGGTGTCCGGAGAGATGGTCCACTACTGCAATGGCAGGTCTGTTGCTGCTAATTATAATGGAGGATTGAAGGTTATACATGTTCATAGAAACTGTGCCGAATGGTAAGAATAATTTTTAAACTAATACAGAAAATCGATCTTTTCCTTTTCTTTTTGTCTCTAAACGAGGTCAGTTTGCTTTATTTTCTTTGGCAACCATACTGCTAAAATATATTTGTGAAACAACCCAGACAGGCTTGAGGTACTTATTCTGTTTCAGAAGATTTGACAATATAAAACTTGTATGCTCCACTTCAGAAATTCTTGTGGATGACAATGTTATGATGTGAAAATATCCTGTCTAAACATATTGTTGAATTTTCACATATAGCAACATCAGCAACAGATCAATTTTTATTTTGAAACTTTGTAGCACTTAGCAGTACTGATAATATGGACACGATAAAATTCTCTAATCGTTTGTGCAGGGCACCTAATGTCTATTTTGAGGATGATACTGCCGTTAATCTTGAAGCTGAGCTAACTAGAAGTAAGAGAATGAAGTGCTGCTGCTGTGGACTCAAAGGTGCTGCTCTTGGTTGTTATGAGAAGAGTTGTCGCAAGAGTTTCCATGTCACTTGTGCAAAAATGACGTCTCAATGTCGATGGGATACTGTTAAGTGTCATTACGTGAACTTCTTTTACATTGATTCAAATTCTGCTTAGCATGCTTAATTCCGTACTGTTTTATCTCTTGCAACAGGACAACTTTGTGATGTTATGTCCTCTTCATGCTTCTTGTAAGCTGCCTAATGAAGACTTGGATTTTCAGGAGAAAATAGGAAAAAAATGCAATTCAAGAAGGTATGCGAAGTCTTCAGTTGACTTGGTATAGTATTCAATGCTAATCCACCTTTAACTTCAGACACTTCTTCCTATTCCAGAAAGAAAATCAAACAGAGCAATCAAGTTGTTTCGAAACAAGACATCAATAAGTATCCAAGTTGGAATTCCAGCGAAAAACTGGGAAAGTTGGTTTTCTGTTGTTCTGCTCTTACAATTGAAGAAAAGGTAAGAGTCTGGATATAAATCATGCTTTGATACCCTCGAGATGAAAAGAAGGAAGACTTAACCATTCTATTGGTTGCTGCAGGCATTTGTTGCTGAGTTTCAGAGATCATCTGGAGTAACTGTGCTGAAAACTTGGGATTTGAGCGTCACCCATGTTATTGCATCAACAGATGAAAATGGAGCATGCAGAAGAACCCTCAAGATTCTGATGGGTATCTTGGAGGGGAAATGGATACTGAATATTGAGTGTTAGTATAATTTTTATTTGGAATGATTTTATTTTCTCAAATTTTGGAATTTTGTAAGTGCTTATACGTTTGCATTAAAGAATCATGTATGGCTATGCATGTAGCCATTCTCTTGGCTATAAACCCTTACGTTCTGTCATTTTATAGGGGTTAAGGCTTGCCTGAAGGCCAAGAAATTTGTTCAAGAGGAGCAATATGAAATCACGAATGATATTCATGGAGTCAGAAATGGTCCACTGCAAGGAAGACTAAGAATCCTGAACAAGGTTTGGTCTAAATTTTTTGCAAGCCGAATTTGCAATCTTGGGATTTCTCAACTTAGTTTCCGTCGATGTATACTAAGGATCACTCATTGCTAGGTGCTGGAGCATGTCTAATGTTTATGTGCCTTGAAATTTACTTGTTTTCTTACTCTTTATTAATTCATTTCATCTGTGATAATTGTAGCTTAGCTTATACAAAAAAAAAATTACGGTTTTGAATCTGCTGGTTGGGTTTCAATTAAAATATGCCATGTGGTTTTAGTGGAAACTTTCTAGAATTAGGGGGTAATCGATTCTTACCCCACATTATTGGATATTAGGGCCTATATAGAGTACATGCTATATCCTGATTGCAATTCCTTTTGAAGTGATATAATCCATTAGAGGTTTATCACATATCAAGCAGTCTTAGCTACTGTCACAAGTAGGACTGTTTCCATGTATGAGAAAGTTTATTAACGAGGTCCATTTCGTCTCAGCAACCAAAAATTTTTGAGGGGCTGAAGTTCTATTTGATGGGAGACTTTATAGCTTCTTACAAGGGATACATTCAAGATATTATAGTCGCTGGTGGGGGAACTATTCTGCATAGAAAACCCATTTCTGGTGTCCAAGGGAATGCATCATCGGATTGCTCACTGCATTCAACATTCATAATTTACAGCCTAGAGCTTCCTGATAAATGTGATGTCAGCAAAAAAGATATTATCTTAAACCAAAGAAAGGCTGATGCTGAATCTCTGGCAACTGCAACTGGAGCCAAGGTGATAAATAATTCTTGGGTTTTGAACTCCGTGGCAGCTTGCAAATTGCAAAGTTTTGCTGAATAATGGTGATCCATGTTTCGGTCGAAGGACACCCCTCCCCTGTACATGATCAATCAAGCATCTAGTAATAGGATTATTTCAATTTATATCTGTAACCTTTGAAGCCTGCATAAATATCTCTAGAATTACAGTTAAGAAACAGGGTGATAATTTATGTAATTGAGGTTTTTTCTTCAAAATTTAAGTTGTGGGACTCATCACTATTTGATGGATTATGAATAGCATCCACATGTTATTGAATTGTAAAAGCTCCATGTAAGATATGAAGAAATCAAGTCTGCTAAATCATGAAGCTGAGAATTAGCCACGGCAATTGGAGCAAACTTACATAGCAAGAACCTCTAATCAAGACAGGAAAGAAAACAAAATTTGGAATAATGCCAACTATTTGGAGACAGTACACTACATGACTAGTCAATTAGGCATCAAGGTACAATGTGTGTCTAATGGTGTCTACTTTGACATATTACAAACTGCTTTCCTCTTAACGTTCCTCTGAATATATCCAAAAAGTATGTCTTCTGTCAATAAAATTATGTAACATATAAAAAAAAACAGTTTCTGTGACCCTTTTCTTCTCAAGCTAGAACAGGAGGCTTGCTGGCACTGATCTCAGCTTTGGGTTTAGCACATTCGACGTTCTTCTCTATGTGCTTTGATATTTTGATGTAAAATCTCTCGAACATTTGCTCGAGTGCTGAAATCTCTTGGTGAATATCAGACGATCGATCTTTGTTTAAGGCCATTCTTTTTCTGAAGCCACGAATACGTTCGAGACCAGCTGTCACTTCCATTCCAATTTCCTCCACTGTAGATTGAAATTCTAAGTTTTCCTGTTTGGCATCCTTGTATTTCCTCTTTAAAAATCGATAACTATCGAGGGACTTAAGGAGTTGGTCCGAAAGTTCCCTGTTTCGTTCCTGAAGAGCAGCAGCATTATTAACTTGAGCATCACTTTTCTTCTCCTTCTTTTCCGCCGCGGCATTAGATTGAAGTTTGGCCAACAGTGTGTCATTCTGAGCCTTGAGATCATTGACAAGCTCTTCCATTCCATTCAATTCACTAACCTTTCTCGCTAACTCGCAAGCCATTATGTTCTTTTCCTTTCCTAAGCTTGAACACATAATCTCAAGGCTCTTTCTTGCAGCCAGGCTTGCATTGAGCTGTTTTCTCATCCTTTCAAAATCATCAAATCCTTGTTCTTGATTCCTCTTTTCCCTTGGAGTTGAGGGTGAGGCCACTCCTCTGTTAGGCCTAAGTTCTGTATTGCATCTCCTAAGCTCAGCCATTCTTTTCCTTGCAGATTGGGACTTCTCAATTCTTGATTTTACATCATCTAGAATTGTGATCATTCCAGCAATCCTTTGTACTTTTCGATCATCGTTGGTGCTTGCTCCATTATGTTCTTGAATCAGTTTTAGCAGTAGCTTCACATTTGTAGCAATACCTATGCACATTCACATTATCCAAAACAAAAACAACAACAATAGCTTTCATGTTCAAGATCTATACATTTCATGTTCAAGAATGAGAAAAAACTTAAAAACCATACCTTCTAAACTATAATCTTCTGGCCTTACATGATGAAGAGGAGAAGAAGGGGAAGAACCTGCCAGTTCAGGAGATGAATGTGCACGAATTCGACTAATGTGTTCCATCAATAAAACAATTAATACACCAAATTGATATTGAAAAGAATGATATTTATGTGATATTATGCATTAATGAATGACCAAGAAATGGAAGAAACTAGTGAATGGTGAATTAAACTAATTTTATTAATTGAATAAGATAATTAAAATTAATTGTTTTTAGTATAATTAAGAGATCCAAAAAGGAGAGACTACTTTCGCACTCTCCTTTTCCTCTCCCTCAGAGTTTCTTTGTTAATTGTTTATTTAGGGGTTAGTTAATGGTTTTGGATTTGATGTTTGTTTTTTTTTTATGTTTTGATGGTGTCGAAGACTTTGAGAAATGGTTGGTTATTGGTTGAAACCATGCGTAATTATTGCTGATGCCTTTGACTTTTTCATTGGCCGTTTGTTGCCTTCACTATCTTACACTAAAATGGGAATTATTTCTACCTAATCCATCTTACATAAATCTTCCTTTTCTTTATATTATTTCTTGTCCTAAAATTTCTATCTCAAACTTATTTACTTAAATTAACAACTACCCCTCACATTATATGACATTTTTAGCAAAAATTTAAATTTTATTTATTTTACGTTTTTTAACTTTCAATCTCATTTAATTTTTTTCAATAAAAATTGATTTATTTAAAATCAATTATATTTAAATTTATAAATTAAATTATTTAATTTTGTTTTATATTTAAGTCTAATTAATAATAACTCTTTAATCTTAATAAAAATAATAAAAACGTCCCATTTAATAAAACGGAGAGAATAATTATTTACTTTTCTCGAAATTTTGGTTACATATCTATCAAAATAAATATATTTTTGAATAATTATATTGGCAAAACCTTAAATTTTATATATAAAATGAATAATTATGATTTTTAAAAAAAAGTTACATCTTTTGAATCAGAAAATGAGTATTAAATGATATTCATTATTCACTCCCTGAATTAGTTGAATTATGTGAATTTTAAGGTATCTGAAAAAATAAATAAATATGACCAAGCATGTGGAAATTTATTAGGCGCCATAAACGCCCATAGAAGAGGTGGAAGGACATGTGGATAATTGCAAGCTCAGCTAAAAGAAGATGATCCAGTTGCTTGCATCACTTAAAAAGTTGCCACAAATAAATTAATATCTTTTTTTTAGAAATAAAAAAAGTTAGTATTTATGATGATTTGTGATAACGATAAACGCGATTCAATTTTTCGCTATAATCGAATCGAACTAAAATAATTAAAAAATAAAATTTATTATAAATTATAAATCAAAATCGAATAGAACTTTTATACTAATAGAATTGAACTGATAATTAATTTTTTTTTATTTCACCAACAAAACCGAACCCATTTTACATTTAGAACATTTTATTAAGCAAAACGACATATTTTTAAAAATTTTGAAATTTCAATTATTAACTGAACTTTATATATTTTACTAACAAACTGTATAATTGGATTGAGTTCAGTTTTCAATTATAATTCACCCTAAATTTGGGAGTTCTTGCAATACAAAATTTGATCATTATGTTTATTCTACGAGGTGTAGCAAAAAATTACTTCCCTTCTACAAGATGTTTTTTCCATTCATGTTTTTTTTTTTTAAAAAAAAAAAATTCAAACATTTGTTGCTCAATTTTCGT
Source organism: Excoecaria cochinchinensis (assembly GCA_947683425.1). Lineage (NCBI taxonomy): Eukaryota > Viridiplantae > Streptophyta > Magnoliopsida > Malpighiales > Euphorbiaceae > Excoecaria > Excoecaria cochinchinensis. Next base: position 2,355,674 of record CANTUQ010000083.1, read on the forward strand.
CATGCTTCTTTAATTTTAATCATTTTGTTCAACAAAGATAGTACCTTATCTTTGTTATCGTTGTAAAGTGGGAAGGCAAAATGATAGTTTATTATACCATTATAATTAATAATTATACTCTCCGCTTAATAAAAATTTCACTAATAACTAATAAACAAAAACAATTTTATCTATATCAATTAGTCTACCCATATACTATACATAAAAAGTACAAATGTGGGTTTTTCTTTTTTTTTTTTTAAAAAAAAAAATTAATAATATGAATTAGAAAGATTATGAAACACAAAGCAAATTATATGTATCATAATTAAACAAATAATATATAATTAATAAGCACATATATAATAAGAATTTAAGTAACAACAGAACAAAATTTATTTGCTAAGGGTGCGTTCGGCGAGGTTTTTGTTTTCAGTTTTTTGTTTTTTTTAAAAAAATAAAATAAAAACTCGTTCGACAAATTTTTTTAGTTTCAATTTTTGTAAAAATTTAAATAAGTGATTTTCACATTTAAAATAGAAACTAAAAATTTTCAAAATATAGTTTTTAGGATTTTGCTTATTTATCCTTATTATCGTCGCCGCCGCTACCATCACGACACCTCTACTATCATTGCCGCCCCTACTGCCACCACCACGTCTCTATTTTTTATCAATTTATCAATCGTTCAGCTTTCATATTTTTTTGACCAAGGCGAAGTTTTAATTATTCGGCTCTCAGGATTTTTTCTACCGAGGTGAAGTTTTAATCGCTACTTGTTTAAGGGCTCTTCGTCCCAATATTTCAATTTAGCTATTTCAACTTTTTCAAGACAGAGTAAATAACTTTCTTGCATAATTTTCATAATTCTGTAATACATGTTTTTAATAATTGATTGTATTAGTATACATAGAGTACCTTTTCAAAAGGATTTAATTTTGTCATGGTAGGATATCCCGAACAGGTCTGGTTGTGGCCTTCATCAGCGGTTGTCTCAGATCTCCAGGCACTATCTTTGAGGAAGTCATTTTGGAGTTTGCTTTCTTCAGCTTGGGTTAATAGCTTCTCCAATCGACCTTCCACTTGATATAACCGGGTCTCCGCCAAGGTACATATACAAGGCCATGGGGTTGATATCTGGGAGATTTTTTAACTTCTGCTTCTCTCATCAATACCCCAAGGTTGGTATTTGGGCGATTTCTTGACTTCTTTCATTTAGAGCGTTTTTCCTTTTTTCTTTAGCATCCATGTTTATTGCTCAAATATATTTGATCTTTGACGATCAATCGGCTCCGGGCTTTACTGACGATCAATCGGTAGAGTGGGCATTTCCATCTTTCTTTGATTCGGCTGCTACTCTCTTTTTTCCACCTATCTTAGATCCTCGTCAGTGATTATACGGGGAAGAGGTCTGAGGTACATGTTAGGTGTATTTCTGATCGACCAGCAAAGACGGATTGATTGACTAGAAATATCCATGGCATTTCCTTCCATTCACCTCTCATCTGGCAGGCTTTTCTATGCTTTGGGCATTTTTCTTTTGCTTTCGCCTTTCTTCTCGACACATTGTCCCTTTTTATTAGGTCTAATCGGCTTTACAGTGTGTCTGGAGGCTTCGCTCATCGAGACGATCCTTGGCGTGCCATTCATTTTGTCTTAACTTGGGACGAGCGAATATTCTTTCGTCTTGACTTGGAATGAGAAATGATAGCTCTTAGGCTTTTTTAGCTGTGAAGCTGCATTTCAAGGAAAGATGTTACGTCTTTTTATTTCTTGAGGAGGGAAGTTACATCTCCTGTTTGTTAGCCCATGCAGCATGCATCTGACAGGATATTTTGTCTTCCTCAAGAAGGGGAATTGTCATCTTTGCGCGTGCTTTGCGCAAGTGTTCTTAACAAGCCTTGTTTCGAGAGTCTCTCTATTTTGCCTTTCAACGCTTTGTATTCATCGGTCCTGTGACTGATGTCCCTGTGAAAATCACAATATTTGCTCCCATCCCTTAGGGCAAGCGTTTGATTGAATAGCCTTTTCGGCCATCTGACTTGTCTTTTGCCTCTTATCCGTTGGAGAATCTCAGTGGGACTAGAGTCTAACGCTTCTTGACTTTCAATTGGGTTTTCATCACAGCTTTCGGCCGTTTCATTTTTGTATCTCGCTCATCTTGCCCTCTTCTATTAGTGATAAGTCATATTGAATGGAAATTACAACCGATCAAATACACTTGGCAAAGATTGCAATAGATCAGCCATGCTTAACGGGAACTGCAGCCTTTCAGCTAGGCTTTATCTTTTTCTATCTGCAAGGATAGTTTCATCCAAGGGAATGAACAACTCCGCTCTTTTCATTATGCCACCCATGTTTGATGGGGGTTCAATTCTAAGAGACTCAAATAGAGGAAAGTTCCTAGTGTTTATTTGCAGTGCTTCTATTGGTTCTTCAAGTCAAATACCTATGTTCTACATGACCAGTACTTGACACCTTTCCATGTTGTCTCTGAGATTTTGATGGGGTTGCTGAGTCAAGCTTCGTAGATCTTCAATCGTCTGAACAAGGGTGAATTTTTCTATGAAAAGCTCCTTGATTTGCACAAAAGAAATAATTGAGCCCTGAGGGAGGCTCTGGAACCATTTTAACGCTGAGTCCGTCAAGGTTGTAGGAAAAACCTTACAAAAAACCCAACTGTTAGAAGAGTATGTCACGATTTGTGCTAGGAACTCATAGAGGTGAGCCTTTGGATCCGTCTTGCCCGTATATTTTGACATTTGAGTTCCTCTGAATCTTGGAGGCAATTTTGTCTCTTTGATTTCTTGGCAAAAGGGAGGTGACCTCGTTATCAAATGGGGAATCATATGTGTGAGAAAAGTGACTCGGAGGATGGAAGTGTTCCTTTCGAAAAACAATTTTTCTTTTCCTCGATTCCTTCGATCTGGATCTTAATAACGAGCCTTGCACTTGTCATTACATGCTAAGTCTCTAATCACGATTCCTTTTCCCTGCTTTTCGTCTCTCATTCTCCTACCCTCATTTTTCTTCAAATTATGAGGTTGTTAAGCTGCTTGAATGGATTGCACAAGATTTTTGCTAAAATCCATAAGGATGGACTGAATGTTATCCATGATACTTGAAGTTTCAGGGAATCCTTGAGGTTCACCTGACTCTTCAGAAGATGCCAATTTAATCTGATTTATATGATGAAATGTCCCTCTTTGACTCTGCTTGCGAGAGGTTTTTAGATCTTTCTATCGGCTCTCAACGAAAGCACTAAATGATAATCTTGAGGTTGTTAAAATAAGAAGTGAGGATAGGCCGATCGAATTGGAATGGATTAGACAACCTATAATAAAAAAGACTAGCCCGGTCGGACCGAGCGTTAACTCTCCGAAACTTAAGTCAGTAACATGTTTTAGAGAGAGAGTGGTTCTAGAGAGAAAGTCTCGATAATTTGATAACTGGAGCCCTTAGAAATTGGGCTATTTATAGGTGAAGTTTTCGTTATAGTAAAAGTGTGGACAAGTCACGCCTTAACTGTTTAGGCCATCCCTAATATGTCAGAGTAGGTGGGTAATGATTTGACTGGAAATAATCAGATAAGTTTGGTGATGGAATGTGTCAGTGGGCTAGCAGGGAGCAGTTGGGCATGTACAATCGGACATGTCGCGACGTCCTGACTTGCTGACTTTTCTGCCCCATACCTTGGGTCTTTTCTTGGGCCTCATGGCCTTTGGGCTTTTTCTTGGGCCTCAGGTACTTTTAATAGATAAGGTATTATCACTAACTAAATTAACGATTTTTTTTTATTTTATTTAATTAGGAATATTCTTTATATTATTTAATCGGATAAAAGCAAAACATTGTCTTGTAAAGTGCAGAGAACTACATTTGTATTCATTTAGGTATATCCGTATATGAGATTAAAAAACGGAGGTAATTAATATATTCTTAGAAATTTGAGAATAAAAAAATTTCTAAAAAAAAAAATGAACCAAAAAGTTCTTTAAAAATTGAAATAATAAATAATTACAAAATAAAAAAAATCATAAAAATAATTTGAGATAAATAAATTAAAGTGAAAAAGGTGAAACAGACCACATAAATTTGCACCTCATATTTTAATTAGCCATAATTCACCTATAAAAAAAATCAAAATTGGATCAATAAGCCATATGATAACCGCGTATTTTTCTTTTGGTAAATAGGAGTAGGCATCAACGTATGCAAGGTGTATTTTTCCACACATATATAATAAAATGGCAAAATTTATTGATATGCTTATATTAATTTTTTTTAAAAAAAAATTCGAAATGAATGGATTGTAAATCAAACACAAAGATCAGACTTTTTTCGAGTTGGTTGGGTTGCACATCTCTATATTAATTTCCTTCTATGCAATTAAGATAAATAAAAAAAAAAATTTCATTATCGATATGCAAAAAAGAAATACCACCAGATATTAATATGGGGATTCAAAAAAATGTTGGACTTGGCTAATGGAAAAATCGAACAAAAAAATAGGTTAGTTAAACCGATTTTTATGGTTAACGGTTAGTATTTTGTAAAAATCGATATTAATAAATTAATTTTTATTTTTAATCTTATGAAATGGTTAACCGAACCGAAACAAATATAAAAATACCCCTATAATTTATTAATTTTGTTTCACTATTTCTTTCTTTTTATTGTAATTTTTTATTTAATTATTTTATATTTAATTATTTGTATTCCTTTTATTTTTATTTACTTTAAAATATTTCAATTTCATTTTAGTTTTTTTAAATACATCCATATTTAGTATTTTTTTATTATTTCCCGATATATCAATTTTTCATTAATTAAAATCAAAATATATTCGAAAAGTTATATTATATTAATATATTAACTAAAATTTTCAAAATTTTTTTTTTAAATATATGTGAAAATAATGTGTGCCAAGTTAAAAACGTAAATAAAGAAAATTAGTTGTTAGTATTGGATGGATTTATTTTAATAATTTTGTATTTTTTAAATATTTTTACTACACTTTTTTTTATTATTCTAATTATTTTGAAATTTTTAATTTTTTTAATTGACGATTAGCAAGTGTGACCGTCAATCAAATTATGGTGATCATGATCGGTTAATTTATTTACTTATTAAATCTTAATTTTTAAAAATAAATTTGTTTATATCTACTACAAATTTTTATTTTAACAATAATAATATTATATTATAGTGAAAAAATTTTAAATTTTAAATAACTTGAATATTTTAATTTTTTTTATGAATATATTTTATAATTGTAATGGTTAATCGAAAAATATTGATTAATCAGTTCAAAAATCTGAAATCGATGAACTGATTAACCAATAGTAATGAACTGATTAGCTATTAATATTTTTAAAAAATCGAATTTATCACACTGATTTTTTTGGAGCCATGTACCAAATAAATAGTTTCACGAACAAATGGATAGAATCAAATTGAAAAATGGAAAGAACTGTATAAGTTACACTTTTTATTACCACTTTGTGACAAGTTATTAAGTATGAATACATGCACTTATCTGATAGCTATAATTTTTGGGTCAATTGGTGACCTGCGCTTACTAACATTGTTAGTATGTTATTGTTAACGCCGTCTACGACACTTGCAGGAGTAGTGAGGTCCAACTCGACCATTGGAATATAATGCACGCGCGCTATATTCTTCAATTGACTGTGACAACTCCCAATTTGTTCTTTATACGTTGGCCACACACTCCACACTTTCATTCCGAGTCACATCGTTGCTCAGAAAAAGTCACCACGTGGCATTCACTCAAATATCCGTAAGATACACTCCCTTAAACTTGCCTGCAGCGAATTTATGCTCAGTGTTTGTCGCCGATAAACAGAAAACCCTACGGCTATGAAATTCCTCTGCAGCTAATAGCAGCAACAGACCTCACCGGAATCAGTTTTCCCACCGCCGCCGATCTTGCCATGTCATCACACGGTTGGTCCCATTTGGGCTCTTATACTATCTTCTCTTCAAATTTTGTTCTTTGATATTCGCCATTAGAGAATATGGCCCTCAACTCCAAGGAAGAGCCCAAAACTGCTCCCCACTCCGATCGGTGGTATAATCTTACGTTGGGTCCTTCCTTTAAAGAAGACGCCTCCAGTAATAAGTACTGCACTTTGCGATGTAAGTGTTTATTTATTTATACTTTCTTCTGTTTGGTTCTAGAGAAAACGTAGGAAAATTTTGATTAATTGTTATATGATCTCTTATTGTTTTGTGATAGATGAATTTAAGCCGGCCTCAATTGATAAGAGCAAGCCCGGATCATTGCACAAAAATAAGGAAAATAGGGTATCTGTGGAGTTTCAAAACAATCAATTGGGAAAACCTAAAGTTACATTTGAAGGAAGCAGCGAGGATTACAAAGAAAACGATGCCGTTTTGTTTTTCGACGGCCAGACTTTCCGGATGGAGCGTTTGCACAGGGCCGTGAAGCAGCTCCGCCATCTTCGAATGCCCGGTGAATCTGCATCTGCTGCTGCCTCCACAGCTCAATCTGGGCCGGCGATTGAGCCTCGGCTATCTCCTGGGGGTAAGGGTGGGAAACCTGTTAATGTAAATATAGGGAGAAGCGCAGCTTTTGTATCTATGCCTCCTGTGCCGGTGAGTTTTAATTCTCCAATATATTTAAATTGAAGTATGTAAGGGTAGAAACTATTTTCAATCAGTGTTTTAATGATGTAAAAGTTGGAACTAGATTAGCTTATGGGGATTTGAAGAGATGGACTAAAAGATAGAAATTAATGGCAGGAGAAAATATTTTACCATAGTTTCAATCACAAAAATATGATGTAATAGATTAGAATAGGTTGTAAGTTTGACTGCCTTTTGAGCTTACCTCACAAATCAACATAGTCCTGAACCTCCTACTAGGTTCATAGACATCAAAATTTAATGGTTCATGAGGCAACAGAGAATATCTTGTTTTCTCTCTAGATTAGGTTTTGAAATTATGCAATTCTGGCTCAAAAGGATTTTGATTTCAAATCTGTTTGCTACTAATCTCATGAGCTGACCATAACACTTATGTAGAACGAGACATGGCCATTTAGGAAAAAGAATGAGAATATCTGTACCATAAAACTGGAGTCTGCTGGAATCTATTATAGGTTAGACTGGTACTTGTATTTTATTTTGTCCGATCATGGTTTGTCCCCTGATCCTTGGATTGCATGGCCATTGGTTTTATGGATGTTATTTAAGAATAAACAAAGGCTCTAAGGTTTTAGCTTATCTGTGAAGCTTCTCAATTGATTTGACTTATTCGGTACTTCCAAGTTCAAAAAAGTGTCAGTCTCCACTTCAATCTAAGAATCCTATAATTCCTTTCTTTGCTTGGGATTGCCTGAGTTGCTTTAAATTTATTAAAGAGCTTTTGATTGCCTCTGCTTTGGTTCCTGATATTTTATTAATGTTTAGCTGGGCATTTGTTCAGGTTGAGGTGGAACGAATTGATGTTTCTGATACGCAAATGCCAGGTATCCTCTGATTCTGACCTTGATTTTCTCTTGGCATAATCAGTTCTGAATAATAAGAAACGTGGGGGGAAAAAAATTTCTCAAAAGGACAATGTCAAATTTATTTCAAATGGAGAAGGAAATCACAAAATAAACATTTCCTTCTTGCCGGCTAACTTTATTCAATGATATTTGAATTTTCAATTATCTGGTAACTGCTATCTGTCTGTTCTTGTGGAAGAATGGACTACCAGTGCATTTGCATTGATTTAATGTGAGTCTAACTGTCAAACTGCGTGCTAAACTTTTTAGTTTGTTGCCTAGTCTTCATATCACAAGGATTGGGTTTTCCATTAACTGTTAGATGTTGTATGCATTATGAAATTTGTACTTCTGCATTCTGCTTTTCTCCTAATAACTGTAAATATGCTTTGGATCTACAGTATATATGAAAGTACAGTCTGGAATAGGTAACCCGTGAATTTACAAAATCTCTGTTAGTCTTTTATAATATTTGCATACTTAGGTTTAATCTAAACGTATGATTATTTTAATTATAATAATAATAAGATCCATATAATTAATTGTCATCATATTTTAATTCTGTTGCTCCTAGCACTATTATAACCTTATAATCTTTTTAGAGACTTCAATTTATAATTCTATTTCTATTTTAAAAGTAATTAATGTATTATATCCTTTCTATTCCAATTGTGTTAATATTATGTAAATTCTGTGTATAGAAGACCTCTTTGACTAGTAAATATTAAACTGATTAGAATTGTTGCACCAATTAGCATTATAAAAACTATTCTATTTAAAATTTAAGACTTTCCTATTTGAAATTTCAACCTGTTAATTAGCATAATCTGTTTCCGTAGTTCCTTCCATATATTTTATATTCAATGTTTGGTTATTTTGAATCAAATGATGCATTATATTTATTATAACTACAATATTTATTTTATGTTTTAATGAGTACACATGTTAAGTTTATGGCAAGTTTAGAAATAAAGAATAATTCATGCAATTCATGTGAGCAAAAAAACTAGTTTAAATTAGTAAGTGAATGAAATCAAGTGCTATAATGAGTATTGCTATGATGAATATCGCTTATAAATAGAACTTGTTGGAGATATTGGCATTAGTTACAATGAATAGCCCTTTTTTTCTCTTTCAACTCTTAACAAAATCCTCCGACTCCTCTTTCTTAGTTGGGTTCTCCGCTGACATCTTTTTGGCATCAGGTTTTGTTAGAATTTCTAGGGAATAACTAGGATCAAGTGTTTTCTGAAGAATCTTTTGCTGTCTGGGGCTTGTTATCGCGGTTCTAGTGCATGTCAATCAGTTGATATGCTTCTGAAATTTATCTTTTAAATATCTACATCCTAGTCCCATTTTAATGCTACCCTATTGTAAAGTCTAGAGGCTTGCAAACATAATGGGCAATGAATCTAATTTTTGTTTTATCTGCCTCAGATTATGTTCAATTTTCAGCTATGTAGGAGATATGCTTCTTTCTGTTTATGTTCAATCTCTGTTAACCCTATTTTCAAATTGAAATTTTCATACAACATTAGCCTGACTCCAATGGGGTTTTATTCTGATGGATTACATATTTCATGATAGTCGAATATTGGCATGATTGATGATTATTGCTCCATCTTGGTGCTATCTGTTTGGAGCATCTCATTGCAATACATTCTTCTAATACATAATATTGAACTTCATAGGTACAAAAGTCGCTGGTAAGGGGATTCCTGAGCATCCCACTATTCTGCCAAATGTATCTACTTCTTTGCCAAGCCCCAAGAATGATGAAGTGGAAGAGCACATAGATATTGAGGACATATTTGGTTCTAGTTCGCCTTACGATAACACAGCTGAAGAAAAAGGTGATGGAGTTGATATGAACAAAAGACAGCAAAATGATACTGATGATGAGATTGCGGATGTGGATGATAGTGGCGATGAAGCTGATAAGGGACGTAATGCTGCAGAAGCTCTTAGAGCCCAAGTTAATGCACAGGAGAGAAATGGACAGACTTCTAGTTCCAGCAGCAGCAGTGGGAGCGGAAGCAGTGGAAGTGGTAGTGGTAGTGGAAGCAGCAGCAGCAGTGACAGTGAAGGCAGTGATGAGGACTCGGTTAATTCTATTTAAGTATTTGAATGAACAAGTTGAACAACTCGAAATCTTGGAGAAAAGAATACGAAAGAGAGTACCAAAATGGTAGTTAAGAATTACAGAAAGAAATAAGGTGTCCTGGTTTATGAAGGAAAATTTGCTTACATTATTTTATTTTGATGACGATAAAATTATGGTGTGCAAATAATGTACCCTAGCTGTTTATCAGACATAAAACAGATGTCTTAGGTTTCTGCAAGTACAAGTATGGAGCGTGATTTTGGGAAATCCCAACAATTTCAGCACACTTTGAATTGCAAGTGTAGTTAGGATTAACCTTATTTGAATAGAATTTAATTGTAAACCTCTTAAATTTACACGCTAGTATTGATCTATAGGTGGTGGGAAGCCAATAGACCTAGTAAAATTGGGGTGCATGTTATCTTTCCATTTGTATATCAATTTTACATGTACCAAGCCAAAGATAGAACAGTTTAAGGTACTGTTTGAGCTATGGATAAGTGGACATTTCTTAAAAGGCTAAAAGTATCATTTTATATTTGAATTTGTACTTGTACTTTAACTTTTAATATATTTATATTTTTTAATACTTCGATCAAAAGAAATGCTGAATGGACATATGCGTGTAATACACGTATTAACGAGAGCGTGAATTAATATATTTTGTCGAAATAAAATATAACCTGTATTATATCAATATAGGTAACAGCTAAAAAATTTTCTCCTTAAATCTCTAAATTGATTTTAATTTTGTTCTCATTCTTCTTCTTCGTTGAGCAAATCTCTTCTTTGTTTGTTTTTTGAAAGAATCTCATTCTTGACAAATATTTTTTGTCATCTTCTTATTTTTCTTTTGCTATAAAATTGATAGTCTTCAAAAAATTGAATATCAATTCACCACTATGCAGCTGTGAAATTTTAACAGAACTTTATTATTTTTGGAGCTGAAATAACACTGGAATGAGGTTTTATGGATGATATAAGTATTGAATAAGTGTTTCTGTTTACGAAACTCAAGTAAAATAAGTACCTAATTTTTTACGAGTTTGCTATAATTCCTTAGATTGGGAACGATTGTAATTTTTTTGTGTGGCATGATCCACCGGCAAATGAGAATTATAAGAGGGTGATTCTGGAGCTGCTTAAAAGAATCAAGGAGTTTGAAAAAGAGAAGAAGAAGGAATCGAAAAAAAAAAATCAATGTTTTATGGGGGCATTATCTGTTTGTATGTTTGCATTTATGATTATCTGTGTAATATTGTTGTTGCAGTAAGATTGTTTTGTAAAGTGACACTAGGGTTGTTAAGATTTAGGGGGTGTCATGGTTTCTAATAAATTTTGGTAATTACCTAAGTTGACAGATTTTGTAACAAAATTCTGTAATTCAATGATGATTATTTTATATTTTGCTAATATCATATATTGGTTCTGATGTTGTACGTATAATATTGACATGGTGAATAAAAGTGTAAACAAAATGCTGAATAAATGTGTGCCATAATGAAGAGGTTTATAACCCCATTGTACAAAATAATGAACTCTTGCAACAACTGAAGATAGACAACAAATATTCCATATTATATCAGGTAACAACAAAATCATCCATGTCTTACTGTCATAAATTGTTCAAAAGCACATAATTAGTTTAAAATACACAAGTTCAACAATTTCCACAATCTAAAACACTTAAGGCTGAGTGTTGTGCAAATATCTATTGAAAGCATTATCTTGAGTTCTTGAACCTTGTGGGATTTGAGTGCTTGATTGTCCTACTCCTTCTGATCCACCAACTTTTTGTTTGTAAAATTTTGGTGATGTGGTGTGAATCCAATATCAACATTTGCAGAAGGGACATTCTTGACTGCATTTGGTTTTGTGGGTGGTTTACAGATCTAAGTATCATTTCACCAGTATGCTCATTAATATAATAGCCATGTACATATCCTCTTTTCCTTGCTGTACCCCTACCTCTGATTGTAAGTGTTTTGGCCCTTGAAAAAGGATTTGGTGCATTATTGATCTTTTGTTGAGTCACTGTGCCTCTTTCTCTAACAACAGCTTAATTTCCACCTCCCTTACTCCTTTTGGGCGCTGTGAAAGCAACATGTTTTGGCAACATGTCTTTGCCTACTGGTTCTACTGTAAGTTCAATTACTCTTTTTTTCCTACCCCTTGATTGCCCTATTCCCCTAGAATCATCCTAGTAAGCCCAGTACAACACAAATTCAGCTTTAAGCATTTAATGAAATAGTCAGTAATATATCCTTTATGAAATGTACTTACAATTTGAATTGGTGCTTCAGGTGTTTGAGCTTGTGCTTGTGCTTGAGTTTGATTTTCTGCTGCAACCTGCAAAATGAATTTTAGTTTAGCCATTTCACATTTATTTCAGCATACATTAATTAGATAAATGAATTCCTAACCTTTTGTTTACATCCAGCCTTGTTATGACCACGTGTCTTGCAAATTAAACAAGTCATAGTTAGGCCTCTTCTTGACATCTTGCCATGCTTATTCTTGGAGAGTCTGAGACTTTTTTCCTATTCTTCTTCGGTCTGCCGCATAATTTTTTGACATCAGGAGGTTCAATGGGAGGATTATTTGAATCAGGCCATATCTTAATATTGGTTATTAGTTGTATGAAGTGACTATATGCCTTAATGTAAGTGTCTTTGTGGTACCAATGGGCAATATAGTTCTCTGGTGTCATCTTCTTCAAAAATATGACTGCTATTGCATGTGGACAAGGAATGCCTTTTAACTGCCAGCTTCTGCAAGTGCAACTTTCATCCCTCAAATCAACAATGTGATTGTATTCACCATTTACAACCTCAAAACCACAATCACCATTCCATGTCAACCTACATCTTGTGTCTTTCTCTCTATTTTGATTAAAACAATTCATGGCCTTAGGAGATATGTTACTAATCTAGGTGTTTGAAAAATTTCTCATCTGAACTATTATATCCATTATCTTATGCCTAATCTCCTCCAACATTATTATAATTGATTTGCGCCTAGGGCCTATAATCCAGCCATTAAATGCCTCACATCCATTATTTTTCACCATATCACATTGGCTACCAGTCCTAAAATATGTCTTACATCGGACCTCTTTGTTGTAACACAATAAATCCTCACAAATACCATTTCCTAGTTTAGACAAGGCAACTAACTTATCCTTCAATTCCACAGTAAATGAAACTCTAGCACAAGCCCACAACTTCTTCCTCCTCTCCTCCCCTCTCCATTTTTTTTTCAATTTGCCTAAATGTGTCTTGCACACATTTTATGTTTTGCTTGTGATAACAATTCCTCAATTGCTAGTATAAGACCCTAAGTCACATTTAATGCACATAATACATTATTTAGTAAATCAAGTATAGACATAAATAAATTCACAGTACTTTGAAATAAAACAAGTATAAAGAATTACCTTTTACATGTCACTTGTTACTGTTAATCCTCCTCCATAATGTAAGTCCAAGTCATGTATCAGAAGTCTCAAAAACCAAGACCATGTTTGCTTAGTTTTAGTATGAACTACTGCCCAAGCTACTGGAAACATCTGATTGTTACCATCCTTTGATATTGCACTCAGAATTTGACCTTTGACTATCCCATTTAAAAAGCTCCCATCCAAACCTATAATTTTCCTACAACCTTCTTTCCATCCTTTTTTCAATGCTCCTAAACACAATTAAAATCCAACAAACAGATTCTTGCCTAGTTGACTTTCAGTATCATACTTAATAATACAAGTGCTGTCAGGATTTGTCTCCTTGATTTTGTCACCATAATCCAGCAATCTAGCAAACTCTTCCCTATAAATATCCCATACATTTCTCTTATTAATTACCCTCCCTCACCCACTAGCAGCAACCGAACCTGACCCACCAAAAGCACCCGCACTTGACCCACTAGTAGCAACCGACTCTTCTTCCACACCTACTACCACGAAAACCCACCATATGGTTCTTCGCCCAAACCCAAAACCAAAAAAATTTTCCTTCACTGCCATCTCTTCTCTAACCCAGGAACCCACTTGTTTTACTCATGCTAATAAATATTAAGTTTGGAAAAATGCCATTGATAAGTTCAAAATATATGTTGTTTTTATATGAATTTTCAGCTTACTTTTGAGTTTAAAAGTTCCTATTTCAATATATTTTTGTTAAAGTTTTATTAAATATTGTCTGATATACTAAAGTGAGATTTTGTGTTGTTTTTGGAAGATTTTAGGAAGCTTACACGGCGGTAAGGAACATTCATACCGCCGTGTACCACGAAAATATCACAATGCAATTGGAAGGACTTACACGGCGGTAAGGAACGTCCATACCGCCGTGTACCACGGGAATCATCACTTACGTAAGTAGATACACGGCGGTATGGAATTATCATACCGCCGTGTGAGGCGTAAAAATCCCAACAATTACGGCACTGGACAAGGGGGGCAAAATGTCAAGATTGTTGACCAGAGGCAAGTTACACGGCGGTGAGAGACTCTCATACCGCCGCGTAACCTATTTGTGAACCAAATCTGCACAAAATCAAAGACTTTGAAGGCCACTTTTTGACTTTGAACTTTGAACGGTTATTTAGAGACTGAAGATAGACAGAAAGGGGGTCGATTGGATTTTTGGAAACGAAGAGGGGAGATTTATTTTCTGCAACTTAAGATTGAGATTTTTTATATAGTTTGAGAATTTAATTTAAGCTGTTGTTATTTTTAAATCTAGATTGAATAATCAGTGATAGAGGGAGGTTATTATCTATTTTTGAAGTTTTGAGAACAGATTGAACGGGAAGAACATCAATTTTATTATTGTAAGAATTTCATTTTCAGATCTCAAATGGGTAATATCAACTTTTCTCTATTTAATTCAGTTTTTATTTCCATTATGAGTGAGTAGTTCCTTTCTTGTTAAGGGATGTCTTGAATCCCCAATAATCATGTGAATGCTTTGTGTGGATTGATTTATGCATATGCTTCAGTTTTATCTTCTTCAAATTTATCTGTTTTAGTTATTGAATTTAATGCAAGGTTTAAGATTGATCTGCTGTGATAATCTTTGATTGTATTCAATTCATTAGCTTATATATAATCTGTTCTATTTTTATTGATTTTCACTGATTTGATTAATCCGGGAAGGTAGTTGAATCTGCAGATCTCTATTTTAATAGGTTCAGAATTGTAGAAGATAATTGAGCTTTGATATCTTAATCCGGGATGGTAGGATCATCTAAGCTTAGGACTTAAGACCTGTTTCGATGCTAAGATTTGTGCTGAATCCAGGGTGGTAGGTGCATATGTTAGAAAAGCTTGATCCGAAAGGCAGGCTATGGTATAGGCTAGGTTGTTCACTGATTTACATATGTTTATTGATAAGTTGAAGCATTTACATGGCATTATTGGGGAGGATGTGTATTCATTGACAAGATCTTTTAAGTTATATCATAAAATCGTAGTAGTATTGATTCTTTTAATATTTTTGAATTAGTGATTTCATCAATTATATTCTTGAATTTATTTCTTAAATAATTCATCACATCAAACAATTGGGAATTCTTTAGCATACATTTAATTGTTAAAATTTACACAACACAGTCCCTTGGGTTCGATAACTTGTGGTCTTAATTATACATCACTATATTACTTGCCGATTCAGTACACTTGCTAAGGTCGCGTCAAGTTTTTGGCGCCGTTGCCGGGGAACGGCGTTGTTAGTAAGTTTTAATTTTTATTTGTATGAGTTTTTATTTTTCTGATTTTGTTATTTTTATTCTTTTCAGGTAGTTGTGGTGTATGAGCAGATTGAGGCAAGAAAAAGTAGCACCCTACGACCCTGAAATCGAGAGGACTTTGCGTCAACGCAGGAGAGCCAACAGAGAAAATAACATGGAAAACAATCCTCTCCCTATTGATGAATTTCCTCCCGAGAACGAACAAGTGCCACGAGCACAAGAAGAGATGCCAGGTAATTATGGAGAAGAAGTCCCAAGGCAGAGGACAATAAGAGACTATGCTGTACCAAGATGGAATGAGGATCACATGACAATTGTGTTGCCTAGGGGAATGCAATTTGAACTTAAACCAGCAAACATTACTATGGTACAAAGAAACCAGTTTTCAGGATCAGAATTGGAGGATCCTGCACAGCATCTAGATATATTTTTGGAGGTCAGTGACAGTTCAGATACCGGGTGTCACTTCTGATGCAGTAAGGTTGAAATTGTTCCCATTTACCCTGATTGGAAAAGCAAGGGAGTGGTTGCAGATGTTACCAAGTCAATCAATACGATCATGGGAGCAATTACAACAGAAATTCCTAATGAGATTTTTCCCTCCCACCAAGACTGCAAGAATTCGTAACAGCATTATGGGTTTTGCTCAAATGAATGAAGAGCCTTTTCATGAGGCTTGGGAAAGATTTAGGAGATTATTGAGAAGCTGTCCGCACCATGAGATAGCTGTACATCAATTGATGACTTTATTCTATGCTGGAGTTACCCCACAGACAAGGTCTCTTTTAGATGCATCATCAGGAGGTTCCTTTTTGAATAGGTTGCCAGAAGAAGCTTTTCTTATGTTGGATGAGATGGCAGCAAATGATGCTCAATGGGCTGCCCCAAGATCAATTCCAAAAAGGCAAGGAATACACAATGTGGATGAAGTATCAATGCTGAAGGCACAGATAGAATCAATGCAGAAGGAGATGAGTGGATTGAAGGTTCGAAATGTGTCCTCAGTCTCTCAAGAGAATGGGCAGTATGAAAGCGATCAATATAGTCAAGAAGGTGGAACCATGGGAGATGTAAATGCTGTAGGAGACTACCGCAGGAATGACCCTTACAGCAACACTTATAACCCAGGTTGGAGGAACCACCCTAACTTCTCTTGGAAGGATGGAAATCAGAATGCGTCATCTTCTCAACCACAAGGGAGAGCCCCTTTCAATCAAAACATGCATCATAACCACAATCAGTCATACCAACATCAATCGTCCACTCAATACCAAGCACCATATCCATCGAACTATAACCAAGGGCAGGGTTCAAACCAATCCCATTCTCAAACTTATCACCCACCGGGATATCAACCAAGGCCACTTGTTCAAGAAAAGAAGCCAAACCTTGAAGATATGTTGGCTAATTTCATAAACAGTCAACAGCAATTTGTGAATAGCCAGCAACAATTTATGTCTAATCAAGAAACAAGGTGGAAATCTCAAGAACAATGGAACCGAAATCAAGACGCATCAATGAGAAATTTAGAAACTCAATTGGGACAGCTTACGAATTCTGTGTCTCAAAGACAACCAGGAACATTTTCATCAAATGTGGACCGGAATCCTAAGGAAGAGGCGAAAGCAATCATGTTGAGAAGTGGCAGAGAGATGGCACCAAGAGAGGACCAAGATAAAAATTCTTCACCATCCACAAGTAAGGAGAAGCCAACGCGGGAGATAAGTAATCCTAACTCTAAGGTAGAGGTTAATGAAAAGGCTCCTAAAAATGATAAGGTTAAAAGTCTAGTGAATCCTAGAATAGAGGATCTTGATATCAATAGATTGCCATTTCCTGTTGTAGCTAAAAAAGAAAAGAAAAATGAGCAATTGGCTAGATTTTTAGAAATGTTTAAGAAACTACATATTAATCTACCATTTGCTGAAGCTTTAGCTCACATGCCTAACTATGCTAAATTCATGAAAGAATTATGTTCCAATAAAAAGAAATTAGAAGGGCATGGAACTGTGCAGCTTACAGAAAATTGCAGTGCATTGATAATGAACAAAATTCCTGAAAAATTGGAGGATCCAGGTAGTTTCACTCTACCCTGTGCAATTGGTGAAGATTTTAATGGAAATGCTTTATGTGATTTGGGGGCGAGCATAAATTTGATGCCTTATTCTATTTGCAGGAAGCTGAATCTTGGAGAGCTCAAGGAGACTGGAATGAGACTCCAACTTGCAGATAGGTCGGTAAGGAGACCCAAAGGAGTGATTGAGGATTTATTGGTGAAAGTGGGGAAATTTATTTTTCCAGTAGATTTTGTAGTAATGGAAATGGAAGAGGATCGGAAGATACCATTGATTGTGGGAAGACCATTTTTAAATACAGCAAAGGCGCTGATTGATGTACATGGTCAGACGGTCACCTTGAGATTCAATGATGAGAAATTAGTGGTGGATATGAACAAGGCTCAAAAGTATCCATTGGGTGATGTGGAGGAGTCTGTTTATTTTATGGATGCAGTAGATGAGTGTATAGAGGAAGTGCAAGAAAAAGTTTTGGGAGCTGATCCAGTGGATGTGAGTTTAATACATTCATTGGAGGATGAAAAATTTGAAGAAAAAAATAAAAGGAGAAGTAATAGCAGCTGTAGAAAAAGAAGATGGAAAAGAGGAAGTACAGCAAGAAGAGTTTAAACCAAAAGAGGGGGATTCAAATTCTGAACTTAAACCCCTTCCGTCTCATTTAAAATATGTATTTTTAGAAGATAAGAAAAAGCCAGTGATCATTTTTTCTTTGTTTTATTGACAGATATCGAGGAAAAAATGCTGCTTAAGGTGCTGAAAAAGCACAAGGGAGCCATTGGATGGGAAACCTCAGATTTGAAGGGGATTGACCCAAGTTACTGCACACACCGAATTCCGATGGAAGAAGAATGTAAGCCGGTTGCTCAACCTCAAAGAAGACTTAATCCGGCAATGCAAGAAGTGGTAAAGAAGGAGGTATTGAAACTCCTTGACTCAGGTATTATCTATCCTTTTTCTGACAGTAAGTGGGTTAGCCCGGTACAATGCATGCCTAAG
This sequence comes from Excoecaria cochinchinensis, assembly GCA_947683425.1. NCBI lineage: Eukaryota > Viridiplantae > Streptophyta > Magnoliopsida > Malpighiales > Euphorbiaceae > Excoecaria > Excoecaria cochinchinensis. The sequence continues at coordinate 2,374,114 of CANTUQ010000083.1, forward strand.
AAGGGTGGAATGACTGTGGTTAAAAATGAGTTGAATGAATTGATTCCAACCCGTACTGTTACAGGATGGAGAGTTTGTATTGATTTCAGAAGGTTAAACAATGCCACGAGAAAAGACCATTTTCCCTTGCCATTTATTGACCAAATGTTAGAAAGGTTAGCAGGTAATAAGTTATACTATTTTTTAGATGGGTACTCGGGATATTTACAAATCCCTATAGCCCCTGAAGACCAAGAGAAAACAACTTTTACTTGCCCTTATGGCACATTCGCCTATAGGAGAATGCCTTTCGGATTATGTAATGCACCGGCTACATTTCAGCGGTGTATGATGGCTATTTTTCATGACTTCATAGAGAAATTTATGGAGGTTTTTATGGATGATTTCACTATTTATGGGGCTGACTTTAAAAATTGTTTAGAGCATCTTGATGTAGTGCTAGGGAGGTGTGAAAAAACCAACTTAGTACTAAATTGGGAAAAATGCCACTTTATGGTGAGAGAAGGTATTGTACTTGGACACAAAATTTCTGAAAATGGGATAGAGGTCGATAAGGCCAAGGTAGAGGTGATAGAAAAGTTGCCACCCCCAACTAGTGTAAAGGGCATTAGGAGTTTCTTAGGGCATGCAGGGTTTTATCGTCGTTTTATCAAAGATTTTTCGAAAATTGCGAAACCCTTGTCAAATTTGCTTATGAAAGATGCTTCTTTTAATTTTGACAGTGAATGTATGCTAGCTTTTGAAACTTTGAAGTAGCGGCTAATTTCAGCTCCGGTAATTATATCTCCTGATTGGAATTTGCCGTTTGAATTAATGTGTGATGCTAGTGATTTTGCAGTTGGGACAGTGCTTGGACAGAGGCGAGATAAAGTATTTTGTGCAGTTTATTATGCCAGTCATACTTTGACAGGAGCACAGGTTAACTACACAACCACTGAGAAAGAACTTCTAGCAATTGTGTATGTTTTTGAGAAGTTTAGACCTTACTTGCTGGGAGCAAAAATCGTGGTGTGGTCAGACCATGCAGCTTTGAGGCATTTGTTTGCCAAAAAGGAATCCAAGCCAAGGCTGATTAGATGGGTGCTGTTATTGCAAGAGTTTGATTTGGAAATCAAGGACAAGAAGGGAGCGGAAAATTTTGTAGCAGATCATTTATCGAGATTGGAGAGTGAACACATTGAAGAAGGGGAAATTTTGGATTTGTTTCCTGATGAACATATCTGTGCTTTATTTGCATGTGAAATTTCTGTTTCTTGGTTCGCTAATATAGCCAATTTTCTTGCAGGAGGCTTTATGCCAAAAGACTTTACATGGCAACAAAGGAAGAAGCTGCGAGCTGATGCCAAATATTACATTTGGGACGACCCGTACTTATTCCGCTTGTGTGCCGATCAAGTAATAAGAAGGTGCATTTCAGATGGAGAAAAAGGAGAAATCATTAAGGCTTGTCATGGTGGGGAAGCTGGTGGCCATCATGGGCCAAATCGAATGGTAGCAAAAATTTTATCTTCTGGTTTTTATTGGCCTACCATGTTTAAAGATGTTCAAAGTTTTGTGAAAACATGTGATAGATGTCAACGGGTAGGAAATATTTCTAAGAAAGATGAAATGCCGTTAACTAATATGCTTGAAGTGGAATTATTTGATGTGTGGGGGATAGATTTCATGGGGCCTTTTCCAATATCCTTTGGGTTTGAGTATATATTAGTAGCTGTGGATTATGTGAGTAAGTGGGTAGAAGCTATAGCTACTAAGACTTGTGATGCCAAAATTGTACTAGAATTCCTTAGGAGGAACATTTTCACTAGGTTTGGCACGCCAAAGGCTATAATTAGTGATGGGGGCAGGCATTTTGTTAATCATCAATTTACTGCCCTATTAAAAAATTTGGTGTGAGGCACAAAATTACCACCCCATATCATGCTCAAGCAAATGGACAGGTTGAGGTTTCTAATAGAGAACTCAAAACAATCCTAGAAAAGACTGTAAATTCATCTAGGAAGGATTGGTATTTGAGGCTGGATGAAGCTTTATGGGCCTATAGAACCGCATTCAAAACGCCTATAGGTTTATCCCCGTTTAAGTTAGTCTATGGTAAGTCATGCCATCTCCCTGTCGAACTTGAACACAAAGCTTATTGGGCAACTAAATTCCTGAATTTTGATGTTAAGAGTGCAGGTGAAAAAAGACTTCTCCAGATGAATGAGTTGGAAGAAATACGCTATTGGTCATACCAGCAAGCGGAGAAGTATAAGGAAAATACGAAGAAATGGCACGACAAGAAACTGATCAGAAAGGAATTCACTCCAGGTATGAAAGTCCTATTGTACAATAGTCGATTAAGGTTATTTCCTGGAAAATTGAAGTCGCGATGGATGGGACCATTTGAGGTGGTAAGTGTAACTGACTTCGGAGCTATTACGATCAGAAAACAACCTGGGAGTGAGGAATTCAAGGTAAATGGCCATCGATTAAAACCGTATTTTGAGAACCGCGCTGAATTGGCAGCGGTAATCATTATTTTCGACGCTGAGTGAGGTAAATTCAAAGTCTAGCTGAGACTCAAAATCAGAACTAAAATAATTTCTATTCTTATCTTTTGTTTTAATTTAGGAAGTTCTAGTTATTTTCAGTCTGAAGGTCATTTGTATTTTTATCTAGTGGTCTATTAATTTTTGAACGTAGTGTAAGACGTTGTGAAGTTTTTGGGGTAATTGTGCTTGTTTAAAGGGTAAGTTTGTCTAAAAAAACTCGTTTTACACGGCGGTGAGGAATCCTCATACCGCTGTGTGAAACGTGCATTTTCATACCTGATTCCAGTAGCGTTTTACACGGCGGTATGGTAGTCCCATACCGCCGTGTAACTCGTGATTTTTAAAAAAAAAAAATGTCGATTCCAGTAGCGTTTTACACGGCGATATGGAATTATCATACCGCCGTGTAAAACGAAATACCCTATTTTTAAATCCCAAGCCACCAGTTTCTTTTTATCAATTTTTAAACACAAATTTTCCCTCTCTCGCCTCTCTCTACCCGATACCCACAAGTTTTGAAATTCTTTGTTTTTAATTTGGTTAAATCACAATCCAAGAGCATCTTTCGCACATCTTTTGCAGCATTCCTTCAATTCAAGTAAGTTGCCTTCATTCTTTTCTTCTTATTTTTCGTTTCTTCTTTTTAATTATGTTTCTTTGTTGTTCTAGGGTTTAGGTATTTTTCATTTCATTTTCTCTTAATTAATTCTTTCTTTAAGAAATAAGTGGATTTTATGTGTTAATTTTCAATTAATGGTTAGATTTTGTGTCTTAATTTGAAATTGTTGGCTGGATTAATGTCGAAATCTGTGGATTTGTTTCTGAGTTTGTTGAAATTTGTGGGTTTGTGGCTGGATTTATATGCATTCGTTTGATTTGTGTGCTTTGCCCTAAATTGGTGATTTAATTTGTGTTTTATTCCTTTAAATCAATGTGCGTTATTTAATAGATGGATTGCTTGATGATAATTGAAATGATGGTGGGTAATAAGTGAATGAGAAATGCTGGATTGATACACAAAAGTTTGTGCCCACCAAGTGTTTGTCAAAATGCCTAAATGAGTATTCTTTAACCCTTCTCTGTCATATAGTTGCTGTCAACCATGGTTTTCTTTTGGGCTTTCATATACTCTGAAATATGTTTGTCTCGAGCTGTAATTAAAGTTTGAGTGGGCATTTAAGCATGTAAACATTATGGCAGTATGACAATTCGGTGCGAATGCTGTAATTTTTCACATTCTATTTCTTTTGTGCATTTGCTGCTAAGGGAACTAGGGGGTGTTATCATAATTGCTAGCCTTTGTCATTGTTAAAGTTTATCATTGTAGCATTGCTGTCTCATTGTTCTGCAAATTGTTTTGAGCTCAATTACGACTCGCTTACTATTTTGTTGCAAATTTAAGCCATTATTCTCCTCCCACTAATTGTGTTGCTTTATTGATGCAGTGGCTCCAAAAAGATCTAGAACTGATCAGGTATCGTCTTCACATGATAGCTCAATACCCTCGTGGGTCCCAACCAGGTGCCACACCGCATACCAATGTCTAACAGAGGCAACCTTCCTACCATCTACATTTCTTGATTTTGATTCACTACAGAGATTGGGAATACGTGACAAAATCATTGAGTTGATTGAGGGGATAGGATGGACAGACTTCTTTCAGAAAAGGGAGCGAGTTCACCCGAAGTTGACAAGGGATTTTCTTGCAACCGTAGATTGCAAGATTGACAATGACGATGAGGAAGACCCCGGGGAGGTAACATTTTGGTTAAACAAGAGAAAACACACACTGACCTTCAATGAATTCGCAGAGGCCTTGGGTTTTCCATTGGATGGAGCTCGACATCTACCCGACTTGAATAAACAGACAGTTTGGGCCACAATCCGCGATCCACTCACAGCCACGCAATATGTCACTGGACAGTCCAAGGCACACCATCTGAGGGACCATGCTTTGAGGATCTTGCATCGGTTCTTTGTACTCTCTTTTTATGGACACATTGAAGCTGCTGGCGTGGTAAACCAGGCTGAGGCGTTATTTTTAGGGCTCTTTACATAATTATACAGAAAAAAAATAAAAATAACAAAAAAAACAATCATTTTACACAATATTTCAAATATAACACAGCTTAAAATCTTGATTTCATTTATACCATTTTTTTTACAAAAATGTCATCTTTATCTCACTTCCCTATTTCTCTTTCTCACTTTCTCGTTTCTTCCTCGCTTGGGTCGCCTCGCCGCCGCCGCCACCCCTCACCTCTTCCTCACTTCTGCGTCGCCACACCGTCGCCTTTCACCTCTTCCTCGCTTTTGCCTCGCCACGCCGCCGCCTCTCACCTCTTCCACTCTTCTGCCTGGCATTCGCCTCCTTCTCTGCTCCCACTTCTCTTTGTTGCTAGAATTTCAGGTTCTATAGTTGCAGCTTTGGTCATCTTTTGGGCTCTTTTTTTTCCACTCTAGCTTTCTACCTCGCCACTCTTCCTCTCTCCAAGACCTCATCTGTGCTGTAATTTCTTACATTGTTCAGATTTCCTTAAAACCCATTTAATAAGTTTCAATTTTTTGATGCTGGGTTTTGTTTTTTGTTGCTTTTACAGGTTCTTCATCCTTTATTAATGGTGACTGGTTTTATTCTGATAAGTGGAGAAGGTACATTTAGTTCACTGGACAAACCCATTTCTTAAATAGATTAAAGATATGGAGTCCGATTGTTTTTTTTATGGGTGATTTTCAGCCATTCTGGTACATAGATAGTTGCCTGGTTCAGGGAATTTAAAGAAACCAGTACATTTGAGTCTTCAAGGAGTAGCTTTGGCTTGTGGGATATTTGGAATTTGGACTAAATTTCAAGGTCATAATGGGATTGTGTCTAATTTCTTCAGTTTGCATTCTTGGATGGGTTCGTCCAATAAACATATTTTCTTTTTTTTTTAGTTCTATTTTTTGGATATTGATGTTGTAAATTATACATATGTAGTTCTCATGGATTGTATACAGCACAATTATGCTTTAAAAATTAAGATTTTTCATGTAAATTTTGATAATTTTTGTTTTGATTTCAACCAATTTTTATTTGTTGAACTTGGTTTGTTAATGAAAATTTAACTTTTCAGGTGCCTATGATGATGAAGACGCAGCAGCACATGCTTATTATTTAGTAGCACTCAAATATTGGGGTCCCCAAACAATTCTTAATTTTCCGGTAAATGTTGTTATTTTGATTTCTTTTTCTAATTAAGAATAAAATGAAGAAGATTAATATTGTTGTTTTTGTTTATAGTTAGCTACATATGAAACTGAACTCAAAGAAATGGAAGGTCAATCCAGAGAAGAATACATTGGATCATTGAGAAGGTAAATTAATTGATTGTTTTAGTCTTTCAAATTAATTCATTATACTTATACGTTTATGATTGGCTAATTTTGGCATTGAATTTATAGGAAAAACAGTGAATTTTCTTGTGGAGTATCAAAATATACTAATAATATATATCTAGTATACTTTTAGTATATGCACAATATACATTTAGTATAATATACATCTTGTACACATATAATATATGCACTATATACATCTAGTATACGAATAATATACAGTTAGTACACATCTAGTATAAGTCTAGTATACGTTTAATATACGTTTAGTATACATCAAGTATACGTCTAATATAAGTCTAATATATGTCTAATATACGTCTAATATAAGTCTAATATACGTCTAGTATACGTATAATCTATAGTATACGTCTAACGTACGTCTAGTATACGTATTTACCATAGCTATTATAGTTACAATAAAGCTACCTTAATATACTAGATATATATTAGACGTATACTTGATGTATATTAGACATATATTATACGTATATTGGACGTATACTAGATATATATTAGACGTATACTAGACGTTTATTAGATGTATATTTGACGTATACTATGCATATATTAGACTTATACTATGCATATATTAGACGTATACTAGACCTATACTAGCCATATTTTAGACGTATACTATATGTATATTAGCCGTATACTAGACATAGATTAGATGTATACTAGACTTATACTATGCGTATATTAGACTTATATTAAATGTATACTAGATGTATACTAGACCTATATTAGACATATACTATATGTATACTATACGTATACTAGATATATATTAGACGTATACTAGATATATATTAGACGTATACTTGATGTATATTAGACATATACTAGACATATATTAGATGTATACTAGACGTATAGTAGGCTTTTATTAGACGTATACTTGACGTATATTAGACCTATACTAGACGTTTACTAAATGTATACTTGACGTATACTAGATGTATACTAGACGTATATTAGACTTATACTATGCATATATTAGACGTATATTAAGCATATATTAGACGTGTACTATATGTATATTACATATACTAGGCCTATACTAGCCGTATTCTAGACGTATACTATATGTATATTAGCTATATACTAGACATATATTAGACGTATATTAGACTTATACTATGCATATATTAGACGTATACTATATGTATATTAGACGTATATTACACCTATACTAAATATATACTATATGTATATTAGCCATATACTAGACCTATACTAGACGTATACTAAAATTATACTAGACTTATAGCAGACGTATATTAGACATATTATACGTATATCAAAGCGAATTACAACACCTTTCAAGAATCGAAAAGGCATGAGGATGAATTTAGCATTCAGAGCTCTAAGGCAACAACACAAATAACAACCGAAAATATGTTAATTGATTAGGCCATTCATTTTTCTTGGGTTAGGGCTTCATATTCGGGTAAGGACAGTGATTGTAATTATTTTGTTGCTTATACTTAATATTTTTATTGTCCTTAACAAAAATCACATATAATGTTGGAAGATTGTACACATTTGGAGGAAAAGAAATTCATTTATTTTATATGTTTATACCGGTTTGTGAGTCATTGTCAGGATGTTTATATTATGTACAATGCATGGCTGTACAATAAAACATTACAAGAAAACATTAATTGCAGCTGCAGGTAATTCGCTGAATAATTGGTTGCATCAAATACATTAATATTGACGACTTTGTCTTTTCTTGTAGATGAATTGCAGGAGCATAATCAAAAACTTGCACATGGCTGGTAAACAAGGGGTGATTAATGGATTGAATAGTATCAATCTTGATTACAAGGGAACCATTATATGATGTGAACGAGCTATGTTCAATTACGCCAGTAGAACTCAGGCAGGGCTTTGATATACAATCAGTTATTGCTCGAATTGTTGATGGTAGTGAATTTGATGAATTCAAGAAATTGTATGGAACTGTGAGGACATTTTCAATTCTTGGAATTTTAATTTTTTTTTTGTTAAATTTTTGTTATGATATAGATTTATTAATAATATAATTCTGCTGCATTTGCAGACTCTTGTAATAGGGTTTGCTAGAATCTAACAGCACTATAACATTTTGCAGGAAGCTTCAATGGCTGGCATCATCCAATAAATTACAAAGTGAGAAAATAGAGTGAAGCTGTACAAGTGATTAAGACTAATATACATTACACATTAGAGCTTTCTTTGCTCTCAATCAATGAATTATAAAGTGTTTTATTGTGTCATTCATCATTCTTCAATTTAGCATTAGACTTAATATTGGCAAAAACGTATTAGAATATTTTACAATATTTTCAGACTAAGTGTACAGGTTTCCAGTCAAGCACACGCAGTGTTCAAAAGAGATAAGAAATAGACTAAAGCCAATTGCAATTCACATATAGAAAAGATCCTTTTAGTCTTTTACCAACTCAACAAGCAATCTATAATTTTGACCAGCAGTAGCATACTGCTGTGGACCGACGGCAAGCATTCAGCAGAAGCAGCAACATAATTTATAATTTTTTGCTTCTAATTCTCCATATTTAAATTTAATACATGGCCTAATGTTTACACCAAAAAAATGCTAAAAAAGTTTTATTTAGAAAAAAATTATGAATCACACTATTTACTCCATAATGACTGCATTTAAATTACAATTACAAGACTGATCATTTGTTGTATTGCATTACAACAAAATTAAAAAAAAAAAATTGCTCGATGTAATTGGAGTTTGGGATGACTATACAATGGTTGTCTATTTTGGCCTTATCTCTAGCACAAAAAAGAGTGGAAGACCCATCCAATTTTGTACTTTGAAGCAAGGATTAGCAATGTTATAGAGATCCTTTCTCTTTTGTCTCAATTCATTAAGCTCCATCTCAATCTCAGGGTCATGTGCCGAGTCTAAGTATATATTGCAATCAAAACAGTCACAATTCTCATTTAATAAAAATTGAGCCTGGATAACAGTATTTGGTTAATCACTAATATTTAACAATGTCTCCAAGAGAAACACCAGCTGAAAGACATGACCTCATGGCAAAAGCAATACCGTATATCTTTTAAAGCTTTTTCAGCTCCAAAAACTACATCCTGATCATCTCTACTGGAAGAAAAAGCCAAAATGGTATCATAAGTGAAGTCCAAATCTCCACCCTATAAAATGGTAACATTTAATTCGTTAGCCTCAGCACATCCTTCAAATGGTACTCCACTCAATGACAAGAGAGAATTGTACTATAAAAAATAAAAATAAAAATTATTTCCTATTGTTGTATAATTAAAGTCATAATAATAAGGGATAAGGGATATAATTTTACCTCCAGCAGCTTCCCTTCCTACAGAAACTGCTCGTACCTGGAGAGTACAACTCCAAAGTAGAAATGCAAATACAATTAGGTTGCTAACACTCCAAATCAAATAAAAAACTTCATTGCAAATAAATAAGATACGCAAACAAATTAGTCTAATATACCCAATAAAACTACACACATTATGGACCTCTAAACAAATAACTAATTATGCATCCAACAAAATTCATGCACCAAATTAGGAATCATAGTTATGTGAATATGTTCATTAACCCGCTTAAGTAATGTGAAAACATAAGCATTAAATGCAAGATTGGAGTCCTTCATACTGCATATCCATAAAAATCTTAGATTCTTCTCAAGTTATAGAAATGTACAGAAGGAAATATTCATCTTTATTTTACAGTAAAGACCAGTTGCCAACTTGAAATTCAAATCACTACTAGTAATGCAAATAAAATTAACAAATGTAGGAAAAAAAAAAAGAAGCAAAAGGCTCATTCACGAGCATTTTCAATCTTAGTGCTGAAAATATTTTGGTTAACTAACTTCATTTACTGAAGGTTATCATAAATTCACAAACCCCTACATTTAGGGGGCTCAAATATGAATTGAACATGCTCTGCAAAATCTTCATCCCAAAAATAAAAAATGAGGAAAACAAAAATGAATCCACTAGGATTATCATATGCCAGAAAATACAAAATGGTATGGAATCCTGCCTAACTAGTAAGATACACAAATTACTTTCAAATGTTATCATTGTGAGAAATTAACTTTGTAACTGACTAATTGTTGCAAGAAAATTCGACCAGAATATACACATCAAAATATATCTATTGCAAAAATCAAAGAGCTATACTAAAAATAAAAAAAAAAAGAAGAAGAAAAGTATCTCCAAATGTAGGTGAAATCTTATTTATATTATATTTTCAAGAATTAAACCTTCTTTATATCATACTTGGTGTTTGTAGAATTAGCTTAATCTATCTCCGTATCAATTGTACCATTATTTGATCATAAGAAGTAAATGAAAACCCATAAAACAGCAGCTGCCCCCTTAGTGAAGGTGAAGCTGTAGTTTAACATATTGGAAAGGAAATTACTTGCAATTCCACTTAACTTAGATTTTGCTTTTCATGAAATCAAAAACCCATATAAATTTATGTTTTCAAGTTAAAACAGCAGATGTATACAATCTGAAAAAAAAAAAAATCCATATAAGAACCTAACCTGAAAGCACCAAGCGAGATTAAGAGAACCAGCGAGCCAGAGAAGGGCATAATAGGAAATCAAGACCCGCAATTTCCCATTCCAAAGCTTTCTCAAATTCTTCTTCGCGTTGATGGCCAAGTACGCTAAGAATTCAACTCAATTTTACAAACAAACTTTGAAAAAATGCATTATAGATCATACTCTAAAAACTAAAACAGCGTGGAGTACAACATAGCTTTGAAAGCTCCAATTCTTCTTATCACTAATCCTAGAAATTGAAGAAATTAACACATGCATAATGAAATTAAAAACCATAATCACAAGAGCAACAGCAGAAGAGACAAAATTAAATACCTCTTGCTTGTTTTTAAGGGCACCATAGCCGCTAAAATACATCTAACAGTGCCTATGAGGTAGATGGAAGGAGACGGAGAACGCCGGAAAAGGAATGAGAAAGATGCCGGTGAGATGGAAAGAGAAAGAGAACGCCGGATAAGGAAAGAAAAGATGCCGGTAAGATGGAAGGAAAAAGAGAATGGAGAAGGAGCGGGTGAAAAGAATGACAGAGAGAGGGAAAGCAAGAAGTGAAAAGAAAAAAATGGTATTTCTGAAAACAAAAATTAAAAAAATGATATTTATGAAAAACTATCACAAAAGGTTGTATTTTTGAAAACAAAGTTAAAAAAATGTTATTTCATGTAATTTCCTCTTATTTTTACATTGCATGGTCCATCAGATCCCATTAAATGGCGCCTATTTCTTATGGAAGAAATTTGAAGACTTGCAGGGTAATCCCAGGAAAGTAAAGAAGATCGCGATCGGATGGGTGGTCACAGTTTTGGCTAAGAGAGTAGGCCTTAGCTCATTGGGACCAGATTTGGGAGATAGTAATTCAATAGACTTCAAGATGTTGAAGAATTTGAGGATCATTGTGGATGATCATCATTTTCATGATCAAGTCAGATTGTCCACAAGGGACGAATACCTGCACCTCATTGAAAGGGGTCAAGTACAATTACCAGTAGAAGGGGCTGAAGATGAGGATGAGCAGCCAGAGGAGGCTGCAGGACCCGCACCAGGTATACCAGCCTATGATTTCTCTCAGCTTACTGCCCATTTCGAGGCTTTGCAGACTGGACAGGCTCAGATAAATTCTCGCTTAGATCAGTGGGAGAGCTTCATGGAGGATACCCATGCTGAACATGTTCAGCTTATGGGGCATTTGGACATGCATGAGCAGCAGTTAGTCATGCAAGCACAGAGTCTGTCACGGCTGGAGCATTCCATATACCTCTCTCGGCAGGAGCAGGAGCAGTTTTACCAGACCATGAGGGATCGTTTCCCTCCACCACCACCTCCGCAAGAGTGAAAAAATTTTCTGGGAGTTTTTCTGATCTTATTTTTGATACTTTAGTACTATTTACTTTGGATTTCCTTTTTGTTAGATTACTTGCTGAGGACAGCAAGTTGGTAAGTGTGGGGTGAGAACTTGCTGAATGTGTCTAACCTTTAGTATTACTTTAGTATGCTTTCATTTTATTTTTGCTTTAGTTATGCTTTGTGTCATGCTGTGTGTTTTTGTTTTTTTTGCTTTAGTTATGCTTTGTGTCATGCTGTGTGTTTTTGTTTTAATTATTTAAGTTGTTTGATTTGAGCTGATTGATTTCTTTCATGATTAGTTTAGTAAGCTCTTAAGTGTTATTCCAGTTTAATTTTCAAACTTGAATAAGTTATTTAAAGCATCCAGTTAACAAGAGAGTAATTTTCTGTTTAAAAGTTTTTCTTCCTAACATTGTACAAATTAGAACATACAATTAAAATTTCCAATATTTTGCACTCAGGCCAGTTTTTACAAGTCGAAAAAAATCAGCCATGAAATCTCTTGATCAGAAAGTCGTTAGAGCACTAGAACCTTCCTCATTGCCCTTCAAAACGATATAACAATTAAGGCATGAATTTTGACATGATTTAGGCATCTTTCTTTGTTAAGTCACTTTAAATAAACTTTCTCCTACCTATAGAATTAACTACCCTTGTTAGCCAATTTTGAGCTTAATTGAGTATGCTAAATGCGTATTTCGAAATTTTTTTTGTTTGCACAACCTATTGTTACCATTAAACCTAAAAAGCCTTTAGCTTACTCTTATAGGAGAGCTGGCCACTCTAGGATTGTGGGAGGTTGCTGTTGGGAAGTTTGGGCGAGTGAGTTCATGTGGTGGTGTGAATAAGTTTCAATTTAATTGGCAAGAGTAAGTTAGACTGAAGGTTTTAGTAAGTTAGAAAGAAAAGAAAATGAAGATAAAGATAATGCCCTTTGTGATTTGGTGTGAAATTTGGAGCTGATTATAAGTTACTAAAATATTCAAGTGTGGGGTAGTTTATATTTAAAAATAATAATAATAATAATAATAATAATAATAATAAAAATAAAAATAGATAAATAAATAAAGTTATAGAAAAATTCAAGTGTGGGGTATCCTCTATTGTAAAATAAAATGTTTGGATGGTCAGGTTTGAGAAGAAAATTTTATCTTCTCATTTTCTTGTGATTTGAATTTTTTTTTTCATGGGAAGTAACTAAGTTTTGGCAACTTTGGTTAATTTGGAAGTAGGTTATGAAAAAATTTTATAGGGTAGCGGTAATATTCGGTAGAGTGGCTGAATCTTTGTTGATTTTATAAACTCTTCTTGTTAGCCATCACCGGTCGACCCTTGCCTTACAACCTATTTAAGACCTAATGATCATTTTTATGTCTTGATTTGTTCAGTGGAGATGACCTTCGGGTTCCAGTACCAAAGGAGAGGCCTATGGTGTTTCTAGTGTTTCAATTGAGAAACCAGATTGCATTCGTGCACTAACTTATTTGGTCATTGATCGATTGGTGCTGGAATTTTAATTTTGAAAATTATTAAAACTTTGGTTTTGGCCTTTTCACACACACACTGGAAATTTAATTGTATTTTCTTCTTTTGAGTTTTGTTTAAAGTAAGAATTGCTCTCAAGTGGAATTTACTAAGTGTTTTCTTGGTGTTTTGAATTTCCGTTTTCTTGCTTGAAAATTGAGAAAGTTGGAATTGAAGAGGTATTTTACTCGAGGGCGAGCAAAAGCTAAGTGTGGGGTATTTTGATAAGTTCAAAATATATGTTGTTTTTACATGAATTTCCAGCTTACTTTTGAGTTTAAAAGTTCCTATTTCAATATATTTTTGTTAAAGTTTTATTAAATATTATCTGATATACTAAAGTGAGATTTTGTGTTATTTTTGGAAGATTTTAGGAAGCTTACACGGCGGTAAGGAACATTCATACCGCCGTGTACCACGAAAATATCACAATGCAATTGGAAGGACTTACACGGCGGTAAGGAACGTCCATACCGCCGTGTACCACGGGAATCATCACTTACGTAAGTAGATACACGGCGGTATGGAATTATCATACCGCCGTGTGAGGCGTAAAAATCCCAACAATTACGGCACTGGACAAGGGGAGCAAAATGTCAAGATTGTTGACCAGAGGCAAGTTACACGGCGGTGAGAGACTCTCATATCGCCGCGTAACCTATTTGTGAACCAAATCTGCACAAAATCAAAGACTTTGAAGGCCACCTTTTGACTTTGAACTTTGAACGGTTATTTAGGGACTGAAGATAGACAGAAAGGGGGTCGATTGGATTTTTGGAAACGAAGAGGGGAGATTTATTTTCTGCAACTTAAGATTGAGATTTTTTATATAGTTTGAGAATTTAATTTAAGCTGTTGTTATTTTTAAATCTAGATTGAATAATCAGTGATAGAGGGAGGTTATTATCTATTTTTGAAGTTTTGAGAACAGATTGAACGGGAAGAACATCAATTTTATTATTGTAAGAATTTCATTTTCAGATCTCAAATGGATAATATCAACTTTTCTCTATTTAATTCAGTTTTTATTTCCATTATGAGTGAGTAGTTCCTTTCTTGTTAAGGGATGTCTTGAATCCCCAATAATCATGTGAATGCTTTGTGTGGATTGATTTATGCATATGCTTCAGTTTTATCTTCTTCAAATTTATCTGTTTTAGTTATTGAATTTAATGCAAGGTTTAAGATTGATCTGCTGTGATAATCTTTGATTGTATTCAATTCATTAGCTTATATATAATCTGTTCTATTTTTATTGATTTTCACTGATTTGATTAATCCGGGAAGGTAGTTGAATCTGCAGATCTCTATTTTAATAGGTTCAGAATTGTAGAAGATAATTGAGCTTTGATATCTTAATCCGGGATGGTAGGATCATCTAAGCTTAGGACTTAAGACCTGTTTCGATGCTAAGATTTGTGCTGAATCCAGGGTGGTAGATGCATATGTTAGAAAAGCTTGATCCGAAAGGCAGGCTATGGTATAGGCTAGGTTGTTCACTGATTTACATATGTTTATTGATAAGTTGAAGCATTTACATGGCATTATTGGGGAGGATGTGTATTCATTGACAAGATCTTTTAAGTTATTTCATAAAATCTGTAGTAGTATTGATTCTTTTAATATTTTTGAATTAGTGATTTCATCAATTATATTCTTGAATTTATTTCTTAAATAATTCATCACATCAAACAATTGGGAATTCTTTAGCATACATTTAATTGTTAAAATTTACACAACACAGTCCCTTGGGTTCGATAACTTGTGGTCTTAATTATACATCACTATATTACTTGCCGATTCAGTACACTTGCTGAGGTCGCGTCAGCCATGCAGGAAGAAGTTGCAGCCTTGCTTCAAAATCAAACTTGGGTGTTGGTGCCAAGGCCTTCCCATGCTAATATCATTAAAAACAAGTGGATTTACCGCATCAAACGCAAGTTGGATGGTCCAATGAAAGGTATAAGGCGCATTTGGTGGCAAAGGGCTTTACAGAGCAGTTCGACATTGACTATACAGAAATATTCTCTCCAGTTGTTAAATTTACCACTATAAGAACTGTTTTATCTATTGCCATGGCACACAATTGGGAGACACGCCAACTTGACATCTCCAATGCATTTCTTCATGGCTTTCTGGACAAAGACCTCTTTATGGAACAACCTACTGGATTTGTGGACCAACAACATCCAGATTATGTATGTAAACTTCAAAGGTCCCTCTATAGACTGAAACAAGCTCATCGAGCTTGGTTTGAATGTCTCCAGGAGTTTATGAGGACTCATGCCTTTTTCCATTCTTAAGCAGATCATTCCCTATTTATTTATGCTAATGGTCCTCATAAGTTATTTGTTCTTATTTATGTTGATGATACTATTGTCACAGGCAATTCAGCAAATATTATTACTTGGTTTGTCCATCAATTACAACAGGTGTTTCCTGTTCGTGACCTTGGTGATGTTCATTATTTTTTAGGCATTGAGATTACCCGCACCTCCAAAGGACTGCTGCTATCTCAGAATAAGTACATTGAAGAAATTTTAGATTGACAAAAATGCAAGGAAGCATGGGATACCCCACCCCTATGGCTACTCTACAGAATTTGAGTAAACAAATGGGTACTCTTCTTCCTTCAGGTAATGAGTACAGGTAAATTGTGGGAGCTCTACAGTATGTTACTTTGACCCGCCCCGATATTGCGTTTAGTGTCAACAAACTTGTCCAATTTATGCACTGCGCCACAACAGAATATTGGCAAGCTTGCAAACGGTTTTTGCAGTAGTTGCGTGCTACTTTGAGTCATGATTTGCTTCTTTAAAGCGACTCATCCTTTGATCTTCATTGTTACTCTGACAGTGATTAGGCCGGCTGTCTAGATGACCATTGATCTACAGGTGGCTATCTTATTTATTTGGGAAGAAATTTAGTGTCTTGGTCCTCGAAGAAACAACCCACTGTGGCCAAATCAAGCACAGAAAGTGAGTATAAGTCCCTTGCAAACACTACAGCGGAAGTCACATGGCTAACAACTCTTCTACTAGAACTTGGCATCAACTTGAAGTCGCCTGCCCAACTTTGGTATGACAATGTCGGTACTTTCTATTTTCCGTCCAATCCGGTGTTCCATGCCCGCACAAAACATATGGAAATAGATTATCATTTTATTCATGATCAACTACAAAGGGGCTTAATTCAAATAAGATTTCTCAAGAGCTCATATTAGGTGGCTAATGTGATGGCCAAACCATTGGGGTCAGCCCTCTTTGAAGCTCACTGTAACAAGCTATGTCTTTGGTCCTCGACGACACACCTTGCGGGGGGCTGTTAATTATCCTCTTCACCCGCTCTTCCTCACCTCTATTGTATTTTATTTGTTGAAGACGATAAAGACGAAGAGGGTAATTAACATCTCTGACAAACTCCTGAATCTGCCATATATAAATAGTAGGCTATTAAATAATTCTATCCTTTAATTTCCTCACTAAAAATTTTGTGTTGCAAGCCTTGTTCTTATTTATCTTGTAACATCTGTGAAATGGCCAATATGTCTTTATAGTGAAATCATTTGTCCTACTGTCTATACTAGCAAAACAAATCCAATCACATCCAGCCTTCCATTTTGCCCTAACTCTGGGTCTTTCATTAGGATACATATCAACTCTACTCCCTTTTGCACTACATAATCCCTAATTGCCTCCTTAAACTGAATGACATTTTCAAAAATCATGCCAATTTGAAAGAAAGTCACTCTACTGGTTGGATCATAATATATCCTTTTTCTTTCCCTCCTTGCTACCAGATCTGGTTGTATATCATTAGAACCTTCTTCTTCTTCACTGGTAGCCTCACTTTCTATATATGAACTGCCAAAATAAGGTTCATCTCTTGCTAATTGACCTGCATGCCTATTGCTCTTATCCCTTAAAATGTCTTCAAATCCTGGATCTGCACAGCCTTACCAAGTGGTATATCCTTAGTCCCATTATTTGTTGACTTCTTTTTTAACTTATGATTTCTTAACTCTTCTCTTGTAGGTTTGAGTTCATCATCTAAATCACTGCACTCCCTTTGAAAACCTTCATCCAAATCATACCACTATAAGAAAATGCAATTTTAGCAACGGAATGATTTTCGTCCCTAAATAGCGACCGAAAAATAATTCCATCGCTATTTTCGTAGCAAATATTTCACTTTAGCGACGAGATGAAAATTCCATCGCAAAAAGTGGCGAGACAAAGTTCCCTCCATTTTTAGCGACGAAAAAAATAAGCGTCGCTAAATGTGGCGCCAAGAAAAGCGCGCTAGATTTTGGGATAAAATTTTGACAAATAACAACGAAAGTAATATTTCGTCGCTAAAAGAAATTAAGAATTTTTTTAATTTTTTTTAGCAACGGAATATTATTACCATCGCTATTTTTAGTGACGAAAAAATGTTTCGTCTCTAATTAGCAACGAAAAAATTATTCTGTTGTTATTTTTAGCGACGATAATAATATTCCGTTGCTAATTTTTTTTAAAAAATTCTTAATTTCTTTTAGTGACAGAATATTACTACCGTCGCTAAATATAGCGATGGAATACAATTTTCGTCGCTAGTATTTCTTGTTAGCGACAAAATATTCTTTTTCGTCGCTAACAAATTAAAAATATTGAATAATATTTTAGCGACTGATATTCTTTTCCGTTGCAAAAAAAATTATCTGCTTTTTTTCCCTCTCTCTCCTCTCCTCTCCTCCCCTCCCTCCCTTTCTCTCGCAGATCTGGTTCTATCCCCTCCCATGACACCGTTCCGTCGGTCGCCCCCACCCCCGCCGCTCGTTGCCCTCCCCCCGTCGGCTCTCGCACGCGAAAGAGCTGCTGCCTCCCTTTCCTCTCGCGCGCGGAAGAGCTACTGCCTCCTCTTTCTCGCGCACGTTGGATGCCGCCGTTGGTCGCTGCTACCACCGCCGCTTTTCTCTCGCGAGCCTTCCTCCGCCGCTGCCCTCTGGCGCTGGTGCTACCCGAGAGGTGTGTTGTATTCTTTTTTAATTTTTCTCTTATATATATGTGTGTGTATTTTTTATTTTTGATGTTATTGAAATAAATTGGGGAATTGCATGTTGATAGGAATTTTTTTTAGAGTATTTGCATGCTAATTGCTTGTATTTTTCCAATATAAAGTCATTTTATGTTAATAAACTTCATTCTGGATTGATTAAGATAGTTGTAATTTTACTTGTAATTTAGTAGTAAGTGATAAATTTAGCTTATATATTTCATGATAGATTATGTTGTAATGTGATTTGTAATTTAGTTATAAGTAATATAAATTGTTATACTGAATTTATTAATTAAATTTTTATAGTGAGTTGAATATTGTAATATTTATATTATTATGTTTAATATGCCATAATGAATAAAAGTGATTAATGTGACTAAATTCTTAACCTTAAGTTGTTAGTCATAAATATTTTTAACATTTTATTTTTAAAAGACCCGATAGTAATCCAAAAGATTTAATTTAGGTTAGCCACAAACGGTTATGGGTTTCACCCAGTAACGGCTGTAGATCGCTCAAAACACTTCGTTTTAATATATTATGGCCCCTATAACTCCACCCGGGCTAAAAGTTATGACTCGTCAAAGTTAAATCAATTTTTTTGTTTTTGTTTTAAGATAACATTTTCTATTTAACTATTTAGTTCTGTTCTGCTTGATGATAGATTTCTCATGACACTCATAATTGTGATTGCAGCTGAAGTAGCTGAAAGTCTTAATAAAGTTGAAGGGAGTTGTGGATCATGGGATTATTTTCAAGTTATTGGTATATTTTAGGACAACTTGTATATTGTTTAATTTTATATATTGCATTATTTTAGATATAGAATAAAGACACATTTGTAAATATTATTTCTTTTCTATTAATCTGTATATTTACATTAAATTTTCTATAAATATAAATTTATTGTTTGTATTTTTATTTTAATTAATATATTTTCAATTGTTGTTGCGTTTTTTATTTTAATGAATACATTTTTAATTATATTATTTTGATCAATTATAATTTTTATACTATTGATAATTTTATCATTTAAAAGATAAAAAAGTTAAAATAAATAAACAAATAAATAAAATTTTATAAATTTAGCGACGGAATACAAACTTCCGTAGCTAAAAATAGTGACGGAATAGAACTTTCCTTCACTATTTTTAGTGATGGAAGAATTTAGTCCGTCGCTAAAGAACTTTTCGTCGCTATTTTTAGCGACGGAAGAATTTAGTCCGTCGCTAAATTTAGCTACGGAAACCTGAATTCTATCGGCAATTTTGCCGACGGAATTTTTTTCCGTCGGGAAAATTGCCTACGCATCAATTACCGATGGAATTCGTTTCCGTTAGTAATTAAATTTCCCGACGAAAATCCTTACTTTCTGTTGGGAATTTCCATCGGTAAAGGCTGATTTTCTTGTAGTGTATAAAGATGTGTCTGTGTTACTGCTATCAGCCTTAACCTTATTTGCGTCAACCTCATTTGCTTCGCTTCTATCTCCCTGTACTTCATACCCTAACTGTACATCATCTCCAAGAACATGTTGTCCTACAGGTTCTTTATCTTTACTCTTATTGGCAGCAACTGATTTTTTATTTTTCCCTTTACCTCTTGAAGCATTACCTCTCACACTTTGAGCCTTTTCTTTAATACTAGAAACCTAACCCATTGAGTTAATTTCCACATCTGCCCCCCTTTCACACACAATTAGTTCCATATTTTCCCCATTACTCTCTCTGTCACGTGGAGAGCTACTATTTATGGGGACATCAACAACATGCACACAATATACATCAACATTATCTCCTGGCACTAAGCTTTTGGCCAGTTCTACCAAGTCCTCATCTTCCTGGACCTCTAAATAATACCCTGTCCTTTTAACAAGACAAGCAAAACCGTGTACCCTAGCATAACCAAAATCCTTTGCCATATTGTTAAAATCTAATATGGTAAGCATATCTGCATCCTGCCTAAATATACCCTAATCAATTCCACCAATATTGTAACACCCTCCTTACCCTCGAAGAGGATATGAGAGTGCACACAATAGAACATGCAAATCGAGTCATCAAAGATTACATGCATTTATCAATTCTCTATGACTTGGCACAAACACATTCACTTATTGCTTAATTAATGTTTAAATATACTAATAGTTTCCACTGATTTGGTTCGAACTTGTAATAGAATTTCAAACTTCCTATGTATTCCGAAGGTGGGAATCAGAACCACGTAGTTCTAACTATATAAACACTTTACTTTAATAAACATATCAACCACGCCCATCCTCTTCTTTATAGCACATGTATCTTATAATATCATCAATACATATACATTAGTCATGATTAATCAACATGTTATCAAAATATTCATTAATAATCCCTTAAATCACACTCATCTCTTAATTACAATACAATCACTTATAGCTTGAACTCAATATAGGTGTGGACAATCGAGAACATTCAATACCAGAAGGTATCGGATTGCTTGACATCGTGAAGATTTCTACACTTGATACCTAAAGGTATAGGATCACTTAACACTGAGGAGGTATCGTCATTAGATACTCGGAGGTATCGAATCACTATCCCATAGATGTTCACATCTATATCAAATTCTGGCCCAACTAAAAGATTTCACTTTGCACAACATTCACTAATTCACTTCATGTAACATACACTCATTTATTCCATTGAATCAATGCACATCCCATAAATAATATTATTTAATAAAATAATATTTAGTTGCATTAGATGCAAATACCTATATATATATATATGAGTATTTACAACTATATTATATACAATATAATAATAATAATAATAATAATAATAATAATAATAATAATAATAATAATAATAATAATAATAATAATAATAATAATAATAATAATAATAATAATAATAATAATAATAATATTCATTTCCACTCATTTATAAGTTCCACTAACTCATTTCATTTTAAAATTATACATGCATGGCATGGCTTTACATGAGGAAATGCACACCTTGGACAAAAGGAAAACAAATCACAAAGAGTAGGGCTATCACGAGTCAGCACCATTGTGCCAACTCGTGATAGAAGTTTGCTGTGCCGATTCGGCACAGAACCATGCCGAGTCGGCACCATCGTGCCGACTTGTACCGAGTCTACTCCAGGGCAGACTCTGAGCCTCAATTTGTACGTCTAATCTGAGCTAGCAAAAGGCATTTTTAGCAAATCTAGTCTTCTAGACTTTTGTTCCTCTATGTCTTAGCTTTTCAATGATTTTAATTACACGTTATTTGGACTTCTAAAACTCCATATATGATTAAAACAATACAACCTACTCCTATGACCCGGACAGAACATGTACCCTTCGATTATGGCCAATTTTAGGTCACTTAGAGCTAAAATTAGCTCATGGACATTTATATAAATTTTATAGGTATGGAAGTCACAGTTCAAGTGCCACTAGAATCACTGAATTTTCAGTTCTGTAAGCCAAGATATGGCTAAAACATAGAGACGGGATCAAATGAACTCTAAGATAGAATTTTGATACTTTAACACCTCATGTCACTAACATTCATTTGTATGCAAAATACACACAAATCATCATTCCAGCAATTCTTTCATATCCAAATCACACACAAAATCTATTCGATTCATCATAAACACATATATAAGAATTTAAAGGTTCCCAAACTTATTTTGTGCTCAAAACCCTTCTATAAGCCTCTTTTGCTCTCATTACTTCATTTTCTTTGCTTAATCCAATTTTCTCAGCCATATACATCAAAAATCCAACTTGAAAAACATTTTCAATCATCATAATTTCAACTCTAGGATATTAGAAGAGGAGACGATGAAGGAAAGAGCTTTGATTTTACCTTTTTCTATACAAACTTGTACCCACTTAACTTGTATCCATGGAATCAACATATTTACATTTTGGTGTGTGTGTGGTTGGCGTGAGAAGAGGATAAGAATTCTGAATTTCTTTTTTTTTTTTTCCTTTTACAGCCAACCCACACCCCTTTTATACCCAAAAATTCTTTGAGTTATCTAGAGTGCAAGTTGTCATTTTTCTATTGGTCCCCTTTTGATTTTTATGCCAATTTCCAATTAATCCTTTATCTCCTATATAATCATGCATTAGCCTTACAATCTTTCCATAATCATACATTTACATATTTTAGTTATCATTTTATGCATTTAAATCTATAAGTGTCAAATTACCAACTTACATTCAACTTTTCACTTAATACCGAATACGTCCTCTACTACACTTAATCATTTCAATTATCTAATTACATATTTTCTGCCACTATTATGTCATAGACATGTGCAAATCCGTTTAGGGTATATTTTGGATCATTACAAATATACCTCATGTCGGGTTCAACCTCTAATTTACCCCAATGATATAATCGGAAATTAATAATAAAATGCACCATTTTCTATCTAAAAAAAAAAATTAAGCACAATGAAATGCAAGTTGCCAAATCTAATGTGAAATCGGACTAAATGAACTCAGAGTTTCCAAATAAATCACAAAAAAAACCAGTATAATGTGAAATAACCAAAATACCCTAATTTTTACATTCTAATCACACAACTACCAATATGAAAAATTCAAGAACAAAAACATGAAATGCTTACTCTAACCTCTTAATCAATGTCAGGATTTTCATTCGATCTTAGCCTTCACAACAATGGCGCTTGCGAACAGAAGGCATAATTGTTTGACTGGAAAATGGAGAAATTTTTTTACTGTTTGGCTTCAAAATGGTGATTACGGTGTTAGGCAGTAATCTTTTAATTATTATTTTTTTAATATTTTAACACTTGTACTCCATGCATTGGATGATAAACAAGTCAGCATTGTGTGTGTTACACGTGCATGTCCAGTCATCATTTTCTTTGATCGAGATGTTAAAAAATATGAATACATTAAAAGTTGAAGCATGAAATGTGGTTTTAGTAAAGTTCAAGTATTGAGACGACTATTTAGTACAAATTCAGGTGTTAAATGATATTTTTAGCCTTTCTTAAAACATCTATCTTCTACAAATGAAGATAATAGGTAAAATGCCAAAAATCCAATTGTCTACTTAAAGATATATAATTTTATTAAATACATAGCACAACATTACTACACATCTATTAAAACCTAAACCCTTGTCTTCAATAATTAGACACAATATACCTAATAATCATCAAAAATCTAATTGACTAAATATATATATTCACATATAATGTCCAAACCTACCATGGCGTCTAGTCCAATGGGTTTTGCATACAATCACTTCAACATACCTCACTCTAACTCATCGTTTACTCACTTCGATCTTGTTTTGGTCCGACCAACTTTCACCAAATATTTGCTTATTCACCTTTGAGCATATTCCCTTTTTTTTTTTCTTTTTTCCTCAGAATATATTTTCTTGTTAATATTTGGTTTGTCTAATGTTTGCCATGATTAAATTGGTTCTAAATAGGCTTTTGCCCTTAATATCACGTGAACGAATATTTAGTAAAATTTACCCTAAAAAAAGTATTTAGTAAAATTAACTTATGAAAACAATTTTTCAACTGAAAAAAATTATATTCCAAAACGTATATAACTGTTTGTTAAATAAAATTTAAAATAACTTATAAAATAAAAAACAGTTGTCAATTGTTTGGTAAATAATATGATTAAAAATAATTTTTTCGAATAAAAATACAAAAAATGATATATATAAATTTTAATATATTATATTCAAAATCTCACTAAATAATAATAATAATTTCCACTTATTTGAATTTTTTTTATTTCACTAAATTATTAAGACTATATATTTGCATATATAATTGAATAACAATAAATATAACATAAAAAAAATTAAATATATATATATTGTTTTCATAATTAATTATACATATTATTTTGGATGATAAAAAAAGAGAAGAAAAACAAAGAATATAATCGTTAAATAATTTTGGATGGTAGGATAAGAGAAAAAAGCAATTTTTTTTATAATATATATAATTGTCATTATAAAATAAAATAAACGACATTTTTTTTAAAAAAAATATTAAATTTGCTACCGTTAAAAGCTGAAAATCAGTTTTTTGAAAAGTTTCAATTTTTAACCTTTTTTAATATAAGATTTTTTCACTTTTACAAAATTAATTTTTTTAAAATCAGTATTTAGCAAACACTTATTTTATCTCATAATCAGCTTTTTATCAAATAAACAGTTTTTTGTCCTTACAAAAATAATGCCAAATACACGCATAATCACATAAAAGCCTACCAAGAATCTTATATTCAAATTCATAAGATATGCTATTAATAAGTTAAATATTTGTTAAATATTGGATTGTGGATCTCTCTCTTCCAACTCAATCTATTCCATTATTTATCAATACTCATACTCATTGTAAGGTTGGTTTGGAAGGACAATTTTCATCTTTTAATAATAACTAATTATTGATAATTCATTATTTAATTACATAGGAGTGGCACAATTATTAAATGTGCTTGCAACTTGAATTATTTTTACTATGTGTTTATTGTTTAACATGATACGATCTAATTATCCATTAATTACTTATTGATACTCATGGCTCGGATTATGCCTCGGAATATGCCTCATGGCTCGGATCATGCCTCGGAATATGCCTCCGGATAGTGCCCGGCTTTAGTTCAATGATACAAGAACAAAACATCTAACTCGGTAAAGTACTCGGTTTACCTGACTGCAGGTACTCTGTCATATAACTCGGAAAGCTCTCATAGTCGCCTAAATACTGAGCCCGGTCCATCATAGAGCTCGGTAACTCCAAAGATAGATCGGTTCGACAAAACAGCTGTCATACCCGTTATACAGTGAACTAGCCGTTAAGGTAACCGTTATTCACACTCATTGCCCATCAATTAAAGTAGCCGGGCCCCAAATGGTCATCATGAGTAATGGACTTATAAAAGAAACACTACACCTCATAAGAAAGGATCCTTCTTCTTCTCCTTTTTTCTCAGATTTCAGAAACTCTCTTTATCATACTTGACTTTCCAAAATTACTGACTTGACCGTCGGAGTCTCCCTTGTCGGAAACCCGCCGGAACCTTATTTTCAGGTGATTGCCCGGACGTAGCTCAGAAGAAGCTCGGAATATTCTTCCCTGCTTGCCCGGAAAATTCGCTCGGTCATCATTTGGTGCGGTGAGCGTGGATCATAGCATTCTCATGGATCTTTTTCCAGACCTGAACACTACCGCGGCACCTCCAAGCCCATCTCAAACTCCTCCCCCACTCTCCCAACAAATCCCTTTCCAGCTATTCGGGCAACAAATACAACCTCCCCAAACTTCCCATTTTTCCAATATCCCCAGTCTGACTCCCCAAACTGCTCAGGCCCTCCTTGCCACTCTGGCTGCAGTAGCAGCCCAGGCACCGCCAATTCATACTTCGCCCCCAGGGCATTACACTCCCCCTGCTCCACAAGTCACTCAAAATACCCCGGCTCCTTTACCAGCGATAACTCCCGGAGCCACAATAACTCTCACAACCGAGCAATTCGAAAAGCTCTTTGAAGAGCGAATGCAAAGATACCAGAACCGAAACACCCTCCAATACCACAGTAACTTCCGCTCGCCCCTCTGCAGAACAATTTTGGAAACTCCTTTTCCAAATATTCGCCTGCCCAGTCTGCTTAAATACAATGGTAGCACGGATCCCCGAGCTCACCTAGATCAGTTTCATCACACTATGCTCGTCTTCACAACCGATGATAGTGCCCTATGCAAAATTTTCCCCCAGACTCTTACAGAGTCCGCCCAGATTTGGTTTCGGAACTTGCCCGAGCACTCTATCTCGAATTTCACTCAATTCAGTGACATGTTCATCGCCAAGTTCGTGGCCGCCATCCGACCAACGAAGGTTTCGGCGGACTTGAACTCGGTAAGACAGGACAGAGGAGAAACACTACGAGCATATGTGGAAAGATTCAACACGGTGGCAATGGACATCCAAGATTTGAACCTGGAAGTAGCCAACAACGCCCTCATCCGCAATACTCGCTGCCAGGACTTCAGTGATTCACTCAGCAAGAAACCGCCCTGTGATTTCACCGAGCTCATGTCCCGAGCGCATAAATACATAAGGATGGACGAGGCCAGACGACTCCGAAATAGTTTCATATATGACGAACCGCGTCGAGACTCTTTCCGGACATCAGACAGGGGCACAGGGCGAGGTGACGGTCCGAGCAGAAGTTCCGGAAACTCGCACAAAACTTATATGGTCTCTCGAACTGCCGAACGAAGAGAAGAGAAGTGGACACCCTTGAACTCTTCCAGAGCACAAATCCTAAAATGGTTAAAGGAATCCGGCAAGGTGAACTGGCCCAGACAGATGAAAGAAGATCCGAGCCGAGATCAGAGCCTCTACTGCGCATACCATCGGGATAAGGGTCACGAGACAAATGATTGCCATCAGCTAAAAAGGGAGATCGAGTTCTTAGTTCGGCAAGGGAAGCTCCCCCAGTATGTCAAAGAGGACCGAGCAAGAGAAAGGTCCCGATCTCCCAGACAACGAGAAGCTCAGCCCGCCTCCAATAAGAAAGCCCCAGCAGGAATAATTTATGTTATTGCTGGGGGAAAACATTATGATGCCATGGGAGACTCGCGAAAGAGGAAAGCAAAAGAAGTTTTTCCCGTACAGACCAATTCCTCCAAAGCCAGCCACGAAGTAAAGTTCTACAAATCGGATGGCGATCACATTAAACAACCGCACACAGATTCCCTGGTTGTTGAGGCATTGATGGAAGATTATCTGGTCCAACGCATTCTGGTGGACACTGGGAGTGCGGTCAATCTCATCACGTCGCAAGCATTCAAGGCCCTTAAAATGCCGAGCAAAGTCCTTGAACCAGTTGCTACCCCGCTAATCGGGATATCCGGACAACCAGTGAAAGTGGAGGGCTCAGTTGTCCTATCCATGGAATTAGGAGATGGCGAGATAACACAGGCCTGCACCAGCCGCTTCATGGTCGTAGATATACCTCTGGCTTACAATGTCATATTTGGAAGACCACTGCTCGTAGGAATCGATGCCTATATCTCAATGCGCCACTTAATACTCAAAATCCCGACCTCAAAGGGCGAGGCCATTCTAAGGGGAAGTCAAAAAGCTGCTCGGGAAACATACCTGACCATGCTAAAAGAGGCCAATCAGGCCCTTCCATTAGACTCCCTCGACATCCCTATCGAAACAAGGGCCGAGCCAGGGGACTCGCTTGTTGACATTCAGTTAAGCCCGGACAAAAGAGTAAAGGTCGGAGCAATCAAAAGAGATAAAGCGCAGCTTATCGAAGTCCTGAAAGAGTTTTCTGATGTGTTCGCTTGGACGCCCTCAGACATCAAAGGAATTTCACCGTCAATTATATGCCACTCCCTTAATGTCTCGCCGGGCACCAGACCGATCAAACAGAAGAGGAGAAATCATGCACCAGAACGACAGCTAGCCATGTCGCATGAAACCGAGGTCCTCCTACAGAACGGATTTATCCGAGAAGTCTTGTATCCGGACTGGTTGTCGAATGTAGTCCTAGTAAAAAAGTCCAACGGGAAATGGCGTATGTGTGTAGACTTTACCGACCTCAACAAAGCATGCCCAAAAGACAGCTATCCTTTGCCAAACATTGATCTACTCGTAGACTCTACTGCTGGGTTCGAAGAATATGCATTCTTAGATGCATCATCCGGATACCACCAGATCCCAATGAATCCGAAAGATGAAGAGAAAACGGCCTTCATCACTCACCAGGCCACATATTGCTACCAAAGGATGCCGTTCGGGCTGAAGAACGCCGGCGCAACCTACCAGCGGTTAATGAACAAATTGTTTGCCGAACAGATAGGTCGGAACATGGAGGTCTACGTAGACGACATGATTGTTAAGGCCCGGTCTTCAGAACTTCTTCCCACCGAGCTCCGGGAAATTTTTCAAGTTCTTAGGCAGTGTGGCTTAAAGCTTAATCCGGAAAAATGTGCCTTCGGCGTCAAGTCCGGAAAGTTTTTGGGTTTCATGATTTCGAAGAGAGGTATAGAAGCAAACCCTGTGAAAATCCGAGCAATACTCGACATGCACCCGCCAAAGACGATGAAGGAAGTGCAGATTCTCAATGGTAAGATAACCGCCTTGGGTCGGTTCATTTCTTGCTCGGCCAAACGTTGTCTTCCCTTCTACGGAGCGCTTAAGAATCTCAAGAACTTCGAATGGACCGAGGAGTGCCAGCAAGCCTTTAAAGATCTCAAGTCCTTTCTTAGCTCGCCCCCACTATTGAGCAGACCACAAACCGGGGATATTTTATACCTCTACTTAGCTGTCACACCAGGAGCTGTCGGATCTGTGCTCATTCGAGAGGAAGGTAACCAACAGTACCCCATCTACTATGTCAGCAAGGTACTGAAAGGAGCCGAGCTCAACTATCCCATCCTGGAACAACTGGCGTACTCCTTGATCACTACGACAGTCAAACTGCGACCCTACTTCCAGGCACATACTGTAATAGTCCGGACTAATACAAACTTGAGGAAAGTACTGCAACGCCCAGAAGCATCAGGTCGGCTTACTGAATGGTCCACCAAGTTAGGCGAGCTAGATGTCCGATATGAAGCTCGACCATCTATGAAAGCACAGGTATTAGCAGACTTCATAGCTGAATTGCATACCCCACCACCCGAGCCGGATACCCGGTCTTGGAAGTTATACACAGATGGCGCCTCTACAGTCGAAGGAGCAGGTGTCGGAATAATACTGATAGGCCCGGGACGGATCATCATCAAAGGCATGGCCCAACTTGCTTTTCCAGCTTCTAACAACATAGCCGAATATGAGGCTATATGCTTCGGACTACAATTGGCGATGGAAGTTAAACCGGACTCAATTGCCATTTTTTCTGACTCACAGCTAGTGGTAAATTAAATACTCGGTAGATTCGAAGCCAAGGAAGACAATATGATTCGGTATAAGGAGTTCACCATTCTCCTACTCTCCCAATTGAAGAATTCCGGGTGCGCATGGTCTATCGAGCAGATCCCGAGGAATGACAATAAAGAAGCAGACGCCCTAGCAAAAAGGGCATCGGATAACTCTCAAAACCCCCCACTGGAGGTCATATTTTGCATCATCAAATCGCCATCCTATGAGACGTATCAAGTTCAGCTTAACGAAATAATGGACGGATGGCGATTACCGATCTATCAGTTTCTGGACACTGGAGCTCTCCCATCCAATCAACTTGAAGCCCGGAAGATAGTCCGGAAATCAGCAATATACGCCATTCTCGATGGAAAATTGTACAGACGCTCATTCTCACACCCATGGACTTTGTGCTTAAGCTCGGAAGATGGGGACTATGTACTCAGAGAAATACACGAAGGTATTTGTGGAGCTCATGAAGGCGGGCAAGCTATAGCTCGGAAAGCTCTCATACAGGGCTACTACTGGCCTACAATGGAGAAAGATGCCCGGGAACTCGTTCAGAAATGTGATAAATGTCAAAAATACGGCAACATTCTGCACAGCAAATCGACTCGCCAAGTACCGATATACAGTCCATGGCCATTCGCCCAATGGGGAATCGACATCCTCGGTCCTTTTCCCATGGCTACAGGCCAGAGGAAATTCTTGGTGGTGGCAGTTGATCACTTCACGAAGTGGGTAGAAGCCGAGCCTCTAGCAACAATCACGCCAGCGAACATCATCAAGTTCGTTCGGAAAGATATCATAACTCGGTTTGGGATTCCTCACACAATTATCTCAGACAATGGCAAGCAATTCGATTGCTCAGCCTTCAAAAACTTCTGCGCCGAGCTAAAAATTCAACTCTGCTTCACCTCGGTCTATCATCCACAGTCCAACGGAATGACGGAGGTCACAAACCGAACTATTCTACCAGGTCTAAAGAAGCGACTGGATAAAGCCAAAGGTTTATGGGTTGACGAACTTCCACACGTCCTATGGGCATACCGGACATCAGTCAAAACAGCAACCGGGCACACGCCCTTCTCACTAACATACGGATCCGAAGCGGTGATTCCTTGCGAAATCGGGGTCCCAAGTGCTCGGGTAATCTCATACAAACAGCAAGCAAATGACGAAGCCTTATCATACCATGTTGATCGGTTAGAAGAAGTCAGGGAATCAGCGCTCGTCCAAACGGCTATTTACAAACAAAGAATGGCTGTATATCATGACAGGCATATTAATCATCGGTCTTTTCAGATCGGTCAATTGGTCCTTAGAAAAATCATTGCTACACAGAATATGGGTGGAGTGGGAAAGCTCGGTCCAAACTGGGAAGGCCCTTATGAAATTCATCAAGTCCAAGGATCGGCTTACAGGCTCAAAGACCTCTCGGGAAAAGTGCTCCCCCACTCATGGAACGTCTCTCATTTGAAAAAATATTTTCAGTGAGTTTGTCATATTTTACCGAGCTGTTTGTCTACATTCATTTAAGGCATTCGAAGTTCAAACTTCCAAGTTTTATTATACTCGATCTACCGAACAAATGATATTCAAATATCTATTATACTCGATCTACCGAACAAAAGATATTCAAATATCTGTTATACTCGATTTACCGAACAAAAGAAATTCAAACATTGAACACATTCGATTCTGCCGAACAAAACAAAATTTTATTAATTCAAAGGAAATGTACAAAGCTGAATCCTAACTAATCGTCGGGGTAAACATCTTCGAGCCAAGACCAATCCATGTCCGGATATCGGTCTTTAACTGACTGAATCAATTTACCGCCGAACGACATACATTTATCAGCAGCCATATCGACCATCTTATATTCTAAGTCTGCCACAATCTGCTTAAGCTCGGCATTCTCTTTCACAAGTGCCTCCTGCTCGGTCTGAGCCTTCTTCAGATCCGCTTCGGCCTTGGAAGCCCTCTCCATTTCTACTAGCACTTCAGCTGCCCGGGCTTGCATTTCTTCTTCGGCCTCTGAAGCTCGCTTATTTACAGTTTCTATCTTGGACAAGGCTTCACCGAGCTCATCACGAAGCCGATCCCTCTCTGCCTTTTCCTTCTTTTTGCTTGTTATAAGTTTGTTCATTTTGGCGATGGCAGCCCCGGCTATCATAGCCCCCTGCACAAACACTTAGATTTTTAATCAACTGTTATCATCAAACGAAAGACTCGGAGTATAGCAGAATTACCTCTATCTCGTGCCTCTTCATTATTTCGGCCAACTGCTCAGCCCCGACCTTCACCAAGGGGGCGGTCTCAGAAGGTACGCAAGCCACTCGGTGTGCGAACGTAGTGAACTCGGTCCTATTCTTTGACCAATAATCCCCTCGGCTTTGCCAAAATCTCACTACCTCCTCGGAAAATGCCTTCACATCCTCTGCCACAACGCGAGGATCAGAAGATGGAGCAGCCCCTTCCTGGGGGGCAGATTGGCCTTCAGTTGGCTGTGAAATAGGAGTCTCGATGGAGGCAGGCTCGGAATCAATACGGTCCACGACCAATACAGGGCTTGTTTCACCCAGGCCCTGACCCTCAGTCACATTAGGCTGAGGATTGGGTGAAACCGTTGGAGCAGCGGCAGAGGTAGAAGTCCCAGCAAGGGCTTTTCGTTTCTTTGCCTTGATGACCTCGGCAACCGAAGGCGTTCCGGACCTCTTCATCACTACAAAAAACGAAACAATAAGACACATATCAGAGCTCGGAAAATAGAAATGAATATATCTACCTCTTTTCTTTCGCTTCGGTTTTGGAGGTGGAGGAGGGACACCGCATTGAAGTTGAACATTAATGTCAACCTTCTCGGCTGCTAGCACCTTCCACCGAGCCAATATGTTCTCCTCCTCTTCACTCAGAATCATGGGGTTGTCATTCCTGTTGACATACCGACCCCATTGAGTCCGGAAAGGGAAATCCGTCTGACTCTTCAGTATGAAGAAACGATCTTTCCATTTTTTCAATGACTCGGGATTCCCCACGAAAAGACTATATCCAGGCCGAGCCTGGATATAATTATGGTCCTCTCCATGAATCCGAAGGCCTACTTTGTGGGTGGCTCGGAAGAGGCGGATGCTTAAATTGATATCATGCTCGTATGACCATATTTGCAAGGCTGAAAGTGTTCGCCAAGCATTCGGATGAACTTGCCCGAGTGTCATATCATAATAATTCAGGAAGTCGACTTCAAAAGCTGTTAAAGGAAGATTCACCCCGGCTTCAAAGTTGGCCTCGTAAACGATAATCTTCCTTTTTCCAGGATATCGAGCATTGGCCCGAGTAGATAAACCCGGAGCTTCCATTGCATACTCGGAAGGAATATCGTGCTTTGATCTCAGCATTTCCAACTCGATCGGAAGTATACTTGAACGTATACTTCCCACCCGAGTGATATCTCTTGTGGTTTTCCCTGATCTAGAGCTCGGTTGATCGACCACTCGAGCAGAAGGGCCTTCTGGGCGAGAGCTAGTAGAAGGGGGCGAATCATTGCCCGAGCTTGGAGCGGCGAGACCCTCCTCCACCATCCTCTCAATAGAGTCCTCCGAGAAACTCATGATGAAGAGAAAGTAGACTAACCTGAAATCGGCAGGATCACTTGGGAGAGATGATCTGAAGACGCTAACACGACGCACGGTCACCGGAAAGAAGGCCGGAAAGCGAAGAACACCAAGAACAAGGAGAAGAAATTTAGAGAGAATCGAGAGCTTCAAGAGTGCAAAGCAGCTGAAATACCCAAACATCTAACCTATTTATAAGCCAGGGCAAAACCGAGCGCCCAATAAGAACACGACACTTGGCACACTCCCATAGGATACCCCTTTTGGCGGTCACGAACACCGAAGAGACACAATAAATGGCATAGGGAACCGGAAACGTCCCCTCACAAGAATCGAAGCGTCAATCACGCTCGACAGCTCACGTCCCGCTCAGACATTTGAATTTTTCCCCCATAAAACTCCAAACCTTCCCGCCTACATGACATAAATATCATGTGCATGAGGGGGGGACTTATGATACTCATGGCTCGGATTATGCCTCGGAATATGCCTCATGGCTCGGATCATGCCTCGGAATATGCCTCCGGATAGTGCCCGGCTTTAGTTCAATGATACAAGAACAAAACATCTAACTCGGTAAAGTACTCGGTTTACCTGACTGCAGGTACTCTGTCATATAACTCGGAAAGCTCTCATAGTCGCCTAAATACTGAGCCCGGTCCATCATAGAGCTCGGTAACTCCAAAGATAGATCGGTTCGACAAAACAGCTGTCATACCCGTTATACAGTGAACTAGCCGTTAAGGTAACCGTTATTCACACTCATTGCCCATCAATTAAAGTAACCGGGCCCCAAATGGTCATCATGAGTAATGGACTTATAAAAGAAACACTACACCTCATAAGAAAGGATCCTTCTTCTTCTCCTTTTTTCTCAGATTTCAGAAACTCTCTTTATCATACTTGACTTTCCAAAATTACTGACTTGACCGTCGGAGTCTCCCTTGTCGGAAACCCGCCGGAACCTTATTTTCAGGTGATTGCCCGGACGTAGCTCAGAAGAAGCTCGGAATATTCTTCCCTGCTTGCCCGGAAAATTCGCTCGGTCATCACTTATCAAATGGTCATTGCCACAGATCATAATTTAATTTTGAAGGATAATTATAATTTTGAAGGATAATTAAAGTAATATAATTAAATTATTTATCTATAATATATGGTTTAAGATATAAAAACTTATTTCAAAAAAAAAAAGATATAAAAACTTATTACAAGTTTTGAGTTTTTTCCTTGAAAAACGGTCATACATAAATCACAGTCAGAAAATCCAAATCAAGACAAACCCCAAATATCAGTCGGTCAATAATAACCAACACATTTGACAAAAAACATGAAAAGGGTACAAGATCATTGTTTCCCCACTTTCTGAAGTAGAGCGTGGGATACACCTTCGGAAATCCAGTGGGCTGCGGGGGAAATCTATCCTCAAGTTAGCGCGTGTCGTCACTCTCCATCACTGTAAAGTGACTGGGAACTGTTGTTATTCACGTAAAGTTATAATAACCTGCAGTTTATTAAATTTAGTTCGATGGAAAAATCAAAATAGGATCAGCATATTTTCTCCATTGTCTTCTCCATCCAACCTGAAAACCCTAACCCTAAGCTGGCAAAGATCTTAACATCTGCATAAAGAAGAGATAACATAGAGATAATTTGGATTTTGGGTAATCAAGTAAAATGGAGCCAGAAATTTAAAAAGGAAAATTGACAGTTTCTGATCTGGTTTCTGCTTTACAATTTTCTCTCTCTTGACCATTTGATTTTAGTCCCAATGTTAGCTAACCACCCTGGGCTCCTAATTACCAGAACCACAAACCGTAAGATCTCCACTTACCTTTTTCTCCATTCCCTCTCAAAACCCAAATTTCAACTCCAAAATCTTCCTTTGACATCTAATCATCTCTTGTTTTCATTTCAAAATCTGAAATTTACCCCTGAAAAGGTTCAATTTTTATTACACCATTTTTTCCGTTTTTCTTCAGATTCCAATAGGTACAGTCAAAGTAATCGTTACCCATTTCTCTTCTTCCTCTCTAGACCTCGAATTTAGCTGAAACATTTGAACTTGATTTGATATCGTGCCAACATATGCCCCATCAAGCTGATCAACCAACAACAGGAGGCATATTCGAAATTAATATTATGGGAGCAGAGAAAAGATGGCTTTTTACTCTCTTCTCTACGGCATTCTTGTCTCTCCTGTTTCTCTTATTCTACTCAATCTCAGCTTTTAGCTCCCCTAAAGCATTCCCTTCTATAGTTCAACATGGGGCCCACTACCCGCCTGCTTTTGCCTATTATATATACGGTGGCCGTGGGGATGGTGACCGGATCATCCGGTTATTGCTGGCCGTTTATCATCCAAGGAATCATTATTTGTTGCATTTGAATGCTGATGCATCCGAGGAGGAGAGACTGAGGCTTATTGGGGCAATCAATGCAGTTCCTGCAATAAGGTCTTTTGCAAATGTTGATGTTATAGGGAAGCCTAGTCGCTTTTCTTATATGGGCTCTTCT
This sequence comes from Excoecaria cochinchinensis, assembly GCA_947683425.1. Classification (NCBI taxonomy): domain Eukaryota; kingdom Viridiplantae; phylum Streptophyta; class Magnoliopsida; order Malpighiales; family Euphorbiaceae; genus Excoecaria; species Excoecaria cochinchinensis. The sequence continues at coordinate 2,409,596 of CANTUQ010000083.1, forward strand.
CATGTGGCTGCAACATTGCGTGCAGCTGCCATTTGTTGAAGCTCAATTCAGGGTGGAATTGGTTTGTGGTATTGAGTGCATCGGATTATCCCTTGTTGACTCAAGATGGTATGCCCTTTTTTCTCAATATTTGATCGTTGTTCGTTTGTTTTGAATTCTTGTGATTGACATTTCGTTCTTATATCCCGCATGTGATTCGGGGGAATTTATTTTGATACTATTTGATACATATTTGGGGGTTTAATTATTTGGTGAAGGTCACATCTTTGTCATTTCTTTATCGATAAATATGAGCCAGCATGATTATGGAAATAGCTAATCATTTGGTGTATTTTTTTTTCAATTTATTTTTTTAATTGTTCCCCTGTATTCAATGATTGCATTGTTAACTCTTGATTATTCCGAGTTCCTTTCCAATTATTTATTCTTAAAGTTTGGTGGAATTTGATGCGTGACGATTCTGACTATTTTTCCCTCTCTTGCCTTTCTCATTGTTTTTAAAGAAGCTGGAATTTCACATATTTGATATTAGATGTTGCTGAATTCTGAAATTTGCTATCTTGTCTGAAAACATGGTATGGAAGCTTTCTATACAATTTGAAGAAATTATACTGAGCGTCGAGTTTGTTTCTGTTTTATCTTTTTTCATTTTCCACATGTAGAGTGAATACAGCTTTGCAAAATTGTTGAGTAAGTTAGTTTCTTTGTTGAACCATATTTTATTTTTAGCTTATTGAACCTTTTTTTTTTTGGCTTAGGATAGTCAAAATCTATGAATTCACAGTTAAGCAGTCCTTGCTTTTATTCAGATCCAGAGTGGGTGATGCCATATAGATGGTGCCATTTACAGGTATAGGTATTTGTGGCAAGTTTGATCAGATCCAGAGTGGGTGATGCCATATAGATGGTGCCATTTACAGGTATAGGTATTAGTGGCAAGTTTGATTGAGAAGGGAACCTTCTAGGAAAATTTTAGAAGTATATCACACTGATTGTTGATACATTGGAAACCAGTAAAATTAAGCCATTAACTCTAATGCAGCTTATAAATTCTGAAACTAGATTTAGTCTGAAGAAATTCTGTTGGCAGCCCCACAAAATTAGCTATAATTTGCACATGAGCACAGAGATTTTGAAATAGTTTGTAGGCAGCAAAGAGTTGTGGATGAATCCGTTTAGTTCTATCAAGTGCTGTAGCAAGTGCAACCTTTTCTTAAATAATATCTTACTCCCTCTTTACATTTGTGATTCATATTGCTCTCACTTATTTGGAACACAAGACAGGGGAAAGACTGACTATTTAACAGATGCTTCTCTTGATTGCAGTAATTTGCACACGTTAAGTTGTTCTTTTGCTCCTCGGCTAGATTAAGGACCAAGTTGCGAAACCAGCCTGCTCTTTGTACATAGGCAATTAATATGCATTTTGAAAGCTCAGTTAAGTCCAAAATTATTACAGTTAGCTTTGGGTCTTTATAACAATTTAAACTGCTGATAAAGTTAAGATCCTTTCTTAATGACGTCCAACTTATCTTTGCATAATGAATTTATGTTTGATAAACACATAACAAGAAATCCATAGGTTACTTTTTGTTTTCTGCTTATGCATTTGCAGCTATGCTGGCCTTGTACAATAAAAAAAGAAAAAGAAACCAAGTATCCTAATTTCTTTTAGAGAGTTTTTGATTGTATATGCTATTTGGAGACTATTTTCAGAGCTCAGGACTTGTAACAAAGTTTGCTGATGAAATTGCATCATTTTTAGACATAATGAGGGCAAAATCTTACAAGTGATTCTAGGTGAAATTTTGGGTGCCGTTTACTTTGTCATCTAGGCTTTATATGATAGTTTTATGAAATAGTCTTTCCCTGATTTATGACCAGGATATCCATATATGGTTTTTACTTTGCGGTTTTTCCGACAATAAGAAAGACCATGGATGTTGCAACATTTGTATAAGGTTGAAAAAAATTCTTTCCATGAAGATTGCTTGTAAATGGTTTGAGATGGGAGTTTAAGTCAAAGGACGAAAGTGTCTCATTTTGGCCTTATTTCAGGCAAAATTGGACGTTTCTTTTCATGATACCCAGATGTGTAGCCATTATCATACTGGTTGGTTTTTAGAATGATGTGACTGTATTGGTATGTTTGGTCAACAAAAGGAGAAGCATTTCTTTGTTAAATGGTGATGTTTTTTCATTAAGTCCACAACGGAAGTCTAGAGGTGTCCATATTTCTCATAATTATGTAATTTAAACTAGTTTTGAATTAAATACGTGTCTATTCAACATACAAGGCCAACAAGTGAAATGGCAACTAGGCAACAAATGACTATTTAACAGATTTGTAGTCCAAGCTAGAATGAGACTTTCATGTGGTTTAGAACTCACGACAATGTTATGAGTTGATGTCATGAGAATCAACTTTAGAAATGGTGGGTCCTTCCAGAGTTCAGAATTGAATAGTTGAAGATATTAGATTGAGAGAGAATCTTCATAAATTGTTGGAGAGAAATAGAGATAGACAAATTCGGAGAATAAAATAAGAGAAATAAGAGAGTGTAGATTGAGAACAGAGAAACTTGTATTATGTTCCTAATTGATCAATGACTACAATCTTTCCTCCTTTGCAGTCCTTCATACTGATATCAGAGAGAGAGCACCATTGACTATGTTGGAGGGCTTTTCTCTTCCTTCCCTTGTTATATCTCCTCCTAGATGAGCCATAAGATCCTCCACCTGTCAACTTGTAATATTTGAAGAAGTCCCTTCCATGTACATCTCTTTCACCTTCTTGCATCTTGCATGGACCACTGTTAAAGGACCGAGCATTGTCATTCATAAAATCTAGTGACATTTATTGTGCATGAATGTTAGGGTAAATTTTGCAGTCCATCCCTGAAGTTGTAACTTAAACATTTAAATAACCGTAAATTCCAAAACTACAACCCACATAACAGTAAAGTACCCTCACCAATTTTCTGATGAGAGCACAAGGGAGGAGCTGACAGAGACTATATGGCATCTTTTATTACCTTCCTCAATTTATTCTCTCTCTGTCGGCTGGACTTTTTATTATCTCTTCTTTTTTCTTAATTGTTTTTCCAACTTTCTCTCTCTACAGTTTCCTTTCATCTATTATCTTCTTCTCATATCTCTGCCAAATGCTGTTGTAGTTCTTGTTCTCAACATTCCTTTCATATAACTCACTATTCACTGCAAGCAACCAATTCAAAATAAATAATTGAAAAAAAAATACAGAAGCCTAGTGTTATTATCATCAATGCGAACCTTTCCTTATGTTGTTAACCTTTGGACCTTGTTTCTGTACAACCCATGCATCAGTGATGTCTGAAAACAACTAGCAAAGCTTCAAACATTGACTGGCTTCTTGCAACCCCCAACTTGACCTTGCATTTCAAAGAATGACAATTGAACCAAAATCTGTCACCAACAAATGCTATCAAAGCCTCGATTGCCCATGGACGCTCTAGTGCCACCATAGACAGTCAACAGTAACATCAACACTCAAATTGAAGCTAGAATGGATTAAAGGAAGAAATGAATTCTGGATTGTTTCCTTTCATTAAGAAAAAACAATCAACTTGCAAATTGCTTTTTTCTTCTAGAGTACAACAAAAAACCCAAGATTGGGGACCTTTCTTTTGTACTAAAACCAAACGGAATTCTGGAAAGGAAAAGATAGGGAATTACATTTTCTCTACAAGCCAGTAGAAGATGAAGGAATTGGAAGAAGTATGCATAGAAAAAAAAATGTGACAGATTTTGGAGGAAAATTTCAATCTGTAAAGAATTAAATTGTTAAGAGGCACTTCTGGTGGCTCTTGTGATACAAACAAATTAGAGATGGTCTTTTTTCCATGATTCTTTTTAATTCATGGGTCCTAGTTATTTTGCAAAGAGGAGAGAATAAGGAGTTTGACATAGAAGAAAGAAAATAAACTTGAGGAAAAGTAATAAAAGATACCAGTGTGTAGTGCATATCAGCTCCTTGCATGAGCTCCCTCAGGAAAACACGTGAAAAGACTCTACTGTCGAATTATACTATACTATATATATATATATATATATATATATAAAGATTTAAGATTTGAGTGTTTAAATGACAAGTTCAGGGACAGTCTGAAATTTAGGCTGAATATTTTTTGCTGCTTTGTTGGTGCCATAAGAAATACATCTTAGCATGTCCTTCTTTCGATTCTTTATTTATCTTTTGAAAGAGAAGAGCTAAAGCATGAAACTGGCATAATAAGTTAGATTGGTTGAGTTTGTGTGAGAGACAAGTTCATATGCTCATTGATGAGATACTGTACCAAGAGATGAGGACTAGTGATAGTATCACTTATTGTAGTTCTAGTTTTTAGTATGGTGGGGCATATTTGAAGAATTTTTAGAATAAATTTTTTATTAATTCTCTCATTTTAAAATTCTAAAAATGTACAAACTATTTATAAAAAAAAACAAAAAGAGTCGTAGTCCTAATTTAATAAGATAAGATAAAAACTAACTAGGAAATATAAAGATAAACTTTAATTAGGAATATAAAAGAGAATCTTATAACTAGGAAATGTAAATTTTAACAATAAAATACAAAGGATTCCAATCCTAACTAGGAAGCCAACACTCTTGTCAAATTGGTGCATAGATACCACACATGCCCCACTTGCAAACTAAGAGGTGACAAGTCTTCTTGTTAAGCGCCTTAGTAATTGCAGTACAAAACTAAATGGCGGCAGCTTTTGAAATTTTTTAAGGCTCCTGCCATGATATGCTCATAATTGAAAAGATCTTGTTGTATCAAGATGAACATTAGCTTGAAATGGAGAAGGCTTAACACCAAACAAGTCCAACAATGATCGGAAAAGGCTGGCTAACGTTGGAAGCTGATAGCAAGACTGTTGGAAGAACGGGTAGAAGGCAGCTATTGGAGAGGGCTTTGCATGGTAACACACACTGTCGCTTGAACAATAACATTGAATGCTTATGACGGCACGTGTGCATTACTTGTTTCTCCAATGACCGAATTTGGTGTGTAGGCCGATTTGCAAGTGGCGCAGCCTTTGGGAGTGGTGGTACAAGCCACCTCCTACTCAAACTAGGAAAGCCCAATTTTGGTATTCTAGGATTTTCAAACCATACTAGAAAAAATTAGGATTTTTTAACCAAATTTTGGTGTTTTAGGATTTTTAAGGTTTTATGGCTATGATTAATAAGGAGGAGAAACTCACCTTCTTGTATCTTTTCTAAAATAGGTATTTTATCTATTACTGAGAGGGAGAAAACTCTACCTCTTTAGAAAGAGAAAATTCAATTTCTAAAAAGAGCAAGATTCTGATACATCAAGATTTTTGCGAATAAAAATTTTATTAATTTTTTCATATTAAATTCTAAGAATGTACAAACTATTTATGGAAACAATAAAGAGAGTTCTAGTCCTATTTTAATAAGGAAGATAAAAACTATCTAGAAAATATAAAGACAAATTCTAATTAGAAATATAAAAAATAATCCTAATTTAACTAGGAAATATAAATTTTAATGAGGAAATACAAAGGATTCCAGTCCTAATTAGGAAATCCAATAATATTTTATGTAATTCGGGTTTTTTTTTTTTTTTTTCTCACAATTCCACTAAGAAAAGAAAAGCCTCTAGGTCTACTTAAAGTCATAGCAGCTCTTCATGGATACAAATATCTTTCTGAACCATGTAACATTCCAAATGTCTCATTTTCTTCTCTTTTTGTCTTTGTCATTCTAATTTCTATGTACGGGCTGAATTGTGTTTTTCCTAACAAATGGTATCTTTGTTGCTCTTGCTTTACATTACAAAGAATTCAACTCTCATTAACTTCATGTGCTTTGTATGTCGGCAATAAGCTTTTAGTATAATACTCTGCTGGTTATGGACTTACTATGTTTTTGGTGATTATCTCATGCACCTGTGTTCAAGAGTTCATTCTGCTGTATTATCTTCTTTCGCGATGCTTCTCTACTTTTTGACACTTGCTCCTGTTGTATGCTTTCAGACTTGTCCCATGTGTTCTCCTCTTTTAGCAGAGACCTCAATTTTATATTTCACACCAGTGATCTTGGGTGGAAAGAGTAAGCAACTTTATCTTGGTAAATTTGTATGGTGAAGAAAGCAAATCTAAATTATATATTGGCCTGTATTTGATACAGAAATCAAAGGTTCCAACCCATTATTGTTGATCCTGGACTATACCTAGCAAGGAGGACTCAGATTTTTCAGGCCACAGAGAAGCGGCCAACGCCTGATGCTTTCAAAGTATTCACAGGCAAAGTCTATACTCATACTTACAGCTAATGCAAAGTTAAAAAGGATGGTTATTTAAAAACCGAAGATGGTTATTCATTACATTTGGTGAATGTTACATGCAATAACTTTTCTCTACTCAAATGCAGGTTCCCGATGGGTCATCTTGAGCCGATCATTTCTTGAATATTGCATCCTGGGTTGGGATAATCTTCCAAGAACTCTTCTTATGTACTTCAACAATGTGATTTTATCTGAAGAAGGTTATTTCCATTCTGTAATTTGCAATGCACCAGAATTTAAGAACACGACTGTAAACAGTGATCTAAGGTATATGGTCTGGGACAACCCTCCAAAGATGGAGCCACATTATCTGAATACAGCTGATTATGATCAAATGATTCAAAGTGGAGCAGCTTTTGCAAGACAGTTCAAGAGGAATGATCCTGTACTGGACATGGTTGATGCAAAGATCCTCAAGCGTGGACGTAATCGAGCCATTCCAGGTGCTTGGTGTACCGGCCGGAAGAGCTGGTGGATTGACCCTTGCTCCCAATGGGGCGATGTCAATGTTATTAAGCCTGGGCCTCAGGCCAAAAAATTTGAAGAGACCATAAAAAATCTTCTTGATGATTGGAATTCACAGATGAATCAATGCAAATGAAAAGGCATTGTAGAAGCTTATTGTCAAGTGCAAAACTTGTGCATCTGAATTTTGTCAATTCAAAAGATGACCATTGGTAGAGATTGATTCTTTGGTCTGTAGGTCCATTTTGGGATTGCGTCTCTGAATCCCCGGGTATGGACGTTTATAGGATAGGCAGAGGTGGAAGAAGAAACTAGTTCAATTTCACTTGGGATTTTCGATTGTATGCTGTCGCGGGGGCTGATATTTATTTTTAGGGCTGCCAACAGTTACAATCAATAAGATCTCTTTTTTGCTGGCATTAGAAATGGTGTTGTATGTTCTAGTTTTGTTGTTGTTTAGCACTCTTACTATATTGTAACAGAAGCTGATTCATTTATTCTAATTATTCTGCTTCTTTTCATGCCTTTCAATGAACAAATTTGATTATTGATTGATGCAGGAATCTAATGATACTCCTTTTTATTTCTAAAGTTTTTAGAACAACTAGTAAAGTTTTGATGGTGATTATCCATTGTTTATTAATGTATTGTACACATTAAAATTAAAATAATGTTTGTTTTGATAGTTTAAATGAGTATATGTTTTTGCATAATTTTATTTCATAGTTTTAAAATCATGAAAAGGGACATTTTTTTATTTGTACATAGATTTTATTTTTCAATTGATAATTTCAAATATACTCGTCTTTTATCATCAAACCTTTTCCTTCTCTATTTTCTTCATCTCCTCCAAATTTAGGTATGTCTGCGCCACTTTTTTTCTTTCTTTTCTTTTTTGTAATTTACTTTCTTTGTTTATTTGTTTTTAGTTCCCAAATCAATTATCCATACAAATGGTTTTTTATTGGATAAAAAATTGATTAATTATACATTATTAAAATAATTAATTATTCATATAAACGGTTTTTTATTGAATTAAAAATTATTAATTTATAATAATTGGAAATATTTATATCATATTTTACTGTAAAACTGTTTAATTGTTTAATATAACAAGATCAAACTAAACAAAAATGTATTATAAAATCACGTATAGGTCTTCCCAAACGTATTCATAAAAAATCACATAACACTCTACCACGTCCAAATAGGCTCTAATGCTATATGTTAATAGTCTGCGGGTCTGAAAAGTCTGATCTTCTGTCGATATGGGTAGCCCTCGATCCTTGTATTTTTTCTCAAGAATACCAAGAAGACGCCAACTTTTTCTTCTCCGATCGCTTTCTAGTCCACGCGGGACCAACAAGGAGCAGGATTTGATTTTTAATTCCACAACCAACTTCGATAACCAGCACAGGTTTCTGTTAAATTTTCATTTTACTTTTCACAGATCACTTCATAGCAATTTGAAGCAAACACAAGTCTTGGCTGAGGCTGACAACCTAAACCCAGAAATTTTTACCGACGAAATCATTGAAGATGCTGAAAAAATATGTAGTCTACTGTCCGAAAATCCCAATCCTAATATACAGACTGTACTCGCTAAAGCTTCTATTGAGGTATCACCAGCTCTGGTATTCGAGGTATTGAAGAGGTTAAGCAATGCGGGGTTTCTTGCATTGTCGTTCTTTAAATGGGCAGAGAACCAAAAAGGGTTTATGTACAGCACGGAGAGCTACAATGCCTTGATTGAATCTCTGGGCAAGATCAAGCAGTTTACTTTGATATGGAATTTGGTCAGTGACATGAAGCTAAAAGGGCTATTATCTAAGGAGACGTTCATACTGATTTCTAGGAGATATGCGAGGGCAAGAAAAGTTAGAGAGGCAATTACCACATTTGAGAAAATGGACAAGTTTGGATTGAAGATTGAATCATCAGATTTTAATAGATTGTTGGATACTTTAAGCAAGTCCAGGCAGGTTCAGCGCGCACAAGACTTGCTTGATAAAATGAAAAAGAGAAGATTCACGCCTGATGTTAAGTCTTACACAATATTGTTAGAGGGGTGGGGTCAAGAGAAAAACTTGTTAAAGCTGGATGAGACTTATAGGGAAATGAAAGAGGAGGGTTTTGAACCTGATGTTGTGACTTATGGTATTCTTATCAATGCGTATTGTAAGGCTAGGAAGTATGATTATGCAGTCGAGTTGTTTCGCGAGATGGAAGCAAAGAATTGCCAGCCTGGTCCTCATGTTTTCTGTACTTTGATTAATGGGTTAGGCTCCGAGAAGAGGTTGAGAGAAGCACTCGACTTTTTTGGTCGATCAAAGGCTAGTGGGTTCCCTCCTGAAGCGCCTACTTACAATGCTGTAGTTGGAGCTTATTGTTGGTCATTGAAGATGGATGATGCGTATAAGATGGTTGATGAGATGAGGAAATGTGGGGTTGGTCCGAATTCCAGGACTTATGATATAATTCTTCATCATCTTATTAAGGCTCAAAAGACAACAGAAGCTTTCTCAATTTTCCAGAAAATGAGCATTGAGGAGGGATGTGAACCAACTGTGAGTACTTATGAGATTATAGTTAGGATGTTTTGCAACATGGACAGAGTGGATAAGGCAATGGAAGTTTGGGATCAGATGAAGGCAAAGGGAATCCTTCCTGGGATGCATATGTATTCCATACTAATTAACAGTTTGTGTCATGGAAATAAGCTTGATTCGGCTTGCAAATTTTTTCAGGAGATGTTGGATGTGGGGATCCGCCCTCCAGCGTCTTTGTTTAGTAATCTGAAACAAGCTCTTCTTGACGAGGGCAAGAAGGATACTGCTACGCTTTTGACAAAGAAAATTGATAAGCTAAGGAAAACTCCATTTATTGGTTGAGATCAATGAGAAACGTTAACGCCTACTAGAGATGGAGAATTTCGCTGACAGCTCATCCGGTACATTTAGGGCCTTCGAGGTTATATCAGATTGGGAGGACTTGATAATATTGGTTCAAAGCATGTATGACCATAACTTATTGCTCTGCTATTTATTTGTTTGCATTTTTATCACTAAATATACTGGAGATTGTTAACAAATTGTATTGTGAGATATTATCTAATTTCTAAAGTCTGATTGATGATCCTGGCGTAACAATTGGATTGCTTGTCTGCATATCACTTGGAAAACACTGTGACTGTTAGAGGCTGCCTTTCCGTTGCCCTGCATATTTTTAGGTCAATGGGTGCATGATAAGCTTCTTTGTGTGGAGAAAACAATCATGTATTTTGGCATCAGAGAGAGAACAGAAACACAAGGCACAGAATACTGATAAGTTCTATAAGTTGCAGCTTGCCTTGTTCCGCAGTGATTTGCAGAACTTAGTATATATACAATTACGACTTCTCTCCTCAGGTTTATTATTAACAGAGAAGGGACTATTGCTTGTGTAAATTGTGTTTTTTCAAGTCTTCATTTATGCATCTTTGACGATGGGCCAAAACTGGTTTCTCGATGGTCATGGCTCCGGCTTTTGACAGTTAATTCGACTGAATTAAACCATAAACTCAAATGATTTCAGTCAGTTAAACTAACAAACACGAGAACTGTTTGAAACCACAGCAGTACGCTAATGGTGAAACAACTGCCGTCATTAATACCAAACTATATCTATTATATCTATCTCTGTCCTTTTTTTGTATAGATTGTAACCTGCCAATGTTTCCATCTAGACAAAGTAGTGCCAGTGAATAGAAGTGGTAGCGGAGGAGGAAGGTGGCTGCAAAATGATACTATAGAGAGTATTTTATGGGCTATTTCATGCACAAATAGCATCAAGAGAGACCACTATTTATTGAAATATTATACAGTCAGTGATTAGCATGAGGCCATAATTGCTGAAAGAAAGGTCATTAGCACAACTATTTTGCTGATGCAGTTGTCGAAGCTAAAATTACAAATGTCAACATTCATATATAGAAAATGAAAATTAAAGTTAACCCGTAGACTTTATTAAGAGTTTGCTTCTCACAATTCAGACATATATGCTCATTTTCAGAGGCAAATCCCAAGATCAAAGAATTCATGTATTAATCAAGAAAAATAGAAGAGTCCAATATTACTGAATGCTGAAACTCTAGATTTCTAAGTATTTATGATACAGTGCCACACAAATGGCTTCCTGGATTCACGCCCCAATCTTTACAACAACATAAAATCTACTTGAACTAGAAAGGACAGTAAACTAACAAATCAGTTAAGCAGCATATAAAAGGCTATTACGAGCACAACATCAGCTGCAGTTATATTGAAAGAGATACTCTTACTCACAGATGGAGATTGTGTCTCCGTCAAACTCCCAAGAAGGCCGTGAACAACAAGCCAATCATTGCCATACATGTCAGGATATGCAATTTTGGGCAGCAGAGTATCACCAGATTTCCCCACATTTATCATAAATCCCTCCACTAAACTTGGTAAAACAATCCCATCATCGAAACTCAGCATATCAATCTTCGAAATCTTGCACGGAACCAAATAACGAAGAAAGATCGATCTGTATTCACTCAAATTACCCAAATAATGAACAATTGCTTCATCAGGAGGGGCAAAGATTGTTAACCTTGTCTCATCCTTAAACTCTGCTACTTGCATATCAAGAAACGAGGCCATTACAGAGTACCCTCTTGATCTCAAAACCCTACTTGTCTCCTCAAATGAGCGGCTATCTTTATCAGCCACAGCAGGACATCCAAAACTGTGAATAGACCTGCCATCGATGGACCCAGAAACCTCAAAATCGGGATCAAGAAACTTGTCAGTGCCAAAGATTATCAAAGACCCGTCATCATACAGCACCGACCCATTAACTCGCACGCCATTTAATGAAACTTTATCAACAGCGGAAGTGACGATGATGGAGTGATTGGCTAATAAAGTGGGGATCTTGGTTCCTGGAGGCAAAGATTTGAGGGAATGCATAGAGAGAGATAAAGGAGAGAAATGGAATCGGAGAAGGGAAAGGGAGGGTTGGCCTGATTCGGAGAAGGCAGAATCAACGGGAGAGAAAATGGTGAGAGATTGAGATGGTGGGATTATGGCGCGAGAGCCGAATTCGAGAATAAGAGACATGGAATTGTAGCCGGAGGTGGAGAGGACATTGGCGGCGCTAAGAATGGTTTCTGTGGAGAGAGGTGAGGAGAAAGAAAGGAGAGAGAGGAAAGCGAGAAAGATGAGAAATTGAGTCGCCATTAATGGAGGTTTTAGCTCTGGATTTTTCAGAGTTTTGTTTCTTGATTATCTTTGTGCAGCAAAAGAGAAGTGAGTATAAATGTGAGAGGTGGTTTCCTTAGGGGGAATTTTTTATGGCGGGAACAAGCTGACACGTGTGGATTAATGTGATACTGAATCAAAATGTTAGTTACAAGAAGTTGGTAGTCAGTTATAGTTAGTTATGTCTACTATACTAATTCACTACGATTTTGTTAATAATTTAGGCCAATTGGAAATATTTTTATTTAGGAAAAGATAATTATCCAAAATCAAATGCACGAGAGTACGAAAACCATATATAACATTCACATCATATTAACCAATAAATAAATAAATACGGATGCCCATGTGTTTTTCATATATTTTAAAACTTTTTCTTCAATTTCCATGCAGATGCATGATTGAGCCATATATATTTTATTTACATTCTTATATAAAATTTACGTGGTATCTTAATAAACAAAAATTAAATAAGTAATAAATAAGTGAATATATTTCATGCGTGTACTATCCATCACATGTTATATTCAAGTTAGTATAAACAAAAAAAAACGCTGATATGCCTATCAAACTCTCCAAAACTCATATATAAAGCTTAAACGACGAATGGCAACACTTTTGAACTTTTCAAAACTTATCTTTATATATTTTATCATTTTAACTTTCTGATTTAGACATCTGAGCTCTTATTGCTGCTTTTACCATAAAACTCTTTTCTCTTTAGTTTCAAACCCAAATCAAACCATCGTCTCGTGGAACATTTGTAATTAGCTGTATTGTGAAAATTCGAATTAATTTCTACCAAATTTACCTCAAATATTATTGTGCATATAAATAAAACGTAAACGATTATATTGAAAAATCATATAAGATAAAATTTTCAGGAAAAACTGGAGGGATCACAAATGATCCCACTTAAAACCCAATCCTCTTAAACAGAATTTTCCTAAATAATTTAACAGTACAATAATTTACTAGTAATATACTCGACAATATCTATTAAATAGACAAATAAAGAACACTAGAATTTAAAAAAACTCGGCCAATTATGCCTACGTTCTTGAATATTTCCAAATTATATTTCACTATTTAAATAAATAATACAAGTAAAATATTTACACAAGAGAGAAAGAATTTTGCCTTAGGAAAGAATGGCAATTTTTGGGATGATTTCAATTAGAAAGGGAGGGGCTATATTTATAGTTTTAATAAATCTCAATTTCTTTACAATTTCCCGATGTGAGATAACAAAAGAATTAAGCCAACCATTCTTGACTTTTTCAACAAATTTTCACCTTGGCGCAATTCCAAATTTTCAAATCTCTCACAAAACTCGATTTTAGTAGTGTTACCAAATGTACATCAAAGGTCCCAACTTCAATTTTTAACAATATTGATAAAGTCCAAACAATGTTTCAACTTGACCGCAGTCACCACTTTTGTCAACACATCAGCAGGATTTTCAGTGGTCCTAATCTGCTGAATTGTTACTCCACCTTCTTCCAGAACCTCTCGTACAAAGTGATAACGAATAACGATATGCTTCGTCCTTGCATGGTAAACTTGGTTTTTTGCTAAAAGAATAGCACTTTGACTATCACAATGCACTTTGATGTGCTTCTGTTGAACCCTTAATTCACCAAGCAACCCTTGAAGCCAAATTGTCTCATTCACAGCCTCTGTAACTGCCATATATTCTGCCTCCGTAGTGGACAAAGCAACTATTGACTGTAAAGTAGGCTTCCAACTAACTGGTGCCTTCGCAAGAGTAATCACATAACCAATAGTTGATCGCCATTTGTCCAAATCACTAGCATAGTCGGACTCACAATATCCAACTATACATTGACCATCTTGATCATCCCGCTGAAATACCAAACCAACATCTACGGTGTTCAGAATATACCGCATAATCTTTTTCACAGCTTGCCAGTGCTCCTTTCCAGGATCATGCATATACCTGCTCACAACCCTAACTACCTATGAAATATCGGGCCTTGTACACACCGTAGCATACATTAAGCTACTAACAGTATTTGCATATGGTACTTTTCGATGTATTCTTATTCTGCTTCATTCTTTGGAGACAAAGATGTACTGAGCTTGAAATAAGGAGCAAGAGGAGTACTAATAGGTTTTGACTTTTCATTCATGTCAAAACATTTTATCACCTTTCTCAGATACTGTTTCTGAGTCAAATAAAGTCTCTCCAATTCCTTATCTCTGCTTATCTCCATACCAAGAATCTTCTTGGCTTCACCTAGATCCTTCATTTTAAACTCTCTATTCAACTGAGTCTTTAACTTCTCAATCTCTATCAGACTCTCGGAAGCTATCAACGTATGATCAACATAAAGAAGAAGATATATGTAGTCCGTCTTGTAGCTTAAGAAAATACACACAATGATCATATTTGCTTCTTATGTACTTTTATCCCATTATAAACTTGTCAAATTATTTGTACCACTACCTCGGAGATTGCTTCAATCTGTATAATGATTTTTCAAGCTTGTACACCATATTTTCTTTTTCAGCAACTTTAAATCCTTCGGGCTGAACCATATAAATTTTCTCCTTCAAGTCTCTATGTAAAAATGCAGTTTTCACATCCAACTGAACTAGTTCCATATCTAATTGTGCTACCAAAAACAACAAGATTCGAATGGAAGAATGTTTTACAACTGGAAAAAAACTTCATTATAATCAATTCCCTCCGACTGAGCATAGCCTTTAGCCACCGGCCTTACTTTGTAGCGAACATCGTCCTTGTCAGGAAATTCATCTTTCCTTGCATATACCCATTTGCACTCAATTGTATTCTTTCCCTTCGGGAGATTAGCTAGTTTCCACGTATGATTCTTATAAAGGGACTGCATTTCATCATTCATGGCTTTTCTCTACTTCTCTACTTCTGAACTTTTGACTGCTTTATTATAAGTAGTAGGAATGTCATCAGTTGCAATTTGGAATGCGTAAGCCTCCATATTAATATAGCGAGCAGGCTTTTTGATTGGCTTATTTAATGCAATTGATTCAAGTTGCTGTGGAGATTTTTAGGTTAAAACCTCTTCTTCATCTGACTCCTCATCTACCGTAAGAGTTTCTGCATCTGCTTCATCATTTGTTAGACTAACAATTTTTATTTCAAACTTCACCTATTTGGAGTACCATCTGTCTGCTCAATACTTTCATTTGTCATATTTCTCAATATGGTAGATTCATAAAAGGTAACATCCCTGCTGAAGATTATTTTTTTTTGACTCTAGGCATCAAAGTCGATATCCTTTCACACCAGAGGTGATCCCTATAAAAATTGCTATCTTTGCACGTGGATCAAATTTTGATTCCTTAATATAATAGTATGCAGTGGAACCAAACACATGTAAGGAATTATAATCTGTAGCAGGTTTTTCAAACCATTTTTTTTATTGCATTTTACCACCAATAGCACTAGATGGTAAGCGATTAATGAGATGGCAAGCATATGTAATAGCTTCAGCCAAAATTCTCTGCCCTACCCAGCATTAGACAACATACACCGAACTTTCTCCAGCAATATCCGGTTCATGCGTTCTACCACCCCATTCTATTGTGGTGTATTTCTGACTGTGAAGTGTCTGACAATGCCTTCATCTTCACACACCTTCATAAATGGATCACTCCTGTATTCCCCACCATTATCTGTACGGAGATGTTTGATCCTTCAGCCTGTTTGAGTTTTCACCATCTTTTTCTATTTGAGAAAAACTCCCAGCACTTCATCCTTAATCTTCATAGTATACACCCAAATTCTCCGAAAAAAATCATCAACAAAGGTTATATAGTAGTGTTTTTCTTCCAAAAAAGCCATCTTGGAAGGTCACCACACATCAAAATGAACATAGTCCAAAATACCCTTAGTATTATGGATTAATGTGCCAAATTTCATCCTTGTCGTTTTCCCTTTGACACAATGCTTGCAAAAATCCAATTTGCAAGTCTGAACTCGTTTTAACAATCCTTGTTTCACTAGGAGATTCAAGGATTTTTCACCTATATGTCCCAAGCGCATATGTCATAACTTGGTTGCTTCTAACTCCTTTTCATCAGTAGAAGCCACTGCTGCTGTACCAATGATAATAGTACCTTGATAGTGGTACAATCTGTTATTCTTTTGAATTTCCTTTAACACCACAAGTACACTAGATATTATCTTCATTACTCCATATTTTGGTCGCACCTCGAAACCATTTTTTTCTAGAGCCATCACAAAAATGAGATTCTTTGACAAACTAGGCACATAACGAACATCTTTCAGGATTTTGATTGATCCATCATGGTTTTTCAAACGAATGGAACCAATTCCATGTGTGGTCAGAGGGACATCATTTGCTGTATAAACAACTTCATCTTTTAGTTCTCTAAATTCATAGAACCAATCCCGATTGGTACACATATGATAACTGCAGTCTGAATCAAGCAGTCATACACTAAAAGAGCTAGTTGACGACGTAACAGCAAGTGAAAAATTTGAGTCTTCATCATTACACTCAGTTACATTTGAATCTATAACAGCCTTTTCCTTATCAGGTTTGCCTTTATTGTTCAGGTTAGAACAATCTTTCTTTCAGTGCCCTTTTTCCCGACAAAAGGCACAATCGTATTTACACAATTTGGGCCTCGACTTCGATCTCCATTTCTTTACTTTAGTCTGGCGCTGTGACCGATCTCTAACTACTAGAGCTTATGTAGCTCCACTCGTGCTTTCTTTCTTGTCCTTCTTTCTCAGTTCATAACTATACAAGGCGGCACAAACTTCACTGAGAGACACAGCAACCTTCCCATGAAGTAGAGTCATTTCAAGAAACTCAAACTCCTCAAGAAGGGATCCTAACAACATCAAAGCCAGATCTTCATTTTCAAATGTCACATCATATTCAATAAATCAGCGACTAACTGATTAAAACTGGTGATGTGATAATTTATTGTGGTACCTGAAATATAATTAAAACGAAACAGTCTTTTTTTCATGTGAAGGTTGCTCTGACTGCTTTTTTTCAACAATTTTTTCTCCAGTGCCTTCAGCAATTTACTTGCAGAAGTTTTTTTCGAGAAAGCATACTTTTGCTCTCTAGAAAGACACAATCGAATTGTACCACATGCCAAATGATTAAGGCGTTTTCATTCTTTCTCATCAACATCATCTGATCTCTTTTCTTCAAGGGTAATGTCTAGACCTTGCTGAAAGAGAGCGTCTAGAACCTCACTTTGCCACATGACAAAATGACCCATACCATCAAAAATGTCCACTGCAACTCTTGCATTTTCCATCGTATTTCTTGCTAAAATGGACGAGGAAGAAGCAGTGGATGGATTTGTCATTTCTGCTACAATAATTATTCAATAACAGTCAATGCGAAATGCCAATAGCCTAAGGAAAAAAAATTTCTGATGTGGAAGATTAGACTACGTTGCAACCACAGAGCATACTAAGAAAGAACCTAGGATCTGATACCAATTATTGTGGAAACTCGGGTTAATTTCCATCAAATTCATCTCGAACGCTATTATATAGGTGAATAATGTAACGCCCCAATACCCCCTTGAAAGGATATCGGAGCGCTACACACATGCATACATTTACACATATATAAGCCTGAGTTCACACTAATAGTGGATATGGGTACTATTGATACTGATAGGACACAGTATCGGAAGCATGTAGAGACATGAGTCTCGAAATGTGTATACTTGTATAGCCGAAAGTAGAAGGGGAGACCGAAATCTTAAATCATGTACACCCAAACGGGGCCGTCCTGTAGCAGTTGTACTTACACTCTAACCCTTAAATAACCATGCTTATCTATTCACTACTATGACTATTCAGGCTCAACCATGCTATTACTGTCATATAACCATTTCCTTGGTACTTGTATAAAGACTAAGTTATCATATCAAAATTCATAAAACATACATTCACTTATGCAAATAAGAGTAAAATTTTTAAGGTATAAACATATAGATCCCAAAAGTGAGAAACCATGCAAAGGATCTCAAACAATTAACATTTACAGAACAGGGTATGTCGCGCCCGCGACAGACACCAAAAACTCCATTGGTCACGCTCGCGATAGAAGGCAGCCCGCCAACTATTTGGCTCTCGAGCTCCTTGTCACGCTCGCGATCGAAGTCTCGCTCGTGACAGGGTATGCTCGGCAGGAGCTCATCTGATGCCCGATACCGCACTCGCAATAGAACGCGCTCGGAAAAAGATCGCAGCCCGCACTTTTGCCCCAATCCGGAGCTAGGTTGCGCTCGCGACAGAGACGAATTTTCAGACCTAGAAAGTGCTTCTCACATGGCAACTCATGTTCAACACAACCCAACATCAATCTAACATGTATAAATTCTCAACACCTTAACATATGCCTTCAAAACATGCTAACAATCATGTAAATCACAAATTAAACCTATTATAATGATTAAATTGGCAAAATGCACAACTAAAAACCCCAAACTCAGAAATTGCTCTACATCATACAAATCCACTTTTAAATCATCATATACCAAAATTGCCTCTAACATATTAAACATGTATTCCAAACTCAACTCAAAACATGCATTAAAACACATTTAACAACATAAATTTCCAGAATTTCAAATATTCGGCAAAACACAACTAAACATGCAAACTCCCAAACCTCAAAATTGCAGCTCTAAACCACTTTTTCAAGATCCAACTTTCTCTTTGCCTTTGTTCTTCCTCTTATCACCAAATTCTTACAATTAAACCAATCAAAACTCATTAATATAAAAACCCACATAATTAGAACTCATCCAACGTGAAGAAGAGAAGGAGAAGAAAATCATTCAACTAACTTACCTCTTCAACTCAAACTCATAATCTTATATAAACAAACTCAAACCTTGAAGATTAACCAACTAAAAAGGAGAAGTAAGGAGAAAGGAATGAAAAAAGAAGAGCAAGAAAAGGAGAGAACAGGAAAAGAGATGCAGGAAGAGGGAAAAACAAAGGCAAAAGCTTATTTGCCACTTCTCTCTCTTATTTTCATCTTTCCCACATTAAATGCTCCCAACCACCAAGCTTAGGTGTAAAGTCCCTATTGGTTAAACTTTATAAATCTTTGTCTTTTCTCTCTTTTGGTCCTTGGTTAAACTCCTTTTACTCACTAAAATAAATTCTTCTCTTTAAAACTATTATTCTCCTTCAATTAAGTCCTCAATTAATCCAATTTTTACTTGTATAATTATAATTATGCCCTTAATCAAAGCAATAACCTTATAATTTCTACTAACGTCCATTTTGGGATGCTACAAATCTCTCCCCCCCCCCCTAAGAAATTTCATCCTTGAAATTTTCACACTAGTAACATACGCTTAACAACCATATCTCAATATCTTATAACAAAAATTAACAAATGACAACTTATCGGAAGGAACTGCTGGCTCTTTGGCATCTTCTCGTATCATACCATAGACCCGTGCAAGACAACCAGTAGCAGCAGCTGGCTTCTCCATGGTCTTCGATGGGCCCTGAGAGGCCCTACCTCTTCCTCTATTACTTCTTGCTGCTTCGGATCTATCTCTACTAGCTCTACTCTCTTGTTGATCATTGCTCTCTATCTGATTCGAGCAATTAGCAAATCAGTGCTCCATGCTACCGCACTTGAAGCACGCTTCTGTGATCTTTTGATATATACCCCAATGTCGTCTCTCGCAATGCTCACATTCCAGTGCTCTACTACCTCTACCAGAGGGTGGTATTATACTCCCTACCTCAGAAGGTACTTGGGCAGTCCCTCTAGCAACTTGTCCACTTACAAAATCTCTAGCTCTCTTATTACCGATTACTACATTATCTGATACCCTCTTCTTTTGATCCCTTCTCTGTTTCATAATTTTTTACTCTTCTAACTTCATTGCCGCTGCCACTAACTGATAATAGCCCGCTTGGTGCATAACTGCCATCACTGATAACGGACCTCTAATCACTTCTCTTAAACTATCCTCGAACCTATGGCACTTGAAGTCCTCATTAAACAACACATCCGGCATATACTTACTCAAATGGCTGAATTCTTTTTCATATTCACTAATAGTCATATTCTGCTGTTTCAAACTTATAAATTCCCTCCACTTCGCTCCTCGGTGCCTTAGTAACATACTTCTTTTCGAATTCTTGGACGAAAAACTCCCAAGTCAACTCAACTGTTCTCAGAGGGTGGCGTAGCGCAAGCTTCCACCAATCATATGCCAACTCTTGTAATAGCGACACTGCATAGGCTACCCTTTGATTCAGGGGACAATTGATCTCTTCTAATATCCTATCCGTCTTCTCTAACCAAAACTCTACTATATCAGATTGGTCCATGGAGGTTCCACCAAACTCCTCCATTCCTATCTTTCTCAAAAGCTCCGTAGGAGCCTTGGGAGTTATCAACCTATCAACCAGTTGCAATAACCCTTGTACTAATGCAGGATTCTCATATGCAGGACCAGGACCCTCTGCTGAAGCACGCTCAGGTGCAGGACGATCAACTTCTATCGGATTCACACTACCAGTCATCTCACCTATTGCTTCACTCGAATCAGACTCCATCTAACTCTACACAAGATAACATCTGCATTAGGCCACAACTCTAGACAGACTCACATGCATATACTGTATACTCTAACATCTGATAGACCAGAACCACCAAACTAGTGCTCTGATACCAATAAAATTGTAACACCCTAATACCCCCTTGGAAGGATATCGGAGCGCTACACACATGCATACATTTACACATATATAAATAACCGAAGCAGAAGTATAAAACCAATATAAAAGATAAAAAATAATTAATCATCTATAAAATAAATGATCAATAAAATACATAAGTGTTTCTTTAAATCTAATGCATATACATATACTGAACTATTCATTTATAAAAAAAAACATACATGTGTACACAAAACTTGGTCATAAAATCCTTTACATGTACTTATACAAAAGCTGTACAACTTAATAGCCAAAAACAAAAAGACTTTAGCTGGAACTCCTAGTGGCCGACCTGCAGATGTCCAACTCCAGACACGAACCTACCACCTATACGGATAAACACCCGTGCTAAGCGATAACGTTTAGTGGAGAGGAATAAAGCAAAAAACTTCTCACGAAGTCACATATATAAAAGAATAATACAACCATGCAAGATCATAATAATATAACATTCATAACATTATACAAAAGACATGCAAATGACAAGTTCATGAAATATACATGCTATAACTCATGTAGCTATGCATATCATTAATCATTCAATATCATTAATTTTAAACAAGTACTAATACTTGTACAATTCTCGCTTATACACATACATACAAACGTATAATAAACAAATATCAATGCTTATACAGTACAACCACTCGGTACATTTGGACATTTACCTATTATATATACATATAACATAATGGCATATCAATAACAATGTAATCATATAATAGCCTGAGTTCACACTAATAGTGGATACGGGTACTATTGATACTGATAGGACTCATTATCGGAAGCATGTAGAGACATGAGTCTCGAAATGTGTATACTTGTATACCCGAAGGTAGAAGGGGAGACCGAAGTCTTAAATCATGTACACCCAAACGGGGCCGTCCTATAGCAGTTGTACTCACACTCTAACCCTTAAATAACCATGCTTATCTATCCACTACTATGACTATTCAGGTTTAACCATGCTATTACTATCATATAACCATTTCCTTGGTACTTGTATAAAGACTAAGTTATCATATCAAAATTCATAAAACATACATTCACTTATGCAACTAAGAGTAAAATTTTCAAGGTATAAACATATAGGTCCCAAAAGTGAGAAACCATGCAAAGGATCTCAAACAATTAATATTTACAGAACAAGGTATGTTGCGCCCGCGATAGATGCCAAAAACTCCATTGGTCGCGCTCGCGACAGAAGGCAGCCTGCCAACTGCTTGGCTCTCGAGCTCCCTGTCACGCTCGCGACCTAAGTCTCGCTCGCGACAGGGTACGCTCGGCAGGAGCTCATCTGATGCCTGATACAACGCTTGTGATAGAATGCGCTCGGCAGAAGATCGCAGCCCTCACATTCGCCCCAATCCGGAGCCAAGCTCTCTGTCGCACCCGCGACAAAGGTTGCGCTCGCAACAGAGACAGATTTCCAGACCTGGAAATTGCTCCTCACATGGCAACTCATGTTCATCACAACCCAACATCAATCTAACTTGTATAAATCCTCAATACCTTAACATATGCCTTCAAAACATGCTAACAATCATGTAAATCACAAATTAAACCTATTATAATGATTAAATTGGCAAAATGCACAATTAAAAACCCCAAACTCAGAAATTGCTTTACATCATACAAATCCACTTTCAAATCATCATGTACCAAAATTGCCTCTAATATATTAAACATGTATTCCAAACTCAACTCAAAACCTGCATTAAAACACATTTAACATCATAAATTTCCAGAATTTCAAAATATTCGACAAAACACAACTAAACATGCAAACTCCCAAACCTCAAAATTGAAGCTCTAAACCACTTCTTCAAGATCCAATTTTCTCTTTGCCTTTGTTTTTCCTCTTATCGCCAAATTCTTGCAATCAAAACTCATTAATCAAAGACCCACATAATCAGAACTCATCCAACATGAAGAAGAGAAGGAGAAGAAAATCATTCAACTAACTTATCTCTTCAACTCAAACTCATAATCTTATAGAAACAAACTCAAACCTTGAAGATTAACCAACTAAAGAGGAGAAGTAAGGAGCAAGAAATGAAAAAAGAAGAGCAAGAAAAGGAGAGAACGAGAAAAGAGACGCGGGAAGAGGGAAAAACAAAGGCAAAAGCTGATTTGCCACTTCTCTCTTCTTTTCTTCTTTCCCACATTAAATGCTCCCAACCACCAAGCTTAGGTGTCAACTCCCTATTGGTCAAACTTTATAAATCCTTGTCTTTTCTCTCTTTTGGTCCTTGGTTAAACTCCTTTTACTCACTAAAACAAATTCTTCTCTTTAAAACTTTTATTCTCCTTCAATTAAGTCCTCAGTTAATCCAATTTTTACTTGTACAATTACAATTATGCCCTTAATTAAAGCAATAACCTTATAATTTCTACTAGGTTCCATTTTGGAATGTTACAAATAAAGCGTAAACGACTGTACTGAAAAATCATATAAGGTAAAGTTCTCAGTAAAGACTGAAAAGGTCACAAATGGTCCCACTTAAAACCTAATCTGCTTAGACAGAATTTTTCTAAGTAATTTAATAGCACAATAATTTACTAGCAATATACCCGACAATAATTAGTAAATAGATAAATAAAAAATACTAGAATTTAACGAGATTCGACCAATTATACTTACGTTTTCGGACACTATTAAATTATATTTTACTATTTTAAAAAAATAATACAAATGAAATATTTACATAAAAAAGAAAGAATTTTACTTTAAAAAAGAATGATAATTTTTGAGATAATTTCAATTAGAAAGGGAGGGGGTTATATTTATAGTTTTAACAAATCTCCCTTTCTTTCTAATTTTCTGATACGGGATAACAAAAGAATTAAACCGACCATTGTTGACTTTTTCAACAAGCTGAACTTCTTTCTACATTTATAGGTCTATCATTTCATAATTAATGGTTTCTTGTTGATCCTGTGATCCATTTTCTTGATTAATAACAATTCGGTCCTCCCACTATTAGTCGATTTTCCTCTGTCCTTCCCTTCATAAATTGTATCGGTGTTCACACCAAAGAATTTGAAAAAAATGTGTTTCATTTCTCACTTGCACGGCAAGATTAAGCAATAATATATGCACTAAGTCAATCATAAATTACCATATAAAAAAATAAATATCTTTGCAATGTTTCATTCAGGTAACAGTAAGGACAAAAAGTTTCCGTATATAAGAAAATTAGCAATAATGATTAATGCACTGATATTATACATAGCAGGGAAATTAATGCTATAAGTTTATCTAATCAAATTAATAATCTTCTACATGCCGTTTTATTTTATTTTATTTTGAGAGAACCTTTTCCATGCCATTTTTCGTGTATATTCTATATAGATCGGATTTTTATGGGGCTTAAACTGAGTTGTTGGTAAGTTTATGTAATTTTTTAAACGTTTTTCATATCCAAATCTGACCTATAATCAAATCTAATTCTAAATTTATTTATTTATTTTTCATTGGATAAATATAAAATGAGAATTTATTATGATCCGTATCCTCTATGCTTTGGATGCAGGATTTTTTTTTTTTTGTCTGAATTAGATAGATGATGGACTATTACTAATCAATCAATAACTGAGATGAATATGATATTTATTTTTTGCATAAATGAGATTATTTCTCTGTGTAGTTTTTTTTTTTACATAAAGAAAAGCTCGTCCCCAAAGACTGGACTGCCTTCATTAATGTATGAATTATATTGATTTCTAGCTTCATTAGATTCTTTTGTTTTTAATTTTTGAAGCACAGTAGGGTTGATGTACAGAAGAAAATAACTAATTGCTAATGTTACGTTAATTTTGCGGTCACAAAAATAATGAAAAAATAAATAAAATATGATGTTGGAATGGACATATATAACAAAGTGGTTACTTCTACTTCCATATACGCGAAACCCACAAAGAAACGTTTCCATGAATTATAAATAAATTACCTATTTCGAAAGTGCGGGGCAAGAAATTTTCTTATAATTGCTACCCATGTTCAAGTTTGCATTACGTGGCATGTTCAAGTTTGCATTACGTGGCATGTCTTTCTTTTTTTTTAAAAAAAGGAAAAAAAAAAGAAAAGAAATTCGTGGCATTTCTAATTGCCTAGTCTAATAAATTCGTGGTTTCGTATATTTCATCAATTCCACATCTGATTATTATAAATGATTTTTATATAAACCAAATTAAATTAGAGAAATGAAATATCGCGGGAATAGGAGCGGAGACGTGAAGTTTGGGACAATAATGAGACAAAATTAATACTGTTGACGCCCTTGCCCTTCGTTCAATTTTAGACTTTAGTTATTATATATTATTATTCTTGACGTATAAAGTTATATTATAAGTCATACTATCCTGATGCAGATATCAGTCCATATATTCCCATCAAAAATTAAATAATGACAACTACAACATCACAATTTTATATTCCCATCAATAGCGTTTATGGTTCCTGTTGCAGAGCATCCCGTCATAAAATGCATGTGTGGTAATTGGGAAATTCTTGTATAGACACTGTTGATGAATTTTTTATGAATCAAACTAACAGTATTAACTAGTAATAACTTGCTCACCATTCTTTCAATTTTTCCAACTCTTTTATCATACGTGTCATTCCCCTATTGAATTGATCCATAAATTTGTTCATGATTTTGGTCCAGGTAAGTATTTTCCATAATAGTCAATGTTTAATTATAAATACTGAAACAAATCTTACAATTTTGTACAATCAAGTAGAAGAAAAATCCACCAAACCCTAGACCAAATCTTTCAATTTGCGAACAAATTAGGCTAATTTATTGAGAGAAAATGGATAAAAAAAATGATGATTCCAGCTCTATAATTTGGCTTCGGAGTGATATATATATATATATAGTAAAGATGAAGCTTTTGAGCGTCATCAGAAGACTCTTCTTTTAGTAAACTATTTATCTTTTTTTTTTTTTTTCTCATAAATTTACTAATTATTATTTTTATCTTTAATTTAAGATCGTCAAGGGGAATAAGACACATGTCTACCTTTAATAGCTCTTTTCATTATCAGATACCAATTTTTACGGTAATTAACTCTTAATATTAAATTAATAGTTACGTACCATTTTTGTTTTTATTTTTCAAATTACCCTTTTTATTTGTTTATATATGCACCAGAATTACAAAGGTGAGGAACTGAGGACTCAAGCGCATCCAAGCCTGAAGTGGTGGTATTGGTGCTCATTGTATGGTTACGATTGGTTTTCCATTCAACCCATTTAAAATTTTAAATGAATTGAACTCAACCTAACTCAACTGGGTTATAACTTGAACTGTTTTTCTTGAATTAGCTGCGTTATCACTGGATTACATGAGTTATGTTAATTTTCTATGATTTATTATAAACATTATCTATATTTATATCTTTTAAGTATAAAACATTAATTTCATTCTTGTAAATATTTTTTTTAGATAATGCATGAATGCACAAAAATTTATTTTGTCCTAAAACTTAATTTTATTGCACCAAAATTTATTTTTCCTTGTCATATAAAAATTAATTTTTCACTTCAAAAAATTTCCTTTCATTATTTGGAGTGAGTCTATATGTTAGGATAATTTTTTGGAAGTTTGTAGCATTTTTTCCAAATCCGGTCAAAATTTAGTCAACTGCCGTTAATATTTATATCGAATCACCTCTTATTTTTATTTTTGACTTTTGAGCGCCTATTTAAACTCAATTTCACCTCAAATTATACCTTCCGACTCCTCATTAATTGTAATTTTCAATACTCAAATAAAATATTTTTCGATTATTGGTAGTATCATTTACCTCGATGTCACTATTCATGGCCAGAAGGTGATCAAAAAATTAATTTTTCACTTTCAAAAATTTCCTTACATTATTTGGAGTGAGTCTATAATTAGGATAATTTTTTGAAAGTTTCTAACATTTTTTCTAAATCCGATCAAAATTTAGTTAACTGCTGTTACTATTTAAATCGAACCGCGTCTTATTTTTATTTTTGATTTTTGAAAACTTATTTAAACTCAATTTTACCTCAAATTATACACTCGAATTTCTCATGAATTGTACTTTCCAATGGTCAAATAAAATATTTTTCGACTCCCGATAGTATCATTCATCTTGATGTCACTATTCACGACTCGAAATTCATTCAAAAATTAATTTTTCACTTTCAAAAATTTTCTTACATTATTTGGTGTGAGTCCATATATTAAGATAATTTTTCGGAGGTATTCAGCATTTTTTCAAGTCCGGTCAAAGTTTAGTCAACTGCCGTTACTATGTAAATAGAACCGCGTATTATTTTTATTTTTTACTTTTGAAGGCTTATTTAAACTCAATTTCACCTTAAATTATACTCTCAAACTTCTCATGAATTGTACTTTCCAATTGTCAAATAAAATATTTTTCGACTCCGAGTGGTATCATTCACCCCAAAGTCATTATTTACGGCTCAAAAAATAATATTTATGAAAACTGAAATTTTGGGACATTACATGATAAGTATACAAGTTTAAATATACTAAATATTTTGATATAGATCTGTATTATATTTTCATATAAATAATAATTAGAGTCAAACATAATAATTAGATGGATTAGTTGGTTGGTTTATATAATAACCAATAACTCATATAAATATTTTTTAAATTTTAAAATGGATTATATGGGTTATAATAACCCATTAAAATTATGAAAAAAATGAATTAGATGGATTGAATTAAACGGTTTAAACGGATTACACTAGGGGTGAGCATGGTCGGTTAACCGGTCCATGAGCTCCAGTCCATTAACCAATGTATTAATATCGGTTTTTTGAAATTTCAGTCCATTAACCAGTCCATTACTATCGGTTAACCAGTCCATCGGTTTCAGATTTTCGGATCGGTTACCCAATATTTTTCGGTTAACCACTATAATTATAAATATATTCATAAATAAAATTCAAATGTTCAAAATACTTAAAAATTAAAATTTTTTCATTATAATATAACATTATTGTTGTTAAAATAAAAATATTTGGTGGATATAAGCAAATTTGTTTTTAAAAATTAATATTTAATAAGTAAATATATTAACCGGCACATAATCATTTTTAATTAAATAAATTGTTATACTTACTAATAGCCAATTAAAAAAACTTAAAAATTTTAAAATAATTAGTATAATGAAAAAAGTACATGATCACCTTTAATTAAGATAAATTGTTTTATAAATTGTTATAAATTATTAAAAAATTAATAAATTAACTAAAAATTCGGTTTCGGTTTGGTTAACCAGTCACATGAGTCAAAAATCATTAACCAGTCCATTAATATCGGTTTTTCCAAAACACTAACCATTAACCAGTCCATTATAATCGGTTAACCAGTTCACCGGTTCGATTTCGGATTTTTTTTTCGGTTAACCAAGTTCATCGGTTTTTTTGTTCACCCTAGATTACACCATTTTTTAACAACTCTGAGTGGTGGCCAGCCAGAAACCTATCAAGGACCCCTTTTGGCTTTTTGAAACCAAAAGAGGCAGTTTAGCTATTGCAATGTAATAATTATTCAAGATTTATTCTTATTTGTTGTGATTTTTTTTTTTTTATTGTGTGTATATCAATATATAAGCATATGTTTATTTTTATTCACACAAATAATTGTCATTGTTGGAAAGAATTCGAAATTTTCACATTTCTGAAGAAGTGGAATTAAAAAATTATTTATTTGATAAGTATTAAGTATGCACTAAATTTTTTTTTTCTAAAAATAAAAACTTCAAGTTTTTTTTTTTTTTAATTTTAACATATGTAAATCATAATATTGACCAAAGTTTCAGGAGACTTGCTCTACAATTATTTTCCGTTTTTTTTAATCAACTAATCATATTTTTAAATTTTAAGTTATAAATATTGTACTTTAGCACTAAAGATTATTGATAACACAACAAATATCATCTGCCTTCAGATCCATGGAGTCGGCCCAAACGTTGGCAAGGCCCAAGGTCCACAAGGCGAAGCAAGCAGGCACGAGCCCCAAGAAGGACCGATCGGACGACGTGACATCCCGTCCCATCAGCCGCCTGACACGAGGCAGTGCTCACCTCAACCTCCTGCTCGCTGTCATTTCGCTGGATACCTACTCTGACAGCCAGAGATCGCCCCCCTAGACACTCAAGTGCCCCTCAACATCTCTTATAAATAGCTCAGCTAAATATGGCCTCAGGTATTGAACCTTGAGCACTCTCTCTCTACAAGCTTTCTCTCTCTAAAGTTACTGACTTAAGTTTCGGAGTGCTTACACCCGGTTCGACCGGGCATTCCTCTCTTCAGATCTCTCTCATCCGATAGATCGTTTCCTCACTCTCCAGATAAAGACAATTCAGGCTTTATCAATTATGAACTAATTAAATTGATGTACAATATAATAACAATATTTCATTTTGTATGACTCCATAGACTATACCGAATGCTTAATGTATAGAATTTTTTTTTAATTTACTTAGCCAATAATTATATTATTTTATTAATATTAATATTTGCTAGTAATGAGTTGATTTCGCAAATCTAAATATGAAAAGAATGCGAATGTACCATGTTGGATTAAAAGATTATTAGTAATTAACTATTTAAAATATTTAAGATCTGTTCACTTTTTTGTTTACCTTAATAGTTTATCATTCTTTGTTTTTGGTTTTGTTTTTTATTCATTCCATTTATTTCAATTATTATTAATCTCTTTCAAACATTACATTTGTGTTAGGAATATTTGAGAAAATTGTCAAATTTTTAATTAATTTGCGCCATTTTTTATACTTTTTTACTCTTTTCAAATATAATATTAAATTAATTTTCTCATTTTTCCTTTTATTTGTATTCTTTCTACATATATAATAGGTGCTCTTTTTATAAGTTCAGGTATATAATTAGATGCTTGTTAAGTTTATGTGTGTAAAAAAGTGTTTGATGCCAATTTTAGTCTCTTGCGCAATAGAATGCATCTAATAGATAGCCCAACTTCATTCTAGACTTCTAGTGGTGTTGGGAGTATGGGTTTATTTTGTTTTTATTTTTTTCCTTTACATATTGGAATTAATTTTCATTTTATATATTAACTTATCAAGGCAAGATTCTTTTGTTTTTTTTCAATTTTTTTATTGTTTGGGAAACTTATAGTGCATGCATGCTTTGTTAATTATATATATCTAACGCAAAATAGAAGACAAAGTAGGGGAAACAAATTTCAGAATTCCCGGAGATTATATAGAAACTCGGAAGGTTTGATGGAGACAGCTGCTTCTTGTAATAATGGACTTTGATGGGTGAAAACAAAATAATGCAGAAATTAGAGAAAATGACATCTGAAATGTTTGCCCTTTAGCCTTAGGGGATTGCAAGCCACAAGGAAATTCAATTTTCTAGGGATTTTTTTTTTGGATAATTTTTGTAAATATTTAGAAAAGTAATGCTATCATAAAAATATTTAGAAAAATAATATATTAGAAAATAACAGTAAAATCGTACACACCATTTTTTCTAAATATTTTTACTGTAACGCCACTTTTTTAAATATTTACAAAAATTATTCCATTTTCAAAACAAAATCCCAATTTTCTACGGAGAGGAGCTTAATTGGCATGGGATTGATTCAAATTAAGTTATGTATCTGTGGTTATCTTATGCATTTCACTTAAATTCTTCAATCATTGGCACCATCTCATTAAATCATAGTTCCATTTGTTTCATAAATCTTATTCTTTCCATTCCTCCGTCACTTTTTGGAAAATATTTATATTAGATGGAGTCTGGATACGCCCATAACTTTTGATATGGACCCGAATTCATATTAGTATGAGAATTACACGTATATGGAAAGAGTTTCGTATCAAGTCCTTTAATTAAGGGTTTTTTTTTTCTTAATTAAGAGAAATTTGAAAAGAGTGTAACTTCCCTATTAATGGTGTAACTGCCCTCATAAATATTGTAACTGCCCTATTGATTACCTTCATAAGTTACTTTCCTTATTACGAGCAGGAGGCTCTCTATAAATAGGAAAAAGGTAAATCAAAGGAAAGAGAAGAAAAAGTTCTTATACTGAAACTCTGTCGATTTTTTCTCTCGCTTGCTTTTCACTCCAAGGGGCTTTTAGACTGTAGTTTAGTTGCTGTTATCCTGCTCGTGGATATCAGCCGGACCAGTGACGCTAGAAGGAATTCTTGTAAACGTTTTCGCCAAAGTATCTGCACTACAAGAGGTATGTAGCATATAACCCGATTATGTTACCTCCATTTATGCATATGTCATGTTATTCTCCCTTTATTGGTATCAGAGACGTCGTTTTTGGCGCACTGGCATGTGGCTGAAAATGGATCTAATATTTTATATGTAAAAATGGTAGATCCAAGATGCATGAACATAATAAATTTATTTTTGTGTTAAAATATATATTTACATATATTTTTCGGCTATAAAATTGTATATGTGTACACCGTAATTCGAGGGGATTAACATGAGTGTTCAAAACGGTATACTAGAAATTAGGATTTGTAATATTTGACCATACCATTGAAATCACAGACCTCGAAAATCCCCCACTGGCAGAAATCCAAAGCACTGAATCCGTCAGGAAAGCGGCACGTGGCAGTGGCCCATACGCGTGTAAACACGGGTCCACAGTAATGCGTCACTGTGGACACGTGGCCCAATCGGATTCGACAACGTGGCTATCCCAGATCAAGCCACGTGGCGGTGACATGTCCACAAGGTGCCACGTGGGCGCCAGGTGAACCAGTTAGGGGATGACACGTGGACGAATGAGGTCGTGCCTGTAACAACCCGAAAAGGGGCCTAGTAGTTTTGCATGATTAATTGAATAATTAAGGATATAATGGTAATTGGACATGTATTAGATTAAATTAATTATGGACTAAATTAATAGAGAATTAAAGTATTTGATGGAAGAATTTATTTTAAGTGAGTGAAGGGGGTTTTGCCAAGGACTTATAAGATATAAGTCAAGGATTTGAATAACTGGACCAATGGGGTAAGACAACTAGGCTAGAGTAGGTGGGAGCATTAAATGAAGGAGAGAAAGGAAAGAGGAGAGAGGAAAAACCAAACTCAGATTTTCCCACGTTTCCCTCTCCCTTTTCTGCCTTTTTTCCGTTTTTTTTTCTTCTTCTTCTTCCGTGCTCCCTGCCTTTCTCCTTCTTTGGTTGTTCTTCAAGGGTTCTTAGTTAGAGTTATTGGAGATTAAGAGTTCGGGTTTGGCTTGGGTAGAGGTAAGTGTTTGGGTTTTGGATTTCAGGTTGGGTTTCTTCCTCTTCTTCCCATTTTCTAGTTTTGGGTGTTGTGGTTTATGAGTTTGTTGGGTTATTTTGCAAGCTGCTGACAAGAGAAAGGAGAAAGGAAAAAAGAATGCTTGAGCTTGAAGAGAGTGGATTTTGAAGCTTCCGTGAGGTTTGGAAGTTCTCTTTTTTGTGTGTCTTGTTTTTCCCTTTAATTTCTGAAAAATTGAGTTGTTTGAGATGGGTAAATGCTTGCTTTGAGTTGAATCTTGATAAATATATATGAAATGTAAAGTTATTGGCATATTTATCATATGAAGTGAATTTGTATGAGTTAGTGCAAAATTCTGGGTTTGATATTTGAGTGCAATGGAAGTTAGTTGATTAGTTTGCTTATGTGTTAATTAATCGCCTTTTGTAATTATTTGATGTCAATGACATGATTATAAGCATGTTTTGAGTGTAAGTGGTGAATGGTGTGAATTGTGTGCTTGATTGCTGGGTTTTGGTTGAGTTGAGTTTGAGAGTAGTAGAGCTAGAGTGAATTCTAGGCGTGATTTCACGGCTCTGTCACGAGCGCGACACTTGTCGCCAGCGCGACAGAGGGCGTGATTACCGAGCTTCAGCTGATGTGCTCTCTGTCGTGAGCACGGCAGAGAGCTCGGTAGCCGAACTTCTGCTAGGCCGGGCTACTTCGCGTGCGCGTGGGCGAGGGTGACCTATCGTCCTCTGTCGTGAGCACGACAGAGACCTGCCAACTGTCTCTCGCAAGCATAATACTCATCGCGGGCGCAACTTGGGGCGAGTTTCACCTCGGTCGCGGGTGCAATGGGACGTCGCAAGCGCGATCCTTTCCTGTGCATCAAAATATTTTACTTTATTATTCTTTGCATGGTTTCTCACTCATGTTTATTTTATGATTATTATCATTATGAGCTAATGTTTGTGATATATACATGCTTATAGTGATATTTAATTATGATTAGTGATGTAATTCTTTTGTCTTGTAAAGTTTGAGTGTTACGATAGAGTGTATTGTGTAAGCCTGAATGGTCATAGTAGTTGATAGATAAGTATACTTATAAAGGGTTAGTGATTGCAGCTGCTAGTGTTTGACCCCGTTTGGATTTAGTGTTTGACCCCATTTGGGTCTAGTGTTTGATACCGTCGGATATCCAAAAGTTTTTAAAATGTTTTAAGACTTTGATTTTCAGTGTTTGATACTGTTCACAGTATCCAGTATACCCATATCCACCACCCATGTAATTCAAGCTAGTGTTTTGAGAGTGTACTGGAATTTACGTTCAGAGATGGGTATTTTTATATGAGTACTACTTGCAGTAGTGATTTGCCTTTGTACATTTTCTCTGATAATCTTTTTGATTTAGTGGATACGCCCTTATACTTTATCTCTATTAATCGTTTTATTTTAATGAATATGTTTATAACATTACTTACTTTATTATTGGAGTGACTAAAGTATGTTGTTGCATGTGACCTACGCATGCTCTGTTTATGTGTATTCGGGAGTGAATGTTATTATGTATATATATATGTTTTTGTTCCTCCCCACTAAGCGTTATCGCTTAGCACGGGTGTTTTCCCCGTGTAGGTGGCAGGTTCGTTCGATGCTGAGCATCTGCAGGTTGGCCACTAGAAGTTAGAGTTGATTTCTTTTTGTACTTTGCTCCTGTATTTTGTATATGCTTTAGTATAGAATATTTTTGTATAAGTTATGTATATGTATTGGTTATAAGGATCTTTATGTGATTTTGTGGATAATGTATATTTTTGATTTACGTATTAACCTTTTCGATTCTTGACCTATTTTTCCTGCTTTCGCTTCAGTGTGTAAGTATGTATGTTTTGTCCTTGTGTGCGTGGTGCTCTAATATCCTCCCAAGGGTTATTGGGGTGTTACATTTAGTGGTATCAGAGCATAGATTTAGGCAGTTTTGGTCTTTAAGGTGTTAGAGTATAGAGTTTATGCATGTGAGTCTGTCTAGAGTCGTGGCCTAATGCAGATATTGTCTTGTCACTACAAGAAAAAAGTATTTTCCCGACGGAAAACATGTAATTTCCGTCGGGAAATAAAAATGCCGACGGAAAATGATTCCGTCGGCATATTAGGTGTAGGGAAATTTCCCGACGGAAAAATTTTCGTCGGGAAATTTCCCGACGGGCTGCGGCATTCCGTCGGGAATTTTTCGACGGAAATAGCTATTCCGTCGGGAAAATTATCGACGAAAACGGAATTTTCGTCGAGAAATTTCCCGACGGAATAATAATTTCATCGGGAAATTACCGACAGAAAAGGTATTTCCGTCGGTAATTACCGATGGAATGCAGCAGTCCGTCGGTAAAATTTACCGATGGAAATTGTTTTTCCGTCGGTAAATTTCCGACGAAAATACCTTTTCCGTCGCTAATTTTCAAGAAAATTTAAAAATTAAATTTTTTTTTATTTTATTTTTATGCAGATATAAACTGTAAAATTAATTGCAAAATAATGAAAAAATGAAGATAATATCTAAATTTTAATATCCAATAATAGTCGAATTTAATAATTGTGCTAATTATAAAGTTAGTAATTATTTAACAACATAATATCCATATATGTCTAATACAAAATGATAACTAAGCTGATGGTGGCGGCGGCGACTGAGAAGTACGATCAGACTGATGCGATGACGAGGCAAACATACCCTTCAAATTTGCCATCTCATTGCGTAGCTCAGATATGTAGTCGAGAGATTGTCGCCATCGAGCCTCTGAGTCTTGCCATCGAGTATGTGACTGTTGCAATTTCGATCTCAGCTCACTTACAGTATTCCAAAGTTCCAGTACTTCCCTGGATGCAGACCGTCTATTAGATGCGGTAGTACTTGAAATTGAGGAATGCGAGTAATAGGATTTGGCCAAAGAACCTAAGCCAAATACCCGTCCTCGCTGGTCTCTACCACCAGCCACTTCATAATAGATTTGATTCGCATCAACATAATCAGAAGTCTGTGAGCGTTGCTGAATTGCATCTTGAACTTGTTCCTGTTGTAGGACAAATGTTTTACAATAAGTAACGATGAATAATAACTAATATTTAAAATGTGTAAAATATAGTAATTTGGACATACATGTAAAACCCTCGATCGAGAATTGACGAACGTTTGACCATCATGCTTGTTGGTATGGGTGTATAAAAATACCTCAGCGTGGGTAGTCGGTCGACCCATCGCTTCTCCCTACAAACATAAAAAGAATTAACCGTCGCTATTTTTAGCGACGGTTTTAATTAACCGTCGCTAAATACTGTCGTAGAATTTGGTGGGAAAAAATGGTGCCATTTTTAGCGACGAATTTTATTTTCCATCGCCAATTAGCGGCGGCTAATAAAATCCGTCGGCATTTAGCAACGGAACTAAAATTCCGTCGCTAAATAGTGGTAAAAATTAACTTTCGCCGCTATTTAGCGACGAAAATCGTTCCGTTGCTAAAATTTCGTCGGTATTTTATTATTCTCTTGTAGTGTGTGTAGAGTTAGATGGAGTTGTATCCGAGTGAGGATTTGGATGAGACTATGGGTAGTGTTAACCCAGTGAGGGGTGATCGGCCTGTACGTGAGCATGCTCCAGTAGAGGGTCCCGATTATGCTTATGAGAATTTGGCTTTAGTGAAAAGGTTACTGCAATTGGTAGATAGACTGACAGCTCCTAAGGCTCCTACGTTTTGAGAAAGAGAGGAGCGAAAAAGTTTAGTGAGACTTCTTTGGACTAATCGGACATGGCGGAGTTTTGGCTAGAAAGAACTGATAGGATTCTGCAAGAGATTAGTTGTCCTCCAAATCAGAGAGTTGCCTGCGTGGTGTCGCTTTTGCAAGGGTCGGCATATGATTGGTGGAAGCTTGTGCTTCGCAATCGTTTAAGACCGGCTGAGTTGACTTGGGAATTCTTTGTACAAGAATTTGAAAAGAAGTATGTTTCAAAGGCCTATCAGGAGGCGAAGTGGAAGGAGTTTATAAGTTTAAGGCAGAGGAATTTAACGGATAGTGAATATGAGAAGGAGTTCATTCGCTTGAGTAAGTATGTGCCGAGTGTATTATTGACAAAGGACTTCAAATGTCGGCATTTCGAGGATGGTTTGAGAGAACTGATTAGAGGTCCGTTATCAGCTATGGCGGTTATGCAGCTAGTGGGCTATTACCAGTTAGTTGCAGCGGCAATGAAGTTGGAAGAGTCAGAATTGGTAAAGCAGGGGATAAAGCAGAAGAGGATGTTAGTGTAAGCCCTAGCCCCAATACATTGTAATAAAACACTTTAGTTAATAAATGAGGCATTTGTTTTATCCATTGTATTCCTGTGCATGTCAATTGATAGAACTATCCAAGAATGTCGTTTCAGTTTAAGTTATCATGTGTGAGGCACATGGTTGTAAGACCTTGAAACAAATGAGACTTCATTCTAAATATCCCTAGTCAGTCATTGTTATGGAAATAACAAATGAATTAAGACTAGTATGCTCTCTCTGATTAGTTGAGTTCTGTCTTACGGATCATAAGGACAATAGTGTCAATCAGAGATCATAGATACATGTTTGTAACATGGTATTTGGATACGATCCACACATGAGAACACTACATGGTATAAGTCATAAGTGTTCCTCATATGCAAGTTTTGTATCGGAGTTCTTAGACCTAAAATCTCTATGAAACTCTTTATGAATTACTGTGTACTTTGACATACACCTAACGTGCTCGTAACTGAGTGACAAGTATGGGTATGCTTGGGTATGCATTGATTCATGTTAGAGAGCATGAGAGAAGTGAAGGGATTACCCCTCTTTAATAAGAGAGAAAATATCATCGGCCACTTGATCAGTGAACTGAGAAGTGTATGGCCATACCGAGATGAAATAATGAGTAACCATTATTTATCTGAGAGTTCAGTGTCACTGGAATATCAAGAAAGGAATTAACTTACATATAAGGATGACTAGTTTCATGCCTTATATTAATTCTGATATTTATGGGTAAGGGACTATATAAAATTGCATTAGGTCACTAAATGCCAATTGCATTTTCATTTAATTTGGAATGCTATAATATCTTGCTAGAGAATATATATAGCCTTTGAATTAATTCTCAATTCATTGCCAATATTAAATGGACCTATAGGATCGCACACAAAGCATTGGGCTTAAAATATTTAAATAATGTATTGGGCATTAATTTGGGCTTTTAATTAAGTCAAATTAATGTATATGTAATGGGTATTTAATTGCTAATGGACCTTGGTCCATGAGAGAGAATTTCGGCCCATAAGGTTTAATATCAATTAGTTAATTATGTTAATTAAGTTAATTGATTATTAAATCCGAATTTGAACTCTAAATTCAAAAGGGTTTAAATTAATATTGGTTACTTATCTCTAGGAAGTGTTTAAGGTTGAATATACTATCTTAAGGTAGTAGAATTCAATTAAATGACTTGCCATAGGATGAGTATACGGATGGGAAAGAAAGAGACCTAATTTTGGTGGCTAGGTTTTTGCGTGAAACTCTCTCTCTCTCTCTCATTTTTTTTCTTGGCCGAAATTCACAAGGAGAAGGATTCTTCTTTGCTTGCTTGTGATTTTGAGTATTCTTTACACATAGTAGAAGGACAAGATCAAGTCTTGTGGCTTCAAACTAATTCCATTACACAATACATATTTAGTAAGCTAGCACTTTCGGTTTTGAGCCGTCTTTGCGAGTGTGTGTGTGAGAATAGAGAGGAGTGGCGAAAAAGGCTGTTCCTTGGCATTGGTGGTGAACATCTAAGGTGGACAAGATCATCCAAATTGCTGGTCATCATCAAATCTAATTTGAAAGGCATCTTAAGTTGTAAGTTATTAAAACCCTAAAATTGCATGTTTCCGATTCTTGTCATGGAATTGTTTGGCATATATGATCAAATTTTTTTTGTTTTCCGCGTGATCATCATACACATACCATGACATATTCCAACAGTGGTATCAGAGCCTAAACATGCTTATTTTAGTGCTTTAGGTGCATGAAATAATTAATTAAAAATCGTTACTTTTAATACATGCAATGCTGAAATTTTCTGTTTTGAGTTTTTTGCATTGTTTTGGTGTAAAAACGATTTTAATTGATTATATAGGTATTATAATTAATATGACATGTTAATATAATGTCCTAAGGTTGTTTAGGGGCTGTTAATGGTCGGATTTAATTATGTATACCTGATGGTACATGTTAATGTTAAAACTAGGTGCATTATGGCATGTTAATTGAAATTTTAACAACTAGTTTTATATATTAAATGTAAAATTGGTTTTGGCATGTTTGTAAGTGTTTTTAAAATATTAAATATCAGGTCTGGACATTATTTAAATATGGTTTTAATTTTGGTCCATGACAATTTAATTGATTAATTTTAAAATCACTTAAAACATGACTAGTTTGTGTTTGTTACATGTTTAATCAACATTGTTTGTTTTGATTTGATTAAAATGGTAAAAACACATTTAGATCAGATTGGTACAGAATGTCAAATCAATATTTATGACCTTATTTAGATTATAAAATGACTCATAAAATTGATTTAAGTGTTTGTGCATTTTTGGCATCACATAAGCATTAAACAACTAGTTTTTGTTGTTTGTTTGTTTTTATATGCATGCCATGTTTTTATATATATGTTCTTCATGATTTTATTTTTTTTTTTTTAATTCATGTCGGTACATATTATATGTATTTTTAATGTTTATGTGCTAAATGACATAAAATTAAAAATGGCAAAATTGGAAATAACACTAGAGTTGATTTATGGCACAAATCTAACTAGTTTGTGTTTTGGGTTTTTTAAGAGAACTTATTCAATAAGAGGATTTAGTCCATTGGGCTTCGGCCCAGGCCCATCACGGGGTCATCTCTTAAAGGTTCAAGTACACAATTTCCATTAATAGGCTTGGCTAATTTAATTAAAATTGGACTTTGTTTGATCCATGAATGTTATGTATATTAATTTGCTTGTTTGGTGTGATAAATGGATATGCATGGTGCATTCATGGGCCCTGGGTTTTTGTGATTAATTATGGCCTGCGAGCCATTATGTATTATTGTAAAAGTTTCATTTATTTCTTAGAATAGAATTTACTTGAAGGCTTTGTAAATCAAGATGAAGCCCACCGGAGTGGTGAAGCCCAACTCGAAGATTCTTGTGTAATAGTATAGAATCTTAGTTGTAGGTTTTATGGGCCCATGTTTGTCACGCTTTACTTTATGCAATTATTTATATATGCATGCTATGAATGGATGACAAAGCGTATGCCATGTAAGCCGTAATAAAATGAATCCCTAAAATAGTAAGTCATAAAGTTGCCTTCCTAATTCGAAACATGTCAAGGCATCGATCATCGGTAACGTAGACTATGAGTCCTAGATGCGCCCGATTATCTTTGTGAGGCATGAGTTGTGAATGTAGGTTGGACTTAACATGGAAAGGGATGCCCGGACCTAGGCAACTAATAAATGGGTTTGTGCTATAACATCTTAAGATGTTAGCCCATTTGATCCAAGAGTCATGTACGAGTCATGATTGGAGTTATCCTACCTAAGTAACTTAACTTGTTAGGTGTACAAGCTCAGCTTGACTATAAGGTTGTTGTGAAAAGTGGATCTTGGCCCACATTAAATCACTAACGCGAATTATTTAAAGGGATATTAATTCGGTTTGTGGGATTATTAATAAGACCTCATTTAATCTTGCTAAATTTTATTGTAGATTGAAAAATGGCATCTTCAAACAACAATTTCTCATTGCGATCGGTCCTTGAAAAGGACAAATTGAATGGCACCAATTTCATAGACTGGTCTCGAAACTTAAGGATAGTTCTTAAGCAAGAGAAAAAGTCGTATGTTTTGGATGCACCCTTGCCTCAAGAACCTGCAAGGAACGCCTCTGCGGTTCAAAGGGAAACTTTTGAGACCAAGAAGAGCGACTCCAATGATGTGACCTGTTTGATGCTAGCCACTATGGTGCCTGACTTGCAAAAGCAATTTATGGACCAAGAGGCGTATGCGATCATGGTGCACTTAAAGGAAATGTTCCAAGAGCAAGCTCGTCACGAGAGGTTTGTGACAACTAAGGCCTTAATTTCCTGTAAGATGGCTGCAGGTACTCCTGTTAGTACACATGTACTCAAGATGAAAGGGTATCTTGATACTCTTGAGAAGCTTGAGGTACAAGTACCAAAGGAATTGGCTACTGACTTGATTTTAGGATCATTGGCTGATGATTATGATCCATTTGTAATGAATTATAACATGCATGCGATGAACAAGTCAGTTACTGAGCTTCATGGGATGCTTAAGAATGCTGAAGAAAACATTCGAAAGACTAATCCCATACTGATGGTTCAAGGGGGCATTAAGAAGGGACCCGCTAAGGGAAAGGGAAAGGGAAAGGCAAAACCCAAGAATGACCTGACTCGGCTCAAGTCAAATGGGAGTGCACCTCAGGCCCAATCCAAGCCCAAGGCACAAAAGCTCAAGGAGAGCGAGAGCACTTGCTTCCACTGCAACAAAATAGGGCATTGGAGGAAGAACTGTGCTCTCTTCAAGGAAGAACAAAAAAAGAATGGAGCCAAGGCGTCCAGTTCAGGTATTTTTGTTGTTGAAATTAACCTTTCTATTTCTACCACTTGGGTACTAGATACCGGTTGTGGTTCTCACATTTGTTCAAATGTGCAGGGGCTAAGAAATAGGAGGTTACTTGGGAAGAATGAAGTGGACCTCCGTGTGGGGAATGGAGCACGAGTTGCTGCCATGGAGATAGGCGACTATCAACTCACTTTACCTTCCGGACTTTGTTTAATTTTGAAAAATTGTTATTATGTGCCTGCTATGAGCAGAAACATTATTTCAGTTTCATTATTGGATTTGGATGAATTTGATTTTGTTATTAAAAATGGCAATGCTCATATTCGTCGCCAAGGCATTTCATATGGCAATGCCATGTTGCAAAATGGCCTTTATATCCTTGATCTATCAAACAAAGAGTCCATATACAACATTAATACAAAGAGGGTTAAATCAAATGAGTTAAACCCTACTTACTTCTGGCATTGTCGTTTAGGACATGCAAACGAAAAACGCATTTCAAGACTCCACAAAACTGGAGTGCTTGGGTCATTTGACTTACAATCTTATGATACATGCGAGCCATGTTTGCATGGAAAAATGACAAAGAGTCCTTTTAACAAGAAAGGTGAGAGAACTAATGGCTTATTGGAGCTAATACATACCGATGTATGTGGACCATTAAGTACACAAGCCAGAGGTGGGTTTAGCTACTTCGTGACATTCACAGATGACTTCAGTAGATATGGCTATGTCTATCTAATGAAGCATAAATCTGAAACTTTTGAGAAATTCAAAGTGTTTAGAAACGAAGTAGAAAACCAACTTGGCAAAAGTATAAAAGCCATTCGGTCAGATCGAGGTGGCGAATATTTAAGCCAAGAGTTTGACTATCATCTAAAGGAGTGTGGTATTATATCACAGCTCACTCCTCCTGGAACACCACAATGGAATGGTGTGTCCGAAAGGAGAAATCGAACTCTATTGGACATGGTTCGATCTATGATGAGTCAAGCAAATCTTCCTGTCTCTTTTTGGGGCTATGCATTAGAAACTGCTGCGTTTCTACTAAACCGTATTCCAACTAAAGCAGTTGAAAAGACACCATACAAGGTATGGACTGGGAAAGAACCCAATATGTCATTTCTCAGGATTTGGGGCTGTGAAGCACATGTTAAGAAATTAACATCTGACAAACTAGAGTACAAATCCACTGTCTGCTTATTTGTGGGTTATCCCAAAGAAACAAAGGGATACTACTTTTACTCACAAACCGAGAACAAAGTATTTGTTGCTCGCAAGGCTGTTTTCTTAGAAAAGGAGTTCCTTCTCAAGAAAGACAGTGGGAGTAAAGTAGAACTTGGAGAAATTCAATCGCCACAAACTCCTATACAGGATGAGTTGGAAATGGGATCAAGTTCACAACCAATTGTGGAACAAGAACCCATTGCACAAGTACCTAGAAGGTCCGGTAGGGTACGTCAGGAGATTGAGAGATATGGTTTTCTAATCACCGACAGTGACACTATTGAGTTAGTAGATCGTGAGGATCCTACTACCTACCGAGAAGCTATTGAAAGCCCAGACTCGAAAAATTGGCTTGAAGCCATGAAATCCGAGATGCAATCAATGTACGATAACCAGGTTTGGGCCTTGGTTGATCCACCAGAAGGTGCTAAGGTAATTGAATGCAAGTGGCTATTTAAACTCAAAGCTGATAAGACCTACAAAGGTAGACTAGTAGCGAAAGGTTTTCGACAAACACATGGTGTAGACTATGATGAAACCTTTTCGCCTGTAGTCATGCTCAAATCCATTAGGATCTTGCTTGCCATAGCTGCATATCATGATTATGAGATATGGCAAATGGATGTCAAAACTGCTTTCCTCAATGGAAATTTACTAGAGGAGGTGTTTATGACACAGCCTGAAGGTTTTGTCAATCCCAAGCATCCTAAGAAGGTTTGCAAGCTTCAGAAATCCATTTATGGATTAAAGCAAGCATCCCGAAGTTGGAATCTTCGTTTTGATGAGGCAGTCAAAGAATTTGACTTCGTCAAGAACGAAGATGAGCCTTGTGTATACAAGAAGGTTAGTGGGAGCATAGTAGTATTTCTGGTCCTATATGTGGACGACATCCTTCTTATTGGGAATGACATTCCAACATTGCAAAAGGTTAAGCAATGGTTGGGGAAATGTTTCTCAATGAAAGACTTAGGTGAAGCTGAGACAATACTTGGCATTCGGATCTACAGAGATAGATCGAATCGGCTATTGGGACTAAGTCAAGAAAAGTACATAGACAAGGTACTAAAGCGTTTTAGTATGGGAGACTCAAAGAAAGGGTACATACCTTTGGCTTTGGGAGTTCCTTTAACTAAAGAACAGTGCCCTAAAACCAAAGAGGAAAGGGACGACATGAGTAGAATCCCATATGCATCTGCTATTGGATCTATCATGTACGCAATGTTATGTACTAGGTTGGATGTTGCTCATGCACTGAGTATAACCAGTAGGTTTCAGCAAGACCCTGGTGAAAAGCACTGGTCTGCTGTAAAAGGGATTCTTAAGTACCTACGAAGGACTAAGGATCACTTCTTGGTGTATGGTGGTCAGGAAGAGCTCGTCATACAAGGCTATGCCGATGCTGCTTTTCAAACCAGCACTCAGGACTCAAGATCGCAATCTGGATTCGTTTTTGTTTTAAACGGTGCTGCTGTCAGCTGGAGAAGCTCAAAGCAAGAGACCGTTGCCGACTCAACTACAGAATCTGAGTATATTGCAGCAAGTGAGGCTGCAAAAGAGGCTGTTTGGATTAGAAATTTCATTTCTGGATTAGGAGTGGTCCCAAGCATCCTAGATCCATTAGAA
This sequence comes from Excoecaria cochinchinensis, assembly GCA_947683425.1. Taxonomy (NCBI): domain Eukaryota; kingdom Viridiplantae; phylum Streptophyta; class Magnoliopsida; order Malpighiales; family Euphorbiaceae; genus Excoecaria; species Excoecaria cochinchinensis. The sequence continues at coordinate 2,453,233 of CANTUQ010000083.1, forward strand.
ATTTATTGTGACAACAACGGGGCCATTGCACAGGCCAAGGAGCCCCGGTCACATCAGAAATCCAAACACATACTCAGGAGGTACCACCTGATCAGAGAAATCATTGATCGTGGGGACGTCAAGGTCAGCAAGATAGCAAGTGAAGACAATGTAGCAGATCCTTTGACGAAACAGTTGCGTCCAAATCTGCACGAAGCTCATTTGAGAGCATTCGGTCTTAGGGCTATGCCCAATTGGGACTAGTGCTAGTGGGAGATTGTTAGTGTAAGCCCTAGCCCCAATACATTGTAATAAAACACTTTAGTTAATAAATGAGGCATTTGTTTTATCCATTGTATTCCTGTGCATGTCAATTGATAGAACTATCCAAGAATGTCGTTTCAGTTTAAGTTATCATGTGTGAGGCACATGGTTGTAAGACCTTGAAACAAATGAGACTTCATTCTAAATATCCCTAGTCAGTCATTGTTATGGAAATAACAAATGAATTAAGACTAGTATGCTCTCTCTGATTAGTTGAGTTCTGTCTTACGGATCATAAGGACAATAGTGTCAATCAGAGATCATAGATACATGTTTGTAACATGGTATTTGGATACGATCCACACATGAGAACACTACATGGTATAAGTCATAAGTGTTCCTCATATGCAAGTTTTGTATCGGAGTTCTTAGACCTAAAATCTCTATGAAACTCTTTATGAATTACTGTGTACTTTGACATACACCTAACGTGCTCGTAACTGAGTGACAAGTATGGGTATGCTTGGGTATGCATTGATTCATGTTAGAGAGCATGAGAGAAGTGAAGGGATTACCCCTCTTTAATAAGAGAGAAAATATCATCGGCCACTTGATCAGTGAACTGAGAAGTGTATGGCCATACCGAGATGAAATAATGAGTAACCATTATTTATCTGAGAGTTCAGTGTCACTGGAATATCAAGAAAGGAATTAACTTACATATAAGGATGACTAGTTCCATGCCTTATATTAATTCTGATATTTATGGGTAAGGGACTATATAAAATTGCATTAGGTCACTAAATGCCAATTGCATTTTCATTTAATTTGGAATGCTATAATATCTTGCTAGAGAATATATATAGCCTTTGAATTAATTCTCAATTCATTGCCAATATTAAATGGACCTATAGGATCGCACACAAAGCATTGGGCTTAAAATATTTAAATAATGTATTGGGCATTAATTTGGGCTTTTAATTAAGTCAAATTAATGTATATGTAATGGGTATTTAATTGCTAATGGACCTTGGTCCATGAGAGAGAATTTCGGCCCATAAGGTTTAATATCAATTAGTTAATTATGTTAATTAAGTTAATTGATTATTAAATCCGAATTTGAACTCTAAATTCAAAAGGGTTTAAATTAATATTGGTTACTTATCTCTAGGAAGTGTTTAAGGTTGAATATACTATCTTAAGGTAGTAGAATTCAATTAAATGACTTGCCATAGGATGAGTATACGGATGGGAAAGAAAGAGACCTAATTTTGGTGGCTAGGTTTTTGCGTGAAACTCTCTCTCTCTCTCTCATTTTTTTTCTTGGCCGAAATTCACAAGGAGAAGGATTCTTCTTTGCTTGCTTGTGATTTTGAGTATTCTTTACACATAGTAGAAGGACAAGATCAAGTCTTGTGGCTTCAAACTAATTCCATTACACAATACATATTTAGTAAGCTAGCACTTTCGGTTTTGAGCCGTCTTTGCGAGTGTGTGTGTGAGAATAGAGAGGAGTGGCGAAAAAGGCTGTTCCTTGGCATTGGTGGTGAACATCTAAGGTGGACAAGATCATCCAAATTGCTGGTCATCATCAAATCTAATTTGAAAGGCATCTTAAGTTGTAAGTTATTAAAACCCTAAAATTGCATGTTTCCGATTCTTGTCATGGAATTGTTTGGCATATATGATCAAATTTTTTTTGTTTTCCGCGTGATCATCATACACATACCATGACATATTCCAACAGAGGAAAGCCCCGGACAATGGAGTAGTTGGAAGCAAGAAAACTCAGGGTATTCCTAGTGGGCAAGGAGCTAAAGGATCGGTTCTAGCACAATCAGAGGTCGAAAGTGTAACACCGCCCTCTAGTCGAGGAAGTTTGATACCCGAGTGTGAGCACTATAGGAAGCATTATTGGGTCCGTACCGAAAGATTACCGGAGCTTGTTTCAAGTGTGGCAGCATGGAGCACATGCTTGCCAATTATTCGGAATGAAAAGAGAGTAAGGAGCAGCCCGGGAGTAGAGTGAGTGGAGAAAGATCAGGAGCAGCGAGAAGTGGTAGAGGTAGGAGTATAGCTCCACAGGCACCATCAGAGACTGTGGAACAGCCAGCGGTTGCTGGTGGTTTTGCTAGGGTATACGCGATGATTAGAGAACATGCAAATGAGCCTGCAGGTCCTTCCGGTAAGTTGTGATACGTTAAGTTTTGGTTTAAGTTTTGATTTGGTAGTTGGGTTACATGGTTCTAGCATGAAAATTTCGAGGATAAAATTTCTTAAGGGAGAGAGATTTGTAACAACCCAAAAAGAGGCCTAGAAGGATTTGCATGATTAATTGGATAATTAAGGATATAATGGTAATTGGACATGTATTAGATTAAATTAATTATGGACTAAATTTATAGAGAATTAAAGTATTTGATGGAAGAATTTATTTTAAGTAAGTAAAGGGGGTTTTGCCAAGGACTTACAAGAAATAAGTCAAGGATTTGAATAACTGGACCAATGGGGTGAAGACACCTAAGCTAGAGTAGGTGGGAGCATTAAGTGAAAGAGAGAAAGGAAAGAGGAGAGAGGGAAAACCAAACTCAGATTTTCCCACGTTTCCCTCTCCCTTTTCTGCCTTTTTCCCATTTTTTTCCTTCTTCTTCTTCTTCCGTGCTCCCTACCTTTCTCCTTCTTTGGTTGTTCTTCAAGGGTTCTTAGTTGGAGTTGTTGGAGATTAAGAGTTCGGGTTTGGCTTTGGTAGAGGTAAGTGTTTGGGTTTTGGATTTCAAGTTGGGTTTCTTCCTCTTCTTCCCATTTTCTGGTTTTGGGTGTTGTGGTTTATGAGTTTGTTGGGTTGTTTTGCAAGCTGCTGACAAGAGAAAGTAGAAAGGAAAAAAGAAAGCCTGAGCTTAAGGAGAGTGGATTTTGAAGCTTCCGTGAGGTTTGGGAGTTCTCTGTTTTGTGTGTCTTATTTTTCCCTTTAATTTATGGAAAATTGAGTTGTTTGAGATGGGTAAATGCTTGCTTTGAGTTGAATCTTGATAAATATATATACGAAATGTAAATTTATTGGCATATTTATCATATGAAGTGAATTTGTATGAGTTAGTGCAAAATTCTGGGTTTGATGTTTGAGTGCAATTAAAGTTAGTTGATTAGTTTGCTTATGTGTTAATTAATTGCTTTTTATAATTATTTGATATCAATGACATGATTATAAGCATGTTTTAAGTGTAAGTGGTGAATGGTGTGAATTGTATGCTTGATTGCTAGGTTTTGGTTGAGTTTGGTTTGAGAGTAGCAGAGCTAGAGTGAATTCTGGGCATGATTTCACGGCTTTGTCGCGAGCATGATTGCCGAGCTTCAGCTGATGTGCAGCGCGACAGAGAGTTCGGTAGCCGAGCTTCTGCTAGGTCGGGCTCCTTCGTGTTCGCGCCTTGCCTTCCTCTATCGCGAGCGCGACAGAGACCTGCCAACTGCCTCTCGCGGTGCTTGTCATGGGCGCAACTTAGGGCGAGTTTCGCCTCTGTCGCGGGCGCGACCCTTTCCTGTGCATTAAAATATTTTATTTTATTATTCTTTGCATGGTTTCTCACTCATGTTTATTTTATGATTATTATCATTATGAGCTAATGTTTGTGATATATACATGCTTGTAGTGATATTTAATTATGATTAGTGATGTAATTCTTTGGTCTTGTAAAGTTTGAGTGTTATGATAGAGTGTATTGTGTAAGCCTGAATGGTCATAGGAGTGGATAGATAAGTATGCTTATAAAGGGCTAGTGATTGCAGCTGCTACTGTTTGACCCCGTTTGGGTTTAGTGTTTGACCCCATTTGGGTCTAGCGTTTGATACCGTCGGGTATCCAAAATTTTTTAAAATGTTTTGAGACTTTGATTTTCAGTGTTTGAAATTGTTCGCAGTATCCAGTGTACCCACAGCCACCACCCATGTAATTCAGGCTAGTGTTTTGAGAGTGTACTGGAATTTACGTTCAAAGATGGGTATTTTTATATGAGTACTACTTGCCATAGTGATTTACCTTTGTACATTTTCTCTGATAATCTTTTTGATTTAGTGGATACGCCCTTATGCTTTATCTCTATTAATTGTTTTATTTTAATGAATATGTTTATAACATTACTTGCTTTATTATTGGAGTGACTAAAGTATGTTGTTGCATGTGACCTACGCATGCTCTCTTTATGTCTATTCGAGAGTTAATGTTATTATGTGTATATATATGTTTTTGTTCCTCCCCACTAAGCGTTATCGCTTAGCACGGATATTTTTTCCGTGTAGGTGGCAGGTTCGTTCGGTGTGGAGCATCTGCAGGTCGGCCACTAGGAGTTAGAGTTGATTTCTTTTTGTACTTTGCTCCTGTATTTTGTATATGCTTTTGTATAGAATAATTTTGTATAAGTTATGTATATGTATTGGTTATAAGGTCTTTATGTAATTTTGTGGATAATGTATATTTTTTATTTATGTATTAAGCTTTTCATTTTTGACCTATTTTTCCTGCTTCCGCTTCACTGCGTAAGTATGTATGTTTTGTCCTTGTGCGCGTGGCACTCCGATATCTTCCCAAGGGGTATTAGGGTGTTACATTGCCACGTGTCAAGCCATATCAGCATTGTGACATGTCACTACTGACACGTGGCCCAATAGTGTATTACCACGTGGTCGACAGATGGACTAACCACATTCCAACACATGTCACATTGTGGTTGTGACACGTGGCGGGACAAATGGGAGAGGCACGTGTTGGCGCGTCAGTCCTCCCTCCGGCGGCGCATGTGGCATGATCGGACCACCAAGTCAGCTCCGATTTTTTACATGTCAATTTTTCAAAATTTTTCTTATTTTTTTGTCATTTTCCAAAATTTTTTAATGACCAAAAATAAATTCTTATTTTTAAATTATTAAAAATATTATAAATTTTTGGAAAATGTGTTCTCTGCCCTTGAATTATTTTCAAAAATATTTTGAAAGATCTTTTAGGTTTTGTCCTTACTTATTGATTGAAATATGTTTCAATCATGTTAATTTATATATAAGTATATAAGATTTTCTGCAATATGTTACAGAAATGTTGAATAAGGACACTTGCTCTTTCTTAAACTACGCATAGGTTGCTTTAAGAAATGTAAGAGTGCAATCAATAAGTAACACATGAATACGAAGGAAGATTCGAGCTGATGATATTGATGCAATAGTGCATCATAGATTACATGTGTAAGAACAAATGTAAGAGTGCATTTGGATTGGTGGTCTGACTATGGAAAAGGAATGATAGAGTCTTGGTTAAAGTGTTGACTAACTCCTTTAAATATCATCAAGAAATGAGAAAGTTATTGGAAACTACCTGAAACATTGGAGATATAATTTATAGAATATCTATCATCCACTTTTTGGCTAGAGTTGCCAAAAGAGGAGTGTTGAGGAGCAACACTATATTTGTGATGAAATTGAGAAGTGCACGTAGTGTACATTGTCTATGGCTTTATCAATGAATTTATGAGTTACCTGATGAATTGATGAAGACGGTTAAAGAATCAGTCCCAGTGTCAAGAAAAATTTCGTGAAAATCTAAACTTGTAGATTAGTTGAAATGAGTGTCAATTTTAGTTGGCGTTTAATTTTATTAAATAAGATTTATGTTTCCTATTGTTATTTGACACGAGTATCTTATTTTGGATTATTGGATTTTATGTTTTGGTTGGATAAATGCGTTTATTTTGATGGCATTAACTTTATAATAAATGTATTTATTTTATTTATTAATTGCCTTGTAATATTTTATGAGTAAAATAATTGTATGTTTATTAAGTAGAGACTTAATAAATTAAAACCAATAATATTCTCCTCTTAAGTTTGAGAACTTAATAATCCAATAATTCAGATTTACTATGCATGAAATTTTAACTTGTAAGGATGGACATTAGGACTTGGAGGGTAATCAGATACTATTCGTAGCCTTTTCGAATTGAAACCTAACAGAAAACTTTACTAGGTTATTATTTCAGATGCATAGTAATTAGTATGTATTGCTTTATATCCTTTAATATTGTTCCAGTTGAGATCAGAGGATCCTAATGGATATTGCTTTCAAGTCAATCATTGCCAAACTTAATAAAGATATTAAGATAAATTATGACAATTGAGAAATCTGGAGTATGAGAATCTAGTATGTGCTTGAAGAGCAGAAGACTCTTGAATCCTTAAGTTCGGTTATGGCTGAATCTGAGAATGGCACTACATCCCAGTATAGGCAGGACCGAAATGCCTATGTGGCATAAAAAAGAAGAATTCCACTACTCGCATCATCCTGCTAAGTGCAATAGATGATGATATCATTAAGCAATTCCACAAGTATCAAAATGCAAAGAATCTGTGGCTTGCTTTGCGAGAAAAGTTCAGAGATATGTCTCTAACTAAGTTTTTGATCATTAGTGATCAAATTTGATACTTATTAGAAGAAGTCTGATCATTCAATTCGAAAACGTCTATGAGAGATGAAAAATATTAGTAAGTTTAGTGAGGTTGGCCATAAGTTAACTGATAAGCAGCAGGTCTAAGCTGTTATCCATTCCTTACCCAAGAGTTGGGAGCATATAAAGATGCAACTAAATCAAGTGGACAAGCATTGAGACATTTGAGGATGTCACTTGTCATTTGGAGCTTAGAGAGGACTAAATGACAATGATTAAAGTCAATGTCGAAGTACATATGGCACAGTCCCATTCTGATAGAATGAGTTCTAATCAGAACAATAAATGAAGCTTCAAAAGTAGGATAAGGAAAAGGCTCAATAGCCCTAAAAAGCAAAAGGTAAAAAAAAATCATGAAAGGTTAAAAGGCAAAAATGAGGTAAACTTTTCAAGAGTGAAATGTTTCAATTGCCTACAGAAATGACATTATGCAAGAGACTGCATTGTGACCAAACATATACACTATTCTTACTCAAGAGTGAGTGAATTATGTGTATCCAATTCTGAATTTCGTCCTTTGTGGGTGATAAATTTAGGACCAATAAATCATGTAATAAGGGATCAAGATACCTTTGTTAAAAGTTCTATTTCTGTTCTTGCTTTATTGAAATTTATTTTCAATTTATATTTTGAGGATAACAGTACAGGCTTATGCTTAAATGATGATTATTATGGTTCTGGTTAAGTGCTGAATGATTTTATTGTTATGGATGTACACCATGACTATTTGAAGAAAACTAATTTTTTCTTTAAATTCCTTCCTCTTCACATAGTTATGAGAACAATGTGAAAATATGGCATGTTAGAATTAAACCAAATTAAGTAAAACCGAAGGAGTCGGCTAGCCAATGTAAGTTTAGAAGACAATTCAAATAAGGTTGAATTACTTACGTGCAAGCATTGTCTAAAAAGGAAAAAATAGTTAGAAAATCATTCGATAAAGGAACTAGAGCCACGTATTTCCATTGCAGTTAGTTTATTCTAGCGTATGTGGTCAAATGAATGTGAGAGTAAGGCATGGGACGTACTATTTCATCACGTTTATAGATGACTATACTAGGTATGGTCATGTCTATTTGATTTCTCACTAGTCATAAGCATTATGTTGCTTCAAGACTTCTATGAACTTGGAAAAGAGAATCAATTAGACATAAGGATTAGAGCTTTGAGAACTGAATGAGGTCAGGAATATCTTTTAGATAAATTTAAAGCTTTATGTGATGAAACAGGGATTGAACATCAGTTGTCCATTCCCAAAAAATCCACAACAAAATAATGTTGCAGAAAGGAGAAACAAGACTCTCCTAGATATGGTTAGATCTATGATGGCAGAGGCAGATTTGTCAATCTCCTATCGGGGAGATAATTTATTGAATGCCACATATGTTTTAAACCAAGTGCCCTCCATATCTGTCACTTCCATAACTTATGAGTTGTGGACTGGTCGACAAGTTGATCTAAACTATTTACGATCTTAGGGTTGTACTACTTACATCTATGATATCTTAATTTGGTAAATTGGGACCAAAAGATAAAAATAATATCTATGTGAGATATTCTGAAGTATCAAAAGGATACATTTTCATGGGTGAGCAAGAAAATGGAAGTATGATAGAATTCGGATCACGAGATGTCATATTCTTAGAGAATGAATTTTAAAATTTGGGCAAAGTGAATCAAGTTTTCACTTTATATGAAACTCAGGAAGAGGAACTATCAGATCACTCCATCTGAGTGGGAGAGAGTTAGAGGACGAGGGTCAAGACCTTTTTCTTCCAAATCATCCGGATGTTCGAGACCCTGATTTTAGTGGGAGTATTCCTGACTCTAGTGGGAGTATGGAACAAGGCCCCAGTGGGAGCATTCTGAATTATGATAAATATATGAGACATATTTATCAAGATTCAGAACTGCGCAAATCTAAAAGGAAAAGTGTTCCTCGTCTACAATTTGAGATCGAAGGCCTAAACGAAGCCCTTTTGGTTACCCCACAAGATGAAGAAGAGCCTAAAAATATTAAAGAGACTCTTTCATGCACATCTAAAGAAAGTGGATTAAAGCAATGGAATAACAAATGGCATCTATGAGATTAAATTGTGTTTGGGAACTGATTGATCCACCAGAAGGATGCAAACCTATTGGGAATAAGTGAATTCTCAAGGTGAAACGAAAAGCTGATGGAAATATCGAAAGATACAAGGCTCAACTAGTCGCTAAGGGGTTTACACAAAAGGAAGGGATTGACTATGAGGAGACTTTCTCACCTATAGTAAGATTTACGTTAATTCTGGCCATAGTGGCAAGTTTGGACCTAGAGCTACATCAAATGGATGTGAAGACTGCTTTTCTCAATGGAGAATTGGATGAGAAAATCTACATGGATCAGCCTGTAGGTTTTATTGAAATAGGCAGCGAACATAAGGTTTGCAGATTGAAGATATCAATCTATGGCCTCAAGCAGTCCTCAAGACAATGGTATTTAAGATTTTATGAGATAATCATGTCAAATGGGTTCAATATGATTGATCAAAACCATTGTGTTTATAACAAAAGCTCTGAAAGTAATTTTGTCATTTTAACATTGTATGTAGACGACATACTAATAGCTGGAAATGACAAAAGGTACGTAAATGAAATCAAATAATGGTTATCGTCCAATTTTGAGATGAAAGGATATAGGTCAAGCACATTAGATTCTTGAAGTTAAGATTTCAAGAGATCATTCGAGAAGGTTGTTGTCCTTTTCTTAAGAGAAATATATTAATAAAGTCATTGAATGATTTAATATGCAAAGCTGCAAATCCATAGATAACCCCATTGCCAAGAATCAATTTCTTAGCAAAGATATGTGTTCTAAGATGACAGAACAAATGGAATGTATGAGGAATGTTCCATATGCCAGTGCCGTGGGTAGTCTTATGTATGCTATATTGTATACAAGACCTGATATATGCTATGCTGTGGAAATGGTAAGCAGATATCAAGCTAACCCGAGCGAAGTACATTGGAAAGCAGTTGAAAGGATACTTAAATACCTCAAAGGAACAGCTGATTATTCTCTCTGTTTTGAGGCAAGGATCCGCAATTGAGAGAATACAGAGATGTTGATTGGGCAAGAGATGTGAATGAGAGGAAATCCACTTCAAGTTTCATATTCTTGCTTGGAAAAAGTGACATCTCATAGAATAACAAAAAACAAATCTCATAGAATAACAAGAAACTAACCTATGCATCCCTATCAACAATGGAAGCTGAATTTGTCGCTTCCTCAGCTGTAGTATAAGAGATGGTTTGGCTAAAATGGTTTGTGACTATTTAAGAGTAACTATCTCAGAGGAACCAATGACAGTCAATAGTGACAGTCAGTTGTCGATAGCTTATAGTAGGACTAAGCATATCGACATTAAGTATCAATACACGAGATATAATGTTACACGAGTAAAAGTGAACTTACAGTACGTTTTTCCGCATGCAGATCTATTGAGTAAACCATGTAAGGAAAGATGTGTTTTGAGAAACACATCAGATTTTAGGGTTTGCGTAGAATTTAATTGGTGCTATTTTATTTTATATAATCCCTTAACGTTATTATTTGTGAATAATAATCAAGTTCATTATTGGCAATACATGAGTGTGAATGTCTATATATAAACATTTACTGTTATTTATTTGAGATTGAGCATGTCGGACAGAAAAATAGCCCACTTACAAGGGTGTTTACCTAAGTTTTGTCGATAAGTTGGCAAAAACTAAGATGAGGTGATTTTTGAACATATGAGAATGCTCGAGAGTCTGTTCAAAATAAAAGTGCAGTTTTGCAGAAATTACAAGATGAATCTTGTTAAGGTGCGAGATGAAGACATACATAAAGTTGTATGCTTTGGATTGAGATCCAAATAAGGATTGTATGGAATTCGATAGTAAGTTAAACGTAACTACTATGTTCTGTCTAAGAAGCCAGAAGTAGTTCTTAAGTAAGTGGACTAAACTTAGATGTTTCAGTGCATTGCAACCTTTTGCTTCTGTATGGTGTTATATATATATATTTTTAAATGTATGACATGCGCTCCTTTAAAGGAGGAAAGAACACCATAACACATGTTTTATACTGTGTGTGCTTATGTGACCAAGGGATGGGAAGTTAATATTATTGATCTCAACTTTCCTATTGTTCGACCTACCATATTTCGACCCTTAGAACCCTTAACTTATCCCTAAAGTATGGTTTAGTGTGGCTAGTTTAGTTAGTCTCCAAGAGGACAAGGGATAATTTGGGCCTGGTGGACCTAGCTAGAAAAGCGAGCTAAATGTTGATGGATGACATATAGTAAGAGGGGAAGATAACCTTTAGATCACGTTCAATTGTTTCGTGGTTCACCAGCTAACCTATTATGGTCTCTATAAGTATAGATATAATAGTGAACATGAAAATTATTTTATGAGATCATGAGTTAAAACAGTGAATGTAAGAAGGTAATCTAGGGTTAGGCATTAGTGAATAAGAGGATCCCGTATTTTTGAGACGCTATATATCCATAACATGTGTATAGCACTAGTACTCTCGATATATGCTGGTCACACGATCTATCTGTCTATATAACTGGAGAACTCGACTGGAAATCGTTTCGTCATATGCGAGTAGAAGATGATGGAGTCTAGATACGCTCATGACTCCCAATATGGGCCTGAATCCATATCAGTATGAGAATTATACAAATATAGAAAGAGCTCCATATCAGGTCCTTTAATTAAGATTTTTTTCCCTTAATTAAGAGAAATTTGAAAATGGTGTAACTTTCCTATTAATGGTATAACTGTCCTCATAAATATTGTAACTGCCCTATTGATTACCTTCATAAGTTACCTTCCTTATTAAGAGCAGGAGGTAGGGGTGTGCAAAACCCGACCTGATGGACCCGAAGAACCTAACCTGAACAAGCTATTCGGGTAGGGTTAGTCGGGGATACGGGTCGGTTCTTCAAAAATGAGGTATTTCAGGTCGGGTCGGGTTAAAATCATCAAAACCCGAACCCGACCGAAATATTAGATATACCTTCTCTTTTTTTTCACACATTCCCACTCCCACGCAATTCTCTCTCTCTCTCTCTCTCTCTCTTCTTCTTCTTCTCTTCTTCGATCTGCCCTTTCCCCTTCCCCTCTCTCTTCTTCTTCTTCTTCTTCTTCAATTTGCTTTTCCTTTCTCTCTTTTTCTTCTTCTTCTTCTTTGATCTGCTTCTCCTCTCTCTCTTTTTCTTCTTATTCGATTTGCCCCTCCTCTCCTCTCTCTCTTCTCCTTCTTTTTCGATCTGCCCCTTCTCTCTTTCTCTCTTCTTCTTCTTCTTCGATCTGCCTCTCCTCTCTCTCTCTCTCTCTCTTTTCTTCTTCTTCTTCTTCGATCTTACTTCTCCTCTCTTTTCTTCCTCTTCTTCGAGATCTGCCGTTTTGCTTTGTTTTTTATTTTTTTGGCTGAATATATGGATTTGGTCAGAATTGGTTTTTTTACTGAGATATGTGTTTTTTTTGCATGAGATTTGGTTTATTTTTATTTTTTTTTGTTGGATTTGCCTGAGAAAGAATGGTTGTTGGATTTTCTGGGTTTCCCTGAAGAACAGATTGGGATTTTCTGGGTTTCCCTAAAGAACATATTGCTTTTCATTCTCTGGATTTCATATTTCGGGTGGTTCGGTTCGGGGTCCGAAAAATTTTGGGTAGATCGGTTCGGGACCCTTCTATGAGTTTCGGTTCGAGTGATGGTTTAGGTGAAACTTAAGGTTTCGGGTTAATTGGGTTCGGTTCGGGTTTACCCGAATCTAGAAGGGATCATTGTAAACGTTTTCGCCAAAATATCCACGCTACAAGAGGTAAGTGGCATATAATCCGATTATGTTACCTCCATATCTGCATATGCCATATTATTCTCCCTTCATATATATATATATATATATATATATTCCATTGAATTATTATTTTATAAATTTTAATATAAAATTTATCCAATACCTTTTAGATTTGTCCTTATTATATTATTAACAAGATATTTAATAACTTTATTAATATTTATCTTTTCTATACTGCTCTTTACTATTTTTAATTTTCTAGCCTTTTGAAATAATATCTGATAATGGTGACAATGAAAAAGTCAACATTTTAATTTGCAATGAGAGCATTTTTAGTATTTTTAATATAATTTTTATAAATTTAAATAAAATTAATTATTATTTTACTAATATTAATGAAATGTGTAAAAAATAATAAATTAGTGGGAGAGAAGGAATATAAGTTTGATGTTGCATTCATTTTTCTTAACAAGGTTTCTGATAATAAAATTTGATTTTGGCCTTCTGGCTTCTGTATTGGGACTTTTTTTGGATGAATAATGTGTTTTAAAAAAATAATTAGTATTTTGAGATTTGTCAAAAAATATTTTGAAATATGGGGTGTTTTATCCATTTCCGCAGCAGTGTGCTGCGAAAATGAAATCCATATATATATATATATATTTTAATTTTGTGGGTAGCTTTTCCCGCCATGTAACTTTTTTTTTAAAATTTTTTTTGTTGTTTTGAATGGAAAAAACAAATCTTTAGTTTTATTTAAGGCTGTGCAAATATTCGGTTTGATACAAAATCGAACCGAATATACAGAAAATCAAAATTTTAAAATTTACATAATCAAATCGCAGATTGAAAATATTTAGGACCGAAACTGAATGAACCGAATTAATTTTATTCAGTTCGATTCGATTCAATCGATTTTTCTGAATGGACTGGACTGAGAAATTTTGGGTCGGATCGGGTTAAATCACCATTAACCTGACCCGCCCCAATAACCTGCTTATATAATAAGAAAATTCAGAGTTTCATTTCATTTCCTCTCTCTTTAAACCTATTTCTCTCTCTTTTTCTTTGTCTCTCTCTCACTGTCTCTCTGTCCTTCAAATCGCTAAATCTAAAACCCAAAATCGATCTCCTTTTCCCTACCGCCGTCGACCTCCACTTGTATTATTTAATTTTAATTATGTATATAATAGATGTATTATTTAATTTTGATTTATTTTGATTACACAAAATATTACTAATTTCATATTTTAATAAATTATTATTAACTTACAATTTTTTTATTCTATTTATCAAATTGAGTTGAATGAAAATATTTTTCCATATTAATAAAAGGTTAACCTATTTATCAAATTGGGTAAAAAAAATATATTTTTTGGTCTGCTATTTTGTCTCAGAAAAATCGATTGGACTGAACCGAACTGATTAAAATTAATTCGGTCCATTCGATTTCGGTCCTAAATATTTTCGATCTGCGATTTAATTCTGTAAATTTTAAAAATTCGATTTTCGATATATTCGGTTCGGTTTTGGATCAAACCGAATATTTGCACAACCTTAAATAAAAACTAAGGGTTTTTTTTTCCATTCAAAATATAAAAAATAAAAATAAAAAAAGTTGTCCGATGCAGCTTTTCCAAAATGGATTGGAAAAGCTGCCCACAAAATAAAAAAAAAAAAAATGGGTTCCATTTCCAGCTGCAGAAAATGGAGAAAAATCTCATATTCTAAAATATTTTTTGACAAACCAGAAAATGCTAATTACTTTTTTAAAATACATCATTTATAAAAAAAGTCCCTCTTTATTCATTTTCTTCTTCAACCATTTCCTATATTTTCTTTTTAACCGGCGCTTATAAAATCGATTTTCATTGTACTTATTCTATTTTATGCTGATGTGGCATCCAAATATTGACATGAATCCAACAACTATCCATGTCAGTTCTGCATAAGCTTCCACGTCAATAACAAAAGGCTAAGTGAAAAGAAAAAGAGACTTCAGAGGAAGCTCTTGAGGAAGAAAGTTACAAGCATAAGAAGCAATTCAAGAAAAAATAAATAAATAAAAAGATAGGAGTCAAGTTTGTCCCTGTCCTTAAAATTTATTTTTTAAAATATTTTTAAAATTTTATAAATTATACAAATTTAATTTTGCGAAAATAAATTTTTGAATTTAAATCAATGTTCATATAAATTTGTATAATTTTTAATATTTTAAAAATATATTTTTCTCTTAAAAAAAAAGACTTTCATAGGGAAAATTTTGAGTAAGTACGAGGGATTATACATTTATTATTTTATTACATTTTGAGTTCATAAATTATTTTTTTTCTCTATTGAATTCCTCAATGAAAAATATTAAAATAATTTTTTTTGAACTGAATACAATAAATGGTGTGTTTGAGGTGGATTTTGTTTTTAGTTTTTAGTTTTTAGTTTTTTTTAAATAAAATAAAAATACGTTTGTATAAATTTTGATTTTTTATTTTTGTTAAAAAATACATAATGTGTTTTAAAATTAAAAAAAAATAAAAATTCTTAATCTGCAAAAGGTAATTTTTAGGATTTTATGTACAATTTATTACTTTAATTTTTATATTTTTTTTACTTTCCTTCCTTAATTAATAAATTTTACATTTTTACATTTAAAATTACAATTTTATCCTTATATTCTTATTTTGATTACAAAATTATCGTTTTGCCTTTCTTATTTTTCATATCCTTTCATATTTATATTTTTGCCACTAATGTTTCATATTTTACTAGATTTACTATTTTACTCCTTTAAAATTTCGTCTTTTTGCCAAATTACTATTTTAGTCCCTAAATTTCAATATTTATAGCAAAATTACCATTTTATCCCTAAAATCTCTTCCTTTATTCAAAATTATATTTTTACCCCTAAAGTTCCATATTTTGGTCATTTTTTACAGTTTTCCCCCAAATTTTATATTTTATTACCATTTAGTGCCTAAGATTTAATTTTATGATAAAATGACCAATTTATCCTTATTTTGACCTTTTTGCTGCATAACTTTATTAGAATTCATGGAAGTGTAGATTCTTTATTTGTAGAATATGCAAATGAAAATATTATACTTAGAGATAATCAACAAAATAGTAAAATCAGTATTTTAGAGACACGCAAAACTATTGATATAAATACAAGTTAACTTTATCAAATGAACAGTAATCGAAATAGAATATTGCATATATTGTGGTTGAATTATAATAATTAATATTTATATTATTATTTTTTCTTAAAGAATCATTGATTTTTCTTTTTATTATAATTTTTTTTATGAATTTTGAATTTCATTAAATATTTATTATTCAATATTAATTATTAGATAATATATATACATAATATCTATTAATAGATATTAGAAACATTATAATTAAAAATTGTGATGAATTTTTTTAAATTTATAAAACAGTTTTTAAAAAATTAATAACAAAAATTAAAACAGTTTCTCAATTATAAAAAATTAAAAATAAAAAACATACATTTTACCCAGCACACCTTATTAAGTTCGATTACCAAATAATTGGAGGAACAGAAAAATTGGCAAAAAAAAACGATTTATAGCATGGAATACGACTAAACGCGGCGTATAAACAGGAAAAAGGATGACAAAGCGGAAGAGAAGAGCCTGGGCTGGTAGCCAGCTCAGATCAAACATCCTTTTCACTCCTGGCAATCATGAAGGACAGATGGCCTCCAGATCATTTTTTTTCTACTTTTTTTTAAACATTTGAATTCTTTATATATATATATTATTTAAACCAAACTATCTCTATCGGTACAGAAATAGGTACAATTAATTCACCAAAGAAACTTCACCACAAAAATATAATTGTTTATATATATATTGAATGTAATTATCTCTTTGACCGATTTGATGGTTTGTATTGTATAATCGATTTTTCTTGGCAACCAAGAGAACAGCATAACATTGATGTATAGTATCAAAATGATGGCTGCTAAGTGCTACTCCACAAATTTCTGCACAATTAATTATACATATAATTACACGAAAGGCAAATACCAGTGAAATTAACTAAATCTACTACTGTACTTGAAATTACAACTACTGATTTAATGTTATCCACAAACGGCAAGAAAAGTTTAAAACAGGTTCCTTTTCTTCTTGCTAAAGAAAACGTACAGCTCCCCGTTAACCTGTCCTACAAGATAACAACTAATATAGAATACAACTATTTGATGTTTTTTCTTTTTATTTATTTTTGACAAGGTGCAAGGTAGTTTGTGCGGCTTGATATTTAGGAAATGGCATGATTTACAGACACGAGTCATTATCTTAGCATTCAATTAATATTTAATTTAAAAGCGACAACTTGCACCAACAACACGGTTCCTCTTCAAACAATTATATTAGTGTATATATATACACCACTAACCATACATTTATTTCCATTCTTCCATTTCTCTTTGCTCTCTGCTTTCTATTTTGAGTTAAAGATGGGTGCTCTAGATGGTCTTTCCGATTACATCTCAGACTTATTTACCTATGCTAAAAAGAAGAGGAAGCGCAAGCCAATGCAGGTCTCCTTTGTTTTCTTTATGTTTGTTTGTTGTAATGATTCGAGTTTGGTTATTTACGATATTTTCGTATATATTTGTTCAGACAGTTGATATCAAAGTGAAAATGGACTGTGATGGCTGTGAAAGAAGAGTTAAACATGCTGTTTCTCACATGAAAGGTTCATTTCCTATATATCTCTTTCTTTCTCGTTTCTTGTATATATGCTCTTTAATTTCTTACGCCCACAATCATTTCTGAATCCTAATTAACCAAGCTTCAACCTTTTAATTAATCAAGCTTACATAATTATCGAAAAAATGAAATTATTCTTGCCAAATCATGGCCAATGCATTTAAAACAAACTAAAAAACATTCCTCGTATTGCGGAACTAGGAGGAGACCCAGCCAGCGTTGACTCAGTTCTCTCATTCATGACAAGTAGTACTATTACAAAATCTACCGTCATAATTTTTATGCAGATAATTAATTACTAGGACCTGTAAAAAATTCAATTTTACTGACAAGGACAAAGACATAATCTCTATCCTTCTTAAGATACATAGCCATCGAATTTAAAAGCCATCCTTTTTCCACAATAAATATAGCTCACCAAATCAAACTAGACATAGTAAATGAACCCAACTAGCTACCTAGATCTACCTCTACTCAATTCAAAACGTACTTCTAAGTTGTGTTTGTTTGTATGTTAAAAAACAGGGGTGAAGTCGGTGGAAGTGAACAGAAAGCAAAGCCGGGTAACAGTGAGTGGGTATGTGGAGCCAAACAAGGTATTAAAGAAAGTGAAAAGCACAGGGAAAAGAGCAGAGATTTGGCCATATGTGCCATACAATTTAGTAGCCTATCCATATGTAGCTCAAGCCTATGATAAGAAGGCACCCACTGGTTATGTTAGGAATGTTTACCAAGCCCTCCCTACTCCTGATGCTGCTGATGAGAAATTCACCACCTTGTTCAGTGATGAAAACCCTCATGCTTGTTCTATTATGTAGGATCTTTTCTTTTTTTTTTTTTTTCTTTATATCTATATATATATATGTACACACACACACATCTGTAGATGAGTTTTTGGAGGGATGTAGCACACATACCGAATTACTAGTTGTTTTTGGATGTAGGTTTTTTTGTAAGAAAGAAAAATTTATATATGTATTATTTGCCTTTCTTAATTAATTATAATACTTATATTGTACATTTTTGGGTTCACCATTCTTATATTTATTTTGGACTACAGTTTTCTTAATGAAACTATGAGTCAAAGATTCTTAATGAAACTATGAGTCAAAGATTCAATTTTCCTTTTTATACGCCTTATAATGTTAGATTTGCCGGTATTGAAATTCTTTGGGATTCCCATTCAAACTTTCATCAAAATTTTATAAATAAACGATTTAAAATATATATGGGACCTGAAAGAAATTTGCTTCATATTACATTTAAACACATATTTCCTTCATTTCATTATATGTGATGGTTTTTTTTATTAAAATTAAGAAAATATTAATGAATTTTAAATTTAAAATAAAATTGAGTGATTTAATGTATAAATTTAAATTTAATTAATTTTAAACAAATTAATTTTTATTAAAAAAAAATTAAATTGAAAAAAAAAATAAATTTCATTAGAAGTCTAAAAATGCCATATAAATAGAATTTAAATTTTATTTAAAAATATTACATATAATGAAACGGAAAAAATATATATATTTTTTGAAAATAACACATATATATACTTTAATAATATAATGTTTAAACTATGTACTTTTTGAGTTTGCAAATAACAAAAATAAATTTACAATATTTTTAAAAAAATTTAGCGTGTGATATTCAACACGCTGATATATTATTATATTCAATTTACACCAATCTCACTGTGCATATAGGTTACGTATTTTTATTATAATAATTTAAATTTTACATTAATAGGATTGAGTGTTATTTGCTTCAATTTCTTAAAATTTTGAATTTGTATTTATTATTTGTAAAAATGAGAAGTACATACATTACAATGTTAAAATTAAAAAATGAAAAAATAAATATCACCAAAATTCAGAGTGGACACTAAAGAAATGCCTATTGAACTATATAAGTTAAGCATCAAGGGAGAGGCAAACGAAGAAGAAAGGCTCTTCAAGCTTATCATTTCTTTCTGTGCCAACCGAAAGTACATTCTTATTATGATAATTAATTATATAATCAATCCAATTCTAAGATGACATAGAAATATCAAATTGTGTGAATGTGTTTGTCAAATCAAGAAATTGACTTCCATTTCAGCCAAGCACATCACTTTTAAGAATAAATTAGTATTTTTAATTAAATGAGGGTAATCAAATTTAATTTTATATGATAATGTCTGCTACTATTACTATCCATTTATTAATTATTGCTTAATATCACACAAGGGGGATTTTCTTGCTGGTCACAACCTTCTTTTTTTTACCCATAATTTTCATTTGAAGTGCAAAAATTAATCACACTTGAAATTTGTTTTCCTGATGCAAGGATATTAAATTACACCATTTATTATTGTGATGAGATAATTTTTTATGAAAATAATTTCGTCCAATATAGATTGGATTTTTAAATATATGGTTAATTCAAGATAACTGGATAGAAAAATGTGAATAAAAATTCATAAGACTTAATTGGTCCATCTATAATAGCAAGGTTCATACGTTATACTACGAGTAGTTTATCTTTTTTATTGTTTTATGATTGATACTGCAAGATAAGAATCCCCACAAGGTCGGTATTTGACACGTGTTTCATAACCAAGCCCGCTACTTGTATTGAAAAAGCCTCATGTTCAACTACATTATTTACTCCAATTATTGCCTAGCAACTCAAGAAACTGGCAATTCTGTGAATAGCTTTTAAAGATAAGTTTTATCCAAATAATTATGTTTTCAAACCCATAATGATAACATGGCATTTGGATTTTGCAGAAATTTCTGGCTCTCATTTGCATATTTGCCAAGTTACTAAAATTTGGCCATGGAAAACATGATAGAACTACTACTGGATACAAATTTCAAATGCAAATCATAATACCCTTATCTCTAATCCTCCAATTCTTAATTTACAACATCTCTTAGAGATAAATATCATATATTTTAAATTATTCTATGTTGAATATGTTATAAAAAACAAGAACCGGATTAAAGTAAAAAATCGCAACTAAAATAAAAATAGTAAGGAACAAAAGTTCTTAACGAGATTCGGCTAATATTACCTACGTTGTCGGAAACTAAAAATATTATTTCACTAAAACTAAAAAGTGAAATAATATAAGAGAAAAGAAATATGTTTAACTAATTGACAAATTAAGCAACAAAGGATGATTAAACCTAAAGTTAAGGGGTTATATTAATTTATAGCTATCAAAAACACTTTCTCTTTCTAAGTTTCCCGATGTGGATTCTTTTTTTTTTTTAATGCCCATCATATTTGACTAACAATCTCCCACTTGAAAATTTAATTGAGTATCAATCACATATTCACATTATTTTTTCTCTCTTGCCAATCCCGTTACTTGTGTATCTATCAGACCGCTGGAAGATCGACATCAAACAAACTTGTCAGTATTAACTGTTTTCGTCATAAAATCTGATATATTTTATTTGGTATGAATTTTCTGCATATCCACTATTCTTTCTTTCGCTTTCTCACGAACGAAGTGGTACTGCACCCTTATGTGTTTGGTCTTCGAATGAAATGTTGGATTCCTTGCAAGATGCAAGGCACTCTGACTGTCACAAAATAAAGAAATTTTCTCTTGCTTGTACCCGAGTTCCTCCAACAGCATTTTCAACTATACTGCTTCTTTACTGGCTTGTGTAGCTGCTACATATTATGTTTTTGTTGTTGATGTGGCCACAACTGATTGTAGTTTTGAAACCCAGCTTACAGTTCCACCAGTAAGTTTAAACACATAACCTGTAGTAGATTTGCTTTTATCAAGATCATCTGTATAATCTGAATCAACATATCCGCTGACAATAAAGTCTGATTCTCCATAACATAATGCAACATCTGAGGTTCCCTTAATGTATCTTAGGATCATCTTAACATAATTTCAATGCTCTCTACTAGGATTTGCCATGTATCGACTAACCATTCCCACTGCATATGCAATATCTGGTCTTATACATATCATAGCGAACATTAAACTCTCCACTGCTGATGCATACGGTACTCGAGACATCTTCATCCTCTCTTTTTCATTGCTAAGACTCATCTTTGAGGATAACTTGAAATTAACAGAAAGTGGGGTAGAAATTGGCTTACAATTTTGCATGTTGAAACGTCGCAAGATTTTCTTCAAATAATTCTTTTGAGAAAGCCAATCTTCCTATTATTTCTGTTTCGGTGAATTTGCATCCCTAGAATCTTGTTTGCTGGTCCCAAGTCCTTCATATCAAATTCTCTAACCAACTGAGCTTGTAACTCCTTGATTCGATTTTTATTGGGGCCTGCTACCAACATGTCGTTTACATACAATAGCAAGATAATGACATCATTTTTACCAAACCTCTTGAAATATGCACAAGGGTCTGCATTTAGCCTACTGTATTCAAGGCTCATAATAAAAGAATTAAATCTCTTGTACTAATACCTTGGCGCTTGTTTTAGACCGTACAGAGATTTGTTCAACCTGCAAACCAAGTTCTCCTTTCCTTTTTCTTCAAAACCTTATGGTTGGAGCATGTAAATTTTTTCTTCAAGATCTCCATGAAGAAATGCAGTTTTCACATCTAACTGCTCAAAATGCAAGTCAGAATTTGCACATATTGCCAGGACTATTCGGATTGTAGTGAGACGAACCACAGGTGAGAAGATTTCATTAAAGTCCACCCCTTCTTTCTGAGCATATCCTTTTACCACCAATCTAGCACAATATCTCTCAATTTGATTATCACCATTCCACTTGATTTTATAGACCCATTTATTGCCTATGGGTTTTCTCCCTTGCGGTAGTGACACCAGTTCCCATGTCTTATTTTTATGAAGACCTTCAATTTTCTCTTACAATGCTACAATCCATTGAGATGCATCTGAACTATTCTTTGTTTCTTGGAGAGTTGATGGCTCCTCATCCTCAGTTAGAAGACAATATGCAATATTACCCTCCATAATGTAATTTGAGTGCCAATTAGGCGGCCTTCTTGTGCGAGTTGATCGGCTATTATTTGAAACTTCAGCTTCGACTGGCTCTTGTTCCTCATGCTCTGGTACAGTTTCAGAAGAATTACTGGTTTCTGATTCTCTTTCTACACATACTGTTGTAGTCTTTGACTTTTCTTCACTTTCTGCTTGCTCTTAATTTTTATCTTCTACAAAGATAATTGCCCTGCTGACAACAACCTTGTGGGTAGTGGGATCCCACAGGCGATACCCTTTTACTCCTTTTGCATATCCCAAGAATATGCATTTTCTGGATTTTGGATCCAATTTTGTAGGTTCTTGGGCATTGTACATCACATAAGCAGGACTTTCAAATACATGGAGGTTTGAATAATCCACCGGTTTTTCAGCCCACATCTCCATTGGTGTCTCACACTCAATTGCAGTTGATGGAGCTCGATTCACCACATAACAGGCAGTGTTGACTGCTTCCGTCCAGAATTTTTTATCTAAACCTGCAATTCTCATCATTACTCTTGTTCTTTCCAATAGAGTTCTGTTCATCCACTTTGCCACTCCATTTTGTTAAGGAGCGTATGCTGTTGTGAACTGTCTTTTGATGCCTTTTTATTTACAGAATTCATCAAATTCTTTACTGGTGTATTCTCCTCCATTATTTGTCCTCAAACACTTGATCTTTTGGCCGGATTCAAGTTCCACTCGCGCCTTATAAGTTTTGAAGACTGGATACACATCTGCTTTCTTCTTGATAGGAAACACCCAACACCTCCTGGAGTAATCATCGATAAATGACACAAAGTAGTTTGCTTCTCCTAGGGATGACAATGGTGCTTGCTATACATCAGAATGAACTAATTCCAGAATGGTTTTGCTTCTGAAATTTGATGTGTTGAACTTCAACCGATATTGCTTGCTTACAATATAATCCTCACAAAAGGGTAGTGAGACCTGGAAGTAGATTTCTCTCTGCAAGAATCTTCATTCCTTATTCAGACATATTCCCAAGTTTCTTATGCTAGGTCATTGCATGTTTTTTACTTGGACTACTCGTGACGACAGATGCCACTTCTTTTTGCAAAGTCTCTCTTTCTATCATGTATAAATTTGCAGCTATTTTTTCTCCCTTCACAAGTACAAGCGCTCTTTTTGCTATCTTCATAATTTTCTTCTCACCACTGAACTTGCACCCCAAATCATCCAATTGTGCTAAAGACAACAAATTCTTCTTTAAGCCCTCCACATTATCTGTCCTCAAACACTTGATCGTTTGGCCAGATTCAAGTTTCACTCGCGCTTTGTAAGTTTTGAAGACTGAAAATACATCTGCTTTCTTCTTAATAGGAAACACCCAACACCCCCTGGAGTAATCATCGATAAATGACACAAAGTAGTTTGCTCCTCCTAGGGATGACACTGGTGCTTACCATACATCAGAATGAACTAATTCCAGAATGGCTTTGCTTCTGAAATTTGATGTGTTGAACTTCAACCGATATTGCTTGCTTACAATACAATCCTCAAAAAAAGGGTAGTGAGACCTGGGAGTAGATTTCTCTCTGCAAGAATCTTCATTCCTTGTTTAGACATATGCTCAAGTTTCTTATGCCAGGTCATTGCACATTTCTTACTTGGACTACTCGTGACGATAGATGCCTCTACTTTTTGCAAAGTCTCTCCTTTTATCATGTATAAATTTGAAGCTATTTTTTTCTCCCTTCATAAGTACAAGCGCTCCTTTTGCTATCTTCATAATTCCCTTCTCATCACTGAACTTGCACCCCAAATCATACAATTGTCCTAAAAATAACAGATTCTTCTTTAGGTCCTCCACATGCCGTACGTCTTGAATAGTACAAATTGTACCATCATACATTTTTAGCTTAATAGTTCCAATGCCAACGATCTTTAAGGCATGATCATTGCAACTGTACACAGATCCTCCAGAGATAGGTTCATAATAATGGAACCATTCTCTTCGAGAGGTTATGTGAAATGTAACTCCTGAATCAAGAAGCTATACTTCAGCAAATCTTTTTTTGCCTTCATTAGTCGTTGCTGCTTCACAACATAGAGTATCTCCGCTATTGGAACAGCTTGCCACATTTTTTTGAGAATCAGAACTTTTCTTTAAACTCCAACAATTCTTCTTCAAGTGACCCTTCTTGCCACAGTTGTAGCATTTAACATTCTTCTTACTTCTTGATTTTGATCTACCATAATTATGGCTCCCACTTGAGCCGCATTCTGTTGATCTCCCTCTCATAACTGTTAGGGCTTCCACATGCTGTGAACTTGCCAGCCTGTCTTCCTTATTCTTACGCCAATTTTTTCCCCTAGAACAGCGGCTGCAACATTATCGAAGACTAGAATATCCATAAGGATATTATTTGTTAAGTTAATGATGAGTTGATCATACGAATCTGATAAACTTTGAAGTAGAAGCTCAGCACATTCTACTGTCTCTATTTTAGAACCCAAAGAAGTGAGTTGAGAAAATAGAGTATTAAAAGTATTGATGTGCTCCATCACTGAAGTAGATTCCTCCATACGAAGAGTATAGAGTTTTCTTTTAAATTTTTTTTATTGTGAAGTGATTTGGGCTCGTACAACTTAGTGAGGTGATCCCAGATCTCCTTTGTTGTATTTTTCTCTTCTATGCTTGACAACACCCCATCTGTCAGTGCCAGATGAAGATTTGCCATAGCATTTCCATCCATCTCGTTCCACTTATTATCATCTGTGAAATCAGCTGGCCTAACTTAGTGAGGCGATCCCAGATCTTCTTTGCCGTATTTTTCTCTTCTATGCTTAACAACACCCCATCTGCTAGTGCCAGATGAAGATTTGCCATAGCATTTCCATCCATCTCGTTCCACTTATTATCATCTGTGAAATCAGCTGGCCTTTGACTTATAGCCGTTAGGCAATTATCTTTTTTCAAGATAGTCTTCATCTTTAATTTTCACAGTGAGAAATTACTCCCGTTGAATTTCTCGATCTCATATTTTGCCGCCATTGCTTCTATCACGAACTTCTCTACTAAAAAATGAGCTCCACTATTTTACGTGAATAGTAACCATACACGTGAATAGTAATCGTATAGATGAACAGTGACCGTATACGTAAACAGTATCGTATACATGAACAGTATTCAAGGAAAAGTCTTTTCTGATATAAAAAATCAGTCTATGCTGCAACCACAGAGCATACTAAGACAGAATTTCGGCTCTGATACCACTTGTTATAAAACATAAAGACCGAATTAGAGTAAAAAACTGCAGCTAAAATAAAAATAGTAAGGAACTAAAGATTTTAACGAGGTTCGGCCAATATTGCCTACGTCCTCGGAGACTAAGAATATTATTTCACTAAAACTGAAAAGTGAAATAATATAAGAGAGAAGAAATATACTTAACTAATTGACAAGATAAGCAATAAGGGATGATTAAACCTAAAGCTAAGGGGCTATATTTATAGCTATAAAAAGCCCTTCATTTTTCTAAGTTTCCTGATGTGGGATTCTTTTTTTGGTTTTTTTTTCTGCCCACCATATTTGACTAACATAATATTCTAATCCCAATTTCTATCCATTAATATATAATCAAGTTTTAGAAGACAAAAAAAAAAAGTTAGGTGCGATCTTTTACGTGTATTTTTATGGTCAATTTTATATGGTTCCATGGCATATGCAAGCACATCTATCATACACTATTGAAATGATTTCATTTTGAATGACTTCTATTTAGATATATGATTATATCTTATTGTCTTTATATAGCTATCATAAGGTTATACTATTCGATATTATAATAAAAAATTATTTATCTAAATTTAAAAAAAATTAAAGTTTGGAGGTAATTAAGAATCATTAATATGCTTTGTTTGGATGAGAATGCTTTGTTTGGATGAGAATAAGTTAGGATGAAAATTGAATTTACTTTAATGAAAGAAATGAGAATAACGTAAATCTTATTTACTCTTATTTCTTTTCTATTGTTTGGGTAACCTAAATAAATACAGAGTAAATTGGATTTTCTTCCTATAATTAGATATTATTTTGACATTTATACCCTTATTGTCAAACACTCATTGGTTACTTTTCTTTCTTTTTTTCATGGGATGAACCCGTAAAATGCACTGTCCATTTTGGCAAAGAAGTTCCAATTTGGCAATGAAGCATTTCATCTGTTTAACCCGTGAAATGCACTGTCACTGAAATCAATACTAGTATTTCAAAGCTATAATCAATGCAATTTCAAAATGGAAATAAACAACACAGCTGAATAATTATATACAATGACATGCATATTATAAATAGATATTACATATTTAATATATAAATAAGTTCAATTAGTATAATTATATTAAAGCCACTTAATGGCTGCATTTACATAATGCAATATGTAAACATTTACAAAAAATCAATAAGCTGTAATACTTAATAATAACATTTGACAAGACTTGTTTAGAATATATTTTTTCAAAAATAACTTTTGCTACTCAACCAAAATATATCAGCTTTACAAAAAATTAAGATCATATTAACTTTGCATCGACTTAAAAGCCATCAATTTATATCTTGCATCAAATGCAATAAGTTTCTTTGTGCTCATGCTCTGGAGGATCTATTGCAAGATGAGGATTCTTAATTATGGTGAGCTGTATGATCATAAATTCAGCATTAATGCTATGCTTTAAATTATTTTACAGCCTTATTTTGGCATGTTTGGATATGGAGGACCTATTGAATCTATGCATTTGGTAAGATATTACCTATATTTTTGTCTCTCTCTTTCATCTCCAAACACTCAACACTCATCAAATGAACATTCTAGTTTCAAGTTTCAAATAGAAAGAAATAAGTATAGAATCCAATACAAGACTCCCCTATAAAAATCAACATATACACGAAGTAGAATAAATAAAAACCGATTGATCACTAGAAGAAATTAAGGATTTTCCGATGGAAAGTTAGAATTTTTCGTTGGGAAATGACATTGCCAATGGAAGTGACTTCCGTCGACATTTTGAGCTTAGGAAAATTTTTCGACGGAATTTGGTCCAACGGAATAGTAAATTTCGTCAAAAAATTTCCCGATAGAAAATAAATTTCGTCGGGATATCTCCTGATGGAATAGTAAATTCGTTGGAATTCTCAACGGAAAAATAAATTCCTTCAAAAAATTCGCGAAATTTTTAATTTTTTTATTTTTACCGACGAAAAAATCCGTAGGTAATTTAAAAAAAAAACTGATAAAAAAATTGAATAAAACATCAAAATAGCTAATTAGAATGAGTTATTCATGCCAAAAGAAGACCAATACCAATCACATGAGCATGAATAGCCATAGTCAAGATAAATTGAAATAACCATCACTAATGCCTCAGATAATTCTCAACAATGATAACTGAAATAATCTTATCAAATTTCAAAGCAATGCACCGTAAATTAGAAAAAAAAAAAGAAAAAGAAAACAAAACAAAACAAAAACATGCCTGCTACTAGTCTTGCATACCAAAAACATTTATCACCCTTTGCATAATACACGCACATATATATAAAGAACATGCAATCCAACTAAAGGGAATGCAATACTTACCCCACTATAAGGATTTTTTTCCTGTGCTCTTCACCTATAAAGAAATGAGAAAGCAATGCCAACTAACAGTCATGAAGAAATAAAAACTATTCATTTATTGAGGATGTTTGGACCACTAAATCAACATAATTTTCATAATTTCAGTACTACTTTGTAGCAGTGAATCAAAGCTCCAAATTCCATCAATTTGTATTTTATATCCAATAAAATACATTTCTTTCACTAATCATGAGATTCTAATACATAAAAAGAACTAATAATTTGAAGAGCAATCCGTTAACGACTTAGAGAGGTAGACTTATTTATCAATTAAATATCACTTAGAGAGGCAGTTCTTGTTAACTACTTGCGAAAATAAGAAAGCAAACTAACTAGGAAGAAAAAAGAAAAAGATACAGCATCTCTTGTTTACTACTTGCAAAAATAAGAAAGCAAACTAATTCATAGAAAACTAATAATTCCAGATGGTTATGCATCGGCATTACATACTAAAAACGCACATACCTACGGCCAGATTCATCAGCAAATAAGTGCCAACCCCCCAGCTTACAATGACCTTCAAATAATAATTGAACAAAAAGGGGAAAAATTACAAATAATTCTTGCAAGTAAATATAACATTGCCAAAAAATTAGCAAAAAATAATAAAAAAAAAATTCTTTAGTTATCATTAAGCTGGATTATGGAACCAAAAGCTAAAAGTTTAAAGGGTCATTGAGTTTACTAGATCTATCAAGGTTGTATTGCAAATATGAAAAATATTAAATTTAAAATATAGAGAACTAGCCATTAACTCTAACCTAATATTTTGATCTCAAAGATTGATTCAACCATTCAAACTCATTTCATCACCTAGCCAGTAACCCCTATTTCAAAGCTTATAAATTAAGAAAAGCAGACTTTTTAGCTAGCATCCAATGATCATTTAAATTAAGAAAACAAAGAAAATGTCTAACTAACTTAAATTTAAAATTCTATCCATTTCTCTACGTTTTCTTAGCAACCAATTAGGTCATCTAGAAGCCAAGAGAGCAAAAAAAAGCTCACATTTTTCAAGCGACCAGAATACCTCCTCACTACATAAACCAAATGGATCTTAATCACTACTACATCAACGCAACGTCCATAGCAGCTTCTCGTTAAATTATTTTTCCAGAATAATGACATTAATGTGAACTAATCAAATCATGGCAATGGAAATGGAGCACCAAAAATTCTATTCAACTCAAGAACTGAATTCAATCGAAATACATATATCTAATGATCAACAACATCAAACTATCAAGACAAGAAACACAAGAAAGAGGTACAAGAACAAAGGGAAAAGTAGAAGCAGCAAAATTTAAGAAAAACATGCCCATTCTACAGATATGGCACGGGAATAAGGGAGGAAGGCAGTGGATCTGGTGCATGGGGAGCAGATTCAGCGAGGTGGCAGCAGCGGTGACGGGCAGAGGCATCTAGCGCTCGCGAGGGGGAGGGGAAGCAACAACTAGGGCGCACGAGAGGCAGAGCAGCGGCGGCGAAGGGTGAGGGCGGCGGCGGGTGGCAGATCTGCGCGCAGTCAGAGAGAGAAAGAAAGAAAGAAAGAGGGAGGAAGGGAGGGAGGGAGAAAAAAAGGTCAAATAACATAATTTTTGTCACAAAAAGTAAAATTTGAAAATATTTAATATTTGTATTATTTTTAGCGATGGAAGTTCAATTCCGTCGCTATTTAGCTACAAAAAATCTTTTTTGTCGCTTATTTTTAGCGACGAAAGTCCTTTTTCGTCGCTAAACAATATTAAAAATATTTATCCATGTCGCTATGTAGCTACGGAAATTAATTTTCGTTCCTAATTTTCGTAACAAATAATGCGGGGATTTTTTGGTTCCATATTTAGTGACAGTTTAATTTTTCTGTCGCTAAAAATGGAGGGAATATTTGCCTCATTTTTTAGCGATAGAAACTTAATTAGCGATGGAAGCTAATTTTCGTCGCTATTTAGCTACGGAAATTCTTTTCTGTCGCTAAATAGTGTCAAAATGATTTTCGTCACTATTTTTGTATTTTTTTTGTAGTGGATTATAAATATAAAATTCGAAAACCAAAGTTTTTGACTTTGCTAACTGTAAACATTACAAAAATGCCAATCAGACGTAAAAAATTGAAAGTAAAAGAGTAAAATTAGGAAGAAGAATACCACTAAGGACCAAAATTTCAGTGACTCCTTTGGATTTTAGCTCATCTGCTTTCTGGATGAATCCTGGTACATGCTTCAAGCTACAATATAAGCAATCGCTCCAAATTAAATCCACCAATCAATAAAACTACTAATTGCAAATGAAATAAAAACAAAGAATTCTATACCTGCAAGTTGGTGTGAATGCACCAAGAATGCCAACAATTACAACTTTTTTTCTGGTGGCAAGCGAGTGAATGGACACTTGCTGGAGCTGATCTTGCTCGTCGAATCTCAATTTGATCCATGAATCTGCGATTCTGTGAAAAATGTTGAAAGAAAAGAACAAGAATGTGAGATGTATTTATAGAGGGAGGGATACTTTGGTCATTTTATATAATTATACTTATCTCCCTCCCAATTACCCTGCATTCTCTCCAAATTGAAGGGAAATAAAATGTGTAATACAGAGTAATTGAAAAATTCCATTTCCCTTACATTCCTCTCAAAATTTTTGTTATTTTATAATCCAAACAAGGAAAAGTAAGGTAAATTAAACTTACTTTTCCCTCACTTAATTTCACTTTCTTTGATCCAAACAAAGGTTAAACTTAATTTCACTTTCTTTGATCCAAACAAAGGTTAAACGATCTTGATCTTGCTCTTGATTGAAATCGGATGCTCAAGTGGTTATACAGAGGTTTTCTAATAAGATGATTGGATTCTCTGATCCTGATATGATTGTTGAAGACTGCCTAAGCTTTCATAGTGTTCTTGGTAATGTTCATTTCGATTTTACCTATCAAACCGCAAATCAAGTAGCCCATAGATTAGCAAGGGCATCTGTTTGTGTGAGTATTAGTTAGTGGTTAAGTAATTCCAGTATGCTAATTTACTAAGTGGGGAATCGTTGAAGATGGTCAGTGAATTAGTAATATGTGAAGAAAATACTTTTATCCCACGTCAAAATTCCACAAAAATTGAAGTAGTGTTTGTTAGCATTTGTAATGTATTTTGAATAAAAGTGATTGGTCAAAATTTTGGGGGGAAATTAAATTTGACTATAATAATTAATAATATATATAGTCAAATATTGGCACTTGGGGCCTTGGTTTTTTAGGATAATCCAAAATTATTTTATCTATTTTATAATATTTGTCACTTTTGTTGTTTTCACTATAATTAAGAAATATTAATTAGATTTAAATTTAAGATAAAATGTAGTGATATAATATACAAATTTAAATCTAATTGGTTAACTTTCATTGAAAAAAAATTAAATTGTATTGAAAATCTAAAAATGATAGATAAATAAAATTTAATAAATAATTTAAATTAGTTATTTATTAATTATATTTTTTGACAGTTATTAGCAATTAAACAACCGCCAGAAGTTTAAATTAATTTAAATTAAAACTCTAAGAAAAACGTTTTCTGCAAGAGTGATTTAGAATTTTAGATTAAAGGGACAAATTTAGTGAAAATCGATATTAAAATGGATAAATTTAATTAAAACTAATATTAAGTGTATGAAGAATAAATTTGATTAAAATCAATATTAAAGGGGCTAAATGGTAAACCTAAAAAGAAAATATATAAAATTTATAAAAAAAAATTATTTTTGATAATTGCCCCCTTCTCCACGATGTAGATCCACCACTGGTTTTATGATACACAATTTTTTATTTTATTTTATTTTATCTTCTTCTTCTGAACTAAAAAAAAATCCAACGTGGATTTTAGGAGAGAATCAATTTTGGCTTTGTAAGATTCTGGAGGAATTCTACTTTAAACCCAGCAGCAATAAATAGTAGGGCATAAATACTTTAAAAATAGCGTAATCACTCATGTTATAATAAAAATATAAAATTAAGTGCGGTTAATGAATTCGACATTAATGCAAGGGAGTATACTTAAGCTTAATTATAATCCAACCTTTAATTGCTTGTATCTGGATATGATTTGTCCACCATGTTTGATCCCAAATCAGCAATGAATTCTACTGGAGAACACGAGTACGCAATCCTCACCCACGCTCCTCTTGCTCTTCCCCTGTTTTTTCACACCGTTACATTGAATCTGCTGCGAAACTTGAGTTGATTTAGTATCTATACTCCTTAATTGGTTGTTATCTCCATATCCAAATCAAAGCTATACCTCTTTTAATATAACAATATTAATTGATGCGGAGGAGAAGCTTGGATCCCAACTAGATATACTATCCCTGCACTTTGATATAAAAAAATTAATTTACTAATGTTGTTTGTTGTGTTAAAACCTGGCGACTTTTTTTATAAATAGTATTTTTTAAAAAAATATTTGGATTTTAGGATGTTTTGAAAAATATTTGAGAAAGTGGGGTTTGTTTCATTTCCGCAACAGGTTGTTGCGGAAATAGAAGCATCTGTTACGGAAATGAGTTTTTTTTTTTTAAAGAAAAAATATAATAATTTTTTTAATAAAAAATATAAATAAAATATAAATAATTCAATCCCAACCCAATACATCAATTTACACGATTGAATTCACTATTGGGTTGGGATATATACAAATAATATTATTTAAATTAATATATTATTTATATAAATAATTAAATTTAAATAATATTTTCGTTTTAATTCAACGCAAGTATATTAACCTATAATTTTTTCAAAATAAAAGATAATACATTCATTACATAAATAATCAAATTTAAATAATATTTTTGTTTTAATTTAACATACGCATATTAACTTATAATTTCTTTTATCATATTTATCAAATGGAGTAAAAGAAAATTATTTTTTTATATTAATAAAAAAAAGACAAAATTTATTTATATTTTTCAATTCATAAAAAAAATTATTTATTTTTTATTGATATTTTTTCTTTAAAAAAATAATAAAAAAAACCGGCAGCTTTTCCTTGGAAAAACTGCCGGTGATTGGAAAAAACCTTTTCTCTTTCATCATGAGTTTCTAAGTTTTTTTCTTTCTCTTTCACTAGAATACTCTTATCTTTTAGTCTGGGATCCTGCTATCTAAACTCCTTGGTCCGTAGAACAGATCATTTTGTTCTGTGCTGAGCAGCCTAATAGAATAGTTCTCCAGTTGGCCAAGAAGAGCCGTTTATTTGGACAGTCATACCTGGCTGGCTGCAGGCTCAATTCGGTGTATTCTATGGTCCTCGGGGCTTTTGGTATCAGAGCCATCAGACTAAGATTTAAGGTATTTTAATGAAAGAGAACCTTTATACTCATGACTAATCCCAGTACATCTTTCAGTTCTACTCTGTCCAGATCTTCTTCTTCTAGATCTTCTTTCTCTCTTTCACCATCTACAATTAAGAAACTAGATTATCTCTATGAGCTAAACTTCCTTGATGAAACTCAAAAAGTCCTACCATTTCTTAATCCTTATGATGCTTTTACAAAATCACCCAGATCTAATGTTCTGTCCAACATTAAAACACTCATTCGTCAACCAAAATCCCATGTTAAAGAATACATCCAATCTTCCTCTTTTAAACAACATCCTATAAAAGCCACCGGTCAAGAACAGTTTGTGTCTCTTGATGTTCCTTCAGAATCCATTCCTTATTGGACTAATCAAGGTCTTACACATCTCCATTTTGGAGCTGTTTGAATTACTGTTACGTACCATAGACGCAAAGGACTTCCTATCTTTGCGAGAATTGCTCTCCTTGATACTCGGTATCTCAGCTACTCTCAGGCAGTTATTGGTACTGTTCAGACCTCCTTAAATGCTGGAACAGTAATGTTCACCTTTTATCCCAACTTCAATATGAGGTTGGATGATTCACACATCCTTGATTATCTGAAAGTTCAGATTCAGATTACTGGAGCAGATCAGGTGAAAACAACTGAAGTAGCAACACTTCATTACCAGATGATCTATAGAGTCTAGAATCATGCTATAGACATCTCCCTTCCATGTTCTAATGATACTTTAATCATCAGTGCTGATTCGAACCAAGTACCTACTTGTGTTCAGATCCCAAAACAGTTGACAAAGGAACAATTGCTAGAATACTTTTCAAAATCATGGCTCACTAGCTATGAGATCCTTCATGAACAGAAAAAACCTGTTCAGTCAACAACTCCTATTTTTCTCAAAAAGCCAGATGGCATGATTGAAACACAATTCATTTCTCCAGAATCAGATCCAGCTGATTCAACCACAGCACTTGTTTTTTCTACACAGTTCATGCTTCAACCATTCTCTTTTCCTCAAGAAGATAATATCCCCATTGCAGCTTTTGATGCTGATGGACGTCCCATCTATGCCTTTAAATGGGAAGGCCACTGCTACTGGGATGATTGTAATTGTGATGATTGCTACCAAGCCATGCTAGAAGCAGAACTTGATGATGAAGATCTCCGGCGACGAAGACGGAAAGCCAAAAAGAAAATTTATTCGGAAGCTCGTTTTTAGGATCACTTGGATGAGGATGATGATCCCTCAGTTGGTACACTTGGCCAACCATCTGGCAAGTATGACTATCAGTTAGTTATACTCCTCCTCCTTGGTATAAGCCACCCATTGCACCAACTCCAAATCCAGAAACATGCAAATCCATACACAAACCATTTCCAAAGAAACCCTGTTCTACTACCCCTTCCATGTGGAAACCCAAAGTACAACAAACTCCTGTACTTCCTGCTATTTGTATGTATCAACCTACTGGTAACTATACAGAAGAGTTTTTTACTCTTTCTGAAACAGTTAACCCTACCACAAATATCAGAACAACACCTTTTGTTAAATCTCCCGGAATTTTCACTGAAGGAACCCCCAGATTTGTATCACCAGCTGAAGCAGTACTTAATTGGCAATCTGAGAATTCTGTTGCTCAGAACAAACTCTTACACCGAATAGAAACAAAGGTTGATAATGTTTCTACTAGAGTTGATAATCTTCACTCACAGATCACAGATCAAAATGCTGCTACCTACCAGCTGCTTTCAAAATTACAGAATCAAGTTGCTGAGTTAGATAAGCAACTTATGACCTCTATCAATCAACGGATCTATGATGCTACCTTTAAGGCAAAAGCCTCTGAAGCCACTCGATTAAATGCAGAGATTGAAACTATCAAAAGGGATCTAGCAAAACCATCACCTCCTCCTTCATCACCTTCTCTAATACCCTCTTTTCCTTTTTGTCATTCTACCTTTATGCCATATACCCATCAACCTTCCATACAAGTTCCTCCATATTCTGAACCTTCTCAAGATGAGCTTGAAGCATTAGGTTACTCTCATGAGATGTTCATTAGACAACACTTTGCTAAACCATTAAAAACATTTCTTGAATCACCTAAACCTGTGCTTAAACCTCCTGACAAGGATATACCCTCAACTTCTGAATCAGCTATCCCAGTTGTTCCTCCTTTGGATCCCAAACAAAAAGCCATTGTTATCTCTGAACCACCTGCATCTCATATGATTCAACAACCGCTTAATTCAAATCCTCTTGTTCAAACATTGAAACAAAAAGCTTTGCAAGAATTACCAGTTATCTCATCTGCCACTATTGATGATGCATCTGAAGATCTTAGTACTGATAAAAGTGATTCTAGTTCTATATCTAAAGATGAAGAACTAGATCCAAAGCATTTTCCTTTATTCATGGCAGATCCACCCCCTGCTAAAAGTACAACTACTCATCAGTATGAGACAGAAGAACCAGAAGAGGAAATGGCTGATAATACTCCTCTTCCCTCTAATTCCAGACCTGTCGATGGTCCATGGTTCTAGTTTAAAGATGTCACTAGTGATAAATGGCGTGATCGTCTCCAAGAATTCTTTGTTTGGCTTGATCTCAAGGTAAGAACTCGTCCACAAGGGGTTACTACCTTAGAACCCATCCTTGATGAATTTCAATGCAGATTCACGGGCAAACTCAGGGATTGGTTTACACGTCTTGATGAATATTCAAAAATTCAATTTGTCAGATCTGAATCTATCACTTATGTTCTCCAAAAGATTCATTGTGAGTTCATTGGTGATTTACGAGATTTTGAAAATACCTCCCGAGATAATTACTTCAAAATGAAATGTTGTTCTCTTCTCTGAAAGGATCTTGATAAGCATTATAAGAGAATGTCTAAACTCTTTTATATGCTTAATGGAGCAAATGATCCTAATTTAAAATAAGGATTCTTATCTTCAATTCTAGAACAACTATCTGACAGTACAATGTTCTATCTTAGGGAACAAGGTATCCAGATCAATTCTCTTTCTCTTGGGCAGATCTATCAAAGAGTTCTCATGGCACTTGAACGACTTTGTGCTTCTCAAAAAATGATCAAGAATACTTTCCTAAAAGGGAAAGATCCTCAGATCAAAGCGGCATGCAAAAGGCCTGATTTGAAGATCAAATGTTTTCTTAAAAAAGATTGTTCATGTTATCCTTCTAAGAAGCATAAAAAGTTTAAGTATCACAAGAAGAAGTTCTACCAGAACCGTCTTCCTTATCAAAGAAAGAAAGTTCGTTTCTTCAGACGAAAAAGGCACAAGCCTAAAGGGGACACATGTTTTGTTTGTGGCCAGAAATGTCACTTTGTTAAGAAATGTCCTAAACGGAAAAAGTCTCAACAACTTCTTCAACAGATTTAGCAGTCTTCTCCCATTAATATTCAAAATGATGATATAAAATCACTCTTCTCTGAAGATGAAGAACCAGATCCATATACTCTTTTTGCAATTGAGTATTCTGATTCTGATTTCTCAGATGAAGAATCTGATACTGATAGCATTTCTGAAATCTCAACCATTGAACCATTCCCACCATCTCCAATCAAATCCATTTTATCCACTCACCCAATTCCATTGGTCCCAGCAAAAATATTTCCTGATAAATATGCTAATCCCATTAGCATAATTGCCTTCATAGATACTGGAGCCCATAACATCATCTTAACCCAAAAATCCTTCCCTCTTCGTATTGGATTCCATATACTCAGCACTTCCAGGCAGCCAACCAAGGTGTTCTCACAATTAACCTCAAAACCAAGAACCCTATCAAAATCCAGTTATTTCCTGATTGTTTCGTCTGGATCCATGCTTTTGGATCAGAACTTCCAAGAAAGGATCTTATTTTTGGCTTTGATGCTTACTGCAAATTACCACACCTCAGAATAAGGCCCAATGGCCTTCAACACAAAAAATCCTTCCAGCCCTATACCAATACTCACTCACTTTTCCCTGTTTTTGACCCAGGTCCTTTTTCCCAACTCCAAACCCAGCTTGAAACATATTGTTGTGCTACATCCCATACTAACTTCTCTCTAAAAATCCAAATCCTTTATGGACCAGGCTAGAATTCTTCATTACCCTTCCTTTCAACAAGTCTGAAGATATAAATCCTACTAAAGCTTCACATCCAGGAATGTCACCTGAAGATTTTGCTTTAGCCCAGGATGAATGTTCTCAGCTTTTAGCCCAAAGCTTAATCGAGCCCACTCAATCTGATTGGGCCTGTCAAGCCTTCTATGTTAATAAACATTCTGAACAAGTCCGAGGCAAGAAGAGACTTGTTATTGACTATACACCACTCAATCCTTTTCTCAAAGACAACAAATACCCTTTGCCAAACATCTCCTCTCTTTTCCCTTACCTCCACAATGCTCAAATCTTTTCCAAATTTGATCTCAAAGTAGGATTTTGGCAACTCGGAATAATCCCAGAAGATAGACCCAAAATAGCTTTCTGTATTCCTAATTTTCATTATCAATGGACTGTTATGCCCTTCGGCCTCAAAATCGCACCTTCCATCTTCCAACAGTCTATGATAAGAGTTTATAAGTCAATTCTTTCCTTTGCACTTATCTATATTGATGATGTGTTATTATTCTCTCCAGATGTTCCTACACACCAAGTTCATCTGCAATAATTCATTTCACTTACAAAGGCACATGGAATTATGCTTTCACCGACAAAAATGATACTTGCACAGAAAGAAATTGATTTTCTTGGAATGCATTTTGCTAATGGATCTTATCAACCTCAGCCACATTTAGCAAAAGAATTGCTCAACTTTTCAAATCACCACCTTTCTCAAAAGTAGGTCAAGCAATTCCTTGGAATCGCCAATTACATCAGACAATTTATCCATCACTTTAGCCACCTGTCCAAACCACTCACATAACTTTTAAAAAAGAATCCACCTCCCTGGTCAGATATCCACTCCAGATCAGTTTAACAAATAAAAGCAGTCACTCAGAGTTTGCCACCTCTCCATATTCCCTCCACTGAAAAAAGGTTATTGTAAACTGACGCAAGCGATGAATGTTGGAGAGCAGTGCTTTTGGAAGAAAAAGACAACATCCACAGTATCTGTGGATATGCTAGTGGTCAATTCAAAGAGTCAAAATGTCACTACTACTCAACTATTAAAGAAATCCTAGCTGTAAAATATGGAATCAAAAGGTTTGAGTTCCACTTAATTGGCAATAAATTCACTGTCATCATGGATTGCTCTTCTTTTTCAAAGATACTTTCCTTCAAAGGGAAGTCAGTGCCACATCACCAACTTCTTCGATGGGCAGAATGGTTTAGTAAATACAACTTCTAAGTCGAGCATATAAAATGGGATAAGAACCTTATTCCTGATTATCTCTCACGACTTTCTCATAAGCCTACTATCCCATTGCAATCTTCAATCTTTCCATTTCTTTTCTTCATGGATAGATTTCGACCTGATCCCAGTCCTCGAAAGAACCAACCATCCACCTTATATCTTGCAGCTACAAACAAACAATCTCACCCTCCTAAATGTTCTCTCACCTCTCCTGCTCAAATCAAGCACTTTGCCGCTCACAATCTATTCTACTATGTTCATCTCTTCTCACTCAAGAAAAATCTTACTCCTACCAAAAACCTTTTTCAAGTTGATAAACCTTGGGCCATGTTGCACAAAGTCTACCCCAATCAACCCTTCTGTGAAGAGGAACTTTGATTTCTCTGGTG
Source organism: Excoecaria cochinchinensis (assembly GCA_947683425.1). Classification (NCBI taxonomy): domain Eukaryota; kingdom Viridiplantae; phylum Streptophyta; class Magnoliopsida; order Malpighiales; family Euphorbiaceae; genus Excoecaria; species Excoecaria cochinchinensis. Next base: position 2,492,244 of record CANTUQ010000083.1, read on the forward strand.
TCTCTCAGTTCTGTACACTCATGCAATTATCTTCCCTATTGTGGAAGTATATAATGTCCTCGCTGATGCTACTCGACGAGGGTCATTTCTATGGCAGTTTCTAGAATGGTATGCACTACTATCATGGTGGCGCCATGAATTCCTTCGACAGATTCAGGCCCGCAAGATTTGGAAGAAACCATTTGAACAGGCTCAAAGACTTTTAGTTATATATTTTTTCCATCGTCCTTACATGTGGAATTCCACTCAGAATTCAGTATGGACCCAACCACAAGCTTGGTGTTGGGAGATAGTAGAAGACTATAACCTCAACAAGTCCTCTGCTTTCAAAAGAACCCTGCATGATACATTATGTGAACTTAACGATATTGAGCTTACTTCTTTATCTCTGCTACAACCAACTTTTGATACTGCAGAATCTTCCCAGAGACCAAACTATTTGGACTCGTTGTTTCAAGATTCACAGGACCCTTATCTGCAGCTAAGCACTCCAATTGCTGAAGATATAGCAGAGAATTTCCTTTCCATACCACCTGAACAAAAGAACAAAGGAAAAGATGATGATGAGCTGGACTGAACCCCACAGCTTCGCTTTGATGATATTGATCCTGAAGATTTCAACCCGTCACCATCTCATGAGCCTATCCGACATAAGGAATAAAGTAGTTAAAGTAGCTTTTGTAAAAGTTGGAAATATATTTCCACTTTAGTTAAAGTAGCTTTATTAAAGTACCTTTTAAGCTTTTGTAAAGTAGCTTTTGTAAAAGGAGATTCCTCCTTATCTATTGTGACATAAGGTGTGATGTAAGCTAGCTCTAGCTGGCCCTATAAATATGTATCTTGAATCCTTTTGAGGATCAAGCGGTTTGAAAGCAATAAAAAAACCTTTTCTCTTTCATCATGAGTTTCTAATTTTTCTTCTTTCTCTTTCATTAGAATACTCTTATCTTTTAGTCTGGGATCCTGCTATCTAAACTCCTTGGTCCGTAGAACAAATCATTTTGTTCTGTGCTGAGCAGCCTAACAGGATAGTCCTCCAGTTGGCCAAGAAGAGCCGTTTATTTGGACAGTCATACCTGGCTGGCAGCAGGCTCAATTCGGTGTGTTCTATGGTCCTCGGGGCTTTAAAACTCATTTTTCGCAACAGGTTATTGCAAAAATGGAATTCCATTTCTCTGTCACGAAATGAAACAATCCCATTTTTTCAAATATTTTTCAAAACACTTTAAAAATTCAAAATTCAAATATTTTTTTAAAAAATACTATTTATAAAAAAGTTCCTAAAACTTGGGCAATCATGATAATTGTAGATATACTTGAGATAAGTATGTTAAATGTTGGGAAATAAGGCCCACTGGGCCTGTCAATACTAGTTCCATAAATGGACCAATTTTTAATTTGGACTTAGATTTAATATGACAAGATGGTTCCTAATTTGGATTTGAAAAAACAAAAAATACCTATTACCGCTTGCACAAACTTGGGAAGTAAAACATCTTTAGCAGATACTTGTGGCCGATGATCACGGGGCAGGGGGAGGGCAGGGGTAGGGAATGGCTCTTCATCTACTGTCCCACCCAGGGATGGAAATTTTTCCGTCCCTGCTTCCAGTAGGATTACGGGAAAAACTCCCTCATCTCCGTTTCGGCGGATTTCCGTTCTAGATCAAAAATTATTTTTAAAAAAAAAATTAATTATAACTAAAATATAATATTTAACCATTAATTATAATTAAAATACAACATTTAATAATTGAAAAATCTAAATTCAATCACAAATTAAATTAATATAAATTTTAACAATTGACAAAATTAAAATTAAATACAATTTAAAAATAAATTATATAAATATAATTAAATGTAATTACTAAATTTTGGGGTCGGGAAAATTTTGGGGCAGGGATCACAATCCCCGCCCACACCCCGAATTCTAAATCAGGGAATATTTTTCCCTGCCCCTACCCCCACAGAGAAAATTTTCAGGGATTTCCCACCCCATTCAGGTCGGTTTCCCACCAGAGACGGAGATTCTCCGTCCCATGACCATCGCAACTTGTGGTTTTTTTTTCCTTTAATTTGATCAGTGATCACTCAATTTTTACCTCAAAAATTTTGTAATCATTATTTTTTAATTCGGAATAATAAAGTAAGTCAAATACAATTTTGTAATAATAAAATAAAAAATGTTAGAAAAACATCATTTCGGTCACCTGAAGCGTGCGTTAATAACTGATTCAGCATCGAATCTCATGATATATATATGTCATGTCAGACTAATTTTAAATGTCTCCAGATGAAATTAAAAAATAGTGACCAACCATTAAGGCGCATGCACCAGGTGATCGGAACAATATTTTTCTCGTATTTTTTCATTTTATTGTATACTTAACTTATTTTATTATTTAGGATAGAAAAATAGTATTCACAACATACTTAAATAAAAGTTGAATTAACACGTGTGAAATTAATCCTTTTTTTCCACACTCGCACAATTATGGTCTGCTTTGACTGTTCTCCATTTAATCAATTTTTTGTGCTTTTTTGATGTTTTTAATGTTAGATTGCGAGATAACTTTATATTGCAGTGAGGCATGGATAAATATTTTGCTATCTTATTTGTTCTTTTACTTTTCATGGACTTTGATATTGTTCCAATAACTTATACAAAACAATGTAGTAGTCGATGAGGTCATATTAATTAATGGTAGTTTTTCAGCTGGATATGCAACCGATGGTTTTTTAGTTTGGCTCTCTCCGACTGAAGTTATTGAGGATTCCTTATATGATAAAAATGGATCAGTAATCTCATTGATAAATTTAAACAACATTCTTATATAATTATAGCAAAATGGAGTGCATGTGTTTGCCCCCACGAAGGGTGAATCGAATCCCACATGAGCAACCGGTGCAAACATGCTGGTTGAAGAATTGTCATTATTAGTAGGATGATCCAATCCCTTGAACAGCATAATCGCTAAGTAGACCAGGACATAAAGTTGAAGATGTGCAACTCATCTCATCTGAGGTAAAGGACTCACCATAATCATAACTTGGTTCAAACCTGGGAAAGAAGGGACAAGACATGCACGGTTGAAAGGGGCTAGCATTTTGCTCAAATGCTTTTGGATGCATAAGATTATATGCGGCAAAATGATGAGTGCAGTTTCTCTCTCCATAACATGTTTGAAAATCCCAAGTCTTTTTTTTCTAACAATCTAATCATCTCTAAGTACACCCTTTGATCTGTGGCTGTTAGAAAATACAGATGAAGATTAGCGAAATTAACTTGCCTCTCGAAGAAATCCATTCCTTATCCTCTCTCTCCTCCAAATCTTAATTCTTTTTACTTTAACTCTTACTCTAGCTTTCTTTCTTGAATCTCCAATTAATTTTCTTAACCGAACCCAAAAATACGTAGGTTCTCCCTCTTCCGCCTCCCATAGCGCCGTTTTCTTCCTCTTGATTTTCAGTTTCTTGGCCTCTAAATTCCACCAAACTTCCAGCTAACTACTGAACAAAAAAAATCGAACAAAAATAGATCAAATTGCTTAAAATTCTATTCAATTTTTAGTTTCGGTTCGGTTTTGCACGCTCCCAAAAGCAAATAATAGATTACAATTTGTTATATATTCTTAACAAATATTTCTATGAAAAAAAAACAATTATTATTTGATATTTTACTTTGAATAATTATTTATAATTTATTTAATTTTTATGTCTTGAATTGTGCTGCCTATAATTTAATCGGATATGTATGATTTTGTTAGCGTTTATATTCTTAAAATTTTTATAGGCTGAAAATAAAAAATTATGGTTGACCGAATTGTAAAAATTGAAATAGATTGACCAGTTAATCAACATCAATTAGCTTGTTGAAGCAATAATGCAAATAATACTTCTACTTCTACTTTCCTCCTTTTTTTTTTTTTTTAATATATGTGTTTATAATTTAGGAGATAATTCAATAAGCTTCATTAAATGAAAAATAATATAATATTCTTTTTTCTAATGGTCTGATGTACCAGTGAACGAATAGTCTTATAATTCATCACAAAAATTATAACTTTCATTAGGCTTAATACATCTCAAACCTCTTAAATTTGCTCAAAAAATTTACTTAACCCCTAAATTTTGCAACCAACCTCCTAACTCTCTAAATTTGTAAAACCGAGCTTTTCAATATTCGAAATAAGTATTATGATGTGCAATTACTTAAAAAGAAGACCAAATGAAATAATGTCACCTGATTTTATTTGCCAAGTAGAAATATCCAGCCCCTTAAACTTGTCTAAATAGTTCACTTAGCTCCATGAAATTTTTGGAGTAACCACTTGGCCTCCTAAACTTGTAAAATTGAGATACATTAGCCTACTTTTTTCATTATCTCAAATAGGTGTAAGTACATGTAAGACATGCACAATGATATGCAAAAAATATCAAATTTAATAATTAGTAATCAAATTTTGTATGATTGGACTTAAGATTTTATTAATATCTATTATTATATTTGAATTTTGTTTAAATACAAATAAAAACATTAATGAGTCGATGTTTATTTTAACCCATATAATAAATACAAGTAAAACCATTAATGAATTAGTCATCATTACATTATTTCATTTTGGTACACGCATTTACACTTGTTTTAATAGTAAAAAAAAAAAAAGTAGGCCAATGTATTTGAATTTTATAAATTTAGAGGGCTAAGTGATTGCTTGCAAAAAAATTTAGAGGGGCAAAATATTCATTAAGTCTTATTATTTGAATTGCATATTTAGCTTTAATATGCTGTAAACGAGTCAATTTCATGGGACATACTATGTTATCAATAAAAAAAATCAATGTATCTCGATTTTACAAGTTTATATAGTCAGAAATTTGCTCGCAAAATTTAAAGTGTTAAGTGAATTTTTTGTACAAAATTTGCGGGCATAGAAATGTATTAATCTTTTTTATTATGTTGGTGAATCAAGGCACTCGAATTTAAAAATGTTTACTAGAATCCAACCAAGTGGAAGTTATGAGCTCTCTTCCACGGCCTGCAAGTGTTTTTTGTTCATCTTGGATCTTCTATAAATAATATACATATTAATTGTTTATAAGCATAATGTTTAATATTGAAGTGGGGTAGAAGTGATAAGTTGTGAGGATAAAGGGCAAACTGAGACGTGCAAGTAATGGCCCACTGAACTGAGTTTTTAAAGGGTATTTTGTAGTACAATTTTTCTTCCAAAGTATTTTGTAGTACCATTGAGGCATTTTGCATTTCTATGAATAAATTATTTTCTTCCCTATTTTTTTTTTAACATGAACTAAAGCAGTTGCTGCAGGAATTGGGCCCTCAACATTAAGGATTCTGACCTCATGTTTCTGAGTTGTCTTAAAACTTCTTTGGCCCTATAGTTGCCAGCGAGAGATTATAATAGATATTGGAATTCGGCACATCTGATTCAGTATTCTCAGGCTGGCAGATTTGGTTCAGCAGTACATCTGATTAAACAATTTTTTTTTCAAAAAAGAAAAATTGAAAAGAAAATTATGAACTCCCTGCCACACGCAAGCTTACAGAACCTGGTAGTAGAGCTATTGCTTTCCAAAGGCATTTACTTGTTCATGAATATACAAAAAAAACCCTCTTTAGTTCCATAAGATATAACATCCTAAAGCATGAGCAATTTTGTCATCACTTTGTCAGGAAACAATCCTGAGATGCTCAAACCTCAATCTTCAACAAACAATTTTCTGAACTCATTGTTCGACTTTGGATTCTCATCTCCGTCATCTACAGTTTTCGGTTTGTTGGAATTCCAGCCCAGTGGCTTCACATTCATTGGCAGTAAAAATGTGCCCTTCCGCTTGGGCTGGATGTTATTATCCTGGTCACGAGCAGTATGGGTTGATGTCTGAGGTTCCTTAGGATTCCCTGAAGTTTCAGTGGACATTTCGGACACAGATTCCACCTCTTTTCCGCTTTGGTCAGTAGCATGCACTGTGATAACATTATTAGGCAAAACGATTATTCATGAAACTGCAAGCATGGACAAGGCAGAATCAGCACTAACTAATGGAATTAACAAGTGCACATCTATTTATGTACGTGATAAGTGATTATAGAAGCAAACAAGCCTACTTTAGGATGAAGTAAAGCTCAGATATCCATGCACCTGCAAAGGTGATGGAGAGATCAAGAACATATCATAAACCATTTGACTTACAGTTTTGCTTGGAGTTCTTGCGACCACCTTTTTTGCTTCCTTTAGGATCTGATTGTACATGCTGACCTTCTTTCCTAGTAACATCTGTCTGTTCTTTCCTATGGCTGCAGCAAGGTGTTCACCGTCTGAAAAGTCTATGTATGCCAAACCCTTCACAAAGTTGACATAAAATGTGTTAATATATAAACATAAGTAATTACTAGGAAAGAGTCAGCAGCCATTAAAAGGCATTAAATTTTTAATTGGACCTTTTGTCCTCACACAATTTGCCAGATATCTATATGCTGCACATTTCTAATGTTACAAACCTACTTAAATAGAATAAAGTTTTCTGCGAGCCTCTTCCTACCTCATGCAGATAAACTACAAATTCAAATTACATCAGAAGTAAAATTACTAAGAGACATTTGTAGCCATTTAAAAAAAAAATGCTTAAATAAAAGTTATCACGGCTAGGCCCAGAAATTAGATTTTTAGAACTATCAATATCTCATCAATGTACAAATTCAAGCACAAAGCTAATGTTATCAAATAATGATGATTTAAGAACTCTAAATTCATGAATCTATCTGGAGTTCTGAGGTTCCTGCAAGAGTTGACAATACACGTAATAAATCAGTACCAAAGGAGAAAACAAATTGATCTAAACAACAAAAACACATAAACCTGAAGTTGAAAGAGCTTCAAAACAATGAATTCCACATAGCATCATTTTTGTTAAAATATTGAAAATAAGGCATTCTTAGCAGTGACAGTTTCTAAATATTTCTGGTTTGTTTTCCCTATAGTAGGCACTTGGTACATTAGCTTTTTATTTGTGAATATTCTAAACTTCTGGTGCTGGCATGTTCATATCTGAACCTTCTCAGTTCTCTTTTCTACTTATACGCTAGCCTTCTTCAGCTTCTATGGACATTGTGTACAAGACAATAAATGTAAAGGAGGAAAATGATCACAAATGACATTTGACAACTGAGGGGCCATCATCTTAAGAAGAAAGAGGAGGAAAGAGATGACAAAAGGAAACAGTGCCGATGAATGGGAAAGGAAAAAGATACCCTGGATTTTCCAGTAAACTTGTCATGCAGTATTCGGATGGAAACAACCCCACCAATATCACTGAAGAATTTATGCAGATCTTCATAATTTGCTGCAAAAGTTTTTAATATGAGAATAATAAATTGAGAGGTCCAATTGTCTAAGCATAGAAATTATGAGGAAAGAGTAACCGTTTCTTATTCCACATTGTGGGGAAGTAGAAGTTACTTGCCTTGAGGTTAAGATTTGATATAAAGGCAGTGCGCTGATCTGTATATACTTTGTTTCTGCCACTGTCAGAGAATTTTTGCTGTTTTTCATGGGCACAATCTACCCATCCAATCTTGGATTTGAGCTCGTCTGCATCAGTAGATTTCTGTGCCACATCTTTGTTCTTCTCATGCCCTTTCTTTTGGGTTTGAGAAGTTTGTTTTTGCCGCTTTGCTGGAGACTGTTCCTCAGTAATGTTCAGACCTCCCTTTCTCTTAGTATGGACATTTTTCTTATCAGGATTTTCTCTATGGTCTGTTGATATGGCAAATGCTTTTGATTCCTGCTGCATCTTATACAGTTGTAGCTCTTCCAAAAGGGGTGTACCCTGATAAAGGAAGTGAAAAGACAGGATTTCACCCAGTTAACAACTTTTATCCAGCCTGGCTATACCTAAAAAGAAAGATCTTACTTAATCATCCATGTAAGTGCACAGGCAGGAGGATCTCTGCACTTAAAGTACTAAAGTAAACAGTTATTGTCAACCACTAGAAAATACTATGACAGAGATCTAACAGACAGTTCATTGTTCAATAAGTGACCAAGAAGCCTCTTAGTGCACAGCTACCTCAATAGACAAAGATATAGCACCTTCAGATATATAAAAGCATCTTAAGAGAACCAAGGAGTTGCAGTCCATGTATTCTAGGAGTCAACACCAGGAGCGCCCAATAGAGAAAAGGATATAAAAAATATAAAAATTAAGCTCATACCAGATTACCAGAAGGTTGAGTCCTTGGAACAAAAACAATTTAAATTAACCACAGAATAAAGCATTTCAGAATCTTGCGCATCAGCATCATCTTAAAAAAATTGATGAGCATTATACATAACTGAGCATTCTTATAAACAATTTAACCTTGAAATGCTTATAACCCACCAATGCAGGGAATTCTCAGCCAACCAGACTCAATTAATATTATGCAGGTACAACAAATTACCGAATTTCTAGCTTCCGATATCATGATGGCGGGACAAAATGCACATTACAACAGTAGAGCTTACCTATCAATTAAACCGCAAAATTGAATTTTCTATTTTCTACAGCCCAATCACACATCCAAACTACATGCTTATTATATTTCTACCTTGTAAGCAATTTAATAGAGCAATATTTATGCAAACTAGTTTCACATCATCTACAGGCAAATTCAATCTACATCAACATGTCCAATTTCCTCCAGCAATTACTACAAATCTATAAAGAAAAAAGGACAAACAGGCAGTGTTAAGTGCCTAATGTTGTATGTTTTGGTCTGTTTTTCCTCACTTTTATGCACTTAATTTTAGCTAATATTATTACTTTTTACTTGTTTTGTAATTTTAGTCATTGTAGGATCAAAGTGGTAAAAAGGAATTAAATTGGAACTGAATGGAGTGAATTTGGAGCAATCATGAAAGTTCAAGAAAATTGGAATCAAAGAACTGCTTTTGAGCTTAGTTTTGCCCAAGGCTAAGAGGCAAGGTGTTGCCTTGCCCAAAGCTAACGGCCAAGACGCGACAGCACATATCAGATTTTATATTTTTAAGCCTGAAGTTGCCCTAACCGCCAGCTGTACTTCATCAGATTTTTGGGATAATTAGACCATGATTTAGGGAATATTAGACAGTATTTTTAGAAAGATAATATTACATTTAATATTTATAATTTATTTTCAAAGTTTGGATAGGAATTAATGACATTCCTAACTTATCTAGGTTTTATTCCTATTTAGCTACGGAAAAACGTGAATAGTGATATTTCTTCTAATTCTTCTTGATCTGCGTTTTTCTCAAGGCTGTAACAATGAGTACTTTTTATTTTATTATTTTATTTTGTGAATTTCTATGGCTATGTGTGGCTAAATTACTTTTGTTTCAGTTAAAGATTAATTCAAAGCCAGATTTTAATTTATCGTAAGATTGTTGCACTTATTTATTATTCTTATTTTCATATAATGTTAATGTTATTTACTGAAATTTAGAGAAACAATATCTCGTTTGTTATTTATTTTATATTCAATTTGACGCCGTTATTCATTTAATTAAATAACATATTGCTAGTTGAATTTGCTAAATCCGTAATTGTTTAGTAAAGTCAACAACAAGTGGCAATCAGTGTAACTTCCTCACAGGGGCTGTTACATTGAGTAATTGCATGATTTGGTCTAAATCGGTCTCGCATGAGGTCGGTAGTTTTAGGTTAGATCTTTCTATTCTTTAATGCTGTCAATAAATTAAATTCTTGCGCGTGCTAAGCATTATTTGTTGGCTAGGAATTAATTATAGTCTTACTTGATTGATTCATTAATACGGAAAGATTAAATCAGGAGCGCGAAGCCCACGGCTATAACTGGCCCATTATTCGATTTTTAGATTTATTCTTTTATCAATAATCAGTCGAATTAATATTGCGCTGCAAATATCTTTAACTGGAATCTATCATCTATTGAATTTCCTTTAATCAATTTATTTGTTCATTTCTTTTAACTCAGCATTTTCGAATTTTTGGTTTATGCAAATTCCCCCTTCTTATTTTTATTATTAAAGATCTGGTTATTTAAAATTAATGTACTAGTTTCTGTGGATTCGACCATTTTTTTCCCTATTTACAATTTATTTGATAGGATAATTGAGGTATTTATTTTTTGTGGCTTCGACACCCATCAGGCAGAATGGAGTTGCTTAGACCAAGCAAAGATAACAGCAGAAATAGAAGGATAAAAGTCTTACCTTTTTGTAAAGCATGGTCATAATCTTCCAGCGTACCAAATTCCCTCTCAAATCGCAACCAAGAATGGCATATGTCCTGAATGATTCTGTTAATTAGGAAGGAAGGTATCATCTAATCCACAATGCAGTTCACAGAAAATTAATAAAACTTTCAAAGAACTCAGAGCCTGAAACATTGTTAACAGCTAGCAGAATGATAAATCTAGATACCATGATAGCATGAATGGCAGCAAAACACGGCTCAAGGAAAAGAAACATTAAATTGATATAGTTCTATCTGATTAACACGACTGATATTTTCTTTCATGCTCTGATCAAGCATGCATATGCACATGTTTGAGGCTGCAAGTAGCTGAGCAAACACAATCTACAGAGAAAAGTGTTGGCACAAGCCCATTCACTGATCCATATGATAATCAACCCCACCTACCAAAATCTTTAATGGGAAAAAAATATTAACACTCATTGTTTCAACTCAAGATCATAATTCCCTCTCAGAAGGACAAACAGGTCATTCCTTTTATACCATAAATTGGTATCTATTTGAAGTAAATGCTACTCATTATTCTACTATGGATTTAAGCTTTGAAGGATGGCGGAGACTGGCAACCACATTCATCAGCACCCTACAACACCTATCAAGATATTCCAAACATGCATATATTTTTGAGGGAACTGTACAATTTTCATTTTCTTTTCTTCACAAAACTGTATGCTAATTCTTTTTATTTCGCCGGTATGATTTTATGCCAGAAAGCAAGACTTCAATTATATCTACCCCTCCGTATCATAAATATGAAAAATCAACAAATACAAAGTCTCAAGTTCAAATGACCAAGCCCAAATGCCATAAACAATGTGTCTTAGGGCGTGTCTTGTCTTCACACATTTTCAATTCAATGAGTTTTTCCAATGTTTGTTCTAAGATCAGGGCATATTCATATATCTAGTCACTTCGCGATATTTGAGTTATTGACAATTCTAGCCAAAGTTGAGATTCCTCCAGCATTGCTTCTTGTGCACGTGCGCGAATTAGTTTTTTTTTCTTTTTTATATAACGAGTGATTTACAATTTTTTTAATATTTATATAAAAATTATTATGAGTAAATATATAGAGTAAGCAAACTAAATTAGTTTAAATTTCATAAATACTTTTAAGTCAAAATATATTATGTAGTAAAGCTGATATAATCAAAATATCTTCTTTGGAATAACTATTAAAAATAATTTAAAAAATAACAACAAAACACTTCCATGTAAGAAAGGAAAGCAGGTAAAAAACTTTGAATTAGTCTAATTGCCACACATTATATGGATTTTGCAATGATAAGTCTATATTTATTTCTACTTTATTACTAATGCCATTTTTTAAAATTAGATTAAAATTAAGAGCATAATATTATACTTATCTCTATTTCTATTACTAAGATCATTTTAAAATTAGATTAAAATATAAGGGCATTTTAGTCCAAAAAAAGCCTTTCCCCACTTGATACATTTATATGTAGTATAGAATAGATTTGAGTTGTTTAACAATTCATAAATTTGTTTCTTGTTTATGTGAATCGGTCGTAATACTAGCCTATCCATGGTACAAGAAAAGCTTGGACACCCCTACTTATATACATATATATGTATGTATGTACGCATGCATATGCTTGCCTAAGAGAGAAAAAGCAAGAAGAAATCAAGAATGTATAACAATGAAATATAAGCAATTAAATCTCACCTTGGTGTCAGTATCATCAATAGCTAATAAAACAGCCTGCTCAAATTCCCTGTATGCTTCCCATATTTTATTGCCTTCAGCAACATGCAAACCAGTAGCAGTGAGAGCATGCTCAAATGCACGTACTGAAGGATAGCATTCTTGTACATAATTCAAGTAGTCACACCAAAGGAGGACAGACTGCACAAGCAATATCATATAGAGCAATTTGGTCCAGCAGAGATGTTGTTAATATATACAGCATGGTAATATGAAATTGCCATAACTTTTTGCTTCAATTTTCTCAACTTTAAGATTGTCTAAATAGATTTTCAGCTAAAAATTATATGATTAAAAATGCTATTTTATTTTTAAAAAATAGTAAAAAAAAAAAAGGATTTCTTAAAATCAGAATAAAAAAGTAAAAAAAATAAAGTAAAATAAACCCTCAATAGGTGATTTTATAAGATTTTTTTTTGACGAAAATCAAACTTTCAATTACCATAATTGCAAATTTGCTATCCTTGATTTATAGACATGAAATAAGAAGTATATAGTTTTCATATTTTACCTGAATGATAAATCTAAACAGAAAATCTTATTAGTGCAAGAAAATTTAGATATTGTTAAATAAGAAATTAAATTTTTTCTTATTTAGCCAAACTATGTTCAACGTAAATAATGTTCATACGGACATAGAAGATGTCCACATGAATGTGGTTAATTTAGGCTGATTGGTCAAGTTTGGTCAATTTTAGTTATATTTGTACAAACCTTACCTTATCATCTCCACTAGGGATGTTAATTTAAATATTCCCTTTTTGATTTATTGAGAATAGTACAAGAAAAAAAAATACTTACCTATAACCATGTCATTCCATATATTTCTTTCTTCTTTTTATTTCCATTGATGTAAAATCCACTCATCATTTTGTGCTTCCAAATTTTGGCAACTTTTTTTTGGTTCCCTAAATTATTGTGTTTTTTAATTGAATTTCTGAAATTTTATGTTATTACATCATATCCTAAAATAATTATTTATATGTACATTAAGTCCAACTTAACTCTCATAATGAGAGACTAATCAATGCACCGTTATATGCATATATTAGTGAATAATAAGTGCCAAAAGATTATGAAAGGTGATTATTAAATCCAAACTGTACATTTTGGTATTTCTTAAAGAAAAAAAAATCTATGACATGGTAAACGGCGCTTGAGGAAAATGTGTAGCTACAGTGAATTCAAAACAACTACTGACAAAATCTTGAGCTAAATATTACATAGATTTTTTTTTTTTGTGATAATATGAATTTTAAAGAAAAGATAATTCAAATTTCAATGTGATGTGTTTTATAATCTATTATCTATATAATATTTTGTCATTTACTCTTCAAATTATGATTATTAAAATTTTATTGTATTAAATTTCAAGCATCATTTTAAAAAATTGTGAGCATATTAATTATTTATTTTAATCTACTATTTTATTGGTAATTTAATTGCACTCAAATCTCTTTTATTGTATTTTCTATATAAATTAATAAAAATATCTATGAACAATAATTTATTTAATTTATAATTATTTTTAAAATTTTGAAATTATTATATCATTTTTTTAATTCTTGTAGAAAAATGATAGGTCTATTTAAAGATAAATGAAGAGAGTATTGTACAGAAAAAATATAATTTCATTTTTTTTAATTCTTATTTTTCTATGCTGTACACTTGAGGGTATCCTCTAGAATGCTATAGAAATTTTTGTTGGATAAGAGTACAAAAGTGTATCATATTATCATGGCAGGACTACTATAACATTTTGCAGAAGAAATCTCATAAAATGCAAAATTGGGCACTATAGGACTAACAAGAACTCAGGTATAGGCGCAAATGGATGAAATCAAAACCATATCCTAGAATATCAAAATTGAATCTAACATTCTATTGTTAACGAACATGTTCTTAATATCCTTGCAGTTCTATATTGAGAATGCATTTTGTTATTCAATGTTTTTTTTTCCAATGAGAATCAGAAATTATTCTTTTAATTCTTGTGAAAAATGATAGGTCTATTTGAAGATAAATGGCAAGAGTATTGTAGGGAAAAAATATAATTCCATTTGTATACTAAATTAACGTATTTACGTGATAAAAGTGAATTAACATAATTGAGCATCAACAAAGTAACACTTGGAGGATGATATTTGCAATCGCATCCATGGGTAGTCCATTAAGATAAGGCTTATAAGTTATATTTGAACACTCTAATTTTGAGAATGTATATTTATATATATTAAAATTGATGATAAAATACAAAATAATTATTCTTATCCTTTTATAATAAGATAAAATCATGTTAGAATCAGCAGTCCAAAATCGAGTTTTGTTGAAATTTAATTTATCCTAACATTATTATGTATTTTTTTTGTCAAAAAAATATAAAGGAAAGAGCAATAAGAATTTGACAAGTGGCATAGCTGTCATTTTTTTGTCAAAATAGCTATCAACCATTGATATAAGTTTTGTCATTTTTTTTCTTTCATATAATTTGTGGTTTTCTTATGAAATAATAATAATAACAATAATTTGTCTTTGTTTCGATATTTGGTGGAAACACAAACGTTAGAGTCAAAAAGGCTCATCAGATGTGACAAATCAATTTTATATTCATGTTTTTTCTTGCTAATGAAAAATGGTGGCTTATGTTTTTAGGGCTTTTAATTAGGTAGTCTTACGTCATACACAGTCAAGCTCTCCAACATATTATGTGACTTTTATGTGTGGAAATGGACATACCTAAGCCTGAATAAGTATTTGTAATTATTCAAGGCACACACAAGACTAAATCCTTTCTTACTAGAACTATGTCAAATGAATCAACAATATAATGTCCTCACAGGGACAACATCTATATTACAAAATGTAGATTATCAATGCTCCAACTTTTGGAATTATGCATCTTTCTTTAATTAAGAATCAATCCTCATATTTAAAGCTAAATATGGTATATGTTGATACAAAGTCTTGAAGGCACTGTGTTTACCATTGAAAAGTTGTTCGATCATTCATATGAAATCAATAAATGGAACTCACCAGATAATCAAACACTCCCCGCTCACACAGCTTCTCAACCACAGAAAAAGCTTCAGGCCTGAAAATTCCAAGAAGGAAAATCGTGATGAATCAGTTCGACAGCAAAAGAAACAATAAAAAAACAGGGGAAAGAAGGAAAGAAAGAAAAAACAGCCTTTATTACACGCATCACTTTCTATACAACAAAATAACAAAATTAGTCTAATAAAACCAGAAGCCCAATTAAGCTTAATTCATAGATCTTTTTTTTTTCCCTTTTAACCATCCCAAAAGCGAGCCAATCTGTTGAATTTTTTTATTTAATTCATAGCATATGTGTTTGCATATAGATCTTTACTTTATTATGAGGCAAAACGTCTTGAAACAAAATGGAACCTTTCTAAGTATCTCATTCACTTTTTTCGTTTCCATAAACTATGCAACATTGCCACAAAGACATACACCTGAAAAATCAAAAGCCTACTCAACAGTTCTACATGCTTTAGAAATAAATTTGCAGCAGGATATATCTGGAATTATAGGCATCTCAAGCAAAAAATAAATAAATAAATAAATCATAAACACGGATGCTATGAAACAAATCCTCTCCCTATTCCCAGCACAAAATTCTCAAAAAGAAAAAGCAGAGATCAACACTAACTACTAGCAAAACAAATTGGCAGATAGATATAAGTACCCAGTTAAATGAGAAGCTTCATCTTTAGCCCACTCCTGCAACATTGCCGGGGTCAAAGGAAATATGCTGCTCGTAGCGTCCCTTGCTTGCCTCAGCTTCTCTATCTCCCCCATTTTCCTCAACAGCTTTATGTACTGTACTGTATATAACAAAAAACAAGCATAAAAAGGCAATATATACATCTTGAACTTGTAAAAACCCACTAAACAAATCACTGAACTAGCTAATTTCTTTTCACAATTTAAAAGTCCACATCAATTGATAATACAAGAAATTTGAAAAACAAAAATCGAATATATCAGAGCGACTCTCTATCCAGAGAAACAGAAGAAAGTATATACACAGATAAAGAAAATAAGTATTACTTGCACATGAGCGTCATAGTTGGAGGGATTAGTGGAGAGCTCGGTTTCGAAGGTTTTAAGTTCCTCATTCAGCTGTGACTCGACCTCCGCCGAGTCGGCTTCGGAATCCTCAGACAAATAGGAAGGAGGAGGGGTTTTAGAGTTTTGGAGATTGTCACTATTAGTATTATCCAACCCTTCTAGGATTTGGGTTTGGGTTTGAGTCAGCAAAATGGAATCCAGCCAATTTGCGGACTCTTTTATCTATTTGGTTTTTTTTTTTTAAAAAAAATTGGTTTAATAATATGTAATTTCCTAATGAGTTTGTAAATTAAGAGTTGCAATTTAATATCATCACTGCTTTATTTTTATTTTTAAGTGCTTTAATTACAATAATAAATGGAATTAAACATAAAATAGAATATATTTATTAGTAAAATACTGAGATAATCTTTGAATTAGAACTTTCTGTTAAGATTACATATCTAATAAAATCTATAAATATTTTAAAATTCTGATTACTTTTTCACTATAAATACGTATTCTGATTTATCATCTCAATAGAAACAAGAAGAAAACAAAAAGAATGGGTTCCTCAAGTTTTTGGTTTTATGCAATTTTATTTTCATGTTTCGTTAGTTTCAATTATGCTACATTAGTAACTCATGATGGAAGAGCAATAATGATTGATGGAAAACGCAGAGTTTTGGTTTCTGGTTCTATTCATTATCCAAGAAGCACTGCTGAGGTTAATATATCACCCTCTTTTCTTTTGATCCTCTTCTCTTTTGATAATCGCATTAATAAATTAATTGTTTGGTTTATAATATTAACTATTATTATTATTTTATTTTTGGATTATATAGATGTGGCCTGATTTGATAAGGAAAGCAAAAGAAGGAGGATTAGATGCAATTGAAACATATGTATTTTGGAACGCTCATGAACCGATTTATCGTCAATATGATTTTAGTGCCAATCTTGATCTGATTCGATTCATCAAAACTATTCAAGCCGAAGGATTATATGCTGTTCTTCGTATTGGACCTTATGTTTGTGCTGAATGGAATTACGGGTAATTAAATTAATTAATATATATATTACATTATTAGTATTTTTTAAAACAACAATTCATTTTTTTTTTTGTGTTTTTCTTTAAATTAGGGGGCTGCCTGTATGGTTACATAATTTGCCTGGAATACAGTTACGTACCGCCAATAATGTGTTCATGAATGAGATGCAAAATTTCACAACATTGATTGTTGATATGATGAAACAAGAACAACTCTTTGCCTCACAAGGAGGTCCAATTATTCTTTCTCAGGTAATTAATTAATTAATATCACATTTTATAATTGATTAAATTGTTATTATTATTATTATTATTATTATTATTATTATTGTCGTTCCTAAGAAGCTCACTGTGCAAGAGAATCTCGATGAAGTTTGAAATGCAATTAACACGTAGCCTTAATTAAGGATTAGGAAACCACACAACGAACTTATCTCTAATGATGTAAATGGTGTACATGGGCTCAATTTTTCTTTTTCATCAAATTAATAATTTGATAATTGAATATTTGTCCTGCATAATCTATAATCTACACGATACATAATAATATGAAAAAAAAAGATATATAATTACTTAATTATCCTATTATTTATGACAATAATTTAATTTATTTATAATTCAAATTCTTTTGATTAAAGATAAGTCTTAATTAGTTTCAAAAAAAGAAAAAAAGATAAGTCTTAATTTATAGTGCCTCTTCTCTAACTTGCCATTCCCTTTGCGTGCAATTTTTTGTGAATTAGCTGAATGACTGCGCTTCACACAGAAAGTAATTAATATTGTTTTTTAAAAAAATCATAAATAAATTGAGAAAATACTATAAATCATAGTAATTTATTTTATTAGTTTTTGAATTATATATACGCTCAAGAAATTCATCTTAATTCAGAATTCCATTTTGTTACTTTATTGTTTTATCTTAAGAATATGCTACAGACAAATTAGAACAAAATCTCACAAAAATTAATCTCGCTTATTAGCAATTTGAAAGGTCAGATAAGAAGAAATAACATAACATGTTATACAAATCATTATAATAGACTAGGATTTGGATTTGAATTAATGTTTGATTAACCGATTTTTATATGTAATTTTGCATATATATATATATATATATATATATATATATATATCATTGTTTTAATTGATTAAATTATTATTATTATTGGTGTGATTAAATTTTAAAAATAGGTTGAGAATGAGTACGGTAATGTGATGTCTAAATATGGAGCTGCTGGAAAGACATATGTTGATTGGTGTGCAAATATGGCTGAATCTCTTGACATTGGAGTCCCGTGGATCATGTGCCAGCAGAGTGATGCTCCTCAACCAATGGTATGATATTTTAAATTAATTATTAATTATTATTATCATTAAATATTATAACTAATTTAATATTTTTGTTGTTGTTCTCTAATATAATTTATTAGATAAATACATGCAATGGTTGGTATTGTGATTCATTCACACCCAATAACCCAAATAGCCCAAAGATGTGGACTGAGAATTGGACTGGTTGGTTCAAGAGTTGGGGTGGCAAAGATCCCTTGAGAACTGCTGAGGATCTTGCTTTTGCTGTTGCTAGATTCTTCCAAACCGGGGGAACTTTCCAAAATTACTACATGGTTAGTGTTTAATAATTAATATTTTTATTTTGTAATTATTCGATTAAAAATAATTATATATGAATGTTTTTTAATTCAATTTCAGTATCATGGTGGTACTAATTTTGGAAGAACAGCTGGTGGTCCATACATCACTACCACATATGATTATGATGCACCTCTCAATGAATATGGTAAATATAATTATTTTTTTTAATTAATTAGAAATCCTGTAATTCTTTAACTGATTATAATTTAAATTACTAAAAGGGGATTTGAATCAACCAAAATATGGGCATTTGAAGCAACTTCATGATGTTCTGCATGCTATTGAAGATCCTCTCACTAATGGCAACATCTCCCAAATTGACTTTGGCAATTCTGTCACGGTAATTAGATTTTATTTTAACTAATTAATTAATTTAATTGACGGGTGACGAATTTGAAAATTTAATAATTAATTATTATAATTTTCAGGGCACTATTTATGCAACAGAAAAAGTGTCAGCCTGTTTTTTGGCCAATGTAAATTCCACATCAGATGCTGCCATTGAATTCCAAAGTGCTAAATACTCAATTCCTGCCTGGTCTGTCAGCATCCTCCCTGATTGTGTAAATGTTGCATATAATACTGTTAAGGTATAAAATAATATTCCCACTTTTTATTCATTTTTTTCCAACAAAAAAAAATTATGATAAATTGATTTTCTTGTTTAAATAAATAGGTGAAAACTCAAACTTCAGTGATGGTAAAAAAGAAAAATGACGCTGAAGAAAAACCCAATTCTCATAAATGGTCATGGAGAGCAGAGAGTGATAGACAGACTGTGGTTTTAGGAAGGGGTGAACTTCATACAACTCAGCTTATTGATCAAAAATCTGTAAATGATACTAGTGATTATCTTTGGTACATGACAAGGTATATATTTCACAATTAATTTTATATATATATACATATTAAATTGTTATTCTCTTTTTATATTTTGAATAAATCGATTTTTTTTAATTTAATAACAGTGTGCACATTAAGAAATCTGATCCTATTTGGAGCCCCAATATGACTCTTCGAGTTAATGGCAGTGGTCATGTCCTTCATGCCTATGTTAATGGCAAATATATTGGTACGCTATTAATTCATTATAATTTTTATATTTTTCTCTTTATTAAAATGATTATAATAACAATTATTTGGTATTTTAATTAGGTACTGAGTGGGCTAAGTATGGAGTCAACTCTTATTTATTTGAGAAGAGTATGAATTTGAGATATGGAAAGAATTTGATTAGTTTACTCAGTTCTACCGTTGGATTAGCAGTAAGTATACATATTAAATTGCGATTAACTTCATAATTAGTTTGTTTATCAACATTACTTCTCATTAACTAATTTTTCTTTTTTACAGAATTATGGTCCCATGTATGATATGCTACAAACGGGAATTCCAGGACCAGTTGCCATAGTTGGGCTTAATGATGATGAGCAAATAATAAAGGATTTATCTGGACACAAATGGTCTTACAATGTGGGATTCAATGGCTTGAGCTCCAATAATCAAATGTATGGTTTGTCCGCAACTTCAACTCTTTCCAGTTCTAGATGGAGTCAGCAAAATCTACCCATCAATAGAATGATGACCTGGTATCAGGTAAATATTAATATAATTCTATTATTATCAAGATTATTATAATTATTATAAGTTAATGAAATGTTAAATAAATTTATTTCAATTTATAGGTAAACTTTAAGGCCCCACTCGGAAATGACGCAGTGGTGTTAGATTTAGATGGAATGGGAAAGGGACATGCGTGGGTAAATGGTAACAGTATTGGTAGATATTGGCCAAGTTACCTTACTGACATTGATGGTTGCAGCAATGATCCATGCGACTATAGGGGTGCTTATGATAATAACAAGTGTGCCTCTAATTGTGGAAAACCTACTCAAAGATGGTGAGTTTTTTTTTTTTTCAAAAATTAATGTTAATTTAAGATTTTTGAACAATGAATTTTAATGGTAAATATTATTGCAGGTATCATGTTCCTAGGTCATTCCTTAATGACGATGAGAACACTTTGGTTCTGTTTGAAGAACTTGGTGGAAATCCAACAAAAGTCAACTTTCAAACTGTTACCGTTGGAACAGTTAGAGCTAGTGTTAGTGAAGGAGATTCAATTGAATTATCATGCCATGGTAAACCCATTTCCCAAATTCAATTTGCTAGCTTCGGTGATCCTCAATCTGTTGTTGGATCTTTCATCAAAGGAACTTGTGAATCAACAACTGCACAATCTACAATCGAAAAAGTAACATTTCTTTTGCTAACTGATTAATTCATTACATATATTGTTTAGTTATGGATTTTATAATTTTATTTTTTGTCATTTTGCAGGCATGCATTGGGCAGGAGAAATGCAGTGTTGTAGCTTCAATGGATGAGCTTGGGGCTTCAAATTGTGCCAATGATTTTGTACATACTTTAGCTGTGGAGGCTATTTGCTGATTAATTTTAAGTTAGATATTTAAGTTATATTTTGTCTTAGTAGTGGTTTATGTGTTTATTTCTAGTAATTTGTAAGGCAGTTTAGAATTTTTTTTAATTCATTAATAAATCTAAATTTTGAGTACTTCCAATTTTTCTGCTTTCAAATGCTCAAGTTATTTTATTCTTAATTAACATATACCTAGTTTGTTAAAAAAAAATTATTCTCAAATTTAGTTAATTTAGTTATGGATTTATTGGAATCCTAAAAACAAGGTCTATTCTTCAGCTTAATTCGGCCATTCTCATTTCATTTCTTTTAAAATCCTTCTCTCTTCATTGTTCTTCAGAATTGCAGCAAGGAAATTTTTAGTACTTGAAACATTTGAGGACAAATAATATATCTAATTGAGTGCGGAATATGTAATTCTGACTGCCTGCAGGTTAAAGCACAAACACCTGTTACAAAAAAGAATTATGAGGCCAATATATCTACAAAACTCCCCTGGATGTGGACACAAGAACCCATGAAAAAAACACTACAAGGAATTCGTACTTTTAAAGCATCAAAGCTTCATATCAGAAGGACACAACCGCTGATGCTAGCGATTACTTGCGTTACATGACTAGGTAAAATCCTCAACTCTTATTGTTCTTCAGATATGAAATTTGAAACCACAATTGACCAACAAATGTTAATTTTTGTTTTACAGTATTAATATATCTGCACTTCAGTGGAAAAATGTGACTCTGCGTATCAGCTCGAGAGGCCATGTACTTCATGGATTTTTTAACAAAAGGCTGATAGGTAAGTTTCTTCTAACTTGGTTGAGCTGATTTAGACCTCTATTATATAGAGAATTTGATGGAACTTCAGGTTCTGAATTTTCCAAGCAATCTCTAAGAGCAAACAGTCCAAGGAGAGGATTGCAGCTTCTGTTTGAGAAGCCTGTTACTCTGAGTAGTGGAATGAATATTATACGCTCGCTCAGGCCACTGTTGGATTGGCTGCAAGTACTGAAAACATATTCTCTTAACAAAAGATTAAGTTCAATGACATTTCTCATTTCTTACCATTGTTATTAATTGGAGCAGAACTATGGTTCATTCTACGATTCGACTCCTGTTGCTATTGTGGGAGGTCCTGTCCAGTTGCTCGAAAATGGGAAGCCTGTAATGAATTTATCATCAAATCAGAGGTAATACAAGATTGGATTGAATGGTGAGAACAGGCGACTCTACTATTAAATACTTCATCCCATAAGAAGAAATAAATTTGCAGCAGGATATATCTGGAATTAGGCATCTCAAGGAATAAATAAATAAACCATAAACACGGATGCTATGAAACAAATCCTCTCCCTATTACCAGCACAAAATTTCCTTTCTTTATCCTAAATTCTCAAAAAGAAAAAGCAGCTAACAACACTAACTACTAGCAAAACAAATTGGCAGATAGATATAAGTCTATACCCAGTTAAATGAGAAGCTTCATCTTTAGCCCACTCCTGCCACATTGACGGGGTCAAAGGAAATATGCTGCTTGCCTCAGCTTATCTATCTCCCCCATTTTCCTCAACAGCTTTATGTACTGTATATAACATAAAACAAGCATACATAAAAAGGCAATATATACATCTTGAACTCGTAAAAACCCACTAAACAAATCACTGAACTAGCTAATTTCTTTTCACAATTTAAAAGTCCACATCAATTGATAATACAAGAAATTTGAAAAACAAAAATCGAATATATCAGAGCGACTCTATATCCACAGAAACAGAAGAAAGTATAAACATAGATAAAGAAATAAGTATTACTTGCACATGAGCGTCGTAGTTGGAGGGATTAGTGGAGAGCTTGGTTTCCAAGGTTTTAAGTTCCTCATTCAGCTGTGACTCGTCCTCCTTCGCCGAGTAGGCTTCAGAATCGTCAGACAAATAGGAAGAAGAAGGGGTTTTAGAGTTTTGGAGATTGTCACTATTAGTATTATCCACCTCTTCTAGGATTTGGGTTTGGGTTTGATTTTGATTCTCCTCTTCCTCCATCTTCTCTTTCTTCTTCATTCAGCCTCTCTCTCAAACATTGTTGTATAATATTCGTATTCACTGTAGAAATAACATACATAGCTCGCTCCCCTGGCTGTGTTATGTCGTCAAACTTAAACGCCGATTTAAATACAAAACGACTTTCTTGCAGCGCATTGGGAAAGCTTTCCCATAAATTAGTAAAATTTTTCAAAAATATGACTGAATTGAAAAATTTAGTAACCACAATATTGATCTGAAATCGAATTAAATTTTTTAATTAATTGGTTTGATAAATTTAATTTCAATTTTTATTTTTAATATTTTTGGTTATTGATTTTGGTTTAAATTTTTGAGTATCAATTAATTATTAGTTTATAGTCAATAAGTTTATATTTATATTATATTATATATTTTTTTTAAATTTATATAAAATAATATTTTAAAATATATTTAAATCGGTGAAAGCTTATTGTATAAAATAACAAACTTTATATATAGGTAAAAAGTCTGTATGCACCAAGTAAACAAAATATCAGCTTGAAGAAGTTCAAGCATAAAAAAAACACCACAAAAATGTCCCTATCATGTTATAGTGTATTCACCATCATCCAACTGATGAGTTTCTTGGTCAGTTTGAGCATCAATTTGAAAATATGCTCTATTATGTTATGCAGTTTCTCATTGATCGCTTATGAATCAATTTATACAAAAATGCAGAAAGTATGAAACCAACTACTAAAACTACTTTTAAATTTATAATTGAAAGTTACATTTTTTATGCAGTTTACATCTTAAAACATGAGTAGTTACATGCTATAAAAATGAAAAAGTCAATGGAAACAATTAAAAATAAAACTTTTAATAAAACTTTCAAAAAACTCAGAGCCTGAAACATTGTCAATAGCTAGCAGAATGATAAATGTAGATACCATGATTAGCATGAATGGCAGCAAAACACGGCTCAAGGAAAGGAAACATTAAATTGATATAGTTCTATCTGATTAACATGACTGATATTTTCTTTCATGCCCTGATCATGCATGCATATGCACATGTTTGAGGCTGCAAGCAGCTGAGCAAACACAATCTAAAGAGATAAGTGTTGGCACAAGCCCATTCACTGATCCATATGATAATCAACCCCACCTACCAAAGTCTTTAATGGGAAAAAAAAATTAACACTCATTGTTTCAACTCAAGATCATAATTCCCTCTCAGAAGGACAAACAGGTCATTCCTTTTATACCATAAATTGGTATCTACTTGAAGTAAATGGTACTTCATTATTCCACTATGGATTCAGCTCTAAGATAGTTTAAAATGGTGCTACATTTCTATCATACAAATAGAAAATGATTTCTTTTGTTAGACAAATAAACCACAACTTGTTATCCCGTAATAATTTTGACAGTAATACTACAATTACAAACTATTTACATATTGCTGGATTTCTAGATACATAGTATACTCTGTATGTACGTATAGATGTTGTAGCTTTGTATGAACTAGAAAATGCTTTGGCCCGAGCAATAAAATTAGCCTTATAATCTTTCACATAATAAATGTCAAATCATTATACCGAACACTAATTGAGAAGAAAAAAACAATGCTTGGAAACAAAGGATAACTGAAGCACACAGCAGATATCTCCTGTTCAGAAGCAAGGACACGTTCCAAGGCAAGAAAATATCTAACCCACAGCTCTCCAACCAAGGGACAATTTTTTGTGGCCTTGATGTAAGCATTTCTGACAATATTTCCCACCTGCCAAAAGATCTAAGCTTATGTTTGATAAGGGAGATTGTATTGTAATGTAATGAAAATTGTAATAGATTAATAAATGTATTGTATTACGTTTGTTTACATTAGTAACGTAATATAAATATTAATATATTCCTATATTTGATTAGCTTATATACATGTATTGAAATATAATTATATTTATAATTATCAATTTATTTTTTATATAATTATTTTATTTTTTGGGCTGGGCTGGTCCAACCAAAATGGTTGGACCTAATTATAAGCCTATTTTAATCTAATAGCCCATTAATCAAACTAAAATTAATTTTTCCCCTTTCCAAACTCCAATTCACTCCAAACTAGTTCCAAAATTTCCCAAATAATTAATGAAGCCTCCACAAAAATTTTCAGCCCAATCGAAAATCATTTCCAGGACTGGCTCACTCTAATCGGTCCGATTGGGTAATTTTTACTGTTACCGTAAAATTAATTTTTATTTACAAAAAATTTTTAAATATTATTCTAAACTTACCCATATCCTCAAAATAATTTTTGGAGGTCATTTACTATTTTTAGAAGCCCAGTCAAACATAAGTCAAACCGGGGTCCCTATATACGGTCCAAGGTTTTTCTTATTTTTGATTTTTTGAGACCTATTTAATCTCATTTTCACTTCAAATTTTACCACTAAACTCACCATGACTAATATTTTTTAATAGTCAAATAAAATATTTTTCGCCTCTTGGTGGAATTTCTGTTCCGGGTGCACTATGCACCATCGGAAAATACTATTCACGGCTAACCCGGTATTGCGGCCATTACAGTGATTCCGATGGTGGTGAGACCAGTGATGGTGAGGTGAGACCGGCGGTGGAGGTGAAAGAGGCAAAAAAGATAGGAAAGTGAAGGAACTGAATTGTAATGACAAATACGATATAATTTGAAGAGATTAAAAAATACATTGATAAAAGTATTGAGTATTACTAATGTATTTAACATTACAATACGATATAAATACTTTACATCAACAAACAAAGTATTGATTACTAAGTTAATTACATTACAATACAAACCTCCTACCAAACATACCCTAAGGTCATTGATATACCATAGTTATTAAAATCGGACCGGACCGGCCGGTTCAACTGTTTGAACCGGACTGAAAATCGGTTGATTTGACTATATAAAATCGAATTTGAAAAAACCGGCTAGAACAGAAAAAAATCGGGAAAAACAGGAGAAAATCGGAAAAAACCGGATTGAAATAAAAAATTATTTTTTTTAAAACACAAATTATTTTTAAAACACCCCAAAACTCAAATTATTTTTTAAAACACATTATTTAAAAAAAAAATCACTCAATTCATCTCCTTCCATCTAAATAATATTTTTTTTTTCTTTTTAGGTAATAGACTATATAATTGAAATAGAAATTCATAATTCTAATAAAAATGTATTGTACATAAAAAAAATTTATGAAAAATAAAAAACATATATTTCTGCTAATGATATAATCGAAATAAAAAAAATAAAAAAAAATAAAATAAAAAAGAAAACCTCCAAAATTAAAAAAAAATAAAACAAAATATTTTTTTTAAAATACACCATTTATAAAAAAAAAGTCCAATGAGAATGACAATGATAATGAGTGATGAAAATTATTTTTTTTAAATATATATAATGTAAAATGAATTTATTTGAATATTTAAAACTTATATTTGGTGAATATTTAATATGTTTTGTAACTTATTATTAGTATATTTGTGTCATATGTTAAATGTTTGGATAGATTTTGTTTTTGTTTGAGTGTTTATATAGTAATATTTATAAAAATTATCCTAATTAATAATATTTTAAAAAATAGAAAAAAAATCCGGTTGAACCCGATCGAACTGGTCGAACCACGAACCCTCAATTTTGCCGGTTCTTTATCCGGTCCGATTTCAATAACATTGTGATATACTGTTTAAAGCCATAAAAATACCAAATTAAAGGGAAAAACCTTCAAGGTCGTGTCCAAATATAATCCAGCCAGAGCTCACTTGATATTGGAAAATCAGTAACGGCATGCTCATACAGAACTTGAACTCGGGCTAGATGACCTGCAACCATTTCAAATTTCAAGTAGTTCTGCAACAAAATATGGACATAATTATTTTTCAAAAAATTATAAACAAGAAAAAACATCAGAAAGGGGAATAAAACCTTATGATCAGCAAGGCAAAAACAAATTAAGTAAAAAGTAACGGAAAGAGGTAAACAACAATGACAGACAGAATTTGAAAGTGTTATGTTCACAAGTTAAAAAAACAGAGACCCAAGAAGCTGGAAAGGTGTAATTAGAATGCCTAAAATAGCCTATTCTGCTTCTGCACAGATAGAGAGAGAGAGAACATAGACAAGTAAACTATAGGAACAGATTCTATGTACCACGAAATTTTGAAATTTTTCAGTTTCAGACATATCATGCTTTAGAATCTGCCCTTCATATTGAGCACATACGCGTTATACATTTCAGTGGCCTTCCGAAATGCTGAAGCAACATAGGACGAAATCCCATCTGCATCACTTGATTCAGTATTAAGAGCATTCCCTTGTTCCACTTCCCAAGCCTTATAGGCAAGGTGTGTTGATCTCAAGTTATGAAGCGGGACAGAAGACTACCAAAGATCGTAAATGAGGAGACCTCCAATTTGTTGAATGACTTGGGCAATGCTAAAGCAAATACCCGAACTTTAATCGAGTACTACTAATCTTAACATATGAAATATTTTTAACATTGAAAGCTTATTTGAACGTGTCAAGTCACAGGTTGAATGCTGCAAGCAACTTTTGGTTTTGGCCCACCCATCCTGAAAAGTTTTCTTTTGTGGGCTGACCCATCCCAACTCAAAAATTAAGCTTTCAGGTATTCACTTATTGAGTGGGTCGAGTTTAGTTATGAGCCAAGTCAAAAAATTACCACCTTAACAATTGTTTTGCTGGTAGCCAATATCCAATAAACATTAACTATTTGGTAAAATAATTACTTCATCGCCATAATACATTAATGACCAATATAAATAAATATATTGTTACATGTTTAACAATTCATAAATTTGTTTCTTGTTTATGTGAATTGTAAGGAAATCGAAAAATTAAGCGAAAGCAAGTGCAAAATTACATACCTCCAGTCATTACTAATGCAGACTTTTCTCTATTCAATTTCTCTCGCTTAACTCTTTTTTATTGATTGTATATTATTCTGTATCTTATATTTTCCATAGCAGAGAGAGGACCCCAAGCTATATATATAGCATTCGACAATCATGAATGCCTATTTAAGTTTCATAAATGTTACCACATCTTTTTTAAATGACCATCAATTGCCATTAAAAGTCATAATGTTTACACCACTAAATATCAAACTGTTACATTCTCTCACTTGGTGCTTAACATCAATTTACTATTTTTACTGAGAACCAAAACACATGAATCATAGAGATAAATTGTCTTAGTGTGAGTAATATCAACTATGTATTACAATGTATTTAGCTTCCCAAATTCCTTAAGTGGTAACAAAACTTAATGAATAAACCCTTTGTTTATTCTTGGTTCGGAATAAAGTATATTTTCCAAATGAAGTAAAGTGCACACATAAATGAGAAAATAACTGAATGCATAAGAGTGTCATTACTACACTGAATGTATATTCAAATTAAAAAGAGGAAACAATCCCCATTCTCTCTACATGATCCTTAAATTTTTGTGGTGGTATTATAATGGCCCCAATACCGGACTAGCCGGAAATAGTATTTCTCGATAGTGAGTAGTGACACCGCGGTAAATAGTACTTTCCGGAATCGAAAAATATTTTATTTGATTATTGGAGAATATAAGTTACGATGAGTTTGAGCTTAAAATTTGAAGTGAAATCGAGGTCAAATAGAGTTTCAAAAGTCAAAAATAAGAAAAAGTAGCGGCTCTGATTTGAATAGTTATTAAGTTGAGTAGGAGTTTGACCGGGTCATAGAAGAGGTTACGGACCTCAGAAAAATAATATGAGAATATGGATATACTTGTATTGATGAGTAGGATCATATGATAATGAAAAATTTAATTTTGGTGACACTGAAAAATTATGTTATCGGACTGATAAATAATTACTGAACCGAGAAATAATTTTCGATTGATCCAAAAATATTATTAGAGTCTAATGAATATGTTTTAAGAATTATGGAGTCAATTTTATGAGGAATTGACTTTCTAAGGAAAAAGATATGATTTCGGTTTGAATAGCACTCGGTTGACTGGAGGTTTGACCGAGGCTTTAAAAATAGCAAATGATGTCCAAATATTTCAATAATTTACAGATAGGCTAGAAATAATATTTAAAATTTTTTGGTACTAAAAATGGAATTTTTCGAGAACACCAAAAATTTATGACCGGACCAATTTGATTGAACTACACCGAAAACAGACTCCGATTGGGCTGAAATTTTGTGTACAGCCTAATATTTACATGATATGAATTATGAAATCAAATTTGGAGCGATTTGGAGTTGGAAAGTGAGAAACCCATAGAAAAGTGCATATTGAGCCTAAAAAGTGCAATTGGGTTTTATAGGGTGGACCATTAGTTGGACCATTTTGGACCACTATAAAAGCAATTGATCGTAGTCCTTATCTATTCTGCCTTCTCTTCCCCTTAGTGTGGCCGAAGTGCCTCTCTTGTTCTTTTTCTCCATTTTCTTCAATCCTTGCTTGATTTCTTGTTTAATTCAAGCATGCTAAAATTAATTCAGCCCCTCTATGAGTTCATAGTACCCTCTAGCAGCCATTTAGTGGATTAAAAGCTAAGAAAAGTGAAGATCAAAGATTATGTCTCAAAATAGAGGTAAGAGATTTAGCTTGATTTAATTTATTTTAATGGTTTCTATGAGTGCTCTAGGATTTCTAGAGTATGTTTATAAGGTTAGATTTGATAAAAGAAGAAAATTGATGTGTGTTTCTTTGTTGTGCAAATTTGGCCATGGATGAGGAATTGGAGGAAATTGGCTTTTCAAAGGTTAAGGCTAGGAAAAAGGAAGCTTGTGAAGGCTATAGCATGGATGTGAGGTTTGTGATTACTAAATCCATGCATTTCCTTTGAAAAAATTAGAGTTTTCTATTATGTTGTATAGTGATTATGTGTGATATGCATGTGAAAGTGAAATTGAGGTGATAATTGAGCTTAGGGAGGGTAACTAAGCTAATTAGAGTCATTAAAATGAAAGAAAATTGTAACACCCCCTACCCATACGTAGGCAATCCAATCCGATAAGGAGTGAGACGCCGTATGAGCAAAGGTGCCACCAAACAGATACAAAGCAATTCATACATTCATTCATACCATACAAACAGAAATACGGAATAATTAAAAACTTTAAAGGAAAAGAAAGCCATGGTTGATCAAGCATTAATATAACAAAACCATTACAATAATGTTCTGATCAAACCAGCTGGTACAAAAGATATTACAAAAACCAAAATATAAATACAATAGCGGAAGCTAAAACAAAACTGATACATGAGAGTTCTGTATAAAAAGAATCATCACTGATTACAGAAACTGAGCCCTAAACTAAAACCTTCTGTGTTGGCTTGACGGCGGTGACTCTCTCAAAGCAAAACTCCTTCCGCACCTGCACGGGTAAAAACACTGTGCTAAGCGATAAACGTTTAGTGGGGAAACACACATAAAATATGAACGGCCACTCACAATGGTCGTCAAGGCATAACACATTCACAATGGCAAAATGCAATAACTCATAACATAATTCATAAGAATATGCTCTCAATTTAAAGCCATACATTCAGCATCTCAAATTCATATTCATTTCCATATTAATTGAACATACCATTCATCATTATACTCATTCCGATATCACATGTATATAGTCATAAGAGTAGAGCAAACCAATGGAACACCAAAAGAACACCTACTGACTCTGGGTAGTGGATAACGAGTGTACAGACAGTACTTTATGGGTACGAGCCGATTACAGACAGTACCTTACGGGTACGAAATGAGAAAACCATTTTACTTTTAACTTTTACAAATCATTTTCAAAAGGGACCTTAAACAAGATCCTTACACATAAAGGGTTCGCGAGGAACCAAACGTGGACCTGATCGGGGTCCAAACGAAACTGAGGGCTGCAGCTAAAAGACTCTATTAGGCATGCCTAACTATCCACTTACTTGACTCTAGCAGGTTATGCGTCATTCAAATCATATTTCAGAATATAACATATAATTCATCTGAAGAATCATGGTATCACTCATATTAAAGCATATAAAAGTATGACATGCATTATATAGCAGTATAAGTCCATTCGGAAGTATTATGGAATCCATTTTTGAGTTAAAACTGGGAAATTTCCAAAAATGGACCGAACGGGGTGACCGACGAGGTTGGCTGGTCACGAGTCATGACTGGCATCACAACTCGTGACTGGCCTCCTCACAAGGCTTGTCACGAGACGTGACTGGGGGTCACGCCTCGTGGCTGGCTTCCTGGTCACGTCGTGACTTGTCTCTCTCTTGCTGGTCACAACTCGTGATTAAGTGTCACGTCTCGTGACTGGCTTCTTTGGGGCTGGTCACGCGTGACTGTCTCAGGCCGGTCACGAGTCGTGACTGGGAGTCACGCCTCGTGACTGCCTTCCTCTTGGCTGGTCACGAGTTGTGACAAGCAGTCACAACTCGTGACTAGCTTCTTTCTGGCAGGTCACGAGTCGTGACTGGAAGTCACGTCTCGTGACTTGCCTCTCTTCTTGGGTAGTCACGCGACAGACACAACAAAACGGGAATTTTCTACAGTAACACGATTTTCCAGTTTTCCAGAATTTCCCAGAACATAGAAATCAACTCCAAACTTGAATCAAAATCACACAAATCAGTTCTTACCTTCCAGAAGATCATTCAAGCATCAAAATGACATATAAACAACTTAATTCAACACTCGCCACAACCAAAATCATACATAACCACATTCAAGAACATAAACCCTATAAATTTACAGTAAGTTCAAATCAAGCACAATCCACAAGCAAAAATCCCAAACCTGAGATTCTAAGCTTCAATCACTTAGCTCCACTAGGTCCAGCAATTTCCTTGCCCTTTAGATCGCGAGGGAGATCAACTAACAATCAACACACCAAGAACAACCAAAATAAAAACCCTAAGTTAAATCTAAACCCAAAGAAGAAGAAGATGAAACAAATGAGAGAACAAAATGAGAAGAATATAATTACTTACGAAAGAAGATGCAAAGAGATGATTAACTTCACCAATAAAGTCTTGAATCCTCAATACAATTCTTAGAATGAAGAAAATGAAGAAGAAGAAGGTGAGTGAAGAAGGAAACGTGAATCTGCCAATTTCCTTTCTTTCTTTCCTTTTTCTTTTTCTTTTTTTTGCCCTAAGCATGTGTCAACTTCCTATTGGTGAAGCTAACCACTCACACCAAACAACCATGCATTACACACACCCAATGCATTCTCAACTAAAAACACCCTACAATGGTATGCGCATACACACGCAATGCCTTCTCAACTTAAAACACCTTAATATGATATGCTCAAGTACACACAACCATACCCAATTAATTCACACACTAATACCCTATATGCACCCACATACTAACAAAACCCAAAAACATGCATTTTACTAAAATACCCTTATGATATGCCGAACACATGCAAATGCAGGCTCACACAGAGAGGCTCATTCTACTAGGGGGCAAACGGGGTGTGATAACTCTCCCCTACTAATAAGAATTTCGTCCTCGAAATTCTCACCTGAACTGAACAACTGCGGATACTGAGCTCTCATCGACTCTTCCGGTTCCCAAGTCGCTTCCTCGACTCCATGATGGCTCCATAACACTTTTACCAAAGGGATCTGCTTACTCCTCAGTTGCCTCACCTCTCAAGCTAGAATGGCTCTCGGTTTCTCATCAAAGGAGAAATCTGGCTGAACCTGAATATCCTGAACTGAAAGAACATGCGAAAGATCTGATCTATACCGACGAAGCATCGAAATATGGAACACATCGTGTAACTTTGCTAACTCCATCGGTAAAGCCAATCTATAGGCTACAGGTCCTACCTTAGCCAAAATCTCATAAGGAGCAATGAAACGAGGACTAAGCTTGCCTTTCTTTCCAAATCGAAGCACTTTCCTCCAAGGTGAAACTTTAAGGAAGACTTTGTCCCGGATCTCAAAATGCACGTCTTTCCTCTTCAAATTGGCATAAGATTTTTTGTCAATCCTTGGCTGCCTTCAAATTCCGCTGCACCACTCTGATCTTTTCTTCAGTATCTCTAACCAAGTCTGGCCCAATCACTGATCTCTCGGATAGCTCGGTCCAACAAACCGGAGTCCTACATTGTCGACCATACAAAGCCTCATACGGTGCCATACCGATGCTCGACTGAAAACTGTTGTTGCAGGCAAACTCCATAAGCGACACATATCTGTCCCAACTACCCGAAAAATCCAAAGCACAAGCCCTCATCATATCTTCTAAAATCTGAATGACCCGCTCTGACTGACCATCTGTCTGAGGGTGAAACGTTGTACTGAAGTTCAACTTAGTACCCAAATCTCTCTGCAACTCTTTCCAAAACTTGGAAGTAAACCTCGGATCCCGATCTGAAACTATAGACAAAGGCACTCCATGCAACCGAACGATCTCATCCACATAGATACTGGCCAATCTCTCCATCGAGTAGTCCACTCTAACAGGCAGAAAATGAGCTGACTTCGTAAGTCAATCCACTATTACCCAAACTGAGTCATGCTTCTTCTGAGTCAAAGGCAAACCAGAAATAAAGTCCATGGTGATATCATCCCACTTCCACTCAGGAATGGATAAAGGCGTAAGCAATCATGAGGGAACCTGATGCTCGGCCTTTACCTGTTGACAAGTCAAGCACTTGGAAACAAAATCCACTATATCACGCTTCATACCAGACCACCAATATAACTGATTCATGTCCCGATACATCTTTTTACTGCCAGGATGCATAGTAAAAACTGTATTATGCGCCTCACTCATAAGCTGATTCCTCAAATCCTCAGACTCTGGCACACACAAGCGATCTCTGAACATAAGCACCTCATTCTGAATTGAAAACTCTGACTGCTTACCCGATATGACCTCTTGCACAATCCGCTGAAGTCTCACATCATCCCTCTGAGCATCCATAATCCTCTGTCTCAAAGTGGGCTTCACCCGCAACTGAGCAATCAAAGCCCCATCTGAATCAAATCTCCATCTGAACCGTCTCAAGATCAAGGCTGAAACTAACTTCCGACTCAAAGCATCTGCGACTACATTGGCCTTACCAGGATGGTAATCCACAATGCAGTCGTAGTCCTTAAACAACTCAAGCCAACGGCGCTGTCTCATGTTCAACTCTTTCTGTGTGAGAAAGTACTTCAAGCTCTTATGGTCCGAAAAGATCCTACACTTTTCTCCATACAGATAATGGCGCCAAAACTTTAAAGCAAAGATCACAGCCGCTAACTCAAGATCATGCGTCGGATAGTTCTTCTCATGTGGCTTTAACTGACGAGAAGCATAAGCCACAACCTTACCTTCTTGCATCAAAACACATCCAAGACCAAAACCCGAAGCATCACTATAAATGACAAACTCCTTACCCGAAATGGGCTGAGTAAGAATAGGAGCCTCAACAAGCAACTATTTTAACTGATCAAAACAAGCCTGGCATCTATCTGACCACTCAAATCTGACCCCTTTTCTCAATAATCTAGTCATTAGAGTGGCAATCACAGAAAAGCCCTTAACAAACCGACGGTAGTACCCTGCTAAACCAAGGAAACTCCTCACTTCCTGAACATTTCTAGGCACTTTCCAATCAACAATCGCCTCAATCTTGGCCGGATCTACCTGAATACCCCTAGCTGAAACAATGTGACCCAAGAATGACACTTTTCGAAGCCAGAAATCACACTTGCTAAGCTTGGCAAACAACTGGTGCTCTCTCAATATCTGCAAAACCAATCGGAGATGCTCCTCATGCTCACTCTCATCCTTGGAATACACCAAGATTTCATCAATGAACACTACTACAAATCGATCTAAGTATGGCCTAAACACACGGTTCATCAAATCCATAAAAGCCGCTGGAGCATTGGTCAAACCAAACGGCATCACAAGAAACTCATAGTGGCCATACCTAGTCCAAAATACAGACTTAACCACATCTGCATCCTGAACTCGAAGCTGATAGTATCCTGATCGAAGATCTATCTTGGAGAAAACACCTGCACCCCGAAGCTGATCAAACAAATCTTCAATCCTAGGCAACAGATACTTATTCTTCACTGTGACCTTATTTATCTGCCTGTAGTCGATACACATCTGCAGAGATCCATCTTTTTTCTTGACAAACAGAACTGGAGCTCCCCAAGGAGATATGCTAGGTCGAATAAATCCCTTATCCAATAGCTCTTGTAGCTGAGTCTTAAGTTCCCTCAACTCTACAGGAGCCATCCGATAAGGTGCTTTCGAAATAGGTGTGGTACCCGGCATAATCTCAATGGACAACTCAACCTCTCTCTCAGGAGGCAAATCAGGCAACTCACTCGGGAACACATCACTAAACTCCCGCACAACAGGGA
This sequence comes from Excoecaria cochinchinensis, assembly GCA_947683425.1. Lineage (NCBI taxonomy): Eukaryota > Viridiplantae > Streptophyta > Magnoliopsida > Malpighiales > Euphorbiaceae > Excoecaria > Excoecaria cochinchinensis. Next base: position 2,527,905 of record CANTUQ010000083.1, read on the forward strand.
TGTCCTCAATCTGAACCTGATCTCTCTTGGAATCCAACACAACTGCTAGAATAGCCTCACAAGCTTTTCTGATAAACCTCTTGGCTTGCATCGCGGAAATCACATTATTCAAAGAACTAGCACCCAAACCCTTCATAAACACAGGAGACTGGCATCTATCCCTGAGCACAACTGTCTTCCTATGGCAATCAACTATAACCCGATGCTTACCCAACCAGTCCATACCCAGAATCATATCAAACTCTCTGAAAGGTAACTCAATCAAATCTGCTAGAAGTACAACTCCCTCAACCATCAAAGGACAACTCCTAAAGACTCTACTCACACTGACACTATGCCCTAATGGACTGGTCACACAAATCTCATAATCTAACTGATCAACCACATGCAACTTATCAACAATTTTATCTGTGCACAAGTATGAGTGTGTGGAACCAGGGTCAATTAGAGTATACAATTCAGTGTCATGGAGTAGGAACTTACCAGCAATAACATCAGGCGCATCCTGCTCCTGGCTCTCACAGCATAAGCTCTAGTGGCAACCTGAGGAGGACGCTCAACAGTCTTAGAAGCAGCTCCATCTCTAGGTCGACCGCCTCGACCTCTACCTCTACCTCTACCTCTAGCAGCCTGAGAAGCATTCGACCCAACTCTGCTAGCTCCTCCCTGAGGTCCTGAATCCTCACTCATCTGGGGACAACTAGCCACACGGTGCTCGGTGCTCCCACATCTAAAACATCCACCAGTGAGCCACCTACACTCACCCCGGTGAGCCTTGCTGCAATTCGCACAAACAGGTATAACATCAGATCTACCACCTCTGCCAGAACCAGATACTGCTGCAGAACCCTGTCTTCTACCACTAGAAGCTAAACCAGCTGCTGGCTCATCTTGCGGGTTCCTGGATCTCTTACCCGAAGATGAGGAAGAAAAGATTCCGACCTCTCTGCCCTCATGGCGGCCTCTGCAATCTGATAATAACTTACCCCAGGCATACACATCAGAGAAATCAAGGCAATCTTCAATGACTCATTCAACCCGGCTTCAAAGTGCTTGCATCTGAAATCATCTGTCATAACCCCACGCGGAGCATAGCGAGACAACCGGTAGAACTCTTTCTCATAATTTGAAACTGACAAAGTCCTCTGCCTCAAACTCAGAAACTGTACCCATCTTGCATCCCTATAAGCTTGAGTCACAAACTTCCTAGTGAACTCCTCACTGAAGAAATCCCATGTAACTGGATCAGGCATCTGAGGTTGCCTACTAACCAATTCCCACCATTCATAGGCTGACCCCTGAAGCAATGCCACAGCACACTCAGCTTGCTGATCGGGAGGACACCTGACTTCTTTTAAAGCTCTCTTTACCTTATCAAGCCACTTCTCAGCTAACTCAGACTCATTTAGTCCAGTCCCATAAAAATCCTCAACACCAGCTCTTCTCAAACTCTCAATAGGGGCTCTAGGAGCAGTCACTCTCTCCAAAATCCTAGCCATGTCCTGATGCAATCTGAACATAGCCTCAAAAGGCATGGCTGCGGCCTCGGGCTGGACCCTAGCATGCTGAGCCGACACAAAAATTGATGGATCTACAGCTTGAGGGTTCACACTCTCGGCGGATTCCTCAAGTGATCCACGAGCAGAATTAGAAGCCATCTAAACAAACAAGAAACATCCGCATCAGCCAACACAGATCTAGACACAAACACATCTAAGTAACTCAATATAGCAACAACAACAACACCCAGAAACGCCTAAACCTAGGCTCTGATACCAAAAACTGTAACACCCCCTACCCATACGTAGGCAATCCCATCGGATAAGGAGTGAGACGCCGTATGAGCAAAGGTGCCACCAAACAGATGCAAAGCAATTCATACATTCATTCATACCATACATACAGAAATACGGAATAATTAAAAACTTTAAAGGAAAAGAAAGCCATGGCTGATCATGCATTAATATAACAAAACCATTACAATAATGTTCTGATCAAACCAGCTGGTAGAAAAGATATTACAAAACCCAAAATATAAATACAATAGCGGAAGCTAAAACAAAACTGATACATGAGAGTTCTATACAAAAAGAATCATCACTGATTACAAAAACTGAGCCCTACACTAAAACCTTCTGTGTTGGCTTGACGGTGGTGACTCTCTCAAAGCAAAACTCCTTCCGCACCTACACGGGTAAAAACACAGTGCTAAGCGATAAACGCTTAGTGGGGAAACACACATAAAATATGAACGACCACTCACAATGGTCGTCAAGGCATAACACATTCACAATGGCAAAATACAATAGCTCATAACATAATTCATAAGAATATGCTCTCAATTTAAAGCCATACATTCAGCATCTCAAATTCATATTCATTTCCATATTAATTGAACATACCATTCATCATTATACTCATTCCGATATCACATGTATATAGTCATAAGAGTAGAGTAAACCAATGGAACACCAAAAGAACACCTGCTGACTCTGGGTAGTGGATAACGAGTGTACAGACAGTACTTTATGGGTACGAGCCGATTACAGACAGTACCTTACGGGTACGAATCGAGAAAACCATTTTACTTTTAACTTTTACAAATCATTTTCAAAAGGGACCTTAAACAAGATCCTTACACATAAAGGGTTCGCGAGGAACCAAATGTGGACCTGATCGGGGTCCAAACGAAACTGAGGGCTGCAGCTAAAAGACTCTATTAGGCATGCCTAACTATCCACTTACTTGACTCTAGCAGGTTATGTGTCATTCAAATCATATTTCAGAATATAACATATAATTCATCTGAAGAATCATGGTATCACTCATATTAAAGCATATAAAAGTATGACATGCATTATATAGCAGTATAAGTCCATTCGGAAGTATTACGGAATCCATTTTTGAGTTAAAACTGGGAAATTTCCGAAAATGGACCGAACGGGGTGACCGACGAGGTTGGCTGGTCACGAGTCGTGACTGGCATCACAACTCATGACTAGCCTCCTCACAAGGCTTATCACGAGACGTGACTGGGGGTCACGCCTCGTGACTGGCTTCCTGGTCACTTCGTGACTTGTCTCTCTCTTGCTGGTCATGAGTCATGACTGAGTGTCACGTCTCGTGACTGGCTTCTTTGGGGCTGGTCACGCGTGACTGTCTCAGGCCGGTCACGAGTCGTGACTGGGAGTCACGCCTCGTGATTGCCTTCCTCTTGGCTGGTCACGAGTTGTGACAGGCAGTCACAACTCGTGACTAGCTTCTTTCTGGCAGGTCACGAGTCGTGACTGGAAGTCACGTCTCGTGACTTGCCTCTCTTCTTGGGTAGTCACGCGACAGACACAACAAAACGGGAATTTTCTACAGTAACACGATTTTCCAGTTTTCCAGAATTTCCCAGAACACAGAAATCAACTCCAAACTTGAATCAAAATCACACAAATCAGTTCTTACCTTCCAGAAGATCATTCAAGCATCAAAATGACATATAAACAACTTAATTCAACACTCACCACAACCAAAATCATACATAACCACATTCAAGAACATAAACCCTAGAAATTTACAGTAAGTTCAAATCAAGCACAATCCACAAGAAAAAATCCCAAACCTGAGATTCTAAGCTTCAATCACTTAGCTCCACTAGGTCCAGCAATTTCCTTGCCCTTTGGATCGCGAGGGAGATCAACTAACAATCAACACACCAAGAACAACCAAAATAAAAACCCTAAGTTAAATCTAAACCCAAAGAAGAAGAAGATGAAACAAATGAGAGAACAAAATAAGAAGAATACAATTACTTACCAAAGAAGATGCAAAGAGATGATTAACTTCACCAATAAAGTCTTGAATCCTCAATACAGTTCTTAGAATGAAGAAAATGAAGAAGAAGAAGGTGAGTGAAGAAGGAAACGTGAATCTGCCAATTTCCTTTCTTTCTTTCCTTTTTCTTTTTCTTTTCTTTGCCCTAAGCATGTGTCAACTTCCTATTGGTGAAGCTAACCACTCACACCAAATAACCATGCATTACACACACCCAATGCATTCTCAACTAAAAATACCCTACAATGGTATGCGCATACACACACAATCCCTTCTCAACTTAAAACACCTTAATATGATATGCTCAAGTACACACAAGCATTACCCAATTAATTCACACACTAATACCCTATATGCACCCACATACTAACAAAACCCAAAAACATGCATTTTACCAAAATACCCTTATGATATGCCGAACACATGCAAATGCAGGCTCACACAGACATGCTCATTCTACTAGGGGGCAAACGGGGTGTGACAAAAACTAAGTGTAAATTTTGGACATAATGTGACCTAGAGGTATACTTAGGTATATTTGAGGTATACTTAGTGTTTATATGAAATTAAATGGAATATATGTATAAATTGAGGCCTAATTTAGTGGAATAAGCCATGAAAGAGTGATAAATAAAATGTTAGAGTAAAAACCTTATGATGGCCGAATGGTACCCTAGTGTATACGAGGGTATACTTTATGTATAATTGAAAATTAATGACCTAAAATGAACCTAGACATGAAAACAAGTTTCCATAAATTTATTTAAAAATTATGGAATATATATGAATATTTTTTAGTATGATATTCCATTATGCTCAAAGTGAAAATAATGATAAACATTGAAATAATTGACTTGAAATAATAAGAAGAGAATGGAAGTGGCCTTGAAGTGAAATCATGGCCATTTAATGGACTAAGTATACTTATTATGAAAAATAAGTATATAATAAGTCTTGCGCATGAATGATGAATTATGATTAGATAATTCATGTAATGTGCAAAATAGTGAATATGAAGTGTAACTAGTGAAATGAAATGTAAATGTAAGTAAAAATGCTAAAGTTGTAAATGTATTAACAAGTCATATGTTACATGATATATGTTATATGTAATATAGAAATGTCAAAAGTATGAAATACAGTGATAAGTGATAAGTAACACGTCATATGTTATATGTAAAACAAAAATGTTAAAAGTATGAAAAGTGGATTTGAAAGTCTTTTGAAAAGATTTGCTGTTAGTAGTGGTCTGGTGGGTTAATCTAGTTCAGGATATGTTTGGCTAGCCATAGGGACACCATTGATACCGCGGTGCAAGTCATGACGACTTGTTTTGCTATGACAGATTCACGATGGTCTCTCATAGCCCTCTGTTATATGTCATACGTCATACATCATATGTTACATGATAGAGTGATCATTCGGGATCATTTTCTAGTGTATTGCAGTGAGACTTTGGGGCCCACGTCCCATATATCCAGTTTGCAGATTTTCTGCCGGGATTGTACTAGGGGTATGATTGTAAAGTGATTGTAAATGTAAAAAGTAAAATGATAATATGTAATATGATAATATGTAACATGACATAAAGTAAAATGATAAAATGTAATATGATATAAAGTATAATAATGAAATGTAATATGCCATAGTGTAACACGTAAAAGCTTAATATGTAAAAGTATTATATGCAAAAGCGTAACATGTAATGGCATAATGTCACCTGACATTATGTAATACAACATAATATGTCAAAGTGTAACATGTAAAGCCATAATGTAATATGACAAAATATGTAATAGAATAATGTGAAAAGATATAAAGTGATAAATTGTAATACGTAAAAGCTTAATACGTAAAAGCATCATATGCAAAAGTATAACATGTAAAGGCTTAATGTCACACGACATTATATAATATGACATAATATGTAAAAAGTATATCGAATAAAAGCATAATGTATAAAAAGCCTAAGTGTAAAGGGACAGAATTGTAAAATGATACGATTCTGTCAAAAGAAGAATGACATGAAATATGAAAAGTAACATGAAAATAAGAAGTTATATGAAAAAGGACCTAATTGAAGTAAAGTAAAACTTTGGGGTCAAAATGGTAATTTACGCTAAATCATAAGCCAAACGGGTCATAATGATGAAAATGACCTAGAAATGTAATAAGTATAGTGAAAATAAGAAAATAAATGAAAAAATGGCTTATATGAAAGAAAAAAAAATTTAAGGACTAAAACGTAATTTACCGTAAAAAAAATTAGTCGTGAGACTAATTGATAAGTTATAAGTTAAAAAGTGAATAAATACGAAAATGTAATAAGTAAACAATAAAAAGTATAAGCAAACGTTAAATAAAGGACCAAATTGTAATTTGACAAAAGCAGGGGCAAAATCGTAATTAAGTGTAAAAGTACACTAAAAAGAGACATGTAAATGAAAAATGAAATTAAAATGATAGTCCCGTAAAGAATCCAAAGTTTAGGGACTAAAATGTAATTTGCCATGAAAATGTTAAATTGAAGGACTAAATTGTAATTTGTAAGTCAAATGATGATTTAAAATGAAAAGAGAAATGAACTAGTGGCAGTTTCATAAATAACATCAAAGAAGGTAAAAAATATAATTTGTACTGAAATTGATAAAACAAGGATGGTAAATTGTATATGAAATGAATAAAAATGATAATATGAGTGATTAAATGCATAAAGTGATAGTTAAATGAGTGAAGTGTTAGTCAAGAGGGACAAAAATGAAAGTTTGAGGACTAAATGGCAAATTGTACACTAAGTAAGCAAATAAAGATGAGAAAATTTACTTGATGACAAATATGTAAATAAATGGAATTCGAAAGGTAAAATGATAGATTAGTCACATGGAAAAGTAATTTGATAAGCTTTGTATAAGTTAAGGATCAAATCGTAATTTGCCAATAAGAAGGGCAAATAATGGATTGCAATGTAATATGACACTAAGTAAAGCTTAGTGAGAGATTGAAATGAAATCAAGGAATAGTGTATTTTTATGCATGTGTATGTGTATAAGTTAGAATGGAAATTAATAGATTCGTAATCACCATTGAGCATATTTAATGCTCAACACGTAGTTTGTTTGACTGCGTGTAGGTACCAAGTGGAGCGTCTGCAGAGCAGGCAGACCATTAACTTTGAGATCGAACTGGACCGTCGGATTGATGTCAAGAATAGTATGTTTATTGTTGGTAGAAAGTGTATAAATAGTCTATGTTATGAAAATAGATACATGTATATGTAAATGTTCTATGTTAGTGAAATAGTTATATGATATAATAGATATTATTGTATTGAGTTAGTTATAAGAATTGGACTGGAATGTGTAATATGTTATGATTGTTGTGCCCCTGAGTTGGGCTCTGTTTTTGGCTAAATTGCAGGTTTTTGGTAGTTAATATTATAGTCGTTATGCTGCCCAATTTTGAATCAGTAAATAGTTAGTGGCATGTATATATGTAATGGTTTAGTATCGATTAGGTACCGTAAATCATTCACATGGTAAATGTTATCGATGACTAGATTGAATGAGAATGATAGTAACATGAAAGTTTAAAAGGATAAATGATGTTATAAGTTTATAACAAGAAAAAAAAAATTCTATCGCATTTGTCATAAGCATTGATTTGACAATAGTGTCGTGACACCCGATATCCGTACCAATTGCGGGTATGAGACGTTACGGGTATGACTTTAGTCAAAGGATCAGCGATCATTAATTTAGTACTAATGTGCTCAATGACCACTTTCTCTTCTTTAACACATTCTCTAATGGCTAAGTACTTAATGTTGATGTGTTTACTTCGACTTCCACTTTTGTTGTTCTTAGCTATAAAGACAGGAGCTGAATTATCGCAAAAAATTCTCAATGGCCTAGAAATTGAATTCATAATTTTAATCCCAGAAATAAAACTCTTAAGCTTACACCTTGTGAAGTAGCCTTAAAACGAAACGAACTCGGCTTCCATAGTAGAAATGGCAGTCAAAGTCTGCTTGACACTTCTATATGAACTAGCTCCACCAGCCATAATAAAAATGTACCCAGATGTTGGTTTGCGAGAATCAACACAACCAGCAAAGTCTGAGTCTGAATAACCGATCACATCCAAACAGTTCGTCTGTCTATACATGAGCATGTATTCTTTGGTTCCTTGAAGGTACCGCATGATGTTTTTTGCAGCTCTCTAGTGGTCCATACCTGGGTTACTCTAATATCGCCCTAATATCCCAATAGCATATGCAATATCCGGTCTAGTACAAACCTGAACATACATAAGGCTTCCAACTACAGAAGCATATGGAATATTCTTCATGGATTCTCTCTCAAAATCATTTTTCAGGCATTAGTTCAAACTGAACCTATCACCCTTCACAATAGGAGCAACACTTGGTGAACAGTCCTTCATTCGAAATCTTTCCGAAACTTTATTGATATAAGTTTCTTATGATAGACCTAATACACCGCGAGATCTATCTCTATGGATCTTAATGCCAATGACATAAGATGCCTCACCCATATCCTTCATATCAAAGTTCTTAGACAGAAACTGTTTCACCTCATGTAGCATACCCTTATCGTTAGTTGCTAATAAAATATCATCCACATATAAAACAAGAAGACAAATTTTACTCCCACTGACCTCTGGTATATATATTGATCCATGGCATTTTCAACAAAACCAAATGAATTACTCCATGAAATTTGAAATACCATTGTCGGGAAGCTTGTTTTAAGCCGTATATGGATTTTTTAAGCTTGCAAACCAAATGCTCACCATCACTAGAAGAGAAACCTTCAGGTTGTTTCATATAAACCTCCTCTTCTAGATCACCGTTAAGGAATGTTGTTTTTACATCCATTTGTTCCAACTCAAGGTCAAAATGAGCAACTAATGCTAAAATTGTACGAAGAGAATCTTTCTTAGATACAGGAGAAAAAGTCTCCCTGTAATCGATCCCCTCTTTTTGAGTGAACCTGTGACACGAGCCGGACCTCACTCGTTCCCGAAAACCTGCTTTTAGGACCCGAGAGGGTTCGCGTCTGTTGATCTTGGGCAATTATGAGATATTTTGGACACATCCTTCCAATAGAACACTAGAAAGATCATCTAATCTCATGAAATTTTTAGGCACCTTTGAGGTATTTTAGAGTCGCCACCCAATTTACAAGAAATTGGAAAAGTTTGTCTAACGTCGGGTGTCTAAATCAGAGAAACATTCGGAACTTTACTCTTATTAATGCCTTGGTTAATTATAAATGAATTTTTAATTTTAAAAATTTCACTTCTCTTCTCACACGGTTATTTATTAAAAATAAAGCGCAAATAAAGCAGTAAAAAAAGCGGTAAAATAAAGCAAACCACAAAAAAAATAAAGGAAAGATAAAATTGGGACAAAATACAATCCCCCAAAATAAAAAGGTATTAAAATTTGGGACAAAAAATACAATCCCCCAAATAAAATCAAATGAAACATAAATAAATAAAAAAACTCAAAGTAAATACATAACCATTCATAAATCGGGAATATTATTTAAGATAGGAACATTGGTTCCTTCATATTCACTTAGAAAATCGAAGAGTTATTTTTGGTATACTTAGAAAAATCGGGATGAGTGGTCCCATTTCGAAAAAACTAACTCTTCTTTTTAAAGTGAGTTTTATTGGTTGAAATTTGGATATTGGTCCCATTTTATTAGAAAAAATTCCAATTTATTAATATAAATTTTTTTTGTGTTTTTTAATTAACGCGCATAAAAATAAATAAAATTTATTACATATTACATAATAAAAACAAATAAAAGAAAAATAATGAAAAAATAATAAAAATGCTAAAAAAGACAAATTTCACCAAAATGGTGTTTTTAAATCTTCATGGGCTCCCACTTGCCATTGGAAAAACTCACATACATAAAAAAATAAGTATTGAAATAAAAAAAATACAAACAAAAAGTCATGTTAGTAATAAAAAATGAATTAAACATATAACACATGAAAATGAATTGAAATAAATAAAATAAAATGCATTATGAGTGACAAAACTAATTAAATAACATAATAAAATAAGTAACTCGACATATTAGCAATTCAACATGCATAAAAATATAAATGATAAAAATAATAATAACAATAAAAATTAATAATAATGATAATAGTAAACAAGAATAATAATAATAATAATAATAATAATAATAACAATAATAATAATAATAATAATAATAATAATAATAATGAAAAAGGAGATTAACAATTAAGTAAGCAAAAAGAAATAAAATGTATCAAAACAAGTGAAATCTATGAACAAAATCACACAAATACAAAAAAAAAACAATAATAGATTCAAAATCTACATGATTGCTAATTAATTATAAATAAAAATTATAATAAAAAAATAAAATCAAACTCAGAATATTTACTCTCGGATTTGAATTTGATGAATGAAGTTGAATGATCAATCTCCTTGTCTTGATTTTCAAAAAATAATAAATAAAATTTATTACATATTACATAATAAAAACAAATAAAAGCAAAATAATGAAAAAATAATAAAAATGCTAAAAAAGATAAATTTCACCAAAATGGTGTTTTTAAATCTTCATGGGCTCCCACTTGCCATTGGAAAAACTCACATACATAAAAAATAAGTATTTAAATAAAAAAAATACAAACAAAAAGTCATGTTAGTAATAAAAAATGAATTAAACATATAACACATGAAAATGAATTGAAATAAATAAAATAAAATGCATTATGAGTGACAAAACTAATTAAATGACATAATAAAATAAGTAACTCGGCATATTATCAATTCAACATGCATAAAAATATAAATGATAAAAATAATAATAACAATAAAAATTAATAATAATGATAATAGTAAACCAGAATAACAATAATAATAACAATAATAGTGATAATAATAATAATAATAATAATAATGATAATAATAATAATAATAATAAATAAAAATAATAACAATAATAATGAAAAAGGAGATTAACAATTAAGTAAGCAAAAAGAAATAAAATATATCAAAACAAGTGAAATCTATGAACAAAATCACACAAATACAAAAAAAACAATAATAGATTTAAAAATCTACATGATTGCTAATTAATTATAAATAAAAATTATAATAAAAAAATAAAATCAAACTCAGAATATTTACTCTCGGATTTGAATTTGATGAATGAAGTTGAATGATCAATCTCATTGTCTTGATTTTCAAAAAATAAGATTAAAAAAATAAAATATAGAAAAGAATTTTTATCTGAAGAACAAAAAATTAATTTCTTTGTCTCAAGAAAAAAATTATTAAAAAATAATAAGAAAATTCACAAGAAAAAATAATTGTTCTCTTTGTCTCAAGAATTAACTTAGAAAATAAAATTAGAATATTTGAAAAATTTGTTCTTGAAGAAGAAGAAAAATTTTCTTAAGAAAAATTCCCCCCATTTTCTCTCTCAAAAAACACATTTTATACACCAATAAAATTAGATTTAATGAAGAAATTAAATTAATTTAATTCCTATTAAACCCTAAAAAACTGAAGAATTTTAAAGGTTTAGAGAAAAAAAAATGATTTTAAAATTAAATTCTACCAAAAAAAAAAAGAGCAAAAACATCCTAAATTGGTCAAAAATGCCCAAAGGGCTGCTGGAGGGGCTACAGGGCCGACTGACGCCCGTCGGCTGGCTCGCGTAGCGCGCTGCTCGCACGAGCTGCGATGCCTAGCGCGCGGGCTGTGCGTTCGCCCGCCCGCCGGGCGCTGCCGACGAGCACCAACGCGCGCTGACGGCTAAAATTTTTTTTAAATAATTTTGACAAAAACACTATAATTTCAAAACCCTCTTTTTATTTTAAAATAATATTTAAAATATTTTTATTTATTTTTAAAAGCAAACTATTTGACAAGAAAACTATCACTTCCAACTTTCTCTTTTTGCCTATAAACAGGCATCTAATTTTATCATTAAGTAATCCTGATTTGAACTGTTTCGGGACCCAGGGTTTACAGTTGCCCCCAGTTTTGGGGAGACTAGTGCATGGGTGCCTAGGTGAGCCAAAAATTCAGAGAAAGAAAAAGACACGTACCTAAGGCTGCCTCTTTCCAGTTGCTTCCTGGAGAATAGTGTTGTGATTGGTATTGTAAATATTATCCTTTCGGATCGCATCAAGCCATTGACAAGACTACGAAGTGCAGACATTCTATAATTTCACCGAGCCGTTAAATAAACTACAAAGTGATGGTCATCCTCCTGGATTGCACCGAGCCGTTAAATAGACTATAAAATGCCAGACATGATAGAATTTCACCAAGCTATTAAATAGACTACAAAGTGAGAGTGCCATCCTCAGATGGCGATGCGTCGAGTCTGCTTCAGACTTACAAAACACGGGTGCCATCCTCAAATGGCGATGCATCGAGTCTGCTCCAGACTTACAAAAAGTGAGAAATGTCCTCCTCAGAGGACTGCACCAAGTTGCTAACAAGACTATAAAGTGCGAGAAATGTCCTCCTCAAAGGACTGCACTGAGCCGTTAGACAGACTACAAAATACAGAAAATGTCCTCCTCAGATGACTGCACTGAGCCGTTAAATAGACTACAAAATGTAGGAAATGTCCTCCTCAGAGGACTGCACTGAGCCGTTAAATAGACTACAAAATGCGGGAAATGTCCTCCTCAGAGGACAGCACCGAGCCGTTGAATAGACTACAAAATATGGAAAATGTCCTCCTTAGAGGACTACACCGAGCCGTTGAATAGACTACAAAATATGGAAAATGTCCTCCTTAGAGGACTGCACCGAGCCGTTAAATAGACTACAAAATGCGAAAAATGTCCTCTTCAGAGTACTACATCGAGCCGTTAAATAGACTACAAAATGCAAGAAATGTCCTCCTTAGAGAACATTGGAAATTTGCCTCCTTAGAGGACCTGGAAATTTGCTTCCTCAGAGGACTTTGAGATTTGCCTCCTTAGAGGACTTAGAAATTTGCCTCCTCAGAGAACTTTGAGGTTTGCCTCCTCATAGGACTTTGAGATTCGAACCTGAGTAAACTTCATCTTGACTTGATCATCTTGCTCGAGTGAATGTTAATATTGAGTTGAAGCTGTCCTTGACTAGCTTTTGCGTGTGCGGCCTTCATTTGGACTTTTCCTATAAAACTGTGTGCACAGGAATATATACAAGAGATTGTGCATGCAGGTGTAAAAAGTTATATGCAGATATTTGCTAAAAAATTGTATAAAATGCATGCAAAAATGGATAGACCATGTCCTAGGTGGTTAAGGGTCCATTGAGGATATGGCTTGGTTGCTTGATCATGCCTCCAAGGATCTAAGAGAGTGTCGTCTTGGCTTTGGGACTCTGACCCATAAACTTTTCAGAAAGAACTGTCAGGTGTGCATCTTTGCCCCTCGGTCAATGAGCACTCACCCAGGATTCTGACTCATGTCCCTGCGTCAAACACTATCTGGCTGAAGGGAAATCATCCGAAGTAATGCCACCTTATCGCTCCAGGCATCGAAAGTCTTTGTTTTAAAGGTAGTGCGTCCCTTGTGGATTTTCACACTAGTTTTTTTTTTGTAGAAAATGCATCCATTTGGGGATTTTCACATAACCCTTTGCCTAATTTTTGCCTGAAATGGACCCAACCCAATCCAGCGGCTTTTATTCATTTTAATTTTTTATAAGACAGACTGCCTGTTTTCAGGTTTTCACCCTGCTATTTGGCCTAACTTTTGCTTAGAGAACCAGTCACGATTTTCATTTCTAACGGCCTTTTTTTTTTAAAGACTAAAATAGCTCGAAGCCGATAACGGGGTGATTCTGCTGAAGCGCCAGACCGATGATAGCAATAGAGACCATATATAGTAAATTGCGCATATGCAAAGAAGAAACAATGCACTACTTTTTATGCTAGAACTTAAATCATTTTGAGTATGCAAGATAAAGTGCTTTGCTTATATTAACATATTATTGCATAAATGCATATGTTTCAGTCCAATTTCATCACACATGATCATCATTTGGCATTAATCTCAAAAATACAAGACTCCTATCTAATCTCGAGATGGATTTTGAAAGCATCAAACTTCTGTTATCAATTAGCTCTCTCGGGTTTTCATGATTGGACATTTTCTCTCTGCCCCTAATTTTTGCCCAAAGCGCCTTTTTTCAGTTTTCACCTTGACAGGGCGCCTAATTTTAACAAGGCTGCCTTTTTTCGATTTTTGACCCGAGGGGCTTTTATTCTTTTCTTTTGATTTTTGGTCTTTAGCCATGGAACTTTTTGAGTCTATCGATGCTGACTGGTTGTTCGAACTCGTTCCCATCACTGTCAGTCAAAATCGTTATTTTCTCGGGCGACAACTTCTTAAGAACAAATAGGTCTTTCCATGTCGGCCTGAATTTACCTCTTATGCCTGGAACACTTGGACTCATTTGCTTAAAGACTGAATCTCCCTCTTTCAGTGGGTGCTTTTCGACTTTCTTCCCGAATGATCCAGTAAGTCTTCTCTAATAGATCTGGCTGCAATAATAAGCCTGCAACCTGTCCTCCTCTAATATGTTCAACTGCTGCAACCGTCGCTGTGCCCAGTCGGCTTCTGGAATCTAGGCTTTCATGACTACCCTTAAAGATTTGAGCTCTAACTCAACTGGCAGTACTGTTTCCGTCCCATATACCAAGGAATAAGGCGTGGCTCCTATAGGGGTTCTGATAGTGGTTCTCTAGCCCTAAAGTGCAAAAGGCCATTTTTCTGTCCAATCCTTATAGTTTTGAACCATCTTAGCCTATATTCTTTTAACATTCTTGTTGGCTGCTTCAACCGCACCGTTAGCTTGAGGTCGATAAGGAGAAGACTTGTGATGCTAGATTCCATATTTCTGAAGTATCTGTTTAGTTTCTGCCAAGAATGGTACCCCATTATCAGACACAATGTGATGCGAAAGACCGTATTAAATTCTTCTTAATGAACTTGGCCATATCCACATATTAATTATTTTCTTTCCCTTTTTTTTTTATTTTTTATTTTTTTTTTGCGGGTTTTTTTTTTGGACAAGCTTTGTTCAAAACCGGATAGTTTACACATACACGTGCTTCTCTTCCTAACTGTTAGGGGCGACTTTGACCAATCAAGTAAGGTGGTGAGCTACGATAAGAAGTTTGGCTTAGTTTCTGCTTATGGATCTCTTTTTTTAACCTTTTTTGCCCATTCTGGCTTGAGTCTTCTGAATTTCTGCTAGATTGGTCCATGATTGGGATATGTCAACATAGCATGTTCAATGACTTCACTATCATCTCCCGGCATGTCTTCATAGGTCCAGGCAAAGACTTTTTTATACTTTTCTTTTCGTTTCTCAAGTTTATCTCATTTCAGGAGTGATATCAGATACCGATAGGATCTCAAGATTAAATGAGGTGGTATTCATTAAGTTAATA
This sequence comes from Excoecaria cochinchinensis, assembly GCA_947683425.1. Taxonomy (NCBI): domain Eukaryota; kingdom Viridiplantae; phylum Streptophyta; class Magnoliopsida; order Malpighiales; family Euphorbiaceae; genus Excoecaria; species Excoecaria cochinchinensis. The sequence goes on from CANTUQ010000083.1 coordinate 2,543,210, forward strand.
TCAAATGTAAATAACTTGTGGTTATGATCATGCATAATGAAATCATGAGAAACATAAACAAAAAGTTATTCATATGATTAATATGAACAGTACTGCATACATCAAAATTGAAAAAAGTTCAAACATAAAAAACACATCTACTAGAAGGTCTCCTCTCCTACTTCTTGTACTGTTGTATCCATCTTCTAGAGCACTTTATTAGCGTCACACTTTCTTCTTTTGATGCTCTGGATTAGCAATTGATTTGCTATCAATGAGGTCCTGAATATAGCTCTTTAGAGTTTGGCATTCATCAGTGTCATGCCCTGTATGCTGATGGTAGGCACAATACAGATATGCTTGATGATCGGGATGCCCTTGACTCTTGGCGAGCTTAGCAGGCATTGGCTGTAACTTACCTTCTTTCATCAACCTCTTAAGTACCCAAGACAATGATCTGCCTAGGTTGGAGAAATGTCTTTGGTCTGCTTCGGTAGCCGCTATATCAACCATGTTTCCAGCTCAATTCCCATTATCGGGCCCTACTGACTTTCCTGCATCATGATTGTCATAATTTCTCTGAGTGTAATTATCACCGCTGGCCTTCCTTGCCAGGTGTTCTCCTTCAGCTTCTATGGCTATATATTTGATTCCTTTAGCCCCTTTATCTTTAATCCATCTTTCAGATATGGGCTGGCGTTCCTGATAAACAGTCTGATCTAATCCAAAATGTCCGGTTTCCTCTTCATTTCTATTACCCGATTTCTCCATCTGGTAAGGTAATCATGAAATGACTCTCCTAACTTCTGCTGAAGCAGCTCTAGGTCTTTCAGGGTAACCTCCATTCTGGTACTGCAATAATACTGCTTAAGAAATTCCTTCATCAGCAGCTCCCAATTCTCTTTGGACCTCCTATCCAGTCCATGGTACCAATCGACTGCAGGCCCTGTTAAGCTCAGGCAAAAATTTCTATCTTCTGCTTTCTGGTCAGCGTTGTACCCTTCATAACTAATGAGTACTGTTTCACATGTGCTGCTGGGTCTGAGGTGCCATCAAACATTGGCATATCAGGCATCTTAAAATTATGGGGAACTAGATCTTCGCCATCCAACTCCTTATCCTCAGGACTCATTCCTCTTCTCATTGTCAACAAGCGAGTCATAGCTTCAAACCTCTCTTCCATTTTTCTCCACATTGCCTCCTCTGGCTTGGGGGCCTTGCCTCTTATCATGCCTGGCTCCTCTTGCTCTTCCTCATCCAAGTCACTCTCAGGTCTAGGAGCTTCTCTATGCTCTACAAGTGCTGGTGCTCTAAGCTCAACTGCATGTGAGTCAACTGCCGTAGGGAGATCCTTTCTAATAGGCCCTTGTCCATCTGGCCCCCCTGCTGGAGCAGCGAGTTATTGCCCAGCAAGTGGCGCTAAAGTGGCAGCAAGATTTCCCATCATTACCATTATTCTGGCCTCAAATTCTTCCATTCTCTTTCCCACTTCCTCGGCGATTATTGCACGGGTTGCATTAGATTCACCTAACGGGTTAGCCATACTTATCTCAGCTGATGATTCTGAAGAAAATATCTCACTACCTTTTGAGAGTGAATTTGAACTCCAATCTGACATTAGCTCCGATAATCCAAAGAGTGGAATCCTTCTTAGCTGACCGTCGAGACCTCTAAATCACCTGGACAAATCTATGATGGCTGCAAAATACACCTTGTTAGGATGATGCATAATTGAAATGCAATGCATGGCCGTGCTGATGCAGCATATACAAATACATGCAAGCATATAAATCCTTGCAATATTATCTCTCCCACACACGAGGTAGTACGATCTCTTTTGTAGGCGAGCTTTATCCAAGGGTTAATAGGGAACCCATCGGACGCGTATGGTGCACGGTGAAAAATCGGCATCATAACACCTCTTACATAATGTACATACGTATGGGTTTTGGCCATTATGTATTTAAACACTTCAATTAGATTAAGATGGGCCCACCGAGCCATAAAATCCTTCAATAAAAGACCATTTAATTTAATTGACTTTGTTCAATATACAATGGCCCACGTAGCAAGCACGGTATTATGGTACATTTCACCTAGTGAAACTCTCTATTGCTATTAAATAAGCTTTGGTCAAAGGTGGTGATACTTTAGGGCTATCCAAGCATGGTCCTTGCCAATGGGTCTAGCTCATCATGAGCATAACGACCGATTGGGTCTCCATTTGATATACCATAAGTTACGAGGCTTTGGCTGGTGATTATCCTTAACACTTCCCTACATTAAGTGAACATAGGGTCGTACTTCGGGAATGTACCGGGGTTAAGAAAGGGTACAAACTAGTATAATTCTAAGGCTCTAGTATATATGCAATGCAATTTTTGAAAAGAGATAAAATTTTAATTTATAAAAAATCCAATTATATTATTAACCAATACAGTTTCGGAGCAAAGTTTCAAAGTCCCCAGCAGAGTTGCCATTGTGATGCGCGCCGGACCTGACCCGTTCTCGAAAATTCACCTTTAGGACCCGAGAGGGTTCGTGTCTTTTGATCTTGGACAATCATGAGATATTTTGAAAACCTCCTTCCAATAGAACACTGGAAAGATCATCTAATCCCATGAAACCTTTAGGCACCTTTGAAGTATTTTAGAGTCGCCACCCAATTTACAAAAAATTGAAAAAGTTCGTCTAATCTCAGGGGTCTAAACCAGAGAAAGATTCGAAACTTTATTCTTATTAATGCCTTGGTTAATTATAAATGAATTTTTAATTTTAAAAATTTCACCTCTCTTCTCACACGGTTATGCATTAAAAATAAAGCACAAAGAAAGCAGTAAAAAAAGCGGTAAAATAAAGCAAACCACACAAAAATGAAGGAAAGATAAAATTGGGACAAAATACAATCCCCCAAAATAAAAAGGTATTAAAATTTGGGACAAAAAATACAATCTCCCAAATAAAATCAAACGAAATATAAATAAATAAAAAAACTCAAAGTAAATACATAAACATTCATAAATCGGGATATTATTTAAGATAAGAACATTGGTTCCTTCATATTCACTTAGAAAATCGAAGAGTTATTTTTAGTATACTTAGAAAAATAGAGATGAGTGATCCCATTTCGAGAAACCTAACTCTTATTTTTAAAGTGAGTTTTATTGGTTGAAATTAGGACATTGGTCCCATTTTATTAGAAAAAATCCCAATTTATTAATATAAAACTTTTTTGTGATTTTTAATTAACGCACATAAAAATAAATAAAATTTATTACATATTACATAATAAAAATAAATAAAAACAAAATAATGAAAATGCTAAAAAAAGACAAATTCCACCAAAATAGTATCTTTAAATCTCCATGGGCTCCCACTTGCCAGTGAAAAAACTCACACACATAAAAAATAAGTATTGAAATAAAAAAATACAAACAAAAAGTGATGTTAGTAATAAAAAATGAATTAAACATATAACACATGAAAATGAATTAAAATAAATAAAATAAAATACAATATGAGTGACAAAACTAATTAAATGACATAATAAAATAAGTAACTCAACATATTAGCAATTCAACATGCATAAAAACATAAATGATAAAAATAATAATAACAATAACAACTAATAATAATGATAAAAGTACACAAGAATAACAATAATAATAACAATAGTAGTGATAATAGATAATAATAATAACAAATAACAAATAATAATAGTAATAGTAACAATAATAATTGATAGAGTTTGTGTACGCTCATAACTCTAATTTGGATAAAGGTCCAATCCAGATAGAATTAAGTAATTCAATCTGATTAAAATTACCAAATCCTATCTCAGAAAGAGTCTGAGTTAAACTAGAGTTAGGCCTATAGCTTTTAGGATCTCTATAAATAGAGGTGACGTCCTCATTATTTGGTAACGAGAAAACGTATACGCCGTAAGGCTGCTCGTTCCCACTCACTGTTTTTTGTCTTAATTTTTCAGGGGTTTTTAAATTGTGAAATAGCTGCTATTATCCCACATGTGGATAAGAGCCAGACCAGTGACAAAAAACAAATGGGATCCTTATAAATGCTTTCGCAACGAGTTTCTGCGCTACAAGAGGTAGGTACTATTTATTATGATACCTCCAATTAAATTATATTTGTTATAATTTTCCAAATCCATCATTAGTATCAAAGCTGTGGTTTTTGCGTCCTGGCATATGGCTAAACAGATCTAAAATTTTATGTGTAAAATTATTAGATCTGGGATGCATTGAACACAACAAAAATTTGTTTTTTGTGTGAAAAATATATATGCATATATATTTCGGCTCAATTTCGTGTATATGTACATCGAAACCCGAGGGGACGAACATGAGTGTTCAAAATGGCTAACTAGAAGTCGGGATTTTTAATTTTTGTCCTCACTATTGGATTCATAGACCCCAAAACCCCCCACCGACCGGAACCAGAGTGCCAGAAGCGGTTGGCTCCGCAATACGTTCGGTGCGTGCACGTGGGCGGTGGCCCACATGCGCGTCGCCACGTGTCAGCTGTGATGCATCACGCTAACACATGGCACAATCGCTCAGTGCCACGTGGAAGGCTGAGGCCATGCCACGTGGCAAATGAGTGGGGTGGACACGTGGACTAACCAGAGGGTGACACGTGAAAGACTGTGGCCATGCTACATGTCCCAATCAGATGGTGCCACGTGGCCCAATCAGGGGCTGCCACGTGTCAGACCGGGGGATGCCACGTGGCAATGCTGACGTGTTATGTGTGACACGTGGTCCAATGAGACACCGCCATGTGGATGACACGTGTCATCCACGTGGCAGTGATGTGTACCAGGGTGCCACGTGGGTACCAGGTGCACCAGTAGGAATAGGACACATGGCACGCTGTGGTGTTGACACATGTCTGGTTGAGTGGGAGGCCGCGCGTGTGGTGCGTGAGCGCGTCTACCTCCCTCTAGTCGGCGCGTGCGACGTCCTCCGACCACCATTTCAGCTCCGAATTTTGTCGAATAATTTTTTAAAATTATTTCTAATTTTTTGGTTATGTTTTCAAAATTTTTTAATGACCAGAAAATAAATTGTATATTTTTTGATATTTAAATGTGTTTAATTTCAAAATAAAATATTAAAAATGTGTAGAAAATGTATTTTCTGCTTTCGAAAATTTTTAAATATATTTTGAAAATTTTTTAAGGTTTCGTCCTTACTTATTGATTGAAATGTGTTTCAATTATGTGTATTTATACATGAGTGTATAAAAATTTTCTGTATTATATTACAGAAATATTAAATAAGGACACTTGTTCTTCCTTAAATTATGCATAGGTTGCTTCGAGAAATGCAAAAGTGCAATCAATAAGTAACATGAGAATGCAAAGGAAGATTTGAGCTGATAATATTGATGTAATAGTGCATCATAAAGCAAATGTGTGAGAACAAATGCAAGAATGCATTTGGATTGGTGGTCTGAGTATGAAAATAAAAAAGGGCAAGTGTTGAGAAGCAACACTAAAATCTGTGATGGTATTGAGAAATGGACGGAGCGTGCATCGTCCATGGTTTCATCAATTGATTTATGAGTTGCTTGATGAATTGATAAAATCGGTCAAAGATATAATCCTAATAACTAAAAAGATTTTATGAAATCTAGACTTCAATAATAGTTGACATAAGTGTCAATTTGAGTTGGCGTTTGTTGTTGTTAAATAGAATTTGTGTTTCCTATTGAAATTTGACATGAGTGTCTTATTTATGGATTATTGGATTTTAATTATTTGTTAAATAAATGTATTTATTTATCAGTGATGGCATTTAACTTTATAATAAATGAGTTTATTTTAATTGTTAATTTCCTTACAATATTTTATGAGTAATATGATTGCATGTTTATTAAGTAGAGGCTTAATAAAATCTCCTCATAAGTTTCAAAACTTAATAATCCAATAATTCAAATTTATTATTCATGAAATTTCAACCTGTCAGGTTGGATATTAGGACTTAGAGGGTAATTGGATACTATAAGTAGCCTTTTTGAATTTGAGCATAATAGAAAGTTTTACCAGGTTATTATTTCAGATGCATAGTAAATTGCATGTATTGCCTTATCTCCCTTAAAAATGTGCAATATTATTCCATTTAAGATCAGAGGATCCTAATGGATACTGCTTCCAAATCAATTGTTGTCAAATTTAATAAAGATATTAAACTAAATGTTAACAATTATAAAATCTGGAATACGAAGATCCAGTATGTGCTTGAAGAGCAAGAGGCTCTTGAACCCTTAAGTTCGGTTATGATTGAACCTGAGGATGGCACTTTAGCCTAGCATAAGCAGGATCGGGATGCCTATGTCCCATCACATCACTAAGCTATTCCGCAAGTATCAAAATGCAATAGATCTGTAGATCGCTTTGCAGGAGAAGTTCAGAGATATGACTCTGAATAAGCTCCGATCATTGACGATCAAATTTGATACATATCAGAAAAAGTCTGATTATTCGATGCGAAAACATCTAAGAGAGATGGAAAAAAATAAATAAGCTTAGTGAGTCTGGTCATAAGTTGACTGACGAGCTATAGGTCCAAACTGTTATCTATTCCTTATCCAAGAGTTGGGAGTATGTGAAGATGCAACTAACTCATATGGACAACATAAAGACATTTGAGAATGTCGCTTGCCATCTGAAACTTAAAAGGGAACGTCTGGCAATGATTAAGGTCAATGTCGCAGTGCATATGGCACAGTCCCGTTCTAATAAAATGAGTTCTCATTAGAACAACAAAATAAGCTTCAACAATAGGGATAAGGAAAAAGGCTCGAGAGCCTGAAAAGCAAAATGTATAGAATGACAAAAGGTCCTAATGCAAAAAGGAGGTAAACTTTTCAAGAGTGAAATATTTCAATTGCCAACAGAAAGGACACTATGCAAGAGATTGCATTGTGCCCAAAATGATACACTATTCTGACCCAAGAGTGAGTGGAATTTATGTATCAAGTTCTAAATTTCATCTTTTGTGGATGATAAATTCAGAACCAATGGATGTAACAAGGGATCGAGATGCCTTTATTATGAAATTTAGGTTATGTTCTTTCTTTATTGAAATCTGTTTTCAATTTACGTTTTGAGAATGACAGTGCACGCTTATGCTTGAATGATTTTATTGTTATGGATGTGTACCATGACTATTTGAGTAAAACTATTTTTTCCTTTAATTTCTTATTTTTCACATAGTTATGAGAACAATGTGCTATTATGGCATGATAAATTAAACCATATTGGATAAGACCGAATGAGTTGGTTATTCAAAATAGGTTTAATAGGTGATTTAAATAAGGTTGAATTACCTACATGAAAGTATTGTGTAAAAGGAAAAACTAGTTAGAAAATCATTCGAATAAGGAACTAAAGCCAAATTTCCATTGCAGTTAGTCCATTCTGAAGAATGTGGTCAAATGAATGTGAGGGTACGGCATGGGGCCTACAATTTCATCACATTTATATATGACTATACTAGGTATGGTCATGTCTATTTGATTTCTCACAAGTCAGAAACATCGAGTTGCTTCAAGACTTATATGAGTTGAGTTGAGAATCAATTAGACAGTGAGATCAAACCTTTAAGAACTGATAGAGGTCGGTGATATCTTATAGATAAATTTAAAGCTTTATGTGATGAAAAAGGATTGAACATCAGTTGTTCATTCCCAGAAATCCACAACAAAACGGTGTTGAGGAAAGGAGAAATAAGACTGTCCTATATATGGTAGATCTATGATGGTAGAGGCAAATTTGCCAATCTCCTATTGGGGAGATACTTTATTGACTGCCACATATGTTCTAAACCGAGTGCCCTCTGAATCTGTCACTTTCACAACTTATGAGTTGTTTACTGGTTGACAAACTGACTTAAGCCATTTACAACTTTTGGATTGTAACGCTTGCGTCCATCATACCTCAATTTGGTAAATTTGAGACTAAGAGGTAAAAAGAGTATCTATGTGAGTTATTCTAAAGTATCATAAGGATACATTTTCGTGGGTGAGTAAGAAAATGGCATTGTGATATAATTCAGATCACTAGACGTCATATTCTTAGAGAATAAATTTCCTAAGTTGGGCGAAGAGAATTAAGATTTTATTTTCGATTAATCTCAGGAAGAGGAATCATCAGGATCACTCCATCTGAGTGGGAGGAATTTAGAGGAAGAAGGTTAAGACCCTCATCCTCCAAACGATTCGGATGTTCGAGACCTGATTCTAGTGGGAGTATTCTTGATTCCAGTGGGAGTAAAGAATATAGTATTCCTGACTCCAGTGGGAGTATGGAACATGGTCCCAGTGGGAGCATTGTGAATCACGATAAATATATGAGACATGTTTATCAAGATTCATAACTGTAAAAATCTAGAAGGATAAGTGTTCTATGTCGACGATTTAAAATCGAAAGCTTGAACGAAACCCTTTTATTTATTCCATAAGATAAGAAAGAGTATAAAAATATTTAAAAGGCTTTTTTTATGCTCATCTAAGGAAAATGGATTAAAGCAATTGTAGAAATAAATGGCATCCATGAGATCAAACCATGTTTGAAAACTATAGTTAATCTACTGGAAGGACACAAATTGAGAATAAATGTATTCTCAAAGTAAAGCGAAAGGCTGAAAAAGGTATCGAAAAATATAAGACTCAGCTAGTCGCTAAGGGGTTCATACAATAGGAAGAGATAAACCATGAGTAGACTTTCTCATCTGTTGTAAAAATTTACGTCCATAAGGTTAATTTTGGCCATAGTGGCGAGTTTGGACCTAGAGTTTCATACAACCTATTTAGATACAACCTATTTACATCAACCAATTTACATATAAATTATAGATTTAATAAAAAAACACATGCCAGAACGCAAAAATAAAGGATCTGATGCCAATATTAGGTATATTACAATATATCGAATAAGAGGGAAACCAAATTTGCTTCTCAAAGCGTAGAAAAATTTTGAATGAGCGGAAGTAAAAGACCTCATTTAATGTTACTAGGAGCGGCTTTATCCACGAGCAACGGATGCTGGATAATAACACAAACCCATGGTCTAAAAATCCTCTTAGAGATAAAATAGTGAGTGAGAAAATTTCTGCAGAGTTTCGGTACGGTAATTTCCTTTTCATACTTTTTAGATTTTTTTTTGGCCTATTTATAGAGCCTTTTTCTCTAAAATGGGAAACTGATACATTAAAAGAAATAAATGATAAAAGGGGAGTTACCCTTTTTCTCAAATAAGAAATATTCCGTAATTAAGGGATTTGATATGAAATCGTTTCCATATCATCATTATTTTCTTTTTGATATGGATCACTTGTATATCTGTACAATTTTCATATTGATATAGATTGTTTTTCATGCATATCGGCCGTCATAAGCGTATTCAGACTCTATCAAAGGTGAAATAATGAGATTCGTAAGGTATATTATATTACTCTTTTGTCTTATAGAGTGAGTTATTCTTAACTATTTTATGTATATTAAAATAATAATTGAATTATTTTAATTTTAGACTATAAAATCTCATTTCTAAAATCATTGTAAATAACTTGAGTTCAATTTATATCGAGAAAATCTATCCATCTATATTAAAAAACTGTTGAAAACCAATACCATAATAGTGGCTTTTTTTAATGCAATTCCTATTCCGATTAACCTTTTAAATTAAAGAATAAAATAAATATATATGAAAAGTAAGCACATCCAAAAATCTAATTAATGATTTTATTAATTTACTTTAAAATCAAAATAAAAAAGGAAAAAAAAAGTAAAATAAACCCCTCATTAAGTGATTTTATAAGATTTTTTTAACCAAAATCAAATTATCAATTACCATCATTGCGAATTTGTGATACTTAATTTATAGACATGAAATAAGAAGTATACAGTTTTTATATTTTACCTGAATGATAAATATAAAAAGAAAATCTTATTAATCCAAGAAAATTTAGATATAACTAAATAAGAAATTAAATTTTATCTTCATATTTAGTCAAACTATGCTCAACATAAATAATGTTCATATAAACATAGAGGATGTCCACATGGATATGGTTAATTTTGCCTAATTAGTCAAATTTGGTCAATTTTAGTTATATATGTACAGGTCTTACCTTACAATCTCTACTAGGAATATTGATTTAAATATTCACTTTTTAATTTATTGAGAATTGTACCAGAAATGAAGTAAATACTTACCTATAAGCATATCTTTCCATATATTTCTTTCTATTTTTTATTTTCATTGATTTAAAATCTAATAATCATTTTGTGCTTCCAAATTTGGTTTTGGTATCCTAAATTATTATGTTTTTTTAAACAAATTTATGCACTTTTATATTATTATTTCATATTTTGAAATAATTATTTATATGTATATTAAGTCCAAACTTAACTTTCATAATGAGAGAGGAATCAATGCACCTTTATATGCATGTACTAGTGAATAATAAGTGCCAAAAGATTTCAAAAAGTGATAAACAGTGCATTTTGGTATTTCTAAAAAAAAAATCTATGAGATGGTAAAGGGTGGTTAAGGAAAATATGTGGCTGCAATCTTGAGCTAAACGTTATATAGATTTTTTTATTTTGATAATACGAATTTTTTTTAAAAAAAAAGATAATTCAAATTTCAATGCGATGTGTTTTATAATCTATTATCTATATAATATTTTGTCATTTACTCTTCAAATTATGATTATTAAAATTTTATTCTATTGCATTTTTAGCATCATTTTAAAAAATTGAGAGCATATTATTATCTATTTTTAATTTATTATTTTATTGGTAATTTAATTGCATTAAAGTCTCCTTTATTTTTTTTTTGTATAAATTAATGTTCATATGGACATAGAGGATGTCCACATGGATGTGTTTAATTTTGGTTAATTGGTCAAATTTGGTAAATTTTAATTATATTTGAATAAACCTTACCTTACGATCTCCACTAGGAATATTTATTTAAATATTCACTTTTTAAGTTATAGAGAATTGTACCATAAATGAAATAAATACTTACCTATAAGCATGTCTTTTCATATATTTTTTTCTTTTTCTTTTTTATTTCCATTGATGTGAAATCCACTCATCATCTTTTGCTTCCAAATTTTGGCTACTTTTTTTTCCCTAAATTGTTTTTTTTAATTGAATTTATGAACTTTTATATTATTACATCATATCTTGAAATAATTATTTATATGTACATTAAGCCCAAACTTAACTCTAATAATGAAGGAGGAATCAATGCATCGTTATATGCATAAAGTAATAAATAATAAATGCCAAAAGATTACAACAAGTGATTAGTAAATCCAAATGGTGCATTTCGGTATTTCTTAAAAAAAGAAACATCTATGACATGGTAAATGGTGATTGAGTAGCTAAATATTATAAATTTTAAAGAAAAGATAATTCAAATTTCAATGTGATGTGTTTCATAATCTATTAACTATAAATATTTTGTCATTTGCTCTTCAAATTATGATTATTAAAATTTTATTACATTGCATTTTAAGCATCATTTTGAAAAATTAAGAGCATATTAATTATCAATTTTTAATTTACTATTTTATTGGTAATTTAATTGCATTAAAATCTCCTTTATCTTATTTTTCTATAGAAATTAATGTTCATATGGACATAGAGGATGTTCACATGGATGTGATTAATTTTGACTATTTGGTCAAATTTGGTCAATTTTAGTTATATTTGTACTAACCTTACCTTATCATCTCCACTAGGGATATTGATTTAACTATTCACTTTTTGGTTTATTAAGAATATTTAAATATTCACTTTTATCTTATTTTTCTATAGAAATTAATGTTTATATGGACATAGAGGATGTCCACATGGATGTGATTAATTTTGACTAATTGATCAAATTTGGTCAATTTTAGTTATATTTGTGCTAGCCTTGCCTTATACCATCTCCACTAGGGATATTGATTTAAATATTCACTTTTTAATTTATTAAGAATCACACAAGAAAAATGACAGTTGAAAGAATAATCCATGCGACTATAAGGGTCTTTATGATAATAATAAGTGTGTCTCTAATTGTGAAAAACCTGCTTAAAGATGGTGATTTTCTTTGTTTTTTTTTAAAAAAAAATTGAAGTTAATTTATTTATGAATAATGAATTTTAATGATAAATATTATTGCAAGTACGTATCATATTCCTAGATCATTCCTTAATAATGACGAGAACACTTTGTTTTAAGAACTTAGTGGCAATCCAACAAAAGTTAACACCCAACTGTTACCGTTGGAATAGTTAGAGCTAGTGTTAGTGAAGGAGATTCAATTGAATTATTATGCCATGTCAAACCCGTTTTCAAAATTCAATTTGCTAGCTTTGGTGATCCTCAATCCGTAGTTGGATCTTTCTTCAAAGAAACTTGTGAATCAACCGTTGCACAATCTGCAATCAAAAAAGTAACTTTTTTTTATTAATTTATTAGTTCATTACATATATTGCTTAGTTATGGATTTTATAATCTTGTTTTTTTCCATTTTGCAGGCTTGCATTGGGCAGGAGAAATGCAATGTTGTAGCTTCGAAGGATTTGCTTAGGGCTTCAAATTGTGCCGATAATTTTGCACATACTCTAGCTTTGGAGGCTCTTTGCTTATTAGTTTTAAATTAAGCTTTGTCTTAATGATTTCTTTGTTAGTGTTTTCATTTCCGGTATTTTGTAAGGGCATTTAGGATTTTTGTTTAATTCATTAATAAATCTAAATTTTCAGTTCTTCTAATTTTTTTTTTATTCAAATGCTTAAGTTATTTTATTCTTAATTAACATATACCCAGTTTGTTAATAACATATAATTTTAATGGACCATTTTTCCAAAAGTATTCATAAAATATGATATTAATGAACTTTTCCCATGGTTAAAGAGATCAAATTACGTCTCCCTTTATCCTGAAACTAATTCTTATTTAATAATTCATTTTCAAATTAATACATGATGTAAATTTTGATCAAATTATCCACTTATTCTCAAATTTAGTTAATTTGGATGCTGATAGAATATGATTAACTTGCATATAGAGCACTTAATTTTGGCCTATGTGTAGTGTTAGAATTAAAATTACTATGTGCAGTGTTAGAATTAAAATTAAATATACGCGAAAAGCAAACACATCCAAAAATCTAATTAATGATTTTATTAATTTACTTTAAATTCAAAATAAAAAAGGAAAAAAAAAGTAAAATAAACCCCTCATTAGGTCATTTTATAATTTTTAATTACCATCATTGTGAATTTGCGATCCTTAATTTATAGACATGAAATAAGAAGTATACAGTTTTCATATTTTACCTGAATGATAAATCTAAAAAGAAAATCTTATTAATGCAAGAAAATTTAGATATAATTAAATAAGAAATTAAATTTTATCTTCCTATTTAGCTAAACTATGTTCAGCGTAAATAATGTTCATATAGACATAGAGGATGTCCACATGGATGCGGTTAATTTTGTCTAATTAGTCAAATTTGGTCAATTTTAATTATATATGTACAAACCTTACCTTACGATCTCCACTAGGAATATTGATTTAAACATTCACATTTTAATTTACAGAGAATTGTACCAGAAATGAAATAAATACTTACCTATAAGCATGTCTTTCCATCTATTTCTTTCTGTTTTTTTTATTTCCATTGATTTAAAATCTACTCATCATTTCATGCTTCCAAATTAGGGCTATTTTTTTCGTACCCTAAATTATTGTTTTTATTTAATTGAATTTATGGAATTTTATATTATTACTTCATATCTTGAAATAGTTATTTATATGTATATTAAGTCCAAACTTAACTTTCGTAATGAGGGAGGAATCAATGCACCATTATATGCGTATACTAGTGAATAATAAGTGCTAAAAGATTACCAAAAGTTATTAGTAAGTCCAAACGGTGCATTTTGGTTTTTCTAAAAAAAAATCTATGATATGGTAAACGGCGGTTGCAGAAAATATGTGGTTGCAATCTTGAGCTAAGCATTATATAGATTTTTTTTATTTATAATATGAATTTTAAAGAAAAGATAATTCAAATTTCAATGCGATGTGTTTATAATCTATTATTTATATAATATTTTGTCATTTACTCTTCAAATTATGACTATTAAAATTTTATTGTATTGTATTTTTAGCATCATGTTCCTCTTCAGAGCCCAAAGCTTCCGTTTCTTTTTCAAAATTTCTCATTATGGAGTTGTATAAGCATCTAAAGATTTTTAGATCCTTTCTTTTTCGGAGCATTTCCTATTTTAGGAAGATGAATGAAATAGTTTTCCCTGGTCCAAGGAAATCTTCTCCTGATAATGGAAAATCTTCTCCTGGCTGGGGAAGCGTGTGCCTTCTCATTCGAGCGTTACCTGTTGATAATAAGGAGATGGCCCTTGAATTCGTATTTTCTTCTCCATTTCCCTTTTTGTTTTTCTTGATTTCCCTCTCCAGTTTATCCTTTTATGAGGAGTTAAAGGCTAAAAATAAGGAGTTGAAAGCCGAAAATGAGGATAGAGAAGATTGCATTATTGCGTGGGCATCGTGGTAAGCGCTTGTACGACCTTCTCTGATTATCTTCACCTTTCTTGGCGGTGGTGTTATTGCCTTTTTGGAAAGATTAGATAGGGATTTTCTGTTTGTATTTGCCTTTGCTCGTGTACTTTGTATTTAAATCAATGAAATAGATTTTAATGTTGTAATTCATTCGTAGTTAGAATGTATGCTTGATTTTATAAACCGATCGAATAATTATAATCGATAATCATCCCTTTAAAATTTATCGAATCTTTCCAAGAAGCAATTAATCGATCGGATAACGTGATTGGAATAAGCTTTGTTGAAACCAAATTCTATTGGGTCGGTAATTGCTCGGTCTAATTTATAGAATGAATCAATTTTGAGAACATTTCTTTTTATCAACTTGATTTCATATCTTCTTCCCTTGCATTTTTCATATCCATCAAATTCGGTCAAAAGTCGTTTCTCATCAAGCAATTCAAATAATCGAATTTGTCATTACTTTGCAAACGCTTGGAATAATTTGCAACTTGTGTATTCAATAACCACATTGGTTGGAATATAGTGCCTATTGAAGTCCTTGGAATTCTCTTAAGGCTTTACTCAGATGATCATGAGCCAGTTAGCAAAAATTCGCTTTCGGGAGTTATCGATCGAAGCGAGTTATTTATAATCGAGTGTACTTGGTGTCTTTAGAAGTCTATTGACTGTTATAAAAGGAGTTCCTCCTGATCAAGTGTTATAAGTGGTTTGTGCTTTTAAGGAAAAACTTAAGAAATCTCAAGTTTTTCTTGTCTATCTTTGAAGATAGGTCCGATCTTACCACTCTGAAGTGGTCTTCCTTTCCTTTTAGGAAACTTTCTTCTTCTTTTTTTAGATGAACTTTTTCTCATTGGAAAAGTGTGTCGCGCTTTGAAGTATGGTTAACCCATGGCTTTAGAATGTTATCTTTGAGGAACCAAATTAGGGGATGCCGGTGTAAGTCCGTGACGATAGCTTCTCCAATCAGACTTATAGTTTGTGTCCATGATTCGTCGTCGAGGCGTGCGTGTAAGGGCCTTGAGGTTGATGCCTGGGGGATTTCTTGATTTTTCCCTTTTCCAATCGAAACCTTAAGATTAGTGTTTGGGGAAATTCTTAATTTTTTTGGCTTTCCTAGCTCTTTTTACTTGTTTTTACTCAAGGTGGGGCTCTCCCTTACTTGAGCATTTATCCTTTCCTTTGCTTGGCCATGAACATGGCTTAGTAGACTAATGGCTTAATCGTTGGTCGACAGTATGGCAATTTTCAAGCCTTGGTGAATAGGATTCTCTACGAAGTCTTTCTGCCTTTTATCCTTCTAGTACGCTTGGTATTTTTGACTGGATAGGCGACTGCTGATATGAAAGAAGGCAATTTAATGGCCGTCTCCAGCACGGGATCAATTCTTGATTATTCCCATATAATTTAGAAAGTGAAGTCTTACCTTTCAAGGTCTTTTTCCTCTCTCCTCCCTTTGAGCAAGTTATGCTGGATGGGCGAAGGCATAGGAGTTTCGAAATTATCCCTGAGGTTTTTCCCCATCAGATAATGTCCATTCGGAGGTATTTGACCCCATTATTTATGAAGAGAAAATTCCTACTCTGAAAGGGTTCTTTGCGATTCTCTGAGCTTTTGAAAGAGTTTTTTGCTATTTAAGGAGGTAGGAGGTATGTTTTGTCTCCTACTTGTAGGGAATATTTTCCCTTTCCCTTTATTCCTTTCTGCTAGTCTTGCACAGTAAGCGCGGATGTTTTATCTCTTGTCAGGACCGGCTTAATTTCTTATCTGTTCCTCAACCATCATCTGATCGGTTCATCTTTTTGAAGGGGGAGTTGTCGAGGCTATCGTGCATACATCATACGAATCTAGCTAAGTAGCCTTTCTGCACTAGCCTTTCTATTTTATCCCTCAGTGTATTGCACTTATCAGTTACATGACCGATATCCCTGTGAAAATTGCAGTACTTGCTTTTGTCTCTAAGGGCATATGTTCAGTTAGACAGCCTTTTGGGCCATTTAATTTTGTGCCTTTCCCTTACCCATCCCAGGACCTCGGTAGGACTGGCATTGAGAACGTGTGGGTTCCAGCCAGATTTCGATTGCCAGGGTGTTGTAGCCTATAAGCCATACCATTCAGAAATTGTAGTTGTTCACTCATGCTCGGCAGGAATTCTAACCTATTAGCCTTGTTGGGAGGAAACACTGATCGCTCATCCATTTGCGATAAAAACTGTAGCCTTTTGGCCAGTGATTGTCTCCTTCTGTCGGAGATGATGATTTTGTCTAGCGGAATGAACAACTCTGCCCTTTCCACTAGGTCATTTATATCTATTGGGGTTTCGATCCTCAAAGACTCGAATAAAGGAAAACTTCTAGTGTTTATTTGTAGTGCTTTTACAGCCTCTTCAAGGTGGATGTCCTTAATTTCCATGATAAGTGCCCTGAACCTCTCCATGTAATCTCTAAGACTTTGTCTTTAGGTTAGATTGTGCAGGTCACTAATTGCTTTCGTCATTTATTTTTGAGTGAACCTTGCTATAAAGAGCTCTTGGATCTATTTAAAGGAGGAGATCGAGCCTTGCGCGAGGCTCTGGAACCATCGCAATGCATCGCCTATCAGTGTTGTAGGGAAAACTCTACAAAATACTTGGGTATTGTAAGAGTGCATTTAGATTTACACCAAGAACTTGCAAAGATGAGCTTTTGGGTCAGTACTGTCTGTATACTTCGGTATTTGTATCTCTTTAAGTTTTAAGGGAAGTTCCAAGTCTTGTATCTCCTGGTAGAAGGGGGAGGCAGCATTGCTACTGAACGGAGCCTCTAAAACTGAGTTATAGTTTGTTAATAAATCATCTTCTCTGAAAGCCAGAGGGAACTGTGACCATTTCGGCTTGTGAGTGGGGCAATGTGTGAGGGGAGGCGTATCCTCTTTAGGGAACAGTTTTTTTTTCCTTTACCTTTTCGACTCGACGCATAAGCAGTGTCAGACTTTTTGCGATGCTCAGAATCTTGAATCACAATCCCTTTGCTCTGCTTATTGTCTCTTATTTCTTTGACACTTTTCTCATAACTTTTCCTCGGGGCTCGAGGTTGCTGGGCTATTTAGAAAGACTACAGGATGCTCTTTCGAAAATCCTTAAGAATGGCCCTGACATCATTCGTGGTGAACGGAAAGTCATTCAGTTGCATTAAAAATTCCTCGTTTAATTTATGAGTTGAGTTAGCAGTGGCGGGGGATCCTTAAAGTTCATTCCATTTTTCTGTTTATATCGGCTCGCTTTGATCCGTGTCAAGCAAAACCTCATTTTCTGACTCAGATTGCGCAGAGCTTCTTGATTCTACCATGTCTTCTCAATGAAAGCATTAAATGATAGTTTTGAAGAAATTATAATAAAGTGAGGTAGGTATGGCAGAAAAGCTTCAACCTATTGGGTCGAGATAAAGGGCGATCGGGCTCGTTGAGCCTAATTTATGCAAAAAAGTGTGCCTCGCTTTTGCCAGGTGTTAGCACTCCAAAGCTTAAGTCGGTAGTGTCTTTTGGAGAAAGAGAGAACGAAGAAAGAAATGCATTCTCTTACTGAGTTGTATTGCCTGGGTGCAAAATGACTTGGTATTTATATGAGTGTAAGGATCTACTTGAGTTGTCTACTCTGGTGTCAGAATAGGTTACGATGATGTGATGCAGAGCAGGTGAAATATGGGATGGAGGTGTGTCAGTGGATTATTGAAGGTTGTGCCTTGTCAATTCGATCGGACTTCTTGTAGACCCCTTTATCCCTTTAGCTCCTACGCTTGTCTGGTTATTTACGTGCCAAGCCTTTAGAGGCATTGGGCTTTTGGGCTAAGCTTTGGTTCAGGCCCAATAAAAAAATGATATTTTGGGTATTATATCAATAGAATGATGACCTGGTACTAGGTAAATATTAATATAATTATATTATTATCAATATTATTATAATTATTGTAAGTTAATAAAATGCTAAATGAGTTTATTTCAATTTATAGGCCAATTTTAAGTTCTACTTGGAAAAAATGCAGTGGTGTTAGATTTAGATGGAATGGGGAAGGGACATGCATGGGTAAATGGTAAAATTATTGGTAGATATTAGCCAAGTTAACTTATTGACGAAGATGGTTGCAGCAATGATCCATGCAACTATAGGGGTATGTATGATAATAACAAGTGTGTCTCTAATTATGGAAAGCCTACTCAAAGATGGTGAGCTTTCTTTTGTTTTTTTTTTTAAAAAAAATAATGTTAATTTAAGGTTTTTGAACAATTAATTTTAATAGTAATTATTATTCCAAGTACGTATCATATCCCTAGATCTAGTGTTAGTGATGATGAGAACACTCTGCTTGAAGAGTTAGTGTTAGCAAAGGACATTCAATTAAATTAGAGCTAGTGTTAGCGAATGACATTCAATTGAATTATTATGCCATGGCAAACCCATTTTAAAAATTCATTTTGCTAGCTTCGGTGATCCTCAATCCATAGTTGGATTTTTCGTCAAAGAAACTTGTGAATCAACCGCTGCACAATCTGCAATAAAAAAAGTAACTTTTTTTTTTATTAATTGATTAGCTCATTACATATATTGCTTAGTTATGGATTTTATAATTTTGTTTTATTTGCTATTTTGTAGGCTTGCATTATTAAGGAGAAATGCAATATTATAGCTTTGAAGGATGTGCTTGGGGCTTCAAATTGTGTCAATGATTTTGTACATACTCTAGCTTTGGAGGCTCTTTGCTGATTAATTTTAAGTTAAGTTTTGTCTTAGTGATTTTTTTTGTTAGTGTTTTTATTTCTAGTATTTCGTAAGGGCAGTTTAGGATTTTTGTTTAATTAATTAATAAATCTAAATTTTCAGTACTTCTAATTTTTTTTGCATTCAAATGCTTAAGTTGTTTTATTCTTAATTAACATATACCTAGTTTGTTAACAAAATCTAATTTTAATGGAAATTTTTTCCATAAGTAATAATAGAATGTGATATTAATGAACTTTTTCCAAGGTTAATGAGATCAAATTACGTCTCACTTTATCCTGAAACTGATTCTTAATTAATAATTCACTTTCAAATTAATCCATACTGTAAAATTTTATCAAATTATCCACTTATTCTCAAATTTAGTTAATTTGGATGTTAACGAAATATGATTAACTTGCATATGGAGCACTTAATTTTGGCCTATGTGTAGTGTTAAAATTAAATTACATAAAGAATAAAATAACTATACACAAAAAGCAAACACATTCAAAAATTGAATTAATGATTTTATTAATTTACTTTAAAGTCAAAATAAAAAAGGAAAAAAAAGTAAAATAAACCTCATTAGGTGATTTTATAAGAATTTTATTTAACCAAAATCAAATTCTCAATTATCATCATTGCGAATTTGCGATCCTTAATTTATGGACATGAAATAAGAAGTATATAGTTTTTATATTTTACCTCAATGATAAATCTAAAAAGAAAATTTTATTATATGCAAGAAAATTTAGGTATAGTTAAAGAAGAAATTAAATTTTATCTTCCTATTTAGCCAAACTATGTTCAACGTAAATAATTTGCATATGGACATGAAGGATGTTCACATGGATGTGGTTAATTTTGTTTAATTGGTCAAATTTGGTCAATTTCACTTATATTTGTACAAACCTCACCTTACCATTTCCATTAGGGATATTGTTTTAAATATTCACTTTTTGATTTATTGAGAATCGTACAAGAAATGAAATAAATATTTACCTATAAGCATGTCTCGTACCATTTGGATAAAGAATGAGAAAATAATATTGTGATGCGCGCAAAACCCCGTGAGGCCCCAAAGACCTGCTTTTAGGACTTTCGAGAGAGGTTCATGAAAACTTGCAAGTGAAATTGTAAGGGCGTCTATTTCGGGCAACAAGGAGGTTTCATGGAGTTGCCACCCAATAGAATATTGAAAAAGTTCGTCTAGCCTCAGTGAGCCTAAAACAACGCAGTTATGTCCATCATAGGCAAGCCAGAGGTGTCTTGGAGGCCCCACCCTAACATTAAGATAGCCCTCTTGGCCTCGCGCTTAGGCAAACCAAGGTGTCTTGGAGGCCCCACCCTAATAGAACCTTTGGATGGTCCTCTCGCCTCGTGGCGCCTAAGACTGTGCAAATTTAAGCCTTTTTACGGGACACAAAATGTGTCTTGGAGGCCCCATCCCAATAGAGCATTGAGATGGCCCTCTCGCCTCGTTGAGCTCAAAGACCAGAAATGATTCGGGACTTCTCATTTATTCATACCTTAGTTAAATTACAATTAAGTTTTGAATTTTAAATTTCATCCCTTTTTTCATACGTTTTAAATGCAGTTTAATAGAGCGCATATCAATCACATATATAAAAGCGATAAAAAGCAAGATTAAAATAAAGTAGAAAGGAAATAAAATAGGCTACAACAAAACTAGGGGCGAAAAACAACCCCCAATATAAAATAAATGTAAATCATGCATAAAACGGGTTATTTATTAAGAGTGAGAACATTGGTTCTTGCATGCATAATTAAAGAAAATAATTTTGAAGTAACAATTTATTTGGATGAAAAAATTAGGACATTGGTCCCATTTTATTAGAAAAATTCAATTTATTTATAAAAATATTTTTGTGTGATTTTTAATTAAACGTGCATAAAATAAATAATTTTATTAATAATTACATGACAAATAAATTAAAATAACAAATAAAGGAAAATTGACAAATACAATAAAAATAACCAATCTCCGGATCTCATCCTTCGCTTGCATGAATGCTCAAAAAAGGAAAAGTAAGGATTAAAACAAAAAACACAAAATAAATTAATGTTAGTAATCAAATCAAGAAAATACATTAAACAATAAATGGTAGATTAGAATAAATATAATATGCATTGTTGATGACAAATTAATTAAATGACATATTAAAATAAATAGATGATAATAATAATAATAATAATAATAATAATAATAATAATAATAATAATAATAATAATAATAATAATAATAATAATAATAATAATAATAATAAATAGAAATGAAGAATAAATAATTAAATAAAATAAAGTAAAAAGAATATTAAAAATGTTAAATCTATATACATAATCACATAAAATAAAAAATAATAATAAATATAAAAATCTACATTATTACTAATCAAATATGAACAAAATAAATAAAAGAAAAATAAAATTAAAAGATTGAGCTTAAAATGTTTACTCTCAGATTTTGGATTTGATATATGAAAAATATGATTGACTTCCTTGATTTGATTCACAAAATAAAAAAAAATGATAAAAATTAAAATTTTATTCCAAAAAAAAATTGATTAAAAAATAATAGAAGAAAAAAAATTAATTCTTAAGAACAAAAAATTGATTTCTTTGTCTCAAAAATTATTATTGATAAAAATTGTTTTTTTAAAAAAAAAGAAGAAAAGAAATTTAATTTTCAAGATCAAAGAACTATTTTCTTTGCCTCAAAAATTATAATTAACAAAAAAAATCCAAATTTCAAGAACAAATAATGATTTTATTTGTTTCAAGAAAAATTGTTGATTAAAAATTGAATTTTTTAACCTAAGAATTTTATTTGGAAAATAAAAGTTAAGAAAATTATAGAGAGAATTCTTAGAGAAGAAAAGAAGAAGAAAATCAAATTTTTGATGTCGAAATGAATTCCCCCTTCTTCCTTTTTCCAATTTTCTATTTTAATCAATAAAAATGGAAAAAATCAACATTTAAGGAAGAAAATAGGATTTTTAGCTAATTTCCCTTAATTTGGGTGTAAAAAAGGGAAAAATCATTAAAAACCCGGAAAAAAATGGTGAAAAAATCAAGAAAAATAGGAAAAGGGGGGAAAAACCCCGTTTGCGGCGGGTCTGGGGCGACTGACGCTCGTTGGCGAGCCCGATGGGCGTTGGTCGCGCAGCACTGGCGCACGCACAGCGCGAGCGGCACGCAGGAGCTGTGCGCGCAGCGCTCGCGCTGCCGCGTGTCGACATCCTATTTTTTCGATTTGTATTTTTTTTTAAAATATGACTAAAAAAACACTAAAATTTTTAAACTTCATTTTTAAAAACTAATTTTTTAAAATATTTTTATTATTTTTTATTTTTATATTCTAAAATGCAAATTTGGCAAGAAAATTATTATTTTTAACCTTTTCGCCCGTGAATAGGCAATTTATCATCATCGGGTAACTCCGATCTAGGCTGACTCAGGACCTGGTATTTACAGTTGCTCTCAGTTTAGGAGAAGCTAGTACATTAGTGTCTAGGTGAGCCTAAACTCAAAGAAAAGAAGGAAAGAGACACATAACTGAGGCAGCTATCTTTCCGAACTGGGTGATGCTGTTGTGATGGTTGTCGCTATGTTGTCGGCGTGTTATCTTTTATTGAAGTAGTAGTGCCGTGATCGTGCTAACTCTCCGTAGAGTGGTAATGCCATCATCATGCTAACCCTTCTGAAGTGGTAGAGCCGTGGTCGTGCTAACTTTCCGTAAAATGGTAGTGCCGCCATCGTGCTAACCCTTATGCGTTGGTGAAGTGGTAGTACCGTGATCGTGCTAACCCTCCATGGAGTGGTAGTGCCGTCATCGTGCTAACACTTCTGAAGTGGTAGTGCCGTGGTCGTGCAAACCTTCCGTAAAATGGTAATGCCGCCATCGTGCAGACCCCCCTGAGTTTTGAAGCAGTAATGCCATGATCGTGCAAACCCTCCGTGGAGTGGTAGTACCGTCATCGTGCAAACCCTTCTGAAGTGGTAGTGCCGTGGTCATGCAAACCTTCTATAGAATGGTAGTGCCGCCATCGTGCAAACCCCTGTGACGCGCGCCGAAAGTACCCAGCAAGGGCCCTCGCTTTTGAATCCGCCTTTGGGATTCGAGGATTTGGTTTGCGTCTTTTGATCATGGGCTCCATGAGACATCATCGGTATATCCCTCCCAATAGAATATTGGGGAGAACAACCTAATCTAATGACACCTAAAGGCACCTTTGAGGCATTTGGAGTCGCCACCCAATTTGCAAGAAATTGGGAAAAGGTTTCTCACCTCTAACGGTCTAAACCAGAGATATAGTGTCCGGAACTTCCCTCTTATTTATGTTTTGGTTAATTATAAATGAGTTCTTAACCTCTTAAAATTATATCTCTCACCTCACGCGATCGATGCATTTAAGTTAAAAGCGCATTGCAAGCATATAAAAAAAGCGGTAAACAGCGATAAATGAAATAAATAAAGAAAACGGTAAATGAAAGCAATAAACACGCAAGCACACAATTACAAGAAAAATAGGGGCGGAATACAACCCCAATAAAAGGAAATCAAAGATGTGGATGAGGACGGAATACAATCCCTTAAAATAAATAAAGTTGCCCCAAAATTAATTACAAGGGCCCAAAAAAGAAATGAACTTGAATTTAAAACACTCACCCAAGATTAAAATAAAAGAACATACATAAATCGGGACATTATTTGAGGAACATTGGTTCCTTCGCACTTGTTCGAAAGTTAGGAACATTGGTTCCTTCGTATTAATTTAAAGAGGGTTCAAAGAGTCGTTTTGGTTGTTTGGTGAAAACCGGGATGAGTGATCCCATTTTATTGAAAGTTGACTCTTCGTTTTGATTGTGATATTTTTATTATTTGGCTAAAACAAGGGACATTGGTCCCAATTTTATTAGTGAAAAAAAAAACTCAATTTAATTGTAAAAGTATTTTTGTGACTTTTTATCTCACGCGTGCATAAAATAAGATAATTATTTACAAATAAACACGTAACACATCAAGGGGAGTTGAAAAGATCTTACCAAAACGGAGTGTCCATCCACGCGTCAAGACCCATCAGGGAGTCGCGGGACGCTCACACGATGCGACTCAAATTAAATCTCATACAAAATGATATCGAAAATATTAGTAATAATTCTAAAAATTAATCGAGTAAAGACGAAATAAATATTAGGCAAATTACTTTAATGAACCAGATAATTTACATGCAAGGTAAATTAAAACAAGTCATGGCAAAAATGAGGATAATGGTAAAATAATGACAACAGTAACAAGAATATTAGAAAATAAACATAATAATAATAATAATAATAATAATAATAATAATAATAATAATAATAATAATAATAATAAATGTAAAAACAGAAAATAATGACAATAATAATAACAATAACAACAAAAACAAAAATGATACATGAGAAATAAATAAATATAATAATAGAAACGATTAATTAATAATAAACATAAAATACATAAATATATAATAATACTAATAAATGTAAAAACAGAAAATAAGTTAATAATAATAATAATAATAATAAGAGAAAGATGGCGGCAAATACCAAGAATAAAGCTAAAAAAGGGGAAACACAAATTAGACTACAAAACACACAGGAAGAGATAAGGAAAAATAATCAAATGAAAAGAAGTTAACAGTGCTAAACGTGAAGGATGAACACAGGATGTTAATGGCCAGAGGCAAGAATGTTAACAATAAATAAAATAATGCACAAGTGAGTAAAAATAAATGAAATTGGTCCAAGTGTTTACCTTCAGAAATTTTATAGATTGAAAAAAGCGGTGTCTTGATCCGTCTCCCTTGTCGAATTTTGATGGTAATAATATTCAAAACAAGTATAAAAATATGTGCTTTAAACAAATTAGTTTAAGAAAATGTTTTTGGTGGGTTGAATAAGCCAAGAAAATTAATTTCTCTTACTCAAATCAACCCAAAATTAAATATTTTGTAGTAGCCAAAAACTAAAACTTTAGAAAAAAATTTAAAGATTTTTTTGAAGAAGAATTTTAGCAGAAGAAAGTGATTCCTAGAAAGTGAGAGAAAAGCTAGAGAAAACCCAAAAAAAATCCCCTCTTGAAAAAATCGTTCCGTCCCTTGAAAATGAGGGGAAAACCCTCTTTGATTTCCAGTGTCTCGCAAAAAAAGAAAAAGACAAAATTAACTTTCTAATTTTTATTATTTCGAAATAACTCAAAACATGAAAAAAAGCAGTCTGATTGTGAAAATTAATTTTACAGGTCACGTGAAAGGAGGGAAAACGCGCGCTCGCATGAGCGCGCGCAAGGAATCCACGCGTGGTGGCCACCATCACGCGTGGTGGCCACCTACCATCACGCGTGATGGCCAATTAAGTGGCCATCACGCGTGATGGCCACTTTGGGAAAAATGTGGCCGTGGATGGCCACTTATAAAGTGGCCATCCATGGCCACACAAATATTAATATCATTAATTTTTTTTTTAACTTTTAGGTTTTTTTTTTTTCATTAAACTAAGTAACTAATTTAATTCTCTCTCTTTTTCAATTAAATCAATTAATTAATTTAATTCAATTAAATTAAATAACTAATTTAATTCTCTCTCTTTTTCAATTAAATCAATTAATTAATTTAATTCAATTAAATTAAATAACTAATTTAATTCCCTTTTATATATATTTTTAAATATCAAAAATAACACATCCCATAATATTATTTTTAGAATTAATTTAATTAATAAATTTTTTATGATAATATATTTTTATATATATTTATTTTTTATTTAAAAATGACGAGGGTCTCGACAAGTGAAACATCATTTTTGACACCTTTTCCTGTAAGCCGGTTTCATTTTTATCATCGGGTAATTCTGATCTTGGACCGCCTCGGGACCCAGTGTCTACAGTTGCCCCCAATTTTGGGAAACTTAGAACCTAGGTGCCTAAGTGAGCCAAAATTCAGAAAAGAAAGGAAGAGACACGTACCTGAGGCGGTCGCTTTCCCTGACTGGATGGGTGTTGTTGGAGCGGCTGTCGCCATGTTGTCGGTGTGTTGGCTATTGCCGTAGCGGTAATGTCGTGATCGTGCAAACCCTTCGTAGAGTGGTAGTACCGTCATCGAGCAACTTGTTCTGAAGTGGCAGTACCGTTGTTGTGCAAATATTCTGTAGAATATTAGTACCGACAGCGTGCAAACCCTCCTGAGATTTAAAGCAGTAGTACCGAGATCGTGCAAACTCTCCGTGGAGCAGTAGTACCGTCCTCGTGCAAACTGTTCTGAAATGGTAGTACCGTTGTCGTGCAAACCTTCTGTAGAATAGTAGTACCGGCAGCGTGCAAACCTTTTTGAAGCAGTAGTACCGAGATCGTGCAAACCCTCCGTGGAGTAGTAGTACCGTCCTCGTGCAAACTATTTTTTTTGAAGTGGTAGGACCGTTGTCGTGCAAACCTTCCGTAGAATAGTAGTACCGACAGCGTTCAAACCTTTTGAAGCAGTAGTATCGAGATCGTGCAAACCTTCCTTAGAGTAGTAGTACCATTCTCGTGCAAACCGTTCTGAAATTATAGTACCGTTGTCGTGCAAACCTTCCGTAGAATGGTAGTACCGGCAGCGTGCAAGCCTTTTGAAGCAGTAGTACCGAGATCGTGCAAACCCTTTGTGGAGCAGTAGTACCGTCCTCGTGCAAGCTATTTTGAAGTGGTAGTGGTGCTATCCATGAGCCCTTTGGTTGATTGTCTGCCCCTTGAGAGGTCTTTGGTTGATATATGTTTTGATTGAATCGATGTTTTAATTGATGTTGTCGCTTGCCCTTTCGCTGGCGTTGGCGTTAATTCTTTCTTTCTGCAAAATTTAGAAAGCAAATATGCAGGTATAAATGGTGAGCATGCATGTGAGATGCATATGTATGCAGGAATGCAGGATAAGAGTTCATCCGAGTGGAATCGGGGGCGTCAGCTGGTTTGGTTATCCGTCGCGGTTGGCTTGATGCCCTCTGAAATTGCTTTCGAATTTTATGCCTCTAGGGGATTATGAGGTTCTCCTCTAGTACCTGTAGTTATTATTTGAAGGTAGTGCATCCCTCGTGGATTTTCACACTAGCTTTTCTTAGCGGGAGATGCGTCCTTGTCGGATTTTCACATAACCCTGTGCCTTATTTTTTGCCTGGAATGGACCCAACCCAATCCAGCGGCTTTTATTTATTTCATTTTTTTGTAGGGCAGACTGCCTGTCGCCAGGTTTTCACCCTGTCCTTTAGCCTAACTTTTGCTTAGAGCGCCAGTCACGGTTTTCATCTCTAACGGCTTTTTTTTTTTTTGGTGTGAGAGAAGTTGGAGTTGTTGTGAAAGATCTTTCTGGTATGATTGGCATGTGCTTATGTCTCAGATTATGGTTGTATGAGCTTGGTTCTTTATCGGGAAGGTGCTGTAGGATTGGCTTCACAGTGGGTAGCAAGGTGAGTTGACTAAAGTGCCAGAGTGGCGAGAGTGGCAGAGGGTAGTTGGTAACATTGTGCTAGTTTTATGCCGGACTCAGACAACTTTGAGTGTGCAAGATGAACTGCTCTGGTCATACCAATACATCTTTGCATAAATGCATATATTTCAATCTGATTTCATATCACATGATCACTATTTGGCATTAACTCGAAAAATATGAGACATCATCTAATCTCAGTATAGATCTTGAGAGCATCAAACTCCTGTTATCAATCAGCCCTCGCGGGTTTTCTTGATTGAATATTTTCTCTCTTCTTTTTTATTTATTATTTTATTTTTTTTTCAGCCTCTGCCATGGATCCTCCTTCAGTTTGTCAATATTGGTTGAATTTGCTTTCATCTTTATTAGCCGAAGCGACCGCTACTTCTGGGAGTGGTTCCTCTTGATATCAAAGTTTTGGTTTTAGCTCTCCCGCAGACTGGTTAAGGTGATGGGTTCATTATTTGGGGCTTTAATACGAAGTTTCATGCTTGACTTTTATTGGCTTTGGCGGTTCGAGTCCTGGCTTTTATTGGCTTTGGTGGTCCAAACCCTGGAATGGCTGTTCAATGGCTGAGCTAAGGCAACAGGATCTGGGGTACTTTTATCGGTTTTGGTGGTTTAAGTTCCGAAATAATTTTTTTTCGATGCCTGGGATTGGATGGATGGTTCGTGGTTTAGTCTTTTAGGTCATTTTCAGCAGCTAAGGAGAAGAATAACAAGGTGCAGGCATGTGTAGATCAACGAGATTCGAACAAAACTTGCCTCTAAATAACATTCCCTTGCCACCTGATCAATTCTCTCTTTTCTTTACACCCCAATTTTTTCCCAATTTTTTTTTAACAACCCATTTTTTTTTTGACAAGCTTTGATCAAGTCCTGAATTTTACACATACGTGCACTTTTTATCCTAACCACTGGGACCATTGTTGTTCAATTTGGTCGGGCATTAAATTTTGGTAAGAAATTTGGCTATGAGGGTTTTGGATGGTTAAGGGTCAGTCATAATCGGTTTTGAGGGTGCACATTTCAAAGGGGTCGAGAGGAAAAAGGTCATATGGCTTGGTTTCGATGGGTTGTATATTCTTCGTAGTGGTTTTGAGTTTTATTCGTCTAACTTTTGATGTAGCTTTCGAAGTTCGAGTTTATTCGGCAGCACCATATGCATCCCAAATGCTGGGGGGTGCAAAGAATGGTTTCTAAAATTCGGTTCGTCGTCATGTTGGCACGTGGAAGTGGCGTGGTCTCAAGAATGTCCTTGTCGATCTTCAGCATGTCATACCAGAACCAGGCAAAGGCCCCTTTCTTTTTATTTCTCTCAAAATTATCCTCTCTTCAAGAGTTATATTTGATGCTACCAAGATTTTATTTGGATTTCCCAAAGTTTCGAGACTAGATGGAGTCGTATTAATTGGGTTAATGTCAAAATGAATGGATGCATCGTGATCATGAGAAATGAAATCGAAGAAATATCACACAAATAAATAGCAAAGACATTCAATTCATTTAATGAAAACTAGGATTAAGAGAGTTATTATTAAACAGTTTGAAAATAAAAAGAATATCTAAATGGATAACACCCTCTTCCTTCCACCAACAGAGGCGCTTTGGCTGATGGCTCATCAGCGTCCATGGGAACTGTCTTCATCCTCCACCTAGGTACGCAATTTGTCTTCCCTTTCTCTTTTTGTTCTTCGGCATCAGACATTAATGCTTGAATACGATCTCTCAGGGGATGACAATAGTCTGTTCTGTGCCCCGTGTACTGGTGATATGCACAATACCAGTCTGTTCTGTGTCTAGACTGTCCTTGGCTTGGGGCAGGCCCAACTGGCAAGGTTGTAACTTCCCTTTCTTGATGAGGCGGGTGAAGTGCCAAGATAATGGTCTGCCTGAGATAGTGAGGTATTTTGGAGCCATTCCGATGGCTGAGACTTCTGCTACTCTGTCATTGCCCCCATTATCACTGCTGTTACCATGGTGGCCCACTCCTAGACTAACAGTGTCAACACTAGTACCGTCAAGAGGTGCTTGGGTTATCGCAGCTATGCCTGGCTTGAATCGGTTAAGTGTAGCTGCAGTAACTTAGGCATGAAGAACTAGTGCCACAACATCCAACCTTTCCTTAATTGTGGCCGACAATCTCTTTTCAAGCTCTTAGAACCATTCATCAACTTCTTGGGCAATTAAGACACGAGCATCCTCCCCAATAGGTGACTTAACTTGTTTGACAACAGGGACCATAGGTGGCTGCTTGGCCTTGGGTGCTATTTGAGCAGTGATACTTTCCATCATGGCCAATATTTTCCTTTCGAATTCCCCAAGTCTCTTATCTAGGTCTTGCACCGTCAAAGCACTAGTCCCTTGTGGTAATTCTGCCATTGATAATTGGTCTGTCAGCAGTTGAGAATGATTCAAAATCCCAAACAGGCACTAGTTCTAGCAATCCAAAGGGCAGATATGTGCTCACTAGTCGGCCGTCGGTATCTTTAGTCCACTTGGATGAATCTTTGATTGCTGAAAATTCAGATTGTTAGAATGATGCATGAATGTAATGCATGATCGTGGTATGCAGATAGTCCTTGGTGAGTGAGAGATCAATGGATTACCACAATACGATGAGATGCATGGAGGAAATTACAAGCAGGATGGTATGTACATACGAAAAGAATAATATGTGGACGAAAAGACATATACACACACAGCATGAGATTATACACAGGATGATATGCACATGTGAAAAAATAGCATGCAGACAGAAAGGTGTATACACATACAACATGAGATTAAATATATTATTTATATACACACATATTTATTTTATATTTATATACACACATATTGACTTTATTGACATGCATGAATGACACGCAATGCATGAGCGACATGCGATGCATTATTCACAACCACATGCAAGCAAGTAGATCCTTCCGACCTTATTTCTCCCACACACGAGGTCGTACGGTCTCTTTCCTAGGTGGGCTTAGTCCATGGGTCAACGGGGGACCCAATGAATGCGCGATGTGCACGGCGAAAAACCGACAGCATAACAGTCTCAATCTAATGCGCATTCGTATGGATTTTAACCATTACGTATTTGGGCAATTCAATCAAATTAAGATGGGCTCACTGGGGCATGAAAGCACTTGATGAGGAACCACTTAATTTGCTTGATTTTGTTTAATACGTGATGGCCCACATCACAAGCATCGTATTAAGGAGTATACCACCTAGTGAAAGTTTCTATTTGTCATTACATGGGCTTTAGTCGATGGTGAATTTTTTTTTTGGGCTACCCAAGCATGGTCCCTGCCAACGGGTCTAGCTCATCACGAGCGTAGTGACCGATCGGGTCTCCATTTGATATACCAAAAGGTACAAGGCTTGGGCTGGTGATTATCCCTAACACTTCCCTACAATGAGTGAAAGTAGGGTCGTGCTTCGGGAACGCACCGAGGTAAATAGGGGACCAACTAGCATAAAGTCTAAGGCTCTAAAATGTGATGCAAATTTTTGACAGGAGATAGAATTTTAAGTTTTAAAAACCCAATTATACATTTTAACCAAAGCACTTTCGGAGTAAAGTCTCAAACACAAGTCCCCAGCGGAGTCGCCACTGTGACGCGCACCGAAAGTACCCAGCAAGGGCCCTCGCTTTTGAATCCTCCTTTGGGATTCGAGGATTTGGTTTGCGTCTTTCGATCATGGGCGCCATGAGACATCATCGGTATATCCCTCCCAATAGAACATTGGGGAGAACAACCTAGTCTAATGACACCTAAAGGCACCTTTGAGGCATTTGGAGTCGCCACCCAATTTGCAAGAAATTGGGAAAAGGTTTCTCACCTCTAACGGTCTAAACCAGAGATATGGTGTCCGGAACTTCCCTCTTATTTATGCTTTGGTTAATTATAAATGGGTTCTTAACCTCTTAAAATTATATCTCTCACCTCACGCGATCGATGCATTTAAGTTAAAAGCGCATTGTAAGCATATAAAAAAAGCGGTAAACAACGATAAATGAAATAAATAAAGAAAACGGTAAATGAAAGCAATAAACACGCAAGCACACAATTACAAGAAAAATAGGGGCGAAATACAACCCCAATAAAAGGAAATCAAAGATGTGGATGGGGACGGAATACAATCCCTTAAAATAAATAAAGTTGCCCCAAAATTAATTACAAGGGCCCAAAAAAGAAATGAACTTGAATTTAAAACACTCACCCAAGATTAAAATAAAAGAACATACATAAATCGGGACATTATTTGAGGAACATTGGTTCCTTCGCACTTGTTCGAAAGTTAGGAACATTGGTTCCTTCGTATTAATTTAAAGAGGGTTCGAAGAGTCGTTTTGGTTGTTTGGTGAAAACCGGGATGAGTGATCCCATTTTATTGAAAGTTGACTCTTCGTTTTGATTGTGATATTTTTATTATTTGGCTAAAACAAGGGACATTGGTCCCAATTTTATTAGTGAAAAAAAAACTCAATTTAATTGTAAAAGTATTTTTGTGACTTTTCATCTCACGCGTGCATAAAATGAGATAATTATTTACAAATAAACACGTAACGCATCAAGGGGAGTTGAAAAGATCTTACCAAAACGGAGTGTCCATCCACGCGTCACGACCCATCCGGGAGTCGCGGGACGCTCACACGATGCGACTCAAATTAAATCTCATACAAAATGATATCGAAAATATTAGTAATAATTCTAAAAATTAATCGAGTAAAGACGAAATAAATATTAGGCAAATTAATTTAATGAACCAGATAATTTACATGCAAGGTAAATTAAAACAAGTCGTGGCAAAAATAAGGATAATGGTAAAATAATGACAACAGTAACAAGAATATTAGAAAATAAACAAAATAATAATAATAATAATAATAATAATAATAATAATAATAATAATAAATGTAAAAACTGAAAATAAGTTATTAATGATAATAATAATAACAATAACAACAAAAACAGAAATGATACATGACAAATAAATAAATATAATAATAGAAACGATTAATTAATAATAAACATAAAATACATAAATATATAATAATACTAATAAATGTAAAAACAGAAAATAAGTTATTAATAATAATAATAATAATAATAATAATAATAATAATAATAATAATAAGATGGCGGCAAATACCAAGAATAAAGCTAAAAAAGGGGAAACACAAATTAGACTACAAAACACACAGGAAGAGATAAGGAAAAATAATCAAATGAAAAGAAGTTAACAGTGCTAAACGTGAAGGATGAACACAGGATGTTAATGGCCAGAGGCAAGAATGTTAACAATAAATAAAATAATGCACAAGTGAGTAAAAATAAATGAAATTGGTCCAAGTGTTTACCCTCAGAAATTTTATAGATTGAAAAAAGCGGTGTCTTGATCCGTCTCCCTTGTCGAATTTTGATGGTAATAATATTCAAAACAAGTGTAAAAATATGTGCTTTAAACAAATTAGTTTAAGAAAATGTTTTTGGTGGGTTGAATAAGCCAAGAAAATTAATTTCTCTTGCTCAAATCAACCCAAGATTAAATATTTTGTAGTAGCCAAAAACTAAAACTTTAGAAAAAAAACTTAAAGATTTTTTTGAAGAAGAATTTTAGAAGAAGAAAGTGATTCCTGGAAAGTGAGAGAAAAGCTAGAGAAAACCCAAAAAAAATCCCCTCTTGAAAATATCGTTCCGTCCCTTGAAAATGAGGGGAAAACCCTCTTTGATTTCCAGTGTCTCGCAAAAAAAGAAAAAGACAAAATTAATTTTTTAATTTTTATTATTTCGAAATAATTCAAAACATGAAAAAAGCAGTCTGATTGTGAAAATTAATTTTACAGGTCGCGTGAAAGGAGGGCAAGCGCGCGCAAGGAATCCACCCGTGGTGGCCACCATCACGCGTGGTGGCCACCTACCATCACGCGTGATGGCCACTTTGGGAAAAATGTGGTCGTGGATGGCCACTTCCATAGCCACACAAATATTAATATCATTAATTTTTTTTTTTAACTTTTAGGTTTTTTTTTTCATTAAACTAAGTAACTAATTTAATTCTCTCTCTTTTTCAATTAAATCAATTAATTAATTTAATTCAATTAAATTAAATAACTAATTTAATTCCCTTTTATATATTTTTTTAAATATCAAAAATAACACATCCCATAATATTATTTTTAGAATTAATTTAATTAATAAATTTTTTATGATAATATATTTTTATATATATTTATTTTTTATTTAAAAATGACGAGGGTCTCGACAAATGAAACATCATTTTTGACACCTTTGCCTGTAAGCAGGTTTCATTTTCATCATCGGGTTAATCTGATCTTGGACCGCCTCGGGACCCGGTGTCTACAGTTGCCCCCAATTTTGGAAAACTTAGAACCTAGGTGCCTAAGTGAGCCAAAATTCAGAAAAGAAAGGAAGAGACACGTACCTGAGGCGGTCGCTTTCCCTGACTGGATGGGTGTTGTTGGAGCGGCTATCGCCATGTTGTCGGTGTGTTGGCTATTGCCGTAGCGGTAATGCCGTGATCGTGCAAACCCTTCGTAGAGTGGTAGTACCGTCATCGAGCAACTTGTTCTGAAGTGGCAGTACCGTTGTCGTGCAAACATTTTGTAGAATATTAGTACCGACAGCGTGCAAACCCTCCTGAGATTTAAAGCAGTAGTACCGAGATCGTGCAAACTCTCCGTGGAGCAGTAGTACCGTCCTCGTGCAAACTGTTCTGAAATGGTAGTACCGTTGTCGTGCAAACCTTCCGTAGAATAGTAGTACCGGCAGCGTGCAAACCTTTTTGAAGCAGTAGTACCGAGATCGTGCAAACCCTTCGTGGAGTAGTAGTACCGTCCTCGTGCAAACTGTTTTTTTGAAGTGATAGTACCATTGTCGTGCAAACCTTCCGTAGAATAGTAGTACCGGCAGCGTGCAAACCTTTTGAAGCAGTAGTACCGAGATCGTGCAAACCCTCCTTGGAGTAGTAGTACCATCCTCATGCAAACTGTTCTG
This sequence comes from Excoecaria cochinchinensis, assembly GCA_947683425.1. Classification (NCBI taxonomy): domain Eukaryota; kingdom Viridiplantae; phylum Streptophyta; class Magnoliopsida; order Malpighiales; family Euphorbiaceae; genus Excoecaria; species Excoecaria cochinchinensis. The sequence continues at coordinate 2,578,082 of CANTUQ010000083.1, forward strand.
AAATTATAGTACCATTGTCGTGCAAACCTTCCGTAGAATGGTAGTACCGGCAGCGTGCAAGCCTTTTGAAGCAGTAGTACCGAGATCGTGCAAACCCTCCGTGGAGCAGTAGTACCGTCCTCGTGCAAGCTGTTTTTAAGTGGTAGTGGTGCTGTCCATGAGCCCTTTGGTTGATTGTCTGCCCCTTGAGAGGTCTTTGGTTGATATCTGTTTTGATTGAATCGATGTTTTAATTGATGTTGTCGCTTGCCCTTTCGCTGGCGTTGGCGTTAATTCTTTCTTTCTGCAAAATTTAGAAAGCAAATATGCAGGTATAAATGGTGAGCATGCATGTGAGATGCATATGTATGCAGGAATGCAGGATAAGAGTTCATTCGAGTGGAATCGGGGGCGTCAGCTGGTTGGGTATCCGTCGCGGTTGGCTTGATGCCCTCTGAAATTGCTTTCGAATTTTATGCCTCTAGGGGATTATGAGGTTCTCCTCTAGTACCTGTAGTTATTATTTGAAGGTAGTGCATCCCTCGTGGATTTTCACACTAGCTTTTCTTAGCGGGAGATGCGTCCTTGTCGGATTTTCACATAACCCTGTGCCTTATTTTTTGCCTGGAATGGACCCAACCCAATCTAGCGGCTTTTATTTATTTCATTTTTTTGTAGGGCAGACTGCCTATCGCCAGGTTTTCACCCTGCCCTTTAGCATAACTTTTGCTTAGAGCGCCAGTCACGGTTTTCATCTCTAACGGCTTTTTTTTTTTGGTGTGAGAAAAGTTGGAGTTGTTGTGAAAGATCTTTCGGGTATGATTGGCATGTGCTTATGTCTCAGATTATGGTTGTATGAGCTTGGTTCTTTATCGGGAAGGTGCTGTAGGATTGGCTTCACAGTGGGTAGAAAGGTGAGTTGACTGAAGTACCGGAGTGGCAAGAGTGGCAGAGGGTAGTTGGTAACAATGTGCTAGTTTTATACCGGACTCAGACAACTTTGAGTGTGCAAGATGAACTGCTCTGGTCATACCAATACATATTTGCATAAATGCATATATTTCAATCTGATTTCATATCACATGATCACTATTTGGCATTAACTCAAAAAATATGTGACATCATCTAATCTCAGTATAGATCTTGAGAGCATCAAACTCCTGTTATCAATCAGCCCTCGCGGGTTTTCTTGATTGAATATTTTCTCTCTTCTTTTTTATTTATTATTTTATTTTTTTTTCAGCCTCTGCCATGGATCCTCCTTCAGTTTGTCAATATTGGTTGAATTTGCTTTCATCTTTATTAGCCGAAGCGACCGCTACTTCTGGGAGTGGTTCCTCTTGATATCAAAGTTTTTGTTTTAGCTCTCGCGCAGACTGGTTGAGGTGATGGGTTCATTATTTGGGGCTTTAATACGAAGTTTCACGCTTGACTTTTATTGGCTTTGGCGGTTCGAGTCCTGGATTTTATTGGCATTGGTGGTCCAAACCCTTGAATGGCTGAGCTAGGGCAACAGGATCTGGGGTACTTTTATCGGTTTTGGTGGTTTAAGTTCCGAAATAATTTTTTTTTGATGCCTGGGATTGGATGGATGGTTTGTGGTTTAGTCTTTTAGGTCATTTTTAGCAGCTAAGGAGAAGAATAACAAGGTGCAGGCATGTGTAGATCAACGAGATTCGAACAAAACTTGCCTCTAATTAACATTCCCTTGCCCCCTGATCAATTCTCTATTTTCTTTACACCCTAATTTTTTCCCAATTTTTTTTTTTTAACAACCCATTTTTTTTTTGACAAGCTTTGATCAAGTCCTGAATTTTACACATACGTGCACTTTTTATCCTAACCACTGGGACCATTGTTGTTCAATTTGGTCGGGCATTAAATTTTGGTAAGAAATTTGGCTATGAGGGTTTTGGATGGTTAAGGGTCAGTCATAATCGGTTTTGAGGGTGCACATTTCAAAGGGGTCGAGAGGAAAAAGGTCGTATGGCTTGGTTTCGATGGGTTGTATATTCTTCGTGGTGGTTTTGAGTTTTATTCGTCTAACTTTTGATGTAGCTTTCGAAGTTCGAGTTTATTCGGCAGCACCATATGCATCCCAAATGTTGGGGGGTGCAAAGAATGGTTTCTAAAATTCGGTTCGTCGTCATGTTGGCACGTGGAAGTGGCGTGGTCTCAAGAATGTCCTTGTCGATCTTCAGCATGTCATACCAGATCCAGGCAAAGGCCCCTTTCTTTTTATTTCTCTCAAAATTATCCTCTCTTCAAGAGTTATATTTGATGCTATCAAGATTTTATTTGGATTTCCCAAAGTTTCGAGACTAGATGGAGTCGTATTAATTGGGTTAATGTCAAAATGAATGGATGCATCGTGATCATGAGAAATGAAATCGAAGAAATATCACACAAATAAATAGCAAAGACATTCAATTCATTTAATGAAAACTAGGATTAAGAGAGTTATTATTAAACAGTTTGAAAACAAAAAGAATATCTAAATGGATAACACCCTCTTGCTTCCACCAGCAGAGGCGCTTTGGCTAATGGCTCATCAGCGTCCACGGGAACTGTCTTCATCCTCCACCTAGGTACTCAATTTGTCTTCCCCTTCTCTTTTTGTTCTTCGGCATCAGACATTAATGCTTGAATACGATCTCTCAGGGGATGACAATAGTCTATTCTGTGCCCCGTGTACTGGTGATATGCACAATACCAGTCTGTTCTGTGTCTAGACTGTCCTTGGCTTAGGGCAGGCCTAACTGGCAAGGGTTGCAACTTCCCTTTCTTGATGAGGCGGGTGAAGTGCCAAGATAATGGTCTGCCTGAGATAGTGAGGTGTTTTGGAGCCATTCCGATGGCTGAGACTTCTGCTACTCTGTCATTGCCCCCATTATCACTGCTATTACCATGGTAGCCCACTCCTAGACTAACAGTGTCAACACTAGTACCGTCAAGAGGTGCTTGGGTTATCGCAGTTGTGCCTAGCTTGAATCGGTTAAGTGTAGCTGCAGTAACTTGGGCTTGAAGAACTAGTGCCACAACATCCAACCTTTCCTTAATTGTTGCCGACAATCTCTTTTCAAGCTCTTCGAACCTTTCATCAACTTCTTGGGCAATTAAGACACGAACATCCTCCCCAATAGGTGACTTAACTTGTTTGACAACAGGGGCCATAGGCGGCTGCTTGGCCTTGGGTGCTATTTGAGCAGTGATACTTTCCATCATGGCCAACATTTTCCTTTCGAATTCCCCAAGTCTCTTATCTAGGTCTTGCACCGTCAAAGCACTAGTCCCTTACGGTAATTCTGCCATTGATAATTGGTCTGTCAGCAGTTGAGAATGATTCAAAATCCCAAACAGGCACTAGTTCTAGCAATCCAAAGGGCAGATATGTGCTCACTAGTCGGCCGTCGGAATCTTTAGTCCACTTGGATGAATCTTTGATGGCTGAAAATTCAGATTGTTAGAATGATGCATGAATGTAATGCATGATCGTGGTATGCAGATAGTCCTTGGTGAGTGAGAGATCAATGGATTACCATAATACGATGAGATGCATGGAGGAAATTACATGCAGGATGGTATGTACATACGAAAAGAATAATATGTGGACGAAAAGACATATACACACACAGCATGAGATTATACACAGGATGATATGCACATGTGAAAAAATAGCATGCAGACAGAAAGGTGTATACACACATAGCATGAGATTAAATATATTATTTATATACACACATATTTATTTTATATTTATATACACACATATTGACTTTATTGACATGCATGAATGACACGCAATGCATGAGCGACATGCGATGCATGAGCATGCTATGCAGTATTCATAACTACATGCAAGAAAGTAGATCCTTCCGACCTTATTTCTCCCACACACGAGGTCGTGCGGTCTCTTTCATAGGTGGGCTTAGTCCATGGGTCAACGGGGGACCCAATGAACCCGCGATGTGCACGGCAAAAAATCGACAGCATAACAGTCTCAATCTAATGCGCATTCGTATGGATTTTAACCATTACGTATTTGGGCAATTCAATCCAATTAAGATGGGCTCACTGGGGCATGAAAGCACTTGATGAGGAACCACTTAATTTGCTTGATTTTGTTTAATACGTGATGGCCCACATCACAAGCATCGTATTAAGGAGTATACCACCTAGTGGAAGTTTCTATTTGTCATTACATGGGCTTTGGTTGATGGTGATTTTTTTTTTTGGGCTACCCAAGCATGATCCCTGCCAACGGGTCTAGCTCATTACGAGCGTAGCGACCGATCGGGTCTCCATTTGATATACCAAAAGGTACAAGGTTTGGGCTGGTGATTATCCCTAACACTTCCCTACAATGAGTGAAAGTAGGGTCGTGCTTCGGGAACGCACCGAGGTAAATAGGGGACCAACTAGCATAAAGTCTAAGGCTCTAAAATGTGATGCAAATTTTTGACAGGAGATAGAATTTTAAGTTTTAAAAACCCAATTATACATTTTAACCAAAGCACTTCGGAGTGAAGTCTCAAACACAAGTCCCCAGCGGAGTCGCCACTGTGACGCGCGCCGAAAGTACCCAGCAAGGGCCCTCGCTTTTGAATCTGCCTTTGGGATTCGAGGATTTGGTTTGCGTTTTTCGATCATGGGCGCCATGAGACATCATCGGTATATCCCTCCCAATAGAACATTGGGGAGAACAACCTAGTCTAATGACACCTAAAGGCACCTTTGAGGCATTTGGAGTCGCCACCCAATTTGCAAGAAATTGGGAAAAGGTTTATCACCTCTAACGGTCTAAACCAGAGATATGGTGTCCGGAACTTCCCTCTTATTTATGCTTTGGTTAATTATAAATGGGTTCTTAACCTCTTAAAATTATATCTCTCACCTCACGCGATCGATGCATTTAAGTTAAAAGCGCATTGCAAGCATATAAAAAAAGCGGTAAACAGCGATAAATGAAATAAATAAAGAAAACGGTAAATGAAAGCAATAAATACGCAAGCACACAATTACAAGAAAAATAGGAGCGGAATACAACCCCAATAAAAGGAAATCAAAGATGTGGATAGGGACGGAATACAATCCCTTAAAATAAATAAAGTTGCCCCAAAATTAATTACAAGGGCCCAAAAAAGAAATGAACTTGAATTTAAAACACTCACCCAAGATTAAAATAAAAAAAATACATAAATTGGGACATTATTTGAGGAACATTGGTTCCTTCGCACTTGTTCGAAAGTTAGGAACATTGGTTCCTTCGTATTAATTTGAAGAGGGTTCGAAGAGTCGTTTTGGTTGTTTGGTGAAAACCGGGATGAGTGATCCCATTTTATTGAAAGTTGACTCTTCGTTTTGATTGTGATATTTTTATTATTTGGCTAAAACAAGGGACATTGGTCCCAATTTTAATAGTGAAAAAAAAAACTCAATTAATTGTAAAAGTATTTTTGTGACTTTTTATCTCACGCGTGCATAAAATAAGATAATTATTTACAAATAAACACGTAACGCATCAAGGGGAGTTGAAAAGATCTTACCAAAACGGAGTGTCCATCCACGCGTCACAACCCATCCGGGAGTCGCGGGACGCTCACACGATGCGACTCAAATTAAATCTCATACAAAATGATATCGAAAATATTAGTAATAATTCTAAAAATTAATCGAGTAAAGACGAAATAAATTTAGGCAAATTAATTTAATGAACCAGATAATTTACATGCAAGGTAAATTAAAACAAGTCATGGCAAAAATGAGGATAATGGTAAAATAATGACAACAGTAACAAGAATATTAGAAAATAAACATCATCATAATAATAATAATAATAATAATAATAATAATAATAATAAATGTAAAAGCAGAAAACAAGTTATTAATGATAATAATAATAACAATAACAACAAAAACAAAAACAGAAATGATACATGACAAATAAATAAATATAATAATAGAAACGATTAATTAATAATAAACATAAAATACATAAATATATAATAATACTAATAAATGTAAAAACAGAAAATAAGTTATTATTAATAATAATAATAATAATAATAATAATAATAATAATAATAATAATAATAATAATAATAATAATAATAATAATAAGAGAAAGAAGATGGCGGCAAATACCAAGAATAAAGCTAAAAAAGGGGAAACACAAATTAGACTACAAAACACACATGAAGAGATAAGGACAAATAATCAAATGAAAAGAAGTTAACAGTGCTAAACGTGAAGGATGAACACAGGATGTTAATGGCCAAAGGCAAGAATGTTAACAATAAATAAAATAATGAACAAGTGAGTAAAGATAAATGAAATTGGTCAAAGTGTTTACCCTCAGAAATTTTATAGATTGAAAAAAGCGGTGTCTTGATCCGTCTCCCTTGTCGAATTTTGATGGTAATAATATTCAAAACAAGTGTAAAAATATGTGTTTTAAACAAATTAGTTTAAGAAAATGTTTTTGGTGGGTTGAATAAGCCAAGAAAATTAATTTCTCTTGCTCAAATCAACCCAAGATTAAATATTTTGTAGTAGCCAAAAACTAAAACTTTAGAAAAAAACTTAAAGATTTTTTTGAAGAAGAATTTTAGAAGAAGAAAGTGATTCCTGGAAAGTAAGAGAAAATCTATAGAAAACCCAAAAAAAAAAATCCCCTCTTGAAAAAATCGTTCCGTCCCTTGAAAATGAGGGGAAAACCCTCTTTGATTTTCAGTGTCTCGCAAAAAAAGAAAAAGACAAAATTAACTTTCTAATTTTTATTATTTCGAAATAACCCAAAACATGAAAAAAGCAGTCTGATTGTGAAAATTAATTTTACAGGTCGCGTGAAAGGAGGGAAAACGCGCGCTCGCATGAGCGTGCGCAAGGAATCCACGCGTGGTGGCCACCATCACGCGTGGTGGCCACCTACCATCACGCGTGATGACCAATTAAGTGGCCATCACGCGTGATGGCCACTTTGGGAAAAATGTGGCCGTGGATAAAGTGGCCATCCATGGCCACACAAATATTAATATCATTAATTTTTTTTTAACTTTTAGGTTTTTTTTTCATTAAACTAAGTAACTAATTTAATTCTCCCTCTTTTTCAATTAAATCAATTAATTAATTTAATTCAATTAAATTAAATAACTAATTTAATTCCCTTTTATATATTTTTTTAAATATCAAAAATAACACATCTCATAATATTATTTTTAGAATTAATTTAATTAATAAATTTTTTATGATAATATATTTTTATATATATTTATTTTTTATTTAAAAATGACGAGGGTCTCGACAAGGGAAACATCATTTTTGACACTTTTGCCTGTAAGCCGGTTTCATTTTCATCATCGGGTAATTCTGATCTTGGATCGCCTCGGGACCCGGTGTCTACAACCCCCCTGAGTTTCGAAGCAGTAGTGTCGTGATCGTGCAAACCCTCCATGGAGTGATAGTAACGTCATCGTGCAAACCCTTCTGAAGTGGTAGTGTCGTGGTCGTACAAACCTTCCGTAGAATGGTAGTGCCGCCATTGTGCAAACCCCCCTGAGTTTTGAAGCAGTAGTGCCGTGATCGTGCAAACCCTCCGTGGAGTGATAGTACCGTCATCTTGCAAACCCTTCTGAAGTGGTAGTGTCGTGGTCGTGCAAACTTTTCATAAAATGGTAGTGCCGCCATCGTGCAAACCCCCCGAGTTTTGAAGCAGTAGTGTTGTGATCGTGCAAACCCTTCGTGGAGTGGTAGTACCGTCATCGTGCAAACCCTTCTGAAGTGGTAGTGCCGTGATCGTGCAAACCTTCCATAGAATTGTAGTGCCACCATCGTGCAAACCCTCCTGAGTTTTGAAGCAGTAGTGTCGTGATCGTTCAAACCCTCCGTGGAGTGGTAGTGCCGTCATCGAGCAAACCCTTCTGAAGTTTTGAACTGGTACCCCCTAAGAGCCCTTTGGCTGATTTGGCTGATTTGAGAGGTCTTCGATTCACTGCCCCCTGAGAGGTCTTTGGATAGTTGATCGCCCCCTGAGAGGTCTTCGATTGATCGCCTCCTGAGAGGTCTTTGGATGGTTGTCCCCTAAGAGGTCTTTGGTTGATCGCCCCCTGAGAGGTCTTCGGATGATTGCCCCCTGAGAGGTCTTTGGATGGTGGCCCCCTGAGAGGTCTTCAGTTGATCGCCCCCTGAGAGGTCTTCGGATGGTTGCCCCTTGAGAGGTCTTTGGATGGTGCTTGGATTTGTGTTTTGATGGATGTTTGATCTGATGTTTGGACTGATGTCGTCACTCGACTTTTGTCGGTGTCCGCATCTAATCTTTCTTACTGCAGAACTGGAAAACTAAATATGCAGAAAAAAATAGTGAGCATGCACGTGAAATGTATGTGTCATGCAGAAATGTAGGATAAGAATTCATCTAAGTGAGTTTGGAGGCGATAGCCGGGCTAGGCTCAACTTGCTGTAGGATCGATGCTCTTTGGAATTGCTTTTGAATTTCATGCCTTTGGGATTGCGAGGTTCTCATCTGATACATATAGTCATTTTTTAAAGGTAGGGCGTCCCTTGTAGATTTTCACACTAGCTTTTCTTAGCGAAAAATACGTCCTTTTCGAATTTTCACATAACCCTACGCCTTATTTTTGCCTGGAGTGGACCCAACCCAATCCAGCAACTTTTTTTTTCAGGACAGACTGCCTATTTCCAAGTTTTCACCTTTTGCCTAACTTTTGCTTAGAGAGCCAATTACGGTTTTCATCTCTAACAACTTTTTTTTTTTGCAAAGAGATTGAAGTTATTGTCAAAGATCCTTCTAGGGTGATCAGCATGTACTTATGCCCATGTCGTGGCCGTCTGAGCTTGATTCTTCTCATGATGGTGCTGTAGAATTGCCTTCGCAGTTGATAGCAGGATGAATCGACTAAAGCGCTTAAGTAGTGAGAGTAGCAAAGGATAAACAGTAGATGACTTTGATCACACAAAGTGAACTGCTCTGATCACATCAATATACCATTGCATAAATGCATGTGTTTCAATTTGATTTCATTAAACATGATCATTGTTTGGCATTAATCTCAAAAACACAAAACTCCATCTAATCTCGTGATGGATCTTGAAAGCATCAAATTCCTGTTATCAATCAGCCCTCTCGGGTTTTCATGATTGAATAGTTTCTTTCAGCCCTTAATTTTTGCCCATAATGCTTTTTTTTCTGGCAGGACACCCAATTTTAGCAAGATCGCCTTTTTCGGTTTTTGACCCGCGGAGCATTTATTATTTATTTTTCTCTTTTTGTTAAGCCTTTGCCATGGAAACTCTTTCAGTCTGTCGATATTGATTGAATTTGCTTTTATCTTCGTTAACTGGGAAGGCTACTTCTTCTGACGATGGTTCTTTTTAGCATCAAAGTCTTGTTCTTAGCACTTGTGCAAACAGGCTGAGGTAGTGAGTTTCTGTAACACCCCCTACCCATACGTAGGCGATCCCATCCGATAAGGAGTGAGACGCCGTATGAGTAAAGGTGCCACCAAACAGATACAAAGCAAATCATACATTCATTCATACCATGCATATAGAAATACGGGATAATTAAAAACTTTAACGGAAAAAAAAGCCATGGCTGATCATGTATTAATATAACAAAACCATTACAATAAGATTCTGATCAAACCAGCTGGTATAAAAGATATTACAAAACCCAAAAATATAAATACAAGAGCAGAAGCTATAACAAAACTGATACAGGAGAGTTCAATACAAAAAGAATCATTACAGATTACAAAACTGAGCCTTACACTAAAACCTTCTGTGTTGGCTTGACGGCGGCGACTCTCTCAAATCAAAACTCCTTCCGCACCTGCACGGGTAAAAATACCGTGCTAAGCGATAAACGCTTAGTGGGGAAACACACATAAAATGTGAACGGCCATTCACAATGGTCGTCAAGGCATAACACATTCACAATGGCAAAATGCAATAGCTCATAACATAATTCATAAGAACATGCTCACAATTTAAAGCCATACATTCTGCATCTCACATTCATATCCAATTCCAGATTAGTTGAACATACATTTCATCAATAAACTCATGTAGATATCACATGTATATAGTCATAAGAGTAGAGCAAACCAATCGAACACCAAAAAAATACCTGCTGACTCTAGGTAGTGGATAACGAGTGTACAGACAGTACTTTATGGGTACGAGCCGATTACAGACAGTACCTTACGAGTACGAATCGAGAAAACCATTTTACTTTTAACTTTCACAAATCATTTTAAAAAGGGACCTTAAACAAGATCCTTACACATAATAGGGTTCGCGAGGAACCAAACGGGGACCTGATCGGGGTCCAAACGAAACTGAGGGCTGCAGCTAAAAGACTCTATTAGGCATGCCTAACTATCCACTTACTTGACTCTAGCAGGTTATGCATCATCCCAATCATGTTTCCACGCTTCATACATAATTAAACTCACATTCGTATCAATGAATTATAAATAAGACATGCATAATCCAAATTCTAATTCAAATCACAGAATATAATTATAATACATAATAGATACAATAACAGTCGTATACACAAGTTCGTATAACATACAATACAGAACAACCAAGAAAATACGGAAAAACCATGAAAAATACATTAAAAACTCATTTTTGGAATGCTGGAGACAAGGCAGCAAGGGACACGAGTCGTGCTGATGGACACGACTCGTGTCCTTTATTTTAGTCATGCTTTGAAGCACAAAAATGGAGGGGCTTCAGCACAGCACGAGTCGTGCTGAGGAGCACGAGTCGTGTCATGCCAAAAGCTCCTATTTTAGTCGTGCTTTGAAGCACGAAATGGAAGGGCTTCAGCACAGCACGAGTCGTGCTGATGAGCACGAGTCGTGTCGTGCTAAAAGCTCCTCCTTTCTTTCTTTTCTTCTTCTTTCCCTCCGTCTCGCACTCCACCATCCGACTCACACACTGAAGGAGTACGAGTCGGATGAGGGAGCACGAGTCGGACGAAGCACAAAATGAATACTGGAAATAAAAATTTACCAGATCGTGATTTTCCATTCCCAGAATCTGCAGAACTCCAAAAATCAATTCCAACATCACCCAAAACCATACCAATCTCATCTTACCTTCCAGTAGATCTTTCATACATTAGAGATAACATAATTACAACTTAATTCAACACTCAACACAACCAAAATCATGCATAGACATATTCAATTTTCTCAAGAACACAAAACCTAAAATAATTACAGTAAGTTCAACTTCAAGCAAATTTTCAAATAAAATTCCCAAACCTGAATTTCTAAGCTTCAATCACTTAGCTCCGCTAGTCCCAGCAATTTCCTTGCCCTTAGGATCGCGGGCATGATCAACTAACAATCAACACAGCAAGAACAACCAAAATAAAACCCTAAGTTAAATCTAAACCCAAAGAAGAAAAAGGAGATGAAAACAAAATGAAAAGAATAGATTAACTTACCAAAGAGGATGCAAAGAGATGATTAATTTCACCAATAAAGATTTGAATCCACACAAAAGCTCTTAGGGAAAAGAAAAGGAAGAAGAAGAAGATGAGAAAAGGGAAAAAACGTGAAGAACTCGATATGCAATTTTTCCCTTTCTCATTCTTTTCTTTTCTTTTTCTTTTCTTTGCCCTAAACATGTGTCAATTTTCTATTGGTGAAACTAACCACTCACACCAAACAATCATGCATTACACACACCCAATGCATTCCCAACTAAAAACACCCTACAATGGTATGAACACACACACACAAGCATATCCCAACTTAAAACACCTTAATATGATATGCTCAAATGCACACAACTATTACCCAATTAATACACACACTAATACCCTATATGCACCCACATACTAACAAAACCCAAAAACATGCATTTTTACCAAAGTACCCTTATGCTATGCCGAACACATACAAATGCATGCTCACACAGACAGGCTCATTCTACTAGGGGGCAAACGGGGTGTGACAGTTTCTTCGCTTGGATCTTGGCCATGAAAGTCTGTATCTTCCTTTTGCTTGTTTTGGTGGCTCGATTTCTGAAGTAACCTTTAAAGGTTGAGATGGGGTTGTACATTGGTCTCAAACGGTTTAAGACAAAACTATGGTTTAGGACAGGACTATGGTTTTTTTTTTTGCCTTTTTTTTTCTTTTTTTTGTTTTTTATTTTTTTTTTTTGTGAGGTAATGAGCCGTCCTCCTAAGTTTTGTTATAAGGGTCCCTATTGGTCTCATATGAATGAAGGTTAGTCTTGATTGACTTTGGGGTAAACATTTTAAATGGTTGGTAGGGAAGGACTCTTAAGGGCTTGGTTTCAATGTGAAGGTTCAGGATTTTATTTGTCTAACTTCTGATATACCCCTTGGAGTTTGATTTTGTTTGGCTACACTGCATATGTCCTAGATGTTGAGGATGCAAAGGAATGGCTTTTTGAAATTATGCTCGTCATCATGTTGGCATGTTGAAACAGTGTTGCCCCCACAATATTCTTGTGAATTGTCAGCATGTCATTCCATGTCCAGACAAAGGCTCTTTCATTTTTTTTCTCTTTTTTTTATCTCTAAAAAATTTCCTCTCTTCAGGAGTTATATTAGATGCTATCAAGATTTTCTTTGGATTTTTCAAAGTTTCGAGATTAGATGCAGTCGTATTAGTTGAATTAATGTCAAAATGTATGTATCATGATCATGGAAAATGAAATCATTAGAAACATCATACAAATAAGCAAAAATTATTCATTTTATTACAAGCTGCAAACTGTGTCATAAAAGTTCTTGGAATGAAAAGAATCAAACATCTAAGAAAAACTATCTTTTTCACCACTCTCACTAGTGGATTGAGAAGACCCGATCATATTCACGGTGGAGGGACTGCATTGTAGCCTGCCTTTTTCTTTTTCTCTCTCTTCTCAGGATCCGTGATATGATTGGTGTCAATAAGATCTTGAATTTTATTCCTCAACGTCCGGCAGTAATCTGTCAGGTGTCCGGTGTGCTGATGGTAGGCGCAGTACCGGTCGTCTCTGTGCCCTGGCTATCCCTAATTTATGGCTGGTCTAGTCATCAAAGGTCATAGCTTGCCTTCTTTCATCAACCTCTCCAGTACCCAGGATAGAGAGTGACCTAAGTTAGAGTAGTACCTCTGACCCTGTCTAACCTCGGTAGCTGAGACCTCTGCTGTCTTGCCATTCCTGTTATTACTGCTTCTAGTACCGCCTGATTTATATCCTGACTGGTTCCCATAGCCTTTCCCGGTAAAATTATTTTGGCTTGCTTTCTTTGCTAGGTAAGCCGCCTCAGCCTCCACAGTAATGTCCTTAAGTTACTCCCAGTCTCTAAGCCCCTTAAAGCTGAGCAAGTCCCTCAAGTAAAGGCAAGAGTTCCTGATAAATAGCCTAATTTGGTCAGCAGTGTCAGGCTTTCTCTTCATCTCCATGACTCTATTCCTTCACCTGGTGAGGTATTCATGGAATGACTCATCACTCCTTTACTGTAAGAGCTCAAGGTCCTTCAAGGTGACCACCATTCTGGTGCTGCAGTCATACTGCTTTATGAACTCTTTGATCAAAAGGTCCCAGTCCTCTTTGGACCTCCTGTCCATTCGTGGTACCAATCTACTATCAAACCCACCAGACTAAGGCAGAAATATTTCACCTTCTGTTTCTTGCTCAACCATGTGCCTTTCATTACCAGGGTATACTGCTTGATATGTGTAGATAGGTCCGAAGTACCATTGAATTTCGGCAGCTCAGGCATCTTGAACCTTCGGGGCAGCAGCTCTTCATTCCCCAGATCTTTATCCTCAGGGTTGATCCCCTTTCCAACTGATAGCATACGGGTGATAGCCTCAATCTGCTGTATCATCCCTCTTAAAGCCTCATCCTCTACCCTGGGTGCTCTGGGCCTCACAGCTTGGTGGACTATTGGCTCGTCATCTTCCTCTTCCATCATAAAATCATCATTATGGTTGGGACCCTTTCCCTTCTTGGCTCGATGGGCATAGCAACTCTGTCCTCATTGATAGGTTGATGGGCAGCAACTCCAACGAGAGGAGCCTCCCCACCAGCAGGTGGTTCGGCTTGCCCCCGAGGAGGGACTACCACTGGTTGTGGAGCAATAGGTGGCTGTGGAGCAGCAGGTGCCTGTGGAGCAGGAGGATGAGCAATCCTTTCGGTCATGGCGCCCATCATATCTAGCATCCTCCGCTCAAAGTCCTCTAGCCTCCTGGCAAGGTCTTGAGTGGTTAATGCCCCAGTCTCTTCTGCCATTGATGATTCTAGAGATGATCCATTGGTTGATGAGAATGACTCAAAATCCCAGTCAGACACTAATTCTGGCAACTCAAATAGCAGATTTGTCCTCACTAGCCGACCGTCGGAACCTTTAGTCCACTTAGATCAATCTGTAATGGCTGAAAAAATTTAAATTGTTAGAATAATGCATGAATGACATATACAATACATGATAGTGTATTATGCAACATTTACAATCACATTCAAACAAGTAGATCCTTCCAACCTTATTACTCTCACACACTAGGTAACGCGGTCTCTTTCCTAGGTGGACTTGATCCATAGATTAACGGGGAACCCAATGGACACGTATAGTGCACGGTGGAAAACTGACAGCATAACATTTCTTAATTAATGCGCATACGTATGAATTTTGGCCTTTATGTATTTAAATATTTCAACTAAATTAAGATGGGCTCACCGGGGCATAAAAGCCTTTGATAAAAGACCATTTAATTTGGTTGATTATGTTCAATATATAATGGCCCACATAGCAAGCATCGTATTAAGGTACATGTCACCTAGGAGAAGTATCTATTGTCGTTACATGAGCTTTGGTTATGGGTGATGATACTTTAGGGCTACCTAAGCATGGTCCCTGCCAACGAGTCTAGCTCATCACGAGCATAACAACCAATCGGGTCTCCATTTGATATACCATGATAGTACGAGGCTTGAGCTGGTGATTATCCTTAACACTTTCCTACAATGAGTGAACGTAGGGTCATGCTTCAGGAACGCACCGGGGTTAAAAATAGGGACCAAATTAGCATAGTTCTCAGGCTCTAATGAAATGATATGCAATTTTCGAAAAGGGATAAAATTTTTAAATTAAAACTCAATTATAAATTTTAACCAAGGTAATTTCGAATCGAAGTCTCTTATGTCCCCAGCAGAGTCACCACTGTGACTCGCGCAAAACCCCGTGAGGCCCCGAAGACCCGCTTTTAGGGATTTCGAGAGAGGTTTATGAAAACTTGCAAGTGAAATTGCAAGGGCGTCTATTTTGGGCAACAAGGAGGTTTCATAGAGTCGCCACCCAATAGAACATTGAGAAAGTTTGTCTAGCTTTAGTGAGCCTAAGACAGCGCAGTTATGTCCATCATAGGCAAGTCGAAGGTGTCTTGGAGGCCCCACCCTAACATTAGGATGGCCCTCTCAGCCTCACACTTGGGCAAACTAGAGGTGTCTTGGAGGCTTCACCCTAATAGAACATTAGGATAATCCTCTTGCCTCGTGGCGCCTAGGACTGTGCAAATTTGAGCCTTTTTACGGGACACAAAAGGTGTCTTGGAGGCCCCATCCCAATAGAACATTGAGATGACCCTCTCGCCTCGTTAAGCCCAAAGATCAGAGATGGTTCGGGACTTATCATTTATTCATACCTTGGTTAAATTACAATTAAGTTTTGAATTTTAGATTCCATCCCTTTTCTCATACGTTTTAAATGCAGTTTAATAGAGCGCATATCAATCACATATATAAAAGCGATAAAAAGTAAGATTAAAATAAAGTAGAAAGGAAATAAAATAGGCTACAATAAAATTAGGGGCGGAATACAACCCCAATATAAAATAAATGTAAATCATGCATAAAACGGGGTATTTATTAAGAGTGAGGACATTGGTCCTCGCATGCATAATTAAAGAAAATAATTTTGAAATGACAATTTATTTGGATGAAAAAATTAGGACATTGGTCCCATTTTATTAGAAAAATTTAATTTATTTATAAAAATATTTTTGTGTAATTTTTAATTAAACGTGCATAAAATAAATAATTTTATCAATAATTACATGACAAATAAATTAAAATAACAAATAATGGAAAATTGACAAATACAATAAAAATAACCAATCTCCGGATCTCATCCTTCGCTTGCATGAATGCTCAAATAAGGAAAAGTAGGGATTAAAGCAAAAAACAAAAAAAAATTAATGTTAGTAATCAAATCAAGAAAATACATAAAACAATAAATGGTAGATTAGAATAAATAAAATATGTATTGTTGATGACAAATTAATTAAATGGCATATTAAAATAAATAGATGATTAACATACTAATAAAATTAACACAAATAATAATAATAATAATAATAATAATAATAATAATAATAATAATAATAAATAGAAATGAAGAATAAACAATTAAATAAAATAAAGTAAAAAGAATATTAAAAATGTTAAATCTATATACATAATCACATAAAATAAATAAAAAAAACACAATAAATATAAAAATCTACATTATTACTAATCAAATATGAATAAAATAAATAAAAGAAAAATAAAATTAAAAGAATGAGCCTACAATGTTTAGCCTCAGATTTTGGATTTGATGGATGAAAAATATGATTGACTTCCTTGATTTGATTCACAAAATAAAAAAAATGATAAAAATTGGAATTTTATTCCAAAAGAAAATTGATTAAAAAATAATAGAAGAAAAGAAATTAATTCTTAAGAACAAAGAATTGATTTCTTTGTCTCAAAAATTATTATTGATAAAAATTGTTTTTTTTAAAAAAAAAGAAGAAAAGAAATTTAATTTTCAAGATCAAAGAACTATTTTCTTTGCCTCAAAAATTATAATTGACAAAAAAAATCCAAATTTCAAGAACAAACAATAATTTTATTTGTCTCAAGAAAAATTGTTGATTAAAAATTAAATTTTTTAACCTAAGAATTTTATTTGGAAAAGAAAAGTTAAGAAAATTGTAGAGAGAATTCTTAGAGAAGAAAAGAAGAAGAAAATCAAATTTTTGATGTCAAAATGAATTCCCCCTTCTTCCTTTTTCAAATTTTCTATTTTAATCAATAAAAATGGAAAAAATCAACATTTAAGGAAGAAAATAGAATTTTTAGCTAATTTCCTTTAATTTGGGTGTAAAAAAGGGAAAATCATTAAAAACCCGAAAAAAATGGTAAAAGAATCAAGAAAAATGAAGAAAAATTAGAAAAAGGGGGAAAAATCCAGTTTGCGGCGGGTCTGGGGCGACCGACGGGGGTCGGTTGCGCAGCACTAGCGCGCCTGCGCACTGCCACTCGTTGACATCCGATTTTTCCGATTTTTTTTAAATATGATTAAAAAATACTAAAATTTTTAAACTTCATTTTTAAAAACTATTTTTTAAAAATTTTTTTATTATTTTTTTATTTTTATATTCTAAAATGCAAATTTGGCAAGAAAATAATCATTTTCAACCTTTTCGCCCGTGAATAGGCAATTTATCATCATTGGGTAACTCCGATCTAGACTGACGCATGACCTGGTGTCTACAAATATATATAGGTTAGAACCCACAATTTCATTGAAATGTATTCTTCATTCTTATAAAACAATAAATTCAACTCCTCCAACTAAAATAAAAACGAGATATATCTTAAACTAAGGAATTAATTCTAATGATATCAACATGTAAGCAACATAAATTATTTATATCATCCAATAAAATTTTAAATTTGTTGAGAGAACAAATAATTTATTTGATCATTTGTAATTAAATCAAGCAATTTTGTCTAGCAAAAAAATCAAGTTATTTTGCACACATACTAGGCCTGGGCAAAAATCGAGTTTAAACCGATTTTAGCGGTTAACTAGTACATTAAAATAAGGCTTATAAGTTATATTTGAACTCTTTAATTTAATAATACAATAATATGTATATCAGAATTTTGATGTCTATTTATATACAATTGATGATAATTTCTAATCGGTCAAATTTGGTCAATTTTAATACCATGACTGCTTTATTTTTATTTTTAAGTGCCTTATTATAATAACAAACGAAAATAAACATGGAATGGGATATATTAGGGAATATTCCTTATTTAAAAAATGAAAACTTTCCTTTCTCCTTTATTTCCTTTAATGTGTCGATTTCTTATTTTAGAGCAAGAGGCTCTATAAATAGGCCAAGAAAAAAATCTGAAAGGTACGAAAAATTAATTACCATACCTAAACTCTTTAGTAATTTCCTCACTTCTTGTTTTATCTCTAAGAGGGTTTTAAACCGTGGGTTCGTGCTATTATCCCACATCCGTTGCTCGTGGATAAAGTCGCTGCCAATAACATGAAACAAGGTCCTTTACTTTTGCTCATTCAAAGCTTTTCTACGTTTCAAGAGGTAAATTTGGTTTCCCTCTTATTCAATATATTGTAATATATCCTACATTGGTATCAGAGTTTTTTGTGTTACTATATATATGAGTATATATTTCGGCTCAAAAATTGTGTATTTGTACACTGCGATTCAAGGGGACAACATGGGTGTTCAAAACGCAAAACTAGAAGTTGCAATTTAAACTTTTTGACCTCACTATTAGACTCATAGACCTCGAAAAACCCCCACTGGCCAAAATTTGGACACTTGAATCCACCGAAAAGGCATCACGTAGCATGCATATGTCGCCACACATTGGGCACATGTGGATGGTTGTTGGCCTACACGCGCACAACATGTGTCAATAATGATGCGTCAATATTGACATGTGGCCTATTGAGAGCACGTCATGTGGATGGCAATGGCCATGCCACGTGGCAATGACGTGTCACCTGAACTCCATGTGGGCTCCAGGTGGCTTAATAATAGAGGGGACACGTGGATAATTTTGATCTATCCATTAGAACTTAGAGGGTCATTGGATACTATAAGTAGCTTTTTCGAATCTGAGCCTAATAAAAAATTTTACTAGGTTATTATTTCAGATGCGAAGTAAATATCATGTATTGCCTTATCTCCTTTAAAAATGTGCAACATTGTTTCATTTGAAATCAGAGGATTCAAATAGATACTACTTCCAAGTCAATTATCATCGAGCTTAATAAAGATATGAAGCTGAATAGTGATAATTATAAAATCTTGAGTGTGAAAATCCAGTATGTGCTTGAAGAGTAAGAGGCTTTGAACGCTTAATTAAGTTCAGTTATGGCGAAACCTGAGGATGGCACTATAGCCCAGCATAGGTGGGACCATATGGCATGAAAAAGGAAGAATTCCACTACTCGTATCATCTTGCTAAGGGCAATGGATGATGACATCACTAAGTAGTTCCACAAGTATCAAAATGCAATGGATATGTGGATTACTTTGTGGGACAAGTTTAGAGGTGTGACTCTAACTAAACTCCGATTATTAACGATCAAATTTGATACTTATCAAAAGAAGTCTGGTCATACTATGTGGAAACATTTAAGAAAGATGAAAATATGATTTTATTTGCAGCCCAATTCAATGTTTGGTTCCATTTTTACAATATCACTTCATTAATGATAAGAGTAAAGTTTAAAATACTAATTAATATGTTTTTTATTTATTTTATAACAAGATTTTCTTTCAAAAGCCAAAGTATTGCTATACATTCAATCATCCAGGGTATTTATGTAACTTGGTAGAATTATAAAACAAATCACCCCTCAAAACTGTGTTCTCTATTGATTATTTTCAAATCTAAATAATAATTTTCAAATCTGGAATTTGGTATACTTAGTATACCTCCTTATACCAAAATCTATATGAGGATTTTCAAATTTGAAATTTTGAAACAAATATGCTTTCCAACGCTAATGGTATACTTTCCAAACATGAAATCTGAAATTTAGTATACTTCCCGTATTAGGATTTTCAAACATGAAAATCTCATTTTCGAGATGCTATATATCTTTAATCAGTGTATAGTGCTAGTGCTCTTAATGTATACTGATCGCACGGTCTATCTGCCTGTATAACTGGAGATTTCAACTGAAAATCATTCTATTATATGCGAGTGGAAGATTATGGAGTCTGGATACACCCGTGACTATATGGAAAGGAATCCATATCAATATGGAAATTGTTCAGATATAAAAGTGATCTATATTAAAAAGGAAATAATGTTAATATAGAAACGGTTCTATATCAAATCCCTTAATTCATTATACTAATTATTTTAAAGTTTTTAAGTTTTTTTAATTGGCTATTAGTAAGTATAACAATTTATCTAAATAAGAGTGATTATGGACCGGTTAATATATTTACTTATTAAATATTAATTTTTAAAAACAAATTTGCTTATATCCACCAAATATTTTTATTTTAACAACAATAATGTTATAATATATTATAGTGAAAAAATTTTAATTTTTAAGTATCTTGAACATTTTAATTTTATTTATGAATATATTTATAATTATAGTGGTTAACCGAAAAATATTGGGTAACCGATCCGAAAATCCGAAACCGATGGACTGGTTAATCGATGGTAATAGAATATTCTTTTTTTGAAAAAATGGAAATTTCCCTTTTATCATTTATTTCCTTTAATGTATCAGTTTCCTATTTTGAGCAAGAGTCTCTATAAATAAGCCAAGAAAAAATATAAAAGATACGAAAAGTGAATTACCGTGCCGAAACTCTGCAGAAATTTTCTCATACCCTATTTTATCTCTAAGAGGGTTTTTTAACCGTGGGTTCGTGCTATTATCCCGCATCCGTTGCTCGTGGATAAAGCCGTTGCTAGTAACACGAAACGAGATCCTTTATTTCCTCTCATTTAAAGTTTTTATAAACTTCGAGAGGTAAATTTGATTTCCCTTTTATTCGATATATTGTAATATATCCCACACCTTTTTACCCATTTTTTATAAATATATTTATTTATATTTATATTATATAAATTATATAAAATAAAAGACATAAAAATAAATATACATTGGAGGTATAGAATGTCTTGGTCTTTTTTTTTTCGAGAGACATATTTAATTGGTGTAAATCATTTTGTTCTTTTTTAAAATTTAATAGCTTAGTTTTTTTAAATCATTTTTATTTCTTGATGTATTTGGACAAATTAGTTATTATACAAAGATATTCTAATTGAATCTTTTGATACTGCACTACATGTTTACAATTTTCTTCTAAGAAAATTATATAAATATTTTGAAGAACAAGTCATTTTCTAGAATTTGTATAAGTTATTAAAATTTAAAAGTGTTTAATTTTATTGATATTTAAAAAATAATATGAAATTAAAATTTAAGTCAATAATTTGAAAATCAGTCATTTAGTTAGATGTTGTAAAAAAAATGATATGAATTAATGACCCAATCCACACCCTTTTGACATATTTAGATTTTTTATAATTTATGTTTGATGAATTTATTTGGTATTTTATGTATATGTGTAATTCATGATTAATTGAAATTAATATCACTAAAGTGATGTTTGATGGTAAATAATGGAGTTTCTTAAAGTCCTTTTACTTTTTCGTAATTTATTTTAAGTTTTTTAAGAGAAAATTAAATTGAATCCATCCAATTATGATTTTATTTGCAGCCCAATTCAATGTTTGGTTCCATTTTTACAATATCACTTCATTAATGATAAGAGTAAAGTTTAAAATACTAATTAATATGTTTTTTATTTATTTTATAACAAGATTTTCTTTCAAAAGCCAAAGTATTGCTATACATTCAATCATCCAGGGTATTTATGTAACTTGGTAGAATTATAAAACAGATCACCCCTCAAAACTGTGTTCTCTATTGATTATTTCCAAATCTAAATAATAATTTCCAAATCTGAAATTTGGTATACTTAGTATACCTCTTTATACCAAAATCTATATGAGGATTTTCGAATTTGAAATTTTGAAACAAATATACTTTCCAACTAATGGTATACCTTCCAAACATGAAATCTGGAATTTAGTATATTTTCCGTATTAGGATTTTCAAATTCGATATGTTGGCTGGCATACTTAATATACCTCAGTATACCAAAAATCAACATGGCATTTTTCAAATTTGAAATTAGGTATACTGGCCGGTATACTTGGTATACCTTGATACACCAAAATCCAAATAAGGAATTTCAAATCTAAAATTTAGTATATCTGCTAATATACTTAGTATACCTCGATATACAAAAATTCATATGAGGATTTTTCAAATTTGAATTTTGGTATACTAAAATCTAGATGAAAAGTTTCAAATATGAAATTTGGTATACCATCTAGCGAGTGAATTTGAACTTGTATTTTAATATGTTTTTTTTATATTTAAACTCCAACACTAGCATAAATGCAGATCCAATAATTGAAATTCAAGTATCAACAACAAATTCATTATCATTGTAAGACCAACCACCTTTAGAATTGCAAGGAAGTGTTTATGATACGATGGATTATGTACGTATACAGAGCAAAGACACTATCAAGAAAATAAAAGACAAAACTGAAGATGAAGAACAAGATAACACAATCTGTTATCATAAGTAACCAAAGGTGTCCTAGTATAGAGATGGGACAACTTTTCAATGATAAGCAAACCCTTACAAAGGCATTAAGCTTTTTGGCATTAAAAAATAACTTTCAATATAAAGTTCATAAATCATGTGTCAAAAGAAGACCCATTATTAAAAACCTCAAAATTACAAGGTCTCACAGGCTTAAACCTCAAAGAAGACCCATCATTTAAAACCACAAAATTACACGACCTTTTCGTTCCAAACGCCAAAAAGGGCAACCTTGATCGCTTGTTTTTTGTCGTAAAGAAGACCAAAAGTTTCCATTTTTGTTTCAACAACAAAAGGAGGTGCTCCTAAAGATGCCATTTTATTGTTCGATAAAATGTCACAAGCTTTTCGTACGTTCATCAAACTGGAACCATGTGAGTGCAAATTGGAAGAGACCCAGTAGAGAAAAACTTAATAAAAAACAAACCCAAAATGAGATTCAAAGAAATTAGAATGAACAGGGGTTAGGCAATTACAAGGTAGCCTAGATCCCAGGGTAGCCTAGATCCCGATGAGGAATGAAGTGAGATTGAGAGCATAAATGGAGCACAAAACATGCACAAAACATGGACAAATGAGCAACAACCGATTTTAAGGTTTCTTCTCTACTTTTTCTTCTTCTTTCTCTTCTTCTTCTTCTTATACTTTCACATCCTGTTCACCATGTTGTCTGCTTCTCCTTTCCCACATCTAGTGAACTCCCAAATGAGAGAGCAAAACTTATAACGACGGCGGCAACGAACTCGGAGTAGCACCGGCACTGGGGTGGAGATGCTGGGACTGTTGGTGGCTAGAAAAGAAAAAGAGGAATTTACATTTGGTAAATGATGGAGTTAGGGCTAAAAAAAACAAAATGTGGTATTTTTAAAAACAGAAAATTAAAAAAAAAAAAAAAAGGTATTTTTAAAACTTTAAAATTGATTAATGCATTTTTAAAATGTGAAGTAAAAAAAGAGATATTTTGTGTAAATCCCTCCTCAAATTATGATGATCCTTTCATGTTGATTCAGTTGAAATGATGTTGGCCTTTTCGGATTGGTCCATTTGGAACAATGATGCCTCTCGGGTCATTGTCATCTTGGCCTTCAGGCCAATGCGAATGAATGATTAATTAATTATGAAAACAATGACACATATAAACTTTGTAATTTCACTATATTTGAGGTTTCTTTCTGACGTGCTTCTAAATTTGGGCTACTTTTTTTTGGCTCCCTAAATTGTGTTTTTTCTATTGAATTTGGGAAATTTTATGTTATTACTTGAAATAATTATTTATATGTATATTAAGTTCGAAATTGACTCTCATAATGAGAAAGAAATCAATGCACCATTATATGGGTATGATAAAAAATAATAGATGTCAAAAAAATTGCAAAAAGTGATTAGTAAATTCAAACGTTGCATTTTGGTATTTCTGAAATGAAAAAAAAAAATTATATATCTATGATATGGTAAACGGCTTTTGAGGAAAATGTGTAGCCACCGTGAATTCAAAACAACTAATGCCATATAAACTTGCACCAATCTCCTCGTATCCATTATTGCCTTCATCTACAAAAATCTCAATTTTCCCGGTTCAAAGTATATTTTTTTATAGCTAAATTAGTTTTTTTATTTTTTTTATTTTGTAATTCTTTTTTGAGTTGGGTAGGGTTTAAATCCCAATTTTTTTTTTTTTTTGCTCTACTTTTAATATGCCTTGAACATTTATTTCTTTATTAGTATTTTTTTTAATCATTCAACCATCCAATCAAAACCATTCATAACATCTTTGCAGTGTTAGAATAAAAATTATATAAAATAAAATAGGAATAAAATAAATATACACGAAAAAGTAAATACATTCAGAAATTGAATAGAAACTATTCATGACATCTTTGCAGTGTTATAATTAAAATTATATAAAATAAAAGAAAAATGAAATAAATATACACGAAAAGTAAATACATCCAGGTATTGAATTGAAACGATTCATGATCCAGTTCGATTCATCAAGACTATTCAAGCCGAAGGACTATATGTTGTTCTTCGAATTGAACCTTATGTTTGTGCTGAATGAAATTACAGGTAATTAAATTAATTAATACCTATATTACATTATTAGTATTTTTTAAAAACAACCATTAATTTTTTTTTCTTCAAATTAAAGGGCTGCCTGCGTAGCTACATAACCGGCCTGAAATAGAGTTACGTACACTAAACAATGTTTTCATGAATAAGATGAAAAATTTCACAGCATGATGAAACAAGAACAACTCTTTGCCTCCCAAAGAGGTCCAATTATCCTTTTTCAGGTAATTAATTAATTAATATCATAATTTTTTGATTGATTAAATTATTATTATTATTGGTGTGATTAAATTTTGAAAATAGATTGAGAATAAGTAAGGTAATGTGATGTCTAAATATGGAGTTGTTGGAAAGACATGCATTAACTAGTGTGCAAACGTGGTTGAATTTCTTGACATTAGAGTTCCGTGAATAATGGTGGCAAAGACCGTTTAAGAACTGCTGAGGATCTTGCTTTTGTTGTTACTGGATTCTTCCAAACCCGGGGAACTTTCCAAAATTACTACATTGTTAGTGTTTATTAATTAATATTTTTATTTTGTAATTATTCAATTAAAAATAATTATATATGAATGTTTTTTAATCCAATTTCAGTATCATGGTGGTACTAATTTTGGAAGAACAGCTGGTGGTCCAGACATCACTACCACATATGATTATGATGCACCTCTCAATGAATATGGTAAATATAATTATTTTTTTTAATTAATTAGAAATCTTGTAATTCTTTAGATTATAATTTAAATTACTAAAAGGGGATTTGAATCAACCAAAATATGGGCATTTGAAGCAACTTCATGATATTCTGCACGCTATTGAAGATCCTCTCACTAATTGCAACATCTCCCAAATTGACTTTGGCAATTCTGTATAAGGTAATTAAATTTTATTTTAACTAATTAATTAATTTAATTGACGTATAATGAATTTGAAAATTTAATAATTAATTATTATAATTTTCAGGGCACTATTTATGTAATCAAACTATTTTTTAATTAACTAAATCGATGAATTTAATTTTTATTTTTATTTTTAATATTTTTTATTTAAATTTTTGAGTATCGATTAATTGTTAGTTTATAATCCTTATAATCAATCAGTTTATATTTATATTATTTTTTATTTTTTTATTTATAAAAAATAATAATTTAAAATATATTTAAATTATATATAATCTATTGAAGGAATCACACAAGTACAAATTGGTGAAAGCTTATTGTATAAAATAACAAACTTTATATATAGGTAAAAAGTCTATCAATTAATTATTAGTTTATAGTCAATAAGTTTATATTTATATTATATTATATTTTTTTTTAAAATTTATATAAAATAATATTTTAAAATATATTTAAATCGGTGAAAGCTTATTGTATAAAATAACAAACTTTATATATAGGTAAAAAGTCTGTATGCAGCTCCAAGTAAACAAAATATCAGCTTGAAGAAGTTCAAGCATAAAAAAAACACCACAAAAATGTCCCTATCATGTTATAGTGTATTCACCATCATCCAACTGATGAGTTTCTTGGTCAGTTTGAGCATCAATTTGAAAATATGCTCTATTATGTTATGCAGTTTCTCATTGATCGCTTATGAATCAATTTATACAAAAATGCAGAACGTATGAAACCAACTACTAAAACTAAGTCATTTACGCCATTTTACATCTTAAAACATGAGTAGTTACATGCTATAAAAATGAAAAAGTCAATGGAAACAATTAAAAATAAAACTTTTAATAAAACTTTCAAAGAACTCAGAGCCTGAAACATTATCAACAGGTAGCAGAATGATAAATCTAGATACCATGATTAGCATGAATGGCAGCAAAACACGGCTCAAGGAAAAGAAACATTAAATTGATATAGTTCTATCTGATTAACACGACTGATATTTTCTTTCATGCCCTGATCATGCATGCATATGCACATGTTTGAGGCTGCAAGCAGCTGAGCAAACACAATCTAAAGAGATAAGTGTTGGCACAAGCCCATTCACTGATCCATATGATAATCAACCCCACCTACCAAAGTCTTTAATGGGAAAAAAAAATTAACACTCATTGTTTCAACTCAAGATCATAATTCCCTCTCAGAAGGACAAACAGGTCATTCCTTTTATACCATAAATTGGTATCTACTTGAAGTAAATGATACTTCATTATTCCACTATGGATTAACCCGTTAAACATGGATTTAAGCTTTGAAGGATGGTGGAGACTGGCAACCACAATCATCAGCACCCTACAACACCTATCAAGATATTCCAAACATGCATATATTTTTTAGGAAACTGTACAATTTTCATTTTCTTTACTTCACAAAACTGCATGCTAATTCTTTTTATTTCACCAGGTATGATTTTATGCCAGAAAGCAAGACTTCAATTATATCTATCCCTCCATGTCATAAATATGAAAAATCAACAAATATAAAGTCTCAAGTTCAAATGACCAAGCCCAAATGCCATAAACAATGTGTCTCGTGGCGTGTCTTCTCTTCACACATTTTCAATTCAACGAGTTTTTTCAAATGTTTGTTCTAAGATCAGGGCATATTCATATATCTAGTCACTTGGTGATATTTGAGTTATTGACAATTCTAGCCGACGTTGAGATTCCTCCAGCATTGCATGCCAGAAAATTCGATACAAATTTTTTTCTTTAATATTTGCTTTCATTCTGTCATTCATTTTGGTGATTTATAAGTTATGGGAAAATATTTAAAACAAGGATATAAATATATTAGCGAGGTACCAACAAGGTTTCACAAAATTAAACTGCAACAAACAAGATAAAAGGTCAACAATGCAGCACAAAAAGAAAGGGAATGGAAGTTAGAAGAAGTGTACCTCTGAGCCGTTTTCCATAAACCTTTTACCGTAGCATCTCTTATAGATGGACCGAGATTCATCTATGTTACCAAGTTCAATTTCCATTGCTATGTAACCTTCCTAGGCTTCCAACATTGAACAGCTGCAGAAAGCAAAGAAAACATCATACAATGCAATAAGAAGGAGGATTTACAGAAGAAAAACCTGAAAAATATTCAATAAATAGAGAAAATGACCAAAATCAGTTATATACAAACCTGATCTTTAGCAAGCTCTCCCAAACTCCACGGGCTGCCACTAAATCCTTTCCTAAATTCAGCTCTAAGCGAACCCAATATGCATGAAGGCACAGCAAACCTTCTGTGCCCCTAGTTGTGGTGATAAGTAATCTGATGCATACTGGAATCGTAATAACACATAGGTGTAAAAAAAAATGCTAGCATGTTCACCTTTTCCTGAAGTCATACAAAGATTACAAACTTCAGAAAAATCATAGATACAAGTTAACTTAAAACCTGGAGGGAACATATCTCTTCTATGATGTATAGATTAGACTCAAAATCATGCATAGATCTTAAAGACTTATGATGTAAACAAAATAATATGAACCTGAAGGGTTTGCCTTATTAATGAGTAATCCAAGATGCCCTCTGCTTCACTACCAAATGAAAATCTTCGCCTCAAACCGTCTATCCGTGTGAGAAATACACCCAAGTACTAAAACCAAAAAGATTTTATTCAAAAGTTAAGAGGCATATGATGCAAATCAAGAAGAAAATTGAACACAGAATGCACAAACTGTGCAAAGTAATTAGAAAAACAGAGTTTTACCTCCTCAGTTGTTGAGAAAGTGCACGGCAAGGATTGTTCAAAGACCTGAAATCAATGAACAAAATCCGTCACTAAATTAAATGCACCATATAATCAAATGCCTCTAAAGAAAAGGTTGTGAGTTCAATCTCCCTTCTCTAGGTTATCAAACAAGTTGTGTGCTGATTTGAGATGAATAAGAAGATGAAATGGGAGAAGAAAAGCAATTGAATAACCTGGAGGCCAGGTGTGGAGTGCATAGTTTAAAGAAATGCCAAAACTTAGAGAAAATGATAGTTTAAAATGGTGCTACATTTCTATCATACAAATAGAAAATGATTTCTTTTGTTAGACAAATAACCCACAACTTGTTATCCCGTAATAATTTTGATAGTAATACTACAATTACAAACTATTTACATATTGCTGGATTTCTAGATACATAGTATACTCTGTATGTATGTATAGATGTTGTAGCTTTGTATGAACTAGAAAATGCTTTGGCCCGAGCAATAAAATTAGCCTTATAATCTTTCACATAATAAATGTCAAATCATTATACCGAACACTAATTGAGAAGAAAAAAACAATGCTTGGAAACAAAGGGTAACTGAAGCATACAGCAGATATCTCCTGTTCAGAAGCAAGGACACGTTCCAAGGCAAGAAAATATCTAACCCACAGCTCTCCAACCAAGGGACAATTTTTTGTGGCCTTGATGTAAGCATCTCTGACAATATTTCCCACCTGCCAAAAGATCTAAGGTCATTGATATACTGTTTAAAGCCATAAAAATACCAAATTAAAGGGAAAAACCTTCAAGGTCGTGTCCAAATAGCAAGTATATTCCAGCCAGAGCTCACTTGATATTGGAAAATCAGTAACGGCACAGTCATACAGAACTTGAACTCAGGCTAGATGACCTGCAACCTTTTCAAATTTCAAGTAGTTCTGCAACAAAATATGGACATAATTATTTTTCAAAAAATTATAAATAAGAAGAAACATCAGAAAGGGGAATGAGCAATTGCTCAATGTTTCAGAAAAATATAAAAGAAAGGTAATGTTAGGGCATGCAATAATTTTAGATATGAAATAAAACCTTATGATCAGCAAGGTAAAAACAAATTAAGTAAAAAGTAATGGAAAGAGTTAAACAACAATGACAGACAGAATTTGAAATTGATATGTTCACAAGTTACACAAACAGAGACCCAAGAAGCTGGAAAGGTATAATTAGAATGCCTAAAATAGCCTATTCTGCGTCTGCAAAGAGAGAGAGAGAGAACATATAGACATGTAAACTCTAGGAACAGATTCCATGTACCATGAAAGTTTGAGAATTTTCAGTTTCAGACATATCATGCTTTAGAATCTGCTCTTCATATTGAACACTTGCGCATTATACATTTCAGTGGCCTTCCGATATGCTGAAGCAGCATAGGACGAAATCCCACCTGCATCACTTGATTCAGTATTAAGAGCATTCCCTTGTTCCACTTCCCAAGCCTTATAGGCAAGGCCTGTTGATCTCAAGTTATGAAGCAGGACAGACAATTGACGGTGGAAAAGACTCCGAATGCACTGGACTTGCGATTCTTTCACCTGAAAAGGGTTTATCACCGTTAAATGTCAATCTAAATGAAGTACAATATCAAATGCAATGTATCTATTATACTTGAAAAAATAAAATAAAATCTTTAGAAAATAGAAGTACAGAAAGAACAAACGTTACTGTTAGCAGAAAACACAGAAGACACTACAAAAGGTCGTAAATGAGGAGACCTCCAATTTGTTGAATGACTTGGGTAATGCTAAAGCAAATATCCAAACTTTAATCGAGTACTACTAATCTTAGCATCTGAAATATTTTTACCATTAAAAGCTTATTTGAATGTGTAAAGTCACAGGTTGAATGCTGCAAGCAACTTTTGGTTTTGGCCCCCCATCCTGCAAAGTTTTCTTTTGTGGGCTGACCCATCCCAACTCAAAAATTTAGATTTCAGGTATAGATCACTTATTGAGTGGGTGGAGTTAAGTTCTGAGCCAAGTCAAAAAATTACCACCTTAACAATTATTTTGCTGCTAGCCAATATCCAATAAACATTAGCTGTTTGGTAAAATAATTACTTCATCGCCATAATACAATAATGACCAATTTAAAGAAATATATTGTTACATGTAACTTGCTTCTTGTGCACGTGCATTAAATGTGAATTAGTTTTGGAATTATGCATCTTTCTTTAATTAAGAATCAATCCTCATATTTAAAGCTAAATATGGTATATGTTGATACAAAGTCTTGAAAGCACTGTGTTTACCATTGAAATGTTATTCGATCATTTATATGAAATCGATAAATGGGACTCACCAGATAATCAAACACTCCCCGCTCATACAGCTTCTCAACCACAGAAAAAGCCCCAGGCCTGAAAATTCCAAGAAGGAAAATCTTGATGAATCAGTTCAACTTCAACAGCAAAAGAAACAATAAAAAAATAAAACATAAATAAAAAGGAGGGAAAGAATGAAAGAAAGAAAAAACAGCCTTTATTACATGCATCACTTTTCTATACAACAAAATGACACAATTAGTCTAATAGCATATAGATCTTTATAAGCCAATACGTCTTGAAACGAAATGGAACCTTTCTAAGTATCTCATTTAACTTTTCGTTTCCATAAACTATGCAACATTGCCACAAAGACATACACCAGAAAAATCAAAAGCCTACTCAACACTTCTACGTGCTTTAGAAATAAATTTGCAGCAGGATATATCTGGAATTATAGGCATCGCAAGCAATAAATAAATAAATCATAAACACGGATGCTATGAAACAAATCCTCTCCCTATTCCCATCACAAAATTTTCCTTTCTTTAGTGGAGAGCTCGGATTCCAAGGTTTTAAGATCCTCATTCAGCTGTGACTCGTCCTCCTCCACCGAGTCGGCGTCGGAATCGTCAGACAAATGGGAAGAAGGGGTTTTAGAGTTTTGGAGATTGTCACTACCAGTATTATCCACCCCTTCTAGGATTTGGGTTTGGGCTTGAGTCAGCAAAATGGAATCCAGCCAATTTGCGGACTCTTTTATCTATTTGGTTTTTTTAAAAAAAAAAATTGGTTTAATAATATGTAATTTCCTAATGAGTTTGTAAATTAAGAGTTGCAATTTAATATCATCACTGCTTTATTTTTATTTTTAAGTGCTTTAATTACAATAATAAATGGAATTAAACATAAAATAGAATATATTTATGAGTAAAATACTGAGATAATCTTTGAATTAGAACTTTCTGTTAAGATTACATATCTAATAAAATCTATAAATATTTTAAAACTCTGATTACTTTTTCACTATAAATACGTATTCTGATTTATCATCTCAATAGAAACAAGAAGAAAACAAAAAGAATGGGTTCCTCAAGTTTTTGGTTTTATGCAATTTTATTTTCATGTTTTGTTAGTTTTAATTATGCTACATTAGTAACTCACGATGGAAGAGCAATAATGATTAATGGAAAACGCAGAGTTTTGATTTCCGGTTCTATTCATTATCCAAGAAGCACTGCTGAGGTTAATATATCACCCTCTTTTCTTTTGATAATCGCATTAATAAATTAATTGTTTGGTTTATAATATTAACTATTATTATTATTTTATTTTTGGATTATATAGATGTGGCCTGATTTGATAAGGAAAGCAAAAGAAGGAGGATTAGATGCAATTGAAACATATGTATTTTGGAATGCTCATGAACCGATTTATCGTCAATATGATTTTAGTGCCAATCTTGATCTGATTCGATTCATCAAGACTATTCAAGCCGAAGGATTATATGCTGTTCTTCGTATTGGACCTTATGTTTGTGCTGAATGGAATTACGGGTAATTAAATTAATTAATACCTATATTACATTATTAGTATTTTTTAAAACAATAATTCATTTTTTTTAATTTTTTTTTTTGTGTTTTTCTTTAAATTAGAGGGCTACCTGTATGGTTACATAATTTGCCTGGAATAGAGTTACGTACTGCAAACAATGTGTTCATGAATGAGATGCAAAATTTCACAACATTGATTGTTGATATGATGAAACAAGAACAACTCTTTGCCTCCCAAGGAGGTCCAATTATCCTTTCTCAGGTAATTAATTAATTAATATCACATTTTTTAATTGATTAAATTGTTATTATTATTATTATTATTATTATTATTATTATTATTATTGTCGCTCCTAAGAAGCTCACTGTGCAAGAGAATCTCGATGAAGTTTGAGAAATGCAATTAACACGTAGCCTTAAGGATTAGGAAACCACACAACGAACTTATCTCTAATGATGTAAATGGTGTACATGGGCTCAATTTTTCTTTTTCATCAAATTAATAATTTGATAATTGAATATTTGTCCTGCATAATCTATAATCTACACGATACATAATAATATGAAAAAAAAAGATATATAATTACTTAATTATCCTATTATTTATGACAATAATTTAATTTATTTATAATTCAAATTCTTTTGATTAAAGATAAGTCTTAATTAGTTTCAAAAAAAGAAAAAAAGATAAGTCTTAATTTATAGTGCCTCTTCTCTAACTTGCCATTCCCTTTGCGTGCAATTTTTTGTGAATTAGCTGAATGACTGCGCTTCACACAGAAAGTAATTAATATTGTTTTTTAAAAAAATCATAAATAAATTGAGAAAATACTATAAATCATAGTAATTTATTTTATTAGTTTTTGAATTATATATACGCTCAAGAAATTCATCTTAATTCAGAATTCCATTTTGTTACTTTATTGTTTTATCTTAAGAATATGCTACAGACAAATTAGAACAAAATCTCACAAAAATTAATCTCGCTTATTAGCAATTTGAAAGGTCAGATAAGAAGAAATAATATAAAATGTTATACAAATCATTATAATAGACTAGGATTTGGATTTGAATTAATGTTTGATTAACCGATTTTTATATGTAATTTTCCATATATATATATATATATCATTGTTTTAATTGATTAAATTATTATTATTATTATTGGTGTGATTAAATTTTAAAAATAGGTTGAGAATGAGTACGGTAATGTAATGTCTAAATATGGAGCTGCTGGAAAGACATACGTTGACTGGTGTGCTAATATGGCTGAATCTCTTGACATTGGAGTCCCGTGGATCATGTGCCAGCAAAGTGATGCTCCTCAACCAATGGTATGATATTTTAAATTAATTATTAATTATTATTATCATTAAATATTATAACTAATTTAATTTTTTTTGTTGTTGTTTTCTAATATAATTTATTAGATAAATACATGCAATGGTTGGTATTGCGATTCATTCACACCCAATAACCCGAATAGCCCAAAGATGTGGACTGAGAATTGGACTGGTTGGTTCAAGAGTTGGGGTGGCAAAGACCCTTTGAGAACTGCTGAGGATCTTGCTTTTGCTGTTGCTAGATTCTTCCAAACCGGGGGAACTTTCCAAAATTACTACATGGTTAGTGTTTAATAATTAATATTTTTATTTTGTAATTATTCAATTAAAAATAATTATATATGAATGTTTTTTAATTCAATTTCAGTATCACGGTGGTACTAATTTTGGAAGAACAGCTGGTGGTCCATACATCACTACCACATATGATTATGATGCACCTCTCAATGAATATGGTAAATATAATTATTTTTTTTAATTAATTAGAAATCTTGTAATTCTTTAACTGATTATAATTTAAATTACTAAAAGGGGATTTGAATCAACCAAAATATGGGCATTTGAAGCAACTTCATGATGTTCTGCATGCTATTGAAGATCCTCTCACTAATGGCAACATCTCCCAAATTGACTTTGGCAATTCTGTCACGGTAATTAGATTTTATTTTAACTAATTAATTAATTTAATTGACGGGTGATGAATTTGAAAATTTAATAATTAATTATTATAATTTTCAGGGCACTATTTATGCAACAGAAAAGGTGTCAGCCTGTTTTTTGGCCAATGTAAATTCCACATCAGATGCTGCAATTGAATTCCAAAGTGCTAAATACTCAATTCCTGCCTGGTCTGTCAGCATCCTCCCTGATTGTGTAAATGTTGCGTATAATACTGCTAAGGTATAAAATAATATTCCCAATTTTTATTCATTTTTTTTCCAACAAAAAAAATTCTGATAAATTGATTTTCTTGTTTAAATAAATAGGTGAAAACTCAAACTTCAGTGATGGTAAAAAAGAAAAATGAGGCTGAAGAAGAACCCAATTCTCAAAAATGGTCATGGAGAGCAGAGAGTGATAGACAGACTGTGGTTTTAGGAAGGGGTGAACTTCATACAACTCAGCTTATTGATCAAAAATCTGTAAATGATACTAGTGATTATCTTTGGTACATGACAAGGTATATATTTCACAATTAATTTTATATATATACACATTAAATTGTTATTCTCTATTTATATTTTGAATAAATCGATTTTTTTTAATTTAATAACAGTGTGCACATTAAGAAATCTGATCCTATTTGGAGCCCTAATATGACTCTTCGAGTTAATGGCAGTGGTCATGTCCTTCATGCCTATGTTAATGGCAAATATATTGGTACGCTATTAATTCATTATAATTTTTATATTTTTCTCTTTATTAAAATGATTATAATAACAATTATTTGGTATTTTAATTAGGTACTGAGTGGGCTAAGTATGGAGTCAACTCTTATTTATTTGAGAAGAGTGTGAATTTGAGACATGGAAAGAATTTGATTAGTTTACTCAGTTCTACCGTTGGATTAGCAGTAAGTAGATACATATTAAATTGCGATTAACTTCATAATTAGTTTGTTTATCAACATTACTTCGCATTAACTAATTTTTCTTTTTTACAGAATTATGGTCCCATGTATGATATGCTACAAACGGGAATTCCAGGACCAGTTGCCATAGTTGGGCTTAATGATGATGAGCAAATAATAAAGGATTTATCTGGACACAAATGGTCTTACAATGTGGGATTCAATGGCTTGAGCTCCAATAATCAAATGTATGGTTTGTTCGCAACTTCAACTCTTTCCAGTTCTAGATGGAGTCGGCAAAATCTACCCATCAATAGAATGATGACCTGGTATCAGGTAAATATTAATATAATTCTATTATTATCAAGATTATTATAATTATTATAAGTTAATGAAATGTTAAATAAATTTATTTCAATTTATAGGCAAACTTTAAGGCCCCACTCGGAAATGACGCAGTGGTGTTAGATTTAGATGGAATGGGAAAGGGACATGCG
The DNA here is from genome assembly GCA_947683425.1 of Excoecaria cochinchinensis. Taxonomy (NCBI): domain Eukaryota; kingdom Viridiplantae; phylum Streptophyta; class Magnoliopsida; order Malpighiales; family Euphorbiaceae; genus Excoecaria; species Excoecaria cochinchinensis. The sequence continues at coordinate 2,613,658 of CANTUQ010000083.1, forward strand.
TGGGTAAATGGTAACAGTATTGGTAGATATTGGCCAAGTTACCTTACTGACATTGATGGTTGCAGCAATGATCCATGCGACTATAGGGGTGCTTATGATAATAACAAGTGTGCCTCTAATTGTGGAAAACCTACTCAAAGATGGTGAGTTTTTTTTTTTTTCAAAAATTAATGTTAATTTAAGATTTTTGAACAATGAATTTTAATGGTAAATATTATTGCAGGTATCATGTTCCTAGGTCATTCCTTAATGACGATGAGAACACTTTGATTCTGTTTGAAGAACTTGGTGGAAATCCAACAAAAGTCAACTTTCAAACTGTTACCGTTGGAACAGTTAGAGCTAGTGTTAGTGAAGGAGATTCAATTGAATTATCATGCCATGGTAAACCCATTTTCCAAATTCAATTTGCTAGTTTCGGTGATCCTCAATCCGTTGTTGGATCTTTCATAAAAGGAACTTGTGAATCAACAGCTGCACAATCTGCAATCGAAAAAGTAACATTTCTTTTGCTAACTGATTAATTCATTACATATATTGTTTAGTTATGGATTTTATAATTTTATTTTTTGCCATTTTGCAGGCATGCATTGGGCAGGAGAAATGCAGTGTTGTAGCTTCAATGGATGAGCTTGGGGCTTCAAATTGTGCCAATGATTTTGTACATACTTTAGCTGTGGAGGCTATTTGCTGATTAATTTTAAGTTAGATATTTAAGTTATATTTTGTCTTAGTAGTGGTTTATGTGTTAATGTTTTTATTTCCAGTATTTTGTAAGGCAGTTTAGAATTTTTGTTTAATTCATTAATAAATCTAAATTTTCACTACTTCTAATTTTTCTGCTTTCAAATGCTCAAGTTATTTTATTCTTAATTAACATATACCTAGTTTGTTAAAAAAAAAATATTCTCAAATTTAGTTAATTTAGTTATGGATTTATTGGATTCCTAAAAACAAGGTCTATTCTTCAGCTTAATTCGGCCATTCTCATTTCATTTCTTTTAAAATCCTTCTCTCTTCATTGTTCTTCAGAATTGCAGCAAGGAAATTTTTAGTACTTGAAACATTTGAGGACAAATAATATATCTAATTGAGTGCGGAATATGTAATTCTGACTGCCTGCAGGTTAAAGCACAAACACCTGTTACAAAAAAGAATTATGAGGCCAATATATCTACAAAACTCCCCTGGATGTGGACACAAGAACCCATGAAAAAAACACTACAAGGAATTCGTACTTTTAAAGCATCAAAGCTTCATATCAGAAGGACACAACCGCTGATGCTAGCGATTACTTGCGTTACATGACTAGGTAAAATCCTCAACTCTTATTGTTCTTCAGATATGAAATTTGAAACCACAATTGACCAACAAATGTTAATTTTTGTTTTACAGTATTAATATATCTGCACTTCAGTGGAAAAATGTGACTCTGCGTATCAGCTCGAGAGGCCATGTACTTCATGGATTTTTTAACAAAAGGCTGATAGGTAAGTTTCTTCTAACTTGGTTGAGCTGATTTAGACCTCTATTATATAGAGAATTTGATGGAACTTCAGGTTCTGAATTTTCCAAGCAATCTCTAAGAGCAAACAGTCCAAGGAGAGGATTGCAGCTTCTGTTTGAGAAGCCTGTTACTCTGAGTAGTGGAATGAATATTATACGCTCGCTCAGGCCACTGTTGGATTGGCTGCAAGTACTGAAAACATATTCTCTTAACAAAAGATTAAGTTCAATGACATTTCTCATTTCTTACCATTGTTATTAATTGGAGCAGAACTATGGTTCATTCTACGATTCGACTCCTGTTGCTATTGTGGGAGGTCCTGTCGAGTTGCTCGAAAATAGGAAGCCTGTAATGAATTTATCATCAAATCAGAGGTAATACAAGATTGGATTGAATGGTGAGAACAGGCGACTCTACTATTAAATACTTCATCCCATAAGAAGAAATAAATTTGCAGCAGGATATATCTGGAATTAGGCATCTCAAGGAATAAATAAATAAACCATAAACACGGATGCTAAGAAACAAATCCTCTCCCTATTCCCAGCACAAAATTTCCTTTCTTTATCCTAAATTCTCAAAAAGAAAAAGCTTCATCTTTAGCCCACTACTGCCACATTGACGGGGTCAAAGGAAATATGCTGCTTGCCTCAGCTTATCTAACTCCCCCATTTTCCTCAACAGCTTTATGTACTGTATATAACATAAAACAAGCATACATAAAAAGGCAATATATACATCTTGAACTTGTAAAAATCCACTAAACAAATCACTGAACTAGCTAATTTCTTTTCACAATTTAAAAGTCCACATCAATTGATAATACAAGAAATTTGAAAAACAAAAATCGAATATATCAGAGTGACTCTATATCCACAGAAACAGAAGAACGTATAAACATAGATAAAGAAATAAGTATTACTTGCACATGAGCGTCGTAGTTGGAGGGATTAGTGGAGAGCTCGGTTTCCAAGGTTTTAAGTTCCTCATTCAGCTGTGACTCGTCCTCCTTCGCCGAGTCGGCTTCAGAATCGTCAGACAAATAGGAAGAAGAAGGGGTTTTAGAGTTTTGGAGATTGTCACTATTAGTATTATCCACCTCTTCTAGGATTTTGGGTTTGGGTTTGATTTTGATTCTCCTCTTCCTCCATCTTCTCTTTCTTCTTCATTCAGCCTCTCTCTCAAACATTGTTGTATAATATTTGTATTCACTGTAGAAATAACATACATAGCTCGCTCCCCTGGCTGTGTTATGTCGTCAAACTTAAACGCCGATTTAAATAGAAAACGACTTTCTTGCAGCGCATTGGGAAAGCTTTCCCATAAATTAGTAAAATTTTTCAAAAATATGACTGAATTGAAAAATTTAGTAACCACGAGATTGATCTGAAATCGAATTAAATTTTTTAATTAATTGGTTTGATAAATTTAATTTCAATTTCTATTTTTAATATTTTTGGTTATTGATTTTGGTTTAAATTTTTGAGTATCAATTAATTATTAGTTTATAGTCAATAAGTTTATATTTATATTATATTATATATTTTTTTAAAATTTATATAAAATAATATTTTAAAATATATTTAAAACGGTGAAAGCTTATTGTATAAAATAACAAACTTTATATATAGGTAAAAAGTCTGTATGCAGCTCCAAGTTTAATGAAACTTGATAATATAAAAACAGAATTATAATACATGCATGAAGAAGTTCAAGCATAAAAAAAACACCACAAAAATGTCCCTATCATGTTATAGTGTATTCACCATCATCCAACTGATGAGTTTCTTGGTCAGTTTGAGCATCAATTTGAAAATATGCTTTTATTATGTTATGCAGTTTCTCATGAGCTTATGAATCAATTTATACAAAAATGCAGAAAGTATGAAACCAACTCCTAAAAATAAGTCATATATGCCATTTTACATCTTAAATCATGAATAGTTACATGCTATAAAAATGAAAAAGTCGATGAAAACAATTAAAAATAAAACTTTTAATAAAACTTTCAAAGAACTCAGAGTCTGAAACATTGTCAACAGCTAACAGAATGATAAATCTAGATACCATGATAGCATGAATGGCAGCAAAACACGGCTCAAGGAAAAGAAACATTAAATTGATATAGTTCTATCTGATTAACACGACTGATATTTTCTTTCATGCCCTGATCATGCATGCATATGCACATGTTTGAGGCTGCAAGCAGCTGAGCAAACACAATCTAAAGAGATAAGTGTTGGCACAAGCCCATTCACTGATCCATATGATAATCAACCCCACCTACCAAACTCTTTAATGGGGAAAAAAAAATTAACACTCATTGTTTCAACTCAAGATCATAATTCCCTCTCAGAAGGACAAACAGGTCATTCCTTTTATACCATAAATTGGTATCTACTTGAAGTAAATGATACTTCATTATTCCACTATGGATTTGTTAAGAGTTGCAAAGAAGAAAAGAAAACTCCATAAATGTTCATTAGGTTTTTACATAGCTAGAGTGGGTATACAAGAAGATGAAAAGAAGGTAAAAAGACTACTCTACCCTTACAATAATAAAATAATTACTACACCATTAAATATAAATATATAATATATCTAACATCCCCCCGCAAACTCACGATGCATTAATGGACAGCATTGAGAGTTTGCTAACTAAAAAATAAAAGCGTGCACGGGTATGAGACTTAGTAAATAGATCAGCAACTTGCATGGAGGAAGTGACAAAGGGAACTGTGATGGTGCCACGTTGAAAGTGTTGTCGTGTGAAGTGACAATCAATCTCAATGTATTTTGTACGTTCATGAAAAACAGAGTTGCGGGCAATATGAATAGCACTCAAATTGTCACAATACATAGGAGTTGGCTGAGAAAAGGAAACACCCATATCAGTAAGAAGCCAGCGTAGCCAAACAATCTCGGCAGTTGTTGATGCCATCGCACGATACTCAGCCTCCGTAGAGGAGCGAGAAACAACATCTTGTTTCTTACTTTTCCATGAGATAAGAGAATCACCAAGAAAAACACAATACCCGGTGGTAGACTTACGATCCATAGGATCACCTGCCCAATCAGCATCTGAAAAGGCACGCAGTTCCAATGAGGATGATGAAGGGAAGAGAATGCTCTGAAATCTTGTGCCTCGAAGATAACGGAGAATACGAAGTACTGCTGCCCAATGAACAGAGGTAGGGGAAGTAACAAACTGACTAACAATATGAACAGCATAAGAGATATCAGGTCTGGTAATGGTGAGGTATACCAAACTCCCAACAAGTGTACGATACAAAGTTGGATCTGTCAAGGGAATACCATCAGAAGCTGTATATTTAACATTAAGTTCAAGAGGTGTATCAACTGTCCGAGCATCAGAAAGATGTGCTTGTTCAAGAATATCACCAATATACTTGGATTGAGATAGAAGATAGCCCCGAGGAGAGTATGCAACTTCTATGCCCAAGAAGTATCGGAGAGTCCCCAAATCTTTCATCTCAAAATAACGAGTTAACTGCAATTTTATTCTCTTAATCTCATCAACATCATCACCTGTAACAATCATGTCATCAACATACAAAGCAATCAAAATACGACCATTTGGTGTATTTTTTAGAAATAGAGCAAAATCATGAGAGCTGGCACAAAAACCGAGAGATGCAATGGCAATAGAAAATTTATAAAACCAAGCTCGAGGTGCTTGTTTAAGTCCATAGAGAGCCTTCTTCAATTTGCACACTTGATCAGAATTATGAGGATAACCAGGTGGAGGAACCATATAAACTTCTTCTTGAAGATCACCATTCAAGAAAGCATTTTTAACATCCATCTGAGAGATATGCCATTGTCTTATTGAAGCAACTGCAATAAGAGCACGGACGGTAGTCATTTTAGCTACTGGGGCAAATGTTTCTTCATAATCCAGACCATATTGTTGAGAATATCCTTTCGCAACCACACGAGCTTTATATCGCTCAATGGATCCATCAGATTTGGTCTTGATCTTATACACCCACCGAGAACCAATTGCACTTTTACCTGGAGGAAGAGTCACAAGGTCCCATGTACCCGTCTTATGCAGTGCAGAAAGTTCCTCTGCCATAGCTTGCTGCCATAAAGGATTAGTAACAGCCTCTTTATATGAAGAGGGCTCAGAAAGGTTATGGATAGAGGACAATAAAGAAATAAAAGATGTAGAGTAAGTAGAATAAACAAAGTCTGGTAAATGAGTGGACTTACGAGTACGAGAGGGATAACGAGGAGGAGGGAGAGAATCCGCTATCTCAGAGGTGTCATGGGAGGCAATAGGGACAGAAGGGACATCAGCATGAGGAACATCTGCAGAGCTGGTAATGTCGAGCCTATAAGGCACAATGTCAGAATGATTTGGTTGAGAGATTACCTGAGGAGTTGTAGACTCTGCATCAGTGCAGAATGGATCAATGTTAATGAGATCAGATTTTGTGAGATTATGAGATTTAGGAGGAATGGAATAAAATGGTATATGTTCAAGAAAAACAACATGACGGGAAACATAGAGTTTTTGAGTGGTGGGATCATAACAACGATATCCCTTTTGACCAATACCATAACCAAGGAAAACACATAGTGCTGAACGAGAAGATAGTTTACTGCGTTCAACTTGTGGACGAAGGACAAAACAAGCAGAACCAAAGACCTTCATATGGAAATAGTCAGGAGCATAACCATACAATTTCTCAAAAGGAGACAAACCTGACGTAAGGGATGATGGGATTCTATTAATAGCATAGACAGCAGTAAGAATAGCTTCTCCCCAAAACTCACTTGGGACATTAGCAGACAACAACATAGAACGGGCAGTTTCAATAATGTGACGATGTTTTCTTTCAGCAACACCATTCTGTTCAGGAGTGTCAGTGCATGAAGTTTGAAGAATTGTACCATCAGAAGCAAGCAATTCAGAAAATTGATTAGATTTAAATTCACCACCTAAATCACATCTAAAACATTTTATAACAGCATTATGTTGAGTTTTGACAAGTGCACGAAACATGAGATAAATATTGTAGAAATCAGAACGATGTTTTATAAGATAAACCCAACAATAGCGAGTACAAGCATCAATAAAAGAAACATAATATCTGGAGCCACCTTTTGTGACAACTCGAGATGGTCCCCAGACATCAGAATGGATTAAATCAAAAGGTGCAACAGAAACAGAAACACTTCTGTAGAAGGGCAAGGCAGAAAATTTTGCAAGTTTGCAACCACAACAATCAGAAATGTCATGACAATTCAACTTTCCTAAAACTCCTGTAGAAGCTAAGTACTTTAGCCTAGAATCCGAAACGTGCCCAAGACGAGAATGCCAAAGATAAAAATCAGAGGAAGATAGACTCAAACGAAAAGACGAAAGATCAATGGAAGCAGCTGCAACCCGACTATTTTTTACAATATCTGGAACTTTTAACTCATCTAGAATGTAGAGTCCCCCCTGCCTACGGCCTGTCCCAATCAGCCTCTTGGAATGCGGATCCTGCACATAACAAGAATTTGGTGTAAATAAGACTTCAAAACCTGAATCACATAACTGACCCACAGAGGCAAGACTTAAGGTAAGACGAGGAATATGGTAAACATCTGAAAGAGAAAATTTTGGCGAACGAATTGAGCCAATTCCTGCCAATGGCATAGGGGTACCATCGGCAGTAGTGACTGACACAGATGATGCAGGACATAAGGATACAAAAGATTTGAAATTAGGTGACATATGTTTAGAAGCTCCAGAATCAAGAATCCATAAATATGAAGGTATACCTGAGGATTGTGAGGCAGAAGGCAAACCTATATTCGAGGAGGCAGACATGGCATGTGATTGAGTGGCAAGAAACTTTTGAAACTGCTCTGCAAGGGTATCAACTGTAGGACTTGAAGATGATGAGGCTTCAGATGGAGTCATATTCCCAACAACAGATGCATGTGTTGATGGCACAACTGCTGCTGTATTAGGAGGCCTGAAATTTTGTTGATGCATTTGAAAAGGAGGTCTCCATTGAGTGGTCTGTGATGTTTGGTGGAATCTATTTAATAACTTTGGACATTGGGCTTTCCAATGACCCTTCTTTTTACAGAAGCTACATTCATCAGTGGCAACCCTTCCATGTGCTCTATTCTGATTGTTGTGGAAAGGTCTTGGAGAAGCTGCAAAAACAGAAGGATTTGGAGTTGGGAGAATTGCTTTTTCTGTATTTCCTTTTTCTGCTTGAGTCTTGAGGCGAATTTCCTCAGCCATCAATTCATTAACCACTGCATCAACTGTAGGAAGAGGCTTACGATGCAGAATTGTTCCACGAATGCCTTCAAAATCATCTCGAAGTGCCATTAAAAACTGAACCAAGCGTTGTTCTTCTCTACGAGTAATATATGGTGCAAAGGCACGCAATTCTGCAGGTTCAGTAAGAGCTAACTGGTCCCAAATATCAGACATAGCATAATAAAATTCCTGAATACTCATATTATTCTGTTTGAGAGCACGAATGTCTATCTCCAGTTGATATTGTTTTGCAAAATTTGACTGAACAAACAGTTTTTCTAAATGATCCCAAACCTCCTTTGCAGTTGCATATTTTGCCAACTGCACACCTATTGACTGCACAACAGAATTATTAATCCATGTGATAATTTTTGAATTGTTAGCATCCCAAGTATCCAACAATTCTGCAAATTTTGCATCATTTTTGTCAATGGGTTCACTTATAGTTCCAGTAACATAACCCCACATTCTTTTACCCTTCAAAAAATTTTTCAAGACATAGCTCCAGTATGAATAATTATGTCCATTCAATTGCACACTAATGGACTGCAAAGAGTCATCTTTTTCACTAGCCATCACTATTATTAACAAATATCTAACAATCTGAATGCAATTAACTACACAGAGTATTTCTTCAATTCTGCAAAAGAGAATAGAATCGGATTTAGATCGCTTACCATCAAAGATTGCGAGCCAACAAACACCCAGATCGCGAATCGTCAAACCAAGAAACCCAGATCACAAACAATATCAAAAAATTGCGAGCCATCAAACACCCAAATTGGACCAAAAATTCAGATCGCATCAAACACCAAAAAATGTAGTCGGACCAAGATCGCTTACCATCAATCACCCAGATCGCGAACCACCAAACTCCAAGATCGGACCAGAAAACCCAGATCGCGAATCGTCAAAACACCAAGGTCCACAAGGCGAAGCAAACAGGCGCGAGCCCCAAGGAGGACCGATCGGACGATGTAACATCTCGTCCCATCAGCCGCCTGCACAAGGCAGTGCTCACCTCAATCTCCTGCTCGCTGTCACTTCGCCGGATACCTACTCTGACAGCCAGAGATCACTCCCCTAGGCACTCAAGTGCCCCTCAACATCTCTTATAAATAGCCCAGCCAGCGATGGCCTCAGGTATTGAACCTTGAGCACTCTCTCTATAAGCTTTCTCTCTCTAAAGTTACTGACTTAAGCTTTGGAGTGCTTACGCAAGGTCCGACCAGGCACTCTTCTTTTCAGGTCGCTCTCACCCGATCGGTCGTTCCCTCCCTCTCCAGATAAAGACCAATTTACGCTTTATCATTTGGTGCTTTCGTTGAGAGAAAATGGCGAACTCCAGATCGAACGAGGATGCGACCATCATGAATTTTGACCATGATGATGATGACTGTGCCAGCCCGGGCACCTCCCAAGGTGGAGAAAGGCCCATTGGCTCCCCAATGGAGACCACACCCCTTCCTAGAGCAAGTGATGCTACCTTCGAGTATTCGGAGGACTCGCTTGTCACTGTCCATGACATGCGCGCGATACTCGACGACTTCACCAAGAACATAGTTCAAAAGCTTCAAAAAGGCGAAATGCCTGAGGTTTTCGAAAGAGTCCGCGGGGATTACTCCATGGACGAAGACTTCGGACAAAGAAGAAACAAGGAAGCGGAGAAAAACGCCACATGGAGATGATAGGGCGCTACGACAAAGGTAAAGGAGTAGCGTCCTCGGGAAAAGACTCTTCTTGCCACCTCTCAGAGTCCTCCGCTTCCAGCGACGAGGACGATTCGTCTTTCTGGCGTACACCTGGTCGCTCTGCTTCCAAGAGTTCCCGTCAGGACCTCAGCCCAGCCCTCCTGAACAAGGGAGACAAGTGGCTGAAACGGAAGCTGGAGCAGTTTGCGTTAACGGATCCTAAAAAGAGTATGCCCGAAGAAGGCGCCCCCAAAAGCAAGGCCTCCCCATTCTGCAAAGAAATCATGGAATTCGAAATTCCCCCCAAATGGAGAAAGTTCTGCATGGGTAAGTATACAGGTAACACCGACCCCACCGTCCACATAGCTAAATTTTTGCTAAAAGCGCAGACATGTAGCCGCGATGAAAGGGCCGTGTGCCGAATCTTCCCCAAAACGCTTGGGGGGAGAGCAGCGAGATGGTTCTGGCAGCTTCCATAGGGGTCGGTCACCTTTATATGGCATATTAAAGAGCTTATGGCTGCGCGATTTCGGATTGCCGCGCGTGCATTCGAGCCGGCCGTCGGTAGAGACGGATCTCACAGACGAGCCGATGAGAACTTGGAAGACTGTGTAGATCGGCTCCAAGCCGCTGTCGCAGAAATGAAGAGTTTAAGTGAGCGAGTGGCGATGACCGCCCGTGAGAAATGGTCCCCTGAACGCCCCTTGCCTCGACGTACACCAACACCAACCCCATTGGATTTCTGTGATTTGATGGATTGGGCCGAACGGAACACCCGAAAGAAAGAAGCCAGAAAAATAGGCAGAGCCAGACCAGTCAGTATAATGGGCAGGCTTCGGTATCCGAACGGACGCCCGTTTATAAGAGGGAGAGTAGTTGATCTGCTCGGAAGTCCACGACGCGGTAGCAGGGGGAAGAGAACAGAAAGCGGGTCTTCGGGGAAGACGAGGGATCAAACGCCTCAAGGCTTCACCCCGCTAAATACAAAACCCTCCAAAGTGCTAGCGTGGATGGAAAAGAACCACCACACAATTAACTGGCCCAGGAGGATGTCAAACCGGAGCAGGCACAGGAGAAATGAAAGTCTGTATTGTGAATTCCACAAAGATGTCGGTCATCTGACCGACAAGTGTAATTCGCTCCTTAAGGAAATTGAGCACCTGATACAAAGAGGCGCTCTTCAAAGATTCGTCCGACCGGTCAGAGGGGCGAGTCCCTGTAGACGACCGAACCCCGAGCCCCGCTACAGCTTAGATGAGGATGAGGACGAGGAGCGACGGAACCCCCGGAACGCCGGCCCAAGTAGGTCGAACACAGGTACGATATTTGTCATATTAGGTGGATCGGCCTACGCGGAGGAGCTCCATAAAAAGAAGAAAGGAAAGGGAGTATTCCTCTCCCAGGCAGCCGAGCAGTCCATGCCTGTTACGGTGTCCAGCGAGGATGCCAAGGACGTTGTACTTCCCTACGAGGACGCACTTGTCATCAGGGCACGCATCAATAACTTCGATGTTAGGCGAATCTTGGTAGATAACAGCAGCGCCGTGAACGTGCTCACTATGCAAGCATATAAGGCGATGGGACTGCCGATCGAAGGATTAAAGCTGAATGCCATGCCGCTGATCGGCCTAGGCAACACCACCGTCCCTGTAGCTGGATCGGTTGAGTTTTTCATTGAGCTCGGACAGGAGGCAACGGTCCACACTTGCAAGGTAAATTTTATGGTAATTGACTTAATATTTGCCTATAATGCCATCTTTGGCAGGCCCTTGCTCATGCAAATAGGAGCCGTCACCAGTGTTCGATACATGGTGATGAAGATTCCCACAGGGAACGGTGTTACCGTCGTGAGACCAAAAAGCGTCCCGAGAGGCCTACGTCACGATGATCAGGCAACAAAAAGAAGCTTGCTAATCAAGCCCTATGGGTTAGAGGGCCGATGAGCCCCTAGACGACCCAAAAGAGGATAAGCGCCATATAAGCGCATACCCCCGCATAGGCACAGCCCAAAAGAGCGGGAGCCCTCTCAGTCTTTGTAATTTTGTACTGACCTCTCTTGATCAATAAAAGAAGTCTTTCATGGAATCTCCTTATTATAGAGACATCATACGCCACGACTCTTACGCTAGACTCGATGCACATTCCGAGTCAAAAATGCGAAAGTCGAGCTGTTTAATCGAATACGATATGTGTTAACACCTCAAAGCAATAAGCTCATTGCGCGCCCAACGACCCATCCGATCCGAATTACAGAAATGGTCGATCGGAGCTGCGTGGATCGAAGAGATCCCGATCGGATGTCGCCAGAATTGGTCAATGGCAGGCCACTTGCTCCCCATTCGGATCTATCAACGGGTGCGGCAACACTACGCGAGGCGGATACTCATGCAGTGACCCTAGGCCACCATGCAATTTTATGCAAAGGCCGCGGTCAGGCCACCATGCAATTTTATACAAAGGCCATGGGTCAACATACGATACTAACGCAGCGGTCCCAGGCTAATATGCAATTTTATGCAGCAGCCACGGACCAGTATGCGAATAAAGGCCACAGCATCAGATCTCGGGATTCCCGATCGATTCTCCGAATGTATGGCCCTTCCAAATTCAGGAAGTATATAAGGCTAGATTCTGGCCTATTATAATTCAGGAAGTATATGCAAATTACGCAAGTTATTTTTAAATTAATGCCCTTAAGTCTATGTGCTTGATTATACTAACCATTCGGACATGCCATGATTGCAAAAAAAAAAAGCAAGCAAACACAAACAAGCACAGGAAGAAGAAAGAGGGGAGAGACTCTATTGAAAAGCTTCAAGTACACATATATATACATTTTACAAAAGCAATTACAAGAGGAGTTACAAAGAAAAGAAAAAACTAGTAAGAAACTCCTACGTCTCTATGTCTACAAAATCTTCGCAGCCAGGAGGATCGGCAATCTGTACAATGTCCCGCTTGGCGGCGGCTTGAGAAGGGTCGGAGACAGGGACAACAGCTCTTGTTCCCCCTTCAGAGACAGGCCCCCCTGAAGGAAGGACCGTCGAATCGGAGGCAGGCCCCTTGGAAGGAAGCTCACCATACTCGTCCCCGGGTGGTGGCGGGATAAAAGGATCAGTCTCGGGTGGAGGAGGGACCTCTGAATTAGCCCCAGGAGGAGAGAGCCCCGTGCTTCGGCCTTTGGAGGTTACACCCTCTTCAGGAGCATCGTCCTCTTCGTCACTTACTGGCGGGTCGGGCAGTGTAGCTGGGTTATTCATCCATCCAAAGTCGACGTCCGAAAAATGCCTCTCAGCTTCATAAACCAGACGCCCGAGCACCTGCGCATGAGCCTCAGCAAGTTCGTCAAGTAGACGCTCCCTCTGATCGATAACTTCCTCTTTGAGCTTTCTAGCCCAGGAATTCTCTTTCTCCTCCAAGGAAAGCTTCAAAGACTCCGCCTCCCCCCCCCCCCCCCCCCCCCCCGCCTGATCAGCCTCTGCTTTCAACCTGGTGTTCTCGGCAGCCAGATCCTTGCACTTGGCATCCAACCTGGTTGCATCCGCCTCGAAACGCCGGTATTGAGCAACTTCAGCAGCCAGACGTGCGGCCTCCCCCTTCAGTTTATTCGCCTCCCCCTGTCGAGCCTTCAGCTCTTGGGACTTCTGATGGACCTCCCTCCGCAAGGCCACCGTCTCCGAATGGGAAGCTTCAGACCGCTTCTTGACTTCCAGCACCTCATTTCGGAGGGAGGAGACCTCCTCTCGGGCAGGATGGGCCGCCTCACGGTGAGCAAGCACCTCCGCCCTAGTATTGGCTCCTTCCTCAGCCTTCGCTCACCAAAAATCAGCCATCAGGGCGACCCGCTGGGACCTCCTGGCTGCCTGAGAAAGAGAGAAAGAAGAAAAGAGATATGAAGGACACAGAGAAAAGCGGAGATCTGAAAAACTAGAAGAGCAGAAAGGTGAGGCCTTACATCCATTAACTGATGGTTTATAGCCTGCGTCTCTCGGTAGAGTTGGCGGGCATCCCCGACCTCTCTACGGTCTTCATTTCGAAGAAGACCCTTGCAAATGGGACCGGCCACCTGGTTGAGTGACCAATCATCGCCGAAGTTTTCCCTCAAGAAGTCTCTAAAGAGAGCGGAACGCCCGCCGGATTGCTTGAGCACATCCCCTTGCTGGCCCCCTTTCTCCCTGGAGGCCACCCGAGCATCTACTTCTGCCACCAGCTCGGTCACCCTCTGCCTGGCTCTTTCCTCCAACTGCTGCTGAACAGCCGTGTCTAGATGCATGGCCCTCTCCTGAGACATCCACCTCAACACCTGAATATCGGGAGAGCTCACTCTTTCGGGCATTTCCTCCTCCTCGGGCTCGCTTCCCACGACGTGCTCTCTACGAGCAACCCGAGCTGAACGCCCTAGAATGACCGGAGTTTGACTGGGCAACGGAGCAGGAGGAGTGTGAGTCGATCCAGCAAGAGCAGCATGCGTAGATGCGGCGGCTAGCGGGGCAGCAGTACTGGCAGGAGCCAAGGCCTCCCTCCGGGCCTCGATCTCGGCCTTTTTCCTAGCCGCGATCTCGGCCTTCTCTCTGGCCGTGGCCTCCTTCTGGGCTTGTGTCATGAGCTTCCTCCTCTTATGACCCGCCTTTGCCCCCTGAACGTCCACCTGGGCCAACCTCTTAGAAGAGACCCGATCGGCTAGCTCCTGCGCGGCACTGCTTCCTCCAGCCATTCCAGCTGCAGCAAAAATACAAAAGATAAGTGCTCTTATTAAATACCTATTTTTAAAACGATTAAATAAAATGCTTTATGCTTATGAAATTGCGGTCAGGCCAATCCTAATGCTCACACTTGGCAGCCGCCCCTACCTCGGTTCGGATCTCCTGGAGCGATTCCAACAGCTCCCTGGACTCGTAAGGACCTCCCCTCCGAGCCACCGCATCCATCAGCTTCTGGATGTCGGCCTCATAGAGCGACCGCCCCGCGGCTTTGTCCTTCAAAAGCCTCATCCCAGCCGACCGTGCGAGACTTACCCTGAAATCGCCCTTTCTCCCCACCAGGAAGTATCTTTCGCGGAATCCTTTCATCGAGGTGGGGATGTTGATCAGCTTTCTCTTTGGTCGGCTGGTGAAGAAGTACTCCGACCCGTCACTCCGGCAGGAGATGTAAAAGAAATGTGTGAAAAGGTCAAGGGTCGGAGCCACTCCCTCCAGGAGGCACAGCGATTTAAAGCAACTCACCGACCACCAGCCGTTTGGGTGAAGCTCGTAGGGGGCGAGACCGTATCCCTCCAGCACGGCGACCTCAAAGGTACCAAAGGGAAGTCGCATCCCGGCGTCGAGGCTCCACAAGTGGCAGATGAACCACTCGCTGTCGTCCTCTATGAGCGGTCCCTTCAACACCGACATAGAGTCCGGACAAGCCACCACTGATACATCCGATGGGAAACCATATTTGGAAGAAACCTCGGCCACCTCTTCCGCCGTCAAACGGGAGCATTGCTCAACCGCAAACTGATTTTCATAATCGTCCAAGAAGGCTCTGCTCGGTGTCATACTGCTGCTAGAGGCCATTTAAAGGAAAGGGAATGCAAGACAAGGAATAATAGAAGAATGGATGCGAAAAAATTGAAGGCACAAGGCAAAGGAGGAAGAAGGAATTTACTTACTTGACGATGGAAGGTGTTTCTGTAAAAAAGAAGCTTAAAAGAGATTCACTACAGCTCAATGGAAAACAAGAGGAAATTTCGGCAGAGTTTCGTTAAGGATGGCAAAAAGTGAGAAGAGAGAAGCTCAAAGAGAGCCTGTTTATAGGCCCAGACCTCTAAAATACACCAACGAACTCGCCACTAAGATGTTGCCACGTGCCAAACGTATTACGGCTCTGTAGAGAACGAAGCGTCGTCCTCGGTGCACGCAGGACAATTAATAGAAAGACAGCTGTGCGAACAGGTGCGTCTTTTCAATTGACCGCCCCTTTAAATTTCAAAGTACCGCCAACGGACACCCTCGGGTCGGAATGACTCAAGCGGCGTTCCACCCGAATGGGACGACAAAGGCATTCTAACACCCTATCGGACCTGTTGAGAAGGGGGACAAGTGGTAACACAACAAATATCATTTGCGTTCAGGCCCATGAAGTCGGCCCAAACACTGGCAAGGCCCAAGGTCCACAAGGCGAAGAAAACAGGCGCGAGCCCCAAGGAGGACCGATCGGACGATGTGACATCTCGTCCCATCAGCCACCTGACACAAGGCATGCTCACCTCAATCTCCTGCTCGCTGTCACTTCGCCGGATACTTACCCTGACAGCCAGAGATCACTCTCCTAGGCACTCAAGTGCCCCTCAACATCTCTTATAAATAGCCCAGCCAGCGATGGCCTCAGGTATTGAACCTTGAGCACTCTCTCTTTACAAGGTTTCTCTCTCTAAAGTTATTGACTTAAGCTTCGGAGTGCTTACGCCCGGTCCGACCGGGCACTCTTCTTTTCAGGTTGCTCTCACCCGATCGGTCGTTCCCTCCCTCTCCAGATAAATACCAATTCAGGCTTTATCACTAATTAATAATATTTTAAAAAATAGAAAAAAATTCGGTTAAACCCGATCGAACCGGTCGAACCACGAACCCTCAACCTTGCCAGTTCTTTATCCGGTCCAATTTCAATAACATTGTGATATACTGTTTAAAGCCATAAAAATACCAAATTAAAGGGAAAAACCTTCAAGGTCGTGTCCAAATATAATCCAGCCAGAGCTCACTTGATATTGGAAAATCAGTAACGGCACGCTCATACAGAACTTGAACTCGGGCTAGATGACCTGCAACCATTTCAAATTTCAAGTAGTTCTGCAACAAAATATGGACATAATTATTTTTCAAAAAATTATAAACAAGAAAAAACATCAGAAAGGGGAATAAGCAATTGCTCAATGTTTCAGAAAAATATAAAAGAAAGGTAATGTTAGGGCATGCAATAATTTTAGATATGAAATAAAACCTTATGATCAGCAAGGCAAAAACAAATTAAGTAAAAAGTAACGGAAAGTGGTAAACAACAATGACAGACAGAATTTGAAAGTGTTATGTTCACAAGTTAAAAAAACAGAGACCCAAGAAGCTGGAAAGGTGTAATTAGAATGCCTAAAATAGCCTATTCTGCTTCTGCACAGATAGAGAGAGAGAGAACATAGACAAGTAAACTATAGGAACAGATTCTATGTACCACGAAATTTTGAAATTTTTCAGTTTCAGACATATCATGCTTTAGAATCTGCTCTTCATATTGATCACATGCGCGTTATACATTTCAGTGGCCTTCCGAAATGCTGAAGCAACATAGGACGAAATCCCATCTGCATCACTTGATTCAGTATTAAGAGCATTCCCTTGTTCCACTTCCCAAGCCTTATAGGCAAAGCGTGTTGATCTCAAGTTATGAAGCGGGACAGAAGACTACCAATGATCGTAAATGAGGAGACCTCCAATTTGTTGAATGACTTGGGCAATGCTAAAGCAAATACCCAAACTTTAATCGAGTACTACTAATCTTAACATATGAAATATTTTTAACATTGAAAGCTTATTTGAACGTGTCAAGTCACAGGTTGAATGCTGCAAGCAACATTTGGTTTTGGCCCACCCATCCTGAAAAGTTTTCTTTTGTGGGCTGACCCATCCCAACTCAAAAATTAAGCTTTCAGGTATTCACTTATTGAGTTGGTCGAGTTTAGTTATGAGCCAAGTCAAAAAATTACCACCTTAACAATTGTTTTGCTGGTAGCCAATATCCAATAAACATTAACTGTTTGGTAAAATAATTACTTCATCGCCATAATACATTAATGACCAATATAAATAAATATATTGTTACATGTTTAACAATTCATAAATTTGTTTCTTGTTTATGTGAATTGTAAGGAAATCGAAAAATTAAGCGAAAGCAAGTGCAAAATTGCATACCTCCCGCCATTGCTAATGCAGACTTTTCTCTACTCAATTTCTCTCGCTTAGCTCTTTTTTATTGATGGTATATTGTTCTGTATCTTATATTTTCCATAGCAGAGAGAGGACCCTAAGCTATATATATAGCATTCGACAATCATGAATACCTATTTAAGTTTCATAAATGTTACCACATCTTTTTTAAATGACCATCAATTGCCATTAAAAGTCATAATGTTTGCACCACTAAATATCAAACCGTCACATTCTCTCACTTGGTGCTTAACATCAGTCTACTATTTTTACTGAAAACCAAAACAAATGAATCATAGAGATAAATTGTTTTAGTGTGAGTAATATCAACTATGTATTACAATATATTTAGCTTCCCAAGTTCCTTAAGTGGTAACAAAACTTAATGAATAAACCCTTTGTTTATTCTTGGTCAGGAATAAAGTATATTTTTCAAACGAAGTAAAGTGTACACATAAATGAGAAAATAACTGAATGCATAAGAGTGTCATTACTACACTGAATGTATATACAAATTAAAAAGAGGAAACAATCCCCATTCTCTCTACATGATCCTTAAATTTTTGTGGTGGTATTATAATGGCCCCAATACCGGTCTAGCCGGAAATAGTATTTTCCGATAATGAATAGTGACACCGCGGTAAATAGTATTTTCCGGAATAAAAAAATATTTTATTTGATTGTTGGAAAATATAAGTTACTATGAGTTTGAGATTAAAATTTGAAATGAAATTGAGGTCAAATAGAGTCTCAAAAGTCAAAAATAAGAAAAAGTAGCGGCTCTGATTTGAATAGTTATTAAGTTGAGTGGGAGTTTGACTGGGCCATAGAAGAGGTTACGGACCTCAGAAAAGTAATATGAGAATATGGACATACTTGTATTGATGAGTAGGATCATATGATAATGAAAAATTTAATTTTGGTGACACTGAAAAATTATGTTATCGGACTGGTAAATAATTACCGAACGGAGAAATAATTTCCGATTGACCCATAAATATTATTGGAGTCTAATGAATATGTTTTAAGAATTATGGAGTCATTTTTATGAGGAATTGACCTTAGAAAGTAAGGAAAAAGATATGATTTCGGTTTGAATAGTATTCGGTTGACTGGAGGTTTGACCGAGACTTTAAAAATAGCAAATTATGTCCAATATTGCAATAATTTCCAGATAGGCTATAAATAATATTTAGAATTTTTTGGTACTAAAAATGGAATTTTTTGAGAACACCAAAATTTTCTGACCGGATCGATTTGATTGAACTGCACCGAAAACAGACTCCGATTGGGCTGAAATTTTGTGTACAGCCTAATATTTACATAATATGAATTATGAAATCAAATTTGGAGCGATTTGGAGTTGGAAAGTGAGAAACCCATAGAAAAGTGCATATTGAGCCTAAAAAGTGTAATTAGACTTTATAGGGTGGACCATTAGTTGGACCATTTTGGACCACTATAAAAGCAATTGATCGTAGTCCTTATCTATTCTGCCTTCTCTTCCCCTTAGTGTGGCCGAAGTGCCTCTCTTATTCTTTTTCTCCATTTTCTTCAATCCTTGCTTGATTTCTTGTTTAATTCAAGCATGCTAAAATTAATTCAGCCCCTTTATGAGTTCATAGTACCCTCTAGCAGCCATTTAGTGGATTAAAAGTTAAGAAAAGTGAAGATCAAAGATTATGTCTCAAAATAGAGGTAAGAGATTTAGCTTGATTTAATTTATTTTAATCGTTTCTATGAGTACTCTAGGATTTCTAGAGTATGTTTATAAGGTTAGATTTGATAAAAGAAGAAATTGATGTGTGTTTATTTGTTGTGCAAATTTGGCCATGGATGAGGAATTGGAGGAAATTGGCTTTTCAAAGGTGAAGGCAAGGAAAAAGGAAGCTTGTGAAGGCTATAGCATGGATGTGAGGTTTGTGATTACTAAATCCATGCATTTCCTTTGAAAAAATTAGAGTTTCCTATTATATTGTATAGTGATTATGTGTGATATGCATGTGAAAGTGAAATTGAGGTGATAATTGAGCTTAGGGAGGGTAACTAAGCTAATTAGAATGATTAAAATGAAAGAAAACTAAGTGTAAATTTTGGGCATAATGTGACCTAGAGGTATACTTAGGTATATTTGAGGTATACCTAGTGTTTAAATGAAATTAAATGGAATATATGCATAAATTGAGACTTAATTTAGTGGAATAAGCCATGAAAGAGTGATAAATAAAATGTTAGAGTAAAAACCTTATGATGGCCGAATGGTACCCTAGTGTATACTAGGGTATATTTTATGTATAATTGAAAATTAATGACCTAAAATGAACTTAGACATGAAAACAAGTGTCCATAAATTTATTTGGAATTTATGGAATATATATGAATATTTTTGAGTATGATATTCCATTATGCTCAAAGTGAAAATAATGATAAACATTAAAATAATTGACTTCAAATAATAAGAAGAGAATGGAAGTGGCCTTGAAGTGAAATCTTGGCCATTTAATGGACTAAGAATACTTATTATGAAAAATAAGTATATAATAAGCCTTGCGCATGAATGATGAATTATGATTAGATAATTCATGTAATGTGCAAAATAGTGAATATGAAGTGTAACTAGTGAAATGAAATGTAAATGTAAGTAAAAATGCTAAAGTTGTAAATGTATTAACAAGTCATACGTTACATGATATATGTTATATGTAATATGGAAATGTCAAAAGTATGAAATGCATTGATATGTGATAAGTAACACGTCATATGTTATATGTAAAACAAAAATGTTAAAAGTATGAAAAGTG
Organism: Excoecaria cochinchinensis; assembly: GCA_947683425.1. NCBI lineage: Eukaryota > Viridiplantae > Streptophyta > Magnoliopsida > Malpighiales > Euphorbiaceae > Excoecaria > Excoecaria cochinchinensis. Next base: position 2,633,907 of record CANTUQ010000083.1, read on the forward strand.
GATTTGAAAGTCTTTTGAAAAGATTTGCCGTTAGTAGTGGTCTGGTGGGTTAATCTAGTTTAGGATATGTTTGGCTAGCCATAGGGACACCATTGATACCGCAGTGCAAGTCATGACGACTTGCTTTGCTATGACAGATTCACGATGGTCTCTCATAGCCCTCTGTTATATGTCATACGTCATACGTCATATGTTACATGATAGAGTGGTCCTTTGGGATCATTCCCTAGTGTATTGCAGTGAGACTTTGGGGCCCACGTCCCGTATATCCAGTTTGCAGATTTTCTGTCGGGATTATACTAGGAGCATGATTGTAAAGTGGTTGTAAATGTAAAAAGTAAAATGATAATATGTAATATGATAATGTGTAATATGACATAAAGTAAAATGATAAAATGTCATATGATATAAAGTATACTGATGAAATGTAATATGCTATAGTGTAACACGTAAAAGCTTAATATGTAAAAGTATTATATGCAAAAGCGTAACATGTAATGGCATAATGTCACCCGACATTATGTAATACAACATAATATGTCAAAGTGTAACATGTAAAGCCATAATGTAATATGACAAAATATGTAATAGAATAATGTGAAAAGATATAAAGTGATAAATTGTAATACGTAAAAGCTTAATACGTAAAAGCATCATATGCAAAAGTATAACATGTAAAGGCATAATGTCATACGACATTATGTAATATGACATAATATGTAAAAAGTATAGCGAATAAAAGCATAATGTATAAAAAGCCTAAGTGTAAAGGGACATAATTGTAAAATGATACGATTCTGTCAAAAGAAGAATGACATGAAATGTGAAAAGTAACATGAAAATAAGAAGTTATATAAAAAAGGACCTAATTGAAGTAAAGTAAAACTTTGGGATCAAAATGGTAATTTACCCCAAATCATAAGCCAAACGGGTCATAATGATGAAAATTACCTAGAAATGTAATAAGTATAGTGAAAATAAGAAAATAAATGAAAAAAGGGCTTATATGAAAAAAAAAAAATTTAAGGACTAAAACGTAATTTACCGTAAAAATAATTAGTCGTGAGACTAATTGATAAGTTATAAGTTAAAAAGTGAATAAATATGAAAATGTAATAAGTAAACAATAAAAAGTATAAGCAAACGTTAAATAAAGGACCAAATTGTAATTTGACAAAAGTAGGGGCAAAATCATAATTAAGTGTAAAAGTACACTAAAAAGTGACATGTAAATGAAAAGTGAAATTAAAATGATAGTCCCGTAAAGAATCCAAAGTTTAGGGACTAAAATATAATTTGCCATGAAAATATTAAATTGAAGGACTAAATTGTAATTTGTAAGTCAAATGATGATTTAAAATGAAAAGAGAAATGAACTAGTGGCAATTTCATAAATAATGCCAAAAGAAGGTAAAAAATATAATTTGTACTGAAATTGATAAAACAAGGATGGTAAATTGTATATGAAATGAATAAAAATGATAATATGAGTGATTAAATGTATAAAGTGATAGTTAAATGAGTGAAGTGATAGTCAAGAGGGACAAAAATGAAAGTTTGAGGACTAAATGGCAAATTGTACACTAACTAAGCAAATAAAGATGAGAAAATTTACTTGACGACAAATATGTAAATAAATGGAATTTGAAAGGTAAAACGATAGATTAGTCACATGGAAAAGTAATTTGATAAGCTTTTTATAAGTTAAGGATCAAACCATAATTTGCCAATAAGAAGGGCAAATAATGGATTGCATTGTAATATGACACTAAGTAAAGCTTAGTGAGAGATTGAAATGAAATCAAGGAATAGTGTATTTTTATGCATGTGTATAAGTTAGAATGGAAATTAATAGATTCGTAATCACCACTGAGCATATTTAATGCTCAACACATAGTTTATTTGATTGCGTGTAAGTACCAAGTGGAGCGTCTGCAGAGCAGGCAGACCATTGACTTTGAGATCGAACTGGACCGTCGGATTGACGTCAAGAATAGTATGTTTATTGTTGGTAGAAAGTGTATAAATAGTCTATGTTATGAAAATAGATACATGTATATGTAAATGTTCTATGTTAGTGAAATAGTTATATGATATAATAGATATTATTGTATTGAGTTAGTTATAAGAATTGGACTGGAATGTGTAATATGTTATGATTGTTGTGCCCCTGAGTTGGGCTCTGTTTTTGGCTAAATTGCAGGTTTTGGGTAGTTAATATTATAGTCGTTATGCTGCACAATTTTGAATCAGTAAATAGTTAGTGGCATGTATATATGTAATGGTTTAGTATCGATTAGGTACCGTAAATCGTTCACATGGTAAATGTTATCGATGACTAGATTGAATAAGAATGATAGTAACATGAAAGTTTAAAAGGATAAATGATGTTATAAGTTTATAACAAGAAAAAAAAATATCTATCGCATTTGTCATAAGCATTGATTAGACAATAGTGTCGTGACACCCGATATCCATACCAATTGCGGGTATAAGACATTACGGGTATGCCTTTAGTCAAAGGATCAACGATCATTAATTCAGTACTAATGTGCTCAATGACCACCTTCTCTTCTTTAACACATTCTCTAATGGCTAAGTACTTAATGTTGATGTGTTTACTTCGACTTCCACTTTTGTTGTTCTTAGCCATAAAGACAGGAGCTGAATTACCGCAAAAAATTCTCAATGGCCTAGAAATTGAATTCATAATTTTAATCCCAGAAATAAAACTCTTAAGCATACACCTTGTGAAGTAGCCTTAAAATAGGAAACGAACTCGGCTTCCATAGTAGAAGTGGCAGTCAAAGTCTGCTTGACACTTCTTTATGAAATAGCTCCACCAGCCATAATAAAAATGTACCCAGATGTTGATTTGCGAGAATCAACACAACCAGCAAAGTCTGAGTCTGAATAACCGATCATATCCAAACAGTTCATCTGTCTATACATAAGCATGTATTCTTTGGTTCCTTGAAGGTACCACATGACATTTTTTGCAGCTCTCTAGTGGTCCATACCTGGGTTACTCTAATATCGCCCTAATATCCCAATAGCATATGCAATATCTGGTCTAGTACAAACCTGAACATACATAAGGCTTCCAACTACAGAAGCATATGGAATATTCTTCATGGATTCTCTCTCAAAATCATTTTTCGGGCATTGGTTCAAACTGAACCTATCACCCTTCACAATAGGAGCAACACTTGGTGAACAGTTCTTCATTCGAAATCTTTCCGAAACTTTATTGATATAAGTTTCTTGTGATAGACCTAATACACCGCGAGATCTCTCTATGGATCTTAATGCCAATGATATAAGATGCCTCACCCATATCCTTCATATCAAAATTTTTAGACAGAAACTGTTTCACCTCATGTAGCATACCCTTATCGTTAGTTGCTAGTAAAATATCATCCACATATAAAACAAGAAGACAAATTTTACTCCCACTGACCTTCTGGTATATATATTGATCCATGGCATTTTCAACAAAACCAAATGAATTACTCCATGAAATTTGAAATACCATTGTCGGGAAGCTTGTTTTAAGCCGTATATGGATTTTTTAAGCTTGCAAACCAAATGCTCACCATCACTAGAAGAGAAACCTTCAGGTTATTTCATATAAACCTCCTCTTCTAGATCACTGTTAAGGAATGTTGTTTTTACATCCATTTGTTCTACCTCAAGGTCAAAATGAGCAACTAATGCTAAAATTATATGAAGAGAATCTTTCTTAGATACAGGAGAAAAAGTCTCCCTGTAATCGATCCCTTCTTTCTGAGTGAACCTATGACACGCGCCGGACCTGACCGTTCCCGGAAACCCGCTTTTAGGACCCGAGAGGGTTCGCGTCTTTTAATCTTGGACAATTATGAGATATTTTGGACACATCCTTCCAATAGAATACTAGAAAGATCATATAATCCCATGACGTCTTTAGGCACCTTTGAGGTATTTTAGAGTCGCCACCCAATTTACAAGAAATTAAAAAAGTTCGTCTAACGTCGGGTGTCTAAATCAGAGAAACATTCGGAACTTTACTCTTATTAATGCCTTAGTTAATTATAAATGGATTTTAAATTTTAAAAATTTCACCTCTCTTCTCACACGGTTATGTATTAAAAATAAAGCGCAAATAAAGCAGTAAAGAAAGCGGTAAAATAAAGCAAACCACACAAAAATAAAGGAAAGATAAAATTGGGACAAAATACAATCCCCCAAAATAAAAAGGTATTAAAATTTGGGACAAAAAATACAATCCTCCAAATAAAATCAAATAAAACATAAATAAATAAAAAAACTCAAAGTAAATACATAAACATTCATAAATCGGGAATATTATTTAAGATAGGAACATTGGTTCCTTCATATTCACTTAGAAAATCGAAGAGTTATTTTTGGTATATTTAGAAAAATCGGGATGAGTGATCCCATTTCGAAAAAACTAACTCTTCTCTTTAAAGTGAGTTTTATTGGTTGAAATTAGGACATTAGTCCCATTTTATTAGAAAAAATACCAATTTATTAATATAAAACTTTTTTGTGATTTTTAATTAACGCGCATAAAAATAAATAAAATTTATTACATATTACATAATAAAAACAAATAAAAGCAAAATAATAAAAAAAATAATTAAAACGCTAAAAAAGATAAATTCCACCAAAATAGTGTCTTTAAATCTCCATGGGCTCCCACTTGCCATTGGAAAAACTCACACACATAAAAAATAAGTATTGAAATAAAAAAATACAAACAAAAAGTGATGTTAGTAATAAAAAATGAATTAAACATATAACACATGAAAATGAATTAAAATAAATAAAATAAAATGCATTATGAGTGACAAAACTAATTAGATGACATAATAAAATAAGTAACTCAGCATATTAGCAATTCAAGTTGCATAAAAATATAAATGATAAAAATAATAATAACAATAAAAATTAATAATAATGATAATAGTAAACAAGAATAACAATAATAATAACAATAGCAGTGATAATAGATAATAATAATAATAATAATAATAATAATAATAATAATAATAACAAATAACAAATAATAATAGTGATAGTAACAATAATAATAATAATAATAATAATAATAATAATAATAATAATAATAATAATAATAATAATAATAAAAATAATAATAAATAAAAATAAGAACAATAATAATGAAAAAGGAGATGAACAATTAAGTAAGCAAAAAGAAATAAAAGAAATAAAATATATCAAAACATGTGAAATCTATGAACAAAATCACACAAATACAAAAAAAAAACAATAATAGTTTTAAAAATCTAAATGATTATTTACCCTTAGATTTGAATTTGATGAATGAAGTTGAATGATCAATCTCCTTGTCTTGATTTTCAAAAAATAAGATTAAAAAAATAAAATATAGAAAAGAATTTTTATCTGAAAAACAAAAAATTAATTTCTGTCTCAAAAAAAAATTGTTAAAAAAGAATAAGAAAATTCCCAAAAACAAATAATTGTTCTCTTTGTCTCAAGAATTAACTTAGAAAATAAAATTAGAATATTTGAAAATTTTGTTCTTGAAAAAGAAGAAAAATTTTCTTAAGAAAAATTCCCCCCATTTTCTCTCTCAAAAAACACATTTTATATCCCAATAAAATTAGATTTAATGAATAAATTAAATTAATTTAATTCCTATTAAACCCAAAAAAACTGAAGAATTTTAAAGGTTTATAGAAAACATGATTTTAAAATTAAATTATACCAAAAAAAGATGAGTAAAAACATCCTAAATTGGCCAAAAACGCCCAAAGGGTTGCTGGAGGGGCGACAGGGCATACCGACGCCCGTCGGCGGGCGCGCGCATTGACGTCCACGCCTAGCACGCGAGCGAGTGACGCCCTGGCGCCGGGCGCTGCCGACGAGCGCCAACATGCGCCGACGGCCAAATTTTTTTTAAAATAATTTTGACAAAAATACTATAATTTCAAAACCCTCTTTTTATTTTAAAATAATATTTAAAATATTTTTTAAAATATTTTTATTTATTTTTAAAAGCAAACTATTTGACAAGAAAACTGTCACTTCCAACTTTCTCTTTTTGCCTATAAAAAAGCGTCTAATTTTATCATTAGGTAATCCTGATCTGAGCTGTCTTGGGATCCGACGTTTAAAGTTGTTTCCAGTTTTGGAGAGGCTAGTGCATGAGTGCCTAGGTGAGCCAAAAATTCAGAGAAAGAAAGAGACGCGTACCTGAAGCTGCCTCTTTCCAGTTGCTTCTTGGAGAATAGTGTTGCGATTGGTATTGTAAATATTATCCTTCCGGATCGCACCGAGCCGTTGACAAGACTACGAAGTACAGACATTCTAGAATTTCACCGAGCCGTTAAATAAACTACAAAGTGATGGTCATCCTCCTGGATTGCACCTAGCCGTTAAATAGACTACAAAATGCCAGACATGCTAGAATTTCACCAAGCTATTAAATAGATTACAAAGTGAGAGTGCTGTTGGCCTAAGGTCACACTCTAATTTTGATGATTATCAAACCTTAAATAAACTCTATTAAGAATTCTGTTCTAAGCAAATTCGTGCAGGAATTTTTTCTCTGAGTTTGTCTGATGCGAAAGGATCACTATTCTGAAGAAAGCATGGATTTTAGTTGTAAATTTGTTTATTGCCTTAATTTGCTAGAAATTAGGTTATAAATAAGTAAGATCAAATTGAGGCAAAATATTTACTCTCATGCATACACATTTTAGTTTTAAAATTGCACAAAAATAGTTTTAAGTTACAAAATGAACTTTTGATCAAAACAGGTTTTTCGTCAGAAAATGGCTCTTTAGAAAATGAATTTTCGTGTCTCAGTTTTCTAAAGAAATTTCTAAATGAATTTCTATCTACCAATTTCTAACTGAATTTCTGCTCATGTCAGAATTCTGGACAAAACTCAGAATCGCACAAAAAGACAAAATAACGGCTAGAAAACGGCTAGTTGGATTTTTACTTGTCTGTTTTACCCTTCAACAGCCATAAACGGCTAGTTTATGATTTAAACTTTTTAAATCAAAATTTTTAGTATAAATACATGATGTTTTACCCATTAGAATGTTAGAAAAAGTTTGGAAAGAATTTCTATCTCTTAAGAGAAAGCTTAATTTGTTACTATTCACTTTCCACATCTTTGCACTTCATTCTTTATATATTCTCCTCAATTTGGTTATAGTTTTTGTTGTAATCTTAGTGTGAGGAAATTCTATTGATAAAGATTGTGAGTTGGGGTTGGCTAGAAACCTAGGAAGAATTCTAGTAAGTGTTTTAATCTTTTACTTTGGGAAAAAGATTGTGGGTAGATATACAAATTTAGGATTGTATATTGGCTTTTACTCTTGCCTTTAAAAGAGTTAAGATTGAAGAAAGGCTCAAGTAGTGAATCTTGGGGAGTGGATGTAGGCATGTTGGCCGAACCACTATAAATTCTGTGTGCAAGCTTTTCTGACATCTTTTCTACTCAGTTTTTATATTCTGAATTTTAATTTGTCAATTCTGTTTCATTAGAAAATCGGCCAGAAAATTTTGAGACACCCAATTCACCCCCCCTCTTGAGTGTCTTTGGGACCTACATTTGGTATCAGAGCGGTTCTCAATCTTCCTAAGGATTAACACCCTTGAGTGATCCTACAAATGGCTGACACTCCAGTTGCAACTCCATTCAAGGAAGGGCACTCGATTCATCGTCCGCCTATGTTCAGTGGTGAAAATTATCCATTCTGGAAAGTTGTAATGAGGCACTTCATCCAATCGCAAGATATGGATTGCTGGGATATTATTGAAGACGGATATGAACCTCCAAGAAAACCAGCAACTGAAGCAGGAGCATCTGGTGCTGCCACTATGTTAAAAACGAGAATGGAATATACTAAAGCTGAGAAGAAATTAGTGCAGCTGAACTCCAAAGCAATGAGTATTCTGTTTTGCTCATTACAAACAAATGAGTTTAACAGAGTCTCTGGATGTGAAACAGCTAAAGAAATATGGGACAAGCTAGAAGCAACATATGAAGGTACAAATCAAGTCAAAGACACAAGATTGCATGTTCTTATGGTGGATTATGAAAGCTTTAAGATGAAACCTGAGGAGTCCATATCTGAGGTAATTAACAGGTATGTGAAATTAACGAATGATATTAAAGCTTTGGGCAAAAAGCTTGATGAACATGATAAAATTGCAAAACTGGTAAGAGGTCTCACACCTAGATGGGAAGCAAAAGCTTCAATTTTATTGGATAAGGATCTTAGCACACTTAATTTTGATAATGTATGTGGATCCCTTATTTCGCATGAGCTTTATATTAAATCTCAAGATGCAGAGAAGGAAAAAGACAGAAAATTGAAGGCTATTGCTCTCAAGGCAGAATTTGGAAGTGATTATTCAACAGGGGATGATGAGATGGAGTTAATTACAAAGAAATTCAGAAAGCTATATAGAAAAGGAAAGAAATCCTACAGATAACAGCATAAAAAATTCCCTCATCACCAGGCAAAAAATTCATCAAAATCTGCTGGAGAAGTTATCTGCTATGAGTGCAACAAACCAGGACATATCAAACCTAAATGTCCAAACTTGAAAAGAAAGGAGAAAAAAATTCAAGAAGAAGGCTATGAAGGCTACGTGGAGTGATAGTGAAGAATCAAGCACCAGTGAAGCAGAATCTGTAAATTCTGATGACATTGGTCTGATGGCAATTTCTGATCTTGAAGAGCAGAATCTATCGTCTGAGGAAGAGCAGAGAGCTTCAACTGATGACTCAGAGAAATCTGAAGTAAGTGATTCTGACTCTGATTCTGATGGTAATGAGTATGAAAAAATGCTTAATTGTTTTGAAGAATTACATCATAAATATTGTCTGCTTAAGAAAACGTATACTGAATTAAAAAGGAATTTTGATGCATTGAGTTTGGAACATGAGAACACTAAGCAGTCAGAAATAAAATGGAAAAATGATTTTTCTGATTTAGAAACTAAATATGCATCTTTACATGAAAAATGCAAAGGAAAACAAGTTTGTGTGTGCAATAATAACACTGTTGAAAATGTGAAATTATTTCCTGCAAGTTCATCAAAGAATTTTTATAAGAAAAATTATTTTACGAAAAAGGCTGATAAGGCAGCATCTTATAAAAAATTAGCAACTAATTCTTCTGCTACATGCTTTTATTGTTGCAAAAAAGGGCATATTTCAAAATTTTGTTTTTATAAGAAGAATGCTAATTTTGTTAAACAAATATGGGTGATTAAGAATTCTGGAACAGTTACTGCTAACCCTCTAGGACCCAAGATAAATTGGGTACCTAAAAATGCTTGAAATTATTGCAGGTCTGCCTAAGGAGCACCAAGACTGAAAAATGGTATATGGACAGTGGATGCTCCAGGCATATGACGTGGGACAGCAACAAGTTTTTCAAATTGGTCAGAAGTATAATCTATTAAGCATCAATCAATTGTGTGACAAAAAGAGAAGAGTAATTTTTGAACTGGATCATTGTAGAGTTGAAAATGTTGAAACAGAAAAATCTGTTTTAAAGGGACAGAGATAAGGAAATATTTATTTAGTAAGCCTAGAAGACATCAAGAAAAGTAAAGCTAAATGTTTGATCTCAAAAGAAGATTTGAATATTTTATGGCACAGAAAATTGGGGCATGCAAGTTTTCACGTGATTGAGAAGCTTATATATATATAAAAAAAAAAAGGATTTAGTGAGAGGAATGTCAAGGATGAAAATTGATAAAGATCATGTGCAAAGAGGAGATATTCTGTTAGAATTTGTCTCTACCGAAAATCAAATAGCTGATATATTCACAAAGCCTCTCAAGGAAGACAGATTTTGTCAATTAAGAAGAAAGTTAGGAATGGGTACATCAGAAATTTAAAATTCTGTTGAGGTACGTTTTCTAACGAAATTCTGAGAAAAAATCTGCTGGTTAATTTTGAAATCAGTGTGGAAATGCGTGATACAATTTTTTTTGTTATTCTACTGGTTTTAAATATTAAAATATGTTAAATGTGACTTTCTCTTTCGTGTTCAATTATAAAAAGCTCATATTTTTATTAAAGAAAAAATAGTCATTTTATTCTTTATTTAAAAAAAAAAAATAATAAATTAAATTCGTTTGATCTTCTTCCTAGAAAAATTTCAGTTCCTTGAATTTAGTTTGTGGGTTTATCAAAAGAATGAGATCAATTTAATTTTTGAAGTTTAAAGTCAATGGTTATCTCCTTGGAAAATGGATTTTACTTTTTGATTTTTGTCTTTTCCAAAGACTTTTCAACTTACTTTTCATTTAATGCCAAACTTGTTTCACACTCTTCCATTTAATTATTTTATTTGAAAGTGGTTTTACCTTTTCCATCTCCATTCTCCCGTAACTTCCATTTCCATTTTGTAAAACTTATTCATTTCTTACCCATTTGCCCAAATTCAATATTCAATACAAAAGTATGGCAAATTTGATCACAACCCATTTTTTCCAAACCCAAATTCAAGAAATGCAACCCATGAAAATCAAAATCAAACCCAAATCGAAACCATCGCCCAAAATAATATTTGTCATATTTCCTCCGAAATCATCGCTTGAGCTGCTCAAATGCGAAATTAATTTTATGGATGGAATTCGAAGGAAGGAAATTGCTGTTGGAATATTCAGGTAACGTAATTTTACTCCAATTTAGTAAAATTGCTTTATGGGTGTTTGGGCAATATCACTGAAATTATCTTCATCGTTCAATTTGGGAAAAGAAAATTCAAGTCTCTCTGAATTTGCTCTTTTCAGATATTATTTATTATATCTCAGTGAAAAATATTTTTTTACTGAGTTTATTTTGAAAATATTTTTTAATTGAATATTATTGTGCTTAATTGATTGTTTCTCTCTTCCCTGTTGCTGATGAGAAAATGGTTAAATTTGTTAGGTTGAATATGTCCACATGCTGCTGATTAATTTTTTATTAAAAATCAAATTGCTAATTTTTGTTCAAAATCAAAATTGAAAAATTGGGATAAATTTTTTGAGCTGATATGTTGGCTTATTGGCTAAAAAATCAAATTGTTGTTGGGTTGGCCTTGAAAATATTTTTGATTATATATTATTGTGATAAATTGGTTGTTTTCCTCTTCTATTTTGCTAATGATAAACAGGGGAAGAAAAATGTTGAATTTGTTGATTGAATTGGTTGTGTTGCTTTGTCGATCTATTGATTGATTTTTGTTAAAAATCAAATTGTTAATTTTTGTTAAAAAAAAAATCAAATTGTTAATTTTTGTTAAAAATCAAATTGTTGATTTTTGTTTGAAAAATTGGGATAAATTTTTTTTGAGCTGATATGTTGGCTTATTGGTTAAAAATCAAATTGTTGGCTTATTGGCTAAATATATGTTGAGCTGATATATGTGGATTGAATTTTATTGAAGAAAATTTGGGACATGTTGAGTTGTTATTGTGATTAAAAATGAGCTAATTCGATAAAATTGAATTTTATTTGAGAACAAATTGCAATATACATGATATATATCTGTGATATGTTGGGAATACCTGATGTGTTTTATGCCGAAATGATAGTGAAATTTTATTGGATATTGTTGGGTCTCTGTGCTTATTTTTTGGGATTTCTGTGAACTGCTTATTGCTTGTGGATTGCTTTTATTTTTGGTGCAGGGTCTATATATCCTTTTTGATTGATGACAAAAAGGGGGAGAAATAGAAATAGGTTAATCTGCATATTGGATATGATGGATATATTTTGTTGAGAACTTTTATGGATGAATTATTTTTTTAAAATGATTATGAGCTTGAGTTGTTAAAATTGTTTATAACTCTGTACAGGGGATACATATAAGTGTTTATATTTTTTTTTAATCCCCTTGCACATATTTAGGGGGAGTTTTTAGACTAACCTAGATAGACTTCTAATTGGAGTTTATTAAGGTTTTGTCATCATCAAAAAGGGGGAGATTATTGGCCTAAGGTCACACTCTAATTTTGATGATTATCAAACCTTAAATAAACTCTATTAAGAATTCTGTTCTAAGCAAATTCGTGCAGGAATTTTTTCTCTGAGTTTGTCTGATGCGAAAGGATCACTATTCTGAAGAAAGCATGGATTTTAGTTGTAAATTTGTTTATTGCCTTAGTTTGCTAGAAATTAGGTTATAAATAAGTAAGATCAAATTGAGGCAAAATATTTACTCTCATGCATACACATTTTAGTTTTAAAATTGCACAAAAATAGTTTTAAGTTAGAAAATGAACTTTTGATCAAAACAGGTTTTTCGTCAGAAAATGGCTCTTTAGAAAATGAATTTTCGTGTCTCAGTTTTCTAAAGAAATTTCTAAATGAATTTCTATCTACCAATTTCTAACTGAATTTCTGCTCATGTCAGAATTCTGGACAAAACTCATAATCGCACAAAAAGACAAAATAACGGCTAGAAAACGGCTAGTTGGATTTTTACTTGTCTGTTTTACCCTTCAACAGCCATAAACGGCTAGTTTATGATTTAAACTTTTTAAACCAAATTTTTAAGTATAAATACATGATGTTTTACCCATTAGAATGTTAGAAAAAGTTTGGAAAGAATTTCTATCTCTTAAGAGAAAGCTTAATTTGTTACTATTCACTTTCCACATCTTTGCACTTCATTCTTTATATATTCTCCTCAATTTGGTTATAGTTTTTGTTGTAATCTTAGTGTGAGGAAATTCTATTGATAAAGATTGTGAGTTAGGGTTGGCTAGAAACCTAGGAAGAATTCTAGTAAGTGTTTTAATCTTTTACTTTGGGAAAAAGATTGTGGGTAGATATACAAATTTAGGATTGTATATTGGCTTTTACTCTTGCCTTTAAAAGAGTTAAGATTGAAGAAAGGCTCAAGTAGTGAATCTTGGGGAGTGGATGTAGGCATGTTGGCCGAACCACTATAAATTCTGTGTGCAAGCTTTTCTGACATCTTTTCTACTCAGTTTTTATATTCTGAATTTTAATTTGTCAATTCTGTTTCATTAGAAAATCGGCCAGAAAATTTTGAGACACCCAATTCACCCCCCCTCTTGAGTGTCTTTGGGACCTACAAGTGCCATCCTCAGATGGTGATGCGTCAAGTCTGCTCCAGACTTACAAAACACGGGTGCCATCCTCAAATGGCGATGCATCAAGTCTGTTCCAGACTTACAAAAATCGAGAAATATCCTCCTCAAAGGACTGCACCAAGTTGCTAACAAGACTATAAAGTGCGAGAAATGTCCTCCTTAGAGGACTGCACCGAGCCGTTAGACAGACTACAAAATGCAGAAAATGTCCTCCTCATATGACTGCATCAAGCCGTTAAATAGACTACAAAATGCAGGAAAAGTCCTCCTTAGAGGACTGCACCGAGCCGTTAAATAGACTACAAAATACGAGAAATGTCCTCCTTAGAGGACAACACCTAGCCGTTAAATAGACTACAAAATATGGGAAATGTCCTCCTCAGAGGACTGCATTGAGCCGTTGAATAGACTATAAAATATGAAAAATATCCTCCTTAGAGGACTGCACCGAGCCGTTAAATAGACTACAAAATGCGAAAAATTTCCTCCTCAGAGGACTACATCGAGCCGTTAAATAGACTATAAAATGCAGGAAATGTCCTCCTCAGAGAACATTGGAAATTTGCCTCCTTAGAGGACCTAAAAATTTGCTTCCTCGGAGGACTTTGAGATTTGCCTTCTCAGAGGACTTAGAAATTTGCCTCCCCAGAGAACTTTGAGGTTTGCCTCCTCAGAGGACTTTGAGATTCGAACCTGAGTAAACTTCATCTTGACTTGATCATCTTGCTCGGGTGAATGTTAATGTTGAGTTGAAGCTGTCCTTGACAAGATTTTGCGTGTGAGGCCTTCATTTGGACTTTTCCTACAAAGCTGTGTGCATAGAAATATATACAAGAGATTGTGCATACAGGTGTCAAAAGTTATATGCAGATATTTGCTAAAAAATTGTATGAAATGCATGCAAAAATGGATAGACCATGTCCTAGGTGGTTAGGGTCCATCGAGGATATGGCTTGGTTGCTTGATCATGCCTCCAAGGATCTAGGAGAGTGTCGTCTTGGCTTTGGGACTCTGACCCATAAACTTTTCAGAAAGAACTGTCAGGTGTGCATCTTTGCCCCTCGGTCAATGAGCATTCACCCAGGATTCTGACTCACTTTCATGCGTCATACACTATCTGGCTAAAGGAAAATCATCCGAAGTAATGCCGCCTTATCGCTCCAGGCATCGAAAGTCTTTGTTTTAAAGGTAGTGCGTCACTTGTGGATTTTCACACTAGCTTTTATTTGTGGAAAATGCATCCCTTTGGGGATTTTTACATAACCCTTTGTCTAATTTTTGCCTGAAATGGATCCAACCCAATCCAGCGGCTTTTATTCATTTTAATTTTTTGTAGGACAGACTGCCTGTTTTCAGGTTTTCACCCTGCTATTTGGCCTAACTTTTTCTTAGAGAGCCAGTCACGATTTTCATCTGTAACGGCCTTTTTTTTGGAAAGACTAAAATAGCTCAAAGCCGATAACGGGATGACTCTGCTGAAGCATCAGACCGATGATAGCAATAGAGGCCATACATAGTAAATTGCACATATGCAAAGAAGAAATAATGTGCTACTTTTTATGCTAGAACTTAAATCATTTTGAGTATGCAAGATAAAGTGCTTTGCTTATATTAACATATTATTGCATAAATGCATATGTTCCAGTCCAATTTCACACCCATGATCATCACTTGGCATTAATCTCAAAAATACAAGACCCCTATCTAATCTCGAGATGGATCCTGAAAGCATCAAACTCCTGTTATCAATTAGCCCTCTCGGGTTTTCATGATTGAACATTTTCTCTTTGCCCCTAATTTTTGCCCCAAAGCGCCTTTTTTCGGTTTTTGCCTTGATGGGGCGCCTAATTTTAACAAGGCCGCATTTTTTCGATTTTTGACCCGCGGGCCTTTTATTCTCTTCTTTTGATTTTTGGTCTTTAGCCATGGAACTTCTTGAGTCTGTCGATATTGACTGGTTGTTCGAACTCGTTCCCATCACTGTCAGTCGAAATCGCTGTTTTCTCGGGCGACAACTTCTCAAGAACAAATGGGTCTTCCCATGTCGGCTAGAATTTACCTTTTATGCCTGGAACACTTGGACTCATTTGCTTAAAGACTGAATCTCCCTATTTTAGTGGGTGCTTTCTGACTTTCTTCCCGAATGAACGAGTAAGTCTTCTTTGATAGATCTGGCTGCAATAATAAGCCCGCAACCTATCCTCCTCTAATATGTTCAACTACTGCAACCGTCGCTGTGCCCAGTCGGCTTCTGGAATCTGGGCTTTCATGACTACCCTTAAAGATTTGAGCTCTACCTCAACTGGCAGTATTGTTTCAGTCCCATATACCAAGGAATAAGGCGTGGCTCCTATAGGGTTTCTGACAGTGGTTTTCTAGCCCCAAAGTGCAAAAGGCTATTTCTCTGTCCAATCCTTATAGTTTTGAACCATCTTGGCCGATATATTTTTAACATTCTTGTTGGCTGCTTCAACCGCGCCGTTAGCTTGTGGTCGATAAGGAGAAGACTTGTGATGCTGAATTCCATATTTCTGAAGTATCTGTTTAGTTTCTGCCAAGAATGGTACCCCATTATCAGACACAATGTGATGCGGAAGACCGTATCAAATTCTTCTTAATGAACTTGGCCATATCCACATATTAATTATTTTATTTCCTTTTTTTTTTGTTTTTTATTATTTTTTTTGTGGGTTTTTTTTGGACAAGCTTTGTTCAAAACTGGATAGTTTACACATACATGTACTTCTCTTCTTAACTGTTAGGGGCGACGTTGACCAATCAAGTAAGGTGGTGAGCTACGATAAGAAATTTGGCTTCGTTTCTGCTTGTGGATCTCTTTTTTTTTTAACTTTTTCTACCCATTCTGGCTTGAGTCTTCTGAATTTCTGCTAGATTGGTCCATGATTGGGATATGTCAGTATAGCATGTTCAATGACTTCACGATCATCTCCTGGTATGTCTTCATAGGTCCAGGCAAAGACTTTTTTATACTTTTCTTTTCATTTCTCAAGTTTATCTCACTTCAGGAGTGATATCAGATGCCGATAGGATCTCGAGATTAAATGAGGTGGTATTCATTAAGTTAATATCAAATGTAAATGACTTGTGGTTGTGATCATGCATAATGAAATCATCAGAAACATAAACAAAAAGTCATTCATATGATTAACATAAACAGTACTGTATACATCAAGATTGAAAAAAGTTCAAACATAAAAAGCATATCTACTAGAAGGTCTCCTCTCCTACTTCTTGTACTGCTGTAGCCATCTTCTAGAGCACTTTATTAGTGTCACACTTTCTTCTTTCGATGCTCTGGATTAGCAATCTGTTCGTTATCAATGAGGTCCTGAATATGGCTCTTTAGAGTTTGGCATTCATCAGTGTCATGCCCTGTATACTGATGGTAGGCACAATACAGATCCGCTCGATGATCGGGACACCCTTGACTCTTGGCGGGCTTAGCAGTCATTGGCTGTAGCTTACCTTCTTTCATCAACCTCTTAAGTACCCAAGACAATGATCTGCCTAGGTTGGAGAAATGTCTTTGGTCTGCTTCGGTAGCCGCTATATCAACCATGTTTCCAGCTCAATTCCCATTGTCGGGCCCTACTGACTTTCCTGCACCATGATTGCCGTAATTTCTCCGAGTGTAATTATCACCGCTGGCCTTCCTTTCCAGGTGTTCTCCTTCAGCTTCTATGGCTATATCTTTGAGGGACTCCCAGTCCTTTAGCCCCTTTATTTTTAATCCATCTTTCAGATATGGGCTGGCGTTCCTGATAAACAGTCTGATCTGATCCGGAATGTCTGGTTTCCTCTTCATTTCTATTACTTGGTTTCTCCATCTGGTAAGGTAATCATGAAATGACTCTCCTAACTTCTGCTGAAGCAGCTTTAGGTCTTTCAGGGTGACCTCCATTCTGGTACTGCAATAATACTGCTTAAGAAATTCCTTCATCAGTAGCTCCCAATCCTCTTTGGACCTCCTATCCAGTCCATGGTACCAATCGACTCCAGGCCCTATTAAGCTCAGGCAAAAATATTCCATCTTCTGCTTTCTGGTCAACGTTGTACCCTTCATAACTAATGAGTACTGTTTCACATGTGCTGCTGGGTCTGAGGTGCCATCAAACTTTGGCATATCAGGCATCTTAAAATTCTGGGGAACTAGATCTTTGCCATCCAACTCCTTATCCTCAGGACTCATTCCTCTTCTCACTATCAACAAGCGAGTCATAGCTTCAAACCTCTGCTCCATTTTTCTCCACATGGCCTCCTCTGGCTTGGGGGCCTTGCCTCTTATCATACCTGTCTCCTCTTGCTCTTCCTCGTCCAAGTCACTCTCAGGTCTAGGAGCTTCTCTATGCTTTACAAGTGCTGGTGCTCTAAGCTCAACTGCAGGTGAGTCAACAGCCACAGGGAGATCCTTTCTAATAGGCCCTTGTCCATCTTGCCCCCCTGATGGAGCAGCGAGTTATTGCCCAGCAAGTGGCGCTAAAGTGGCAGCAAGATTTCCCATCATTACCATCATTCTGGCCTCAAATTCTTCCATTTTCTTTCCCACTTCCTCGGCAATCATTGCACAGGTTGCATTAGATTCACCTGACGGGTTAGCTATACTTGTCTCAGCTGATGATTCTGAAGAAAATATCTCACTACCTTTTGAGAGTGAATTTGAACTCCAATCTGACACTAGCTCCGGTAATCTAAAGAGTGGAATCCTTCTTAGCTGACCGTCGAGACCTCTAAATCACCTGGACGAATCTATGATGGCTGCAAAATACACCTTGTTAGGATGATGCATAATTGAAATGCAATGCATGGCCGTGCTGATACAACATATACAAACACATGCAAGCATATAGATCATTCCAACCTTATCTCTCCCACACACGAGGTAGTGCGGTCTCTTTCCTAGGAGGGCTTTATCCAAGGGTTAATAGGGAATCCATCGGACGAGTATGGTGTACGGTAAAAAATCGGCATCATAACACCTCTTACATAATGTACATACGTATGGGTTTGGCCATTATGTATTTAAACACTTTAATTAGATTAAGATGGGCCCACCAGGCCATAAAAGCCTTCGATAAAAGACCATTTAATTTAATTAACTTTGTTTAATATATAATAGCCCACGTAGTAAGCACGGTATTACGGTACATTTCACCTACTGAAAGTATCTATTGCCATTACATGAGCTTTGGTCAAAGGTGGTGATACTTTAGGGCTACTCAAGCATGGTCCTTGCCAATAGGTCTACCTCATCATGAGCATAACGACCGATTGGGTCTCCATTTGATATACCATAAGGTACGAGGCTTGGGCTGGTGATTATCCTTAACACTTTCCTACATTGAGTGAACGTAGGGTCATACTTCAGGAACGCACCGGGGTTGAAAAAGGGTGCAAACTAGTATAATTCTAAGGTTCTAGTATGGATGCAATGCAATTTTTGAAAAGAGATAAAATTTTAATTTATAAAAAATCCAATTATATTATTAACCAATACAGTTTCGGAGCAAAGTTTCAAAGTCCCCAGCGGAGTTGCCACAGTGACGCGCGCCGGACCTGGCCCATTCTTGAAAATCCGCCTTTAGGGCCCGAGAGGGTTCGTGTCTTTTGATCTTGGGCAATCATGAGATATTTTGGACACATCCTTCCAATAGAACACTGGAAAGATCATCTAATTCCTTGAAACCTTTAGACACTTTTGACGTATTTTGGAGTCGCCACCCAATTTACAAGAAATTGAAAAAGTTCGTCTAACCTCAGGGGTCTAAACCAGAGAAAGATTCGAAACTTTATTCTTATTAATGCCTTGGTTAATTATAAATGAATTTTTAATTTTAAAAATTTCACCTCTCTTCTCACACGGTTATGCATTAAAAATAAAGCACAAAGAAAGCAGTAAAGAAAGCGGTAAAATAAAGCAAACCACCCAAAAATAAAGGAAAGATAAAATTGGGACAAAATACAATCCACCAAAATAAAAAGGTATTAAAATTTGGGATAAAAAATACAATCCCCCAAATAAAATTTAATGAAACATAAATAAATAAATAAACTCAAAGTAAATACATAAACATTCATAAATTGGGGTATTATTTAAGATAGAAACATTGATTCCTTCATATTCACTTAAAAAATCGAAGAGTTATTTTTGGTATACTTAGAAAAATCGGGATGAGTGATCCCATTTCGAGAAAAATAACGCTTCTTTTTAAAGTGAGTTTTATTAGTTAAAATTATGACATTGGTCCCATTTTATTAGAAAAAATTCCAATTTATTAATATAAAACTTTTTGTGATTTTTAATTAACGTGCATAAAATAAATAAAATTTATTACATATTACATAATAAAAATAAATAAAAGCAAAATAATGAAAAAACTAAAAATGACAAATTCCACCAAAATAGTATCTTTAAATCTCCATAGGCTCCCACTTGCCATTGGAAAAGCTCACACATAAAAAATAAATATTGAAATAAAAAAACACAAACAAAAAGTGATGTTAGTAATAAAAAATGAATTAAACATATAACACATGAAAATGAATTAAAATAAATAAAATAAAATACATTATGAGTGACAAAACTAATTAAATGACATAATAAAATAAGTAACTCAACATATTAGCAATTCAACATGCATAAAAACATAAATGATAAAAATAATAATAACAATAATAACTAATAATAATGATAAAAGTAAACAAGAATAACAATAATAATAACAATAGTAGTGATAATAGATAATAATAATAATAATAATAATAACAAATAACAAATAATAATAGTAATAGTAACAATAATAATTGATAGAGTTGGGGTACGCCTATAACTCTAATTTGGATAAAAGTCAAATTTAGATATAATTAAGTAATTCAATCTGATTATAATTACCAAATCCTATCTCAGAAAGAGTCTGAGTTAAACTAGAGTTAGGGTTCTAGCTTTTAGGATCTCTATAAATAGAAGTGAGGTCCTCATTATATGGTAACGAGAAAACGTATACGCCGTAAGGCTGCTCGTTCCCACTCATTGTTTTTTGTCTTAATTTTTCAGGAGCTTTTAGATTATGAAATAGCTGCTATTATCCCACATGTGGATAAGAGACAGACCAGTGACCAAAAACAAACGGGATCCTTGTAGATGCTTCCGCAATGAGTTTCTGCGTTACAAGAGGTAGGTACCATTTATTATGATACCTCCAATTAAATTATATTTTTTATAATTTTCCAAATTCATCATTGGTATCAGAACCGTGGATTTTGCGTCCTGGTATGTGGCTAAACAGATCTAAAATTTTATGTGTAAAATTATTAGATCTGTGATCCATTGAACACAACAATTTTTTTTTGTGTGAAAAATCTATATGCGTATATATTTCGGCTCAATTTAGTGTATGTGTACACTGAAACCCGAGGGGACGAACATGAGTGTTCAAAATGGCTAACTAGAAGTCGGGATTTTTAATTTTTAACCTCACCATTGGATTCACAGACCCCAAAAACCTCCCGCTGGCCGGAACCGGAGCGCCAGAAGCGGTTGGCACCGCAATACGTTTGACGTGTGCACGTGGGCGGTGGCCCATATGCGCGTCACCACGTGTCAGCTGTGATGCGTCACGCTGACACGTGGCCCAATTGCTCAGTGCCACGTGGAAGGCCGAGGCCATGCCACGTGGCAAATGAGTGGGGTGGACACGTGGACCAACCAGAGGGTGATACGTGAAAGACTGTGGCCATGCTACATGTCCCAATCAGATGGTGCCACGTGGCCCAATTAGGGGCTGCCATGTTATGTGTGACACGTGGTCCAATGAGACACCACCACGTGGATGACACGTGTCATGCCATGTGGAGGTGACGTGTACCAGGGTGCTACGTGGGCACCAGGTGGACCAGTAGGAATCGGACACGTGGCAAGTTATGGTGTTGACACGTGTCTGGTTAAGTGGGAGGCCGCGCGTGTGGTGCGTGAAGGCACGTGAGTGCGTCTACCTCCCTCTTGTCGGCGCGTGATGGCGCGTGCGACGTCCTCCGACCACCATTTCAGCTCCGAATTTTGTCAAATAATTTTTTAAAATTATTTCTAATTTTTTTGTCATGTTTTCAAAAAATTTTAATGACGAGAAAATAAATTGTATATTTTTTGATATTTAAATGTGTTTAATTTCAAAATAAAATATTAAAAATGTGTAGAAAATGTGTTTTCTGTTTTCGAAATTTTTTAAATATATTTTGAAAAATTTTTAAGGTTCTGTCCTTACTTATTGATTGAAATGTGTTTCAATCATATGTATTTATACATGAGTGTATAAAAATTTTCTATATTATGTTAATAAGGACACTTGTTCTTCCTTAAATTATGCATAGGTTGCTTCGAGAAATGTAAAAGTGCAATCAATAAGTAACATGAGAATGCGAAGGAAGATTTGAGCTGATAATATTGATGCAATAGTGCATCATAAAGAAAATGTGTGAGAACAAATGCAAGAGTGCATTTGGATTGGTGGTCTGAGTATGGAAATAAAAAAGGGCAAGTGTTGAGAAGCAACACTAAAATCTGTGACGGTATTGAGAAATGGACGGAGCGTGCATCGTCCATGGTTTCATCAATTGACTTATGAGTTGCTTAATGAATTAATAAAATCGGTAAAAAATATAATCCTAATAACTAAAAAGATTTTATGAAATCTAGACTTCAATAATAGTTGACATAAGTGTCAATTTGAGTTGGCGTTTGTTGTTGTTAAATAGGATTTGTGTTTCCTATTGAAATTTGACATGAGTGTTTTATTTATGGATTATTGGATTTTAATTGTTGGTTAAATAAATGTGTTTATTTATCAGTGATGGCATTTAACTTTATAATAAATGAGTTTATTTTAATTATTAATTGCCTTGCAATATTTTATGAGTAATATGATTGCATGTTTATTAAGTAGAGGCTTAATAAAATCTCCTCATAAGTTTGAAAACTTAATAATCCAATAATTCAGATTTATTATGCATGAAATTTTAACCTATAAGGTTGGACATTAGGACTTAGAGGGTAATTGGATACTATAAGTAGCCTTTTCGAATTTGAGCCTAATGGAAAATTTTACTAGGTTATTATTTCAGATGCATAGTAAATTGCATGTATTGCCTTATCTCCCTTAAAAATGCGCAATATTATTCCATTTGAGATCAAAGGATCCTAATAGATACTGCTTCCAAATCAATTGTTGTCAAACTTAATAAAAATATTAAACTAAATGTTGACAATTATGAAATCTGGAATACGAAGATCCAGTATGTGCTTGAAGAGCAAGAGGCTCTTGAACTCTTAAGTTCGGTTATGATTGAACCTGAGGATGGCACTATAGCCTAGCATAAACAGGATTGGGATGCCTATGTCCCATCACATCACTAAGCTATTCAGCAAGTATCAAAATGCAACGGATCTGTGGATCGCTTTGCAGGAGAAATTCAGAGATATGACTCTGAATAAGCTCCGATCATTGACAATCAAATTTGATACATATCAGAAAAAGTCTGATTATTCGATGCGAAAATATCTAAGAGAGATGGAAAAGAATAAATAAGCTTAGTGAGTCTGGTCATAAGTTGACTGATGAGCTGTAGGTTCAAACTGTTATCTATTCCTTATTCAAGAGTTGGGAGTATGTGAAGATGCAACTAACTCATATGGACAACATAAAGACATTTGATGATGCCGCTTGTCATCTGAAACTTAAAAGGGAACGTCTGGTAATGATTAAGGTCAATGTCGTCATGCATATGGCACAGTCCTGTTCTAATAGAATGAGTTCTCATTAGAACAACAAAATAAGCTTCAACAATAGGGATAAGGAAAAAGGCTCGAGAGCCTGAAAAGCAAAAGGAATAGAATCACAAAAGGTCCTAAGGCAAAAATGAGGTAAACTTTTCAAGAGTGAAATGTTTCAATTGCTAACAGAAAGGACACTATGCAAGAGATTACATTGTGCCCAAAATGATACACTATTCTGACTCAAGAGTGAATGGAATTTATGTATCAATTTCTGAATTTCATCTTTTGTGGATGATAAATTCAAAACCGATGGACCATGTAACAAGGGATCGAGATGCCTTTGTTATGAAATTTAGGTTCTGTTCTTTCTTTATTGAAATATATTTTCAATTTACGTTTTGAGAATGACAGTGCACGCTTATGCTTGAATGATTTTATTGTTATGGATGTGTACCATGACTATTTGAGTAAAACCATTTTTTCCTTTAATTTCTTATTTTTCACATAATTATGAGAACAATGTGAAATTATGGCATGCTAAATTAAACCATATTGGATAAAACCGAATGAGTTGGTTATTAAAAATAGGTTTAATTGGTGATTTAAATAAGGTTGAATTACCTATATGAAAGTATTGCGTAAAAGGAAAAACTAGTTAGCAAATCATTTGAATAAGGAACTAAAGCCAAATTTCCATTGCAGTTAGTCCATTCTGAAGAATGTGGTCAAATGAATGTGAGGGTAAGGCATGGGGCCTACAATTTCATCACATTTATATATGACTGTACTAGGTATGGTCATGTCTATTTGATTTCTCACAAGTCAGAAACATCGAGTTGCTTCAAGACTTATATGAGTTGAGTTGAGAATCAATTAAATAGTGTGATCAAAGCTTTAAGAACTGATAGAGGTCGGTGATATCTTATAGATAAATTTAAAGCTTTATGTGATGAAAAAGGATTGAACATCAGTTGTTCATTCCCAGAAATCCACAACAAAACGGTGTTGAGGAAAGAAGAAATAAGACTCTCCTATATGTGGTAGATCTATGATGGTAGAGGCAAATTTGCCAATTTTCTATTGGGGAGATACTTTATTGACTGCCACATATGTTCTAAACCGAGTGCCCTCTGAATCTGTCACTTTCACAACTTATGAGTTGTTGACTGGTCGACAAGCTGACTTAAGCCATATACAACTTTTGGGTTGTATTGCTTGCGTTCATGATACCTCAATTTGGTAAATTTGAGACTAAGAGGTAAAAAGAGTATCTATGTGAGTTATTCTAAAATATCAAAAGGATACATTTTCGTGGGTGAGTAAGAAAATAGCATTGTGATAGAATTCAGATCACTAGACGTCATATGCTTAGAGAATAAATTTCCTAAGTTGGGCGAAGTGAATTAAGATTTCATTTTTGATTAATCTTAGGAAGAGGAACCATCAGGATCACTCCATCTGAGTGGGAGGAATTTAGAGGAAGAAGGTTAAGACCCTCATCTTCCAAACGATCCGGATGTTCGAGACCTGATTCTAGTGGGAGTATTCTTGATTCCAGTGCAAGTAAAGAATATAGTATTCCTGACTCCAGTGGGAGTATGGAACATGGTCCCAGTGGGAGCATTGTGAATCACGATGAATATATGAGACATATTTATCAAGATTCAGAACTGCAAAAATCTAAAAGGATAAGTGCTCCATGCCGACGATTTAATATTGAAAGCTTGAACGAAGCCCTTTTATTTATTCCATAAGATAAAAAAGAGCATAAAAATATTTAAAAGGCTTTTTTATGTCCATCTAAGGAAAATGGATTAAAGCAATTGTAGAAATAAATGGCATCCATGAGATCAAACCATGTTTGAAAACTAGTTGATCTACTGGAAGGACACAAATTGAGAATAAATGTATTTCAAAGTAAAGCGAAAGGTTGAAAGAGGTATCAAAAGATATAAGACTCAGCTAGTCACTAAGGGGTTCATACAATAGGAAGAGATTGACTATGAGTAGACTTTCTCATCTATTGTAAAAATTTACGTCCACAAGGTTGATTCTGGCCATAGTGGCGAGTTTGGACCTAGAGCTTATCAAATGGATGGAAAGACTGCTTTTCTCAATGGAGAATTGGATGGAACAAGCTATATGTTTCATCGAAAAAGGCAGCAAACATAAGATTTGCTGATTGATGAGTTCAATCTATGGCCTTAAACAGTCTTTAACATAATTGTACTTGAGACTTCATCATACAATCATAACGAATGTGTTCAATATGATTGATGAAGATCGTTGTGTTTATAGTAAAAGCTCTGAAAATGAATTTATCATTTTGGCATTGTATGTAGACGACATATTTAAAGCCTGAAATGATAAATGGTACGTAAATGAAATAAAAAATTGGTTATTGTCCAACTTTGAGATAAAGGATACGAGTCATGCATTTTACATTCTTGAAGTTAAGATTTCAAGAGATCATTCGAGAAGATTGTTGTCTGTTTCTTGAGAGAAATATATAACAAAGATCTTGAGCGATTTAATATGCAAAACTGTAAACTCATAGATTATCCCATTGCCAAGAATTAGTTTCTTAGCAAAGATGTGTGTCCTATGAAGTCAGAAAAATTGAACGCATGAGGAGCATTCTATATATGCAAGTGTCATGGGTAGTCTTATGTATGCAGTGTTATATACAAGACAAGATATATGCTATGCAGTGGGCATGGTAAATAGATATCAATCTGACCCAGGCAAAGCACATTAGAAGCTATTAAAAGGATACTTATATATCTTAAAAGTACTGCAGACTATTCTCTCTATTATCAAGAAAATGATCTGCATTGAAAGAATACAGAGATGTTGATTGGGTAGGAGATGTGGATGAGAGGAAATCCACTCCAGGTTTCATATTCTTGCTTGGCAAGAGTGCCATCTCATAGAGTAGCAAGAAATAAATCCGAGTAGCCCTATCAGTAGTGGAAGTTGAATTTGTCACTTCCTCAATTACAGTAAAGGAGATAATTTAGTTTAAATGGTTTGTGAACCATTTAAGAGTAACTATCTCAAAAGGTATCAGTGACAGTCTATAGTGACAGTCAGTCGTTGATAGCTTATAGTAGAGCTAAGCATATCAACATTAAGTATCTATATACGGGAGATATTGTTGCACGAGGAGAAGTGAACTTACAGTACGATTCTACGCATGCAGATCTGTTGAGTAAACCTATAACGAGAGATGTGTTTTAAGAAATACATTAGATCTCGAGGTTTGCGTAGAATTTTATTGGTATTGTTATATTTTAATTAATCCCTTAACGTTATTATTTGCGAATAATAACCAAAGTTCATTGTTGGCAATACATGAGTGTGAATATTTATGTGTAAATATTTACTGTTATTTGTATGAGATTGAGCGTTTCGGACAGAGAAGTAGCCCATTCACAAGGGTGTTTACCTTAGTTTTATCAATGAGTTGGCAAACACTAAGATGAGGTGATTTTTTAACCTATGAGAATGCTCGAGAGCCTGTTCAAAATAAAAGTGCCGTATTGCAGAAATTATAAGATGAGTCTTGTTAAGGTGCGAGATAAAGACATACATAAAGTTGTATGCTTTGGATTGAGATCCAAAATAAGGATTGTGTGGAATCCGATGGTAAGTTATATGTAACTACCATCTTCTGTCTAAAAGCCAGAAGTAGTCCTTAAGTAAGCGGACTAAAGTTGGGTGCTTCGGTGAATCGCAACCTTATGCTTCTGTATGGTGTTTGACATACACATTATCAAAATGTGAGACATGCGCTCCTTTAAGGGAAGGAAAGAACACCATAACACATGTTTTATACCATGTGTGCCTATGTGACCAAAGGGATGGGAATTTAATAATATTATTAATCTCAACTTTTCCTATTGTGAGACCCTATTTATATTTCGACCCTTAGAACCCTTAACTTATCCCTGAAGTATGGTTCAATGTGGCTAGCTTAGTTAGTTTCCAAGAGGTCCAGAAAAAGTTTAGGCCTGGATGATCTAACTAGAAAAGCGAGTTAAATCATGATGGATGGCATACAGTAAGAGGGGAAGATAGTCTTTTGATCACTTTCATAAGGTTTCGTGGTTCACTGGCTAGCCTATTATAGTTTCTATGAGTAGAAACATAATAGTGAACACGAAAATTATTTTATGAGATCATGAGTTAAAACAGTGAATATGAGAAGGCAATCTAGGGTTAGGCATATGTGAAAAGGAGGATCTTGTTTTTCGAGACGCTATATATCTTTAATAGGTGTATAGCACTAGTGCTCTCGAGTTATGCTGGTCACACAATCTATCTGCCAGTATAACTGAAAATTAAGACTGGAATTCATTTCGCCATGTGCGAGTGGGAGATGATAGCCTTTAGGTACGCTCATGACTCTAATTTGGATAAAATTCCAATCCAGATAGAATTAAGTTATTCAATCTAATTAAGATTACCAAATTCTATCTCAGAAAGAGTCTGAGTTAAACTAGAGTTAGGGCTCTAGCTTTTAGGATCTCTATAAAGAGAGGTGAGGTCCTCATTATTTGGTAATGAGAAAACGTATACGCTGTAAGGCTGCTCGTTCTCACTCACTGTTTTTTGTTTTAATTTTTCAGGAGTTTTTAGATTGTGAAATAGCTGCTATTATCCCACATGTGGATAAAAACCAGACCAGTGATAAAAAACAAATGGGATCCTTGTAGACGCTTTCGCAACGAGTTTTTGCGCTACAACAGGTAGGTACCATTTATTATGATACCTCCAATTAAATTATATTTGTTATAATTTTCCAAATCCATCAATAATAAAAAAAAATAATAACAATAATAAAAATAATAACAATAATAATGAAAAAGGAGATGAACAATTAAGTAGGCAAAAAGAAATAAAATAAATAAAACATATCAAAACATGTTAAATCTATGAACAAAATCACACAAATACGAAAAAAATAATAATAGATTTAAAAATCTACATGGTTTCTATTTAATTATAAACAAAAATTATAATAAAAAATAAAATCAAGTCCAGAATGTTTACCCTCAGATTTGGATTTGATAAATGAAGGTGAACGATCAATCTCCTTATCTTGATTTTGCAAAAAATAAGATTAGAAAAATAAAATATAGAAAAGAATTTTTATGTCAAGAACAAATAATTAATTTTTTTGTCTCAAGAAAAAAATTGTTCAAAAAGAATAAGAAAATTTTCAAGAACAAATAATTGTTCTCTTTGCCTTAAGAATTAATTTAGAAAATAAAATTAGAATATTTGGAGAATTTGTTTTTGAAGAAGAAGAAGAAGAAAAATTTTCTTAAGAAAAATCCCCCTAATTTTTTTCTCAAAAAACACATTTTATACTCCAATAAAATTAGATTTGATGAAGAAATTAAATTAATTTAATTCCCATTAAACCCAAAAAAACTGAAAAATTTTAAAGTTTTAGAGAAAAAAAAATTTAAATTTAAATTCTATAAAAAAAGGAGCAAAAACACCCTAAATTGGCCAAAAACGCCCAAAGGGCTGCTGGAGGGGCGATAGGGCCGACCAACGCCCGTCGGTGCGCGCACTCCGTGCTAGCGAGGCGCATGGCGCTCGTGCGCTGGGTACTGTCGACGCGCGCCGACGGCCGAATTTTTTTTTTTTTAATAATTTTGAAAAAAACACTATAATTTCAAACCCTCTTTTTATTTTAAAATAATTTTTAAAATAATTTTTAAAATATTTTTATTTATTTTTAAAAGCAAACTATTTGACAAGGAAACTATCACTTCCAACTTTCTCTTTTTGCCTATAAATAGGCATCTAATTTTATCATCAGGTAACCTTCATCTGGGCTGTCTCGGGACCTGGCGTTTACAGAATCCCTTAGCAACAAGTCTCGCTTTATATCTCTCAATGTTGCCTAATGAGTCTCTTTTTGTCTTGGAAACCCATTTACGGTAAATGGCCTTCGCCCCATTAGGCAACTATATAAGATCCCAGGCTCCATTGCTTTTCATAGAATTCATCTCTTCCTTCATAACATCATGCCACAAATCAGACTCTTTACAACTTATGGCTTGCAAAAATATTTCTCGATCTTTCTGGCTTCAATATCAGTTTCTTGTAGATACACACCATAATCACTAGGGATTGCTGATCTTCTTTCTTTAGTAGATCGTCTTAATATCGAACCACCATCTCTTTGATAAGCTTGTGGTGATTCCTGAACTGATTGATCTACTGGAAAATTTTTAGCAGTAGGTAGAACTTCAGTGATTGGTTGTTCAACACCATTTTGAACTTAAGGAGTGCTTTGAACTATCACTAATCTTTCTGATGATGTGGAAGGTTGAGGCTGCTCATGATCATGAGCAGAAATTAAATCCTTGAAACCATCCCTCCCATTGATCATGTCATTCTCAAGAAATTTAGCATTTCTTGATTTTACAATCCTAGTAGTGTGAGATGGATAATAAAATCTGTAACCTTTAGACCTTTCGGCATAGCCAATGAAAAATCCACTTATGGTCCTTAGGTCCAGCTTCTTCTCTTGTGGGTTATATATCCTCACCTCAGACGGATAACCCCAAACATGTATATGTCGCAAACTCGGTTTCCAACTTTTCCATAACTCAAAAGGCATTTTTGGAGCATCCTTGGTTGGAACCCGATTTAATATATACATTGCCATCTTTAATGCTTCAGTCCACAAGAATTTAGGAAGATTGGAGTTGCTAAGCATACTCCGCACCATGTCCATTAAAGTTCGATTTCTTCTTTTTGCAAGACCATTCTAGTCTGGTAAAATAGGCATAGTATAATAGGCAACTATCCCATGCTCTTGAAGAAATTTAGCAAAAGGACCAAGTGCTTGTCTACTCTCAGTGTATCTACCATAATATTCACCACCTCTATCAGATCTCACTATTTGTATTTGCTTTCCACATTGATTCTCAACCTTAGCCTTAAAAACTTTAAAAGCATCCAATACGTCATTCTTATTATGAAGTAAGCATACATACATGTATTGTGAGTAATCATCAATAAAAATGACGAAGTATTTCTTACCAAGCATGTCCATGTCTAGACAATATATGCCAGTATGTATGATTTCTAATATGTCTGAACTCCTATTGGCACTTTTCTTGGACTTATTTGTCTGCTTACCCTTAATACAATCTATATAAGTCTCAAAATTAGTATAGTTAAGAGTACTAAGTACTCCATCATTTACTAACCTCTTAATTCTATCTATAGAGATGTGACCTAATCTCCGGTGCCATAATACAGAGGAGTCTTCATGAATATTACACCTCTTAATGCCAATTTGAACATGCAAAGAATTATTAGTGGCTTCCTTTTGCAAGGAAGTTTTATATAAACCATCAGATAAAATTCCAGAACCAACACAATTTGATTTATAAAATAAATAAAAAATATTATCTTAAAAAGTAAATAAAAATCCCAAAGGACAAAGTTTGGAAACAGAAATTAAATTTCGAGAAAAACTGGGTACATAAAAAGTTCTATCTAAACCTAAACTAAAACCACTTCTTAAAATTACAGTACATGTTCCAATAGCCTCCACATGTGAGCCCATCTTATTGCCTGATAAAATGCTCAGCTCACTTCCCATTGGCTTCCTTAGGTTTTGCATAACCTGTAAAGAGTTTGCAATATCGATTGTAGAACCAGAATCAATCCACTAGGTGTTAATATTAACATTAACCATATTAGATTCATAACAAACAAACGAGGATAGATTACCTTTGTTCTCAAGCCACTTCTTGAATTTTGATATACTCTTTCTTCATGTGTCCCTTCTTTTTACAAAAGAAACACTTGTTCTCCTTCTTAATATCAGCTTAAGGTGGTATTTTACCTTTCCAGTTTTGATTAGCTTTTGGAGTGGCTTATGACTTGTCATCTTTATTAGCTTTGTTCTTCCTGCGGACTATTGCCAACATGGCACTTTCTCCCAATTCCATCACAAGCATCTCTTTTTCTTAAACACACATGGTCATCAACTCATTAATAGACCATTTATCCTTATGTGTGTTATAAGAGATCTTAAAAGGCCCATATTGCAATGGAACAGTGTTCAGAATGAAGTGCACAAGGAAGGACTCTAATATATCTACCTTAAGTTTCTTAAGTTGAGCAGCTATATCCCGCATTTGCATGATGTGCTCGCGCACACCCTTAACACTTGTGTGATAGAGAGAAGAAAATTTCATAATTAGGGTGCTTGCTAAGGCCTTTTCTGAAGTGATGAATTGTTCGTCAATGGCTTTTTGCAATTCTCAGACTTTCTCATACTGTTCGACAAAACCCCTAATACTAGCAGTAATTTTTGACTTTATAAATATTACGCTAAGCCGATTGGATCTCTCCCATCGCTCATATAGTGCAACTTCAGCGGAGTGCTAGTTTCAGTTACTGTAGGTGGTTCGTCTTTTCTTATAGGATAATCTATGTCCATCCACCCTAAATGAAGGAGAATCCTTTCCTTCCATACCTTATAATTGTCACCCCTAAGTTTTGGAATTTCTAGGCGCATATTAGTATGACTAACAGGTTGAGATACTGTAAAAGTCCAAAAGCTTATGTTAAAATTTTAAGGCCTACACATCTGAATTATATGTATTACCAATGTAAAACATACATTTAACTAAATCTAATTTAATAAAAATTGCCTATGGGCTAAATTTTTATTCAAATTGTTCACTTTAACTTTATGATAGAATTGCCAAATTATTTACTCTGTGGGTACTATATTTAAATAATTTGTTTTCTATCCTTTATGATAAAACCACCAAACTATATTCCAATTCATAATTCCTGTGGGTAGATTATGAAAATAATCTAGTATTTTATCCTAATTAATTATACAAATATAACAAAATTTCATGTGGATAGATCTTATTATATTAAGTATAATTAACTACAATTTTATGTCTTATTCTTCGTGTGATCTTAGTCTTTATATATAATTTTGGTTAATATAAAGTTGTTGTGGCTACTTTCTAATTAACCAAAATTATATTGATCACTAGATAATTTTCTAAATTATTTTAGGCTCTATGGCATATCTAGAG
Organism: Excoecaria cochinchinensis; assembly: GCA_947683425.1. NCBI lineage: Eukaryota > Viridiplantae > Streptophyta > Magnoliopsida > Malpighiales > Euphorbiaceae > Excoecaria > Excoecaria cochinchinensis. The sequence continues at coordinate 2,665,926 of CANTUQ010000083.1, forward strand.
TTATAATGTGCTTAAAATTTAGGCACTAAACTTAAGTTTTATGAGAAAACCTAAATTTTACAAATTCTAACAATATCTAAAGTATATGATATGTTATAATATGTAAAAATAAAATTCTTATAAACTAAATAGCATAATTGAACAATAATACTATGCTACATATCAATTATATAATTAATAAATGTTACATTTTTTTTAAAAGAGTAGGCAGTTGAAATATGTAATGTATTATACATAAATTTTAAGCGAATAACCTAAGTTTACATAATCTAACAATATCTAAACTTAATGATATGTTATTATATGTAAACAAAATTCTCATAAATAAATCATAAATTGCATAATTTAAAACTATATATTATGCACTTAACTTAATCATGTGCATAAACTTGCTCATTCTAAATAGCAGGAAATAAAATAAAACATAACATTTATTCATGATTAATATGAGTAGTTAATCTAAACTACAAGTATAAAAATATTAACAAATAATATATCACTACAAGAAAATCGAAAATTAGACACGGAATTCCGTCTTTAAACCTAAATAGCGACGGACACATACCGTCGCTATTTCGACCATTGCTAATTTTAGCGATCAAAAATATCTGTCGTTATTTTTAGAGATGAAAAATAAATTTTCATCTCTAATTTTAGCGACGGAAAATTATTTTTTGTCTCTAAATAATTAAATTCAAGCACATAAATAATCAAATGCATCAAATAACCTAAAAAATGGTTATTTTTGCAAACTAATAATAAAATATGCAAAAAGTGTGAAATAGCCCAAAAGAATTATGTATAAGGCTCAAAGCTTAAAATTAAAATGACATAAGCAAAATATGTCATTTTGCTTCTTCAGCCGTATAGCTGTAACGGGTGCTCAACAACCCTGTTTAGAAAACCCGATTAGATCTAGCCTTTCAATCACAAAATTCATGGAAATCAATTGCAAAAAGGATTTCGCATATCAAAATACAAATGAAAAATCAAACCAAAACACACAAACAAGGAAGACGTAAAATGGTGCTCTGATACCAAATGTAAAGAGATCGAAAAATTAAGCGGAAGCAAGTGCAAAATCGTATTCCTCCAGCCATTGCTAGTGCAGACTTTTCCCCACTCAGTTTTTCTCGCTTAGCTCTTTTTTATTGATGTTATATTGTTCTGTATCTTATATCTTCCAGAGCAGAAAGAGGACCCTAAGCTATATATATAGCATTCAATCATCATGAATGCCCATTTAAGTTTCATATATGTTACCACATCTCTTTTAAATGACCATCAATTGCCATTAAAAGCCACAATATTTGCACACTAAATATCAAACCGTTACATGAATTGGTCGTAATACTAGCCTATCTATCGTACAAGAAAAGCTTGGACACCCCTACTTATATACATATATATTTATGTATGTACACATGCATATGCTTGCCTAAGAGAGAAAAACCAAGAAGAAATCAAGAATGTACAACAATGAAATATGGGCAATTAAATCTCACCTTGGTGTCAACATCATCAATAGCTAATAAAATAGCCTGCTCAAATTCTCTATATGTTTCCCATATTTTATTGCTTTCAGCAACATACGAACCAATAGCAGTGAGAGCACGCTAAAAAATATTTATTGCCTTAGAAATGCTCTCATTGGAACATGCACGTACTGAAGGATAGCATTCTTGTACATAATTCAAGTAGTCAAACCAAAGGGGGATAGACTGCACAAGCAATATCATATAGAGCAATTTGGTTTAGTAGAAATGTTGTTAATATATACAGCATGGTAACATGAAATTGCTATAACTTTTTGCTTCAATTTTCTCAACTTTAAGATTGTAATGCAACATGGTTTTCCTGTTGCTCTGTTCCAGTAAAATGGTACGTTTTATGAATCTTCTATCATATTTTATCATCTCTTGAAACCCAAAAAAAATCTACATAAAGAATGAACAAAATTGATTATACACACTCAAGCTCTCCAACGTATTATGTGAGTTTTAAGTGTGGAAATGGACATACCAAAGCCTGAATAAGTATTTGTAATTATTCAAGACACACACAAGACTAAAGCGTTTCTTACTAGAACTATGTCAAATGAATCAACAATATAATGTCCTCATTGGGACAACATCTATATCACAAAATGTATATTATCAATGCTCCAACTTTTGGAATTATGCATCTTTCTTTGATTAAGAATCAATCCTCATATTTAAAGCTAAATATGGTATATGTTGATACAAATTCTTGAAGGCACTGTTTTTACCATTGAAATGTTATTCGATCATTCATATGAAATTGATAAATGGAACTCACTAGATAATCAAACACTCCCTGCTCATACAGCTTCTCAACCACAAAAAAAACCCCAAGCCTAAAAATTCCATGAAGGAAAATCTTGATAAATCAGTTCAACAGCAAAAGAAACAATAAAAATATGGGGGAAAGAATGAAAGACAGAAAAACAACCTTTATTACATGCATCACTTTTCTATACAACACAATGACATAATTAGTTTAATAAAACCTGAAGCACAATTAAGCTTAATTCGTAGATCTTTTTTTTTTCTTTTAACCATCCCAAAAGCGAGCCAATCTGTTGAATTTTTTGATTTAATTCATAGCATATGTGTTTGCGCATAGATCTTTACTTCATTATAAGCCAATACATCTTGAAACGAAATGGAACCTTTCTAAGTATCTCATTTAATTTTTTCATTTCCATAAACTATGCAACATTGCCACAAAGACATACACCTGAAAATCCAAAAGCCTACTCAATAATTCTACATGCTTTAGAAATAAATTTGCAGCAGGATATATCTAGAATTATGGGCGTCGCAAGCAATAAATAAATAAATCATAAACACGGATGCTATGAAACAAATCCTCTCCCCATTCCCACCACAAAATTTTCCTTTCTTTAATGGAGAGTGATGACAATGAGAATTTTTCAGAGCGTTTCCTTGATTAAGTCACTTAAGAACGCAAATAAATCGACGGATTTCCAATTAGGGAGACTCCGACGATTAAGTTAGTGATTTTGATAAGGTGAATAAGTTGTAAAAAATATCTGGAGACCTTAAACATACCTTTCTTTCTTCCTTTTATAGTCCTTTCCTTGATTCATACCAGCTGCCCTCTTGATGGGACTTTATTGAGTAACGGCTATCTTCATAATGAGACTTTGTTGAGTAACGACTGCCTTTATTGAGTAACGGCTACTTTTATGGTGGGAGCTGAGCTACCTTAATTAACTGAGCTACGATAAGTGTTCAGCTATCAAATAGATAAGGAGAGAGCCGAGTTATCTTTATTGAGAGATTTTCGGACAATTTGATAACTGAACTCAAACCGAACTCGTTGGACGGTTGCTCAGCTATCACAAGTGCCCCCCAAGTGCATGACATTTATGTCATTTGGGCGGCCAATCAAAGATTCAGAAAGGTAATTGTCAGGCGCGTGAAGCATGAGAGACGGAAATGACAGCTCCTCGCGTTACGCAAAGTGACGGCTAGGACCTTTATATGCCATCATTGTGGCACTTTGACACCCGCGCCTGCTTTAATGACATCTGACACAGCCCCTCAGCATTTGCCACCTGTCTTCTGATCACTGGCGTACCCTGCCTATAAATGTCATTTCGTTTTAGGGATTTTGCTTCTCTTTCATGCTTTCTACCCCCAATTTCACTGTTTATCTTTCTGATTTTTCCCTTTTTTCTGCCTCCCCATTCCAGATTTGCTTTTTATATCTTTACTTTCTCAGATTTTGCTGCCCTCGCCAGCGATCATCTTCGAGCTCTTTTCTGATCCAGTTTCATCCAGATTTACTTCGAAGCTATTTCCCTGAGATTTCCAGGTCTGTACCTTTTTCTTTTATCTCCTGCTAACATGAGTGCTTCTGAGAGCTCTACTGAGAGGGTGAGGGTAGAAGAAGGGCTCACTACTCAAAGTCCTCTCGATTCTCCCAGTGCCAGCCAGCGAAGACACGAATGGAGAAAAGAACCACGAAGACTTCCCAGGTCGGCAGCATAAGCTCTATCCTATCATCCAGCGATATGAGTGCGCTGAGGGAAAGACTCGGTATTCCTCACGAGTACCAGATGCGTGCTACCGGCGCCTCTCTAAGGGCCAATGCTAAATTCCCTGGTAGAAAGGCAATAATCATCTATAAAGTAGACTATGAAGCTGGAGTGAATCTCCCCTTAACTGCCTTCGAGCTTGAATTTCTTAAGTTTTACGACATGATGATTAGTCAGTTACACCCCAATGCCTAGCACACTCTTGCGGTGCTATAAATAGTATCTGCCGAGCACGACATAGACCTCACCGTCCGACTCTTCCGAGCTACTCATAACATAGGGCTCTGGGCTAATGGGGAAGATCACAATTACATACAATCCCGACCTGGGTATGGGGTATATATCAGGAACCCCGAGTCTCTAAAGAAGTGGAAGGACCGGTTCTTTATTTTAAAAAGTGAGTCAAATTTTCCTTTCTGAACTCATTGGGGTCGGTTCGTAAATAGGAACAACAACCTGCTATTGCTGAGTGATGAGGAGGAGCGAACCCTAGCTTGGTGGAGGGAGCTAGCCAAAGAGAAGGTCGATATGAACCTACAACTCCAGTGCGGCATACCTCCTCCACTACCAAAACCAAGTTCAACAAGAAAGGGTAAACTGAACTTACTTATACTCCTTGGGTTCTGATCGGTTTCTTATTGTTTGCTTTTTTGCAGCCATAAAGAGGAGCTCCAACCCTAGCATCGCTGAGCTGATAAGGGCCAAAAGGCAAAAACCTGGAGGAAGCCCTTCTGCGTCGGGAGGCCAACCGGCACCTTTAACACATCCCAACCCGAGCTCACCCATGACATTTTTTAGCTCAAATGTTCCACCTCGGAGTCCTTTATTGCCGGCACCACCGGCCTCTCCAATCATAGTGCACGATCACTCTCCCCCGCCAGCCGACAACTGTGCTACCACCTCCGAGCATCCTTTTGAGGGCGGAGAAAAAGCAGATGCTCCCAACCTGAAGTCATGGGCCGCGGAACTAAAGGCCCTGGCGGACAGCGTGTGCTAATTTTGATAGCAACGAGGGAAGTTCTGGTCGAAAGATAACCCGGACTTTACTACCTTCGTTCATCAAACGGCGTGCATCCCCTCTGAAATAGCACCATTGGTGCAGCTTAGCGCCGAACAACTAAGTAGAGCCATGAAATAGCACGAAGTGGAGGTAAGTTGCAAAACTCGATATGCTAAATGCTCGATCTATTAGGGATGCTGATTTACCGACTGTACTTTCAGGCCAGTATGCTAGCGGGGGCTGTGTGACGCGCGCCGAACCCCGTGGCCTCCCGAGGGCCCGCCTTAGGGCGATCGGGATGGGATTCATTAAAACTTGTAAGGTATTTACAAGTGCATCTATTTTGGACAACAATGAGGTTTCTTGGAGTCGCCACCCAACAGAACATTGGGAAAGGTCGTCTAGCCTCAGTGAGCCTAAGACGGCGCATACATATCCATCTTGGGCTAGCCAAAAAGATCTTGGAGGTCTCAACCTCTACCCCCTGGAGCCTAGGATTTGTATATTTAAGTCTTTTGGTGAGACTCAAGAGGTGTCTTGGAAGTCCTAGACCTCTCGCCTCATTGAGCCATGCATTTAATTAAAGCGCAATCATTTACGTCAAAAGCAATAAGTAAAGCATTATTAAAATATTCTCAAAATAAATTACAATAAAACTAGGGGCGGAATACAACCCCCATTGTAAATAAAATACAAATCATGCATAAATCGAGATATTCATTAATGGTGAGGACATTGGTCCTCGCATGCATATTATTATGAAACAATTTTTATGTGATGATTTTGGATGGAGAAAATTGAGACATCGGTCCCATTTTTATTTAGGAAAAATACCAAGTTAATTAATAAAAATGGTTTAGTGACTTTCTTTCTAGCGGGCCTAAATAAACAATTTTATAAGAAAAATATACATAGCAAAAATAAATGAAAAAGCCAAAATAAAATAAATAAATATTACAAACAAAGAAAATAAATATGTGAACCAAATGAGCCTCCTGGAACTCCCGATGTGCTCGCAAAAATGCCCAAATAAAGAAAATAGGTTTTGACATAAAAACAACACATAAATAAAATAATGTTAGTAATTAAAAATAATTAAATCAATAAAATATACCAAATAATGAATGACAAATTAAAATAAAATAAGATGACATGAAAAGAATGATGATTGAATTAAAATGTTAACAAACCAAAATAAATGGAAAAAATACAATTATAAATGATAAATGATTAAATGATGTGAATAAAATAAAATATGACATGTTAATTAATTAATACATGAAAATATACACATGATGAAAATAATGATGAAAAGTGAAAAATGATAAATGACTAAATAAACAAATTAATAATGAATAAATCATGTAACAATGATAAAAAGAATAATAAAAGTTAGTAAACAAAGGAATGATGAAAATAATGATGATAAGGTTAATTGATGTGTTCATAATTAATATAAACTATTTACATGGCAAAAATGATTAACAAAAATTAATTAATTATTTGCATGTTAAAAATAATGAGGAATCAAAATAAAATAAATTATTTACGTGTTAGGAATTAAAAGAAAGCAATATTCACATGAATAAAAATAAAATCATATATAAACAATTAAATAGAACAAATATAAAATCAACAAAAACAAATGAATAAATGAAAACAATAAATAAATCAATAAAAACAATAAAATATATATGAATAAATTAAATATAAATAAGATAAAAGAAAATAGAAATTAAGCCTAGAATATTTACCCTCAGAGTATTGGATTTGATGAAGGAAAAGTGATGATTTTTCGGAAAATTGCTTGAAAGAATAATTTAGCAATAAAATTAATTCTCTTTATTTATGGAAAAAATAAAGGAATTAATTTGTATGCTTAAAATTGAAAAGAAATTGATTTCAAAGTGATGATTAATTTCTTGTGTTTATGGAGGAAAAACAAAGAAATTAATTGAAATAATTAAAAATTGAAAATTGATTTTTCAATTTCAATTAAACCTTATCAATTAAAAGAAAAATCTGAAATTTTTTGAAGAGAAAATAGAAGAAGAAGAATTCTGAAAATTTTAAGTCTAAAAAATGTGGAGAGTCCTTTTTTGATTTCATCATAAAGTATTTATAAGATAAAAAAGGTTGTCTTAATTTAATTAAGGAAAACAAATTTATTTAACACAAAATTCTTTTATTTTTAATGATAAAATCAAGTTTTATTATTTAATTATCTAAAAAAATATTTTAGAATTTAATTTGGACTCAAAAACCAAAATAAATGGGATAAAAAATGGATTTTTGGGTGAAAAAATTGGAAAAAAGGGTGAAAAATCGGAAAAGAGGGTATCAGACCCTATAGCGACGGCCAGGGGAGGAGGGAAGCCCGTCGCTATTGAGCGACGGGCTTCCCGCAGTAGCTCCGCACGAAAACCGCGCGCAGAGGCGCGGTTATTGCGCGCTCTAGCGCGCACAACGCTGTGCGTCGCTTTTTAGCGACGCGCAGCATTGGCGACGCTGCGCGTCGCCATATCGCGCCCAGCGCGCCGCCGCACCCAACACTCGCGATCCGAAATTTTTTTTTCTTCTTTTTTTTTTTAAAATTGAGTAAAAAAACTATAATTTTAAGCCCCTATTTTTCAAAATTAATTTTTAAATATTTTTTATTATTTTCTAATTTTTCACTTTAAAATGCAAATTTAACAAGCAAATCATCACTTTTAACCTTTTTAGCCTGTGAAGGCAATTATCATCATCGGGTAACTTCAATTTAGGCTGACTCAGGACCCGGTGTCTACAGTTGCCCCCAGTTTAGGGGAATCTAGTACATTAGTATCTAGTTGAGCCTAAACTCAAAGAAGAAAAGGAAAGAGACGCGTACCTGAGGCAGCCCTTACCTTTCCAAATCGGGGAATCAGTGGTGGTGGTTGTTGCCATTTTGTGGGCGTGTTGAAGCGGTAGTGCCGTGGTCGTGCTAACCATCCGTAGAGTGGTAGTGCCGCCATCGTGTTAACCGTTCGGATTTGATGAAGTGGTAGTGTCGTGGTCGTGCTAACCCTCCGTAGAGTGGTAGTGCCGCCATCGAGCTAACCCTTCTGTTTTGATGAAGTGGTAGTGCCGTGGTCGTGCTAACCCTCCGTAGAGTGGTAGTGCTGCCATCGTGCTAACCCTTCTGTTTTGATGAAGTGGTTGTGCCGTGGTCGTGCTAACCCTCCGTAGAGTGGTAGTGCCGCCATCGTGCTAACCCTTCGATTTGATGAAGTGTTAGTGCCGTGGTTGTACTGGTCTTCTCTGTGTCCTGGCTGCCCTTGATTCATAGCCGGTCTAGGCGCCAAAGGCTGCAGCTTGCCCTCTTTCATCAGCCTCTCCAATACCCAGGATAAGGAGCGGCCTAAATTGGACTAACATCTCTGGCGTTGCCCCACCCCAGTAGCTGACACTTCGGCTTTCTTGCCGTTCCTATTGTTGCTGCTCCCGGCATCTCCTGATTTGAATCCCGACTGGTTCCCATAGCCTTTCCCAGCAAAGTTACCTTGACTTGCCTTCTTTGCTAGGTAAGCCGCCTCAGCTTCTATAGCGATATCGTTAAGCGACTCCCATTCCTTGAGCCCCTTAAACTGAGCAAGTCCCTCAAGTAAGGGCATGAGTTTATGATAAACAGCCTGATCTGGTCTGCAGTGTCAGGCTTCCTCTTCATCTCCATGACTCTATTCCTCCATCTGGTGAGGTACTCATGGAATGACTCATCATTTTTCTACTATAGAAGCTCGAGGTCCTTTAGGGTGACCTCCATCCTGGTGCTGCAGTCATACTGCTTCATGAATTCTTCGGTCAAAAGGTTCCAGTCCTCCTTGGGCCTCCTATCCAACCCGTGGTACCAGTCAACTGTCGGGCCCACCAGACCAAGGAAGAAATATTCCACCTTCTGCTTCTTGCTCAGCCCTGTGCGTTTCATGACCAGGGTGTACTGCTTGATGTGGGCGGATGGGTCAGAGGTGCCATCAAATTTTGGCAGCTCGGGCATCTTGAATCTTTGGGGTAGCAGCTCTTCATCCCCCAGATCTCTGTCTTCTGGGTTGACCCCCTTTCCAGCTGAGAGCATGCGGGTGATAGCTTCGATCTGCTGTCTCATTCCTCTTAAAGCTTCATCCTCTACTCTGGGTGCTCTGGGCCTCGCAACTTGGTGGACTATCGGCACCTCTTCTTCTTCCTCCTCCATCAGGAAATCATCGTTGAGATTATGAATCCTTTTCCCTCTTCGCTCGATGGGTGCGGCAGCCCTGTGTTCATTGTTGGGTTGGCGAGCAGCAGCTCCAATGAAGGGAGCCTCCCCACCAGCAGGTGGTTCGGCTTGCCCCCGTGGAGGGGCTGCCTATGGCTGTAGAGCAGCAGGCGGCTGTGGGGCAGCAGGTGGATGGGCAATCCTTTCAGACATGGCACCCATCATGTCTAGCACTCTCCGTTCGAAGTCCTCTAGCCTCCTAGCTGGGTCTTGAGTGGTCAGTGCTCCGGTTTCTTCTGCCATTGGTGGTTCTACAGAGGATTCACTGATTGATGAGGATGACTCAGAATCCCAGTCAGACACTAGTTCCGGCAACTCAAAGAGCAGATTTGTCCTTACTAGCCGACCGTCGGAACCTCTAGTCCACTTAGATGAATCTATAATGGCTGAAAAAATTAGATTGTTAGGATGATGCATGAATGACATATACAAATGCATGATAGTGAGCTATGCAACATTTACAATCACATGCAAGCAAGTAAAACCTTCCAACCTTATTACTCCCACACACGAGGTAGTACGGTCTCTTTCCTAGGTGGGCTTGATCCATGGGTTAGCGGGGAACCCAATGGATGCGTATGGTGCTCGGTGGAAAATCGGCATCATAACATCTCTTATCCAATGCACATACATATGGATTGTGGCCTTAATGTATTTAAACGTTTCAACTAAATTAAGATGGGCCCACCGAAGCATGAAATCCTTTGATAAAAGCCCATTTAATTGGGTTGAATTTGTTCAATATATAATGGCCCACATAGCAAGCATTGTATTAAGGTACATGTCACCTAGGGGAAGTATCTATTGCCATTACATGAGCTTTGGTCATGGGTGATGATATTTTAGAGTTACCCAAGCATGGTCCCTGCCGACGGGTCTAGCTCATCACGAGCGTAACGACCGATCGGGTCACCATTTGATATACCTTGATGGTACCAGGCTTGGGCTGGTGATTATCCTTAACACTTCCCTAAATTGAGTGAAAATAAGGTCGTACGTCGGGAACGCACCGGGGCTAAAAGAGGGACCAAACTAGCATAGATCTAAGGCTCTAATGCGATGCAATGCAGTTTTGAACGAAGGTGAAATTTTTAAACTAAAACTCTATTATAATTTTTAATCAAGGTACTTTCGAATCGAAGTCTCGAGTACATTCCCCAGTGGAGTCACCACTATGACGAGCGCCGAACCCCGTGGCCTCCCGAGGGCCCGCCTTAGGGCGATCGGGATGGGATTCATTAAAACTTGTAAGGTATTTACAAGTGCGTCTATTTTGGGAAACAATGAGGTTTCTTGGAGTCGCCACCCAACAGAACATTGGGAAAGGTCGTCTAGCCTCAGCGAGCCTAAGACGGCACATACATATCCATCTTGGGCTAGCCAGAAAGATCTTGGAGGTCTCAACCTCTACCCCCTGGAGCCTAGGATTTGTATATTTAAGTCTTTTGGTGAGACTCAAGAGGTGTCTTGGAAGTCCTAGACCTCTCCCCTCATTGAGCCACAAAGACCAGAGTGAGTTCGGGACTTCTCATTTATTTATACCTTGATCAATATTATAATTAAGTTTTGAATTCATTGTTTCACCAACTTTCCGCACGATGCATTTAATTAAAGCGCAATCATTTACGTCAAAAGCAATAAGTAAAGCATTATTAAAACATTCTCAAAATAAATTACAATAAAATTAGGGGCGGAATACAACCCCCATTGTAAATAAAATACAAATCATGCATAAATCGAGATATTCATTAATGGTGAGGATATTGGTCCTCGCATGCATATTATTATGAAATAATTTTTATGTGATGATTTTGGATGGAGAAAATTCAGACATTGGTCCCATTTTTATTTAGGGAAAATACCAAGTTAATTAATAAAAATGGTTTAGTGACTTTCTTTCTAGCAGGCCTAAATAAACAATTTTATAAGAAAAATATACATGAAAAAAATAAATGAAAAAGCCAAAATAAAATAAATAAATATTACAAACAAAGAAAATAAATATGTGAACCAAATGAGCCTCCTGGAACTCCCGATGTGCTCGCAAAAACGCTCAAATAAAGAAAATAGGTTTTGACATAAAAACAACACATAAACAAAATAATGTTAGTAATTAAAAATAATTAAATTAATAAAATATACCAAATAATGAATGACAAATTAAAATAAAATAAGATGACATGAAAAGAATGATGATTGAATTAAAATGTTAACAAACCAAAATAAATGGAAAAAATGCAATTATAAATGATAAATGATTAAATGATGTGAATAAAATAAAATATGACAGGTTAATTAGTTAATACATGAAAATATACACATGATGAAAATAATAATGAAAAGTGAAAAATGATAAATGACTAAATAAACAAATTAATAATGAATAAATCATGTAACAATGATAAAAAGAATAATAAAAGTTAGTAAACAAAGGAATGATGAAAATAATGATGACAAGGTTAATTGATGTGTTCATAATTAATATAAACTATTTACATGGCAAAAATGATTAACAAAAATTAATTAATTATTTGCATGTTAAAAATAATGAGGAATCAAAATAAAATAAATTATTTACGTGTTAGGAATTAAAAGAAAGCAATATTCACATGAATAAAAATAAAATCATATATAAACAATTAAATAGAACAAATATAAAATCAACAAAAACAAATGAATAAATGAAAACAATAAATAAATCAATAAAAACAATAAAATATATATGAATAAATTAAATATAAATAAGATAAAAAAAATAGAAATTAAGCCTAGAATATTTACCCTCAGAGTATTGGATTTGATGAAGGAAAAGTGATGATTTTTCGGAAAATTGCTTGAAAGAATAATTTAGCAATAAAATTAATTCTCTTTGTTTATGGAAAAAACAAAGGAATTAATTTGTATGCTTAAAATTGAAAAGAAATTGATTTCAAAGTGATGATTAATTTCTTGTGTTTATGGAGGAAAAACAAATAAATTAATTGGAATAATTAAGAATTGAAAATTGATTTTTCAATTTCAATTAAACCTTATCAATTAAAAGAAAAATCTGAAATTTTTTGAAGAGAAAATAGAAGAAGAAGAATTCTGGAAATTTTAGGTCTAAAAAATGTGGAGAGTCCTTTTTTGATTTTATCATAAAGTATTTATAAGATAAAAAAGGTTGCCCTAATTTAATTAAGGAAAACAAATTTATTTAACACAAAATTCTTTTATTTTTAATGATAAAATCAAGTTTTATTATTTAATTATCTAAAAAAATATTTTAGAATTTAATTTGGACTCAAAAACCCAAAAAAATTGGGATAAAAACGGATTTTTGGGTGAAAAAATCGTAAAAAATGGTGAAAAATCGGAAAAAAGGGTATCAGACCCTATATCGACGGCCAGGGGAGGAGGGAAGCCCGTCGCTATAGGGCGATGGGCTTCCCGCAGCAGCTCCGCGCGAAAACCACGCGTAGAGGCGCGGAAATCACACGCAGCACGCACAACGCTGTGCGTCGCTTTTTAGCGACGCGCAGCATTGGCGACGCTGCGCGTCTCGATATCTCGCCCAGCACGCTGGGCGCCTGGGCGTCTGCGAGCTAGGCGCCAGCGCGCTGCCGCAGGCACGCCGCCGCGCTCGATACTCGCGATCCGAAATTTTTTTTTTTCTCTTTTTTTTTAAATTGGCTAAAAACACTATAATTTTAAGCCCCTATTTTTCAAAATTACTTTTTAAATATTTTTTATTATTTTCTAATTTTTCACTTTAAAATGCAAATTTGACGAGCAAATTATCACTTTTAACCTTTTTAGCTTGTGAAGGCAATTATCATCATCGGGTAACTTCGATCTAGGCTGACTCAGGACCCGGTGTCTACAGGCTGCCATCGGCAAAATGAATAAACTCATCCACCTCCGGAATATGGCGAAAAAAGAGGCGACCCAGCTCCGATTCTAACTCGGAGAAGCCAAAACCAAGATGGAGGTAGTGGAGAAGCGGACTCTGAAGGCCGAGAAGAAAATGCTCGCTCAGGCGGGCGAGGTAGCTGAGGCTAAGGAAAGAGACGCAGTAGCTGAAACTTACCTTACTTAAGAGAAGGCAAAGAGTCGTGCTACCGAATCGAGCTTGGAAAGAGTGCGAGAGGAGCAGGAGGCTACAAATAAAGAGAAAGTCGAGTTGGAATAGAGGTGTTCGGAGCTCGAGTACCAGGCGATAGACCAAGCGGCTGATAAATGTGTCTCGTTTGGCGGTAAGCTGATTCAATCAGTGAAGCACAGGTATCCGAACATGGACTGGTCCTGGCTGGATGAAGTTTACCCCGACGAATAGAAGCCGAACTGCCGAATTTTATCAAATTTGTAACTTGTATTATATATAAAATAGACTTCTTCCGATCTTAATAATCGCACTTAGTTGTTGTATAAACTTGCACAATTAATTCCATATGCTCGAATAATGATATAGATATTACAAGTGTAGCTTTCAAAATTTTCAAAAATTGACTAAATGCTCGTGATGACATTGCCGAATTGAGCTTTTTATTGATAATAAGCTATGCTTGGATAGCGATTTAGCTATACCCAGCTTAGAAAGTATAAATGCTCGTGGCGATCCTGCCGAAATGAGCTTATAAGAAAATAAAAAACGTTGTGGCATACCTGCCGAACTGCACTATTTACTGAAAATAACGCTTCAAATTGGAGATGTTCTAAGAATGGGGGAGCACTTTCTCGAAAGGTCCTTCAATCTGTAGGCATTCTCTTTGACTTCATGTACTGTATAAGGACCTTCCCAATTCGGGTTTAGCTTTTCGACCCCAGAGGTCGTGTGGGTTGCAACAACTTTCTTGAGAACGAGCTGTCCAACCCAAAAAGATCGAGATTTAAGGTTCTGATCATGATACGGTGACATCCTCTGCTTATATATTGCCAATTGTAACTGGGTGGACTCTCTAATTTCCTCCAATCAATCCAGATGATACAAGAGATTTGCTTCATTCTCCTCAGCATCGTATGATGAAGTTCGAATGCTTGGAATACCGATCTCACATGGGATGACAGCTTTCAATCCATATATCAAAGAGAAAGGAGTGAGGTCGGTCGCTGCTCTTGGGGAAGTGTGGTATGCCCAAAGAACATTGTTGAGTTCATCGACCCAAAGACCCTTTGCCTCATCGAGCCTCTTCTTTAGACCAGCTAAAATAGTTCGGTTTGTGACCTCAATTATACCATTTGATTGGGGATGATATATCGAGGTGAAACACAGTTGAATGTTCAAATCCGCACAATAACTCTTAAAAGAAATACAATCGAACTGTGTGGCATTATCGGAAATGATTGTGTGCGGGATTCCAAACCTAGTGACTATGGCCTTCTGCACAAACTTTATGACATTTGCCGGAGTAATTGTAGCCAAGGGCTCTACTTCCACCTATTTTGTAAAATGATCCACCGCTACCACTAGAAATTTTCTCTATTCGGTGGCCAATGGAAAAGGGCCAAGGATATCAATTCCCCACTGAGGAAATGGCCATGGGCTATGAATGGGCATTTGTGAGGCAGACTTCTGATGCAGTATGTTGCCGAACCGTTGGCATTTATCACACTTTTGCACAAGTTCTTTGGCATCCTTCTCCATCGTGGGCCAATAGTACCCCTGTATTAATGCTTTTTGAGCTATTGCTTGTGCACCTTCATGCGTGCCACTAATGCCTTCATGAATTTCCCGGAGTATATAATCACCCTCTTTGATGCTTAGACATAAAGTGCAGGGATGCGAGAATGATCGCCTGTACAACTTATCATCCAGAATGACATACCGGCTTGACCGTCGAACTATTTTTTAAGCCTCAACCTGATCATCTGGGAGAACTCCCGAATTAAGATACTGATATATCGATAAACTCCAACCATCCATCGGCTCATTCAACTGAACTTTGTACGTCTCATATGTTGGCACCGTTATGACTATCCATACCATGTTCATCGAGAATATTCTGTCTTGACAGGAGGCTTATTTGGATAAGGCATCTGAGCCCTGGTTCTCTGCCCGAGGTATCTATTCAATTGACCATGCACACCATATTTTCTCCGATTAGAATAACAGCTGAGCGACTAGCTCTTTATACCAAACCATCGTGCTCTCCTTAGCCTCAAACTTGACAAGCAATTGGTTTACAACCAACTATGAATCAAAAAAGATGGCCAGAGAATCAGGCTTGACCTCAATGGCGAACTGCAATCTGAAATAGACATCCTCATATTCAGCCACATTATTGGAGATCGAGTATGCTATGTGAGCCATCCCTCTAATACTTATCCTTTCTGGTCTAATGAGGACCGCTTTGATACCAGCCCCTCCTGACGATGAAGCACCATCTACAATCAACTTCCAAGAATGGGTGTCCGGCTCGGGAGGTGTAGCATTGATAGGTGCCTAATTGATGCATTATTTAGTGTATGTTTGGTGTGAGTTTAAGAAGTAAGTATGTAAATATATGTATTTTTCATGTTATTTGTCCATTTTATGTGTGCTTGTGTTTTGTAGGGTGATTTGGGTGAAAAGGAGGAAAAGATGCATGAATTGGGAAGAAGAGCAAGAGTTTTGCAGATTAAATGGAAGTGCATGAGTCGTGAATCACAGCATGACTCGTGAAGGAAGAAGTGCAGCATGAAGCAGGCGCACGAGTCGAGCAGCATGAAGGAAAGCAAAGGAGCATGAGTCGTGCAGGAGAACACGACTCATGAAGATGTGCAAGCAGCGAGAAAAGAAAAGAGCGAGAAGGCAGAGCACTACTAGGACAAGCAGTGCACGACTTGTGCAGGAGAGCACGAGTCGTGAAGGGACAGAGAGAAGGTAGAGAAGAGAAGAGGAAAGAAATGCGGCTCTGTGTTCTGTCGCGAGCGCGACAATACTCGCGATCGCGACAGAAGTAGTCGTTGGGCAGTTTTTCTTCAAAAGTCACTAGAAAAGGCATGTTTTCCCACCAAGATTTGCAACCTTTTTGAAGAGACATCTCAAGGGACATATTGTTTAGAACATTATAAGTATTTGTTTCAGTTGTAATTTTATAATAATGGGATTTTAACTATTTTATTTTTTCTATAAATTGAAGAACAGTTTTCTGTAGTTAGAGTTCTTTAGTTTGTTTTCATGTTTTGAAGAAGAAGACCAAGGAGAAGAAGAAAATTTATTACAAGGGTTTGAGAAAATGGTTGAGAGATTTCTTTCTTACTACTCTTATCTTTTATTTTCTTCTCTATTAATTAAATGAAAGTTGTTTAATGAAATTTGAATAATACTAATGTTATCTTCATTTCCATCTATGTTAGTAATCTTTTATTGTAGAATTTTTATTAGCACTTTTGCATGATCTTTATAAGTTAAAGTAAGTATCGAGAGACCGCTTTAACTGAAATCTAATGGAAATTCATTATCAATGCATGCTAGAGAGATCAATATGTTGAGATAGTTGCTATAGGTTGGTGATTATTCTTAGAATATGTTATTGGAACATTCTAATTCATTAATGAGAATTGTGAGTTAGAATTTTAATTGTATGTTTTAGGCATTCTAATTCATGGTCGAGAGAGTGGATTAGAAATATATTCCAACTTGGCTTGCTTAAGAGATCAAATTTATATTATAATGATGGAATCAAGTTTCATAATTATTAATTCTTCATTATATGATTTGTCTTCTTTGTTTAACATGAACTAGGTTTAATCAGTTTATATGATAGAATAGTTTAGATTTAACTTACAATTTAATGATCATTGTAAACAAGATTAAAATTGAGTAGTAATAGTGTGTAATATTTATCACATTCCTCGTGGGATCGACATCTTTTGTACTATAATCAGTACACCATATACTTGTGAAATTAGCATGTAGAAATACGCTAACAAGTTTTTGGCGCCGTTACCGGGGAGTGTTTGATTGAATTTATTGCCATTATGAATCTTGATTTATAATTTTGGATTATAATACTTGTCTTCGTTTTATATGTATGTTATTTTGTTTTATATCTTCTTGTTTCTTAATTTTTTTTTTGTGGATTTTTAAGTACTAACACAATTTGTTTTTATTCTACATGTAACAATAGTTAAATTATGTGTTGTTTTATGTATTTTATGAAAATAGGAGAAATTGGAGAAATTAATAGGATAAGGAGCAACTTTTTGCAAGAGAAGATCTTTTGTCACGAGCACGACAAGCATCACGATCGTGACAGAAGGCAACAGCAGGCGTAAAAGTGGTGCCAGTCCGACTCGTGCTACTTTTCACGAATGGCCTATATAGGACACGAGTCGTGCAAGTTGTCCGACTCGTGTTCCTTGCTGAAGAGGATGCTTCTGTCGTGAGCGCGATAGAAGGCATTGCTTCGAAGGTCATCCGACTCGTGCTGGTAGGGGTGTGCATCGGTCGGGTTTGGGTTAACCCGAACCGAACCCGATTAACCCAAAAACCAAAATATAACCAATATTCCAAATCGAACTGACCCTATATATTAATAGGGTCCCAAACCGATTAACCTGGTAATTTTCGGGACCCGAACCGATTGAACCGATCTCCATCTCCTCTCCTCCTTTCGCAGCTCTCTCTCTCTTTCTGTGTTTTTTCATCATTTTTTAACAAATAAACACACAAATCAAACCCAACTAAACACAAATCCATCAAAATCAAACACACACAAACACAAATCCCTCAAAATCAAACACACACAAACACAAATCAAACACGCAATCGGATCTGAGCAAAAAAAATTAAAAGCCCACAACCTAGAAGTAGAAAAGGAAATAGATTTACTGAAGAAGACAAATAAGAGGGTAAAAAGTTCGATCGATGGCCAAGAAGAAGAAGAAGGAGAAGGAGAAGAAGGAGAGAGAGAGAGAGGGAACCAATCGTCTGCGATGGAAGAGAGAGGGAATCGACGATGGCGAAGGAGGAGTAGCTAGCAGCGACGAAAGAGAGAGGGCAGAGGGAGAGGGAGAGATCATGGGTGGGTTGGTGGGTGAGGAGGAGGGGGAGGGGAAGAGAGAGGGATGGGCAGATCGTGAGGGGGAGGGGGAGGGAAAGAGAGAGAGAGAGAGAGAGAAGTGGATTGTGAGGGGGAGGGGTAATTGGGAAAAAAAAAAGAGGAGTTTATATACCCTGATCGATCGGGTTTCGATTTTGAAGGTTTTAACCCGACCCGAACCCGAACTTTCTCAATTTTAAAGAACCGACCCAACCCTATTACTCCGAACAACCCTACCCGAATAGCTAATTCGGGTCGGGTTGTTCGGTTTTGTCGGGTTGGGTTAATTTTTGCACAGCCCTACGTGCTGGCGCGCATGAGTCTGCTCAGGTAAGTGGCATCTGCATGAGTCATGCTGGTGTGTCCGACTCGTGTAGTATGCTTTAGGGCAGTCTGTCCAAGTCGCACCCAAGGTACGTATTTTTCTAATTTACTTATTTATTTTTCTTCTTAGTGTGTATTAATTTAATTTAATTTATGTTTGAAAAAAAAAGAAAGAGAAACATAAAAGAAAAATCAAACAGGGGCATATTTTTTTTTTCAAAACCCTAATTTTCCTAAACGTGGTCCATTTGCTTCAATTGTTGTTTCCCTTCTTACTTTTATTTTTCTTCTTTCCTTTATCGTGTTCAACTTCACGAGTCGACCGTTTTTCCTTAGTCTCTTCATCTTCTTTCCTTCTTCTCCTTTTCACAAGTTTTCTGTCCCTCTCCTTAGTATCACGAGTCGTGTTCATCGTTTGTCTTTCATTTTTTTCTGCTTTCCTTCTTTTTCTCCTTTCTCTTCGGTTTTACTTTCCTATCTCTTTCAATTTTAGTCTTTTACGCAACAATGGTAAGAATAAAGAACCCCTCCTCTTCAAGAGTTAACCAAGCACAACTGGAGGAAGAACA
Source organism: Excoecaria cochinchinensis (assembly GCA_947683425.1). Taxonomy (NCBI): domain Eukaryota; kingdom Viridiplantae; phylum Streptophyta; class Magnoliopsida; order Malpighiales; family Euphorbiaceae; genus Excoecaria; species Excoecaria cochinchinensis. The sequence continues at coordinate 2,685,184 of CANTUQ010000083.1, forward strand.
GGCAGACTTGTCCTCAACTCTGGGTGCCAGGTTCCCTATCTATTCGGTGGATGAAGATAATCGGTTCTTGGCCCTTAAGGATAGAGCAATACTGCAATGTAAGTTTTTCCCTATAACCCTTCTTGAACAGGTAGGCATGCTTAATACTGTGAATGAAATGTTATCTCAATGTGGGTTGTTTAGATTTGTGAATCTTCATGAGCATTTTTATCTTGATATTGTACTAGAATTTTATGCTACATTAAAACCTAATGAAGAAAATGATAGGCTGTTAGACTTTAAATTTGATGGAAAGCAACACACACTGACTTATTTTATGATGCACAAAATGTTTGGATTTCAACAATCTGGCTTGTGTGAGCCACCTAAGTCATTTCATCCAAATGAATTTTGGTCCTTTTTCACTGATTTACCAACACCTTTTAGAACAAGGGATGCTAAATCTATGTTTATTAACGACTTAAGATTTTGGATTTTGCATAAGATTTTAGCTCCCTTGGTTTTTAACAGGTCTGAATATAATCGTGTATCTTCCCATGAATTATTTTTAATGTGGTGTGTGTATAAAGGAAAATCTGTGTGCTAGGCTTATTGGATATTCAACCAGTCATTACAATGTGCTAGTAAACATGATTCACCTCTTACACATGGGCACATAATTTCTGTTATTGCAAGGTATATGGATATCGATGTTAGTACCTATTCTCGAGTCTGTCCTTGTATTTATTTCACTAAGCATTTATTTGTGCGTGGAGAGGTTGTCAATATTGTATTTTAGGAAATCTCACATCATTCGAGATCTTATTGGAGGGATCTTGCAGGGTCTTCTGCTCAATAAGAGGCAGCTAGTGATGATGATGCCAGGTTCCCTATCTATTCGGTGGATGAAGATAATCGGTTCTTGGCCCTTAAGGATAGAGCAATACTGCAATGTAAGTTTTTCCCTATAACCCTTCTTGAACAGGTAGGCATGCTTAATACTGTGAATGAAATGTTATCTCAATGTGGGTTGTTTAGATTTGTGAATCTTCATGAGCATTTTTATCTTGATATTGTACTAGAATTTTATGCTACATTAAAACCTAATGAAGAAAATGATAGGCTGTTAGACTTTAAATTTGATGGAAAGCAACACACACTGACTTATTTTATGATGCACAAAATGTTTGGATTTCAACAATCTGGCTTGTGTGAGCCACCTAAGTCATTTCATCCAAATGAATTTTGGTCCTTTTTCACTGATTTACCAACACCTTTTAAAACAAGGGATGCTAAATCTATGTTTATTAACGACTTAAGATTTTGGATTTTGCATAAGATTTTAGCTCCCTTGGTTTTTAACAGGTCTGAATATAATCGTGTATCTTCCCATGAATTATTTTTAATGTGGTGTGTGTATAAAGGAAAATCTGTGTGCTAGGCTTATTGGATATTCAACCAGTCATTACAATGTGCTAGTAAACATGATTCACCTCTTACACATGGGCACATAATTTCTGTTATTGCAAGGTATATGGATATCGATGTTAGTACCTATTCTCGAGTCTGTCCTTGTATTTATTTCACTAAGCATTTATTTGTGCGTGGAGAGGTTGTCAATATTGTATTTTAGGAAATCTCACATCATTCGAGATCTTATTGGAGGGATCTTGCAGGGTCTTCTGCTCAATAAGAGGCAGCTAGTGATGATGATGCCAGGTTCCCTATCTATTCGGTGGATGAAGATAATCGGTTCTTGGCCCTTAAGGATAGAGCAATACTGCAATGTAAGTTTTTCCCTATAACCCTTCTTGAACAGGTAGGCATGTTTAATACTGTGAATGAAATGTTATCTCAATGTGGGTTGTTTAGATTTGTGAATCTTCATGAGCATTTTTATCTTGATATTGTACTAGAATTTTATGCTACATTAAAACCTAATGAAGAAAATGATAGGCTGTTAGACTTTAAATTTGATGGAAAGCAACACACACTGACTTATTTTATGATGCACAGAATGTTTGGATTTCAACAATCTGGCTTGTGTGAGCCACCTAAGTCATTTCATCCAAATGAATTTTGGTCCTTTTTCACTGATTTACCAACACCTTTTAGAACAAGGGATGCTAAATCTATGTTTATTAACGACTTAAGATTTTGGATTTTGCATAAGATTTTAGCTCCCTTGGTTTTTAACAGGTCTGAATATAATCGTGTATCTTCCCATGAATTATTTTTAATGTGGTGTGTGTATAAAGGAAAATCTGTGTGCTAGGCTTATTGGATATTCAACCAGTCATTACAATGTGCTAGTAAACATGATTCACCTCTTACACATGGGCACATAATTTCTGTTATTGCAAGGTATATGGATATCGATGTTAGTACCTATTCTCGAGTCTGTCCTTGTATTTATTTCACTAAGCATTTATTTGTGCGTGGAGAGGTTGTCAATATTGCATTTTAGGAAATCTCACATCATTCGAGATCTTGTTGGAGGGATCTTGCAGGGTCTTCTGCTCAATAAGAGGCAGCTAGTGATGATGAGACTAGTGGGGATGCTGCTATGCAAGATGTGGGCGAAGCTCCTGCTGTTGGGTCTTCTTCCCATAACACACCAGCCATGCTAGAACGAGTCTTGCACAATCAATCCACTATGCAAGAGCAGCTGTCGTCCTTGTCTAGACATCAAAGGAGGCTTGAGCATAAGGTGGATACCTTTATTGCTCAAGTTGGTTATGTGGTTTCATCTCCTCCACCTTCACCATGATCAGGGGAGTTTTGCTTACCTTTATTTTATCTTTTTCTTTCTTGTTCTCATTTCATTTCATTTCTTTCACATTGAGGACAATGTTGGTTCTAAGTGTGGGGGAGTGAATATGTTTGTGTGCTTGTTTGTATTTTATGAGTTTGTGTGTGAATGTTTTATATAAGTTGCATGTGTATATGTGTGTATTTATTTTTCAATTAGGCTTTTTAGTAAGTTTTATTATAAGGCATTGTTCAATTTGTATGTAATACAGGTTGTTAAGTCATTTGTCTTTTATGCTCATGTTATTAATCTTTCAAAATTTTTTAGTATGTGTTTTAATTTTTTCAAGTTATCTTCTTTTACTTCTTTTAACATTGTAGATTATTTAATCTTTTTACTTTTTAAAGTTAGGATTTGCTCATTTACTTTAAAATTTTAGGAATCTAGTTGTCTAATGAAAACTATAGCCATAATACTTACCCTTAGTTCCTTTCAATAATGGATGAGGACTTAAAAAGAATAAAAAAAAGAAAAATGAAAGAATAAGTGGGATGGAGCATAAAATGCACCCACAATGTTCACAAAAAGAAAAGAGCAAGATGTATATCCAAAATTAAAATAAAGTATGGGATGGAGCATAAAACGCACCCAATACTACATTCTCTTGCTATTCATGGGTTAAAATCTAAAATTACACCCATGTAAGAAAAGCAAAGAAAAGCAAAGTCTAAAAATGCCATGAGATTGGATTAGGGATATGTGAGCTTACAATTTGTCCTAAAAGGCAGCTAGCAATCTTAGAATTTTAAGGTTTATGATCAATATTCTCTTTTTGAAGCATGTTTAGTTTTTTGAGACTCTATACTCTTGATGTTGGAATTAGTATGCTTAGATAACTTGTTAAATTTAGAATACATGCTTTAAAATTTGATTCACTTGTATTTTGAGTTTTTAAGATATTTGATTTCTTTTCAATCCTATATGTGATATACTTGATGAATAATATTGTATAATACAATTTACTTAATATATGTTGGAATTAAATTTTCTCATTCTTTTCTCTTGCTTGAGGACAATCAAAGTTTAAGTGTGGGGGAATTTGATAGGTGCCTAATTGATGCATTATTTAGGGTATGTTTGGTGTGAGTTTAAGAAGTAAGTATGTAAATATATGTATTTTTCATGTTATTTGTCCATTTTACGTGTGTTTGTGTTTTGTAGGGTGATTTGGGTGAAAAGGAGGAAAAGATGCACGAATTGGGAAGAAGAGCACAAGTCGTGCAGATTAAATGGAAGTGCATGAGTCGTGAATCACAGCACGACTCATGAAGGAAGAAGTGCAGCATGAAGCAGGTGCACTAGTCGAGTAGCATGAAGGAAAGCAGAGGAGCACGAGTCATGCAGGAGAGCATGACTCGTGAAGATGTGCAAGCAGCGAGAAAAGAAAAGAGCAAGAGAAAAAAAGGAGGCAGAGCACGACTAGTGAGGCAGAGCACGACTAGGAAAAGCGGTGCACGACTCATGCAGGAGAGCACGAGTCGTGAAGGGACAGAGAGAAGGCAGAGAAGAGAAGAGGAAAGAAATGTAGCTCCATGTTCTGTCGCGAGAGCGATAATACTCGCGATCGCGACAGAAGTAGCCGTTGGGCAGTTTTTCTTCAAAAGACACCTGAAAAGGCATGTTTTTCCACCAAGATTTGCAACCTTTTTGAAAAGACATCTCAAGGGACATATTGTTTAGAACATTATAAGTATTTGTTTCAGTTGTAATTTTATAATAATGGGATTTTAACTATTTTATTTTTTCTGTAAGTTGAAGAACAGTTTTCTGTAGTTAGAGTTCTTTAGTTTGTTTTCATGTTTTGAAGAAGAAGACCAAGGAGAAGAAGAAAATTTGTTACAAGGGTTTGAGAAAAGGGTTGAGAGATTTCTTTCTTACTACTCTTATCTTTTATTTTCTTCTCTGTTAATTAAATGAAAGTTGTTTAATGAAATTTGAATAACACTAATGTTATCTTCGTTTCCATCTATGTTAGTAATCTTTTATTGCAGAATTTCTATTAGTACTTTTGCATGATCTTTATAAGTTAAAGTAAGTATCGAGAGACCGCTTTAACTGAAATCTAATGGAAATTCATTATCAATGCATGCTAGAGAGATAAGTATGTTGAGATAGTTACTATAGGTTGGTGATTATTCTTAGAATATGTAATTGGAACCCTCTAATTCATTAATGAGAATTGTGAGTTAGAATTTTAATTGCATGTTTTAGGCATTCTAATTCATGGTCGAGAGAGTGGATTAGAAATATATTCCAACTTGGCTTGCTTGAGAGATTAAATTTATATTATAATGATGGAATCAAGTTTCATAATTATTAATTCTTTATTATATGATTTGTCTTCTTTGTTTAACATGAACTAGGTTTAATTAGTTTATATGATAGAGTAGTTTAGATTTAACTTACAATTTAATGATTATTGTAAACAAGATTAAAATTGAGTAGTAATAGTGTGGAATATTTATCACATTTCTCGTGGGATCGACATCTTTTGTACTATAATCGGTACATCGTATACTTGCGGAATTAGCATGTAGAAATATGCTAACAAGCATGCAACTCAGTAACAAAATCTACCAAAACTTGAGCCTTCATTGACTGGCAAGACTCGTACCGAACATCTAATTTCCCCAAACGAGCTGCCCATTATGTGAGCCTTTCGGATGCTTTGGGCCTCTGGAGCACTTTTTTGAGATTAGAATTTGTCCTAACCACCACAGTATGTGCCTGAAAATAGGGCTGAAGTTTGATTGTTGTGACAACCAATGACAAAGCCAACTGCTCTAGAATGGGATAGTTAAGTTCGGTACCCCTTAGCACCTTGCTCGTGTAATAAATGGGAAACTGCTGACTGCCTTCCTCTCTGACTAAAACCAAACCAATGGTTCCGGAAGTAACTGCAAGGTACAAATACAAGACTTCGCCAATCTGTGGCCTACTCAGTAATAGCGGTGTGCTAAGAAATTGCTTGAGCTCCTCAAAAGTTTGTTGACAATCCAGGGTCCATTCAAACTTCTTCAGGTTTTTGAGCGCCTTATAAAAGGGAAGACAACGTCTAACCGAACAAAAGATAAACCTGCCCTGGGCTGTCACTTTGCCATTGAGTTTCTGCACTTCTTTAATGGACTTCGGGGGTTCCATTTCCAGAATAGCTTGGATCTTGGCCGGATTAGCCTCTATTCCCCTTTTTAAAATTATGAACCCCAAGAACTTCCCGAACTGTACCCTAAAAGCACACTTCTCTGGATTGAGCTTCAAACCAAACTTCCTGAGAGTCTGGAAAATTTTTGTAAGTTCGGTTGGGAGATCACTGGATGCTTTGCTCTTGACAATCATGCCATCCACATACACCTCTATATTTCTTCCGAGCTGATCAGCAAACAGCTTATTCATTAATCTCTGATACGTAGCCCCAGCATTTTTCAATCCAAATGGCATAACGCGATAACAGTAAGTAGCTTGGTGAGTTATGAATTCCATCTTCTCATCATCCTCCGGGTTCATTGGAATCTGGTGATAACTAGATGAGGCATATAGGAAAGCATATTCTTCAAACCCCGCCGTCGAATCAACTAAGAGGTCGATGTTGGGTAATGGATAGCTATCCTTGGTGCAAGCCCAGTTCAGGTCTATGAAATCTACGCACATTCTCTATTTCCCATTGGCTTTCTTTACCAGAACAATATTGGAAAGCCAGTCCAGATAGAAAACCTCCCGGATAAACCCGTTCTTAATTAAGACACCTAATTCTCTTGACATTGTTATCTGCTTTTCCGGGGCGTGGTTCCGCTTTTTCTGCTTAACGGGCTTGGAGTCCGGTCTGATGTTCAATGAATGGCATATAACATCGGTGGATATCCCTTTAATATCCGAGGGCTCCTAGGCAAACACATCCGAAAAGTTTTATAGAACTGTGACGAGGGCCTCCACTCATCCCCTTTCTTGTTTGCCCCAATCTTCACTGCCTTACTTGGCGCTATCTCAACTTCCCGTATTGAATCTATTGGCTATGCTCTCTGGTCCTCACAGGTGGAGACATCTAAGGAATCCAACGGAAGGACTTGATTTGCTTCTTTAGCATCGTGACATATGTTTCCCGAGCCACCCTTTGATCCCCCACAGTACCATAATACCTCCAGATGCAGGGACCTTAAGCAACAGCTTTCGCATGGAGATGTACGCATCTACTCTAACCAGCAATGGTCTTCCGAAAATGGTATTGTAGGCCAATGGAATATCCACGACCATGAAACACCTGGTGCAATTTCGGACCACTTCATCATCTTTGAGCTCTAAAGACAATTTCACCGATCCTTTTACCCTGACTGGCTAACCAGATATCCCAATTAAGGGGGCAAATACTGGCTCTAAAATGTTGCTCAACATTTTCAAGGCTTTGAACGCCTGCAAAGTGATGAGGTTGACTGCACTACCCGTATTTACCAGAATGCGCTAGACTAGGTAATCCTGAATTAAGGCCTCTACCACCAAAGAGTCCGTGTGCGGTTGTTTGACATGATCGTCATCCAAGTCTAAAAATCTTACTCGCAACTTATTACAAGGGGGTTAGAATCTAGGGAGAACACTTCATTCGCCTTCCTCTTTTGGGAATCATAAAAAACATTATAATCTTTTCCACTCGCGATAACATGTATAACACCAGCTGGAGCCCTTTTACTTGTATTGGCTCGATTATCCTGCCTTCGAGGGGAATGAGATCTGTCTCTAGCTCTATTACTTTTGACGAACTAAGCGAGCTTTCCCTTCCGGATTAGGAATTCAATCTCCCTTTTAAGCTGATTATAATCGTTCGTCTCATAACCCTTGTTCTTGTGAAATGCACAATAAAGGCTCTGATCTCTACTAGAACTTTCCCTCATAAGTCTAGGCTAATTCACCCTATCATTCTCTTTCATCCACTTCAGAATCTATGCCCTGGAAGCATTCAACGATGTCCACTTCTCCTCCTTTTGATCCCTAGATCTTGATGAAACCACATAAGCTCGGTACGAATTACCTAAACCTCGGTTTCGTGAATCATTCCTCCCGGTACCTCTCTCCTGTGCTGATCTGTATAAGTCGTGACCCGTAACTTTATACAGGTAACTGTTATGGAGCCGCCGTGCTTCATCCATTCTTATGTATTTGTGAGCTCGTAACATGAGCTCGGTAAAATCGCTCGACGGTTTCTTGCTAAGAGAATCGCTGAAATCTTGGCACCGAGTGTTACGTATCAGGGCATTATTGGCAACATCCAAGTTTAAGTCCTGAATGTCCATTGCTAACGCGTTGAACCTTTCTACATAGGCTCACAACGTCTTACCTTTTTCTTGCCGAACTAAATTAAGGTCCGCCAAGACTTTAGTGGGTCGAATAACAGCCACAAACTTTACAATAAACATGTCACTGAACTGAGTGAAACTTGCTATAGAGTGTTCAGGCAAATTTTGAAACCAGATCTGGGCAGACTTAGTGAGCGTCTGGGGGAAAATCTTACACATGGCAGCGTCATCCGTAGTATGGACGAGCATAGTATGGTGAAATTGATCAAGATGTGCTTGGGGGTCAGCACTGCTATTATATTTAGGCGAGTTCGCTAATCTTATATTTAGGAATAGGGCGGCCAAAATCTCCCTGGCCAGCGGCGATCAAAAATTACTTTGGTACTGCAGAGTGTTTCTGTTCTGATACTTCTGCATTCGTTCCTCAAAGAGTTTCTCAAACTGATATGCAGTAAGGGTTATGGTGGAGCCTGAGGCCATAGTGGGTGGAAAAACTGGTAGGGTAGGTGTGGAGGCCTGTGGAGCTAGAGGAAAGTATTGTGTGGGAGCTGGTGGGAAAGGCATTTATGCGGGCGATTGAATGGGAGGTGCCTGAGCCTCCATTTCAGTTAGAGTGGCTAGAAAAGCTTGAGCTATTTGGGGAGTTAAGCTAGGAATGGCTGGATAAGAAGCAGGTTGTGGAGGTTGTATCTATTGGACAAATAATTGGATGGGGGGCTGCTGATTCTGAGTTAACAGAGGCTGAGTCTGCGGGGATAAAACTTATGGTTGACTGGCTGGAGCTACATTAGTGGTTAAATCAGGGAAGAGATCCATCGAAAATCTTGTTCGATCCACGCTCATCGCACCAAATGATGACAATGAGAATTTTTTAGAGCGTTTCCTCAATTAAGTCACCAGAGAACACAAATAAACCGACGGATTTCCGACGAGGGAGACTCCGACGATCAAGTTAGTGATTCTGATAAGGTGAATAAGTTATAAAAAAATATCTAGAGACCTTAAACGTACTTTTCTTTCTTCCTTTTATAGTCCTTTCCTTGATTCATAACAGCTGCCCTCTTGATGGAACTTTATTGAGTAACGACTTTCTTCATAATTAGACTTTATTGAGTAACGGTTGCCTTCATGATGAGCCTTTATTGAGTAACATCTATTTTTATGGCGGGAGACCAGCTACCTTAATTAACCGAGCTACGATAAGTGTTCAGTTATCAGATAGATAAAGAGAGAGCCGAGTTATCCTTGTTGAGAGATTTTCGGACAATTCGGCAACTGAACTCAAAAGCATGGTGATAACCGAACTCGTTGGACAGTTACTCGGCTATCAAAGAGCTCGAATTTTAAGGTTTTAAGGTCCTCGTTCAGCTGTGACTCGTCCTCCTCTGCCGAGTCGGCATCAGAATTGGAACTCTATTATAAATACTAAATTAGGTAATTTGATGGAACTTTAGGTTTTGAATTTTCCAAGCAATCTCTAAGAGCAAACAGTCCAAGGAAAGGATTGTAGCTTTCTGTTTGAGAAGCCTGTTACTTTGAGAAGTGGAATAAATATTATAAGCTTGCTCAGTGCCACTATTGAAAAAGATTAAGTTCGATGACATTTCTCATTTCTTTCCATTGTTATTAATTGGAGCAGAACTATCACTGCAAAACAAACCTAAATTAGCAGCGGATCAACGACCATTTTCAGAATTAGTCATGAAAATCCATTTTTAAGGAAAATTTTGCGACTAAAGAGCGACGGCAGAAAAAACAGTCGCTAAATTTTAGCAGCAATTTATGGCTCATTTTTTGCGACTAAATTAGCAACTAAATAATTTGTCGCTAAATTAGCGACAATAATATTGGTCGCTAAATTTGAAGGCAATTTTAGTGCCTTTATTTGCGATGGTTTTAGCGACTAATTTTATTGTCGCTAAACGCACTTGAATTAGCGACGGATTTTTTTGTCGCTAAAAAATTTTAAAATTTTTTAATTATGAAAAGAATAATAATACTACTAAAATAATAATAATAAAATAATAATAATACTAATAATAATAATAATACTAAAATAATAATACTACTAAAATAATAATAATAATAATAATAATACTAAAATAATTATACTACTACTAATAATAATAATAATAAAGAAAATAAATTAATAAATAGAGAGAGAGACAAAAATCGAGAACAAAAGAAGCAAATGGGAAAAATAAAAGAAAAGAACAGAGAGTGGGAAGAGAACTGAAAATGCAGGGGAAGCAGAAGCAGAAACTGAGAACGAATAGGGGAAGGGATGGAGCGCCGGTGACCTGCGCACCAGCGTCGGCGACAACCAGCGCTCGCAACGGTCACCGCACCACTTCCTTCCTTTCTCGAGCGCTGCTACTGTCTCTTTCTACTCTCCAAACTAAAGGCTTTTCATGGGATTTTCGGCGACCTCCGGTGACGGGTGGTGACACGGATAACACTGGACAGTTGCTGACAGCGAGAGGAGTCTTCCCCTACCCCCTAATCGTCCACACTTGTCGGCAATAGCTAGATCAGAGAGGAGGATGTCGTGTCCTTCCAATGCCATTTTCGGCCAAACCCAGGATCTATAAGGCGCGTGACCACCGGCGAGAGGCTCTTGACGCTCTGATCTTCATTTTGGCAGTAGAGGTGATGAAGCTCCGAGTAAGCGTCCGTGACTGATGACCGGTCAACTATAGTGAATACTAATCGGAGGAATTTGACTCCGAAATGTACCTGCTATACTAAATTTACCTTTTCCTAAATTTTTTAGTATTATGAATATATTAGTGATTAGTAGATGTTTAAAGAGCCAAATTTAATAAAAATGCTGGAGTCAAATAAGTTAATTATGTATAAGTTATAAGTTATAAGTTATTATTATTATTATTTTCATTTATTTTTTTTTTCAATTTTGTGTTCTGTATTCGAGTAACAACTGAGGTACCTTATCAACTGTATCTCCTGTATTCTATTTTGTGTTATGTTGTGATAGGGTAACAATTGAGGTTAGTTAAATATTAGCATTTGATTGTTAATAGAGTATATTATAATGATGTTTAGACAAATAGAAATTTATAAGGTGCAAAAGATGTGCAAGACAATGATTGCAGTGAAATATGCATAGAACGAAAATAAATAAAATTAGTTATTTATGATAATTGAAGGACTGTGAATGTTTAAAATGGATAAATTGACACTTAAACTTGCTTATTTCATGTGACATTTATATTATGTACATATGTGTATGTGTGAACTAAGTTAGGGAGAAATGTAAATAAGTGCAAACCTATTAAATTGGAATAGAATTAAGGTACATAGAATAGAATCAAGACATAAAGAATATAAAACTAAACCTTTGGGTGCATAATTGGTAGACTTACGTATAATTGCTTATTATATATATATATATATATATATATATATATATATATATATATATATATATATATATGTAAAAACCTCTTTTTTCTATATATATATATATATATATAAGAGGTTTTTGCATGTAAATGGTATGGAAAGTTAAATTGATGTATTAAAAGAGAAATTAGTTGATAATTAGTTAATTTATTGGCATTAGAATGAAAGAAATGCATGTGGTTGTAGATGATGCAATTCGACACTTAACATGGAACTTAAAGGAAAATAAGTAAATGATAAAATTAAATCTAGAACTGGAAGAGTTATACCTAAATAATGAATATAATGTGTAAGTAAAGGCTAAATAACATAGAAAAGAGAGAAATGATGAAATAAAAGTCAAATACTTATCCTGACATAAAATGATGCTATGTTGAATATGAATATATAATGTAACTAATACTCAAAAGAGAGAATTTAGTTTAATGTTATTGGATGTTTACACTTGTATTTTCATATTTTGTTTTGATATTGGTTATGTAGAAGTTTTGTACAATTTTGTAATTAAGTTACTAATAAGTGTGTTTTATGATAAAGAAGCATTATACTGTGGTTTATGTATAATTAGTTGATATGATTTTTTGATTAGAGTTTGATTGGACTATGGTGATTGAATGTGTGATATTTAGAAGTGTTAAAAGATCTTTTCTTTACAGGGGGTTAGGCAATATTATAGCGAAAATTATGCCGAAATTTCGGTAGAATTTGATAGTACGTTTGGAGTAACTTATAATTTTAATTAGGACATTTTAATATTCTAATATTATGGTTCTTAGAATAGATGATAACATTTTTATCCGATTTATACATTAAACCAACTTATTATTGTTGTAGTTATTTTTATTATTGAAAAGAGTATCTTGCATTTGATGAATTGGTATTGGAATTGCTTATTTTTATTTTTTTTGATTTTTGGCCTCTATTCAAGATGAGACCCAAACTCTCATCACTCAATGTGAGATGTAAAATCAGTCCGAGGTCAATCAAGCTACGAAATCAGAATGTATTATTAATCAAATTTTATGTTGTATTTATTTTTAATGTATGTTTTTCTAGTATAATTTGTTTCGTATTTATTAGTAACATAATATGAAAAATTTATGTATGTTATTTTCTTTTCTTTATTTTAAATGATTTTATTTTGTTGAATATAAGTTCGATTTTCGGTATATTTGGTTCAGTCCAAAACCGAACCAACCATTTGCACTCCTAATTGTACAATTTAATATACTTCTATAATATTATATTTTTTAAATTAATATTATTGTTAATAATATTGCATAATTATTATTTACATAAATTAAATTTTGGATGTAATAATAATAATAAAAAAATAAATTAAAAAAATAAAAAAAAACTTAATATTTTTAACGACGGAATAGCGACCGAATTTTTTGTTGCTAATAAAGTTTTAATATTTACGATGACCAATTTTAGGGGATTTAGCGACGGAATATTGTATATTTAGCGACAGTTTTTTCTGTCGCTATTTTTAGTGATGACTTTATGTTTTAGTTTCACAATTCCTTATGACGGAACTACTTGCGATAGTTAGTCGTTTTGTCACTAAAATCAATTAGCAACGGAATTTCTCATATTAGTGAAGGAAATGGCCGTCGCTAATTTCCTGCTTTTTTGTAATGTATGGTACATTTTACGATTCGACTCCTGTTGGCATTGTGGGAGGTCCTGTCGAGTTGCTAAAAAAATGGGAAGCCTGTAATGAATTTATCATCAAATCAGACGTCATACAAGATTGGATTGGATGGTGAGAACAGGCGACTCTATTATCCCAATAATTCATCCTAAAAGAACAATTGGACTATTTTGAATGGAATTTCCAATGGCGAAAAAATGACTTGGTTTAATGTATAGTTTATAGTTTCAATCCGAAATCATTTCATGTAATGAATTTTCTTGCAATCTTGGTAGATTAACGTTGGTACTTGGCCTTGCATCCAGACCACTTTTACTGCCCCTTCAAGTATAGATCCTATAGTGCTGGACTTTAACGTTGGTACTTGGGCTTGCATCCAGACCACTTTTACTGCCCCTTCAGGTACAAATCCTGTAGTGCTGGACTTTCAACGAATGGATAAAGGGCATGCCTGGGTAAACGGGAAAAGCATCGATGGCTATTGGCCTTCACAAGTTGCTGATGCCTGAGGATGCAGTGATAAGTGTGACTATCTCGGAGCTTATAATAGCAATAAATGTGCAAATAATTGTGGCAATCCTACTAAAAAATGGTAAAATTCTGACACTAATTAATGATGTGGGTAAAAACCATTATCTTAAAAGTTCCTGCAAATTCTATCAGGTACCATTTTCCAAGGTCATTCCTAAACAAAAATGCACAAAACACACTCATTCTATTCGAAGAAAGGGAAGGAAATCCTTCGAATGTTTCCTTTAAGATTGTTACTACTGAAACTATCTGCGAAAATGAATACCAAGGAAGCGCATTAAAGCTGTCCTGTTTAGGCGGCCGAACAATCTCGAACGTTTAATTTTTTCAACTATGGTGATCCCCAGTGAACTTGCGGATCATTCCTGAAGGGCTCATTCAAGACCTCTAATAGTATGAATGTTATCAATCAAGCAGTAGAAATGTATTGTTCTCAACATTGTTAAATTTGAAGTAGAATATAATTAACTGTTGATTGTTTCTTTACAGGCATGTAACGGGAAGAATAACTATTCCATTGTCGTTTCGAATGACACATTTATGGCTAAAGAAGATCAAGGAATTAGCAGTAGGAGGCTACCCGGACAAGTTCATGTTAGATGTTAATCTTGTGATCTGGTTATAAACAAATAGCAGGAACTTCTTTGCTTGACTGCAAAATCAAGAGAGGCAGAGCAACTGAAAAAAGAATTCACTTAAGCAATTAATCAAATAGATTATGGGAAAGAATAACACATGAAGATCACGTAAGACTCTATTTTATTCACTCAGCCAAAACCATTTAAAAAGTGCAAAATATAATTGACTTTCCACAAATTAAGCAACTAAATGATTAATCTCCTAAAATCATGACATATATCAACTACCCATTAAAATAAGATAGCTAATTGACTTATTCAAGAAAAACATGTGAAAGAAGAGAAACACGTGACTTACTAATTTCTGCATTACCTTCAACACTCTCCCATAATTTAGAAGTTTACAACACCAATCATCTGCCTAAAATATTCAAACTTTACTGATGAAAGTGGTTTTACAAACATATCAGCAAGCTGGTCATTTGTGTTGTAATAGACAATTTGAATGCTTCCTTTTGACACTAATTCTCTAATAAAATGATGTCAAGTCTCAATATGCCTTGTGCGACTATGAAATACGGGATTCTTAGTCATAGAAATAGTTGATTGATTAACACAATAGATGACAGTTGCCCCTTACTTCTGCTTCATATCCTCCAAAATTCTTTGTAACCAAATTACTTGGCAAGTTGTTGATGTTACAGCCATATATTTCGCCTCAGATGATGATAATGCTGTAGATGCTTGCTTAATTGAGCTCCAACAGATGGCACTTGATCCCAACTGAAGAAATACCCTGTTGTGCTTTTATGATCATCAACACAACTTGCCCAGTGACTATCAGAGTAACCAAACAAGTTCAGATTATCGGCCCCATAAAATAAACCATATGACATTTTTCCCTTTAAGTATCTCAATACCCTTTTTGCTACTCCATAATGCATCTTGCTTGGTTTTTGCATAAATTTGGACAAAAGACTAGTAGCGTGCAAGATATCCGGACAAGTGTTTGTGAGATACCATAGGCTGCCCACCAAGCTTCAGTAAACTGTAGCCTCATTTTGTTCTTCTTTATCTATAGTACTGAACTTCTGATTTGTTGCCATGAGAGTCTTTACTGGGTTACAATCCTGCAACTTGAACTTGTAAAGAAGATCCTTTACATACTTCTATTGGGAAATTAAAAACCTGCACCACTTTAATACACTTCAAGCCCCAAAAAATAGCTCATTAAACCTAAATCAGTCATCTCAAACTCTTCAACCATGAGTCTTTTAAAATCAGCCAATGAAGTTGGATTATTGCTAGTGTAAATTAAATCATCTACATATAGACAAACAATAAGTACCTCATTAGCTCCACCTACTTTCACGTACAAAGTAGGCTCACTAGCACTTTTCTGAAAACCATTATTGCTGAAATGTTGGTCAATTCTCTCATACTAGGTCCTTGGAGCTTGCTTAAGACCATATAAAGCCTTCTTTAGCTTGCATACCTTTATCTCTTGACCACTCACTTCATAACCTGGTGGTTGTTCCACAAGGACATCTTCTTCCAAAACACCATTTAGAAAAGCTGATTTTACATCAAATTGATAAACATTCCACTTACAATGGGCAGCTATAGCCAAAACAACTCTTATAGTGTCAAACCTGGCAACCGGAACAAACGTTCTTCAAAATCAACACCTTCAAGCTGCATATAACCACGAGTAACCAGCCGCACTTTATATTTTTGAATTGAACCATCCGGTTTGTATTTTAGTTTGTAAACCCATTTTAGTCCAACCACCTCTTTTTCTTTTGGTAAATCAATAAGCTCCCATGTGTTGTTTCTTTCCAGGGCCTTGATTTCTTCATCCATGGCATCACTCCATTCCTTTGAATTAATAGCATCATTGAAGCAACTTAGCTCTTGAATTTGTGTAATTTGGCAGAATTATGTTCTTTGATAAATCTCCTTCAAAGATCCAAGCTTCCTTGGAGGTGTATCACTTGAGCTTGAAGATGTTGTTGATGTGCTGTATGGGCTGGACAGATTTGAAGGATCTGAATCATCACTATCACCTTCCGCAGGGTTCTCAAGAGTGTAAACCACATCATTACTTGCTTCAAATAATTCTGGATAGCGTTATTTCTCATCCCACTTCCACTGACTTTTCTCATCAAACACAACATCAAGACTAACAACAAGCTTTTTAGTTATAGGGTTATAAAAATGATACCCTTTAGTTTCATCACTATAACCAAGAAATACGCATTTGACACTGTTGTCATTAAGCTTGTGTCTTTTTTGAGAAGGAACATGCACATAAGAAATAGAACCAAAGACTTTGAAGTGAGTTACCTTTGGTTTCCACCCATTCTATGCTTCAAAAGGTGTTTGATTTTGCAGGGTTGATGTTGGACTTCGATTAAGAAGATAAGAAGTTGTGTGAATAGTTTTTGCCCAAAAACATTTTGAAAGGCCTTTTGCATTTAACATACATTTTGCCATTTCTACTAGATTTATATTCTTTCGCTCTTCTACACCATTTTGTTGGGGTGTATATCTTGCAGTCAATTGCCTCTTGATGCCACATTCTTTACAAAAATTAGTGAACTCAGCTGAAGTGAATTCTCCTCCTCGATCAGTTCTCAAGACCTTCAATGTAGCCCCGCTTTGTTTCTCAACATAGTTCTTGAACTTCTTAAAAATCAGAAATGTTGTAGATTTTTCTTTGACAAAATATACTCAAGTCATCCTGCTATAATCATCAACAAACAAAATAAAATACAAGCTATTATTCAAAGAGGGAGTTTTCATTGGCCCACATAAATCTGCATAAACCAGCTCTGTGGGACTTGCTGTTCTCCTTGCAAATCCATTTGAGAACGCCTCTCGATGTTGCTTTCCAAACATACAGCTTTCACATATGTCGTTTCCATGTTGAATCAAAGGCAAACCATCCACCAAAGCTTGATCAGATAAGGATTTCAAGCTATTGAAGTTTAAGTGCCCATACCTGTGGTGCCATAACCGGCTTTGTCATCCAAAGAGGCTACAAGGGCTTAATCCTTATACTCCAGTGAGAGAGGAAACATGTTATTATCAAGAGCATACCCTTCTCTTAAAAATTGCCCCACACTCAACAAGTTGGTATCTAAATCAACTACATATACAACATCTTTGATGCTGCTGAAACCATCAGATTTAATCTTCACAACTCCTTTTCCTGTTGCTTCACGGACTCTACCATCTCCCATCTTTACTCGCTTCCTGATTGACTTGTCTAAGATGATGAAGACACTCAAATCTGCTGTCATATGATTGCTACATCCGCTGTCCATATACCAAACATCTGAAGAGCACCCATTTCCAGTAACATAGGCCATAAATAAGCTTTCAAACTCATCTTCATTTCCTTTTTCTTCTATAAACATTGCATGTTCAGCTTTAAGTTGACAGAATTTTGCAATGTGACCTGGCTTCCTACAGTAAAAGCATTATGGCTTTTTGATTTTGAGTTTCACCACTACTCCTAAAATATTTGTTTCGATGATAGCTTCCACGACCTCCTCCTCAACCATTTCTCCTCCCTTTGCATCTAAGGCCAGTAAATCCTCCATGCCCTTGCTTGCTGCTTGACTCGTTTGAGTTTGATTTAGCAAAATGCATCTTAATGTGAAATGCATTTTCGGGGTTACTTTCTTCTCATTTTTTCAAACCGTCCTCATGAGATTGGAGTGAACCAAGTAACTCTACCATTGTGAACTGATGCAGGTCCTTCGATTCTTTTATGGCTGTTACCACATGATCATATTTTTGCCGAAGACTTCTCAATATTTTTTCAACAATAGTTTGTTCCTACAACTGATCTCCATACTTACGAATCTGATTAACAACTTCTAGCACTTTGGAAAAATAGGTCTCCATAGTCTCACCGTCCGTCATGGAAAACTCTTCAAATTATCTTCGCAATGTCTGCAACTTGACGGATTGAATTTTGGCAGTCCTTTGATAGCCCAATTCTAGTGCATTCCATGCATCTCATGACTTTATTGCTACTACAATTCTCGAAAAGATACTATCATCAATAGCTTTTTCAATGAAAAAGAGAGCTTTAGCGTCTTTTTTTTTGGACTCTTTAAGAGCTTCAGCCGAAACCCTTGCTTCACTGTAACCATTTTCAACTAACTCCCACAAGTCCTATGAAACGAAGAGAGTCTTCATTTTGATGCTCCACACTTCATAGTCAGACCCTTTGAACAAAGGAATTGATGGTAATGTTGAATCTATGCCCGATGTGTTGTTTGCCATTTTCTATAACCCAATCTCTAATACCAGATGTTAGATGTTAATCTTGTGATCTAGTTATAAATAAATAGCAAGAACTTCTCTGCTTGACTACAAAGTCAAGAGAGGCAGAGCAACTGAAAAAATGAATTCACTTAGACAATTAATCAAACAGATTGTGGGCAAGAACAAGACATGAATATCACGTAAGACTCTATTTTATTCATTCAACCAAAAATATTTAAAAAGTGCAAAATACAACTGACTTTCCACAAATTAAGCAACTAAATGATCAATCTCCTAAAATCATGATAGTTCAATGCTCATAAAATGGGAAATAGAATTACAAAAAAGCAAAAAATTAAACAGGAATATGGACTCTGGTTAAATAGCATCCATTCTAGATCATAAAATGGGAAATAGGATTACAAAAAAGTAAAAAATTAAACAAGAACATGGACTCTGGTTAAATAGCATCCATTTTAGATCATAAAATATATTAGTACATTCTGACATGAAGATTTTTTTTTTACTAAATTCAGCTCTTTCGATAAATAAATTAAACATTCTTTCTATATAGATTGGTATTCTTGATTATATTATAATGTTATTAAAATTTTGTATAGAATATGATTTTTTGGAATTTTGGTTATTGTCCATCTCAGGAGTTGAAAGGATAACATATCTAATGGCAATACTGCCTTGAATAATTATCTTAAACAAAGAAAAAAAATTTAAGAAATTTAATTATTTGGTTTAAGCAAAGAAGCTCAAGTTGTGATTGGAGCTTATCTTATCTAATAATCCCGTCTTCTAAGATTGCAAAGTAACTGCCAACTTAATTTGAAATAAAACACAAATACCCAAAATTGTTAAGAATTTATCCTAACTTATAAGTATTACTACACACTTAATGCTGGAAGTTAATGCAATTTCACTTAGTTCACAATTAAAATTCCTACAATAATTAATACATAATTATGTAATTAAACTAGTGATTCAAATCCCACAATTTAAAATTCCTTCACTTGCATAAAAGCAAGTGATTCACGGAAAAAAAAAAACTACTAATGATAAGCATGATGATGTGTAGTTACCTAGTATATATACATATTGATATTTCTTGCCAAAAATACGTTTGTATAATATTATTTTATGTAGTAATAATACATTGTAATATAAAAAAACAATCCTTACAATCAAGTATGATATTTGTAAACTAAGAATGAAGTTGTTTTACATGGCAATGTATTATTGGGGTTTGTAAATGAATAAACAGACCTCACTCCGCTACAAATTTCCATACTTATGTATGGCTCATTTTAGAAGGTAATTAGGCTATCCCTTATCCAAGTTTAATCTATAAAATCATTCATACATACATCAACACTCAGACTCAAGAAACATAGACTATTACAAAAAAATAAGCAGAAATGTCAAGTTCTTGGGTGGGAGTAGTTGTGTGATTGTTAGTTTGAGTTTAGTATGCTCATGCTGTAGTACAATTGAATATTATGCCAGAGCCATTATCATTGTTGCAGCAAGTGTACTAAATCAGCAAGTAATAAAGTGGGGTATAGTTAGGACCCCGAGTTATCGTATCCAAGAGATTGTATGTGCAAGCTAAGATAATTAAGTGTATGCTAAAGAATTCCCAATTGTTTTGTCTATATGAGTTATCTATTGTTTAAATTAAAGACATTAAACAGCTAAAATGTGCAATTAAAATTTGTTAAATTAAACTAACAGTAAATTTGGTATGAATCAATCTATGGGAAAATTAACAAGTATGGAAATCAATATAAAAGAAGCGTTGCTCGGGTTCACTCATCCACCCCATATCCAAATGTGAATTAATTTAATCTAAAAATCATATATAAATGAATTCGGGATAACCCTCTTAACCCAAGCGTCCCATTCCGGAGCAAGTTACTCTAATTGCATGACGTCCCATTCCGGAGCAAGCCATACAATTAGCCTAAGCACGGGTCTATAATCCTAAGTTCAGTTTGCTTTCCCATTCCGGAGCCAAACAACCCAAAACTCATTTATCTCACTCCCCACTCTAGTCCTAAAACCATAAAATCCTGCACATCTAGAGTCCCATTCCGGAGTAGTCCAAAATATACAGCATTTATAATAGAAAAACTGAGTAAAATCATTCATAGCATTCAATCCATACAAGCTCAACAACCAACAAAGAGTTATGATAAAAACCATTCATCAAAGCTGGAAAATAACTTGAAAGAATGAAATCCCAAGAACTAATAATAAGCAACAGTGAGATAAACAATTCATTCATATATATATATTCAAAATATGTTCAATATTCACATAATGGGTATGGGATTAAAAGATCCCCCAAACAACTAAAAGACTACTCACTATCCATTACAAAATAAAGAGGAAAAATGATAGAATAAATCCAGAAATTCATTGAGGAAGAAAACCCAACTGAATCACAAGTTCTTCAATCTTCTTCTTCAAAGCTTCAATTGAAATGAGCTCAAAACTATGGAAATCTGAGTATCTATGCTGTGTATTTGTGTTTAATCTATGTGTTTTTGCTGTAAATCTATCTATTTGCAATGTAAATCTAAAGGAAATATCAAAACCCTAAAGTTAAAAACAAAGGAGAAACTCAGATCTAAAAATCCTATTTTTAAACAAGATAAAATAAAAACCTCCTTTTCTGCCAAACAGGGATATGCTATTTATAGATTCAGAGGGGTCATGGTGACAATGAAATGATTATCACCGTGAGGCACTGGGGGTCACAGTGGCAACCAAATGGTTGTCACCATGAGATGCTCGAAGAAATGATTCTGTCTGAACGTGCAGGAGGGGGTCACGGTGACAATGAAATTCGTTGCCACCGTGAGGTACTTGACTTCAGCTTCTGCCTTGGATAGCTCTATGTCACGGTGACAACTAAAATGGTTGTCACCGTGAGGTACTTGAAAATTCAATTCTGCCATCTTGACTCCTTATGTCACGGTGACAACAAAGTAGTTGCCACCGTAGGGTACTTCAGCTCTTAGTTCTGTCTTGAAAAGTTTTATGTCACGGTGACAACCAGATCAGTTGCCACCGTGAGGCACCTCTTCTTTCCATTCTGCTATGTGAAGATTCTATGTCACGGTCATAACGAAATGGTTGTGACCGTGAGTTACATGCGACCAGCATTCTATTTTGATAAAAATGTATGTCACGGTCACAACGAAATGGTTGTGACCGTGAGGTGCCTGAAAATCCTGCATTTCAAAATAAAACTCTATCAAAATGCTATCCAAAGTGTATAACAACCTAAATCAACTAAATTTGACAAAATTAACTAAAAGTAACCACAACACAACAATAAACATAAATAAAAACTCAAAAATTACACGAAAAGAACAACAAAACTAAGTACTAAATTGAAGTTATCAAAATATCCCATTGGGTTTTGAGCATATTTTGAATATATATATATATATATGAATGAATTATTACCCCCTTGGGTTTCCTTACCGACTTATCCGCCAGTTGGAGTCTCATTCTCGTCTCCTTGAGATCACCTAAATTGAGTTTCCTGCATATAGAATATGGCATCAAGTTAATGCTGGCCCCTAAGTCACACAAGGCATTTTCAATAAAATTTTCACCAATGTCACAGGGTAAAGTGAAGCTACCTGGATCCTCTAATTTTTTTGGAATCTTGTTCATGATTAGTGCACTACAATTTTCTGTGAGTTGCACAGTCCCATGCCCTTCTAATTTCTTTTTATTAGATGAAAGTTCTTTCACGAATTTAGCATAATTGGGCATGTGAGTTAGGGCTTCAGCAAAAGGTAAATTGATGTGCAATTTCTTAAACATTTGTAGAAATCTAGCTAATTACTCATTTTTTTTCTCTTTCCTAGCTATAGAAGGAAATGGCAACCTATTTATGTCAAAATCCTCTATATTGGGTTCACTAAGTTTTTACCCTTATCAATTGTAGGAGCATCCCTATTTACATCTACCCTAGAGTTAGAGTCACTTACCTTTCGTGTTGGCTCCTCCTTACTCAATGATGGTGAAGATGTCTTACCTTTTTCCTCTCCTTGTGTTACCTCCTTGCCACCTCTCAATGTAATTGCCTTTGTCCTGAAATTTGATACTGATAGAAATTTATTTAGAAAATTAATAGACAAAAATTCATTTTCTAAAAAACTATTTTCTGATGAAAATTAGTTTTGTTCAAAAACTCATTTTCTAACTTAAAAATATTTTTTTGCAATTTTAAAGCTATAATGTGTATGGATGAATGAAAATAATTTGCCTCAATTTGATCTTATAATTTAGTATTCTAATTTCTAATAAACTGAGGCAATCTTTAGATTTGTCTTCAATATTCATCCAATAAGTATTTTGCATCAGAAAACATGTAAAACATTCCTGGTAAAATTGCTTAGAAAAGAATTAACAATAGAGTTTATTTAGGTTTGATGATCATCAAAATCAGGATGTGGCCTTGAGCCAACAATTATTATATCTTCAAAATTGCCTCATCTTAGTTTTGTCAACTTATTAACAAAACTAAGGTAAACACCTATGTGAGTGGGTTACTTCTCTATCTGACATACTCAATCTTATAATTAATAACAGTAAATGTTCACACATTAAACATTCACACTCATTTATTGCCAATAATGAACTTGATTATTAGTCATAAATAATAATGTTAAGGGATTACATAAATAAAAATAGTCTTAATCAAATTCTACACAAACCCTGAGATCTAATGTGTCTCTCAAACACATATCTCGTTACAGGTTTAGTCAATTATTATATCTTTAAAATTTCCTCATCTTAGTTTTGTCAACTTATTAACAAAACTAAGGTAAACACCTATATGAGTGCGTTACTTCTCTATCTGACATACTCAATCTTATAATTAATAACAGTAAATATTCACATATTAAACATTCACACTCATGTATTGCCAACAATGAACTTGATTATTAGTCATAAATAATAATGTTAAGGGATTACATAGATGAAAATAGTCTTAATCAAATTCTACATAAACCCTGAGATCTAATGTGTCTCTCAAACACATATCTCGTTACAGGTTTAGTCAATAGATCTGCAATCATATCATGCGTAAAAATGTACTGTAAGTTCACATCTCTTCGTGCAACAATATCTCTCGTGTATTGATCCTTAATATCGATATGTTTAACCTTACTATAAGCTATCAACGACTGACGGTCACTGGTTCCTTTGAGGTAGTTACTCTTAAATGGCCCATAAACCATTTTAGCCAAATTGTCTCTTGTACTGCAACTGAGGAAGTGACTAATTCAACTTCCATTGTTGATAAGGCTACACAGGTTTGTTTCTTGCTATTCCATATTATGGCACTCTTGCTAAGCAAGAATATGAAACTTGAAGTGAATTTTCTCTCATCCATATCTCCTACCCAATCAGCATCTATGTATTCTCTCAATTACAGATCCTTGCCTTGATAAAAGAGAGAATAGTTTGTTGTACCTTTAAGGTATCTAAGTATTGTTTTAACTGCCTTCCAATATGCTTTGCCTGGATTAGATTGATATCTACTTATCATGCCCACTTAGGACACATAACTTTGCTAAGAAAATCATTCTTGGCAATGGAGTTATCTATGAATTTGCAGCTTTGCATATTAAATCATTCAAGGACTTTATTGATATATGTCTCTTAAGAAAGGGACAATAGCCTTCTTGAACTATCTTTTGAAATCTTAACTCTAAGAATATAATATGCTTGACCCATATTTTTCATCTCAAAGTTGGACTATAACCAATATTTGATTTTATTTATGTACCCTTTGTCTTTTCCAACTAAAAGTATATCATCTACATAAAATGTTAAAATGACATATTTACTTTCAAAACTTTTACTATAAACACAATAGTTTTCATCAATCATATTGTACCCATTCGATATGATTGTATTATGAAATATCAAATACCATTGTCTTAAAGACTGTTTAAGGACATAGGTTGAACTCATCAATTAGCAAACCTTATGTTTACTGCCTTTTTCGATGAAACCTATAGGTCATTTTGTATAGATTTTTTCATCAAATTCTCCATTGAGAAAAGCAGTCTTCACATTTATTTGATGTAACTCTAGGTTCAAACTCACCACTATGGATAAAATTAACCTTATGGAGGTAAATCATACAATAGGTGAGAAAAAACTCCTCGTAGTCAATCCCTTCCTATTGTGTGAACCGCCTAGCAACTAGCTGAGATTTGTATCTTTCAATACTTCTATCAGCCATTCGCTTCACTTTGAGAATCTATTTATTCTCAATTGGTTTGTGTCCTTTCAGTAGATCAACTAGTTCCCAAACATGGTTTGATCTCATGGATGCCATTTCTTCTTTCATTGCTTGAATCAATTTTTCCTTAGCTAGGCATGAAATAGCCTGTTGAATATTTTTAGGATAAAAGGGCTTAATTCGAGCCTTTGATCTCAAATCATTGGCATGGAACACTTATCTTTTTAGATTTTTGCAGTTCTAAATCTTGATAAACATGTCTCATATATTAATCGTAATTCAGAATGCTTTCACTCAGATTATGTTCCATACTCCCAATGGAGTCAAGAATACTCCCATTGAAAATAAGGTCACGAACATCCGGATCGTTTGGTGGATAAAGGTCTTAACCTTCTGCTTCTAATTCCCTCCCACTTGGATGGAGTGATCCTAATGGTTCCTCTTCCTTAGTTTCATAGAAAGTGAAATCTTGATTCACTTCGCCCAACTTTGAAAATTCATTCTCTAAAAATACGATGTCTCATAATTCAAATTTTATCACAGTGGATTCTTTTGCTTACCCACGGAAATGTATCCTTTTGATACTTCAAAATATACCACATAGTTACTCTTTTACCTCTTGGTCTTAATTTACCAAATTTACCTGAGGTGTCATAGATGTAAGCAGTACAACCCCAAGGTCGTAAATGGCTTAGGACAGGTTGTCGACCAGTACACAACTCATAAGGTATGGCTGTGACAGATTTAGAAGGCATATGATTTAGAACATGTATGGCAGTTAATAAAGCATCGCCCTAATAAGAGCTTGGCAAATTGGCCTCCACCATCATAGATCTAACCATATCTAAGAGAGTCCTATTTCTCCTTTTCGTAATACCGTTTTGGTATGGAATTATGGGAATGAACAATTGATGTTCAATCCCTTTTTTATAACATAAAATTTTAAATTCATCTGAAAGACATTCCCGCTTCGGTCAGTTCTTAAAACTTTAATCTTTTTAACTAATTGATTCTCAACTAAATTCATAAAAGTTTTGAAGCAACTCAATGCTTCTGACTTATGAGAAATCAAATAGATATGACCATACCTAGTATAGTCATCTATAAATCTGATGAAGTAGTAGGCCTCATGCCTTGCCCTCACAGTCATTGGACCACATATGTCAGAATGAACTATCTATAATGGAAATTCGGCTCTAGTTGCTTTTTCGAACGATTTTCTAACTAGTTTTTCTTTTAGGCAATGCTAGTACGTAGATAATTCAACCTCATTTAGATGACCTAGTAAACCTACTTTGGCTTAGCGACTCATTCGGTCATTCCTTATATAGTTTAATCTAGCATGTTATAATTTCACATTGTTTTTCATAACTATGTAAAGAAGAAGAAGAAATTAAAAAAAAACTAGTTTTGTTTAAATAGTTATAGTCAACATCTATAATAATAAAATTGTTCATCATATAACCATACAATAATAGACATCATTCAAGCATAAGTATATGCAGTCATTCTTAAAATGTAAATTGAAACCAAGTTTCAATAAAGCAAGAACAAAAACTGAATTCCTAACAAAGGTATCTCAGTCCTTTATTTATGATCCTTTACTCCTGAATCTATTACCCATAAAGGATGAAATTCAGAATTAGATGCAAAATTTTACTCACTCTTGAGTCAAAATAGTGTATCTGTTTGGGCACAGTGTAGTCTCTTGCATAATGTCCTTTCTGTTGGCAGTTGAAACATTTCACTCTTGAAACAATTACATTCTTTTTGCCTTTGGACTTATTATGATTCTATTTTACCTTTTGGTTTTTAGGCTCTGGAGCCTTTTCCTTATCCCTACTTCTGAAGCTTCTTTTCTTTTATTCTAATTAGAACTCATTCTATGAGAACGGAACTTGTGCCATATGGACTTCAGCATTGACTTTAATCGCTACCAGTAGGTCTTCTTCAAGCTCCAAATGATGGGCGACATCCTCAAACATTTTTATGCTATCCATATGAGTAAGTTGCATCTTCATATACTTTATACTATTGGGTAAGGAGCGAACAACAGTTTGGATCTGCTGCTCGTCAGTCAACTTATGACCAACGTCACTAAGCTTAATTGTTATATTCCATCTCTCTTAGATATTTCCGCATCTAATGACCAGACTTTTCTGGTATGTATCAAATTTGATCATTAATCATCAGAACTTAGTCAGAGACACACATTTGAACTTTTTTCGCAATACGACCCACAAATCAATTGCATTTTGATACTTGCGAAACAACTTAGTGATGCCATCTTTTATTGCACTAAGCAAGATGATTCGAACAATGAAATTCTTCTTTTTCCATGCCACATAGGTATTTCGGTCCTGCCTATGTTGAGTTATAGTGTCATCCTCAGGTTCAGCCATAACCGATCTTAAGGGTTCTAAAGCCACTTACTCTTTAAGCATATACTGGATCTTCATATTTTAGATTTTATAATTATCACCATTTAACTTCATATCTTTATTAAGCTCGGCGACAATTGACTTGGAAGCAGTATCCATTTGAATTCTATAATCTCAAATGGAACAATGTTGCACATTTTTAAAGAAGATAAGGAAATACATGCTATTTACTATGCTTCTGAAATAATAACCTAGTAAAATTTTCTATTAGACTCAAATTCGAAAAAGTTACTTATAGTATCCAATTACTCTCTAAGTCTCAATGTCCAACTTTACAGGTTAAAATTTCATGCATAGCAAATCTGAACTAGTAGATTTTCTCAAACTTGTGAGGGGTATATTGTTGGTTTTGATTCATTAAGCCTTTACTCAATAAAGATGCAATATCATTTTACTCATAAAATATTACAAAAAAATTAATAATTAAACAAACACATTTATTAAAAAGTTAAAACCCACCAAATATTTAATAAATGTCTCATACATTTATTCAAAAATAAATCCAATAATCATTTTTTAAACACTAATGTCCAAAAATAACAATAGGAAACACGAATCCCATCTAACAAATAAACGCTAACTAAAATTGACACTTATGTCAACTTATTCTACAAGTCTAGATTTTCGCAAAATCTTTCTCGATACTGGAAATTATTTTTTTTACCATGTTTACCAACTCATTTGGTAAGTCATAAGCTTTCTTAAGCCATGGATGATACACTTTATGTCCACTCCTCAATGTCATCATAAATTTAGTGTTGCTTCTCAACACTCCCCTTTTTGGCAACTCTAACCAAAAAGTAGATAATATATTTTCTATAAAATCTATCTCCTATGAACCAGTAGTTTCTAATAACTCTCTTAGTTCTGGATGATATTCAAAGGAGTCAGTCAACACTTTAATCAAGACTCTATCATCCCTTTCTATACTCAAACCACCAATCCAAATGCACTATTGCATTTGCTCTTGCACATACACTATATGATGCACTATTGCATCAATATTATTAGCTCGAATCTTCCATTGCATTCTCATGTTACGAAATGTATCTTTAACATTTCTCCAACAAATTACAGAAAATTTTATACACTCATGTATAAACTCACATGATTGAAACGCATTTCAATCAATAAGTGAGGACAAAACTTCAAAAAAAATCAAAATATTTTTAAAAATATCCCAAGGTAGAAAATAAATTTTTACAATTTTTAATAATTTATTTTTGATATTTAAAATAAAAATTATTTTTCGTTCATTAAAAAATTTTGGAAAAATGACCAAAAAATCAGATAATTTGAAAAAATTATTTGTCAAAAAATAGAGTTGATCTAGTGGTCAGAGGAGGTCTCACGCACCCACACATGCCGATCGAAGAGGTTCAAACACTCACACGTGACGTCGACCCATTGGTCCACATGTACTCACACGTGTTGCCATGTCAGGCCTTGTCATGACATGTGGCAGTCACTGGTTGGTCCATCTGGTGCACACGTGGCACCCATGTATAGGCCACCGCCCACACACACGCGCCCTATGTCTAGTGGTACGTGCATGCCATATACTGCTTTCCTAGTGGACTCCAGCGTTCCAGCCGGTGGGGGTTTTTGCGGTCTGTGATTCGAATGGTGAGGTCAAAAATTTCAAATCCTAACTTATAGTTTAACGTTTTTGAACACTCATGTTTGACCCCACGAAAATAGGGTGTACAAATACACAGATAAATATATATATATATATATATATATCAAGAACACATTTAAAAATTTAATTTGGTGTCATACAACCTATTTAGATCTACCAATTTACATATAAATTATACATTTAATAAAAAACACATGCCAGAACGCAAAAATAAAGGCTCTGATGTCAATGTTAGGTATATTACAATATATCGAATAAGAGGGAAACCAAATTTAATTCTCAAAGCGTAGAAAAATTTTGAATGAGCGGAAGTAAAAGACCTCGTTTAATGTTACTAGGAGCGGCTTTATCCACGAGCAACGGATGCTGGATAATAACACAAACCCATGGTCTAAAAACCCTCTTAGAGATAAAATAGTGAGTGAGAAAATTTCTGTAGAGTTTCGGTACGGTAATTTCCTTTTCATACTTTTTAGATTTTTTTTTTGGCCTATTTATAGAGCCTTTTGCTCTAAAATGGGAAACTTATACATTAAAAGAAATAAATGATAAAAGGGAAGTTACCATTTTTCTCAAATAAGAAATATTTCCTAATTAAGGGATTTGATATGAAATCGTTTCCATATCAGCATTATTTTCTTTTTGATATGGATCACTTCTATATCTGTACAATTTTCATATAGATATAGATTGTTTTTCATGAATATCGGCCGTCATAAGCGTATTCAAACTCTATCAAAAGTGAAATAATGAGATTCGTAAGGTATATTATACTACTCTTTTGTCTTATAGTGTGAGTTATTCTTAACTATTTTATGTATATTAAAATAATAATTGAATTATTTTAATTTTATAGACTATAAAATCTCATTTCTAAAATCATTGTAAATAACTTGAGTTCAATTTTATATGGAGAAAATCTATCCATCTATATCAAAAAACTGTTGAAAACCAATACCATAATAGTGGCTTTTTTTTAATGCAATTCCTATTCCGATTAAAGGGAAAAGTAAGAAAATTCTTAACCTTTTAAATTATAAGTGATTTTCTATTAATAATACTTTTAATATGCCTTGAACATTTATTTCTTTATTAGTCAATGTTTTTCCAATTAAAACCGTTCATAACATATCTTTGCAGTGTTAAAATAAAAATTATATAAAATAAAATAGAAATAAATAAATACATTAAAAATAAATACATCCAAACGTTGAATTGAAATTATTCATGACATCTTTGCAGTGTTAGAATTAAAATTATATAAAATAAAAGAGAAATAAAATAAATATACACGAAAAGTAAATACATCCAATCATTGAATTGAAACCATTCATGACCTCTTTGCAGAAATTACATAAAAAATAAATAAATATACACGAAAAGCAAACGCACTCAAAAAATCGAATTAATTTCGAAAATATATTTTATTATGGATTTTGATTGGGAAAACAATACTAGCTCTTTTTATTAGAAAAACCCCAAATAATTACTAAAAAAAATTGTTTGCATAAAAGTTAATTTAAATTTGTAAAATTATTACTTATTTATTACAAATTTACAATATATATGAAAATATTCCAAAGAAACTGTACAAAAAATACACAAATCTAAATAAACTATAAATTGCAATATTTCCTAGTAAATAATTCTTTTAAAATACACTTAAAGAAATAGGTAAATTGCAAGTGAGATTATGAATAGGCAAATAATACAAAAATATTTAAGGATAAAATTATGTCTAAAAACCATATAGCGAATAAGGCAATTGCAAACGATTTATTCCAAATGGAAAGAATGAAGAATACAATAGCATACATGAAAAATTTTGTCTTTCTAAATAGACTTTCAGCCAAAAATTATGTGATTAAAAATGCTATTTTATTTAACAAAATAGTAAAACAAAAAAGGATTTTACCATTAGTCTATTAAACAAAAACTATTTATTTAAAATCAAAATAAAAAAAAAAAGAAAAAAATTAAAATAAACTCCTCATTAGGTGATTTTATAAGATTTTCTTTTTAACGAAAATTAAATTTTCAATTACCATCATTGCGAATTTGCCATCCTTGATTTATAGACATGAAATAAGAAGTATATAGTTTTCATATTTTACTTGAATGATATATCTAAACAGAAAATCTTATTAATGCAAGAAAATTTAGCTATAGTTAAATAAGAAATAAAATTTTATCTTCCTATTTAGCCAAACTAGGTTCAACGTAAATAATGTTCATGTGGACATAAAGGATGTCCACATGGATGTGGTTAATTTTGTTTAATTGGTTAAATTTAGACAATTTTAGTTATATATGTAAAAACCTTACCTTACAATCTCCATTAGGAATATTGATTTAAATATTCACTTTTTAATTTATTGAGAATAGTACCAAAAATGAAATAAATACTTACCTATAAGCATGTCTTTCCATATATTTCTTTCTTCTTTTTAGTTCCATTGATGTAAAATCCACTCATCATCTTGTACTTCCAAATTTTGGCTACTTTTTTTCCCTAAATTATATTTTTTTTAATTGAATTTATGAACTTTTATGTTGTTACATCCTATTTTTAAATAATTATTTATATGTACATTAAGTCTAAACTTAACCCTAATAATGAGGGAGGAATCAATGCACCGTTACATACGTATGTTAGTGAATAATAAATGCCAAAAGATTGCAAAAAGTGATTAGTAAATCCAAATGGTTCATTTTGGCACTTCTAAAACAAACATCTATGACATGGTAAATGGCGGTTGAGGAGAAAAATATTATATAGATTTTTTTTTTATAATATGAATTTTAAAGAAAAGATAATTCAAATTTCAATGCGTTGTGTTTCATAATCTATTATCTATAAATATTTTGTCATTTACTATTCAAATTATGATTATTAAAATTTTATTGCATTTCATTTTAAGCATCATTTTAAAAAATTGAGAGCACATTAATTATCTATTTTTAATTTACTATTTTGTTGGTAATTTAATTGCATTAAAATCTCCTTTGTCTTATTTTTCTAGAGAAATTAATGTTCATATGGACATAGAGGATGTCCACATGGATGTGGTTAATTTTGAGTAATTGGTCAAATTTGGTCAATTTTAGTTATATATGTACAAACCTTACATTATCATCTCCATTTAGGATATTGATTTAAATATTCACTTTTTGATTTTTTGAGAATCTTACAAGAAATAAAACAAATACATACCTATATGCATGTCTTCTACCATTTGGATGAAGAATGAGAAAACAGTATATATAGGTTAGAACTTGACAATTTCATTAAAATGCATTCTTCATTGTAAAACAATAAATCCTAGTCCTCCAACTAAATTAAAAACAAGATATACCTTAAATTAAGGAATTCAATTTAATGATATCAACATGTAAGCGATATAAAATATTTATATCATCTAAAAAAAATTTTAATCTATTAAAAAAACAGTTAATTTATTTGATAAAGGATTTATCTGGATACAAATGGTCTTGTAATGTGGAATTCAATGGCTTGAGCTCCAATAATCTAATCTATGGTTTATCTGCAACTTCAACTCTTTCCAATTCTAGATGGAGTCGGCAAAATCTACCAATCAATAGAATAATGACCTGGTACCAGGTAAATATTAATACAATTCTACTATTATCAATATTATTATAATTATTGTAACTTAATAAAATCTTAATTAAATGAATTTATTTCAATTTATAGGCTAATTTTAAAGTCCACTTGGAAAAAACGCAACGGTGTTAGATTTAGATGGAAAGGAGAAGGGACATGCATGGGTAAATGGTAACATTATTGGTCGATATTGGCCTAGTTACCTTACTGACGAGGATGGTTGCAGCAATGATCCATGCGACTATAGGGGTTCTTATGATAATAACAAATGTATCTCTAATTATGGAAAGCCTACTCAAAGATGGCGAGTTTTCTTTTTTAAGAAAAAAAAAATTAATGTTAATTTAAGGTTTTTGAACAATGAATTTTAATGGAAAATATTATTGCAAGTACGTACCATATTCCTAGATCATTCCTTAATAACGATGAGAACACTCTGCTTGAAGAACTTGGTGGCAATCCAACAAAAGTTAACATCCAAACTATTACCGTTGGAATAGTTAAAGCTAGTATTATTGACGGAGATTCGATTGAATTATTATGCCATGGCAAACCCATTTTCCAAATTCAATTTGCAAGCTTCGGTGATCCTTAATCCGTAGTTGGATCTTTCATCAAAGAAACTTGTGGATCAATCGTTGTATAATCTGCAATAAAAAAAAAGTAACTTTTTTTTGTTAATTGATTAGTTCATTACATATATTGCTTAGTTATGAATTTTAAAATTTTGTTTTTGCCATTTTGCAGGCTTGCATTGGGCAGGAGAAATGCAATGTTGTAGCTTCGAATGATGTGCTTGGGGCTTCAAATTTTTTTCGATGATTTTGTACATACTCTAGCTTTGGAGGGTCTTTGCTGATTAGTTTTAAGTTAGGTTTTGTCTTAGTGATTTCTTTGTTAGTGTTTTTATTTCCAGTATTTTGTAAGGGTAGTTTAGGATTTTTGTTTAATTCATTAATAAATCTAAATTTGCGGTCCTTCTAATTTTTTTTTATTCAAATGCTTAAGTTGTTTTATTCTTAATTAACATATACCTAGTTTGTTAACAAAATATAATTTTAATGGACCATTTTTTCATAAGTAATCATAAAATGTGATATATCAAATTACGTCTGGCTTTATCTTGAAATTGATTCTTATTTAGTAATTCATTTTCAAATTAATCCATGCTATAAAATTTGATCAAATTATCCACTTATTCTCAAATTTAGTTAATTTGGATGCTAATAGAATATGATTAACTTGCATATGAAGCACTTAATTTTGGCCTCTGTGCAGTGTTAGAACCAAAATTACATAAAGAATAAAATAAATATATATGAAAAGTAAGCACATCCAAAAATCTAATTAATGATTTTATTAATTTACTTTAAAATCAAAATAAAAAAGGAAAAAAAGTAAAATAAACCCCTCATTAAGTGATTTTATAAGATTTTTTTTTAACCAAAATCAAATTATCAATTACCATCATTGCGAATTTGTGATACTTAATTTATAGACATGAAATAAGAAGTATACAGTTTTCATATTTTACCTGAATGATAAATATAAAAAGAAAATCTTATTAATGCAAGAAAATTTAGATATAACTAAATACGAAATTAAATTTTATCTTCATATTTAGTCAAACTATGCTCAACATAAATAATGTTCATATAAACATAGAGGATGTCCACATGGATATGGTTAATTTTGCCTAATTAGTCAAATTTGGTCAATTTTAGTTATATATGTACATGTCTTACCTTACAATCTCTACTAGGAATATTGATTTAAATATTCACTTTTTAATTTATTGAGAATTGTACCAGAAATGAAGTAAATACTTACCTATAAGCATGTCTTTCCATATATTTCTTTCTATTTTTTATTTTCATTGATTTAAAATCTAATAATCATTTTGTGCTTCCAAATTTGGTTTTGGTATCCTAAATTATTATGTTTTTTAAACAAATTTATGCACTTTTATATTATTATTTCATATTTTGAAATAATTATTTATATGTACATTAAGTCCAAACTTAACTTTCATAATGAGAGAGGAATCAATGCACCTTTATATGCATATACTAGTGAATAATAAGTGCCAAAATATTACAAAAAGTGATAAACAGTGCATTTTGGTATTTCTAAAAAAAAAAATTCTATGAGATGGTAAACGGTGGTTAAGGAAAATATGTGGCTGCAATCTTGAGCTAAACGTCATATAGATTTTTTTATTTTGATAATACGAATTTTTTTTAAAAAAAAAAAGATAATTCAAATTTCAATGCGATGTGTTTTATAATCTATTATCTATATAATATTTTGTCATTTACTCTTCAAATTATGATTATTAAAATTTTATTCTATGGTATTTTTAGCATCATTTTAAAAAATTGAGAGCATATTATTATCTATTTTTAATTTATTATTTTATTGGTAATTTAATTGCATTAAAGTCTCCTTTATTTTTTTTTGTATAAATTAATGTTCATATGGACATAGAGGATGTCCACATTGATGTGTTTAATTTTGGTTAATTGGTCAAATTTGGTAAATTTTAATTATATTTGAATAAACCTTACCTTACGATCTCCACTAAGAATATTTATTTAAATATTCACTTTTTAAGTTATAGAGAATTGTACCATAAATGAAATAAATACTTACCTATAAGCATGTCTTTTCATATATTTTTTTCTTTTTCTTTTTTATTTCCATTGATGTGAAATCCACTCATCATCTTTTGCTTCCAAATTTTGGCTACTTTTTTTTCCCTAAATTGTTTGTTTTTTTAATTGAATTTATGAACTTTTATGTTATTACATCATATCTTGAAATAATTATTTATATGTACATTAAGCCCAAACTTAACTCTAATAATGAAGGAGGAATCAATGCATCGTTATATGCGTAAAGTAATAAATAATAAATGCCAAAAGATTACAACTAAGTGATTAGTAAATCCAAATGGTGCATTTCGGTATTTCTTAAAAAAAGAAACATCTATGACATGGTAAATGGTGATTGAGTAGCTAAATATTATATAGATTTTTCTTATAATATAAATTTTAAAGAAAAGATAATTCAAATTTCAATGTGATGTGTTTCATAATCTATTAACTATAAATATTTTGTCATTTGCTCTTCAAATTATGATTATTAAAATTTTATTACATTGCATTTTAAGCATCATTTTGAAAATTTAAGAGCATATTAATTATCAATTTTTAATTTACTATTTTATTGGTAATTTAATTGCATTAAAATCTCCTTTATCTTATTTTTCTATAGAAATTAATGTTCATATGGACATAGAGGATGTTCACGTGGATGTGATTAATTTTGACTATTTGGTCAAATTTGGTCAATTTTAGTTATATTTGTACTAACCTTACCTTATCATCTCCACTAGGGATATTGATTTAACTATTCACTTTTTGATTTATTAAGAATATTTAAATATTCACTTTTATCTTATTTTTCTATAGAAATTGGACATAGAGGATGTCCACATGGATGTGATTAATTTTGACTAATTGATCAAATTTGGTCAATTTTAGTTATATTTGTACTAGCCTTGCCTTACCATCTCCACTAGGGGTATTGATTTAAATATTCACTTTTTAATTTATTAAGAATCATACAAGAAAAATGACGGTTGAAACAATAATCCATGCGACTATAAGGGTCTTTATAATAATAATAAGTGTGTCTCTAATTGTGAAAAACCTGCTTAAAATGGGAAATAGAATTACAAAAAAGCAAAAAATTAAACAGGAATATGGACTCTGGTTAAATAGCATCCATTCTAGATCATAAAATGGGAAATAGAATTACAAAAAAGCAAAAAATTAAACAAGAACATGGACTCTGGTTAAATAGCATCCATTTTAGATCATAAAATATATTAGTACATTCTGACATGAAGATTTTTTTTTTACTAAATTCAGTTCTTTCGATAAATAAATTAAACATTCTTTCTATATAGATTGGTATTCTTGATTATATTATAATGTTATTAAAATTTTGTATAGAATATGATTTTTTGGAATTTTGGTTACTGTCCATCTCAAGAGTTGAAAGGATAACATATCTAATGGCAATATTGCCTTAAATAATTTTCTTAAACAAAGAAAAAAAATTTAAGAAATTTAATTATTCGGTTTAAGCAAAGAAGCTCAAGTTGTGATTGGAGCTTATCTTATCTAATAATCCTGTCTTCTAAGATTGCAAAGTAACTGCCAACTTAATTTGAAATAAAACACAAATACCCAAAATTGTTAAGAATTTATCCTAACTTATAAGTATTACTACACACTTAATGCTGGAAGTTAATGCAATTTCACTTAGTTCACAATTAAAATTCCTACAATAATTAATACATAATTATGTAATTAAACTAGTGATTCAAATCCCACAATTTAAAATTCCTTCACTTGCATAAAAGCAAGTGATTCACGGAGAAAAAAAAAAACTACTAATGATAAGCATGATGATGTGTAGTTACCTAGTATATATACATATTGATATTTCTTGCCAAAAATACGTTTGTATAATATTATTTTATGTAGTAATAATACATTGTAATATAAAGAAACAATCCTTACAATCAAGTATGATATTTGTAAACTAAGAATGAAGTTGTTTTACATGGCAATGTATTATTGGGGTTTGTAAATGAATAAACAGACCTCACTCCGCAACAAATTTCCATACTTATGTATGGCTCATTTTATCAATTACCATCATTGCGAATTTGTGATACTTAATTTTTTACATGAAATAAGAAGTATACAGTTTTCATATTTTACCTGAATGATAAATATAAAAAGAAAATCTTATTAATGCAAGAAAATTTAGATATAACTAAATACGAAATTAAATTTTATCTTCATATTTAGTCAAACTATGCTCAACATAAATAATGTTCATATAAACATAGAGGATGTCCACATGGATATGGTTAATTTTGCCTAATTAGTCAAATTTGGTCAATTTTAGTTATATATGTACAGGTCTTACCTTACAATCTCTACTAGGAATATTGATTTAAATATTCACTTTTTAATTTATTGAGAATTGTACCAGAAATGAAGTAAATACTTACCTATAAGCATGTTTTTCCATATATTTCTTTCTATTTTTTATTTTCATTGATTTAAAATCTACTAATAATTTTGTGCTTCCAAATTTGGTTTTGGTATCCTAAATTATTATGTTTTTTTAAACAAATTTATTTATATGTATATTAAGTCCAAACTTAACTTTCATAATGAGAGAAGAATCAATGCACCTTTATATGCATATACTAGTGAATAATAAGTGCCAAAAGATTACAAAAAGTGATAAACAGTGCATTTTGGTATTTCTAAAAAAAAAATCTATGAGATGGTAAACGGTGGTTAAGGAAAATATGTGGCTGCAATCTTGAGCTAAACGTTATATAGATTTTTTTATTTTGATAATACGAATTTAAAAAAAAAAAAGATAATTCAAATTTCAATGCGATGTGTTTTATAATCTATTATCTATATAATATTTGTCATTTACTCTTCAAATTATGATTATTAAAATTTTATTTTATTGCATTTATAGCATCATTTTAAAAAATTGAGAGCATATTATTATCTATTTTTAATTTTGCATTAAAGTCTCCTTTATTTTATTTTTTTGTATAAATTAATGTTCATATGGACATAGAGGATGTCCTCATGGATGTGTTTAATTTTGGTTAATTGGTCAAATTTGGTAAATTTTAATTATATCTGAATAAACCTTACCTTACGATCTCCACTAGGAATATTTATTTAAATATTCACTTTTTAAGTTATAGAGAATTGTACCGTAAATGAAATAAATACTTACCTATAAGCATGTCTTTTCATATATTTTTTTCTTTTTTTTTTATTTCCATTGATGTGAAATCCACTCATCATCTTTTGCTTCCAAATTTTGGCTACTTTTTTTTCCCTAAATTGTTTGTTTTTTTTTAATTAAATTTATGAACTTTTATGTTATTACATCATATCTTGAAATAATTATTTATATGTACATTAAGCCCAAACTTAACTCTAATAATGAAGGAGGAATCAATGCATCGTTATATGCGTATAGTAATAAATAATAAATGCCAAAAGATTACAAGAAGTTATTAGTAAATCCAAATGGTGCATTTTGGTATTTCTAAAAAAAAGAACATCTATGACATGATAAATGGTGATTGAGTAGCTAAATATTATATAGATTTTTCTTATAATATAAATTTTAAAGCAAAGATAATTCAAATTTCAATGTGATGTGTTTCATAATCTATTAACTATAAATATTTTGTCATTTGCTCTTCAAATTATGATTATTAAAATTTTGTTGCATTGCATTTTAAGCATCATTTTGAAAAATTAAGAGCATATTAATTATCTATTTTTAATTTACTATTTTATTGGTAATTTAATTGCATTAAAATCTCCTTTATCTTATTTTTCTATAGAAATTAATGTTCATATGGACATAGAGGATGTTCACATGGATGTGATTAATTTTGACTATTTGGTCAAATTTGGTCAATTTTAGTTATATTTGTACTAACCTTACCTTATCATGTCCACTAGGGATATTGATTTAACTATTCACTTTTTGATTTATTGAGAATATTTAAATATTCACTTTTATCTTATTTTTCTATAGAAATTAATGTTTATATGGACATAGAGGATGTCCACATGGATGTGATTAATTTTGACTAATTGATCAAATTTGGTCAATTTTAGTTATATTTGTACTAGCCTTGCCTTACCATCTCCACTAGGGATATTGATTTAAATATTCACTTTTTAATTTATCAAGAATCATACAAGAAAAATGACGGTTGAAACAATAATCCATGCGACTATAAGGGTCTTTATGATAATAATAAGTGTGTCTCTAATTGTAAAAAGCCTACTTAAAGATGGTGATTTTCTTTGTTTTTTTAAAAAAAAAAATTAAAGTTAATTTATTTATGAATAATGAATTTTAATGATAAATATTATTGCAAGTACGTATCATATTCCTAGATCTTTCATTAATAATGACGGGAACACTTTGTTTTAAGAACTTAGTGGCAATCCAACAAAAGTTAACACCCAAACTATTACCGCTGAAATAGTTAGAGCTAGTGTTAGTGAAGGAGATTCAATTGAATTATTATGCCATGTCAAACCCGTTTTCAAAATTCAATTTGCTAGCTTCGGTGATCCTCAATCCGTAGTTGGATCTTTCTTCAAAGAAACTTGTGAATCAACCGTTGCACAATCTACAATCAAACAAGTAACTTTTTTTTATTAATTTATTAGTTCATTACATATATTGCTTAGTTATGGATTTTATAATCTTGTTTTTTACCATTTTGCAGGCTTGCATTGGGCAGGAGAAATGCAATGTTATAGCTTCGAAGGATGTGCTTAGGGCTTCAAATTGTGCTGATGATTTTGCACATACTCTAGCTTTGGAGGCTCTTTGCTTATTAGTTTTAAGTTAAGCTTTGTCTTAATGATTTCTTTGTTAGTGTTTTCATTTCCAGTATTTTGTAAGGGCATTTAGGATTTTTGTTTAATTCATTAATAAATCTAAATTTTCAGTGCTTCTAATTTTTTTTATTCAAATGCTTAAGTTATTTTTTTCTTAATTAACATATACCCAGTTTGTTAACAACATATAATTTTAATGGGCCGTTTTTCCAAAAGTATTCATAAAATGTGATATTAATGAACTTTTCCCATGGTTAAAGTGATCAAACTACGTCTCCCTTTAACCTGAAACTGATTCTTATTTAATAATTCATTTTCTAATTAATACATGATGTAAATTTTGATCAAATTATCCACTTATTCTCAAATTTAGTTAATTGGGATGCTGATAGAATATGATTAACTTGCATATAGAGCACTTAATTTTGGCCAATGTGTAGTGTTAGAATTAAAATTACTATGTGCAGTGTTAGAATTAAAATTACATAAAGAATAAAATAAATATACGCGAAAAGCAAACACATCCAAAAATCTAATTAATGATTTTATTAATTTACTTTAAATTCAAAATAAAAAAGGAAAAAAAAGTAAAATAAACCCCTCATTAGGTCATTTTATAATTTTTTTTTACCAAAATCAAATTCTCAATTACCATCATTATGAATTTGCAATCCTTAATTTATAGACATGAAATAAGAAGTATACAGTTTTCATATTTTACCTGAATGATAAATCTAAAAAGAAAATCTTATTAATGCAAGAAAATTTAGATATAGTTAAATAAGAAATTAAATTTTATGTTCCTATTTAGCTAAACTATGTTCAACGTAAATAATGTTCATATAGACATAGAGGATGTCCACATGGATGCGGTTAATTGCTTTCGTCATTTATGTTTGAGTGAACCTTGCTATGAAGAGCTCTTGGATCTATTTAAAAGAGGAGATCGAGCCTTGCGCGATGCTCTGGAACCATCGCAATGCATCGCCTATCAGTGTTGTAGGGAAAACTCTACAAAATACTTGGGTATTGTAAAAGTGCATTTAGATTTAGACCAAGAACTTGCAAAGATGAGCTTTTGGGTCAGTACTGCCTGTATACTTCAGTATTTGTATCTCTTTAAGTTTTAAGGGAAGTTCCAAGTCTTGTATCTCCTAGTAGAAGGGGGAGGCAGCATTACTACCGAACAAAGCCTCTAGAATTGAGTTATAGTTTGTCAATAAATCATCTTCTCTGAAAGCTAGAGGGAACTGCGACCATTTCGGCTTGTGAGTGGGGCAATGTGTGAGGGGAGACGTATCCTTTTCAAGGAACAGTTTCTTTTTTCCTTTACCTTTTTGACTCGACCCATAAGCAGTGTCAGACTTTTTACGATGCTCAGAATCTTGAATCACAATCCCTTTTCTCTGCTTCTTGTCTCTTCTTTCTTTGACACTTTTCTCATAACTTTTCCTCGGGGCTCGAGGTTGCTGGGCTATTTAGAAAGACTGCAGGATGCTCTTTCGAAAATCCTTAAGAATGGCCCTGACATCATTCGTGAGTAGAGTCATTCAATTGCGTCAAAAATTCCTCGTCTAATTCATGATTCGAGTTAGCAGTGGCGGGGGATCCTTGAAGTTCACTCCGTTTTTCTGTTTATATCGGCTCGCTTTGATCTGTGTCAAGCAAAACCTCATTTTCTGACTCTAATTACGCAGAGCTTCTCGATT
Organism: Excoecaria cochinchinensis; assembly: GCA_947683425.1. Lineage (NCBI taxonomy): Eukaryota > Viridiplantae > Streptophyta > Magnoliopsida > Malpighiales > Euphorbiaceae > Excoecaria > Excoecaria cochinchinensis. The sequence goes on from CANTUQ010000083.1 coordinate 2,726,923, forward strand.
CTACCATATCTTCTCAATGAAAGCATTAAATGATAGTTTTGAAGAAATTATAATAAAGTGAGGTAGGTATGGCAGAAAAGCTTCAACCTATTGGGCCGAGATAAAGGGCGATCGGGCTCGTTGAGCCTAATTTATGCAAAAGAGTGTGCATCGCTTTTGCTAGGCGTTAGCACTCCAAAGCTTAAGTCGGTAGTGTCTTTTGGAGAAAAAGAGAACGAAGAAAGAAATGCATTCTCTTACTGAGTTGTATTGCCTTGGTGCAAAATGACTTGGTATTTATATGAGTGTAAGGATCTACTTGAGTTGTCTACTCTGGTGTCAGAATAGGTTACGATGATGTGATGCAGAGCAGGTGAAATATGGGATGGAGGCGTGCCAGTTGATTATTGAAGGTTGTGCCTTATCAATTCGATCGGACTTCTTGTAGACCCCCTTATCCCTTTAGCTCCTGTGCTTATCTGCTTATTTATGTGCCAAGCCTTTAGAGGCGTTGGGCTTTTGGGCTAAGCTTTGGTTCAGGCCCAATAAAAAAAATTGATATTTTGGGTATTATATCAATAGAATGATGACCCGGTACTAGGTAAATATTAATATAATTAAATTATTATCAATATTATTATAATTATTGTAAGTTAATAAAATGCTAAATGAGTTTATTTCAATTTATAGGCCAATTTTAAGCTCTACTTGGAAAAAATGCAATGGTGTTAGATTTAGATGGAATGGGGAAGGGACATGCATGGGTAAATGGTAAAATTATTGGTAGATATTGGCCAAGTTAACTTATTGATGAAGATGGTTGCAGCAATGATCCATGCAACTATAGGGGTACGTATGATAATAACAAGTGTGTCTCTAATTATGAAAAGCCTACTCAAAGATGGTGAGCTTTCTTTTGTTTTTTTTTTAAATAATGTTAATTTAAGGTTTTGAACAATTAATTTTAATAGTAATTATTATTCCAAGTACGTATCATATTCCTAGATCTAGTGTTAGCGACGATGAGAACACTCTGCTTGAAGAGTTAGTGTTAGCAAAGGACATTCAATTAAATTAGAGCTAGTGTTAGCGAATGATATTCAATTGAATTATTATGCCATGGCAAACCCATTTTAAAAATTCATTTTGCTAGCTTCGGTGATCCTCAATCCGTAGTTGGATTTTTCGTCAAAGAAACTTGTGAATCAACCGCTGCACAATCTATAATAAAAAAAGTAACTTTTTTTTTATTAATTGATTAGCTCATTACATATATTGCTTAGTTATGGATTTTATAATTTTGTTTTATTTGCTATTTTGTAGGCTTGCATTATTAAGGAGAAATGCAATATTATAGCTTTGAAGGATGTGCTTAGGGCTTCAAATTGTGTCGATGATTTTGTACATACTCTAGCTTTGGAGGCTCTTTGCTGATTAATTTTAAGTTAGGTTTTGTCTTAGTGATTTTTTTTTTTATTAGTGTTTTTATTTCTAGTATTTCGTAAGGGCAGTTTAGGATTTTTGTTTAATTCATTAATAAATCTAAATTTCCAGTACTTCTAAATTTTTTTGCATTCAAATGCTTAAGTTGTTTTATTCTTAATTAACATATACCTAGTTTGTTAACAAAATCTAATTTTAATGGAAAGTTTTTCCATAAGTAATAATAGAATGTGATATTAATGAACTTTTTCCAAGGTTAATGAGATCAAATTACGTCTCACTTTATCCTAAAACTTATTCTTAATTAATAATTCATTTTCAAATTAATCCATGCTGTAAAATTTTATCAAATTATCCACTTATTCTCAAATTTAATTAATTTGGATGTTAACGAAATATGATTAACTTGCATATGGAGCACTTAATTTTGGCCTATGTACAGTGTTAAAATTAAATTACATAAAGAATAAAATAAATATACACAAAAAGCAAACACATTCAAAAATTGAATTAATGATTTTATTAATTTACTTTAAAGTCAAAATAAAAAAAGGAAAAAAAAAAGTAAAATAAACCTCATTAGGTGATTTTATAAGAATTTTATTTAACCAAAATCAAATTCTCAATTACCATCATTGCGAATTTGCGATCCTTAATTTATGGACATGAAATAAGAAGTATATAGTTTTTATATTTTACCTCAATGATAGATCTAAAAAGAAAATTTTATTATATGCAAGAAAATTTAGATATAGTTAAAGAAGAAATTAAATTTTATCTTCCTATTTAGCCAAACTATGTTCAACGTAAATAATTTGCATATGGACATGAAGGATGTTCACATGGATGTGTTTAATTTTGTTTAATTGGTCAATTTTACTTATATTTGTACAAACCTTACCTTACCATCTCCATTAGGGATATTGTTTTAAATATTCACTTTTTGATTTATTGAGAATCGTACAAGAAATGAAACAAATATTTACCTATAAGCATGTCTTATACCATTTGGATGAAGAATGAGAAAACAATATTGTGATGCGAGCAGAACCCCGTGAGGCCCCAAAGACCCGCTTTTAGGGCTTTCGAGAGAGGTTCATGGAAACTTGCAAGTGAAATTGCAAGGGCGTCTATTTCGGGCAACAATAAGGTTTCATAGAGTCGCCACCCAATTGAACATTGAAAAAGTTCGTCTAGCCTCAGTAAGCTTAAGACAGCGCAGTTATGTCCATCATAGGCAAGCCGGAGGTGTCTTGGAGGTCCCACCCTAACATTAGGATGGCCCTCTCGGCCTCGCACTTAGGCAAACCAGAGGTGTCTTGGAGGCCCCACCTTAATAGAACATTAGGATGGTTCTCTTGCCTCGTGGCGCCTAAAACTGTACAAATTTGAGCCTTTTTACGGGACACAAGAGGTGTCTTGGAGGCCCCATCCCAATAGAACATTAAGATTGCCCTCTCACCTCGTTGAACCCAAAGACTAGAGATGGTTCGGGACTTCTCATTTATTCATACCTTGGTTAAATTACAGTTAAGTTTTGAATTTTAGATTTCATCCCTTTTCTCATACGTTTTAAATGCAGTTTAATAGAGCGCATATCAATCACATATATAAAAGCGATAAAAAGCAAGATTAAAATAAAGTAGAAAGGAAATAAAATAGGCTATAACAAAACTAGGGGCGAAATACAACCCCCAATATAAAATAAATGTAAATCATGCATAAAATGAGATATTTATTAAGAGTAAGGACATTAGTTCTCGCATGCATAATTAAAAAAAACAATGTTGAAGTGATAATTTATTTGGATGAAAAAATTAGGACATTGGTCCCATTTTATTAGAAAAATCCAATTTATTTATAAAAATATTTTTGTTTGATTTTTAATTAAACGTGCATAAAATAAATGATTTTATTAATAATTACATGAAAAATAAATTAAAATAACAAATAAAGGAAAATTGATAAATACAATAAAAATAACCAATCTCCCGATCTCATCCTTCGCTTGCATGAATGCTCAAACAAGGAAAAGTAAGGATTAAAACAAAAAACACAAAATAAATTAATGTTAGTAATCAAATCAAGAAAATACATAAAAAAATAAATGGTAGATTATAATAAATAAAATATGCATTGTTGATGACAAATTAATTAAATGACATATTAAAATAAATAGATGATTAACATGCTAATAAAATTAACACAAATAACGATAATAATAATAATAATAATAATAATAATAATAATAATAATAATAATAATAATAATAAATAGAAATGAAGAATAAACAATTAAATAAAATAAAGTAAAAACAATATTAAAAATGTTAAATCTATATACATAATCACATAAAATAAATAAAAAAAAACACAATAAATATAAAAATCTACATTATTACTAAACAAATATAAACAAAATAAATAAAATAAAAATAAAATTAAAAGATTGAGTCTAAAATGTTTACCCTCAGATTTTGGATTTGATGGATGAAAAATATGATTGACTTTCTTGATTTGATTCACAAAATAGAAAAAAAAAATAATAAAAATTGAAATTTTGTTCCAAAAGAAAATTGATTAAAAAAATAATAGAAGAAAAGAAATTAATTCTTAAGAACAAAAAATTGATTTCTTTGTCTCAAAAATTATTATTGATAAAAATTGTTTAAAAAAAAGGAAGAAAAGAAATTTAATTTTCAAGATCAAAGAACTATTTTCTTTGCCTCAAAAATTATAATTGACAAAAAAATCCAAATTTTAAAAACAAACAATGATTTTATTTGTCTCAAGAAAAATTATTGATTAAAAATTGAATTTTTTAACCTAAAAATTTTATTTGGAAAAGAAAAGTTAAGAAAATTGTAGAGAGAATTCTTAGAGAAGAAAAGAAGAAGAAAATCAAATTTTTGATGTCAAAATGAATTTCCCCTTCTTCCTTTTTCCAATTTTCTATTTTAATCAATAAAAATGGAAAAAATCAACATTTAAGGAAGAAAATGAGATTTTTAATCCTTTTTCAAATTTTTGTATTGTTTATATTGATGATGTTCTTGTCTTTTCAGAGTCAATTGAACAACATTTCAAAAATCTCAGGACCTTTTTCAATGTGGTAAAGAAAAATGGACTTGTTATTTCAAAAACAAAAATCTTTTTATTCCAAACAAAAATTTGTTTCTTAGGACATTACATTTCCCAAGGGACAATTGCACCAATAGAGAGATCTTTAGCTTTTGCTGATAAAATTTTGGATAAAATTTTAGATAAAACCATGCTTCAGAGATTCTTAGGAAGTCTGAATTATATCTTAGATTTTTGTCCAAACATCAACCGATTAGCAAAACCCTTGCATGGTAGGTTGAAGAAAACCCCTGTTCCTTGGTCTGATGAACATACTAGAATAGTTCAACAAATTAAAAAACAGGTAAAAGAAATTCCATGCCTACATTTAGCTGACCCATTAGCACCTAAAATTGTTGAAACTGATGCGTCTGACTTAGATTATGGAGGCATTTTAAAACAACATGTGGGCGGGAAAGAATGCATAGTCCAGTTCACATCTGCACATTGGAATGCTTGTCAAAAGAATTATTCTACAATCAAAAAAGAAATTCTTTCAATTGTCATGTGCATTTCAAAATTTCAAAGCGATTTACTAAATCAAAAGTTTTTCCTTCGGATTGATTGCAAATCTGCCAATGAAGTTTTACAAAAAGATGTTCAAAATATCGCATCAAAACAAATTTTTGCCAGATGGCAAGCTATCCTTATTATATTTGATTTTGAAATTGAATTTATTAAGGGAGATAAAAACTCGATTCTTGATTTTCTAACCAGAGAGTTCCTTCAAAACAAGACCTAAAATGCCAAGAAAATCAAAAGGAAAAGGAAAAGAGGTCCAGAAAGAAGACCAGAATATTTCAAAAACTGTAGCAGCCTCGTCTGCCACAGAAATTAAATCATGGGCCCAAATTCTTGAAGAAGATGAGGAGGCTCTTGTAAAACAGTCTCAGGTCCAACAGTAGATCGAGACTCTTTCCAAACAGCCAAAACTTGACTCCCTTTTTAAAATACTAGCAGAACAGCAAGCAGGTAAAGCCTCAGGAACTATTTCAAAACCAGAGGAAGGATCTTCATTTTCAAAAACCTCCTCTAAACAAATTTCAAAACTTACACAAGAAGCATCTTGTAGTAGACAACTTATCAAACCCTCCGATCTCGAAGTCATTTCTTCAAAATCCTCACAAGAGGAATTTTAAAAAATTGTTTTAACATAAAATAGTTCTGAAATCATTTTGTCTCAGGCATCTTTAGTTAAAGGTTTAATTCCCACCTGGACAAGACCTATATGTATGTAATTATATTTCCTGTCTTGGTGTTTTTGCAAGTTTTTTTGAGAAATAAGTTGGATGGTTTCAAAAGGTTTTGAGATTTGAACATCCCTTTCTTTCGTTTTAATGACATAGTCATTTTTGGAAAGGTTTTGAAACAGACCAGTTTCATAAACTTGATCTTTTTTTTATTTTTGGAATTTTTCAATTGTTCCTTCTCCTCCTACTGATAAGCTTCCTATTCTTCCTCGGCGCAAGTCAGCTAGGAATGCTATTCTTAGGATCAAAAATCCTCATCAACCAGGACAACCTGGTAGCAGTTCTCTTCCTATAGATGTTGATCCGTAATTATGCATTTAGGTTATCAAACTGTTTTTGTTATACTTGACTCTCATCTTTTGGTTATGTTTTGGATTTGGCTGTGTTGGAACTTTTAGTTGTGTTTTTATGCAGCACAGTTTTTCCTTCTTTTTGGCTGATGACAAATAGGGGGAGAAAAATATTGATATTGATAGTATTAACAGAAAATTTTTAGTTTGCTTTTGATTTTTTAAATATGGTTAGATATAATTGTGCATATGTTTAATCAGTTTTTATATTTATACCTTATGCTAACTGCTTACTGCTTATATGTTTTATCTTTTAAGCTGACACCCCCCATGCACATATTCAGGGGGAGCTTTATAGATTAACCTAGATAGACTTTTAAGTGGAGTTTATTAAAGTTTTGTTATCATGAAAAAGTGGGAGATTGTTGGCTCAAGAGCACATCCTAATTTTGATGATAATCAAACCTTAAATAAATTCTATTGTGAATTCTTTTCTAAGTATTTTCTGCAGGTATTTTCTACACAATTTCTGATGCAAAATCATTCATGCATGGACATTAGAAGACATATTTTTAAAATTATCTTAGTTTATTAGGAATTAGGATACTAAATTGTAAGATCAAATTGAGGTATATTATTTCCATCCTTGCATATACATCATAGCTTTAAAATTGCATAAAAGATGTTTTAAGTTAGAAAATGAGCTTTTGATCAAAACTAGTTTTCGTCAGAAAATGATTCGTTTAGAAAATGAATTTCTGTCTATCAATTTTCTAAATGAATTTATGGCAGTATTAGAATTCTGAACAAAAATCTGGATTTCACTACAAGACAAGAAAAATAGCTAGTTAGCGGCTAGTGAAGTCTATTTTCTCTGTTTGGCCCTTCAACGGTTAGTTTATGTTTCAAACTCTTAGAACTAAATTTTTTAGTATAAATACATGATGTTTGACCCATTAAAAGGTTAGAGAAAAATTATAAAGAATTTCTATCACTTAAGAGAAAAAGCTTAACTTTGTTATTCAAAATTTTCACATCTTTTGCACTTCATTCTTTACATATTATTCTCAATTTGATTATAGCTTTGTGTTGTAATTGTTTGTGAGAAAATTCTATTTGTAAAAGATTGTGAGTTGGGTTGGCTAGAACTTAGGAAAAATTCTAGTAAGTATTTTTTATCTTTTACTTTGAGAAAAAGATTGTTAGTAGATATACAAATCTAAAATTGTATATTGACTTTGACTTTTGCCCTTAAAAAAGTTAAAAGTGGAGAGAAAATCTCAAAAAATGAATTTTAAGGAGTGAATGTAGGCAAGCTGGCCGAACTACTATAAATTTTGTGTGTTTGATTTTCTGCTCTCTTTCCTAAAACTCTACATTTCTACTACTCTGTTTTGAAATTCTGAAATTTGTGTTTTCAAAATTATTCTTTAAAATAATTTTTAAAATATTCACAACAAATTTCACACATAAACTTTTCAGAATTATTTCTTGAGTTTTTTTATTGTAAAAGAACTTGCAAAAATTTGATCATTACTTGCATTATATTTCTGTGTTCATAGTCAGAATTCTGTATATTCATATATTTCTGTTTCATTAGAAAATTAGCCAGAAAAATTTGAGACACTCAATTCATCCCCCCCCCCCCCCTGTGTGTCTTTGGGACCTACAAGGTTAATCGGACCAATTTTAATGGTTAACGGTTAGTGTTTTAAAAAAATCGATATTAATGGACAGATTTATTTATTTTACTCATAGACTAGTTAATATATATATATATATATATTACAATTTTTTTATTTCATTATTTTCATATTTAATTATTTATATTCGTTTAATTTTCATTACTTTAAAATATATTTCAAATTTATTTTAATTTTTTTAAAAAATATTTTAGTTAATTTATTAATTGTTCAATATGTCCATATTTAGTATTTATTATTATTTCTTGATTTATCAATTTCTCATTAATGAAAATTAAAATATATTGGAAAAGCTATATAACATTAATATATTAACTAAAATTTTCAATAATTTAAAAAAAAACTATAATTTTTTATATATGTTAAAATAATGTGTGTCAAGTTAAAAAAAATAAAGGAAAAAATTTATTTGCGTTAGACGGTTTTATTTTAATAATTTCGCATTTTTAAGTATTTTTGTTACACTTTTTTCATTATTCTAATTATTTTGAAGTTTTTAATTATTTTTTTAATTGACGATTAATAAGTGTAATTGTCCATCTAATTAGGGTGATAATTGACTGATTAATTTATTTACTTATTAAGTCTTAATTTTTAAAAATAAAGTTGCTTATATCCATAAAAAAAATTTATTTTAACAACAGTTATGTTATATTATAGTGAAAAAAATTTAATTTTTAAATATTTTGAACGTTTTAATTTTATTTATAAATGCATCTTATAATTATAATCTAGAAATATTGGTTAATCGATCCGAGAAGTCGAAACCAAAAAACTGGTTAAGCGATTGTAACGGACTGTTTATGGTTAGTATTTTGAAAAAATCGATATTACTGGACTAATTTTTTTGGGCTCATGGACTTTTTAACCGGTCCATATTCACCCCTACCACTAGAGATATTAATTTAAATATTCATTTTTTGATTTATTGGGAATAGTAAAAGAAAAAAAAAACAAATACTTACCTATAAGCATGTATTTCCATATATTTCTTTCTTTTTATTTCCATTGATGTAAAATCCACTCATCATCTTGTGCTTCCAAATTTTGGCTACTTTTTTTGGTTCCCCAAATTATTGTGTTTTTTAATTGAATTTTTGAATTTTTATGTTATTACATCATATTTTGAAATAATTATTTATACGTACATTAAGTCCAAACTTAATTCTCATAATGAGATAGGAATCAATGCATTGTTACATGCATATAATAATGAATAATAAGTGCCAAAAGATTATGAAAGATGATTATTAAATCCAAACTGTGCATTTGGTATTTCTTAAAGAAAAAAAAATCATCTATGACATGGTAAACTGCGGTTGAGAAATTGTTATTTACTCTTCAAATTATGATTATTAAAATTTTACTGTATTAAAGTTTAAGCATCATTTTAAAAAATTGAGAGCATAATAATTATCTATTTTAATTTACTATTTTATTAGAATTTAATTGCATTAAAATCTCCTTTATCGTATTTTTCTATATAAATTAATTAAAATATCTATGAATAGTAATTTATTTAATTTATAATTATTTTTAAAATTTTGAAATTATTATATCATTTTTTTTAATTCTTGTAGAAAAATGATAGGTCTATTTAAAGATAAATGAAGAGAGTATTGTACGGAAAAAATATATTTTCATTTGTATACTAAATTAACGTATTGATTTGATAAAAGTGAATTAACGTAATTGAGTATAAACGAAGTGATAAAGCATGAATTGTCTTTATCTGAAGAGGGAGGAAACAGCCGATCGGGTGAGAGCGACCTGAAAGTAAAAATGCCCGGTCGGACCGAGCATAAGCACTCCGAAACTTAAGTCAGTAATTTTAGAGAGAGAAAGATTAGAGAGAGAGTGCTCAAGGTTCAATACCTGAGGCCATCGCTTGCTGGGCTATTTATAAGAGATGTTGAGGGGCACTTGAGTGCCTAGGGGGGTGATCTCTGGCCGTCAGAGTAGGTATCCGGCGAAATGACAGCGAGCAGGAAGTTGAGGTGAGAACTGCCTTGTGTCAGGCGGCTGATGGGACGGGATGTCACGTCGTCCGATCGGTCCTCCTTGGGGCTCGTGCCTGTTTGCTTTGCCTTGTGGACCTTGGGCCTTTCCAATGTTTGGGTCGACTCCATGGGCCAGAAGGCAGATGATATTTGCTGTGTTATCACTTGCCCCCCCTTCAACAGGTCCGATCGGGCATGAAGTTGCCTTTGCCGTCCCGCTCGGGTAAAACGCCGCTTGAGCTGTCCCGATTCGAGGACATCCGTTAGCAGGATTATGGACTCGGAAAGGCTGCCAATTGAAGGGACGCATCTGTTCACAAAGTTATTTTTCAATGATTGTTGTGCGCGTATCGAAGGCGACGCTTGGTTCTTCGTGTAGCCGTAACGTCTCTGGGCACGTGGCAGGGTTTTAATGGTGGAGCCACTGGGGCTTAGACCTATAAATAGGCATTTTTCTGAAACTTTGTCCCTTTACTTCTCGTTGCCCTTAGTGCTACTCTGTGGAAATTTCTTCTTAATTCTTCGCAACTCAGCAATCCTTCTTGCTTTTCTTCGCAATTCCTTCAGACCTTCTTAGAACAAGTAAGTATTTTCTCTTTTTGTTTTCCCCGGATTTCTTACTTCGTGTTTGCGCATCATTCCTTGTGCATTTTTACCTTTTCATTGTTTCCAAAGAGTAGCTCTCGTTACCTGAGATGATAGATTTTTAACGCACCAACTTATCTTGTCTGATGATTGTACGCAGTTGAAATGGCTGGTGGAAAGGATTTGAAGCAGATGTTGGCTGAGCGGGCCGGGCTAATACGCGAGGCCGACTTAAAGGCCAAGCAGGAGAAGAAAAGACAGAGGTTAGCGGCTACCGAAGGTGCCCCAATTCACGCCGTACCCCTGTCGGCTATGACCCCGGGAAGCGCTTCGGCTTCGGCCCCGCCCCGATCGGATAGGGAGACACACCGTCCTGGCCCCTCTGCTGCAAACCCCTCGAGGGGAGAAAGTCAAGAGGAGGGGGCTCTGGTTATCGCTGGTGGCGCCGGCGCTCATCAAGATGAGCCGCGTCAAAGGTTCAGCAAGCGCTCTTCCCACATTGGGGGGGTTTCTGGAGGAGCATTTGGCAAAGACTGGTCTTCAAGCCAGGTGGCAAGCTTTATCTTCCGAGGTTTGCTTCGGGAGAGCGACCACGCAGAGATTGCGTACGATAACCAGCTGGCCCGGGAATACCATGTGCTCAGCCAGCAGCTACTAAAGGTAGCGTCTCCTTTATCGTATTGTCAGTACTTGCTGGAATTGGCTCATTGGGGTCTTTTCCTTGTCTGCTCATCTTCTTCCCTTTCCTTTTGTTAGGTGTGACTCCACCTCATGGCGGGAGTTTGGAAGGGAAGAGCTGATGTTGTGGCGAAGAACACGACAGAGGTGGACTCTCGCTATGAGGCCGTTTGGAAGGATGCCTCGACCCTCCCCATGGAAGTGGCTGAACTTCAAAGGGAGTATGCCACCCTTCGGTCGGAAGCACAGGCTTCTGCTAAGAAGGCCGCCCAAACCGCTCAGGAGTTGGAAGGGTGTCGGGCCGAGGTCGACAGGTTGAAGGGCGACAATGCCCGTTTGGCGGCTGAAGGCGCTCAGGGTCGAAGGCTGGAGCATCGGGTGACTGCGCTGGACGCCGAGTGCCACGAGTTGAGCGGTGAGAATGCCAGCCTCAAACTGGAGCGGGCCAGGCTTCGAGGGGAGCGGGATCAAGCTCGGGCCGAGTGCATTCGCTTGCGCAACAAGCGGGAGGCATTGGGAGTGTCAAGGCAGGAGAGGGAAGCCACCTGGAGGGTCGAACTGGATACAGAGCTCGCCTCTCAGAGGGAGCAGCTTCTTGAGGAGTTAGCGGAGGCGCAGGCAGGGGTTCTATCACGTTTTATCCGTGAAGCCGAGAGGCGTTTCCCTGATACCGACTTCAGCTGGATGGGGGATCCCGCGGCCTTGCCCGACCCTACCGCTAGCGATGACGAAGCGGATCTCCGAGCGGGGCTTTCGCCTGCTGGGACTTCCCAATCCTTACTTCCCGGTGAGGTCACCCGGTCCTGTCTGCCCGTGGGACCTGTCTCTGAGGGGGAGGCTGCAACTCACCGAGTTGCTTCCGGCTCCTCTCAAGCCACCGACGGGGCTCCATTGTCTTCAGGCGTCGATCAGCCGCAGGCATCCAGATCGTCGAACTCGAGGGTGGCCGACGGCCGTTCTGTAGCTCCTGAAGAAGGCATTATACATATGGAAGATTAGAATTTTCCGTGTTTTTGTTTTATTTTTATTTTTTTGTGAGATGTTGTGCCTTAGTAATTTCTATTCTTTATGTGACAAAATAATCTATGTGCTTTGCTTATGGATACTTCCTGAATTGGAAGGAGTCGGGCGATCGGTGAGAAATCGAGAATCTCGCAGTCCGACGCCATGGTCTTTATTCGCATGTTGGTCCGTTGCCGCTGCATAAAATTGCATATTGGCCTGGGACCGCTGCGTAGGTACCGCATGTTGACCCGTGGCCTTTGCATAAAATTGCATGGTGGCCTGGGGTCGCTGCGTGAGTATCGCATGTTGACCCGTGGCCTTTGCATAAAATTGCATGGTGGCCTGAGTATCGCATGTTGACCCGTGGCCTTTGCATAAAATTGCATGGGGGCCTGGGGTCGCTGCGTGAGTATCCGCCTCGCATAGTGTTGAGTGTTGCCGCACCCGTCGATAGATCCGAACGGGGAGCAAGTGGTCTGCCATTGACCAGTTTTGGCGTCAGCGGATCGGGAACCTCTTCGATCAGGGTGCTTACGATCGACCATTTCCGTAATTAAGATCGGATGGGTCGTCGAGCGCACGATGAGCTTCCAATCATTGATATAAGTTTGTCATTTTTTTTTCTTCCATATAATTTGTGGTTTTCTTATGAAATAATAATAATAATAAAAATAATTTGTCTTTGTTTCGATATTTGGTGGAAACAGAAACATTAGTGTCAAAAAGGCTCTAAGGGTCTCCCATTGCTTATGAAGTTGGTTCTTCATTACCTATTGCTGCAAATATTATTTTAAAAAGGTATTCTCTCTATTTTTTTTATCTGTCATTTTTAAGTAAAATCTAAATTCTATTTATCTGTTATTTTTAAATTTTCAATACAATTTAATTTAATTTTTTCAATTTAATTTTTTTTCATATAAATTAACGAATTAAATTTAAGTTTGTGTATTAAAACACTCAATTTTTTCTTAAATTTAAGCCTGATTAATACTACTTAATTCCAATAAAAATAACAAAAGTGACAGATAATAAAAAACGAATGAAGTACTAATTTACTGCAGCAACTTTCGAAGATGATTTGATAGAGAATTTATTTTTGCTGTGAATTGAAGGGACGAGATTATGCATTACTCAAAGGTTGAGGAAACCAAGAGGAGCTTGATCACCAATGATGCTTGTCTGATTAAGAAAGAAAGAACCATTTTTATAGTTGTTAAAGAAAACGAGAAAACTCTGATAAACAATCCCATAGTTCTTCTCTTGATTTGAAAGCACCGAATACAGGATATTGAAATCCGACTCAAAATGTGGTTTACTTTACTTTACTTTATACAATATTACCATAATAAAAATGTATACATGTGGCTATATACTTTCCTTTTTTTCATACTCACCCCTGCTGAATGCACAATTCTTCATTTTAACCCTGGCAATTTAAGCAACTAGTTTTATACATTTAGAAAGCCAAGTTGACATCGTCATTACTTATCATTTGTTATGTTAGAGGTGTTCAAAAATGGGTTGGATGGGTTACGATCGGTTTTCCATCCAATCCATCTAAAATTTTAAATGGGTTGAACCCAACCCAATCCAGGCGGGTTATAACTTAAACTTTTTATATTGGGTTGGTTGGTTTATTACTGGGTTACATGGATTATGTTAATTTTCTAACATATAAATTTTATATTATTTATATTTATATTTTTTAAGTATAAAATATTAATTTTATTCTTGTAAATATTTTTTTAAATAACACATGCATATTTCATTTTTTAAAAAAAATAAAAAAAAAATAATTCCGAAGAATAGCATGGTAAAAAAAATGAAAAAAATTAATTCCAAAGAATAGTGTGGTATATTTGGAAGGAGAACTGCTAATGAACTGTCATGCCAGAATTCGAAAGACTATCGGTGAAAGTTTTGTCAAAAAGTTATACCAATAAACTTTATACTTAATATTTATTAGAACATAGAGAATAACATTGCACTTTTTATTAAAAATTAGGAATAAAATTGTAGCTTAGGCTTGTTAAAATTAAAAACAAATCTAAGAAAAAGTTCAGTTATAAAAAATTTACATTTTACCATTTTCGTCCACTTTTTTTGTCAATTTACCCCTCAAACATTTGACTTGCGACAATTTAAGGGTATGTGAGGGAATATTTCAAAATTTAGGTGCTTTTTTTTAACAGATTTTTTAAGGTTAATTTATTAGGTTATGTGAAAGAGATATAAGAAGGGTCTTAGAATTTTTAGTATGGTAATATTTTGCAATTTGCAAACGCGGCCTTTGTCAGTTGTATTTGCTATTTGACAGCTTGTGTTTATCCATATATAGCTGTGCTGTCCATTTTTGGACGGACGATTTGTAATCATAATTATAATGAAAGAAAAAAAAAATAATTCCATCATCCGTTGATTAATTAGTTCAAAAGAAATTAACACACACACACATATATATATACATAGATATATCGATTTGAGTATGTATCATAATATAATTTATTTTTCTATGTGATTCAAAAATTAATTTTCACTTTCAAAAATTTCCTTACATTATTTGGAGTGAATCCATATGTTAGGTTAATTTTTCGGAGGTCTATAGTATTTTTTTTCAAGCATGGTCAAAGTTTAGTCAATTGCCATTACTATTTAAATCGAACCGCGTCTTCTTTTTATTTTTGACTTTTGAGAGTCTATTTAAACTCAAATTATACCCTCGGATTTTTCATAAATTGTACTTTTAAATGGTCGAATAAAATATTTTTCGATACCATGTGGTATCGTTCACAAAAACTGAAATTTTGGAATATTATATGATAAGTATACGAGTTTAAATATGTTAAATATTTTGATATAAATTTGTATTATATTTTGATATAAATGATAATTGGAGTTAACATTTAGATGGGTTAGTTGGCTGGGTTATATAATAACCCATAACCCATATAAATATTTTTTAAATTTTAAAATGGGTTATATGGGTTATAATAATCCATTAAAATTATAAAAAAAAAATGAGTTAGACGGATTGAGTTAAACGGTTTGGATGAATTACACCATTTTTGAACACCCTTATGTTATGTACTTTTAAATTTCTCTTCAATTGCATACACTTTATAAAAGCGAGAAAGTGGATACATAATATAATAATTATGTGCAATTATACCCTCTGCCTCTGCCATAATTATTTGTCAAGTAATCATTAATTGAGTGAAGACAGAAAACACAGATGTTTGATGATGTTTAATACTCCCTCCATTTTTTTTATAATTGTTATTTTCACTAAAATTAAAAAATATTAATTAGTTTTAAATTTAGAAAAAAATTGAGTGATTCAATATATATTAAGTAATTTAATGTAAAAAAATGAATCTAATTGGTCAATTTTTATTGAAAATGAAAATTAAAATGAAAAAAGAAAGTTAAATTATATTAGAAATTTAAAAGTGACAGATAAATAAAATTTGAATTTTACTCAAAAGTGACAAATAATAAAGAACGGAGGGAGTACTACTTACTAATTATACTAATAATCAACTTGGTCCAATTCCCAAGTCTTGGAGTGGTTACATTTTATAAATAAGTCCAGTTGTGAATGCAATGAATGTTCTTTGGCGGGATGTTTTTGGTTTGATGCAATTTTATTTTTATGCTTAGTTAATTTTAATTCTGCTATTCTTTTTATTTTATTTTATGTGTTATTTTTATTATTTTCATAAGAATTAAATAATATTAATTAGATTTAAATTTAAAATAAAATTAAGTGATTTAATGTACAAATTTAAATTTAATTAATTAAAATCGAATTTAAATTTTGTCCAAAAGTAACATATAAAATGAAATTAGAAAAGTACATTAGTAATTTATAATGGAAGAGTAATAATAATTAATGGAAAACGCAAAGTTTTGATTTCTGATTCTATTCATTATCCAGGAGCAATGCTGAAATTAATATATTACCATCTTTTCTTTTAATAATCACATTATTAAATTAATTGTTTGATTTATACTATTAATTATTATTATTTTATTTTTGGATTATATAGATGTGGCCTGATTTGAAAAGGAAAGCAAAAGAAGGAGGATTAAATACGATTAAAACATATGTATTTTGAAATGCTCATGAATCAATTTATCATCAGTATCATTTCAGTGCCAATTTTAATCCGGTTCGATTCATCAAGACTATTTAAGCCGAAGGACTATATATTGTTCTTCGAATTGAACCTTATGTTTGTGCTGAATCAAATTACAGGTAATTAAATTAATTAATACCTATATTACATTATTAGTATTTTTTAAAAACAACCATTAATTTTTTTTTCTTCAAATTAAAGGGTTGCCTGTGTAGCTACATAACCGGCCTGAAATAGAGTTACGTACCCTAAACAATGTGTTCATGAATGAGATGAAAAATTTCACAACATGATGAAACAAGAACAACTCTTTGCCTTCCAAGGAGGTCCAATTATCCTTTTTCAGGTAATTAATTAATTAATTAATATCATATTTTTTTTATTGATTAAATTATTATTATTATTATTGGTGTGATTAAATTTTGAAAATAGATTGAGAATAAGTAAGATAATGTGATGTCTAAATATGGAGTTGTTGAAAAGACATGCATTAAGTAGTGTGCAAACATGGTTGAATTTCTTGACATCAGAGTTCCTTGAATAATGGTGGCAAAGACTCTTTGAGAACTGCTGAGGATCTTGCTTTTACTGTTACTGGATTCTTCCAAACCGAGGAAACTTTCCAAAATTACTGCATGGTTAGCGTTTAATAATTAATATTTTTATTTTGTAATTATTCAATTAAAAATAATTATATATGAATGTTTTTTAATTCAATTTCAGTATCATGATGGTACTAATTTTGGAAGAACAACTGATGGTCCATACATCACTACCACATATGATTATGATGCAACTCTCAATGAATATGGTAAATATAATTATTTTTTTTAATTAATTAGAAATCTTGTAATTCTTTAACTGATTATAATTTAAATTACTAAAAGGGGATTTGAATCAACCAAAATATGGGCATTTGAAGCAACTTCATGATGTTCTGCACGCTATTGAAGATCCTCTCACTAATTGCAACATCTCCCAAATTGACTTTGGCAATTCTGTATAAGGTAATTAAATTTTATTTTAACTAATTAATTAATTTAATTGACGTATGATGAATTTGAAAATTTAATAATTAATTATTATAATTTTCAGGACACTATCTTTGTCATCAAACTATTTTTTAATTAACTAAATCGATGAATTTAATTTTTATTTTTAATATTTTTTATTTAAACTTTTGAGTATCGATTAATTTTTAATTTATAATCATTATAATCAATCAGTTCATATTTATATTATTTTTTATTTTTTTATTTATAAAAAATAATAATTTAAAATATATTTAAATTATATATAATCTATTGAAGGAATCACATAAGTACAAATTGGTGAAAGCTTATTGTATAAAATAACAAACTTTATATATAGGTAAAAAGTCTGTATGCAGCTCCAAGTAAACAAAATATCAGCTTGAAGAAGTTCAAGCATAAAAAAAACACCACAAAAATGTCCCTATCATGTTATAGTGTATTCACTAATCACTATCATCCAACTGATGAGTTTCTTGGTCAGTTTGAGCATCAATTTGAGAATATGCTCTATTATGTTATGCAGTTTCTCATTGAGCTTATGAATCAATTTATACAAAAATGCAGAAAGTATGAAACCAACTACTAAAACTAAGTCATTTACGGCATTTTACATCTTAAAACATGAGTAGTTACATGCTATAAAAATGAAAAAGTCAATGGAAACAATTAAAAATAAAACTTTTAATAAAACTTTCAAAGAACTCAGAGCCTGAAACATTGTCAACAGCTAGCGGAATGATAAATCTAAATACCATGATTAGCATGTATGGCAGCAAAACACGGCTCAAGGAAAAGAAACATTAAATTGATATAGTTCTATCTGATTAACACGACTGATATTTTCTTTCATGCCCTGATCATGCATGCATATGCACATGTTTGAGGCTGCAAGCAGCTGAGCAAACACAATCTAAAGAGATAAGTGTTGGCACAAGCCCATTCACTGATCCATATGATAATCAACCCCACCTACCAAAGTCTTTAATGGGAAAAAAAAATTAACACTCATTGTTTCAACTCAAGATCATAATTCCCTCTCAGAAGGACAAACAGGTCATTCCTTTTATACCATAAATTGGTATCTACTTGAAGTAAATGATACTTCATTATTCCACTATGGATTGACCCGTTAAACATGGATTTAAGCTGTGAAGGATGGTGGAGACTGGCAACCACAATCATCAGCACCCTACAACACCTATCAAGATATTCCAAACATGCATATATTTTTGAGGAAACTGTACAATTTTCATTTTCTTTACTTCACAAAACTGCATGCTAATTCTTTTTATTTCACCAGGTATGATTTTATGCCAGAAAGCAAGACTTCAATTATATCTATCCCTCCATGTCATAAATATGAAAAATCAACAAATATACAGTCTCAAGTTCAAATGACCAAGCCCAAATGCCATAAACAATGTGTCTCGTGGCGTGTCTTCTCTTCACACATTTTCAATTCAACGAGTTTTTTCAATTGTTTGTTCTAAGATCAGGGCATATTCATATATCTAGTCACTTGGTGATATTTGAGTTATTGACAATTCTAGCCGACGTTGAGATTCCTCCAGCATTGCATGCCAGAAAATTCGATACAAATTTTTTTCTTTAATATTTGCTTTCATTCTGTCATTCATTTTGGTGATTTATAAGTTATGGGAAAATATTTAAAACAAGGATATAAATATATTAGCGAGGTACCAACAAGGTTTCACAAAATTAAACTGCAATAAACAAGATAAAAGGTCAACAATGCAGCACAAAAAGAAAGGGAATGGAAGTTAGAAGAAGTGTACCTCTGAGCCGTTTTCCATAAACCTTTTACTGTAGCATCTCTTCTAGATGGACCGAGATTCATCTATGTTACCAAGTTCAATTTCCATTGCTATGTAACCTTCCTAGGCTTCCAACATTGAACAGCTGCAGAAAGCAAAGAAAACATCATACAATGCAATAAGAAGAAGGATTTACATAAGAAAAACCTGAAAAATATTCAATAAATAGAGAAAATGACCCAAATCAGTTATATACAAACCTGATCTTTAGCAAGCTCTCCCAAACTCCACGGGCTGCCACTAAATCTTTTCCTAAATTCAGCTCTAAGCGAGCCCAATATGCATGAAGGCACAGCAAACCTTCTGTGCCCCTAGTTGTGGTGATAAGTAATCTGATGCATACTGGAATCGTAATAACACATAGGTGTAAAAAAACAAATGCTAGCATGTTCACCTTTTCCTGAAGTCATACAAAGATTACAAACTACAGAAAAATCATAGATACAAGTTAACTTAAAACCTGGAGGGAACATATCTCTTCTATGATGTATAGATTAGACTCAAAATCATGCATAGATCTTAAAGACTTATGATGTAAACAAAATAATATGAACCTGAAGGGTTTGCCTTATTAATGAGTAATCCAAGATGCCCTCTGCTTCACTACCAAATGAAAATCTTCGCCTCAAACCGTCTATCCGTGTGAGAAATACACCCAAGTACTAAAACCAAAAAGATTTTATTCAAAAGTTAAGAGGCATATGATGCAAATCAAGAAGAAAATTGAACACAGAATGCACGAACTGTGCAAAGTAATTAGAAAAACAGAGTTTTACCTCCTCAGTTGTTGAGAAAGTGCACTGCAAGGATTGTTCAAAGACCTGAAATCAATGAACAAAATCCGTCACTAAATTAAATGCACCATATAATCAAATGCCTCTAAAGAAAAGGTTGTGAGTTCAATCTCCCTTCTCTAGGTTATCAAACAAGTTGTGTGCTGATTTGAGATGAACAAGAAGATGAAATGGGAGAAGAAAAGCAATTGAATAACCTGGAGGCCAGGTGTGGAGTGCATAGTTTAAAGAAATGCCAAAACTTAGAGAAAATGATAGTTTAAAATGGTGCTACATTTCTATCATACAAATAGAAAATGATTTCTTTTGTTAGAAAAATAACCCACAACTTGTTGTCCCGTAATAATTTTGATAGTAATACTACAATTACAAACTATTTACATATTGCTGGATTTCTAGATACATAGTATACTCTGTATGTATGTATAGATGTTGTAGCTTTGTATGAACTAGAAAATGCTTTGGCCCGAGCAATAAAATTAGCCTTATAATCTTTCACATAATAAATGTCAAATCATTATACCGAACACTAATTGAGAAGAAAAAAACAATGCTTGGAAACAAAGGGTAACTGAAGCATACAGCAGATATCTCCTGTTCAGAAGCAAGGACACGTTCCAAGGCAAGAAAATATCTAACCCACAGCTCTCCAACCAAGGGACAATTTTTTGTGGCCTTGATGTAAGCATCTCTGACAATATTTAATTGCACTCAAATCTCCTTTATTGTATTTTTCTATATAAATTAATAAAAATATCTATGAACAATAATTTATTTAATTTATAATTATTTTTAAAATTTTGAAATTATTATATCATTTTTTTAATTCTTGTAGAAAAATGATAGGTCTATTTAAAGATAAATGAAGAGAGTATTGTACAGAAAAAATATAATTTCATTTTTTTTAATTCTTATTTTTCTATGCTGTACACTTGAGGGTATCCTCTAGAATGCTATAGAAATTTTTGTTGGATAAGAGTACAAAAGTGTATCATATTATCATGGCAGGACTACTATAACAGTTTACAGAAGAAATATCAGAAAATGCAAAAGTGGGCACTATAGGACTAACAAGAACTGAGGTATAGGCGCAAATGGATGAAATCAAAACCATATCCTAGAATATCAAAATTGAATCTAACATTCTATTGTTAACGAACATGTTCTGAATATCCTTGCAGTTCTATATTGAGAATGCATTTTGTTATTCAATGTTTTTTTTTTTCCAATGAGACAATCAGAAATTATTCTTTTAATTCTTGTGAAAAATGATAGGTCTATTTGAAGATAAATGGCAAGAGTATTGTAGGGAAAAAATATAATTCCATTTGTATACTAAATTAACGTATTTACGTGATAAAAGTGAATTAACATAATTGAGCATCAACAAAGTAACACTTGGAGGATGATATTTGCAATCGCATCCATGGGTAGTCCATTAAGATAAGGCTTATAAGTTATATTTGAACACTCTAATTTTGAGAATGTATATGTATATATATTAAAATTGATGATAAAATACAAAATAATTATTCTTATCCTTTTATAATAAGATAAAATCATGTTAGAATCAGCAGTCCAAAATCGAGTTTTGTTGAAATTTAATTTATCCTAACATTATTATGTATTTTTTTTGTCAAAAAAATATAAAGGAAAGAGCAATAAGAATTTGACAAGTGGCATAGCTGTCATTTTTTTGTCAAAATAGCTATCAACCATTGATATAAGTTTTGTCATTTTTTTTTCTTTCATATAATTTGTGGTTTTCTTATGAAATAATAATAATAACAATAATTTGTCTTTGTTTCGATATTTGGTGGAAACACAAACATTAGCGTCAAAAAGGCTCATCAGATGTGACAAATCAATTTTATATTCATGTTTTTTCTTGCTAATGAAAAATAGTGGCTTATGTTTTTAGGGCTTTTAATTAGGTAGTCTTATGTCATACACAGTCAAGCTCTCCAAAATATTATGTGACTTTTATGTGTGGAAATGGACATACCTAAGCCTGAATAAGTATTTGTAATTATTCAAGACACACACAAGACTAAATCCTTTCTTACTAGAACTATGTCAAATGAATCAACAATATAATGTCCTCACAGGGACAACATCTATATCACAAAATGTAGATTATCAATGCTCCAACTTTTGGAATTATGCATCTTTCTTTAATTAAGAATCAATCCTCATATTTAAAGCTAAATATGGTATATGTTGATACAAAGTCTTGAAGGCACTGTGTTTACCATTGAAAAGTTATTCGATCATTCATATGAAATCAATAAATGGAACTCACCAGATAATCAAACACTCCCCGCTCACACAGCTTCTCAACCACAGAAAAAGCTTCAGGCCTGAAAATTCCAAGAAGGAAAATCTTGATGAATCAGTTCAACAGCAAAAGAAACAATAAAAAAACAGGGGAAAGAAGGAAAGAAAGAAAAAAACAGCCTTTATTACATGCATCACTTTCTATACAACAAAATAACAAAATTAGTCTAATAAAACCAGAAGCCCAATTAAGCTTAATTCATAGATCTTTTTTTTTTCCCTTTTAACCATCCCAAAAGCGAGCCAATCTGTTGAATTTTTTTATTTAATTCATAGCATATGTGTTTGCATATAGATCTTTACTTTATTATGAGGCAAAACGTCTTGAAACAAAATGGAACCTTTCTAAGTATCTCATTCACTTTTTTCGTTTCCATAAACTATGCAACATTGCCACAAAGACATACACCTGAAAAATCAAAAGCCTACTCAACAGTTCTACATGCTTTAGAAATAAATTTGCAGCAGGATATATCTGGAATTATAGGCATCTCAAGCAAAAAATAAATAAATAAATAAATCATAAACACGGATGCTATGAAACAAATCCTCTCCCTATTCCCAGCACAAAATTCTCAAAAAGAAAAAGCAGAGATCAACACTAACTACTAGCAAAACAAATTGGCAGATAGATATAAGTACCCAGTTAAATGAGAAGCTTCATCTTTAGCCCACTCCTGCAACATTGCCGGGGTCAAAGGAAATATGCTGCTCGTAGCGTCCCTTGCTTGCCTCAGCTTCTCTATCTCCCCCATTTTCCTCAACAGCTTTATGTACTGTACTGTATATAACAAAAAACAAGCATAAAAAGGCAATATATACATCTTGAACTTGTAAAAACCCACTAAACAAATCACTGAACTAGCTAATTTCTTTTCACAATTTAAAAGTCCACATCAATTGATAATACAAGAAATTTGAAAAACAAAAATCGAATATATCAGAGCGACTCTCTATCCAGAGAAACAGAAGAAAGTATATACACAGATAAAGAAAATAAGTATTACTTGCACATGAGCGTCATAGTTGGAGGGATTAGTGGAGAGCTCGGTTTCGAAGGTTTTAAGTTCCTCATTCAGCTGTGACTCGACCTCCGCCGAGTCGGCTTCGGAATCCTCAGACAAATAGGAAGGAGGAGGGGTTTTAGAGTTTTGGAGATTGTCACTATTAGTATTATCCAACCCTTCTAGGATTTGGGTTTGGGTTTGAGTCAGCAAAATGGAATCCAGCCAATTTGCGGACTCTTTTATCTATTTGGTTTTTTTTTTTTAAAAAAAATTGGTTTAATAATATGTAATTTCCTAATGAGTTTGTAAATTAAGAGTTGCAATTTAATATCATCACTGCTTTATTTTTATTTTTAAGTGCTTTAATTACAATAATAAATGGAATTAAACATAAAATAGAATATATTTATTAGTAAAATACTGAGATAATCTTTGAATTAGAACTTTCTGTTAAGATTACATATCTAATAAAATCTATAAATATTTTAAAATTCTGATTACTTTTTCACTATAAATACGTATTCTGATTTATCATCTCAATAGAAACAAGAAGAAAACAAAAAGAATGGGTTCCTCAAGTTTTTGGTTTTATGCAATTTTATTTTCATGTTTCGTTAGTTTCAATTATGCTACATTAGTAACTCATGATGGAAGAGCAATAATGATTGATGGAAAACGCAGAGTTTTGGTTTCTGGTTCTATTCATTATCCAAGAAGCACTGCTGAGGTTAATATATCACCCTCTTTTCTTTTGATCCTCTTCTCTTTTGATAATCGCATTAATAAATTAATTGTTTGGTTTATAATATTAACTATTATTATTATTTTATTTTTGGATTATATAGATGTGGCCTGATTTGATAAGGAAAGCAAAAGAAGGAGGATTAGATGCAATTGAAACATATGTATTTTGGAACGCTCATGAACCGATTTATCGTCAATATGATTTTAGTGCCAATCTTGATCTGATTCGATTCATCAAAACTATTCAAGCCGAAGGATTATATGCTGTTCTTCGTATTGGACCTTATGTTTGTGCTGAATGGAATTACGGGTAATTAAATTAATTAATATATATATTACATTATTAGTATTTTTTAAAACAACAATTCATTTTTTTTTTTGTGTTTTTCTTTAAATTAGGGGGCTGCCTGTATGGTTACATAATTTGCCTGGAATACAGTTACGTACCGCCAATAATGTGTTCATGAATGAGATGCAAAATTTCACAACATTGATTGTTGATATGATGAAACAAGAACAACTCTTTGCCTCACAAGGAGGTCCAATTATTCTTTCTCAGGTAATTAATTAATTAATATCACATTTTATAATTGATTAAATTGTTATTATTATTATTATTATTATTATTATTATTATTATTATTATTATTATTATTATTGTCGTTCCTAAGAAGCTCACTGTGCAAGAGAATCTCGATGAAGTTTGAAATGCAATTAACACGTAGCCTTAATTAAGGATTAGGAAACCACACAACGAACTTATCTCTAATGATGTAAATGGTGTACATGGGCTCAATTTTTCTTTTTCATCAAATTAATAATTTGATAATTGAATATTTGTCCTGCATAATCTATAATCTACACGATACATAATAATATGAAAAAAAAAGATATATAATTACTTAATTATCCTATTATTTATGACAATAATTTAATTTATTTATAATTCAAATTCTTTTGATTAAAGATAAGTCTTAATTAGTTTCAAAAAAAGAAAAAAAGATAAGTCTTAATTTATAGTGCCTCTTCTCTAACTTGCCATTCCCTTTGCGTGCAATTTTTTGTGAATTAGCTGAATGACTGCGCTTCACACAGAAAGTAATTAATATTGTTTTTTAAAAAAATCATAAATAAATTGAGAAAATACTATAAATCATAGTAATTTATTTTATTAGTTTTTGAATTATATATACGCTCAAGAAATTCATCTTAATTCAGAATTCCATTTTGTTACTTTATTGTTTTATCTTAAGAATATGCTACAGACAAATTAGAACAAAATCTCACAAAAATTAATCTCGCTTATTAGCAATTTGAAAGGTCAGATAAGAAGAAGTAACATAACATGTTATACAAATCATTATAATAGACTAGAATTTGGATTTGAATTAATGTTTGATTAATCGATTTTTATATGTAATTTTGCATATATATATATCATTGTTTTAATTGATTAAATTATTATTATTGGTGTGATTAAATTTTAAAAATAGGTTGAAAATGAGTACGGTAATGTGATGTCTAAATATGGAGCTGCTGGAAAGACATACGTTGACTGGTGTGCAAATATGGCTGAATCTCTTGACATTGGAGTCCCGTGGATCATGTGCCAGCAGAGTGATGCTCCTCAACCAATGGTATGATATTTTAAATTAATTATTAATTATTATTATCATTAAATATTATAACTAATTTAATATTTTTGTTGTTGTTTTCTAATATAATTTATTAGATAAATACATGCAATGGTTGGTATTGCGATTCATTCACACCCAATAACCCAAATAGCCCAAAGATGTGGACTGAAAATTGGACTGGTTGGTTCAAGAGTTGGGGTGGCAAAGACCCTTTGAGAACTGCTGAGGATCTTGCTTTTGCTGTTGCTAGATTCTTCCAAACCGGGGGAACTTTCCAAAATTACTACATGGTTAGTGTTTAATAATTAATATTTTTATTTTGTAATTATTCAATTAAAAATAATTATATATGAATGTTTTTTAATTCAATTTCAGTATCATGGTGGTACTAATTTTGGAAGAACAGCTGGTGGTCCATACATCACTACCACATATGATTATGATGCACCTCTCAATGAATATGGTAAATATAATTTTTTTTTTAATTAATTAGAAATCTTGTAATTCTTTAACTGATTATAATTTAAATTACTAAAAGGGGATTTGAATCAACCAAAATATGGGCATTTGAAGCAACTTCATGACGTTCTGCACGCTATTGAAGATCCTCTCACTAATGGCAACATCTCCCAAATTGACTTTGGCAATTCTGTCAAGGTAATTAGATTTTATTTTAACTAATTAATTAATTTAATTGACGGATGATGAATTTGAAAATTTAATAATTAATTATTATAATTTTCAGGGCACTATTTATGCAACAGAAAATGTGTCAGCCTGTTTCTTGGCCAATGTAAATTCCACGTCAGATGCTGCCATTGAATTCCAAAGTGCTAAATACTCAATTCCTGCCTGGTCTGTCAGCATCCTCCCTGATTGTGTAAATGTTGCATATAATACTGCTAAGGTATAAAATAATATTCCCAATTTTTATTCATTTTTTTCCAACAAAAAAAAATCATGATAAATTGATTTTCTTGTTTAAATAAATAGGTGAAAACTCAAACTTCAGTGATGGTAAAGAAGAAAAATTACGCTGAAGAAGAACCCAATTCTCAAAAATGGTCATGGAGAGCAGAGAGTGATAGACAGACTGTGGTTTTAGGAAGGGGTGAACTTCATACAACTCAGCTTATTGATCAAAAATCTGTAAATGATACTAGTGATTATCTTTGGTACATGACAAGGTATATATTTCACAATTAATTTTATATATATATACACATTAAATTGTTATTCTCTTTTTATATTTTGAATAAATCGATTTTTTTAATTTAATAACAGTGTGCACATTAAGAAATCTGATCCTATTTGGAGCCCCAATATGACTCTTCGAGTTAATGGCAGTGGTCATGTCCTTCATGCCTATGTTAATGGCAAATATATTGGTACGCTATTAATTCATTATAATTTTTATATTTTTCTCTTTATTAAAATGATTATAATAACAATTATTTGGTATTTTAATTAGGTACTGAGTGGGCTAAGTATGGAGTCAACTCTTATTTATTTGAGAAGAGTGTGAATTTGAGACATGGAAAGAATTTGATTAGTTTACTCAGTTCTACCGTTGGATTAGCAGTAAGTAGATACATATTAAATTGCGATTAACTTCATAATTGGTTTGTTTATCAACATTACTTCTCATTAACTAATTTTTCTTTTTTACAGAATTATGGTCCTATGTATGATATGCTACAAACGGGAATTCCAGGACCAGTTGCCGTAGTTGGGCTTAATGATGATGAGCAAATAATAAAGGATTTATCTGGACACAAATGGTCTTACAATGTGGGATTCAATGGCTTGAGCTCCAATAATCAAATGTATAGTTTGTCCGCAACTTC
Organism: Excoecaria cochinchinensis; assembly: GCA_947683425.1. Taxonomy (NCBI): domain Eukaryota; kingdom Viridiplantae; phylum Streptophyta; class Magnoliopsida; order Malpighiales; family Euphorbiaceae; genus Excoecaria; species Excoecaria cochinchinensis. Next base: position 2,754,348 of record CANTUQ010000083.1, read on the forward strand.
AACTCTTTCCAGTTCTAGATGGAGTCAGCAAAATCTACCCATCAATAGAATGATGACTTGGTATCAGGTAAATATTAATATAATTCTATTATTATCAAGATTATTATAATTATTATAAGTTAATGAAATGTTAAATAAATTTATTTCAATTTATAGGTAAACTTTAAGGCTCCACTCGGAAATGACGCAGTGGTGTTAGATTTAGATGGAATGGGAAAGGGACATGCGTGGGTAAATGGTAACAGTATTGGTAGATATTGGCCAAGTTACTTTGCTGACATTGATGGTTGCAGCAATGATCCATGCGACTATAGGGGTGCTTATGATAATAACAAGTGTGCCTCTAATTGTGGAAAACCTACTCAAAGATGGTGAGTTTTCTTTTTTTTTTTTTCATTTCAAAAATTAATGTTAATTTAAAATTTTTGAACAATGAATTTTAATGGTAAATATTATTGCAGGTACCATGTTCCTAGGTCATTCCTTAATGAAGATGAGAACACTTTGGTTCTGTTTGAAGAACTTGGTGGAAATCCAACAAAAGTCAACTTCCAAACTGTTACCGTTGGAACAGTTAGAGCCCGTGTTAGTGAAGGAGATTCAATTGAATTATCATGCCATGGTAAACCCATTTCCCAAATTCAATTTGCTAGCTTCGGTGATCCTCAATCTGTTGTTGGATCTTTCATCAAAGGAACTTGTGAATCAACAGCTGCACAATCTACAATCGAAAAAGTAACATTTTTTTTGTTAATTGATTAATTCATTACATATATTGTTTAGTTATGGATTTTATAATTTTATTTTTTGTCATTTTGCAGGCATGCATTGGGCAGGAGAAATGCAGTGTTGTAGCTTCAATGGATGAGCTTGGGGCTTCAAATTGTGCCAATGATTTTGTACATACTTTAGCTGTGGAGGCTATTTGCTGATTAATTTTAAGTTAGATATTTAAGTTATATTTTGTCTTAGTAGTGGTTTATGTGTTAATGTTTTTATTTCCAGTATTTTGTAAGGCAGTTTAGAATTTTTGTTTAATTCATTAATAAATCTAAATTTTCACTACTTCTAATTTTTCTGCTTTCAAATGCTCAAGTTATTTTATTCTTAATTAACATATACCTAGTTTGTTAAAAAAAAAATATTCTCAAATTTAGTTAATTTAGTTATGGATTTATTGGATTCCTAAAAACAAGGTCTATTCTTCAGCTTAATTCGGCCATTCTCATTTCATTTCTTTTAAAATCCTTCTCTCTTCATTGTTCTTCAGAATTGCAGCAAGGAAATTTTTAGTACTTGAAACATTTGAGGACAAATAATATATCTAATTGAGTGCGGAATATGTAATTCTGACTGCCTGCAGGTTAAAGCACAAACACCTGTTACAAAAAAGAATTATGAGGCCAATATATCTACAAAACTCCCCTGGATGTGGACACAAGAACCCATGAAAAAAACACTACAAGGAATTCGTACTTTTAAAGCATCAAAGCTTCATATCAGAAGTACACAACCGCTGATGCTAGCGATTACTTGCGTTACATGACTAGGTAAAATCCTCAACTCTTATTGTTCTTCAGATATGAAATTTGAAACCACAATTGACCAACAAATGTTAATTTTTGTTTTACAGTATTAATATATCTGCACTTCAGTGGAAAAATGTGACTCTGCGTATCAGCTCGAGAGGCCATGTACTTCATGGATTTTTTAACAAAAGGCTGATAGGTAAGTTTCTTCTAACTTGGTTGAGCTGATTTAGACCTCTATTATATAGAGAATTTGATGGAACTTCAGGTTCTGAATTTTCCAAGCAATCTCTAAGAGCAAACAGTCCAAGGAGAGGATTGCAGCTTCTGTTTGAGAAGCCTGTTACTCTGAGTAGTGGAATGAATATTATACGCTCGCTCAGGCCACTGTTGGATTGGCTGTAAGTACTGAAAACATATTCTCTTAACAAAAGATTAAGTTCAATGACATTTCTCATTTCTTACCATTGTTATTAATTGGAGCAGAACTATGGTTCATTCTACGATTCGACTCCTGTTGCTATTGTGGGAGGTCCTGTCGAGTTGCTCGAAAATGGGAAGCCTGTAATGAATTTATCATCAAATCAGAGGTAATACAAGATTGGATTGAATGGTGAGAACAGGCGACTCTACTATTAAATACTTCATCCCATAAGAAGAAATAAATTTGCAGCAGGATATATCTGGAATTAGGCATCTCAAGGAATAAATAAATAAACCATAAACACGGATGCTATGAAACAAATCCTCTCCCTATTCCCAGCACAAAATTTCCTTTCTTTATCCCACTCCTTCCACATTGAAGAAGTTCAAGCATAAAAAAAACACCACAAAAATGTCCCTATCATGTTATAGTGTATTCACCATCATCCAACTGATGAGTTTCTTGGTCAGTTTGAGCATCAATTTGAAAATATGCTCTATTATGTTATGCAGTTTCTCATTGAGCTTATGAATCAATTTATACAAAAATGCAGAAAGTATGAAACCAACTCCTAAAAATAAGTCATATATGCCATTTTACATCTTAAATCATGAGTTTAGCATTCGTATAGCTGTGAAAAAAAATATGTCACTAATATTGCATAAAAATATTATAAATATAGCAATTTTTGTGACATAATCAATTTTTTAGATTATCATATACTAAGATGTATAGGTGATAAAATTGTGTATCATCCTTAAATTTTTTTTTTTTTGTGACATCATTTCTTTGTCATAATTATTATTATTTTGTCACCAAATTATGTTTCTCCAAAAAATAGGTGAGAGATTTTTCATTGTAACCAATCTTGATAAAATGTCAGCTCATCATCACCACAAGATAGATTTAATATAGACAAATTTGGGATATTGTGACAACAAAGTTACAAATTTGTCACTATAAAAAACATATAGTGATGAAACTGTATTTGTTTTCTAAATTTTTGTCACGAAATATAGAAATTCCTATAGTAAAAGATGGATGGGCTGTTAACGTCAAGCTCGTCTACCGTAAAACTAACTCTGTTGCTGAAGGACTTACTAACCTAGCTTTCAACCAAGAAATGCAATTTTATTGGCACAGTGTGATTCCTCCACGGATCTCCCTATTACTTATTGGGGATTGATTGGATTCTACTTTGGTAGGTTCTGTTAGCTCTTAAGCTTAGTGTGTTGTTTGATTAAAATAGCTCTTATAAGCTTAGTGTGTTGTTTGATTAAAATAGCTCTTAAGCTTAGTGTGTTGTTTGATTTAAAAAAAAAAAAAAACTTAAAACTTGAAAAATTAAACATATACCATTACTTTATATTTCATTAAAAAAATGCATTTATAAAATTAAAATATAAATGTCTAAAATTTTAAATATAAAAATACCAATCATTAAAATTTAAAGTCAATGCAATAAAAAATTACATAAATGCTTTACGAGACAATAAAAAAATAATTTAATATTAATTTATTGCTCATCAAATATTTATCAGTGAATGATTTTTAGTGTTTAAAATAATAAAATATACTCATATTTATACATATAGGATAAAATGGAAATAATTAAAATGTGCGAGTATATGTGTGTATATATATATAAACTATAATTTTTAAAGTAAAATTCGTTTTGGCATCCATTTGGATAGGTTAACTATATATATATATATATATATGTTTATCGGTTTGGATTCAATTTTCACCACCCGATTAAATGGTTTTTCATTCTTTTTTCTGCCTTACAGTATTGCCTATTAGGTTACCTTTATATATACAAATATATTAATTTTACCATGGTGATTTTATTTTCCAGACTTGGAAATACATCACTATAAGGTTTAAGAGAGGGAAAAAAAACGCAATATTACTGTTCTTGCTGAAAATTATGGATGCATTGGAGTTAAGACAATCTCATGAGGCCCTTGATTGTACTTGATCATATAATTTACAACATAATTAAATATGGAAGAGCTGTGGATGCATGTGCAGATACTCGATGAGTTGAATAAAAATATAGCTAATTTACTTAAAGATCACAAGTCAATCCACTAAGCAAGGTGCAATTTGTACAATAAAATATAATTTAAAATATTCTGTTGCCATGAGATATTATTTAATGTCAAATACAAGATCAATTCACTACCCAAAGGTCAACAATACATATACAACATTTTAAATTAACTAAGCCTCATATGTGATCTATATATAGTTAGATCTAGCAAAGTTGGATATAAATTACGAGTTTAAAAAAAAATAAAATGGGATTCCTTTGCACTAACAAATCTGCATTATCTTTCTGTTACATTTTCATGATTCTTGTAACTTTATGTACAATCTTCAGCCCTATACTAGCATTGAGAAACTGCAACTTTCCGGCGATCTTCAACTTCGGTGACTCGAATTCCGACACTGGTGGACTGCCTGCGGCATTCTTTCCTCCAAATCCACCTTATGGAGACACTTTTTTCCATATGCCAGCAGGTAGATACTCCGATGGAAGAATTATTCTTGACTTTATTGGTAAGCAATTTTTCCCTTACTTTCTGTTTTTTTTTTTCCTTTTATAAACCATCCAATATCTGAATTCTGATCAATTTGATTTCATATTCCGATTAATTTGATTTCCTGTTACATACCCAATATATTCAAGTCTCTAATTAATGGAGAAATAGACACCATTTCATTTCACCCATTTTTCTATTGATTTTATTAATTTGGAATCTCTAGATATAAATGGGGTGTGTTTTATTGTGCGAGCATATTTAGTGTGTATTGTTAAATCAAAAATAAAAAAGTTAAAGTGTATTTTTATTTTAACTATACTTATTTTTTAGCTCATTTTGCTCCCGAACTCATTAAAACAGTGCGATTTTACCCATAAAATAAAAGTAAATCACGCGTGGCAAACAGTACTAATGATACCCAATCGGAGCACAACACCTCATTCGCCACATATGCTTCTCTCTTCTAGTCAACAAAAATTTTGAATTGAAAATTGATTGGGTGGCATATCAGGTGGCACTCATGCTGAAAAAATTAAAAAATTAAAAAACAAAAAAGTTGTTTGCCTTGTGAGAAAATGAAATCAAAAAGGAGAGAAAATTTTATCTCTTTCAAGAAAATGCAAGAAAAATTATGCAAAATTAAAAATATATTTTGGGTGGCCACCAAATTGCTCACGTCTTCGAGAGAGCTTCCCTTGCTGATTAGGAGAGAAGCACCCATGGCAAATGTAGTGTTATACTCTAATTGGATATCGTTAATACCATTTGTCATGCATGATTTCTGCATATTTTGAGGGAAAAATCGCACTGTTTTAATGAATATAAGGACAAAATGGGCTTAAAAAAATTTAAGAGTAAAATTATTCATTTCTAATATACATTTTAATTCAAAATAAACTAATATTAAATTTTGATTTGATGTGCCCAATTATGCATACAAACTAAAGAATGCGCCTACAACACATGAATATTTGGTTATTTTGAATCCAAACTTCAATTCTTTATGGTATACAATGACAATTTGCATAAGATGAACCTTTATTTTAATTTTCTTGATGGCATTGGCAAAAGAATTTTCAGTTCTCGCTAAGCCATGAATTAATTATTGACAAAATTGAACACTACATTGATACATTAAAAAACAAAATTGTCAGCGGAGAACTTGAATGTTCCATATCTGAGTGCATACTTAAATTCCTTGGGAACAAGCTTCAAACATGGTGCAAATTTTGCCACTGGAGCATCCACAATTACCTTTCCTTCTTCAGTCATACCCAAGGGCACATCCAGTCCTTTCTTTCTTGATATTCAATTCTTGCAATTCATGCAGTTCAAGAATCGATCCCAAATCATCAGGAGCAAAGGTATACATAAAATTAATTTCCAAGTTTCAATATCATAATTATCATTCAATTTCTAGCTCATTTAATTCTGGTTTTATAGGTGGTATGTTTGCCAAATTGATGCCTAGGCAAGAATATTTTGAAAAGGCTTTATACACATTTGATATTGGCCAAAATGATCTTCAAGTTGGGATTATGAATAACATGTCATCGGCGGAATTGAAAGCTTCTATTCCAAATACTATCAACAGATTCTCAGTCAATATTAAGGTCCCTAATCACAATTCTTAATTACCTATGGTTGTTAATTATTTGATAATTAATTAAATTTGATAAGGATTAGTGGTGTTGATGCAGAATATAACCAAATTAGGGGCAAAAACATTCTGGATTCATAATACAGGACCCATTGGGTGTCTTCCGTATATCTTGACAAATTTTCCATTGGCAGATAGAGATAGTGCAGGTTGTGCAAAAGCTTTTAATGAAGTTGCTCAATATTTCAATCTCAAATTGAAGCAAGAAATAACTCAACTCAGGAAGGATTTTCCTTCACTTGCATTCACTTATGTTGATATCTATTCTGTCAAGTATTCTTTAATCAGTCAGCCCCAAAAATATGGTAAGTCAATACATGTCGAAACACACTTTAACTTTGACATGTTTTGGTTATTAGTATCACAATTCTTCCTCGTTTGAACTTGTCAATTTTGATCGCTTTACACAAACATTAGAAGCACGCTGGCAAAAGGTGTTGACAAGTAACAAAATTGACAAGTTCATATATCTATATATGATATTTTAAAATGTTAAAGCCTCTAAATGAGCAAACAAATCAACTTAACTTGTCATGATTGCATATTTATATATAGATTTTGAGTTGATATTGAAATTAAAAGTGTATAAAATGCAGGATTTGAGGCACCGCTAGTAGCATGTTGTGGGTATGGAGGAAAATACAACAATAGCAACACTGCAAGATGCGGAAGTCCAGCAATAATAAATGGTAACCAAATAATGATAGGGGCGTGCGATGAGCCTTCAGTTCGGGTAAGTTGGGATGGAAATCATTATACTGAAGCTGCTAATAAATTTATTTTCAATCAAATTTCTATGGGAGCTTTCTCTTACCCTCCCATTCCCTTGAACAAAGCTTGCCATGCTACTCTTTTATGAAACTAAGTGTTCTTGTAATTGCTTCAGAGCATTTAATTCCATTATCCGCAATGCAATTTTTCTCGATTTCTCTTTACAAGTTTTATTTATTTCTCTCCAACCCATATATGAAATAGTTGAAAGTGAGTGGCAAATGGGTCGGATGGACTGGAATCGGATCACAAATGGATTATTCACAAGAATCGCACATTATATCTTCACTTGGTTTTCACGCAAACATTTTTCATCATAATTTTTGAGACTCTGATTGGAATTTTAAGGTTAAAATAAATGATTTGTCAATGATTAATTATTAATTGTTAATCGGTAAATTGCGAATTGAATACATATGCAAGCATGCACACTAGGGATATTTGTGGATTTCTTATCTCATTCTTCAATAACTGGATTCATGGGGGCGAACTCGGCAATTAGAGGATATGAAGGTCTGTTGTTCAGTCCTCTCTCTCAAGGAAGAAGAAGCAGAGGAGGATGAAAGAGAAGAGAAGAGGGAGTTTTTTTTTTGTCATTTCATTAAAATGGTTGACACGTGTACACTGATGTGTCCTAATTTCATGAGGCACCACTAGTATGATAAGCTATATAAGCATTCTGTCCAAAATAGAGATATTATCGCATAATTTAGGTAAGTTTAAGGGCAAAATGGAATATAAAATATTAAAATTGTAACAAGTCATATATTTAATAAAGAAGTATAACAACAAACATTATTGTAACAAATTAGGCTTAAAGTGTAATTTTGCTCTTAATATTTTACGAAAAGTGCACTTCTATTATTAATATTTTAGTTAGTGCAATGTTGCTCTCCATGTTTTAAAATTAAGAGAAATTTGCGGTTGATCTCATAATGTGCCATGTGTCTATTTTTTCAGTGCCATCACTGCCATGTATTAAGGAGATATTAGAAAATGAGTAAAATTTTTTCAATTTAAAAACATAAAAGCTAACATTACACCAATTAATTGAATACTAGGGTAAACTTGCTCCTATTTTGTCAAATATTTTTACACTTCTGGCCAATAAAATATAACATGTCAAAGTTTAATGGATTGAATTGCCATAAGTAACATGTTTAACAAGCAAAATATAATAAATAATAAGTCCAGAGGACCATTTATATAAAAAGAAAAAAGAAAAAATAGTTTAACATAACAAAATGCACAAATGAGAATTTTGATGAAGTCGATAATATTTGCAATCGCATCCGTGTGTAGTCCTTTAAAATTATGATTATTAAAATTTTACTGTATTAAAGTTTAAGCATCATTTTAAAAAATTGAGAGCATAATAATTATCTATTTTAATTTACTATTTTATTGGTAATTTAATTGCATTAAAATCTCCTTTATCATATTTTTCTATATAAATTAATTAAAATATCTATGAATAGTAATTTATTTAATTTATAATTATTTTTAAAATTTTGAAATTATTATATCATTTTTTTTAATTCTTGTAGAAAAATGATAGGTTTATTTAAAGATAAATGAAGAGAGTATTGTACGGAAAAAATATATTTTCATTTGTATACTAAATTAACGTATTGACTTAGATAAAAGTGAATTAACATAATTGAGTATAAACGAAGCAACAGTTAGAGGATAATATTTGCAATCGCATCCGTGTGTAGTCCATTAAAATAAGGCTTATAAGTTATATTTGAACTCTCTAATTTTGATTTGCTGCAAATTTTATTTAAAAAGTACTAATTTACTGCAGTAACTTTGGAAGATGATTTGATAGAGAATTTAGTTTTTATGTGAGTTGAAGGGATGAGATTATGCATTACTCAAAGGTTGAGGTAACCAAGAGGAGCTTGATCACCAATGATGCTGACCTGATTAAGAAAGAAATAACCATTTTTATATTTGTTAGAGAAAACTTTGATAAACAATCCCATACTTCTTCTCTTGATTTGAAAGCACCAAATACAGGATATTGGAATCTGACTCAAAATATGGTCTACTTTACTTTATGCAATATTACCATAATAAAAATGTATATATGTGGCTATATACTTTCCTTTTTTTCATACTCACCCCTGCTGAATGGACAATTCTTCATTTTAACCCTGGCAATTTAAGCAACTATTTTTATAAGCTAAGTTGACATCGTCATTACTTATCATATGTTATGCACTTTTAAATTTCTCTTCAATTGCATACACTTTATAAAAGTGAGAAATTGGATACATAATATCATAATTATGTGCAATTATACCCTCTGCCTCTGCTATAATTACTTGACAACATTAATCGAGTGAAGACAGAAAAGAGAGTTGTTTGATGATATTTAATACTACTTACTAATTATACTAAGAATCAATTTGGTCCAATTCCCAAGTCTTGCAGTGGTTACATTTTATAAATAAGTCCAGTTGTGAATGCAATGAATAGTATTTGCCGGGATATTTTTGGTTTTATGCAATTTTATTTTTATGTTTCGTTAGTTTCAATTATGCTAGTTTTTTCATTTTATTTTATGTGTTATTTTTATTATTTTCATAACAATTAAGTGGTATCAATTAGGTTCAAATTTAAAATAAAATTAAGTGATTTAATAAACAAACTTAAATTTAATTAGTTAAAATCGAATTTAAATTTTATTCAAAAGTGACACACAAAATGAAATTGAAAGAGTATATTAGTAATTCAAGATGGAAGAGCAATAATCATTGATGGAAAACGCACAATTTTGATTTTTGGTTCTAGTCATTATCCAAGAAGCAATGCTGAAGTTAATATATTACCATCTTTTCTTTTAATAATCACATTATTAAATTAATTGTTTGAATTATAATATTAATTATTATTATTTTATTTTTGGATTATATAGATATGGCCTGATTTGATAAGGAAAGCAAAAGGAGGAAGATTACATACGATTGAAACATATGTATTTTGGAATGCTCATAAATCAGTTTATCGTCAATATGATTTCAGTATCAATTTTAATCCGGTTCGATTCATCAAGACTATTCAAGCCGAAAGACTATATGCTGTTCTTCAAACTGGACCTTATGTTTGTGCTGAATGGAATTACGAGCAATTAAATTAATTAATACATATATTACATTATTAGTATTTTTTAAAAACAACCATTAATTTTGTTTTTTCAAATTAGAGGGCTGCCTGTGTAGTTACATAACCTGTCTAGAATAGAGTTACGTACTCCAAACAATGTGTTCATGAATGAGATTAAAAATTTCACAACATGATGAAACAAGAACAACTCTTTGCCTTCCAAGGAGGTCCAATTATCCTTTCTTGGGTAATTAATTAATTAATTAATATCATATTTTTTTATTGATTAAATTATTATTATTATTGGTGTGATTAAATTTTGAAAATAGATTGAGAATGAGTACGGTAATGTGATGTTTAAATATAAAGTTGCTAGAAAGACATGCATGTGCCAATAAAATGATGCTCCTCAACCAATAGTATGATATTTTAAATTAATTATTAATTATTATTATTATTATAATAATCATTAAATATTATAACTAATTTAATATTTTTTTTATTTTCTAATCTAATTTATTAGATAAATACATGCAATACTTGGTATTACTATTCATTCACACCCAATAACCCAAAGATGGAAACTTTCCAAAATTACTACATGGCTAGTGTTTAATAATTAATATTCTTATTTTGTAATTATTCAATTAAAAATAATTATATATGAATTTTTTTGAATTCAATTTTAGTGTCATGATTGTACTAATTTTGACAGAACAGCTAATGGTCCATACATCACTACCACATATGATTATGATGCACCTCTCAATAAATATGGTAAATATAATTATTTTTTTAATTAATTAGAAATCTTGTAATTTTTTAACTTATTATAATTTAAATTACTAAAAGGGGATTTGAATCAACCAAAATATGGGCATTTGAAGCAACTTCGCGATGTTCTAGAGTCGGCTTCGTAATCGTCAGACAAATAGGAAGAAGGGGTTTTAGAGCTTTGGCGATTGTCACTATTAGTATTATCCACCTCTACTAGGATTTGGGTTTGGGTTTGATTCTCCTCTTCCTCCATCTTCTCTTTCTTCTTCATTCAGCCTCTCTCTCAAACATTGTTGTATATAATATTTGTATTCACTGTAGAAATAACATACATAGCTCGCTCCCCTGGCTGTGTATGAACTAGAAAATGCTAGGGCCCGAGCAATAAAATTAGCCACATAATCTTTCACATAACAAATGTCAAATCATTATACTGAACACTAATTGAGAAGAAAAAAAATGCTTGGAAACAAAGGGTAACTGAAGCATACAGCAGATATCTTCTGTTCAGAAGCAAGGCCACGTTCCAAGGCAAGAAAATATCTAACCCACAGCTCTCCAACCAGGGGACAAAATTTTGTGGCCTTGATGTAAGCATCTCTGACAATATTTCCCACCTGCCAAAAGATCTAAGGTCATTGATGTACTGTTTAAAGCCATAAGAATACCAAATTAAAGGGAAAAACCTTCAAGGTCTTGTCCAAATAGCAAGTATATTCCAGCCAGAGCTCACTTGATATTGGAAAATCAGTAACGGCACACTCATACAGAACTTGAACTCGGGCTAGATGACCTGCAACCTTTTCAAATTTCAAGTAGTTCTGCAACAAAATATGGACATAATTATTTTTCAAAAAAATATAAACAAGAAAAAACATCAGAAAGGGGAATGAGCAATTGCTCAATGTTTCAGAAAAATATAAAAGAAAGGTAATGTTAGGGCATGCAATAATTTTAGATATGAAATAAAACCTTATGATCAGCAAGGCAAAAACAAATTAAGTAAAAAGTAATGGGAAGAGGTAAACAACAATGACAGACAGAATTTGAAAGTGACATGTTCACAAGTTACACAAACAGAGACCCAAGAAGCTGGAAAGGTGTCATTAGGATGCCTAAAATAGCCTATTCTGCGTCTGCAAAGAGAGAGGGAGAGAGAGAACACATAGACATGTACACTCGAGGAAAAGATTCTATGTACCATGAAAGTTTGAAATTTGTCAGTTTCAGACATATCATGCTTTAGAATCTGCTCTTCATATTGAGCACTTGCGCCTTATACATTTCAGTGGCCTTCCAATATGCTGAAGCAGTTAGAGGTGAGCAACGGTCGGTTCGGTTCAATAACCGAACCGAAAAAACCAAAAGCTGAAATATTAGGATTTATACAAACCGAACCGAAATTATATGAAAACAGAACTAAAACTGAACCGAAGTCTTTGGTCGGTTTGGTTCGGTTAACCGATAAAACCGAAAATTCAAAATTATAATTAAAAAAATTATCTAAAAATTATACAAAATTACAAATCATAAAACTAAAATAAAAACATCCAAATTGAAAAATGTAGATATATAATTTGAGTTCAAGCCCCTTAAATTGATCAAAAAATTAAAAAAAAAATATGTAAAAATTAGATAAAATAACATATAATATTAAAATTTCGGTCAGTTCGGTTTTTCTTCGATTTTTAGCTTTCAAAAACGAACCGAATTAACCGATTTATATAGAATTTCAAAACCGAATTGAAAAATCGATCGGTTTGGTTCGATTTTTCGGTTTTACCCAAATTTTCCTCACCCCAAGAAGCAGCATAGGACGAAATCCCATCTACATCACTTGATTCAGTATTAAGAGCATTCCCTTGTTCCACTTCCCAAGCCTTATAGGCAAGGCCTGTTGATCTCAAGTTATGAAGTGGGACAGACAATTGACGGTGGAAAAGACTCCGAATGCACTGGAGTTGCAATTCTTTCACCTGAAAAGGGTTTATCACCGTTAAATGTCAATCTAAATGAAGTACAATATCAAATGCAATGTATCTATTATACTTGAAAAAATAAAATAAAATCTTTAGAAAATAGAAGTACAGAAAGAACAAACGTTACTGTTAGCAGAAAACACAGAAGACACTACAAAAGATCGTAAATGAGGAGACCTCCAATTTGTTGAATGACTTGAGTAATCCTAAAGCAAATATCCAAACTTTAATCGAGTACTACTAATCTTAACATCTGAAATATTTTTAACATTAAAAGCTTATTCGAATGTGTCAAGTCACAAGTTGAATGCTGCAAGCAACTTTTGGTTTTGGCCCCCCATCCTGCAAAGTTTTCTTTTGTGGGCTGACCCATCCCAACTCAAAAATTTAGCTTTCAGGTGTAGATCACTTATTGAGTGGGTGGAGTTAAGTTCTAAGCCAAGTCAAAAAATTACCACCTTAACAATTATTTTGCTGCTAGCCAATATCCAATAAACATTAGCTGTTTGGTAAAATAATTACTTCATCGCCATAATACATTAATGACCAATATAAAGAAATATATTGTTACATGTAACTTACTTCTTGTGTACGTGCATTAAATGTGAATTAGTTTTGGAATTATGCATCTTTCTTTAATTAAGAATCAACCCTCATATTTAAAGCTAAATATGGTATATGTTGATACAAAGTCTTGAAGGCACTGTGTTTACCATTGAAATGTTATTCGATCATTCGTATGAAATCGATAAATGAAACTCACCAGATAATCAAACACTCCCCGCTCATACAGCTTCTCAACCACAGAAAAAGCCCCAGGCCTGAAAATTCCAAGAAGGAAAATCTTGATGAATCAGTTCAACAGCAAAGAAACAATAAAAAAAGGAGGGAAAGAATGAAAGAAAGAAAAACAGCCTTTATTACATGCATCACTTTTCTATACAACAAAATGAAACAATTAGTCTAATAAAACCTGAAGCCCAATTAAGCTTAATTCGTAGATCTTTTTTTTCTTTTTTTTTCTTTTAACCATCCCAAAAGCGAGCCAATCTGTTGAATTTTTTGATTTAATTCATAGCATATGTGTTTGCATATAGATCTTTATAAGCCAATACGTCTTGAAACAAAATGGAACTTTCTAAGTATCTCATTTAATTTTGTGTTTCCATAAACTATGCAACATTGCCACAAAGACATGCACCAGACAAATCAAAAGCCTACTCAACACTTGTACATGCTTTAGAAATAAATTTGCAGCAGGATATATCTGAAATTATAGGCATCGCAAGCAATAAATAAATAAATCATAAACACGGATGCTATGAAACAAATCCTCTCCCTATTCCCAGCACAAAATTTTCCTTTCTTTAGTGGAGAGCTCGGATTCCAAGGTTTTAAGATCCTCATTTTTTTAATTCTTATTTTTCTATGCTGCACATTTGAGGGTATCCTCTAGAATGCTATAGAAATTTTTGTTGGATAAGAGTACAAAAGTGTATCATATTATCATGGCAGGACTACTATAACAGTTTACAGAAGAATTCTCAGAAAATGCAAAAGTGAGCACTATAGGACTAACAAGAACTTAGGTATAGGAGCAGATGGATGAAATCAAAACCATATCCTAGAATGACAAAATTGAATCTAACATTCTATTGTTAACGAACATTTTCTGAATATCGTTGCAGTTCTATATTGAGAATGCATTTTGTTATTGAATGTTTTTTTCCAATGAGACAATCAGAAATTATTATATTTAATTCTTGTAGAAAAATGATAGGTCCATTTGAAGATAAATGGCAAGAGTATTGTAGGGAAAAAATATAATTCCATTTGTATACTAAATTAGCGTATTTAACATAATTGAGCATCAACGAAGTAACACTTGGAGGATGATATTTGCAATCGCATCCGTGGGTAGTCCATTAAGATAAGACTTATAAGTTATATTTGAACACTCTAATTTTGAGAATGTATAATATATTTTAGAATTGATGATAAAATATAAAATAATTATTCTTATCCCTTTATAATAAGATAAAATCATGTTAGAATCAGCAGTCCAAAATCAAGTTTTATTGAAATTTAATTTATCCTAACATTATTATGTATTTTTTTTGTCAAAAAAATATAAAGGAAAGAGCAATAAGAATTTGACAAGTGGCATAGCTGTCATTTTTTTGGTCAAAATAGCTATCAATCATTGATATAAGTTTTGTCACTTTTTTTTCTTTCATATAATTTGTGGTTTTCTTATGAAATAATAATAATAACAATGATTTGTCTTTGTTTCGATATTTGGTGGAAACAGAAACATTAGAGTCAAAAAGGCTCATCAGATGTGACAAATCAATTTTATATTCATGTTTTTTATTGCTAATGAAAAATGGTGGCTTATGTTTTTAGGGCTTTTAATTAGGTAGTCTTACGTCATACACAGTCAAGCTCTCCAACATATTATGTGTGTTTTAAGTGTGGAAATGGACATACCTAAGCCTGAATAAGTATTTGTAATTATTCAAGACACACACAAGACTAAATCATTTCTTACTAGAACTATGTCAAATGAATCAACAATATAATGTCCTCACTGGGACAACATCTATATCACAAAATGTAGATTATCAATGCTCCAACTTTTGGAATTATGCATCTTTCTTGAATTAAGAATCAATCCTCATATTTAAAGCTAAATATGGTATATGTTGATACAAAGTCTTGAAGGCACTGTGTTTACCATTGAAATGTTATTCGGTCATTCATATGAAATCAATAAATGGAACTCACCAGATAATCAAACATTCCCCGCTCACACGGCTTCTCAACCACAGAAAAAGCCTCAGGCCTGAAAATTCCAAGAAGGAAAATCTTGATGAATCAGTTCAACAGCAAAAGAAACAATAAAAAAAGTGGGGAAAGAAGGAAAGAAAGAAAAACAGCCTTTATTACATGCATCACTTTTCTATACAACAAATGACAAAATTAGTCTAATAAAACCAAAAGCCCAATTAAGCTTAATTCGTAGATCTTTTTTTTTTCTTTTAACCATCTCAAAAGCGAGCCAATCTGTTGAATTTTTTGATTTAATTCATAGAATATGTGTTTGCATATAGATCTTTACTTTATTATAAGCCAAAGCGTCTTGAAACGAAATGGAACCTAAGTATCTCATTTAATTTTTTCGTTTCCATAAACTATGCAACATTGCCACAAAGACATACACCTGAAAAATCAAAAGCCTACTCAACAGTTCAACATGCTTTAGAAATAAATTTGCAGCAGGATATATCTGGAATTATAGGCATCTCAAGCAAAAAATAAATAAATAAATAAATCATAAACAGGGATGCTATGAAACAAATCCTCTCCCTATTCCCACTACAAAATTTTCCTTTCTTTATCCTAAATTCTGAAAAAGAAAAAGCAGCGATCAACACTAACTACTAGCAAAACAAATTGGCAGATAGATATAAGTACCCATTTCATCTTTAGCCCACTCCTGCAACATTGCCGGGGTCAAAGGAAATATGCTGCTCATAGCGTCCCTTGCTTGCCTCAGCTTCTCTATCTCCCCCATTTTCCTCAACAGCTTTATGTACTGTACTGTATATAACAAAAAACAAGCATAAAAAGGCAATATATACATCTTGAACTTGTAAAAACCCACTAAACAAATCACTGAACTAGCTAATTTCTTTTCACAATTTAAAAGTCCACATCAATTGATAATACAAGAAATTTGAAAAACAAAAATCGAATATATCAGAGCGACTCTCTATCCACAGAAACAGAAGAAAGTATATACACAGATAAAGAAAATAAGTATTACTTGCACATGAGCGTCATAGTTGGAGGGATTAGTGGAGAGCTCGGTTTCGAAGGTTTTAAGTTCCTCGTTCAGCTGTGACTCGACCTCCTCCGCCGAGTCGGCTTCGGAATCGTCAGACAAATTAGAGTTTTGGAGATTGTCGCTATTAGTATTATCCACCCCTTCTAGGATTTGGGTTTGGGTTTGAGTCAGCAAAATGGCACATCCAGCCAATTTGCGGACTCTTTTATCTATTTGGTTTTTTTAAAAAAAAAAATTGGTTTAATAATATGTAATTTCCTAATGAGTTTGTAAATTAAGAGTTGCAATTTAATATCATCACTGCTTTATTTTTATTTTTAAGAGCTTA
Organism: Excoecaria cochinchinensis; assembly: GCA_947683425.1. NCBI lineage: Eukaryota > Viridiplantae > Streptophyta > Magnoliopsida > Malpighiales > Euphorbiaceae > Excoecaria > Excoecaria cochinchinensis. The sequence goes on from CANTUQ010000083.1 coordinate 2,771,326, forward strand.
ATTACAATAATAAATGGAATTAAACATGGAATAGAATATATTTATGAGTAAAATACTGAGATAATCTTTGAATTAGAATTTTCTGTTAAGATTACATATCTAATAAAATCTCTAAATATTTTAAAACTCTGATTACTTTTTCACTATAAATACGTATTCTAATTTATCATCTCAATAGAAACAAGAAGAAAACAAAAAGAATGGGTTCCTTAAGTTTTTGGTTTTATGCAATTTTATTTTCATGTTTCGTTAGTTTCAATTATGCTACATTAGTAACTCATGATGGAAGAGCAATAATGATTGATGGAAAACGCAGAGTTTTGGTTTCTGGTTCTATTCATTATCCAAGAAGCACTGCTGAGGTTAATATATCACCCTCTTTTCTTTTGATAATCGCATTAAGAAATTAATTGTTTGATTTATAATATTAACTATTATTATTATTATTATTATTATTATTATTATTATTTTATTTTTGGATTATATAGATGTGGCCTGATTTGATAAGGAAAGCAAAAGAAGGAGGATTAGATGCAATTGAAACATATGTATTTTGGAATGCTCATGAACCGATTTATCGTCAATATGATTTTAGTGCCAATCTTGATCTGATTCGATTCATCAAGACTATTCAAGCCGAAGGATTATATGCTGTTCTTCGTATTGGACCTTATGTTTGTGCTGAATGGAATTACGGGTAATTAAATTAATTAATACATATATTACATTATTAGTATTTTTTAAAACAACAATTTTTTTTTTTGTGTTTTTCTTTAAATTAGAGGGCTACCTGTATGGTTACATAATTTGCCTGGAATAGAGTTACGTACCGCAAACAATGTGTTCATGAATGAGATGCAAAATTTCACAACATTGATTGTTGATATGATGAAACAAGAACAACTCTTTGCCTCCCAAGGAGGTCCAATTATCCTTTCTCAGGTAATTAATTAATTAATTAATATCACATTTTTTAATTGATTAAATTATTATTATTATTATTATTATTATTATTATTATTATTATTATTGTTATTGTCGTTCCTAAGAAGCTCACTATGCAAGAGAATCTCGATGAAGTTTGAGAAATGCAATTAACACTTAGCCTTAAGGATTAGGAAACCACACAACGAACTTATCTCTGATGATGTAAATGGTGTAAATGGGCTCAATTTTTCTTTTTCATCAAATTAATAATTTGATAATTGAATATTTGTCCTGCATAATCTATAATCTACACAATACATAATAATATGAAAAAAAAGATATATAATTACTTAATTATCCTATTATTTATGACAATAATTTAATTTATTTATAATTCAAATTCTTTTGATTAAAGATAAGTCTTAATTAGTTTCAAAAAAAAAAAAGAAAAAAAGAAAAGTCTTAATTAATAGTGCCTCTTCTCTAACTTGCCGTGAACTAGTTGAATGACTAATATTGTTTTAAAAAAAATTCATAAATAAATTTAGAAAATACTATAAATCATAGTAATTTATTTTATTAGTTTTTGAATTATATATACGCTCAAGAAATTCATCTTAATTCAGAATTCCATTTTATTAATTTATTGTTTTATCTTAAGAATTTGCTACAGATAAATTAGAACAAAATCTCACAAAAATTAATCTCCATGATGGTGTAGATTGTTATATCATTGAGCTTATTAGCAATTTGAAAGGTCGGATAAGAAGAAGTAACATAACATGTTTTACAAATCATTATAATAGACTAAGATTTGGATTTGAATTAATGTTTGATTAACCGATTTTTATATGTAATTTTCCATATATATATATATATATCATTGTTTTAATTGATTAAATTATTATTATTATTGGTGTGATTAAATTTTAAAAATAGGTTGAGAATGAGTACGGTAATGTGATGTCTAAATATGGAGCTGCTGGAAAGACATACGTTGACTGGTGTGCAAATATGGCTGAATCTCTTGACATTGGAGTCCCGTGGATCATGTGCCAGCAGAGTGATGCTCCTCAACCAATGGTATGATATTTTAAATTAATTATTAATTATTATTATCATTAAATATTATATCTAATTTAATATTTTTGTTGTTGTTTTCTAATATAATTTGTTAGATAAATACATGCAATGGTTGGTATTGCGATTCATTCACACCCAATAACCCAAATAGCCCAAAGATGTGGACTGAAAATTGGACTGGTTGGTTCAAAAGTTGGGGTGGCAAAGACCCTTTGAGAACTGCTGAGGATCTTGCTTTTGCTGTTGCTAGATTCTTCCAAACCGGGGGAACTTTCCAAAATTACTACATGGTTAGTGTTTAATAATTAATATTTTTATTTTGTAATTTTTCAATTAAAAATAATTATATATGATTTTTTTTAATTCAATTTCAGTATCACGGTGGTACTAATTTTGGAAGAACAGCCGGTGGTCCATACATCACTACCACATATGATTATGATGCACCTCTCAATGAATATGGTAAATATAATTATTTTTTTTAATTAATTAGAAATCTTGTAATTCTTTAACTGATTATAATTTAAATTACTAAAAGGGGATTTGAATCAACCAAAATATGGGCATTTGAAGCAACTTCATGATGTCTTGCACGCTATTGAAGATCCTCTCACTAATGGCAACATCTCCCAAATTGACTTTGGCAATTCTGTCACGGTAATTAGATTTTATTTTAATTAATTAATTAATTTAATTGACAGATGATGAATTTGAAAATTTAATAATTAATTATTATAATTTTCAGGGCACTATTTATGCAACAGAAAAGGTGTCAACCTGTTTCTTGGCTAATGTAAATTCCACATCAGATGCTACCATTGAATTCCAAGGTGCTAAATACACAATTCCTGCCTGGTCTGTCAGCATCCTCCCTGATTGTGTAAATGTTGCATATAATACTGCTAAGGTATAAAATAATATTCCCAATTTTTATTCCTTTTTTTTTCCAACAAAAAAAAATCCTGATAAATTGATTTTTTTTGTTTAAATAAATAGGTGAAAACTCAAACTTCAATGATGGTAAAGAAGAAAAATGACGCCGAAGAAGAACCCGATTCTCAAAAATGGTCATGGAGAGCAGAGAGTGATAGACAGACTGTGGTTTTAGGAAGGGGTGAACTTCATACAACTCAGCTTATTGATCAAAAATTTGTAAATGATACTAGTGATTATCTTTGGTACATGACAAGGTATATATTTCAAAATTATTTTTATATATATATACACATTAAATTGTTATTCTCTTTTTATATTTTGACTAAATCATTTTTTTTTAATTTAATAACAGTGTGCATATTAAGAAATCTGATCCTATTTGGAGCCCCAATATGACTCTTCGAGTTAATGGCAGTGGCCATGTCCTTCATGCCTATGTTAATGGCAAATATATTGGTACGCTACTAATTCTTTATAATTCTTTATATTTTTCTCTTTATTAACATGATTATAATAACAATTATTTGGTATTTTAATTAGGTACTGAGTGGGCTAAGTATGGAGTCAACTCTTATTTATTTGAGAAGGGTGTGAATTTAAGACATGGAAAGAATTTGATCAGTTTACTCAGTTCTACTATTGGACTAGCAGTAAGTATATACATATTAAATTGCGATTAACTTACCATAATTAATTTGTTTATCAACATTACTTCTCATTAGCTAATTTTTCTTTTTTATAGAATTATGGCCCCATGTATGATATGCTACAAACTGGAATTCCAGGACCAGTTGCCATAGTTGGGCGTATCGATGATGAGCAAATAATAAAGGATTTATCTGGACACAAATGGTCTTACAGTGTGGGATTCAATGGCTTGAGCTCTAATAATCAAATGTATGGTTTGTCTGCAACTCTTTCCAGTTCTAGATGGAGTGAACAAAATTTACCCATCAATAGAATGATGACCTGGTACCAGGTAAATATTAATATACTTCTATTATTATCAATAGTATTATAATTATTATAAGTTAATGAAATGTTAAATGAATTTATTTCAATTTATAGGCCAACTTTAAGGCTCCACTTGAAAAAGATGCAGTGGTGTTAGATTTGGATGGAATGGGGAAGGGACATGCGTGGGTAAATGGTAACAGCATTGGTAGATATTGGCCAAGTTACCTTACTGAAGAAGATGGTTGCAGTAATGATCCATGCGATTATAGGGGTGCTTATGATAATAACAAGTGTGTCTCCAATTGTGGAAAGTCTACTCAAAGATGGTGAGCTTTTTTATTTTCAAAATTTAATGTTAATTTAAGGTTTTTGAACAATGAATTTTAATGGTAAATGATAAATATTATTTCAGGTACCATGTTCCTAGATCATTCCTTAATGACGATAAGAACACTTTAGTTCTGTTTGAAGAACTTGGCGGCAATCCAACAAAAGTTAACTTCCAAACTATTACTGTTGGAACAATTAGAGCTAGTATTAGTGAAGGAGATTCAATTGAATTATCATGTCATGGTAAACCTATTTCCCAAATTCAATTTGCCAGCTTCGGTGATCCTCAATCCGTAGTTGGATCTTTCAGCAAAGGAACTTGTGAATCAAGCACCGCACAATCTGTAATCGAAAAAGTAATTTTTTTTTTTGTTAATCGATAATTCATTACATATATTACTTAATTATGGATATTACAATTTTGTGTTTTGCCATTTTGCAGGCTTGCATTGGGCAGGAGAAATGCAATGTTGTAGCTTCGAAGGATGTGCTTGGGGCTTCAAATTGTGCCAATGATTTTGTACATACTTTAGCTGTGGAGGCTATTTGCTGATTAATTTTAAGTTAGACTTTGTCTCAGTAGTGGTTTATGTGTTAGTGTTTTTATTTCCGGTCTTTTGTAAGGCAGTTTAGAATTTTTTTTTAATTTATTAATAAATCTAAATTTTCAGTACCTAATTTTTCTGCTTTCAAATGCTCAAGTTGTTTTATTCTTAATTAACATATACCTAGTTTGTTAACAAAATCTTATACTCAAATTTAGTTAATTTAGTTATCGATTTATTGGATTCCTAAAAACAAGGTCTACTCTTCAGAATTGCAGCAAGGAAATTTTTAGTACTTGAAACATTTGAGGACAAATAATATATCTAATTGAGTGCGGAATATGTAATTCTGACTGCCTGCAGGTTAACGCACAAACATCTGTTACAAAGAAGAATTATGAGGCCAATACATCTAAAAAACTCCCCTGGATGTGGACACAAGAACCCATGAAAGAAACACTACAAGGAATTCGTACTTTTAAAGCATCAAAGCTTCATATCAGATGGACACAACCGCTAGCGATTACTTGCGTTACATGACTAGGTAAAATCCTCAACTCTTATTGTTCTTCAGATATGAAATTTGAAACCACAATTGACCAACAAATGTTAATTTTCGTTTTACAGTATTAATATATCTGCACTTCAGTGGAAAAATGTGACTCTGCGTATCAGCTCGAGAGGCCATGTACTTCATGGATTTTTTAACAAAAGGCTGATAGGTAAGTTTCTTCTAACTTGGTTGAGCTGATTTAGACCTCTATTATATAGAGAATTTGAAGGAACTTCAGGTTCTGAATTTTCCAAGCAATCTCTAAGAGCAAACAGTCCAAGGAGAGGATTGCAGCTTTCTGTTTGAGAAGCCTGTTACTCTTAGTGGAATGAATATTATACGCTCGCTCAGGCCACTGTTGGATTGGCTGTAAGTACTGAAAACATATTCTCTTAACAAAAGATTAAGTTCAATGACATTTCTCATTTCTTACCATTGTTATTAATTGGAGCAGAACTATGGTTCATTCTACGATTCGACTCCTGTTGCCATTGTGGGAGGTCCTGTCGAGTTACTCGAGAATATGGGAAGCCTGTAATGAATTTATCATCAAATCAAAGGTCATACAAGATTGGATTGAATGGTGAGAACAGGGACTCTACTATTAAATACTTCATCCCATAAGAACAAACAAATTTGCAGCAGGATATATCTGGAATTATAGGCATCTCAAATAAATAAACCATAAACACGGATGCTATGAAACAAATCCTCTCCCTATTCCCAGCACAAAATTTCCTTTCTTTATCCTAAATTCTCAAAAAGAAAAAGCAGCTAACAACACTAACTACTAGCAAAACAAATTGGCAGATAGATATAAGTCTATACCCAGTTAAATGAGAAGCTTCATCTTTAGCCCACTCCTGCCACATTGACGGGGTCAAAGGAAATATGCTGCTCATAGCGTCCCTTGCTTGCCTCAGCTTATCTATCTCCCCCATTTTCCTCAACAGCTTTATGTACTGTATATAACATAAAACAAGCATACATAAAAAGGCAATATATACATCTTGAACTCGTAAAAACCCACTAAACAAATCACTGAACTAGCTAATTTCTTTTCACAATTTAAAAGTCCACATCAATTGATAATACAAGAAATTTGAAAAACAAAAATCGAATATATCAGAGCGACTCTATATCCACAGAAACAGAAGAAAGTATAAACATAGATAAAGAAATACGTATTACTTGCACATGAGCGTCGTAGTTGGAGGGATCAGTGGAGAGCTCGGTTTCCAAGGTTTTAAGTTCCTCATTCAGCTGTGACTCGTCCTCCTCCGCCGAGTAGGCTTCGGAATCGTCAGGAGATTGTCACTATTAGTATTATCCACCTCTTCTAGGATTTGGGTTTGGGTTTGGTTTGATTCTCCTCTTCCTCCATCTTCTCTTTCTTCTTCATTCAGCCTCTCTCTCAAACATTGTCGTACAATATTTGTATTCACTGTAGAAATAACATACATATTTCGCTCCCCTGGCTGTATTATGTCGTCAAACTTAAACGCCGATTTAAATAGAAAACGACTTTCTTGAATTTTCTCTTATTAGTTATTGTTTGCAGCGCATTGGGAAAGCTTTCCCGTAAATTTTCTCGATTTCTCTTTACAAGTTTTATTTATTTCTCTCCAACCCATATATGAAATAGTTGAAAGTGAGTGGCAAATGGGTCGGATGGACTTGAATCGGATCACAAATGGATTATTCACAAGAATCGCACATTATATCTTCACTTGGTTTTCACGCAAACATTTTTCATCATAATTTTTGAGACTCTGATTGAAATTTTAAGGTTAAAATAAATGATTTGTCAATGATTAATTATTAATTGTTAATCGGTAAATTGCGAATTGAATACATATGCAAGCATGCACACTAGGGATATTTGTGGATTTCTTATCTCCATATTTTAAAATTAAGAGAAATTTGCAGCTGATTTCATAATGTGCCAGGTGTCTGTTTTTTCAGTGACATGTATTAAGGGGACATTTTAAAACATAAAAAGTAACATTACACCAATTGAATACTAGGGTAAACTTGCTCCTTTTTTATCAAATATTTTTACACTTCTGGCCAATAAAATATAACATGTAAAAGTTTAATGGATTGAATTGCCATAAGTAACATGTTTAACAAGCAAAATATAATAAATAATAAGTCCAGAGGACCATTTATATAAAAAGAAAAAAGAAAAAATAGTTTAACGTAACAAAATGCACAAATGAGAATTTTGATGGAGAACGTACCTAATCAGCCATTGCTAATCCATCTCAATAAGAACAATCAAATTGATAAGAAAAGAGAGACGGGCTCTACCTCTAAAAGCATTGCTGGGTCACTAATTTTTGAAATTAAAAAAAAAAATAAAAAATTGATAATAATTTTATAAAGACCTCCCCTAAAGCAAGTCATTTTTATGCAAATCCCATAATAATTCTAAACTATTAACTGAGACAGGTCCACTAGACAATGAATTTTAGGGGTTAGGTTCTTTGGTACGTCCAACATACCATTTATTAACAAATCTCAACCTGATAAAAATTTTATTAGGAACTGTATTACCTAGTTTGTTAATGTTGGTTTTGAAAATTACTAATCATAAACCTAATCCTTCACTTTGGTTAATTGATCCATTATTTTTATTTTTCCGGCTTTATAAATCATAAAATTTTATTTTAAAAATATAGATACTAACAAAACTATACAAATTTGATTTAAATTATAAAAGATACTGTTTAAAATAAAAAATAAAAAATAGGAATTAAATAAATCACATATAATTATTCAAAGTAAAATACAAAATAATAATGTTTAAGAATATATAAAAATTAAAAGTCAAAATCTATTATTTATTTATATTCTACATAAAAATATGGTTAAATGTGCCAATAAATTAATATATAAAAAAATTATGTACATTGTATATAAAATTTATCTAATGAAGTTTTGGTGAGCGAAATATAATTAAATGTATTTTATATTAATATATTATTTAATTTTGGAGGGAAAAGTATATACAAAAAATTGAATGTAAAAATAAATAAGTATAAACTGCAACTCATAAACTGAAAAATGATAGTATAAAAATTATTATCCAAAATGAAAACTGATGAATCAATTAACCAAAATTTTGATTTGATTTATTTAAAATGAAATTAACGAATCAATTAATAGAAATTTTGATTCGATTTATTTAAAATGAAGACTGATGAATTAATTAACCAAAATTTTGATTTGATTCAAAAAAATGAAAACCGATGAATCAATTAGCCGAAATTATGATTGGATTTGAGACAACTTTCCTAATTAACCATTTTATTTATGTATTTTGCACAACCTTAAAATCTATGAATAGAATAGAGGACAGAGGTGAACTCCAATAAGCTTTTAAACTGTTGGATTGTCTGGTTTAGCAGCTAAAAATTGTTGTGAATAAAGCACTGAGAATGTAGGTCTAATGAACAGAATAAATTCAGTGAAGTTATGACTTATTATAGTGAAACAAAATTTACACATCTGAACAAAAACTGTGCTCTCTTTTCTTTACTTTCATCTCTTTTTCTTAATTTTCTCATTTATTTTATAGAAATCGATTTAATTAAGAAAAAGGAAAAAAGAATCCAATGGGCTCATGTTTGAGTTAGGCCCAAGAAAAGCCCATTTTTTTGTGTCAAACACACACAAACAGAAGTGGAAGAAATAAAAGATCAAAAAGTGGGTCCCACTGATATTTGTAAAAGACTAAAGAGTATGATATGTTATCATAAAATCAGGGATTGGAAATGGGTCCCATGGTAAATCCTGTGAAACTCACCCCTCACCATAGGATTAATGAAATCATACCTTAATAATGTAATCACATATATCATTTCAATTAAAATTACTTTAGCTTGAAAAATACGAATTAAGCTTAATACGGTCACATGACGTATCATAAAAAATTTTGAATTATATTTTTAAAATATTTTAATTTCATACAATTTGGTAGATTAGTGATTATATATTAGCACTTTACGTTTAATTTACAATTTTTTAATTAAAATTATTTTATTAGTAATATTTTAAAAGTTGTAGAATGAAATTTTTTAATTTTCAATCTAAATGTTATTAAGTTACAAGTTGAGGGTGTGTAAATGAAATTAACCTCAAACACTCTCATATCATTATTTGATGATATGATATCACTGAAATTGTACCGTACGTACACACATTTGATTTTCTTCAGGAGCTGAGATCAGAGAATTTTATCTCTTTTTAGCATCTCAGACTTTCTTTAGATACACTAAACCACCAAAATCAGTGGCAGTTAAGGTAATTATTTGTGATGATGGTACCAAAACTTCAAATTATAAAATAAAATTTCCAATAAAAATAAATTAGAAAAAGAAAGTGCAGAAAAAATCTGCAGGTGGTAAGGGAGCAAGTAATTATGAACCTAACACTTACACATATACTTCTCACCTCTCCCTTTTTTTTTTGGAATTTATAAATAAACTAAATTTCAATCTTATATATATATATATATATATATATTTGTTTCTTTAACCTTTGTGTAATTGCGTGCTGCCTTATGGCGGAACGGAAAAAAGGTCGTCGGACCGAGACAATTTAGGGACCCAAATGTACAAAGAAATTACTTTTGTATATTATAGAAATAAAATAAAAGGAAGGATGTTTGGGAATTGTGCACAAGAAAAGGTTAAAAAGCGGACCTTTTCATAATTGATTTTTGTTTTTTCTTAGTTAAACTATGGTCAAGTTCCAAAAGCTCAAACCCTTTCTCACAATCCACCTTTCAACTTGTCCCCTCTGTTATATAAAATTGCCTATTATTTTATAGTTTTATGCTGAAATTTTTAGTAATTAATCGGATAAATATTTGATTCATTGAAAATATAAGAAAATATTTGGGGAAACTTTGTAAATGAAAAGGTGGTAGATAAATAAAAATAAGTAGGAAAATTAATAAGTTTTTTATTTTTTGTCAAAAGTTCCTCCTAACTTGTACTCTATTTCAATGGAATGGTTGTATTGCATATTATACATATAATGCATCGTAAGATAATGTATTTAATAACATTGTGTGATTATTTGATGTATCGTTGATACTATATTTGGAATAAATGTATGGTTTTATGATATTTTTAATTGTATTGTGTTATATAATAAAATGAGCAATTTACCACATTACTCTTTTTCATAAATATCGATTTAGAAAGATAATCATTTTATTAATAACGTGAAATAAAAATCTCATTTTCTTTTATTAGTCATTAATTATGCATTATAAATTTATTTTTATAATTAACTATTTGATATTTATAAAATAAATAAATTAATAAGGAAGATAATAACTTAAATAGTTAAATTAATATGAGAACCACGAAAATATCAGAAACCACCAAACGACACCAATTCCGTGTGTTTTGATGTTGCTGAAATTCTTCACAAAACTCAAAACCATTAATCACCACCACATAACACAATAAAATCATGAAATTAAAATAACAATACTTCCAAACATGATAATTAATGGTTTTCAACAAAATCATACTGTGAAAATTAATATCCAAACCATATCAAAAGGTAATTTTTTTCATATCAATTTAATAAAATCCAATTGTGAATTTCGGCATTTATACAATAAAAAAAATAACAATTTATAAATAAAAAGAATTATACTAAATTATTATTTGAGTAAGATTTGGTATTTACAAGTTCCATGCTCACTCGTTCCTTTTTGGATAAACTCATTTCTTTCTCTATATGTTATAAATTATAATACTAAATTCATTTATTATAACTATGAATATCACTTTTTACATTTTTTTTTTATTGAGTTTTGCTGCTAGATCAATTCTTAATAATTTGTTTTTATCATTTTTCTTATAAAAGATTTAACTATAAATCAATTCTAGGCATAAAATCAAAATTCATAAAATTTACCTATTCCATATCAAAAAAAAACTAATCAAGCTAAAGCTTATAAGTGATTGCACATAAAATCAATCTATGTGCAATATAAAATATATAAGCACAGACCCATACAAAAATTCAATAAAATTCAAACACATAAGCACCAAACTGGTTGGTCTTAAGAAAAAAAGAATAGAACTTCTTGGTCAAAATAAAGGTAAAAACCTGAGCTTTAGTAGCGTTATAATGACAAAAAAGTCTCCTCTGCAACCCATCAACAAAAGGTGTAATAGATGGGTTTCTAGAATTCAACAAAAGAACCTCTCGGTTAGTGATTATGGCCTTGATATGCTCTAAATTGATGACAATGGCGCTCTCTCGATCCAAAATCATGGACGGGTATTAGGAGCCAGGCCTGAATTCCAGCGCCTTTTTTGCGAGCAGTTGGGAGAGAAGCGACGGAGCAGGGGAGATCAACTGAGGCCTAAGGGAGGCGACAGAGAGAGGTTGTGAGGGAGAGATATGACAGAGAGTGAGAGTGAGAGGTTTGGCTTAGGGTAAGAAAGGGAGTGAGATGAGAGGTTTGGCTTAGGGCAAGAAAGGGGGGGATCCCCGCGGGGCGGATACTTCGTTCCCCGTTCCCCGTCCTGAATTCAAAGGCGGGAAATTTTTTTTCCTGACCCATGGGAGAAAAACTTGGGGATTCCGCGTCTCGTGATTATCCCTAATCAATACATACAAAATCAGTATCATTAAATTGATGTTTAGTCGTTATTTCCTTCTTTTTCACTTTCACAATCAATTTGAATAATAATAATAATAATAATAATAATAATGAGGAGGAGGAGGAGGAGGAGGACGGCAAGATTTAATACATTTAGAGACATATAGACTTTACTTTATTATTTATTTAAACATCTAAACTTAAATAATTGCCTATTAAATACATGTATTTGACATTTTTGTAAATAATAAATATAAATTCTTTAAAAAATTAAAGCAGTGGGACACTAAATTGTACTGATGTAGTATCATAAAACATCAAAATTAACTTATTTTATTTTCAGTTTTTCATATATTTTACTTTATATGTGTGATATGTATTTTAACTATAACGATTCAAATGAGACATTAACGTATTTGAGTATTATACGCTCTAATTTTTTAAAATATTGTAAATTTGTATTAAATTATTTGTAAAATTGATGAATATACATATTTAATAGTTATTGTTAAAGTTTAATTATTCAAATGAATTATAAAATTTAGTTAAGATGTATCCATATATATTAAATGTAACAATAATAAACACTTCCAAAACGCATCATGGATTTTTTTTTATTTTTTATTTTATATACTAAAGTACAACAAATTTATGCTTTTGATTCAAGCAAAAATAGACATTGTGCATTTTGCAAATATTTAATTATTTAAATTGTGAGAACTTTAAGACACAATTTTAAACTCCTAAAAAGCAAATACATTAGTACATATTAGATTATCTAATGGTGGCAAATGATGATCGGAATTAATTTGCCTATAAAAATGTAATATAAATTTGATTACATCCGTCAATAATTAGTTTATAAATTGATATGATATATAACTCAATTGGTCTATATTTTCATATTTTTTTTGATATATAATATAAATATAAAATAATTTTATATATATTAAAAAAATAAAAATATTGTACTAAATTTTATTTTTTATAATCCATTTAACAGCAACGAATTTAAATCATGTCTGAATCCCATCTAACAAGTTTATATTTTCCAAAATTTTCATCCGCCTATTACGTAATCCGTTACGAATCAATTGATTCAACTATCTTACGCCTAATTATCATATATGTAGGAGTTAAATGTTAATAATTATTTGTTGTTTAAACAAATTCGACTAATCAAATAAGGTTTAAATTAATTAATAATAATAATAGTAAATAAGGAGAGAACTTTTGAATCGTAGGGAGGAGAGGAGAGGAGAGGAAAGGAAAGGCCGTTGGGCCCAAGAACCAAGGACCTGAGTGCATCAACAATTTCTATAATACAAGTTAAAGTAATTAAATTAAATTAAGGAAAGAGCATAATCGAGTAGAAGTAGATGAAGAAGGAAGTGAGAGAGAAAGACACAGATAGAAGTCGGCCTGTCAAGTCGCTGTTTTTCTTTCTCTTTACTCTCTATTTAACGTTAAATCACATCATTTCAGATTTCAGACCCCATTTTTATTAGAAACACTTCATTTTTCAGACACCATTAAAAACACCCATGTGCTTTTGTTTTGGTTGCTTCTGAGAACTCAACTCAAACAAGAAAGAAAAAGAAGAAAAATCCATATGTTGAGTGAGTTGTATATCTAGAAACTCATCACATACAAATCCCATTCTCTTTTTTCTATTAGTTTTGGTTTACTCTCTGGTCTCTAGTATTAATAATAGTCAGGAAGTGTCAAGTTTTCACTTTTGTTCTTCTTTTCCTTTTATTTATTTTTTCCTATCTTTCATTCTAAATATCAAACCCACCACTGGCGAAATGACTAAAGAAGAAGACTTTAAGCTTCTCAAGATCCAGGTTTCTCTATCTCTCTCTCCTTTTCTTCATTTTTAAACAATCTGATCATTTTCCTTAAATAAGATTCTCTTTTTTTTTTTTTTTTTTTTTTTTAAATTTTCAGACCTGTTTTCTCAAAGTGAACCTACATTGCGATGGTTGTAAGCAGAAGGTGAAGAAGCTTCTACAGAGGATTGAAGGTGCTTACTTTCTTCCCATTTTGGTTTCTTCTTTTCTCGCTGTCATGGATAATGTAATGATGATTGTATATGTTGACTAGTAATGCTTTATTATGACAAAGGATAAATCTGTTTACTTTGACCATGGAATTCTTTTTAGTTGCTTGTACAATCCCAGAGATAAGGTGGCTTCAAATTGGGGAAAATGAAGTAAAAAGTTGGTATCTTTTTATTATTTTGTAAAAATCAACTGGTATAATTATATCTTGAACATTTTTGGTTATAGGTGTTTACCAAGTAAATATAGATGCAGATCAACAGAAGGTAACAGTATTAGGAAGTGTAGATCCTGCAACTTTGATCAAGAAACTAGTAAGAGCTGGTAAACATGCTGAGATTTGGTCCCAGAAATCTAACAACCAAAACCAAAAGCAAAAGAACAACAATTGCATAAAAGATGACAAGCACAGCAAGGGCCAAAAGCAAGGCATCATCAAAGGCCTAGAAGCTTTCAAGAACCAGCAAAAGTTTCCTGCTTTAAGCTCTGAAGAAGATGAAGACTATATTGATGATGAAGAAGATGAAGATGAAGAGGAGGATGAGCTCAGGTTCCTTAGGACAAGCCAATTGGGTCTTCTCAGACAGCAAATGGATGCAAACAATGCCAAGAAAAACATTGGAGCCATGGCAGCAGCAGCTCCCAACAATGGGGGGAATAAGACGAACAATGTTGCGAATGGGAATGGTCAAAAGAAAGGGAATCCAAATCAGAATATGGGTGTGAAGATAAATCCAAATGGAATAGATCAAAAGGCAATGGCAGCTTTGAAAATGAACAATGCTGGCCAATTAGTATATGGTGGGAACATAAATTCTGTGGAAGGCAACAAAAGGGGAAATGATATTGCTTCAATGATGAATCGTGCTGGTTTTCATGGAAATGGAAGTAACAATAATATTTCAAATTCTCCTGTTGCTTGCGGAGGATATCATTCTGTCCAATCCGATATCGGGTCTCAATATCATTCTGTCCAATCCAATATCGGGTCTCAAGGATCATCAGCAAATTTCCCAACAGGTCAATATCCATCAAGCATGTTAATGAACATGAATGGATACAATCATCCAGCAGGAGCATCAGGATCCCTGATGATGGACATGAAAAATAGGGAAATAGGTCAATATCCATCAAGCATGTTAACGAACATGAATGGATACAATCATCCAGCAGCAGCATCGGCATCCCTGATGATGAACATGCAAAATAGGAATAATATGATGCATAATCAACAGCAACAGCAACAACCTCAGATGATGTATCATAGGTCACCTTTTATTCCACCTAACACTGCCTATTTCTATAACTATGGCTCTGCCCCATATCCTTGCACTGACCAACAACCCAATTCCAATGGTGATAACTCTGCTGCAGCAACCCACATGTTCAGTGATGAAAACACTAGCGGCTGTTCAATAATGTAAACATTTGAAAAAGAAAAGACCTGTATGTTTTTAGTGGAGTTTGTAGGGCTTTCACAGTATTCTCTGGTGTATGTATTATGTCCTGAAGGTGGAAACATGGTTGGATTTTAGTTGGAGATGGGATGTCTCAGTGAATCTTATCAGTGTATTGTGTAGTTATGATAATTATTATTATTATTGGTATTCTTAGTTGCAGTTTGTGGTCATATTCTTTTTCTTAGATTCAAATAATTAAGAAGTTAAATTCTGGAGCTTGATGTTGAAATTATTAAGTATGACAGAGAAGGTGGGCATTGGGTACTGTTATTGCACAGAGACATGATGACACTGTGCAGGGAAAAACATGAGTTGAAAATGAACCACTATCTTGCTCTTACCAATGTTTTAGTGCTGTTAAGCAAAAGTGTATTTAAATTTTGTGGAGTTGTGTGTGGATGTTAGGTGAGTTCCCACGTGTTTCTCACGTGCATGAATGTCTGTAATGGCTTCACGGACAGGACCACAAAACATCATTGCAAACTCCAAAGTGATTGGTTTGGTGATAGTCAAATTAAAATTACATAAACATTAAGCATGCCTGTCTGAGATTTACCCAAAATTCTATTCCCATTTCTTCAATTTTTATGCATGATATAATAATATATGAAGACAAGTTGGTATGTGAAGTGAAAAAATATACTATATTTGAATAATATTATTTTATTCTATTAATATAGACATAAAACTTATGGACAAAATTAATAATGTGATATGCAATTATGCATCATAATTTACTTTTTTAAAGTAAGACAAAATTAATGGCAAAGGGTGCATGGTATTGCTTTGCATTGAGTTGGATCCATCAAGTGCCAATAGACCACATATATCATTATCTTCCCTTACAGTTTGTAGTTCTAATAACATTCAATGACAGAAAAGGGGAAAGCAAAGGATTTGATTATTATTATAATAAAAACAGAAAAATGCGCTAACCATTGTTGGTAAGTATCATAAGCTTTTACCTCTGCATCTCATTTGCTAAATAAAGTTTTGACATTTATAGTTCTATAATATAAAGAGATAAGATAGGGACCATAAGCTGAGTAATAGAAATGTGGTTGTTGTCTGACTTATAAAGTATTATAATATTCAACATTTTTTTTTTTTGACAAAGAGGTACATATTTATATGGGACAGTGGATTTTTCAGCCATTGATCATTTTGATCAGTGGCTATAAATCTCACTATACCATAAAAGTAACTCTACCGTAGCTTTTGCCTAAAGACAGGTCCTGGCGTGGCTCATTAAACAAGTATGGTCGAACAAGTTTACGCAGATATATTTGGCCAAACGTGCTTATAAGCTTTTAATGTTTACTATTAAATTTCCAAATATTTATTTTATAATATTAAATATTTGAAATTTTTTACATACTTTTAGTATTTATATCCACATTTCGATTTGATGTGCTCTATATATATATTTTTTGTTAAGTTTAAGCTAATCACCAGTTTCTATTAATATTTCAACTTCAAATTGATATAGACACATTAAATTGATGTTGAATGCATGTATTAGAAATGCGTAAAATAAAATATTCTATTCAATTTTATATTTTTCATTAATTAATAATTTAATATATTAAAAAATAAAAAAATTAATGTTGCGAAATATATTTTAGGAGTACTATATACCAAAGCACTTTTGCCCAATATATTTTAGGAGTACAATTAATATTATCAAAATGCTACCGATTTGAATATGACGATTATTTTCAAAAGAAAAAAAAGAAAACATTCAGATGCATAAATTCTGAAGTGAAAAATAATCTCATTTGATGGTAGAAATTCGATGGGCACACAAGATTAATACTCTAGAAATTCTCATGCAGCATTCGGAAAAAAAAAAAACTTCAAAAATTATATTTGTTTGGAAAAAAGATCCATGAATGTGCATGCTGCTTCACGCATAGGATTCAGAAAAGGAAACCAGGGAAAGGTAAAAGGGTGGATCCATGTGACTTGATTTAGTACAACTGACTTATTTACATTTGTATATAAAATTGGTACCCACAAAAGCAAGCAAAAGACTAAAAGTTCTGTAACTCTGTAAAGAAGCGGAAACAAAAGTGTATGGAATCGAATAATGTTTGTCAAAGTTAAAAAAACTCACGAGTAGCAATAGAGAAAGGGTTGATTTCAGCTCTACAGCACAATGGAATGCTGGTATGCCAAAGGACAGACACAGAAGTGACTATAGGCCAAAAGAAAAACCTAATTTGTACTGCTAAACGCACCTTTAAAGGTAAAAGAGTTGCTTTGCCTGTGCCACCACCAACTCCCAACAAAATGAGAACTTACACTTTTCTCAGATAAAAGTAAAGGTATGAGAATTATGGATATGAACCATAAGTGAGTATAAACTAAGGAAATATTGGTGCCCAGATTAGTATTATCAGAAATTCAAACTCTATTAAAAGTAGGTTAAATTTCTGAGGGAGATGCAACTACATGCCAAAGATGATAATAACTTCCCCTGTAGTAGCTTTATATATATATATATATATTGCAAAAACAAGCAGTCTTTGGATCTCAGTTCTTAGGTTACCATTTACCAAATAAAATAAAAGCAAACACTGTAAAGAATATCTATGCTCATTAACGTATACTACAAGCATCTTCATCTCAGTTAAAAGAAATATCACTATCCAAAACTGAAGAACAAAATTGAAGATACAAATTACACTCACTAAACTGATTTTTGTAATACGAAAAAGAATGAAAAGAAAACTTGTGGCAAAACCGATATAGAGGGAAGGATTGATTGATAACCACTGAACCACAATAACAGTTTCATTTCCAAAATAGCTACAACCATTACCTGCAATTCTGTGCTTTCAATATTTCCCTCTTCCCTCTATTTCTCTATAGAGAATTGTTATCTGAAAACAAAAAGAATATATTTGATCAAATATATTCTGATAGAACTGATATTTCTATTGACATTACACACCATAATACGAATAGAAAACAATTGAGCCTCTGGATTTTGAGCACAGTACCTGCATATATAGCGTTTTGGGGGCTATCGAGGTGCTATCCTCCACACCCGAACAAAGGCATCCTCCCCTGAGCTGACCACAGTGCATTCATCAGTAAATGCCAAGCCATAAACTCCACCCAAGTGAGCTCCTTTTATGGTTATTCGGCTCGAAGCGGGCTTTCCAATTTCATATATGATAACAGAGGTGTCTAGTGACCCAGTGGCCACCATACAACTATTAGGAGACCATGCTAGGCAGTTTATACGAGCAGTGTGGTACAACATGTTATTAAGTTTAACCTGCCAAGAATACATTTCCAAATTATTTGTTTGCTCTATGAAGCACGCCTTGAAATCACAGTGCCATGTATTTTATGTTAGATTTTATTCTGATATGCAAAGAGACAACTCAAAGACTAATTAATGCGTGCTTACTTTTTTCAAAACCATGTATGATGATTAACGAGCAAGAGCATGCATACTTGTTCTGAATTTGAAGAGATTTTTGCATTGTTAAGGATGTTTGTAAACTAAGTGCAAACTAATAAACTTCCAAAGTTAAGAATACCTCCTTCGAGGCACGATCCCAGACAACAGCTTCGCGATTTAGATCAGCTGAAGCGAACATGGAGACGTCTGGCGAATACCGTATTACACTGATTGGACCTCTATGCTTCTCAAGCACCGCTTCTTCCTTAAAAGCATCACCAGAGACAGAATATATGCGCAACTTTCCATCTTTGCCACCCACAATTGCTTCACTTCTATCAGGTGAAATTATAGACGCTGAAACATCATATCCGAGATCGATATTTGACACTACTTTCAAACCTTCAAGCAATGCAACTCCTGAATCAGTTGAAACCAAAGCCACTCCAGGGGAATCAGTGGCCAAACTCACATCTACCGGCTGAGAGCCAATATCAACATGCTCTGCTGTGCCGCATTCATCCCCGTTCAGAGGAAGTCTACGAACCTGATATCAATTAGTTTAATAAAATTAATAAACTGACTACAGGTTGAATATAATCAGTTAATCACAAAGTTATGTAGGACGCTATTCAATGATATCTAATATGTGAACAAAGTTCAAATTTATGCAGGTTGAATATAATCAGTTAATCACAAAGTTATGGAGGAAGCTATTCAATGATATCTAATATGTGAACAAAGTTCAAATTTACATACAAGGCAACCATAGGAGCTGTAATATTAATGGGATTAGATTTAAAGCAATATAGTAATTTTTCTACTTGAACTTACGTACCTTATTGTCAAATCCAGAGGTAATAATCTCTTGTTCAACAGCTGCTAAACATTTCACTTTAGCGTCATGTTTCCCATCTATTCTACCATCGTATCCATGACCTTGAATCCATTTAACTATGTGTCCATCAAAGCTGCTCGTTAGAATTACCTTTGGGTCACTTTTCATGACAGTTAATGCATTGACATTTTTCATGTGTCCAGATAAGCATGTTGGGGGTTTATCAAGCTCACTAGCAGAATACAAGTAAATTATTCCACCCAGGGAAATAATAACAAGACGATCATTTAACCATAGACCAGCAACCAGCATGTCATCCACTCCACCTGAAGCAGAACATACCAATGTTTTTATCAAACTCCCATTGCCGTCCTCAGAAATTTCCCATATCTTTGCCGACTTGTCAGCAGAAACAGTAAGTACCTGAATTGTGTGAAAGACGGAACGTATTTCTTGAGCAAAAAACTAGAGCATGAGCGCTTTCCAATAATAAAAAAAAGGGCAGTAATCAACTATATTAAATAGGAAACAACTAAGATATATGCCTTAACATCCAATGTCTATTAATGTCAATAGCAAGCGTTTCTTGATTTTTCCATTCTTGTATTCAGTCTTATGCCTGATACACCAAATGTTCATAAATCTTTCTAAAAGACTTAATCTGCACAGAAAGCATTTTGTCAATCAAGTGTTCTCATCAATGCTTCAAGTATTAATTGCAGTCGCCAGCAATAAGACAAACTAAATCCTGACAAAAACCAATCAAGTTCCATGATCCAAGAAATGAAAATAAATTACAAATGTAGATGCAAATAAACAGCAAACATCTGAAATGATGATCACCTGTTTACTATCAGGGCTCCAACTAACAGCATATATGCTAGATGTATGGCCATCTTCCTTGGACAAGTAGCCAATTATTTCCCCCGTCTTTCCATTGTATATTATGCCCTTCTTGTCAGAGCCTACACTAATGCATTTGCTGCCATCGGGAGAAAATCTAATACAGTTGACAAAATTGGTATGCTCCCTGCAGATCACAAAACAAAACCCTCAATCAATTATAATATGAAATGGACCTTTTTTTAGAGGAATCTATGGTAGTGAATAATGCATATGCAATTAACTTATAGCAACCTGTGAGACAGCATGAATTTAAAGGGTGGACCATCATAAAAATTCACAATGAAGTCTTCCCCTGCAGAGACAATTCTGAAAGGTCTTGTAGGTTTAAACGCACAACTTAAAACCCGCCGCGAGTGGCCATCAAACTCCCCTATCGCACTACCTGTATCCCACCTACATCAATGTTTGTAAAACCGTTCATTAGATGAAAATTCAGCTCTCATCCCACGAAACTAAATAAAAATAAAAATAATTAAATAATTAGCATATGTAGAAACGAAGTTTCTTTATTTATTTTTTTCTTTTTTCTTCCGTACAAGATCATACTAAATGATAAATATAAGCGTCCAGTAACCAATTTCGGTTATCCCCTTGTAAAAATCGCTACAGTTTTGGTTCTATTTCAATTGAAGTAATTCGTCCATCCTTCCTTCCAAATTAATGGACTTTGCTAAAAGCTTCATAGGCTCTTTCTGTCCAGGTGCTGGTAATCTGTATCTTTACAGGCGTGTCTATTTCACCGAGCCTCCTTCCGAGACAGTGTCCAGATCATTACACTGCGGGTCGGAACTTACCCAACATGGAATTTTGCTACCTTATAACCGTTATAGTTATGGCCGCCGCCGGGCTGCGGTATCCGGACGATTTTTCTCAATAGGCATGAGATGATCATCTTAGGATGATACTTTGGAGTGATGCTCTGTTATACTGGTAGTCTCTTAAGGATCATAACCAACTATGCCGCATCTACATAACCTATTATGTGAGTCCCTCTGACGGATTCTTAAGGAATTATGGACGAATTTATTGAATTGAGATGTTGATTAGATTGAAAAATGAGTGAAAAATCGAGATAAATCTATGAACAATTCATAAAAAGTTTGAACATATTTTATTCTAGATTTTTGGCGC
This sequence comes from Excoecaria cochinchinensis, assembly GCA_947683425.1. Taxonomy (NCBI): domain Eukaryota; kingdom Viridiplantae; phylum Streptophyta; class Magnoliopsida; order Malpighiales; family Euphorbiaceae; genus Excoecaria; species Excoecaria cochinchinensis. The sequence continues at coordinate 2,793,106 of CANTUQ010000083.1, forward strand.
CAAAGCTTAATACTGCATAGAAACATAGCAGAATTTTATAAGGCAGAAAAGAAAACTGACACAAAAGCACGAACGAAGGATTTTCCCTTGCCATCGCCGGAGATGACAATCCTCAACCCATCAGGCGACCACTGCAAATCATCGATCCGACCCGAAAGAACCCGAAACTCATTGTGAAGGACGAAGCCGTTATGGGTTCCCCAAATCCTAATTGTACCGGAAGCATCACCAGATGCAATCCACTCGCCATTCGGAGAATAGCGAGCGACGGTGACAGGATAACCGTGCTCGCCGTACACCTCGACTTTTAAGGGGTTGTCGAGGTACCGGATTATGACGGATCTGCCATTGGTATAGAGAAGTGAATTGGACTTGGGGTCGCCGGAGATGAGAAGTCCACGGCCGCGCTCTGTGGACGGAGAGCAAGCATATGATTCTATGAGATCTGCCATTGTTTGTGAGAGAGAGAGAGAGAAGTGAAGACTGAAGAGCTTTTGAGGTGTTGGTTATGGTAGTTAAGAATGGAGAGGGAAAATGCGAGATTTAAGGTGAGCATTTTTGAACGAGTTGGCGGGTTATTCAATGGGTCGGTTACTCGGATTGGGTCTTCTGGCTATAGTTTTATAGATCCGAATTCTGAAATTAAGATTTAAGACCTATAAATAACTTCTTTTTCATGGCTATAAGCCCAAACTGCAAAAATCTTCTACGATGAGGCCCACCTACGAAATATATATATATTTTTTCTTTTGGTTTTAATGGAGGAAAATCAAAGGAGGCATCCTACGGTGTGCCATTACTTACAATACACACAATTAGATCTTAGATAAAAAAAATATTCATTTTTTATTCAATGGTATGCAAATATCTAAAATAATGTTTGCTTGATCAAAAGTTTGTTAATCCAAACGATAGGGTGGTGCTGGATGAAGCAAATGTTAATCCAAACGATTATTTTCAATTTTATGTGTTTGTGTGTTGCCGGTCGTAAAAATGATATTTATATAAAATTTAGACTTACTGCATATATTCACACTCGAATTTGACTTAAAAATTCATTTTGCACTCTAATTATGTCTTTAATTTATTAACCACTCATACTATATTTATTAATCTTGATGTGTATTAAACACTGAGTATTGATTTTTAAGTTATCAACTTAAATTTTAATTTCATTTTTTTTATTTTTAATATCTTTCAATCACTTTTAAATTTTAATAACTTATACAAATTTCAAAAACTAACTTATTAAAAAATATATATATTTTTTAAAAATCTATTATAAAAAAATTCAATTAAAATATTTTATATTAACTAATTTGGCATCAAGTGATGAAAAGGAAATTTTTGAAAAAAGTTTTAAACTCTTAAAAATTTAAACACAAACAAAGTGATTGAGATCGATTGTATGTTTCAAAAGCCAAACTTAGGACTAAATATTTGAGCAATCCAATTTATTTTTATTTTTATTTTTTTATGTATATACATTTATTTTATATATATTAAATATACATAAATATTATATTATAAACAAGGCAGATGAATGATCGATTTTTATCTGATTCTTAATTTTTTGAATCACGTCATGCACTTTAATTATTAGATGCTAATTTTTGCAATTTCTTATATTGGGGTGTGAAATTATTCAAATTTGATTATTTGGGTTATTTTGATGGAACAACTAAGATGAGAGATGAGAGGTTAACAGAGTCACTACATAAGTAGGGGTCCACAATGCTAGGGTACTTAGTTACAACAGTGCAATGTCTGTTTTTAATTTCGTTTATTAGTTAAGTTATTCTGGTTATCTATATCCTCTTAAAATAAACTATCATATTATAGTACATTTCTTACTTAATTTTGTTGTTCCAGCAGATTCATTTGCACTCATAGGTAATTTTTTCATCTTTTTTTTTTCTCCCTAAGTTGCTCTAGTTCCTCAGGCTCCTTCCTCCTAGCCTTAGGCTTTCTCTCTCTTTTCTTTTTTTTAGACTTAGCTGGGATAACTTCTATGTTGTCAGTGACCTCAGGCCAATGGTCTTGAGGATTAGTTGGGTTAATGAAATGGGAGTAGACTTTTTTAAATGTCTCAACAGTATAATACTCACTCACATAATTGTAAGGGTCATCATTATTTGCAATGAGACTAGCACATGCATGTGAACAAGGCAACTCTATCAACTCCCACCTCCTCATGTACAAGTTATAGCCACTAGATCAACTATAAAAGGCCCCCCTAGACCATTGACTTGGACTCTTGCTCCCTCAGATTTCTCAACTTCAAAGTACCCAATAGAATCTCTAATTTTCTTAAATTTCTTCTCAACCTTCGGACATAATCTGCTAGTACGTTTTTTTATCATCTCACTCTTATTGTATACCCTCTTTATCAACTTAGATTTGATCATTTCTAATATTGTTATAATTGGCATGTCCTTCTCATCTGCTCACGGAGAACAAACCGATCTGCTCACTGAAAGTCAAGACCGAGCGAGATAGAAAAAGAGAGAGAAGGCGACAGATAGAGATGGAAGGAGTTTGAGAGGTAGAGTTGCTTGAAGACGGTAAGAAGTAAAAATCATTTTTTTTTTAATTTTACCAAAAGTCACGTCGGATCCAATCAAATCTGACGTGGCAAATAATCTGGCGTGGATTTAGTTATGTCGGTGCATCTCCCGCGCCGTTCACCGGCGAATCCGAAATCCGGTTATTTCGATTTTTTCGCTACAAAATAACAGATAATTTATTTTATTGTTGCAAATAAAATAATAGTGACCATATCATTACAACCTACAAACTTGAGTGACCACAGAGGAAATTAGGTCTGTACATAGGATACCCGCACATCTAAACTATGCAATTAGTTACTTACTACATATGCGCACACTGTTATATTTTTTAAATTAATATATGGCTCAAATGTCTCATTAAAAATAAAAAAGTTTTATAAATTAATAACTCCATCGTAACATTTACTTTATTTTATTTTTTTAAGGGAAAAATGACATAGCTCATTACTATTAAATTTTCAATGTAAATAAAAATGAGTGCTTGTAGATTGATATCAATTTATAAATGATGTTTTATATCCATAATTTATGCAAATATGAAAAAAGAAAATCTTTCAATTGAGAAAAAGTAGTCGAAACAATAAAAAAATTCTTTGAATTTTAGTAATTAAAATATTATGAATAGAATGAGTCCGATAATTTTACGAGCCAAATGAATGAAATTATAACAAATGATTGATATATTGAATTAGTTTGTATTAGTTTATTTTATAGCGTGAATAAAAGAGGCACAAGAAGAAAATAATAATAATAATATATTAATTTTATAAATTAATAAATTAGGGAAAGCATGAGGTGTCGCAAAATAATGAGGGTATAAGTAAGAAATTGTTATTGCACGAAGAATCATACATCATGATGGAGTCCCTCCGTTTTTTATTATCTGTTATTTTTATTATTTTCACTAAAATTAAGAAATGTAATTAGCTTTAAATTTAAGATAAAATTAATTGTTTATTTTAAAACTTAAATCTCATTTGTCAATTTATATTGAAAAGAAAATTAAATTAAAAAAAGAAATTAAATTGCATTAAAAATCTAAAAGTGACATATAAATGAAATTTTGATTTTTAATGAAATTACAGCTAAAAAGGAACAAGAAAGCAAAAAAAAAAAAATAATTGAAAAGAGTATTCGAGTTCGGATAATTGATGCTCAAAAATCTAAATTCGAATTCTATCGTATCGTTACCACTAGTAAATCACTATACAAACATATTGCAAATCTATTCAATTCAATATCTTAATCTGTTTTATGAAATAATGTGTAGCTTTATCAGATAATTTTATATTCTCAATTTAAAATCATTGATGGAACAACCCAACTATGATCTCTCCCATAGAATATGCTTAATTAACCTAACAACACACTTGCTAACCACTAAGACAAGTGCTTTACATGTAGGAAATCCACGCCGATTGTAAATTCCACTCCCCAGAAACCCAACATAGTATATATTTGTGAAGAAAGAATCTAATAAATTTTAGGATTGCTAAATTTACTTAATCTGTTCGATATAGGACTCTTATCTTTATTAGGTTCGTCAACTTTTATTGCTTTTATGCGTGTAATGGTGTATTTTATGTGAATTAAATTCGATAAATTAAATTGACTTGAATTATTTTGTGATTAACTTATTATAGCAATTTCTCAATTTAAATCTGCATTTGAGATTGGTACAGTCAACGTAAACTACTAAGAAATTTGGTGACCATTGCTCTATTAAAAGTATGAGATCTCGATATGAATCGAAATGGAGCTTAAAATGCGAGTGAGTAGTGGAAGACTTTTGAGGGAGTGATGTGGATGGTCGCAGTGGCTGTATTTGGATTTTTTTGTGGAAAATATTACAACCTTAATTAATTAAACACAAAGACTAGTTGACAGCTCCAAACCCAATGGTCCCATAAAATTGGGAATCTTTTAAATGGGGTTTTGTCCTTATCATCATAGAATTATTTGGATTTAAAAATATCTATAACACATATTAATCATTGATTATAGTATGGTATGTTCTAAGGGATTGAAATTTCCACCTTCATGGGATTGTTTTTTTCCTTCAAATGAGAACCTTTTCTATTGTCATATTGATATACTCACTGGTAAAATTTGTATACTCCCACGAATCTAAATATAAATATAATTTCATATCAATTATAATTTAAATTTAAATAATCAGATAAAAATATAAGTATCTTTATTTGAATAAAATTATTTAATTTTATTTTAAAAACAGTTTGAGTTATACTGAAAATTTGTTTTTAGTAAAAATATACTATAAATAGATGATAAGAAGTCAGATTCGATACACAATAGAAAATATTCTTCTCTCATAGTTAAAATCACCAAGAGGCCACTTAACAAGAAAATTACAGATTAGAGACGGAAAATAGCAACGAAATTCCGACGCTAATCGAAAATAGCGACAGACAATATTCGTCGCTAATTTTAGCGACGAAATATTTTTCGTCACTAATTTTAGCGACGGAATATATTTTTCCGTCGCTAATTTTGGAGACGGTGACGAAGAATTTGGCGACGGAACACAGTATTCCATCCCTAAATTTAGCGACGGAATATAAATTTTTCGTCGCTAATTTTACGAAATTTTTATTTATTTATTTATTTTTAATTTATTTTTTTATCCCCTTGCTACTAATATTTTTAATAAATATTAATGTTTTACTAATAAAATAAACTAAATGTATATATATAAAGTAAATGCAATAAAATTAAAAAAAAAATCATATTAACACAAATTACTTAATTAAACAACATTCATCATCATCCTAATCAAAGTCATAAAAATTCATAAACATAGTTATAACATATTATCGTATCTAAAAATGCAAAATCTAGTATAATTAAAACTAACAACTAATCATCTTCAAAACTATTTTCCGATCTTTAATCATTTGAGACTTCTATTTCATCTTCATTATTATCATCAACCTGTTAAAAAAACCATACTTATTATTAGTAAATTATTATTTATAATAATAATAATAATATGAAAATCAAATTTGCTAAAAAAAAGTTCGATAGAGTCTTCTCTATAAATTGGACATTCCTCCCTGTAAAAAATAATATAAATCAACAATTTAAATTAACACAACCCAATTTATTACTCATAAAATTAACACAACCCAAACACACACACATATAAAATTTATTACTCATACCCTCTTCAGCTCTATGATTTGTAATATACAGTACATATTATTGGTTCAATTGCCTCAATTTTTATTACTGGATATTGCTTATTTTTCCTTAATACAATATAAATTTCCCTCAATGTAAATGTTAGATTAATGCAATATTTTTAATACTGATGGATCTCACAAAACTTATAGACAAAGCACACAACACAAATGGAAAAATGGAAATTAGTACACAAATAAACAAATAAATGAAAAATGAAAATACCACACAATGAAAACAAATAAATGAAAAATAAAAATAAAATAAAAAATCGCGATTTACCTTTTGAGGCAAGATGGCAGTGACGTCTACGGCGAGGGAGGAGCGGCAACCGGCGAGGCTGGAGCAGCGAGCAGCGGCAGAGGCTGGAGCAGATATGGAGCGTGCTAGGGAGGCAGAGCAGATCTGGCGCGCGCGCGAGAGAGAGAGGGGGGTGAGCGGTGGCGACGTTTGATGGAGCAGATCTATGCGCAGGAGAGAGAGAGGGGGCAGAGCAAGAGGGAAGGGGAGTGGGGATAGGCACGCGAGGACGTTCAAGAGAGGCCTGACCGGCGGGGCGAGCGCGGGGGGGGGGGGGGGGGGGGGGGGGGGAGAAAAATAAAAACAATTGTGAAATCTTTACTAAGTTATTATTTCAGATGCATAATAAATAGCATGTATTGCTATATCTCTTTTAATATTGTGCAACATTATTCCATTTGAGATCAGAGGATCCTAATGGATATTGCTTTCAAGTCAATTGTTTCCAAACTTAATGAACATATTAAGATGAATGGTGACAATATATTGTGAAATCCTGAGTATGAGAATCTAGTATATACTTGAAAAGTAAGAGACTTTTGAACCCTTAAGTTCGGTTATGGTTGAATCTGAGAATGGCACTACATCCCAGTATAGGCGGGACCGAGATGCCTATGTGGCATGAAAAAAAAAGAATTTCACTACTCGTATGATCTTGCTAAGTGCAACAGATAATGATATCACTAAGCAGTTCCACAAGTATCAAAATGCAAAGGATATGTGGCTCGCTTTGCTATAAAAGTTCAGAGGTGTGTCTCTAACTAAGTTTTTGATCATTAGTGATCAAATTTGATACTTATCAGAAGAAGTTTGATTATTCAATGTAGAAACATCTAACAGAGATGGAAAAGTATAAATCAGATTAGTAAGGTTGGTCATAAGTTAACTAACAAGCAACAGGTCCAACCTGTTATCAGTTCCTTACCCAAGAGTTGGGAGCATATGAAGATGCAATGTCGCTTGTCATTTAGAGTTTGGAGAGAACTAACTGACAGCGATTAACGTCAATGTCGAAGTACATATGGCATAGTCTCATTCTGATAGAATGAGTTCTAATCAAAATAATAAAAGAAGCTTTAAAAGGAGGATAAGAAAAAGGCTCGAGAGCCTAAAAAGCAAAAGTAAAACAGAACCACGAAAGGTCAAAATGCAAAAAGAAAGGTAAACATTTCAAGAGTGAAATATTTCAATTGCCTACATAAAGGAAATTATGCAAAAAGATGCATTATGACCAAATAGATACATTATTCTGATTCAAGAGTGAGCAAAATATGTGTATCCAATTCTAAATTTCATCATTTGTGGTGATAGATTCAGGACCAATAGACTATATAATAAAGAATCGAGATACTTTTGTTAAAAGTTATGTTTCTGTTCTTATTTTATTGAAATTTATTTTCAATTTACATTTTGAGGATAACAGTATATGCTTATGCTTAAATGATGATTATTATGGTTCTGGTTAAGTGCTGAATGATTTTATTGTTATGGATGTGAACCATGACTATTTGAAGAAAACTAGTTTTTTCTTTAATTTTTTTTTTCACATAAGTATGAGAATAATGTGAAATTATGGCATGTTAAATTAAACCATAATAGGCAAAACCGAATGAGTTAGTTAGCCAATATAGGTTTAATAGGTGATTCAAATGAGGTTGAATTACCTACGTGCGAGCATTGCCTAAAAAGGAAAAATAAGTTAGAAAATCATTCGATAAAAGACCTAGAGCCACGTATTTTCATTGCAGTTAGTTTATTATGATATATATGGTCAAATAAATGTGAGGGCAAGGTATGAAGCCTACTATTTCATACTTTTATAGATGACTATACTAGGTATGGTCATATCTATTTGATTCCTCACTAGTCAGAGCATTGTATTGCTTCAAGACTTTTATAAACTTGGAAGAGAGAATCATTTAGACATAAGGATTAAAGCTTTAAGAACTAATAGAGGTCGGAAATATCTTTCAGATATATTTAAAGCTTTATGTGACGAAAGAGGGATTGAACATCAGTTGTCCATTCCCATAAATCCATAACAAAATAGTGTTGAGGAGAGGAGAAATAAGAGACTCTCCTAGATATGGTTAGATCTATGATGGCAGAAGCATATTTGCCAATCTCTTATCGAATATATAATTTATTTACTGCAACATATGTTCTAAACCAAGTGCCCTCTAAATCTGTTACATCCACACCGTATGAGATGTGGACTGGTCGACAAGCTGACCTAAGACATTTAAAATATTAGGGTTATGCTTCTTATGTCCATGATATCTCATGTAAAATTGGTTAATTGGGACCAAGAGATAAAAAGAGTATCTATGTGAGATATTCTGACGTATCAAAAGGATACATTTTCATGGGTAAGCAAAAGAATAGCATTGTCACAGAACTTGATTCACGAGATGTCATATTCTTAAGAGAATAAATTTTCAAAGTTGGGCGAAATGAATTAAGATTTCACTTTCTATAAAATTCAGGAAAAGAAACTATCAGGATCATTCCATCCGAGTGGGAGAAACTTAGAGGAAAAAGGTCAAGGCCTTCATCCTCCAAACGATCCGGATGTTCGAGATCCTGATTTGAATGGGAGTATTCTTGACTCTAGTTGGAGTAAGGAACATGGTCCCAGTGGAAGTATTCTGAATTACGATAAATATATGAGACATGTTTATCAAGATTCAGAGCTGTGAAAATCTAAAAGGAAAAATAATCCACGTTGGCGATTTGAGATCGAAGGATCGAACGAAGCCCTTTTATTTACCCCACAAGATGAAGAAGAGCCTAAAAATATTCAAGAGACTCTTTCATGCCCATCTAAGAAAAGTGGATTAAAGCAATAGAAAAAAAATGGCATATATGAGATCAAACCATGTTTAGATATTGGTTGATCTACCAAAAGAACACAAACCAATTGAGAATAAATGGATTCTCAAAGTGGAGTGATAGGCTGATAGAAGTATTGAAAAAAACAAGGCTCGGCTAGTTACGAAGGAGTTTACACAACAGAAAGGGATTGGCTATAAGAAGTCTTTCTCACCCGTTGTAAGATTTACGTCCATAAGATTAATTCTGGCCCTAATAGCAAGTTTAGACCTAGAGCTACATCAAATGGATGTAAAGACTGCTTTTCTCAATGGAGAATTGTATGAAGAAATCTACATGGATCAACCTATAGGTTTCATTAGAAAAGGCAGCAAATATAAGATTTGTTGATTGATAAGTTCAATGTATAGCCTTAAACAATTTTTAAGACAATGGTACTTGAGATTTCATCACACAACCATATCGAATGGATTCAATATGATTGATGAAAACCATTGTGTTTATAATAATAGCTCTAAAAATAAATTTCATTTTAACGTTGTATGTAGATGACATGCTCATAGCTAAAAATGACAAAGGGTACGTAAATAAAATCAAAAATTAGTTATTGTCCAAGTTTGAGGTAAAAGATAAGCGTCAAGCATATTATATTCTTGAAATTAAGATTTTAAGAGATCATTCGAGAAGGTTGTTGTTCTTTTCTTAAGAGAAATATATCAACAAAGTCATTGAATGATTTAATATGCAAAATTGCAAATCCACAGATAACCCCATTGCTAATAATCAATTTCTTAGCAAAAATATATGTCCTAAGATGCCAAAAGAAATGGAACATATGAGGAACGTTCTATATACAAGTGCCGTGAGTAGTCTTATTTATGCAATATTGTATACAAGACATGATATAAGCTGTGCAGTGGGTATGGTAAGTAGATATCAATATAATCCAGGCGAAGCACATTGGAAACAGTTAAGAGGATACTTAGATACCTTAAAGGTACAGCTGATTATTCTCTCTATTTTTGAGGCAATGATCTGCAATTGAGAGGATATACAAATGCCGATTGGGCAGGAGATGTAGATGATAGAAAATTCACTTCAGGATTCATATTCTTACTTGGCAAGAGTGCCATCTCATGGAGTAGCCAGAAATAAACATGTGTAGCCCTATCAGTAATGAAAATTGAATTTGTCATTTCCTCAGCTGCAGTACAAGAGACAGTTTGGCTAAAATAGTTTGTAAGTCATTTAAAGAGTAACTGCATCAGAGGAACCAATGACGGTCTATAGTGACAGTCAGTTGTCGATAGCTTACAGTAAAGCTAAGCATATCGACATTAAGTATCAATATACAAGAGATAATGTTACACGAGGAGAAGTGAACTTACAGTACATTTCTACGCATATTGATCCATTGAGTAAACCATGTATTGAGAGATGTGCTTTGAGAAATACATTAGATCTCGAGATTTACGTAAAATTTAATTGGTACTATTATATTTTATATAATCCCTTAACGTTATTATTTATGAATATTAACAAAATTTATTGTTGGCAATACATGAGTATAAATGTTTATGTGTAAATATTTACTGTTATATATTTGAGATTGAGCATGTCGGACAGAGAAGTAACCAACTCTCAAGGGTGTTTACCTTAATTTTGTCAATGAGTTGGCAAATATTAAGATGAGGCGAATTTTGAACATATGAGATTGCTCTAGAGTCTGTTCAAAATAAAAGTATCGTCTTGCAGAAATTACAAGATTAGTCTTGTTAAGGTGCGAGATAAAGACATACATAAGGTTGTATATTTTGAATTGAGATCCAATTAAGGATTGAATGTAATCCCATAGTGAGTTAAACGTAACTACCATGTTCTGTCTAAAAAGCCAGAAGTAGTCCTTAAGTAAGAAGACCAAAGTTGGATGCTTCGGTGCATCGCACACTCAAACGTTTCTGTATAGTATTTTTTGTAAGACATGCGCTCTTTTAAGGGAAGAAATGAATACCATAACACATGTTTTATACCATGTGTGCTTATGTAACCAAGGAATGGGAAGTTAATATTATTGATCTCAACTCTTTCTATTGTGAGACCCTACCATATTTCGACCTTTAGAACCCTTAACTTATCCTTAAAGTATGGTTTAGTGTGGCTAGTTTAGTTAGTCTCCAAGAGGCCATGGGATAATTTGGGCCTAGTGGACCTAACTAGAAAAGCGAACTGAATTTTGATGGATGGCATATAGTAAGAGGGAAAGCTAGCCTTTTAGATTACATTCAATTGTTTCGTGGTTCACCAGCTAGCCTATTATGGTCTCTATAAGTGGAGACAAAATAGTGAACACGAAAATTATTTTATGAGATCATGAGTTAAAACAGTGAATGTGAGAAGATAATCTAGGGTTAGGCATTTGTGAATAAGAGGATCTCATCTTTTCGAGACGCTATATATCCTTAACAGGTGTATAGCACTAGTGCCCTCGATGTATGCTGGTCACACGGTCTATCTGCCTGTATAACTGGAGATCTCGACTGAAAATCGTTCCATCATATGCGAGTGGGAGATGATGGAGTCTGAATATGCCCATAACTCCCGATATGGACCTGAATCCATATCAGTATGAGAATTACACAGATATGGAAAGAGTTCCATATCAGGTCCTTTAATTAAGGATTTTTTTCCCTTAATTAAAATTGATTTAAAAAGGGAAGTTACCATTTTCAAATGTGTAACTTCCCACTTAATGTTGTAATTCCCCTATTTATTTCCTTCATAAGTTACTTTCCTTATTAAGAGCATGAGGCTCTCTATAAATAGGGCCAAGGTAAATCAAATGAAAGATAAGAAAAAGTTATTATACTAAAACTCTGTCGGTTTTTTCTCTCTCTTGCTTTCACTCCAAGGGGCTTTTAGACTGTGGTTTAGTTGCCGTTATCCCGCTCGTGGATATCAGCCGGACCAGTGACGCTAGATAGGAAGATCCTTGTATTGGCTTTCGCTTTAGTTTTTACGCTATATGAGATAGGTATCATAACTCGTTTATGTTACCTACATATAAACATATGTGTATGTTTTTTCCTTCCACTTTTTATTTTCATCCTTCTTACTTTTTTATGCATGCCAGGAGTTGATCACTATGGTGCCATAGACCGATTTTTATATCTCTGTTCAAGATTTAAAATCACATATGTATGAAAAATAATTTAAAATAATTTTATGATATTGATTTGATAGAGAATTGCAATAGAAAATAATTAAATATATAAAAAAAAATTGCAAAAAGGAAGGAAAATTTGCGAGAAATGCTGAAACAAGAAACTATAAGTGTGATATTTTTGAAATTAAAAATTTAGTAAACGGCAATTGTGAAAGATAGAAATATGCTTACGCAATAATGAAATTTCTTTTATTTTTAGGGCAATTATGTAATAATTTTTTTTAAGTGCAATATTGTTTATGTACTTTTAATTGAAGCAATATTACTGTTATATTGTAAACTCGAGCAGTTCTATCCCTTAACAAAATTGGAGCAAACACATCCATGCTCAAATGGATAGTTAAATTAGATTATATTTCATCTATTTTTGGGATAGGTGGCATTTTTTTGAGATGCGTGGCCATGCTCAAACTCTAAAAGTCTAAGTTTGTCCAACTTTCTTCAAAAGAGCGGCTTTAGCCCTTAAAACTTTATAAACTTTCGTGCAGAAAGTCAAATGGTTAACTTTGTAAAAGATTACAAGAGAACAACTAAATAAAAAGGTGGAAGTTACAGGAAGGAAGAAACAGACAGAATATGTGAAAACAAACATTAACAAGCCATTCAAAAATCCTCACAAACGAGAGACAAAGTCCTTATCGGACACATCGAAGCCCACCAACACAGAACCACATTTCCTTTCGATTCGTTTCACACGCTCACCACAATAGCTTATTCTCTCTCTCTCTTTAAAGAATCAATTTATACATTCTCCATCCTTAGTTCTCTCTGGCTGGCCATTTCTTTTCTTTTAACATGGATGGAGTTTTGCGGTTTCATATATTATGTGTACTTTTGGTTGTTTTGCTCAGTACAACATGGGCAGAAGATGGGGTAATAAATCTGTCAAAGTTGGAAATGTTTGTCGACGAACTACCAGACATGCCCAAAATCTATGGCTACGATGTTCTTAGCGGTGTTCCTAAACCTAAACGCCTCAGAATTGGTATGTTCAAGAAACTATGGGTATGTAAGTTCCTTCAATTTTCTTATCATTTATTCACAAATACTCTTGTTGTTTTCGGGATTCTTGATTACTTAAATCTTTTGCTGGGTTCAGTTCTTGATTTCTAGTTCATCAATTTCATTTATGGAAAATCAAGTCGGAGAATTTCTTTAATGTCCTCAATCCAGGAATGACCATGTGTTTTAGGCTTCCATAATGATGCCTCTTCCATGTGGTCCTATTTCGCTTTTTTCTTCCATGGAAAATTATTGATTTATCTTTTGCAGCACTTTTGAATTATCAGTCCTAATACTAATTATTCTAGCTGGAAGCTCACTGATTCCTAGTGTTAATCGGTCTAATAGATTAGGTTTCAATTTTTATTTTAAACATTTTTTATTTTTTATTTCGATTTTTGGATATCGATTACCCGTTAGTTTATAGTTAACCGGTTCATATATATATATATATATATATATACTTTAAAAATTTTCTCTTTTTAAATTTTTATCTAAAACTTACATAAAATTATATTTTCTTATATTTAGAGTCTTTATTTTAACATTAATTTTTTTTATAAAATTTTGTTTGACTTAGGATTAATCATACTAATTTTCAACAAACATCAAATTCAATTTATAATATTAGCTATTAATTTATTGAGCATATTTTTTAACTAGTATATTATATTTATTTTTGTAACTTTTATTTTGAATTACTTTTTACATTTAAAATTAAATTGACTTTACCTATTTTTTTTATATAATTATATGTTATAAATTTTAGTGTTTAACCGAAAAATATTAGTTAACCAAATAAAAAATTGAAATTAAGACTAGTTAATTCTATATAATAAACTGATTAATAGTTAATGATTTTAAAAAATTGATATTAATTGATGAATTAATTTTTTTACTAATGTAATGATTAAATGGTCCATGCTCATCCCTTTATAAAATAAATAAATATTTTCTTTTATATAAATATATAATTTAAGAACTTTATTTAGTGGACCGCATAACTCGTTAATTGTGTGATGCTTAATTATTTCAAAACCTTTTGACTTGATGTTTTCTAAAAAATATATATATATATATATATATATTTTTTTTTTTTTTTTGACTTAAAAAAGTTGTTACCTAACATTGTATACGCATTGTTGGATAGACATAAAAAATGGATAATTCATGTGATGATTTTTTTCTTTTTTTTCAGAAATTCCATAGAGACTTACCGCAGACGCCGGTTTTTGCGTATGGTGTATCACGGGACTATGCAACCGTTCCCGGTCCAATAATTGAGGCCATTCACGGCGTTGACACCTATGTGACGTGGAAAAATCACCTCCCTTCAAAGCACATACTTCCTTGGGATCCGACGATCCCAACTGCCATACCTGCCACTAAGAAGGGCGTTCCTACTGTGGTTCACCTCCATGGTAGTATCGGTGAGCCCGAGAGCGACGGACATGCTGAATCATGGTTCACCAATAGATTTCAAGAGAAGGGACCCACTTGGACCAAGAAAACATATCGTTACCACAATTTTCAACATCCTGGCAACTTATGGTACCATGATCATGCCATGGGTTTGACTAGAGTCAACTTATTGGCTGGCTTGGTTGGAGCCTACATTATTCGCCATCCTGTTGTTGAGGCTCCTCTTGGATTGCCTTATGGCGACGAGTTTGATCGGACGTTGATGGTATTTGATCGAAGCTTTGGCACCGATGGATCGATATACATGAATCCTACCGGAAACAATCCCTCTATACATCCACAATGGCAACCTGAGTATTTTGGCGATGCCATTATTGTCAATGGGAAAGCATGGCCTTATATGGTGGTACGACGTCGTAAATACAGGTTTCGTATTATAAATGCCAGCAATGCTAGATTTCTTAAATTCTTTTTCACTAACGGTCTTACATTTATCCACGTGGCATCTGACTCTGTGTACCTTGAAGAACCAGTTGTATCCAATGAAACACTCATCGCTCCATCAGAGGTTGCTGATGTGGTTGTTGACTTTTCGAAGTCAAAGTCAGATACTGTTATTCTCGCCAATGATGCACCTTATCCTTTTCCAACTGGGGACCCAGTCAACGAAGCTAATGGGAAAGTGATGAAATTCATTATCAAGAAGGATAGAGAGGTTGACACGTGGAGGGTACCTAAAAAGTTGATAAAATACCCTTCTCCACAATTATCCGCTATATCGCAAACACGATATATTGCTATGTATGAGTACACAAGTGATATTGATGAACCAACCCATCTTTATATAAACGGAAAATCATACGAGGAACCTGTGACTGAGACTCCGAAAGTGGGGACCACTGAGGTCTGGAATGTGATTAATCTGACGGACGATAATCATCCTCTGCACATTCATTTAGGATTATTCGTTGTACTAGATCAAACAGAGTTGGTTAAGGATAAGGTGGAGGAGTTTAAAGAATGCATGATGAAATTCAACGATGCAATTAAGTGCAAAATTGACAAGTATCGTGGCAAGAAAGTAGAGGTGTTGGCCCATGAGAAAGGGTGGAAGAATGTGTATAAGATGCAACCCAGCTACGTGACGAAAATTCTAGTGAGATTTTCTTACATACACTCAAATGCATCCTATGCGTTTGATGCAACAGCTGAGCCTGGCTACGTCTACCATTGCCACGTAAGTCTCTCTCTCTCTTTAATATTAAACTCTAAATTATGTTTTCTTTTTAATATTAGACGAAGTATTATTCAGAAGATTTTTTTTGTATTGATAAAAAAAAAATAATCTTTTTTCTAATTCTTAAATTATTATTGGAGGATATACACTAATACCAAAGTAGTTGTTATGTAGTATCGATTACTTAAGTTTTTAAGGCTCGTTGGTAGCATTTGGTCCTTGGACTTTTACAAACAGACAGTGAGCGCAGTGGTCTATTTCAGAATTTGTTTTTTGGCATACCAACAAAAACTGCAAGAAGTGGTAAACCGATTCAAGCAAGATTGGATATTTTTCTAGAAGAAGTATGTCTTGAATTTTAAAAATAATCAAGATAATTTGAGTGGCAAGTTAGAGTTCACGGGGGCAAGATTATTAAAATATTTGAATGGGAAGTATTAATCGTAGGCTGCCAAGGTTGCAGTCCTATGAGAAATTCCAAATTGATGGCGCCATAATAATGCACGATTCTAAGGCTAATATTACAAATGTAATTTTCAAAATTCTTATCTTTTGATTTTAGAGTATGGGTGTCGTTTTGCTTGCTTTAATATTAAACACAATTTGTGGACAAGCAGATTTTGGATCATGAAGATAATGTCATGATGAGGCCCTTGAAGTTGATCGCTTGAGGTGGCGAACTGAGAACATTTCTTGTTTTTCTAAAGGTCAGTATTTTATTTTCAATTTAACATCCAACCTAAATATTTTAACAACTCACTTTACCATCCCACTTTATTACAGCAACAGAACTAGAGATATTTTTAAATCTTTTCTATATAATTTTATTGCATTTTTCTGAATAAATTTGCAGCATTTTCCACATAAATTTGCTTTGTTTTTTTTTTTTTTTCTTTCATAAATTTCATGCATTTTCTACGGATATTTGCAAAAGTAGGTCCCTTCGGTTAGGTGCTAAGTCAATTTTATGTGAACTTCAACAGTAATTTTAGATAGAGTTTTGAAATTGGTAAAACTTTTTGATTGCATGTTAAATTTAAACTAAGAGTCTAAGACCAAAGGATAGTGGAAATATGTAATATATATATACATATATATTTTTATTTTTAGGCTGAAAGAAATTTCTTCTACTTCTTGTTGTTTTAATTTTGGCCTTAGGTTTCTTTTTTTCATTGATTTTGCAGGAGGTTAAATTTAGTACTTCAAGAACAGAAGCTGAGGGGACAAAGTGGAAATTTAGTAAATAGCTAAAAGATAAAGATAATATTCCACAAAATTAGTGATAAAACCACAAGGATTGCAGTAGGTGTGTATGATATTATTATTAATAATAAATAATGCCAGATAAAAGAATGTTATTAAAAGTCTGTTCAATTAGTAAAGTATTCGAATTTATAAATTGCGTTTTTAAATTAATATATGGCATGATCATATTCTTTTGGAGTGGCAACTGGGTATTGTAAAAGATTTCAGAATCAGTATAGAGGGGATATTGCCAATTTCTTGTCTTCCTATTAATTCTTTATGTTTATAGAAATCAATGGAAATACTTCGATTTGTAAATTGTACACTAGCGCAGCCATCCAAATATTTATATTCGCATGCATATAATGAATTAATAGTTACAAAATATCAAAAGCCTTCATAATTGATAATTAGTTCAATTAGTTAGAAGCATCTGAATTATTTACTTCATAGTTCGAAAAACGAGTCCATCATTACACCCAATCATGTATGGATGAGTTTCAACATCAAAAATGTTTAAAAAATTATATAAATTTATCTAAAATTCGATTTATGAACAAGTCTATCTATCATTGAAATTTCGATATCTATTATTTAAGAAAAAATAATTTAATTTTTGATAGAAAAGGAAGGAATCAGTGGGAAATCGTGGACTTTTTTTTTTCAGAATGGAATGGCAGTTCAGAAGTAGGGTTTTTTTTTTTTTTTTTTCCTTTTGGTGTAAAAACCAAAAATAATTGAAAATCCGGATTACAGTAAAAAAAAATTAACAAAATGGTGTGTCAGAAAATGACAATTTAGGTTTCCGTTTTCTGACACTATGAGTCCCACCATAATTTGGCTTTAAAAAGCCAAACCCCTCCCTAGGGTGAGCAAAAAAATCGATGGACTCCGTTAACCGAAAAAAAATTTGAAACCGAACCGATAGACTGGTAACCGATTGTAATGGACTGGTTAACGATTAATATTTTGAAAAAATCGATATTAATGGACTGGTTAATAGTTTTTGACTCATGTGACTGGTTAACCGAACCGAAACCGAATTTTTAGTTAATTTATTAATTTTTTAAAAATTTATAATAATTTATCCTAATTAAAAGTGGTTATGTACTTTTTTTTTATCATACTAAGTATTTTAAAGTTTTTAAGTTTTTTTAATTGGCTATTAGTAAGTATAACTATTTTTCTAATTATAAGTGATTATGGACAAGTTAATATATTTACTTATTAAATATTAATTTTTAAAAATAAATTTGCTTATATCCACCAAATAATTTTATTTTAACAACAATAATGTTATATTATAGTGAAAAAATTTTAATTTTTAAATATCTTGAACATTTTAATTTTATTTATGAATATATTTATAATTATAGTGGTTAACCGAAAAATATTGGGTAACCGATCCGAAAATCCGAAACCGATAGACTGGTTAATGGACTGAAATTTCAAAAAATCGATATTAATGGACTGACTAATAGATTGGAACTCATGGACCGGTTAACCGACCATACTCACCCCTACCCCTCCCATCTTCATTTTATTTCATTTCCTTGCATTCTGGTTGTTCTCTCTTCATAATTTTGGGTTAGTGCCTCCTCCTTCATTTCCGTAGAAATTTCAATATTTTATTTACGTATTCTCATTTGAATTCTTATATAAATTAGTCACCACCTCCTTATTTTGTTTAAGACTAAAGTAAATGTATTATTATGTTAATATAGTTAAAATCAAAATTTATTTTATGACTAACTTGATTTTCATTTTTAAATTGCAGAAGGTATTAATTTTAAATTATAATTTCAATCAACATTTTAAAGATAAGTTATTATTATTTGATTTAGTTTAAAAAATAAAATTTGTTTATGCAACGGTTATTAAATTTCTAATGTGGGTTTATTTAATCGATTTATATAATTTTTTACACTATGAAGCATATAATATGTTTGAAAAAGTAAATGATAAGTGATTTTTTGTTATTATGTCGGTTGTTATATTGATATTAGAAATTTAATATTTAAAGTCGATGCATGTATTTTAATTATGTAACGATAAATCAGTATGAAAATAGTTTATTAAATAAAATAATATATTATATAAAGTTAGTCATATATTAAAATTTGATTAACAAAATTTAATTTATACTTTATTCACATAACAATACATTTTCTTTAACCGTGAACAAAATAAGGAGATATTATTTTAATTATGTAATAATTAAACCAATGTCTATCTAAGTAAAAGAATGAAATTAGGGAGTGGAAATGAAATGAGAGAGCTTGAAGGCAACAAAGATAAAGAAAGATAAGCAAATGGGAAGGCAAACACCAAAAATGGAAAGGGAAACTAACTATTTAAAGCAAAAAAAAAATTTAAAAAAAATAAAAATATTTCACAGAGTCGTGAGGCACGAGTTTGATGTGCTGCAACGCACAGTAAAAACTGTGCGCTGCAGCCTTTGACCACCGTTTAAAAAAAATAATATTTAAATATCAGAAAACGGTAGCTTAGGTTGCCGTTTTTTAATAACGTGAGTCCCACACGAAAACTCTTCCACCAAGGCGCAAAACAGCACCGTTTTGCGCATTGAACAAAAAAATTAAAAGTTAGAAAACGGCAACATAAGTTGCCGTTTTCTGACAACGCGGATCCCACCGGCCTTAATTATTTAAGACACAAAATGGCACCGTTTTATGCCTTGAAACAAAAAATTAAAATGTCAGAAAATGACAACCTAAATTACCGTTTTCTGACACACTATTTTGCTTATTTTTTTTTAATTTACTGTAGTCCCAAATTTTCAATTACGAAAAAAAAAACCCTCAGAATTACTCACATTTTTTCATAATTTTAATATAATTATATATATATATATATATATATATATATATATATATATATATATATAAGACTACAAAATTTTCCAATACACCTTTTACATTTGAAAATATGTCCTGATAAAAAAAAAAGTATTTTTAAGTTATATATATGTATAATGTAACAACGGTTATGGGGCAACTGGACAAGTAGTTGCATATAGAATAATCTATTATTCTTTTTTGATTTTAACAACATAGAATTATATACTATTCTTAAAATAAATAAAAGAATACTAAACATTAAAAGTTCGCACGATCATATTCGATTTGTACAGAATGATTTATTTGACTGGTCGGAAGATATTTTAAATACGAAATAAAGCATCTTTTTTTCTTTATTATTGCAAGAATGAAGGCTTATATAGGTCTCAAAATGACAAGACACTTTAGACCTATCAAGATTTATAGGTTTCAGTAGGCACATATAAAAGACGTATTTTTACAAGATATGGGGTTGGTTTAGTCTTTAGTTATATAACCGTGTCTAATTTCACGTCCTAGTAACAATATAAAATCGATTGATGATATTAATATAATAATATAATTTATTATTTTGTATCAATAAAGTAAAGTTTGGATATCAAAATTGCTTTGAGAATTGTGATTTTTGTAGAGAAACTCTATTGAGTTGAGAATTGAGAGATGTAAAATTAGGTTGAGATAGATTTGCCCAAATCACAACTTAATTCACAAAATAATTTCGATAAATTTAACTAAAAACATTATTGATAAAGCCTTGAACTGCCTTTATCTAGAGATGGAGGAAACGACTGATCGGGTGAGAGCGACCTGAAAGAAAGAATGCCTGGTCGGACCGGGCATAAGCACTCCGAAACTTAAGTCAGTAACTTTAGAGAGAGAAAGCTTAGAGAGAGAGTGCTCGAGGTTCAATACCTGAGGCTATCGCTGGCTGGGCTATTTATAAGAGATGTTGAGAGGCACTTGAATGCCTAGAGGAGTGATCTCTGGCTGTCAGAGTGGATATCCGGCGAAGTGACAGCGAGCAGGAGATTGAGGTGAGCACTGCCTTGTGTCAGGCGGCTGATGGGACGGGATGTCACGTCGTCCGATCGGTCCTTCTTGGGGCTCGTGCCTGTTCGCTTCGCCTTGAGGACCTTGGGCCTTGTCAGTGTTTGGGCTGACTTCATGGGCCTAAAGGCAAATGATATTTGCTGTGTTACCACTTGTCCCCCCTCTCAACAGGTCCGATCGGGCATTAGGTTGCCTTTGCCGTCATGTTCGGGTGAAACGCCACTTGAGTCGTTCCGACCCGAGAGTGTCCGTTGGCGGGACTTTGAAATTTGAAAGGGCGGTCAGTCGAAAGGACGCACTTGTTCGTACAGCTGTCTTCCATTAAATGCCGTACGTGCACCGAGGGCGACGCTTCGTTCTCTTACAGGGCCATAATACATTTGGCACGTGGCCATGTTTTAGTGGCGAGGTCGTAGGCACATTCCAGAGGTCTAGGCCTATAAATAGGCTCTCTCTGAGCCTCTCTCTTCCCACTTTTCGCAATTTTTAACGAAGTTCTGCCAAAATTTCCTCTCGCCTTCCATTGAGCTGTAGCGAACCCCCTTTTTAGTTTCTTTTTTGCAGAAACACCTTCCATCGCCAAGTAAGTAAGTTCCTTCTTCCTCCTTTGCCTTCTACCTTCAGTTTTTTCACACGCATTCTTCTATTATTCCCTGTCTTGCATTCCCTTTCCTCCAAATGGCTTCTAGCAGCAGTAGTATACCGAGCAGAACCTTCTTAGACGAGTACCAGAACCAATCTGTGGTTGAGCAGTGCTCCCGCTTGATGGCGAAAGAGGTGGCCGAGGTTCCTTCCAAGTATGGTTTTCCATCGGATGTATCGGTGGTACCTTGTCCAGATTCTATATTTGTATGGGAGGGGCTGTTCATAGAAGATGACAGCGAGTGGTTCATCTGCCACTTATGGAGCCTCGACGCCGGGATGCGACTTCCCTTTGGGGCCTTTGAGATCGCTGTAATGGAAGGATACAGTCTCGCCCCCTACGAGCTTCACCCAAATGGCTGGCGGTCGGTGAGTTGCTTTAAGGTGCTGTGCCTCCTGGAGGGAGTGGCTCCGACCCTCGACCTTTTCACACATTTCTTTTACATCTCCTGCCGGAGCGACGAGTCGGAGTACTTCTTCACCAGCCGACCAAAGAAAAAGCTGATCAACATCCCCACCTCGATGAAGGGTTTCCGTGAAAAGTACTTCTTGGTGGGGAGGAAGGGCGGCTTCGGGGTAAGTCTCGCCCGGTCGGCTGGGATGAGGCTTTTGAAGGACCAAGCCGTCGGGCAGTCGCTTTACGATGCTGACATCCAGAAGCTGATGGATGCAGTGGCTCGGAGGGGAGGTCCTTACGAGTCCAGGGAGCTCTTGGAATCGCTCCACGGGATCCGAACCGAGGCAAGGGCAGTTGCCGAACGTGAGCGTTAGCACTGGCCTGGCCGCAATTTTATAAGCATAAACCATTTTATTTAATCATTTGAAAATAGGTATTTAACAAGAGCACTTATCTTTTGTATTTTTGTTGCAGCTGAAATGCCTGGAGGAAGCAGTGCCGCGCAGGAGCTAGCCGATCGGGTCTCTTCTAAGAGGTTGGCCCAGGTGGACGCTCAGGGGGCAAAGGCGGGTCACAAGAGGAGGAAGCTCATGACACAAGCCCAGAAGGAGGCCGCAGCCAAAGAGAAGGCCGAGATTGCGGCTAGGAAAAAGGCCGAGGTCGAGGCACAGAGGGAAGCCTTAGCTCCGGCTACTACCGTTGCCCCGCTCGCCACCGCTTCTATGCATGCTGCTCTTGCTGGATCGGCTCACACTCCTCTTATCCCAGGGCCTTCAGCTCGGGCTTATCGTAGGTAGCACGTAGTGGGGGACGAGCCCGAGGAGGAGGAGGAGGTGCCTGGAGGAGTGAGCCCTCCCGATATTCAAGCGTTGAGGCGGATGTCTCAGGAGAGGGCGGCACACCTAGACATGATTGCTCAGCAGCAGCTGCAGGAGAGGGCTAGGCTGAGGGTGACTGAGCTGGTGGCAGAAACGGACGCTCGGGCGGCATGCAGGGAGAAGGGCGCCCAACAAGGGGACGTGCCCAGGTGGTCCGGCAGGCGTTTCGCTCTCGTGGGGGACTTTCTGAGGAAAAACTTTGGCGATGATTGGTCGCTCAACCAAGTGGCCGGTCCCATTTGCCGGGGTCTCCTTCGGGATGAAGACCGCAGGGAGGTTGGGGATGTCCGCCAACTTTACCGAGAGACGCAGGCCATAAGCCACCAGCTAATGGACGTAAGACCTCTCCTTTCCCCTCTTCTGTCTTTTCGAATCTCATCTTCTCTCAGCGTCCCTTATATTTCCTCTCATTCCCTCTTTCCAGGTAGCCAGGAGGTCCCAACGGATCGCCCTGATGGCCGACACTTGGGGGGAGAAAGCCGAGGAGGGAGCCAATGCTAGGGCGGAGGCTCTTGCCCAACGTGAGGCAGCTCGGGCTGCCCAAGAAGAGGTCTCCTCCCTCTGTGATGAGGTACTGGAGGTGAGGAAGCGGTCTAAAGCTTCCCAATCAGAGACGGTGGCCTTGAGGAAGGAGGTCCACCAGAAGTCCCAAGAGCTGAAGGTTCGTCAGGGGGAGGTGGACAAGCTGAAGGGGGAGGCCGCACGCCTGGCTGCTGAGGTTGCTCAATACAGGCGCTTCGAGGCGGACGCAACCAGATTAGATGCTGAGTGAAAGGATCTGGCTGCCAAGAACACCAGGTTGGAATTAGAGGCCGCTCAGGCGCGTGGGGAGGTGGAGTCTTTGAAGCTTTCCTTAGGGGAGAAAGAGAATTCCTGGGCTAGAAAGCTTGAAGAAGAAGTTGCCGATCAGAGGGAGCGTCTACTTGACGAACTTGCTGAGGCTCAGGCGCAGGTGCTCGGGCGTCTGGTTTATGAGGCTGAGAGGCATTTTCCGGACGTCGACTTTGGATGGATGAACAACCCAGCTGCACTGCCCGATCCGCCAGTAAGTGACGAAAAGGACGATGCTCCTGAAGAGGGTGTAACCTCCGAAGGCCCAAGCACGGGGCTCTCTCCTCCTGGGGCTAGTTCAGAGGTCCCTCCTCCACCCGAGGCTGATCCTTTTATCCCGCCGCCCGGGGACGAGCATGGTGAGCTTCCTTCCGAGGGGTCTGCCTCCGATCCAACGGTCCTTCCTTCAGGGGGGCCTGTCTCTGAAAGGGGAGCGGGAGCTACAGTCCCTGCCTCCGACCCTTCTCAATCCGCCGCCAAGCGGGACGTTGTACAGATTGCCGATTGTAGACACCGGGTCCTGAGGCGGTCCAAGATCAGAATTACCCGATGATGAAAATGTTACTGACTCACAGGCAAAGGTGTCAAAAATTATGTTTCCCTTGTCGAGACTCCTTTTTTTATCATAAAAAATTATTATTAATTTTAATTTCAAAAATAATATTATTGAAAAGGGTTATTTAATTGAATTGAATTGAATTAATTAATTAATTTAATTGAAAAAGGAGAATTAAATTAGTTTTTTAATTTAATTGAATAAATTAAGTAATTGATTTAATTAAAAAAGTGAATTAGTTAATTAGTTTAATTAAAGAAAAAAGAAACTTTAAAGAAAATGATTTAAGGAAAAAGAAAAAAGATTTTTTTAAAAATATATATATATATATATATATATATATATATATATATAATTTTTTAGAATTGGTTTTAACGTGGTAAAGTGGCCATAGTTTTATATGGCCACTTTACCAGGTCGCGTGGTGGCCATTGCCACCACGCGACCATTTTGGCTTTTAGCCAAAGTGGTCGCGTGGTGGCCGCTTGGCCACCGCGCGACCACCTGCCTCTCGCGCGCACATGCGCGCGATTGTCCCCGCACGCGCTGTGCCCTTCATCACGCGACCACCTGTCCAAACCCGTTGCTTTCGCCGATTTTTTGCATTTTTCAGACTGTTTTTCAGTCTGAAAAACAGTCTGAAAAATGCAAAAAATCGGCGAAATTAAAAACAGTCTGAAAAACAGTCTGATTTTTTCACCGTTTTGTGTTATTTTCGATCAACTAAATTAAAGACTTTCTAACTCTTTCTATTTTGAGCCAAGACCAACAAGTAAAATGGGATTCAATACTCATTTTCGGGGGGACGGCAATTATTTTTTCAAGGGATTTTTTTTGCTTCTCTCCAGCTTCTCTCCAGCAACTGATTCTTTTTCAAAAAAAATATATTCTTCAAAAATCCTTTAAGTCTTTCTTCTCAAGCTTTAATTTCTATGTTTTCCTTCAAGAAATATATTTCATTCTTGGATTGATTTTGAGCAAGAAAAATTAATTTTCTTTGTTCAAATCATCCACCAAAAATATTCACATTAAAAATATTTTCTCAATTTTTTTAGAACTTAGATTTCTTCTTGAATATTATCATCAAAAATCGACAAGCGGAACGGATTGAGACATCCTATTTCCGATCTAAAAACTCTGAGGGTAAACACTTTGGACCCGTTCTCGTTAATTTTTATTTAGCATTTATAGCCATTAATTTTGTTGTTTCTCACCATATTCACCTGTTAACATTTTTAATATTTTAGTCCCATTATTATTGCCCCTACTATTTCATCGGTTGTTATTTTTTCTACTTGTCTCTTTTATTTATATTATTATTATTATTATATATTTATGTATTTTGTGTCTATTATTATTTAATCGTTGCTATTATTATATTTATTTATTTGTTATGTATCATTTCTGTTTTTATTATTATTATCATTATTATTATTATTATTTTCTAATATTCTTGTTACTGTTGTCATTATTTTATCACTACCCTCATTTTTGCCATGACTTATTTTAATTTACCTTGCATGTAAATTATCTGGTTCATTAAATTAATTTGCCCAATATTTATTTCGTCTTTACTCGATTAATTTTTAGAATTATTACTAATATTTTTGATATTATTTTCTGTCTGAGATTTAACTTGAGTCGGGTTATGTGAGTATCCCCGCGGCTCCCCGGATGGGTCGCAACGCGCGGAGGGCCACATCGGTTCGGTGAGATCTCTCTAATTCTCTCTCTTTATGTGTTACATGTTTATTTGTAAATACTTATTTTATTTATGCACGCGTGAGATAAAAAGTCACAAAAATATTTTTACAATTAAACTGGATTTTTTTCACTAATAAAATTGGGACCAATGTCCCTTGTTTTAGCCGAACTATAAAAACATCACAACTGAAACGAAGAGTCAATTTTCAATAAAATGGGATCACTCATCCCGGTTTTCACCAAACACCCAAAACGACTCTTCGAACCCTCTTTAAATTAATACGAAGGGACCAATGTTCCTAAATCTCGACCGAGTACAAAGGAACCAATGTTCCTGAAATAATGTCCCGATTTATGCATGTCTTTTATTTTGATCTTGCGTGAGTGT
The DNA here is from genome assembly GCA_947683425.1 of Excoecaria cochinchinensis. Lineage (NCBI taxonomy): Eukaryota > Viridiplantae > Streptophyta > Magnoliopsida > Malpighiales > Euphorbiaceae > Excoecaria > Excoecaria cochinchinensis. The sequence continues at coordinate 2,819,445 of CANTUQ010000083.1, forward strand.
TTAAATTTATGTACATTATTTTCCTTTGGGCCCTTGTAATTAATTTTTGGGGCAACTTTATTTATCTTTTGGGGATTGTATTCCGTCCCACTTACATCTTTAACCTCCTTTTATTGGGGTTGTATTCCGCCCCCCTCTCTTGTAATTGTGTGCTTGCGTGTTTACTGCTTTCATTTATCGCTTTCTTTTACTGCTTTATTTATTGCTTTCCTTTATTGCTTTTTGAATGCTTGCAATGCGCTATTTAATTTAAAATGCATCGATCGCTTGAGATGAGAGGTATAATTTTAAGAAGTTAAAAATCCATTTATAATTAACCAAGGCATAAATAAGAGGGAAGTCCCGGACACCGTATCTCTGGTTTAGACCGATAGAGGTGAGAAACATTTTCCCAATTTCACGTAAATTGGGTGGCGACTCCAAATACCTCGAAAGTGCCTTTAGGCGTCATTAGGCTAGGTACTTCTCCCCAATGTTCTATTGGGAGGGATACACCGATGATGTCTTATGGCGCCCATGATCAAATGACGCAAGTCACATACCTCGAATCCCAATGGCGGATTCACAAGCGAGGGCCCTTGCTGGGTACTCCGGCGCGCGTCACAGTGGCGACTCCGCTGGGGACTTTGTGTTTGAGACTTTGCTCCGAAAGTGCTTTGGTTAAAATTTATAATTGGGTTTTTGAAGCTTAAAATTCTATCTCTTTTCAAAATTGCATCATATCATTTTAGAGCCTTAGACTTACGCTAGTTGGTCCCTATCGTACCCCGGTGCGTTTCCGAAGCATGACCCTACTTTCACTCATTGTAGGGAAGTGTTAAGGATAATCACCAGCCCAAACCTCGTACCTTTTGGTATATCAAATGACGACCCGATCGGTCACTATACTCATGACGAGTTAGACCCGTCGGCAGGGATCATGCTTGGGTAACCAAAAAATTTATCGCCTTGACTAAAGCCCATGTAATGGCAAATAGAAACTTCCACTAGGTGGTATGCTCCCTAATACGATGCTTGTGATGTGGGCCGTCACGTATTAAACAAAATCAAGCAAATTAAGTGGTTCCTCATCAAATGCTTTCATGCCCCAGTGAGCCCACCTTAATTTGATTGAATTGCCTAAATACGTAATGGCCAAAACTCATACGTATGTTCATTAGATTAAGAGTGTTATACTGCCGATTTTTCGCCGTGTACCATGCGCGTCCAATGGGTTCCCTGTTAACCCATGGACTAAGCCCACCTAGGAAAGGACTATTTGATCTCGTGTGCGGGAGAAATAAGGTCGGAAGGATCTACTTGCTTGTATGTGGTTGCGAAATGCTGCATAACTCACGATCATGCATTGTAACTGTCATCCATGCATCATTCTAACAATCTTGATCTTTCAGCCACCATAGATTCATCCAAGTGGACTAGGAGTTCTGACGGCCGGCTAGTGAGGACAGACTCGCCCTTCGAATTGCTAGAATTAGTGCCTTTTTGGGATTCTGAGTCATTCTCAACAAGCAGCGAATCATCCTCAATGGCAGAAGAGACCGGAATCTTAACCACCCAAGACCTTGCCAGGAGACTGGAGGATTTTGAACGAAGAATGCTAGAAATGATGGGAGCAATGGCCGAAAGATTTGCACAGCCTCCTGCTCCCCAAGCACCAATTGCTCCACAGCCACCAGTAGCCCCTCCTTGGGGGCAAGCCGAACCACCTGCTGGTGGGAAGGCTCCCCTCGTCGGAGGTGATGCCCACCAACCTGTGGAAGAGCCTAAAGTCGCTGCTGTGCCCGTTGAGCCGAGAAGGGCGAGGGTCCCAAACCCTGATGAAAACTTTATGGAAGAAGAGGTTGAGGAAATAGCAGCCCATCAAGCCGTGAGGGTTCAAGCACCTAGGGGTGAAGGTGAAGCTATGAGGGGTATGAGGCAACAAATTGAGGCAATCACTCGCCTGCTAACAGCTGGTAAGGGAATTAACCCCGAGGATAGAGATTTGGGGGATGAGGAGCTGTTGCCCCAAAGGTTTAGGATACCTGAGCTACCAAAATTTGACGGAACATCGGACCCGTCCGCGCACATTAAGCAATACACCCTGGTAATAAAGGGGACAGGGCTGACTAAGAGGCAAAAAGTGGATTATTTTTGCCTCAGCCTAGCGGGTCCGGCAATAGACTGGTATCATGGCCTTGATAGGAGATCGAAAGAGGACTGGGATCTTCTGACTGATGAATTCATGAGACAATATGACTGCAGCACCAGAATGGAGGTCACTCTAAAGGACCTCTAGCTTCTTCAGCAGAAACATGACGAATCATTCCACGAGTACCTCACTAGGTGGAGGAACCGAGTTATGGAGATGAAGCGTAAGCCCGACACTGCCGATCAAATCAGACTGTTCATCAGGAACTCCTGCCCCTACTTGAGGGATTTGCTTAGTTTCAAAGGGCTCAGGGATTGGGAGTCCCTCAAGGACATTGCTGTAGAAGCCGAGGCGGCCTACCTAGCAAGGAAAGCCAGCCAAAACAACTTCACTGGGAGGAATTTTGGAAACCAGTCAGGCTACAAGTCAGGAGGAGCCGGGGGTAGCAGTACCAGAAATGGTAAGACAGCCGAGGTCTCAGCCACTGGAGCAGAACAGGGCCAGCGGTACTTCTCTAACTTGGGTCGACCTCTATCCTGGGTGTTGGAAAGGCTAATGAAAGAGGGCAAGTTACAGCCATTGCCGCCCATACCAGCCTTGAGCCAGGGACAGCCAGGGCACAAAAGTGATCAATACTGCGCCTACCACCAACACACCGGGCATCTAACTGACAATTGCCGAATCTTGAGGGGTAAGATCCAGGACCTCATCGACTCCAAGCAGATCACGGATCCTGAGAAGAGAGAGAGGAAGAAGAAAGCAGACTACAATGCGGTCCCTCCACCAGAGAAGTGATCGGATCAATCCACTTAAGCGGCATGTTCCTCCAAAGCCGCAAGAAGAAGATTATGTTTCTCTAGATGTTTTATTGCTTTTCAATTTCAGAACTCTTTTACGACATTTCGGTTATTGTAATATGATGAACAATTTCTGTTTGTTTATGTGATATTTCCATGATTTCATTTCCTATGATCATTATGCATCCATTCATTTTGACATTAACCCAATTAATACAGCTCCATCTAATCTCGAAACTTCGGGGAATCCAAATAAAATCTTGATAGCATCTGATATAATTCCTGAAGTGAGATAAAAACTTGAGAGATAAAAAAAAAAAAGCCTTTGCCCGGATTTGGTATGACATGCTGAAAATTGATAAGGACATTCTTGAGATTAATACTATTTTCACGAGCCAACATGATGACGAACCAAATTTTGAAAGCCATTTCTTTGCACCCGCAACACCTGAGTCGCATGTGGTGCGACCAAATAAAATAAAGCTCCAAGATTTACATCAAAAGTCGGACAAATAAAACTCGAGACCACCACGAGAAATAAACAACCCATCAGAGCCAAGCTATATGACCTTTTTCCTCTCGACCCCTTGAAATGTGCACCCTCAAAATCGATTATGATTGACCCTTGACCATTCAGAACCCTTGTAGCCAAATTCCTTATTAAAACTTAAATGCTCGACCAGATTGAACAACAATGGTCCCAGTAGTTAAGATGAAAAGTGCATGTATGTGTAAACTTTAGGATTTGAGCAAAGCTTGTTAAAAGAAAGAAAATTGGGGTGAAAAAATTTGGGTTGTAAAAAAAAAAAAATTGGGTTGTAAAAAAAAAAATTGGGGTAAAAAAAAAAATTTGGGGTAAAAGAAAAAAAAAATTTTTAAAAAAAAAATTGGGGTGTAAAGAAAAGAAAGAATAAAAGAGAGAATTGATCAGGGGGCAAGGGAATGCTATTTGGGGGCAAGTTTTGTTCAAATCCCGTTGATCTACACATGCCTGCACATTGCCATTCTTCTTAGCTACTGAAGAGGACCAAAAGGGCTAACCCCCGAGCCATCCATCCAATCCCAGCCGACGAAAACCATTTCGAAAGCTTGAACTACCAAGGCCAATAAAAGTACCCCAAATCATCCAAACCCAACCTGTTACCCTAGCCCGGCCGTTGAAAGGCCATTCCAGGGTTTAAACGACCAAAATCGATAAAAGTACCCCATATCATTCAAGCTGAACCGCCAAAGCCAATAAAAGCCAAGCATGAAACTTCACATTCAAGCCCCAAATAAGTAACCCATCAACTCAACCAGTCTGCACAAGCGATAAGACCAAAACTTTGATACTAAGAAGAATCACTCTCAGAAGCAGCAGTCTCTCCGGCTAACAAAGATGAAAGCAAATTCAACCAATATTGACGAACTGAAAGAGGGTCCATGGCAAAGGCTAAAAAAAAAAAAAAAAAAAAGAGAGAAAATATTCAATCAAGAAAACCCGCGAGAGCTGATTGATAACAGGAGTTTGATGCTCTCAAGATCTATCCCGAGATTAGATGATGTCCCATATTTTTCGAGTTAATGCCAAATAGTGATCATGTGTTATGAAATCAGATTGAAATATATGCATTTATGCAAAGATGTATTGATGTAACCAGAGCAGTTCATCTTGCACACTCAAAGTTGTCTGAGTCTGATATAAAACCAGCACATTATTATCATCTACCCTCTACCATTCTCGCTACTCAGGCACTTCAGCCAACTCATCTTGCTACCTACTGTGAAGCCAATCCTACAGCACCTTCCTAATAAAGAGCCAAGCTCATACAACCAATATCTGAGACATAAGCACATGCCAATCATACCCGAAAGACCTTTCGCAACAACTCTAACTTCTCTCGCAAAAAAAAAAAAAAAAAAAGGCCGTTAGAGATGCGTGACTGGCGCTCTAAGCAAAAGTTAGGCCAAAGGGCAGGGTGAAAACCTGGCGACAGGCAGTCTGCCCTACAAAAAATGAAATAAATAAAAGCCGCTGGATTGGGTTGGGTCCATTCCAGGCAAAAAATAAGGCACAGGGTTATATGAAAATCCGACAAGGACGCATCTCCCGCTAAGAAAAGCTAGTGTGAAAATCCACGAGGGACGCACTACCTTCAAATAATGACTACAGGTATCAGAGGAGAACCTCATAATCACCTAGAGGCATGAAACTCCAAAGCAATTCCAGAGGGCACCGATCCTACTGCAAATTATGACCAAATCAACTGTCGCCTCCAAAATCCACTTAGACGAATTCTTGTCCTGCATTCCTGCATACATATGCATCTCACGTGCATGCTCACCACTTTTCCTGCATGTTTTGCTTTCTAAGTCTTGCAGAAAGAAAGAATCAAATGGCAACGCCAACGAAAGGGCAAGCGACAACATCGATCAAAACATCAATTCAATCCAAGTCAGTAACCAAAGACTTCTCAGGGAGCAGCAGCCAAAGACTTCTCAGGGAGCATCAACCAAAGACTTCTCAGGGAGCAGTAGCCAAAGACTTCTCAGGGAGCGTCAGCCAAAGACTTCTCAGGGAGCGTCAGCCAAAGACTTCTCAGGGAGCATCAGCCAGCCAAAGACTTCTCAGGGAGCAGCAGCCAAAGACTTCTCAGGGAGCAGTAGCCAAAGACTTCTCAGGGAGCGTCAGCCAAAGACTTCTCAGGGAGCGTCAGCCAAAGACTTCTCAGGGAGCATCAGCCAGCCAAAGACTTCTCAGGGAGCAGCAGCCAAAGACTTCTCAGGGAGCAGTAGCCAAAGACTTCTCAGGGAGCGTCAGCCAAAGACTTCTCAGGGAGCGTCAGCCAAAGACTTCTCAGGGAGCATCAGCCAGCCAAAGACTTCTCAGGGAGCAGTAGCCAAAGACTTCTCAGGGAGCATCAGCCAAAGACTTCTCAGGGAGCATCAGCCAGCCAAAGACTTCTCAGGGAGCGACAGCCAAAGACTTCTCAGGGAGCGTCAGCGAAAGACTTCTCAGGGAGCGGTAACCAAAGACTTCTCAGGGAGCATCAGCCGAAGACTTCTCAGGGAGCAGCGAATCGAAGACCTCTCAGGGGGCGATCAACCGAAGACTTCTCAGGGAGCAGCGAACCGAAGACCTCTCAGGGGGCGATCAACCGAAGACTTCTCAGGGAGCAGCTAACCGAAGACCTCTCAGGGGGCGATCAACCGAAGACTTCTCAGGGAGCAGCGAACCGAAGACCTCTCAGGGGGGCGATCAACCGAAGACTTCTCAGGGAGCAGCTAACCGAAGACCTCTCAGAGGGCGATCAACCGAAGACTTCTCAGGGAGCAGTGAACCGAGACCTCTCAGGGGGCGATCAACCGAAGACTTCTCAGGGAGCAGTTAATCGAAGACCTCTCAGGGGGCGATCAACCGAAAACTTCTCAAGGAGCAGCCAGCTAATCGAAGAGCTCTCAGGGGGCAATCGAATGAAGACCTCTCAGGGGGCACCAGCTAGTCAAAGACCTCTCAGGGGGCGCCGATCAACCAAAGACCTCCCAGGGGGCACCACCTCAGAAAGCATGACACACCAACAATCTCTCCTTGTTTGGGAAAGCGACCGCCTCAGGTACGTGTCTCTTCCCTTCTTTTCTGAATTTTGGCTCACTTAAGCACTATGTCCTAGAGTTCCCCAAAATTGGGACAACTGTAGACACCGGGTCCTGAGGCGGTCTAAGATCATAATTATCCGATGATGAAAATGATACTGACTCACAGGCAAAGGTGTCAAAAATGATGTTTCCCTTTTCGAGACTCCTTTTTTTTATCATAAAAAATTATTATTAATTTTAATTCCAAAAATAATATTATTGGAAAGGGTTATTTAATTGAATTGAATTGAATTAATTAATTAATTTAATTGAAAAAGGAGAATTAAATTAGTTTTTTAATTTAATTGAATAAATTAAGTAATTGATTTAATTAAAAAGGTGAATTAGTTAATTAGTTTAATTAAAGAAAAAAGAAACTTTAAAGAAAATGATTTAAGGAAAAAGAAAAAAGATTTTTTTTTTAAAAAAATATATATAAAATTTTTAGAATTGGTTTTAACGTGGTAAAATGGCCATAATTTTATATGGCCACTTTACCAGGTCGCGTGGTGGCCATTGCCACCACGCGACCATTTTGGCTTTTAGCCAAAGTGGTCGCGTGGTGGCCGCTCGGCCACCGCGCGACCACCTGTCCCTCGCGCGCACATGCGCGCGATTGTCCCCGCACGCGCTGTGCCCTTCATCACGCGACCACCTGTCCAAATCCGTTGCTTTCACCGATTTTCTGCATTTTTCAGACTGTTTTTCAGTCTGATTTTTTCACCGTTTTGTGTTATTTTCGATCAACTAAATTAAAGACTTTCTAGCTCTTTCTATTTTGAGCCAAGACCAACAAGTAAAATGGGATTCAATACTCATTTTCGGGGGGACGGCAATTATTTTTTCAAGGGATTTTTTTTGCTTCTCTCCAGCTTCTCTCCAGCAACTGATTCTTTTTCAAAAAAATATATTCTTCAAAAATCCTTTAAGTCTTTCTTCTCAAGCTTTAATTTCAATGTTTTCCTTCAAGAAATATATTTCATTCTTGGATTGATTTTGAGCAAGAAAAATTAATTTTCTTTGTTCAAATCATCCACCAAAAATATTCACATTAAAAATATTTTCTCAATTTTTTTAGAACTTAGATTTCTTCTTGAATATTATCATCAAAAATCGACAAGCGGAACGGATTGAGACATCCTATTTCCGATCTAAAAACTCTGAGGGTAAACACTTTGGACCCGTTCTCGTTAATTTTTATTTAGCATTTATAGCCATTAATTTTGTTATTTCTCACCATATTCACCTGTTAACATTTTTAATATTTTAGTCTCATTATTATTGCCCCTACTATTTCATCGGTTGTTATTTTTTCTACTTGTCTATTTTATTTATATTATTATTATTATTATTATTATTATTACTATTATTATATATTTATGTATTTTGTGTCTATTATTATTTAATCGTTGCTATTATTATATTTATTTATTTGTTATGTATCATTTCTGTTTTTATTATTATTATCATTATTATTATTATTATTTTCTAATATTCTTTTTACTGTTGTCATTATTTTATCACTACCCTTATTTTTGCCATGACTTATTTTAATTTACCTTGCATGTAAATTATCTGGTTCATTAAATTAATTTGCCCAATATTTATTTCGTCTTTACTCGATTAATTTTTAGAATTATTACTAATATTTTTGATATTATTTTCTGTCTGAGATTTAACTTGAGTCGGGTTATGTGAGTATCCCCGCGGCTCCCCGGATGGGTCGCAACGCGCGGAGGGCCACATCGGTTCGGTGAGATCTCTCTAATTCTCTCTCTTTATGTGTTGCATGTTTATTTGTAAATACTTATTTTATTTATGCACGCGTAAGATAAAAAGTCACAAAAATACTTTTACAATTAAACTGGGTTTTTTTCACTAATAAAATTGGGACCAATGTCCCTTGTTTTAGCCGAACTATAAAAACATCACAACTGAAACGAAGAGTCAATTTTCAATAAAATGGGATCACTCATCCCGGTTTTCACCAAACACCCAAAACGACTCTTCGAACCCTCTTTAAATTAATACGAAGGAACCAATGTTCCTAAATCTCGACCGAGTACAAAGGAACCAATGTTCCTGAAATAATGTCCCGATTTATGCATGTCTTTTATTTTGATCTTGCGTGAGTGTTTAAATTTATGTACATTATTTTCCTTTGGGCCCTTGTAATTAATTTTTGGGGCAACTTTATTTATCTTTTGGGGATTGTATTCCATCCCACTTACATCTTTAACCTCCTTTTATTGGGGTTGTATTCCGCCCCCCTCTCTTGTAATTGTGTGTTTGCGTGTTTATTGCTTTCATTTATCGCTTTCTTTTACTGCTTTATTTATTGTTTTCCTTTATTGCTTTTTGAATGCTTGCAATGCGCTATTTAATTTAAAATGCATCGATCGCTTGAGATGAGAGGTATAATTTTAAGAAGTTAAAAATCCATTTATAATTAACCAAGGCATAAATAAGAGGGAAGTCCCGGACACCGTATCTCTGGTTTAGACCGATAGAGGTGAGAAACCTTTTCCCAATTTCACGTAAATTGGGTGGCGACTACAAATACCTCGAAAGTGCCTTTAGGCGTCATTAGGCTAGGTACTTCTCCCCAATGTTCTATTGGGAGGGATACACCGATGATGTCTTATGGCGCCCATGATCAAATGACGCAAGTCACATACCTCGAATCCCAATGGCGGATTCATAAGCGAGGGCCCTTGCTGGGTACTCCGGCGCGCGTCACACCGATCCTCCTGGCTGCGAAGATTTTGTAGACATAGAGACGTAGGAGTTTCTTGCTAGTTTTTTCTTTTCTTCGCAACTCTTCCTGTAATTGCTTTTGTAAATTGTATATATATATACTTGAAGCTTTTTTCAATAGAGTCTCTCCCCCTCTTTCTTCTTCCTGTGCTCGTTTGTGTTTTTTTTTTTTTTTTGCAATCATGGCATGTCCGAGTGGTTAGAATAATCAAGCACATAGACTTAAGGGCATTATTTTGGAAATAACTTGCATAATTGGTACATACTTCCTGAATTGTAAGAGGCCAGAATCTAGCCTTGTATACTTACTGAATCTGGAAGAGTCAGGCTGTCGACGAACCGATCGGGAATCTCGAGGTCCGATGCCTTGGTCTTCAGTCGCATACTGGTCCGTGGCTGCTGCATAAAATTGCATATTAGCCTGGGACCACTGCGTGTTGACCCATGGCCTTTGCATAAAATTGCATGGTGGCCTGACCGTGGCTTTTGCATAAAATTGCATGGTGGCCTGGGGTCGCTGCGTGAGTACTGCGTGTTGACCCATGGCCTTTGCATAAAATTGCATGGTGGCCTGATCGTGGCCTTTGCATAAAATTGCATGGTGGCCTGGGGTCGCTGCGTGAGTATCCGCCTCGCATAGTGTTGTCATACCCGTCGATATATCCGAACGGGAAGCAAGTGGTCTGCCATTGACCAGATTAGCAGCGCCGGATCGAAATCTCATCGATCTGTGCGTCCCCGATCGACCATTTCAGCGATCCAGATCGGATGGGTCGTCGGGGTACGCAATGAGCTTACTGCTCTGAGGTGTTAACACATATCGAATTCGATTAGGACAGTTCGACTTTCGCATTTTCAGCTCGGAATGTGCATCGAGGCTAGCGTAATAGTCGTGGCATATGATGCCTTTGCAATAAGAAGATTTCATGAAAGAATTCTTTTATTGATAAAGAGAGAGAGACCGGTACAATATTACAAAGACTGAGAGGGCTCCCGCAGCCTGAGACGTGTGCCTTTAGGCTATGTCTATCCAGGGGTATGCGCTTATCCTCTTTGGGTCGTCTAGGGGCGCATCGGCCCTCTAATCCCTAAGGCTTGATTAACAAGCTTCTTTTTGCTGCCTGATCATCGTGACGTAGGCTTCTCGGGACGCTTTTTGGTCCCCTCTCACGATGGCAACACTATTCCCTGATGGGATCTTCATCACCATGTATCGAACACTGGTGACGGCTCTTGTTTGCACGAGCAAGGGCCTGCCAAAGATGGCATTATAGGCAAATATTAAATCAATTACCATAAAGTTTACCTTGCAAGTGTGGACCGTCGCCTCCTGTCCGAGCTCAACGAAGAACTCAACCGATCCAACTACAAGGACGGCGGCGTTGCCTAAGCCGATCAGCGGCATGGCGTTCGGCTTTAGCTCTTCGGTCGGCAGTCCCATTGCCTTGTATGCTTGCAGGGTGAGCACGTTCACGGCGCTGCCGTTGTCTACCAGGATCCGCCTAACATCAAAGTTGTTGATGCATGCCTTGATGACAAGTGCGTCCTCGTGGGGAAGCACAACGTCCCTGGCGTCCTCGCTGGACACTATAACGGGCATGGACTGCTCAGCTGCCTGGGAGAGGTATACTCCCCTCCCCCTCTTCTTTTTATGGAGCTCCTCCGCATTGGCCGATCCTCCTGAAATAACGAATATCGTACCTGCATTCGTCCTACTCGGGCCGGCGCTTCGGGGGTTCCGTCGTTCTTCGTCCTCATCTTCGTCTGAGCTATGTCGGGGCTCGGGGTTCGGTCATTTACAGGGACTTGCCCCTCTGATCGGTCGGACGAATCTCTGAAGAGCGCCTTTTTGTATCAGGTACTCGAGCAGTGAGTTACACTCGTCGGTGGGATGACCAACGTCTTTGTGGAATTCACAGTACAGACTTTCGTTTCTCCTGTATCTGCTCCAGTTTGACATCTTCCTGGGCCAGTTAATTGTGTAGTGGTTCTTTTTCATCCACGCCAGCACTCGGGAGGGCCTTGTATTTATCGGGGTGAAGCCTCGAGGTGTTAGATCCCTCGTCCTTCCTGAAGATCCGCTTTCTGTTCTCTTCCCCCTGCTTCCGCATTGTGGACTTCCGAGCCGATCAGCTACTCTCCCTCTTGTAAACGGGCGTCCGTCCGGATACTGGAGCCTACTCATTATACTGACTGGTCTGGCTCTGCCTATTCTCCTGGCTTCCTCCTTTCGGGCGTTCTGCTCGGCCCAATCCATCAGGTCATAAAAATCCAATGGAGTTGGTGTTGGTGCACGCTGAGGTGAGGGGCGCTCAGGGGACCATTTCTCACGGGAGGTCATCGCCACTCGCTCGCTTAAACTCCTCATTTCCACGACATCGGCCTAGAGCCGATCCACATAGCCTTTCAAGCTCTCATCGGCTCATCTGTGAGAGCCATCCCCGCCGAAAGCCAGCTCGGACGCGCGCACGGCAGTCCCAAATTGCGCGGCCATAAGCTCTTTAATCTGCCATATAGAGGTGACCGACCCCTCTGGGAGCTGCCAGAACCATCTTGCTGCTTTCCCCCCAAGTGTGTTGGGGAAGATTCGGCACACAACCCTTTCATCGCGGCTACATGCCTGCGCTTTTAGCAAAAATTTGGCTATGTGGACGGTGGGGTCGGTGTTACCTGTATACTTACCCATGTGGAACTTTCTCCATTTGGGGGGCATCTCGAACTCCATGATTTCCTTGCAGAATGGGGAGGCCTTGCTTTTGGGGGCCCTTCCTTCGGGCTCGCTCCTTTTAGGACCCGTAAACCCAAACTGCTCCAACTTTCATTTTAGCCACTTGTCTCCCTTGTTCAAGAGGGCTGAGCTGAGGTCCTGACGGGAACTCTTGGAAGCAGAGCAACCAGGTGTACGCAAGAAAGGCGAATCGTCCTCGTCGCTGGAAGCGGAGGACTTTGAGGGGTGGTGAGAAGAGTCTTTTCCCGAGGACGCTACTCCTTTACCTTTGTCGTAGCGCCCTATCATCTCCATGCGACGTTTTTCTCCGCTTCGAGCTCTTGGCTCGCCGATGGTGATTCCCTTATTTCTTCTTTGTCCGAAGTCTTCGTCCATGGGGTAATCCCCGCGGACTCTTCCGGAAACCTCAGGCATTTCGACTTTTTGAAGCTTTTGAACTATATTCTTGGTGAAGTCGTCAAGTATCGCGCGCATGTCGCGGACAGTAACAAGCGAGTCCTCTCAATACTCGAAGGCAGCATCGCTCGCTTCGGGAAGGGGAGTGGTCTCCATTGGGAAGCCAATAGGCCTTTCTCCGCCTTGGGAGGTGCCTGGGATGGCACGGTCATCATTATCATGGTCGAAATTCATGGGGGTCGCGTCTTCGTTTGATCTGGAGCTCGCCATGCCTCTCAACGAAAGCACCAAATGATAAAGCCTTGAACTGCCTTTATCTAGAGAGGGAGGAAACGACCGATCAAGTGAGAGCGACCTGAAAGGAAGAATGCCCGGTCGAACCGGGTATTAGCACTCTGAAACTTAAGTCAGTAACTTTAGAGAGAGAAAGCTTAGAGAGAGAGTGCTCGAGGTTCAATACCTGAGGCCATCGCTGGCTGGGCTATTTATAAGAGATGTTGAGGGGCACTTGAGTGCCTAGGGGAGTGATCTCTGGCTGTCAGAGTAGGTATCCGGCGAAGTGACAGCGAGCAGGAGATTGAAGTGAGCACTGCTTTGTGTCAGGCGGCTGATGAGACGGGATGTCACGTTGTCCGATCGGTCATTCTTGGGGCTCGTGCCTGTTCGCTTCGCCTTGAGGACCTTGGGCCTTGCCAGTATTTGGGCTGACTTCATGGGCTTAAAGGCAAATGATATTTGCTGTGTTACCAATTATAATAACGCAGGTTAATTTCAAAGAAATAAACCAATAGTTTAGCACCATGTTACAATACAATAGGTGATAATATTCCGTACTACAAAAGCCAAATAACATATCAAAGATGTATGCACCACATATATCATGTAATGATTCTAATGTGTGGCTGACATAATGCATGGCAGCAATTTATGCAACTTTTCTAAACATGCGATATTTATGGCGAAAATATATGTTAATTCAGATAACAGATTACTCAAATAGAGTCACATAAAAAATATGGATAACAACTGAGTACATGTAATAGTTTAAAAATAAATTTTTAATAATAAACTTATATGGATAAAATTTAGCAATACTCAAATACAAATTTAAGACAAATAATAAATAAGTTCAGATAAATTTAAATTAATAAATAAATCTAAAAAATATTGAAACAAATTTATATAAACAAATCAAATATTTACCGAAACAAATAATAAATAGAATAATAATACGGAGATATGTTCTCATAATCTAAAGCTATAAAGCATACGACATTTAATTCTATTAAAGTTTAATGAACAAAAATACCAATTTAATTAAAATAATAGATAACAAATAAAACTTGGATAAAAATTAACATAATAAATATTAATAAAAACTTGCAGGAATTTAACATAAGGAAAATACTTGCATTAATTTATTTGGTAAGAGAAATAAAGAACTTGAAAAAAATATTTTGCAAAATAATGGTGCACTGAATTAACATTTATATGAAATTCCAAATAAAGCAAGGTCCGATATTCGAAAGGCGAGCTAACCACTCTACCGAAAGAGTATCGAAGTTTCCTGGTCTTAATGCTAATTTTCCACTTAATCTTTGTAAGTTGCCTGTGATGCGTTGCGTTGCTTACATAACATCACGTGGGCCTTCAAACTTGTGGGTCCAAAAGTGTAGTCCAAGGGCCTTCCAATCAAATACTTGGGCCTAAGGGCAGCGGAGGAATTTCTGCGTTAACACTTGAAACAAAGGGTAAAATTGTCAAATGGCAAAAAAAGTCCGTCTATCCCAAAAAAAAAAAAAATAAATAAGAAAAAGAAAAAGAACATAGCAAAGAAAAACCGCCATACAACAACCCTACCCACAAAAATGGCAATAACTACGCTCAATCACTCCCGCTCATTCCTTCCACCCATGGCACAATCACGACCCTCCAGTAGATTAAGGCCATGTTTGGTTTTCCGTATAGTACATAGGATAGTATAAAATAATACCTTCTAATACATTAGAAAGTATTTGGTTAATTCCTTTAAAATATAATACATGTATTATATAATACAGAGTTTAATTTTTATCCTACATACACAGCATAAAATAATAAACACCTCCTCCATGGGTTTATTTAATACAGTACTTATCTTAATCTCCACTTTTTTTCATTTTATACAAATTCTATTTTATTGTTTTATTATCATTTTTATTTTACGAATATATATTTTATGTGTCATAATAGTTTGTTAAATTTATTTAGTTTGATTATTATTATTATTATTATTATTATTATTATTATTTGTTAAATCCTTTTTCTTCATGATTTTCTACTTCTGTGCTACTGTTGCATATTGGATTATATCTAAAATAATAATGATGAATTTTATTTATTTTGATTTGTTATTGGATCATGTATAAAATTATTAATTGTAGCACATTTGTTAATATATTTCAATTATGTAATTGAAAGTTATTAATTAAATTGTTTATTTGATTGTTAATTTATCTACTATTATATATTCATGTTTCAATAAATTTATGCACTTTCTTTAAAAAAAATTGTATTTTACAATCATTTTTTTTGTCTAAATCGTTAATATTAAAAATAATTTAATTTTTCATGTTTTTTAATTTTGTTTAAAAATAATACAATACACTATTATGCACCAAATACAGTATAAAATATTACAAGCTAATATAATGTTATACCAAATGCTGTATACTATAATACAAGCTAATACTAGACATACTAATACTATACACGTTAATACTATACATCTAATACTATACAAGCTAATACAATACACCAACGCAGCGTAAGGGTTTCATGTTTCGCTTCTCACTATTCAATTAAGGTCACTTCACTTACTTCAATCTCTCATGAATTTTCAACTGATTCTAAATTGCAATCTGAGGCGCCTTTTTTTTTTCTTCCCTATATGCGGAGGAATTCAGTGCAGGAGGGAGTACACTAGCGTTGTGATAGTCCCGACTGGAGTAGGAGCCGCCATTGGTGGATTCGCCGGCGATGCTTTGCCGGTTGCTCGGGCGTTATCTTCAGTCGTTGATTGTCTTATCACGCATCCTAATGTACTTTCTTCCCTTTTAGTCCGAAGCAGATAACATAATTTTAAGGATTTTAATTTTAATTTGTCTATCGAAATGCATTGCAGGTGCTTAATGCTGCAATGCTATATTGGCCTATGCCTAATGTATTATATGTTGAAGGTTATGCTCTTGATCGTTTTGCTGAAGGTTTATGGGCTCTTCAGCCTGTTCACCAAAATAAGGTTTGTTGCTTTATGGCTTTCAATGTTTGGTTTTTCGGCCTTATACTAAGTTAAAAGATTTTGCAATTATGTTTTGCTGATTAGCATGCAATCCTCTTGGAATTGTGACTTAAAGTAGGTGGGATTGGTTCTTGATAAGCCGATAGAGGAAGAGCTTCGAATTTGTCACTTGCAAGTGGCTGATGCCACTAGGGCTTCCCTTGGGTTGCCTGTTGTGGAATATATTGTCACTGATACACCATTAGAGGTACCATTGTTCTCTTAATTGTAATCAAAATTATACATTTTTTTTCCATTCTTTTAGTTTGTGGCTTATGAATTTTAATGTTTTGGGTCTTAAGAGAAAAAGCAATGTATGCAATGGAAAACTTGAATTTTGGGGTATTAGGTATTAATTTGCTTTTGATAGCACTGCACAAGAATGGTCATGTAGAATGAATTCTGTATCAAGTTATTATGTTTTAAAGTTCATTTTATTCACATTAAGTTGTAACACTTTTCATTGTTATGCTTGAACACTCGAAATATCATTTTTTCAAGTAGATTATAATTCAATATCATTGCTTCACACATTAATATTTATCCATCTATTGATGCTTTTGCTCTAGAAGGATTATCAAATTCTGTATCTCTTTTCTTGAAAAGTTGGTACTTTTATTTGCATCAATGTCATTCTGTAATGCAGGTTGAAAAGTGCGTTGATCCAAAGAGTGGGCAATCAACTGGCAGGATTAAGCAGCCTGGTTCATTATTGAGAGCTGTAGAGACTTTAGTTAGGCAATCTCAAGTGAATGCTATTGCTGTGGTTGGACGCTTTCCTGATGATGATATTGAAGATGTTGATGATTATCGACAGGGTATGATATGATAATCATTTCTCCTTTTTGGTGATGCCACCTTACTGTATGGCCATATGATTTTGTATGTATTCAGCCTTTGAGAAGAAAGGATGGCAGAAACTTCACAACAAAGTTTTCATGTTAAGTGCATGTGATGATTAGCATACCATACAATGTCAATACTCATCAACATCCTCAATGTCATATTACCGTATGGCCATATGATTTTGTATGTATTTAGTTTTTTAGAATAAAGGATGGCAGAAATTTCACAACAAAGTTTCCTTACAAGACCTATATATTATGCCCCTGTTTCATTTTAAGTGCCATATGCAGATATGCTGAATTTTTAAAATCACTTGTAAATTTTGGAATAGTGAATAGTATATACATGAAAGTAACTTTTATAAAATAATATTTTGTTGTTGCTGCTCCGCACTGATTTTCCTTCCTGTCTAATTTCTGCATTTTCAAGTGTCATAGTGGCAATTGGTGTTTCCTAAATGTGATTGATATTCAAGATTATTACCTCGGAATTATTTGTTTCCTTTTCAGGTTGTTAGGTTTTGGAGTCCATGAGGTTTAGGGATATTATATGGTTGAATGCAACCAAATTTTAGCAGTCCATTGTTACCCATTTTCCCAATTCATTTCTTTAATATAATATCCTGGTATCAAATTTTTGTTTTGCCAATCATTTGTTGGCTAAGAAACTGGTTTTCTTTCCTTTTCAGTTAAAAATCATGTTGTCATTCACCGCATAGTACTCTTTTTATTTATTGGTTACAAGGTATAGATGTATTGGCTGGAGTTGAAGCTGTTATAAGTCATCTAGTCGTGAAGGAATTCCAGATTCCTTGTGCACATGCACCTGCAATGAAAGAATTTCCCTTGACTCTATCCCTCTGTCCCAAATCAGCTGCTGAAGAGGTTTGTGAACATGAATGAAACAGGAATTTATTTGGTTTGGCTACTGATGTTGTAGCATTGAATTTGTGTTGTTGTGAGCAAATTTATGAGTACTAGTTGTCATTAATCCATTAGATGAGAACTTTTAGATTGATGAAGCCACTGACAATCACAGACAATGAGAGGCTATGATAGTATCAAATACGGAAACTCTTTTTTCTCCCTTTTAGTGAAGCTTGTATGCCTTCGTGATATATTTTCATTAATGAGCATTTATCTGCTTGTGCATTAAAGTCTGTAGAATGCTTATGCATACTGGATGGTAGAAATGAAGTGATGAAAGCATTTGATTCTGTCAATATCACAATGTTTTGATTAATGACGTGGTGAATTTAAGAAGTCCTATGTGAGAATGTATGCTTTTAGGAAGTGTTAAGTGAGAATATCATGTTCTATAAATTTATTATTTATGAACACAATTCAATCAGGGGCATGTGTTAGGAGGTCAGTAGAAGTCTGAGACCAAGGAGAACTGATTTTATGAGTGAAAACTCTGAAGATTTGCAAAAGTGAAGATGAAATGCATAATGAGGCTTAAGTAGAAACAATATGATGGGAATGGTTGATGATTAGGTTGAAGTAAAAATCAAACCAGTTTTATGACTTGTTAAATTTGGTTACTAAATTATTAGAAAGAATCAGAATGAATGGAATATTTGTAGTTTTGTTATCTGCGGGTGGGGCTGAATCAGCAGATTCCCACCATGCTTGATACATCTGAGAGTCTTTCCAAGGAGAATGGCTAGAGGGAGCCGAAGCTTCAGGCTGAAGAAACTTATCCTGCCTAAGATTTGGAAATGTTAATCAAATTCTTGGTGCAAGAAGCTATCTTAGGAAAGGAAATCCCATCATTTGATAAATTGTGAGACCACCTATGGTGATTCTGAGATTTGAAAGTACAGGAGGTTTGGTTTCATTTCAATGCTCAAATTATGAGAGCTTAGTAGCAGCAATGATGGTTGTTGAAATAAATCTATTTCATGAGCAAGGAGTGCCTGAGAACCAAATAATTGTTATAGAAATCTTCTAGAGAAATTCAGTATTTGACAGTATTTTTATTTTATAACAGCAATTTGCTAGTTGATACCTTACTTTACATGAAGTTGGTTGTTCATTAACTATTGCTGCAAATATTATTTTAAAAAGTACTAATTTACTGCGGTAACTTTTGAAGATGATTTGATAGAGAATTTATTTTTTCTGTGAGTTGAAGGGATGAGATTATGCATTACTCAAAGGTTGAGGAAACCAAGAGGAGCTTGATCAGGGTTAGCAGATAAGATGCTCATAATTTAGCAAATGATGCTTGTCTGATTAAGCAAGAAAGAACCATTTTTTATTTGTTAAACAAAACGAGAAAACTCTTGAGGAGGGATTGGAGCACCATTACTTAAATTGCAATTGCAGAACAGTGATGCAGATTTTTTTTCTTAGAATTCATTTTGACCTTTTCATAGTGTTGGAAATTTCCTAAGTTATTCTTCTTCTTCATATTATGTGTTCTCTTACTCACACCAGGCAAGTAACACAACTTTAGCATTCATGGTGATCGGCAGCCTTATTCATCCATGTGAATACACTTATTTCTTGGCAATGTTTTGGGATGAACATTTTGAAGCTGAATTGGAAACTAGGAAGACAAATGTACATAGATACAGAGAAATACATCAAAAGTTTACACTATGCCATCATTTTACAATATGGATGCTGGATGATGAACAATATAAGCTCACATGTACATGTTCTTGCCTTTTTGTATTTTATCTTTTGCAGGTTGATGTTTGCTCCTCTCCCTCCACCTCTCTAATACGTGAATTTTTATTCAAAATTATGTTCTACGGATAGGGTACACCTTCTTGCCCTGTGTCCTTGCTGGGTTGAGTAGAGCACCTCAGTATTTGGTAAAGAAATCCCAGTTTTCGAAGAAGAGTTGCCTGCTAGCCAGCGATGTTGATAGTGTTATTCTTCCACTAGATGCGTGTGGAGGAGATGGCGCTCGTGCATTTGCAAGTAAAGGAAACAAGGTAGAAATTTAGAGGTGTGACCTCACGTGTTTCTTCTATTACAAACAGTTTCCAGTCCCATGCTGGAGACAGCATACCTGCATGATACACCGGTTTGGCTTTCTATCACCTGGTTTACCTTTCTGTTACTATAATTTTGACCCATAAGCAGTTTGTTTTTGTCTACTAGTACGCATAATGAAAATGCTTATCTTTTCAGCCATTAATAATCTCAGTGGAGGAAAATGAAACATTTCTTGACAGTACACCAGATAAAGTTGGGATTGAAGCGGTACGCAGCCTATCATTTGAATGTTTGTTCATTCTTGTCTATCTCTTTGGTTGTTTGAAGTTGCTAGCTCGACTTTTATGGTTGTCAAAAATGTTCTGAATTTCTCCCTGTTGCTAGCGTTTCTTTTCTTCATTTATTTATATTGTGTGTGTGTGTATGTTGAATTATCTCAAGGATTGACATGCTCCTTAGTCTACCTGTTGGAATGACTTTGAAATGAATATGGAAAATTGAACATAGAAGTCGGATTTTCCAAGCATCCATTGTTTTTCCCTTTTCTTCTTTTTCTGCAGCCTCATGGCATAGACTTCAATAAACAAAGAAGTAAATATGTAAGGAGACTCTCCATGTCCTTTTTGCAGCATTCTATCTGGAGGGCAATTGTTGTTAATTGGGCCATTAGCTTTTATTACCGGATATTACCTTCCAAAATTTTCAAGTCATAAGATCAATCAATATACATATGTTCATGATTATTGCATTGATTCCTGACTGGCTGTGTTCTTCTGTCAGAATTTAGCAGCTTCCACAATTAATTTCTTATTTTTCTATGCCGCACGCTTGAGGGTATCCTCGAGAATGCTATAGAAATTTTTGTTGGATAAGAGTACAAAAGTGTATCATATTATCATGGCAGGACTGCTATAGCAGTTTACAGAAGAAATTTTAGAGAAAGCAAAAGTGGGCACTATATGACTGACGAGAACTTAGGTATAGGCGCAGAGGGATGAAATCAAAACCGTATCCTAGAATGTCAAAATTGAATCTAACATTCTATTGTTAACGAACATGTTCTGAATATCATTGCAGTTCTATATTGAGAATGCATTTTGTTATTTAATGTTTCTTCCAATGAGACAATCAGAAATTATTATTACAGTACTAAGAGAAAGTTGAACCCTCATGCAGGTGACAGTCTCAAACTATTGGGAAGCAATTGGTGTTATTGCAGCCCATAAGGCAGGAATAGATCCACACTCTTTGCGAAGAAATGGAATTGGCAACATTCAACGTAATTCCTTCATGCCTACTTATGGGTTCCCAGTTTCGAGAGCCTCTTTCTTAAATTTATTCGATACTCATCATTCTTTAATTTATTGTTGAAACTGTTTAAAATTGTTCGTTTTGATAAGAAACATAGTTAACAAAATGGGGAATTTTTTTTATAAATAATGCTTTTTGAAAAAATAATTGGTTTTTTAGAGTGTTTTGAAAAGTATTTAAAAAATTAGAGCTTTTTTCATTTCCGCAATACAGTGCTGTGGTAATGGATTTGTGTTGAGGAAATGAATTTAATTTTTTTTTTAATGATGAATTTAATTGAACTGGTTTGTCAAAAAACGAATAAATAAATAATTTGAAGTTCACACGTCAAATTGATGAAAAAGCATATGAAAAACTCTAATAATAATAATAATAATAATTTTTGAAAAATAGTGTCTGAAAAACTCAAATAATAATAATTTCAGTAGTTAGTTTGGATTTATTATTATAATAATTAGTTTGCATGTTGCGGAAATTAAAAAAAATAAATCAATTCTCCAATTGATATTCAAAATACTCTAAAAATTCAATTATTTTTTCAAAAATCATTATTTATAAAAAAAGTCCCAACAAAATGCATCATTTGTATTTTATTTTTTATTTTATTTTTTGTCTTACATATCATAGGATGTGGTAGCTCCGGGAGTAGTTGAAATTGAATTGTGATCTTCAATGCAACATAATATGTCAATGCCTAAATTTGACAAAAAAAGATAATAAAATAAATTGTTCTTCTTTTTCTTCTTTTTCTTTTTTTTTTTTTTTTTTTTGAGATTTGAGAAAAGAAAAAGTCAGATAACTTACCAGCACCAGAACAACAAAGCGGTACAAGCCATAAAGTTGAAGTTGTAAATGAGTTTTTGTGTCAAGTGGTTGCGGATGGATTGGTGTTGGCATGATGGGTTGTGAGACTAATGGTTCATCCTTTGCACCTTTTATTTGTCAAAAAAATATGAAGGAAAGAGCAATAGGAATTTGACAAGTGGCATAGGTGTCATTTATTTGGTCAAAATAGATATCAATCATTGATATAAGTTTGTCATTTTTTTTTCTTTCGTATAATTTGCATTGTTTTTAAAATCGAATCGGACTGAACCGGCCGGTTGAACCATTAATCGGATAGAAAATAGATTCAATTTAATATAAAAATCGAAATAGATAAAAAATTGGATTGCACAGTAAAAATCAGATTGAACCTAAAAAATCAGGTTGAACCGGAAAAATCAAATATATTCTAAATTATATTTTTATAAAATATATTTTTATAATTCGGGTTAATAGTTGTTGAATATTGTTTGATTAAAAATTTATATTTGATAATAAAATTAATTTATATTAATATTAAACTTGATAAAATTGAACATTATGTGAAATTATTTTCACTATATTTTTATTTTATATTTTTTTAGATATTTAATAACTAAATAATTTAAATGTAATGGAATATTAAAAAAGAAATGAACATAAATATGATAATCATAAAAATAATTAACGTCATAAAAATAAATTTTACAATTGAAATTAAAAAATTTATAAATTTAAAATTACATTTTTCTTATAAATTCAAATATTTAACAAAAAAATTCAATTGTTGTGGTTAATTTTTTACTATTATTACTAAAAAAGTAGTAAAATAAATAAAAAATAATTCACATATTGATATTTAATAATTAATAGGTTGTTTAAATATATTTTTTATATACTATATTTTTAATTTTTTATTAATAATTATATTTAAAAAAATAAAAATTTCGAGTCAATCCGATCGAATCAGTTGACTCCTAACTCATTTGTCAGATCGAATCGACATCCGATCCGATCCGATTTTAAAAACATTCATAATTTGTGGTTTTCTTATGAAATAATAATAATAAAAATAATTTGTCTTTGTTTGGACATTTGGTGGAAACGGAAACATTAGAGTCAAAAAGGCTGTGAGGGTCTCCCATTGCTTGAATTGAAATATTTCTATCAGATGTGACAAATCAATTTTATATTCATGTTTTTTCTTGCTAATGAAAAATGGTGGCTTATGCTTTTAGGGCATTTAATTACGTAGTCATACGTCATACAAGTAATATTGACATACATATGAGTCAGCAAAATCGAATCCAGCCAAATTGGGACCCTTTTATCCATTTGTTTTTTTTTTTTTAATTTTTTTTTCAGTTCTAATTTAATTTGATTTTTAAAGATTTAAAATTGAAAGAAACAAATTGATTGAGCTTTTCAAGACGATGTCATTTTAAGGTTATATATATATATTTAAAAATTGATTGAACCAAACAGATAGAATATAATTTGATGAGTTCAATCTGGTTTTTTTTTTTAAAGTTCAGTTTTCAATATTTTGGTAAGATTGATCAAATGCACAAACCTCACGTATACATACATAGCATATGAATTTTGCAAACTTGGGGACTCTTACCCATTTTAATATAATGATGAAATGTATGGGTGGGAACAAATTGGCTTATGATGTATTTAATTAATTAATAGCAAGGCTTGTATTGGTTTATCTCAAATTGCCCATAATCAGTTGATAATATAGACCAATAGTATTTCTTTTTCATTGAATGTTCGGAAGTTTTAATAAGGTCCTACTTTTATGTAGCAAATGATTTTTATGATTTGTTAATTTAATTCAAAACAAATCAAATTCAGCCTTATGGCTCCAAACAATGACAATTTTAGGCTTGATAACAACCTAACTCTTTCAAAAACTCTCCTCTGGCAAGTTACCTGAAAAGAACTTAATAACACCGTCGGTTTCCGATAGTGGAAGCTCCGACGATCAAGTCAGTAACTTAGAGAAAATTAGGTTATTCCAATAGAGTCTAGAGAGCGTTCATGTACCTGTGATCTTCCTTTTTATAGAGTCCTCAATCCCCTTCTGAATAGGAAGATATCTCCTAATTAAGAGGATATCGTGCTGATTTCCTAATTGCTAGCTGTTTCCTTATCTGTAACCGGTCCATGAATGATTCCTAGCACCTTCCTTTTTTGATATCCCAGAATCAGGGCACTATATAGGAAATAGCCGGAGTTAATGACTTTCCATATACGATCACCGAACTGTACAAGATAACCGAGCTATACACTCGTTTAATAATCATTGTGACTTTGTCCTTGGGTGCCTAGCCAATGTGAGTTCATAAAATGCCTGCTCGGTTTACCACCTCAGCAGGGAGAGAAACACCGAACTCTTGTTCAATGAGCCCGGTTATCATAAGTCCCCCCCCCCCCCCCCCCCCCAAAGAAAATGACATTCATGTCATTGAGTTGTGAAAGGACGCGCGTGAGCCATAACTGTCGGGTTTCCCGGTCTGCCATGCGCGTGACTCCTCAAAAGGTGAGAATAGACGCTTCATTCATCGTGATCCAGCTGTTGTGTCAGACCCTGCAATAATGGCGTCTCTTCGGTTATCACGCGAGACATAACCGTTGTCCTTATCTCCAATCAAATTCTGACACCTGTCATTACCTAAACAAGATAGGACTCCTATAAATACCTGCTTCTTCCCCCTCTTCTCATTTTCGTTCCTTTGGAGTATTTCACCTCTTTACTTTCCTCTCTTTTTTGAAGATTTGTGCGATTTGCTCTTCACTTGTTCTTCCTTTGTTCTTCATCTGCTCTTCCAGTTTGATCTCTTAGCCTCCTCAACAAGATCGCAGGTTAGTGTTTTACTTATCTTTTTACTGTTTCCCACAATGAGTGCCTCAGAGAGTTCCACTGAGAGGGAGGAAGTGGAGAGAGGTCTTGCTACCGAGGACATCGTCGAGGGTCCCAGCTCTAGCCAGCCTATTCCGGTCAGAAAGAAATCACCAAGGAGAAATCCTCGAGTGGGGAGCATCGGTTCAATCATAAAAGCAAACGAGATGCTGGAGCTGCGTGTCAAATTTGGGATTCCTGAGAACTATAATATCCGAGCACCTGGGTCCCATGTGCGAGCTCCAGCTCAGTATAGTGGAAAGAAAACCATCGTTGTGTATGAGGCGGACTTCGAAGCCGGAATGAGCCTTCCCCCAACTGCCTTCGAAGTGGCGTTGATGAACCACTACGGCTTAACCATGGGGCAGATCCATCCCAATGCCTGGCGAACAATATCTGCTCTACAGATGTGGTGTGCCGAGCATGACACCCCCCCTCACTCTTCGTCTATTTCAAGCAACTCATGTGGTTGGCCTAAGAATATCAACCGAGGACCACAACTATGTTCAAGCCCGAGCTGGGTATGGAGTTTTCTCTGGGAACCCAGAGTCGCTTAAGAATTGGAAGAACCGATTCTTCATTGTCGAGAGTGATTCGAACTTCCCCTTCCTGACCACCTGGGGTCGGTTTGTGAACAAGAACGATAACCCTTTGTTTCTCTCTGATGAGGAGGAGCAAACCTTAGCTCGATGGAGAGCGTTGACTGCCCAGAAGATAGACATAAAAGAACAACTAATGACCGGCTTGGCCCGGTCAGAAAGACCTCGATCAAGAAGAAAAGGTATATTTTATTATCAGTACTTCTGTTCTAATATTTGCTCATTGTTCGGTTTTTTGCAGAGATGAAGCGAACTGAGAAACCGAGCATGGCCGAGATGATGAAGGCTAAGAGGCGAAAGAAAACAGTGGGATCCACTGCGGGCGAGGCGGAACAAGGGACACCGGCTGGACCTATGGCACAAGGGGATCCGGAGCAACTGTTGGATCACAGCTCGGCCCAAACAGTTTCTGAAACTCAGCTGACTCCCATTCATTCTGCTGAGGCCGTGGTGGCTCTACCAACAGTGCAGACCCCTCCTGGGCCAATATCTCCGGATGAAGGCGGCGCAGGGTCCTCGGGTCCAAACCCCCAAAGAAAAAATATGAGGGCCCTTGCAGATGAACTGTGCGAAATGTGGTAGAAGGAGGGGCAGGGCTATTCCGAGGAAAACCCGGCCTTCTGTGACTTCATTCATCAGCTAGCTTGCATCCCCGATAGAGTTTCACCTCTTGTTCGCCTGAAGGCGGAGGAGCTCGGTGAAATCATAAAGAGGCACCAAGTTCAGGTATGTACTGATAATACCAACTCAGTTTATGAGTACCTCGGTTCTCTTATTTATTAGATACTTTTGTTCACAGAGTTCTATTTTGGCCGGGGCGGTCATGGTAAAAATGAACCGGTTACTTATGGCCTATCATCGGGAGGCCGGTAACGTGGCTGGGCAGCGTCTCCGAGCAAGCGCTGCCGAAGGTAAACTTGAAGATGCTGAGAAAAGAGCTCTTGATGCCGAGGGCAAGATAACCGAAGCCGATAAGAAGAACTCCGAACTGAAGGAAAAACTTGCCGCTGCCGAGCAAAAGAGAGACGAGATTGAGATCGAACTTGCCGGGGTTTACTCAGAACTGGAAGCTGCTAAAAAGGACAAAGAAGTTGCGGAAGAAAAGTTTGCCGAACTGGAATACAAGTCCTTAGACTTAGCAGTAGACAAATGTATTGCGTTCAGCCAAAAGCTCTCCGATGCTGTCAAAGGGCAATACCCTGACATGGATTGGGCTTGGTTGGACGAGGTATACCCCGATGACTGATCGGCCATGTATTGTCAATTATTAATGCAAATCAAATTTTTATCGTAATTGTTTGTGTACTTGTGTTATTTTATCACTTCATTATGTGATCAACCGAGCTGATTAAAAAGATACGCATTATGTATACAAGATTGTATTTAAATCGATGTTAATCAAAACAGAACTGTGTGCCCGAGTGACGTATTTGCCGAATGAGAGCCGAACTCATGTTCAAAGCAAGAAAGAAATGTGCATGAATATACCTCTTTTATTTATGTGTTTGCTTAGTATAATAGCATTTATGGCGATATAGCCGAACTAAGCAATATAACATATGTAAAATGAAACTCTATGGCACAGCGGCCGAGTGAGCGTGTATAGCCGATCATACAATAAAAAATTATACTTAATGGCGCAGCGACCAAGTGCATAAAATCTGAAATAGCCGAACTGCAAGTGTTCAATTACTGGAAATATGCCTTCAGATTGGAAATGTTCCATGAGTGAGGGAGAATCTTCCCAGCCGAGTCCTTCAATTTGTATGCTCCTCCGCGCACCTCATGAATTATATATGGGCCTTCCCAGTTGGGATTTAGCTTTCCCACTCCTGCCGAAGTTTGTGCGGCTACTACTTTTCTAAGGACGAGCTGTCCAATCCGGAAAGTCCTGAGCTTGACATTCCGGTCATGATAAGATGACATTCTCTGTTTATATACTGCTGACCGCATTTGGGCGAGCTCTCTTCGTTCTTCCACTTTGTCGAGATGGCAGAGCAAATTATTGTCATTTTGATCCAGATCCAAGCTAGACGTTCTCAAGCTCGGCATACCAATCTCACAGGGAATGACTGCTTCGGTCCCATACGTGAGGGAAAACGGTGTTTCCCCTGTCGCCGATCTTGGGGATGTTCGGTAAGCCCAGAGAACGTTATAGATTTCGTCAGCCTAGAGACCTTTTGCTGTATCCAGCCTTTTCTTTATCCCTGCAATAATAGTTCGATTAGTTACCTCCGTCATGCCGTTTGATTGCGGGTGATACACTGATGTGAAACATAATTGAATTTTCAACTCCGAATAGTAGTTTCTGAAAGCTGCACAGTCAAATTGCTTCCCATTGTCTGTTATGATGGAGTGCGGAATTCCGAACCTTGTAATGATAGCTCTCTGCATAAATTTAATTATGTTTGCCGGCGTGATAGTGGCCAAGGGTTCTACTTCTACCCACTTCGTAAAGTGATCAACTGCTACCACCAAAAACTTCCGTTGCCCGGTTGCCATAGGAAAAGGCCCCACTATGTCGAGACCCCACTGGGCAAATGGCCACGGGCTATGAATCGGCACCTGAGAGGAAGGCTTCTGATGGTTCAAATTACCGAATCTCTGGCACTTGTCGCATCTTTTGACGAGCTCCTTAGCATCTTTCTCCATAGTTGGCCAGTAATATCCTTGTAACATGGCTTTCCGAGCTATAGCCTGTGCCCCCTCATGAGCTCCACAAATTCCTTCGTGGATTTCTCTCAATACATAATCTCCTTCCTCCGTACTCAAGCACTTAGTCCACGGGGCTGAAAAGGACCGTCTATAAAGTAGGTCGTCTATGATGGCATATCTGCTGGCCCTCCTGACTATCTTCCGGGCTTGCAACGGATCCTCGGGAAGATCTCCATTATTCAAATACTGGTAAATCGGGAGTCGCCATCCCTCCATCGGTTCCTGCATGTGCACCTTGTATGTTTCATGGGTCGGGGCTGTTATTATGGACCAGATGATGCATGAGTCAAATGACTGGTCCCGGAGGCATGCCTGCTTGGCTAGAGCATCTGCTTCCTCATTTTCAGCTCGGGGAACCTGCTCGATCGACCACGTACATCCTTTTTTTTCCAATTGGGAGAGGAGCGCAGAAATCAACTCCTTATATCTAACCATCATGTGATCCTTTGCTTCGAACTTCCCGAGCATCTGGCTAATAACAAGCTATGAGTCAGAGTAAATAATCAGGGAGTCTGGTCTTACCTCTGTGGCTAGCTGTAGCCCGAAACTGAAAGCTTCGTATTCTGCCGCATTATTGGTCGCCTTGAATGCTAGGTGGGCCATTCCACGAATTACCACTTTCCCTGGCCCAATCAATATGACCCCGGCTCCCGCACCTACAGATGAAGATGCTCCGTCCACAAACAACTTCCATGAACACGGATGTGGCTCCGGGACACTTGAATGTAGTTCGGCAACAAAATCAGCTAGGATCTGGCCCTTCATCGACGGACGGGCTTCATATCGTACATCAAATTCTCCCAATCGGGCCGCCCATTCTGTAACTCTCCCGGATGCCTCTGGTTTCTGTAGCACTTTTCTGAGGTTCGAATTAGTTCGTACAACAACAGTGTGCGCCTGAAAATAAGGTCGGAGCTTGATGACGGATGTTACCAAGGCGAAGGCAAGTTGCTCAAGGATGTGGTATCGCAACTCGGCACCTCTCAAGACCTTGCTAGTGTAATAGATGGGAAACTGCTGACTACCTTCTTCCCTTATCAAAACCGAGCCCAAAGCTCCCGCTGAAACTGCGAGGTACATGTATAAAGTTTCTCCTGGTTTTGGCCGACTTAATAGAGGTGGGGTAGTAAGAAAATGCTTCAGTTCATCAAACGCCTTCTGACAATCCGAAGTCCACTCGAAACTCTTTACTTTCTTCAGAGTGCTGTAAAAAGGTAGACATCTCTTCGCTGAACAGGAAATGAACCTTCCAAGTGCTGTTATCCTCCCATTGAGCTGTTGAACTTCCTTTATCGATGTTGGCGACTTCATTTCCAGTATGGCTCGGATTTTTGTTGGGTTCGCCTCTATGCCCCTTCTTGAAATCATATATCCCAGGAACTTCCCAGACTGTACGCCGAAGGCGCATTTCTCTGGGTTCAACTTTAAACCAAACTTCCTTAGAACTCCAAAGGTTTCCGATAGCTCGGTTGGAAGGCTCGCCGCCGTCTTACTCTTGACTATCATATCATCTACGTAGACCTCAATGTTTCTCCCCAACTGATCGGCGAACATCTTGTTCATAAGTCTCTGGTAGGTGGCCCCTGCGTTCTTTAGCCCAAATGGCATGACTCGATAGCAGTAAGTAGCTCGATGGGTCACAAATGCTGTTTTTTCTTCATCATTCTTGTTCATAGGTATTTGATGATATCCTGCCGAGGCATCCAAAAAGGCGTATTCATCAAAGCCCGAGGTAGAGTCGACCAGGAGATCGATATTAGGCAACGGATAGCAATCCTTAGGACATGCCTTGTTCAGGTCAGTAAAATCCACGCACATCCTCCATTTCCCGCTCGCCTTTTTTACCAACACCACATTCGATAACCAGTCCGGATACAGCACCTCTCTGATAAAGCCGTTTTTCATCAGGATGTCAACTTCTTCGGACATTGCCAACTGCCGATCAGGAGCATGATTCCTCTTCTTTTGCTTGACTGGCTTACAGTTTGGCTGCACATTGAGAGTGTGGCATATTACCTCAGAGGATACGCCCTTGATGTCCGAGGGTTCCCAGGCGAACACATCTTCGTACTCCGACAGAATGGCTACCAAAGCCTCCTTCTCCTTGCCCGTTTTGCTAGCGGCGATCTTAACGACTTTTCCCGATGATAGCTCCACATCCTGCAATGAGTCTACGGGCTCGGCGTTCCTGGTTGTTGGGATGTCTAGTGGATCCAAAGGTAGAGCTTGATCGGCCTCCTTTAACATAGTGACATATGTTTCCCGGGCTGCTTTCTGATTACCCCTTAGCACGGCCACCCCTCCCTGTACTGGTATCTTTACGAGCAGCTTTCTCATAGAAATATATGCATCCACACCGATGAGAAGAGGTCGGCCGATGATCACATTGTAAGCCATTGGTATGTCAACTACCATGAAACAGGCCTTGCAGTTGCAAATACTGTCTTCATCCCCGAGCTGCAAGTTCAACACCACAGATCCGTCTACTTTGATCGGACGCCTAGATATGCCAATGAGTGGAGCAGACACGGCTTCTAACTTGTTGGTGGACATGTCCAGCGCCTTATATGCCCGTAAGGAAATGAGATTTACTGCGCTTCCCGTATCGACCAAAATCCTCTGGACCAGGAAGTCTTGTATTAAAGCCTCAACAACCAACGAGTCAGTATGGGGACCCCGGACATGATTTTCGTCTTCGGCAGAAAATCTGACCTCATAACTCTTCTCAGCCGGTGCCACCCCCATAGAGAACACCTCTTTGGCTTTCCTCTTCCTTGACTGTTCAAAAATATCATAATGTTTGCCCCCTGCTATGACATGAATGACTCCAGCTGGGGCTTTTTTGCTAGAACTTGCCCCATTGTTCCCGCCGCATGGAGAAGGCGACCTCTTCCTCGTACTTCTTTCATCTCCTTTTACAAACTAACCGAGCCTACCTCTTCGGACAAGATTATCAATCTCGCGCTTCAGCTGCCTGCAGTCATTCGTTAGGTGGCCCTTGTCCCTGTGAAAGGAACAATAAAGGCTCTGGTCTCTATTCGGATCTTCGATCATTGGGCGCGGCCAATCAAATCTCTCATTTTCTTTCATCCATGCTAGAATCTGGGATCTCGGTGTGTTTAATGGTGTGAACCTCTCGTCTTGTTTGCCCCTGGGAGCAGACTTCGAAACAAGGAAAGCTCGGTGTGAGCTACTGGAGGTTCTATTTCTGCCGTCATCCCGGTTATTGTTGCCTCTCTCCCGGCTTGTACGGAAACCCCTGTCCAATTCTCGGCCCTGCGAACTGTAACGGAGACGACGAGCTTCATCCATGCGGATATACTTATGAGCTCGGGACATTAGTTCGGTGAAATCGCCCGGTGGCTTTTTACTTAAGGAATCGCTGAAATCCTGACACCTTGTATTCCTTATGAGTGCATTAATAGCTACTTCCAAGTTCAAATTTTGGATGTCCATGGCCACTGCATTGAATCTTTCGACGTAAACCCGAAGTGCTTCTCCTTTCTCCTGATGAACCATGGTCAGGTCGGCTGAAACTTTGGCCGGTCTTATTGCAGCTACGAATTTAGCTATAAACATATCGCTAAACTGTTCAAAACTGTGGATGGAGTTTTCCGAGAGGTTTCGAAACCAGATCTGCGCAGAGTCGGTAAGAGTTTGCGGGAACACCTTACACAAGGCAGCATCTTCCGTCGTATGGACTAGCATGGTGTGATGGAATTCATCTAGGTGAGCTCGAGGATCCGAGCTTCCGCTGTACTTTGGCAAATTTGGCAATCTGATCTGCGGGAATGGAGCTGTCAAGATCTCCCGAGACAGAGGGGACCGAAAGCTACCCTGGTATTGCAAAGTATTCCGATTCTGGAATTTCTGCATTCTTTCCTCAAACATTCTTTCAAACTGTTCCGTTGTCATGGTGATGGTTGCTCCCGGAACTAATGTGCTCTGCGAGGGAGGCGGAAGTTGGATATTCTGGGCGGGGGGTTGTGTTTGGATGGGTGTTTGAGTTGGGAGTATTGCTGGGGCGTTATTTTGAGGTACTGTTCGTGGTGACTGAGCCGCTATAGCGGATAAGGCAGTTAAGAGAGTTTGAACGACTTGAGGGGTGATGCCCGGAATCATGGGCACAGGCACGGGTGCTGATGGTGTTATTGGGGTTTGCTCTTGCAACTGGGGGAAGAGTTGTCGTATCTGGAGTGGGGAAATTTGCTCAGTTGAGGCCGGCTGTGGATTATGGTAGGACTGACCAAGGTTGTTTGTTTGGGGCTGGGGAAGTGCAGTATTTTGTGTGTTTGCGGCAGCGCCGGTAGGGATAGGTAAATCGGGAAAAAGGTCCATTGTCCACTGAAATCTGAGGAGTGTTCCACGCTCACCGCACGAAATGATAACAACCTAACTCTTTCAGAAACTCTCCTCCGGCAAGTTACCTGAAAAGAACTTAATAACACCGTCGGTTTCCGATAGTGGAAGCTCCGACGATCAATTCAGTAACTTAGAGAAAATTAGGTTATTCCAATAGAGTCTAGAGAGCGTTCATGTACCTGTGATCTTCCTTTTTATAGAGTCCTCAATCCCCTTCTGAATAGGAAGATATCTCCTAATTAAGAGGATATCGTGCTGATTTCCTAATTGCTAGCTGTTTCCTTATCTGTAACCGGTCCATGAATGATTCCTAGCACCTTCCTTTTTTGATATCCCAGAATCAGGGCACTATATAGGAAATAGCCGGAGTTAATGACTTTCCATATACGATCACCGAACTGTACAAGATAACCGAGCTATACACTCGTTTAATAATCATTGTGACTTTGTCCTTGGGTGCCTAGCCAATGTGAGTTCATAAAATGCCTGCTCGGTTTACCACCTCAGCAGGGAGAGAAACACCGAACTCTTGTTCAATGAGCCCGGTTATCAAGGCTTTAAGTGTTAGGCAGCTAACATTTATCAGTTGTAGTTGGTAGCATCCACACATGGACTTATATTGAAGACCTGGCAAACGAGTTGGATCTTACGGGTTGAATTCCAATTATTTCGGGTCAGTTTTTTTGGTTTAAATTTTTCGAATCATCATTTTTTCGAGTCATTTTTGGATCTAATTATTTATTTTTTGGGCGGGTTCGAATTGGGTCTCGGATCACAATTAGAACTAAAAAATCGGATCACAATTATATGTATTAAAAAGTTTGAAAAGTAAAAAATTTTGTGTGTAAAAATAAAAGTACATCACAAATATAACTTTTCGTTAATATATTAATATTATATAATTTTTCGATGAAAAATTGAAAAATCATGAAATAATAATAAAATATTAAATATGGACATATTGAATAATTAATAAATTAACTAAAAATTCGGTTATCGGTTCGGTTAATCGGTTATATGAGCCAAAACCATTAATCAGTCCATTAATATTGATTTTTTCAAAATACTAACCATTAAACAGTCCATTACAATCGATTATTCAGTTTATCGATTTAATTTCAGACTGATTTACCAATTAACCAAATCAAGCAGTTTTTTTTTTCTCACCCCTACTGACTTGTAAAAATTAAACTTGTTTTAGTCTTAATGAACTAATGACATGTACACTTTTAAAAGGATTTATCTTTAATGTCGTGCTAACTAGGGGTGTACAAATGGTCGGTTCGGATTTGGACCGAACCGAATAAACTGAAAACCAAACTTGAGAATGCGGACCGAAATTTTTAAGACCGAAACCGAATAAACCAAAATAATTTCGGTCGGTTCGGTTCGGTCCAATCGGTTCTTCACAAATATGGGCTTTTTTAAGATTTTTAACTTATATGGATTCATAAATTAAATTAACTTATATTCAACAAAATAAAACCATTTAAAATAACAAAAAGCAAAAAACATACTTAAAATTTTCATATTATTTTGCTAATAAATACTAAATAAAATTATACTAAAAAAATATACATTAATAAAAATAAATACAACATAAATTTTTATTAATAATACATTTAATATACTTTAATTAAAAAAATATAACTATAGTGTATATTTAGGTTTAGATTATATATATATATATATATATATATATATATATATATATATATATATATATATATATATATATATATATATATATATATATATATATATATATATATATATATATAAAAGCAAAATAGTGAACTTAACAAATTTCGGTCGGTTCGGTTCTTTCGTTTTACAATCATAAGAACCGAACCGAAATACTCAAAATTTTATTTCAGTTTAGAACCGAACGAACCGAAAACCGAACCAAATGGACCAAAATTCATTCGGTTCGGTTTTCGGTTTCGATTCAGTTTTGCACAGCCCTAGTGTATATATATATGTATATATATATATATATATATATATATATATATAAAAGCAAAATAGTGAACTTAACAAATTTCGGTCGGTTCGGTTCTTTCGGTTTTACAATCATAAGAACCGAACCGAAATACCCAAAATTTTATTTCAGTTTAGAACCGAAAACCGAACCAAATGGACCAAAATTCATTCGGTTCGGTTTTCGGTTTCGATTCGATTTTGCACAACACTACAAGAAAACAGCAAAATAGAGACGGAAATTTAGAGACCGAAAAATTTCCGTCTCTAAATAGAGACGGAATTCAGTTTCCGTCTCTAAATAGAGACGGAATTCGATTTCCGTCTCTAAATAGAGACGGAAAATGAATTCCGTCTCTATTTAGAGACGAAAAATTTTCCGTCTCTAAATTTGGTCTCTAAATATGGCGGGATTATTTCCCTCCATAATTTGAGACCATATTTAGAGACGGAATTGTTTTTCCGTCTCTAAATAGAGACCGAAAAAGTATTCCGTCTCAATTTTTAGAGACCGAATTGGAATTCGGTCTCTATTTAGAGACCGAATTGCATTTCGGTCTCTATTTAGAGACCGAATTAAATTCGGTCGCTAATTTTCGGGAATTAATTCCTACTTCTGACCCTTTTTACTTTCTCTATTTAGAGACCGAATTGCATTTCGGTCTCTAAATAGAGACCGAATTGCCTTTCGGTATCTAATTAGAGACCGAATTAAATTCGGTCTCTAATTTTCGGGAATTAATTCCCACTTCTCTCCCTTTTTACTTCTTTATTTAGAGACCGAATTGTATTTCGGTCTCTAAATAGAGACCGAATTGCCTTTCGGTCTCTAATTAGAGACCGAATTAAATTCGGTCTCTAGTTTTTGAGAATTAATTCCCACTTCCCTCCCTTTTTACTTTCTCTATTTAGAGACCGAATTGCATTTCGGTCTCTAAATAGAGACCGAATTGCCTTTCGGTCTCTATTTTCGGTCTCTAAATAGGCGGAAAATATTCCCGCCTATTTAGAGACGGAATTTAATATCCGTCTCTAAATAGAGACGGAAAGTAATTCCGTCTCTAAATAAAGACGAAATTTTTTTATTCCGTCCCTAAATAGAGACGGAAAAAGTTTACGGTCTCTAAATAGGCGGGAATTAATCCCTCCTATTTAGAGACGGAATTTTTATTTCCG
The DNA here is from genome assembly GCA_947683425.1 of Excoecaria cochinchinensis. Lineage (NCBI taxonomy): Eukaryota > Viridiplantae > Streptophyta > Magnoliopsida > Malpighiales > Euphorbiaceae > Excoecaria > Excoecaria cochinchinensis. The sequence goes on from CANTUQ010000083.1 coordinate 2,854,840, forward strand.
TCTCTAAATAGAGACGGAAATTAGATTCCGTCTCTATTTAGAGACGGAATTTTTATTTTCGTCTCTATTTAGAGACGGAAATCGATTTCCGTCTCTAAATAGAGACGGAAAGCAATTTCCGTCTCTATTTTTCAGGATATTTAATTCCCTTTTCTTTTCTTTTTTCCTTCTCTCCTTCTCTCCTTCTCTCCCTTTCTTCTTTTTCCCCTTCTCTCCACCCTCTCTGCAGCAAATCTGCACCACCGCTCTCTCCCGCGCCCACCGAAGCCGTCACTCTCCCCCTTCACCACCGCCGGTGGATCTTCTTCTCCGGCCAGATTTGCTGCACATGTACCTTATTTAGATCATTTTTTTATTTTTTATTATTTTAATGTAGTATTTTATTTATGTTTTATATTTATGTATTTTGTTTATTTTAATTTGTTGGTTAATATTTTATATTTATTTTGTATTTTGTTATTTTTTATTATTTTAATGTAGTTTTTTTATTTATGTTTTATATTTATGTATTTTATTTATTTTAATTTGTTGGCTAATGTTTTATATTTATTTTGTATTTTCTGTATTTGTTTATTATTTTAATGTAGTATTTTATTTATGTTTTATATTTATGTATTTTGTTTATTTTAATATTTTGGTTAATGTTATATATTTATTTTGTATTTTATGCATTTTTTATTATTTTAATGTTGTATTTTATTTATGTTTTAAATTTATGTATTTTGTTTATTTTAATTTGTTGGTTAATTTTTTTATATTTATTTTGTATTTTTATTCTAATTAATCTATATTAATTAATTGAATAAAAAGTTGGAGAATATTAATACATTATAAAATACATTTTTTAAAATTTATTTTTAGTTCATTTAATATTTGTTTCATTATATAAATTAATTAAAGTAATTTTAAAATTAATATTATTTATTATTTTATATATTTTTTTTAAAAAAAATATTTTAAAAAATAGAGACGGAAATTCATTTTTCGTCTCTAAAAATAGAGACGGAAATTCTTTTCCGTCTCTAATTAGAGACGGAAAACACGATTCCGTCTCTAAATAGAGACGGAAATCTATTTTCCGTCTCTAAAAATAGAGACGGAATCGTATTTTCCGTCTCTAATTAGAGACGGAAAAGAATTTCCGTCTCTATTTTTAGAGACGGAAATCTATTTTTCGTCTCTAAAAATAGAAACGGAAAGACTATTCTGTCTCTAATTAGAGACGAAAAAATGACTCCGTCTCTATTTTTAGAGACGGAGTATTTCGGTTTCTAAATTTTAGAGACCGCCGAAATAGAGATTGAAAATTTCGGTCTCTATTTCCGTCTCTATTTTGCATTAGAGACGGAATTCCGTCTCTATTTTCCGTCTCTATTTTGCCTTTTTCTTGTAGTGAACCCTAGTGCTAACGTGTCACTTTGGCGCATAATTTCTAATTTTTCGATAAATTTTATTTTTTTGAAAAGAAATAATATTTTAATTATCTTTATGCTGCAAACAGGTTTTTTTTTTTAATCACAGTCAGTGAATTATTATCCAAAATACAATAATTATGAATAAAATTAATTCAAAAAGTTAAAGTATATATTAAAAAAATCAAAATATTAAAACTGTACCCTATTATTCGACTCCAAATGTTCAAAAAAATTTATTGGTCTTTCAAAACATTTCTTTTAATATGCCCCTGTTTATCACGTACGAAAATATATATAAGACTATTTTTGAGGGTAGAAGGAATAATTGGTCTATATATATATATATATATATATAATTGATGTTTTCCTTAATTATTCCTTGTCAATTTGTGAGTGGACAGTCAGATATTTCAGTAATAAAATGGGTTTCAATATAATGGATAGTAGCAAATTCCTAATTCAGAGAAAAAAAAAATGGAAAAACAAATTCTAACCAGTCCCAGTTTCTTCAGGAACGAGAATCTTAGTTGGGTGGGCGATTGAATATGCGTTGGCATTTAGTACCTTCGGAAACAAGCCTTTTCATAATAAATGTATATATTAAAGTGTTTTTTAAATTAAGAAATGGCTTAATATGCTAATTGCTGTTTTAACTTGTAATTAATTGTTATGCCGTCCTTTTTAGTTATAAGTTTACCAATTGGATACTTGAAGTTAATTTTAAAGAAGATAATAAACACATAATTGAGGTGAAACTAACGCGTAAACAACAAACGTGTGACATGAATGACATTTCATTTTGAACCAATTAAAAAAAGACACGTGAATAAAAATAATAATAAAAAAATTTGCTTCCCATTCTCCCTTTTCTCCCACTCTTCCCCTTCTCTCTTGCTTCTCGTTTCTATCAAGATCACAACCTCCATCCATAATATATAAATATACATACATAATAATAATGCAACAATGCAACAGTTTTACAGCTGCTTATTTTATTTTTCATCAAACATTTAAAAAAAAACTATAACAATTACAAACAAAACTTGAAAAAATTATCTCTGTTTTGCTAATATAAAAACAGAGCTAGCGTATAACCATGGAAAGTGAAGCTCCATCAAACAATGCTAATCCAAAACAAAGAAAAGTGTAGAAAAATTAAGTCAGAATGAAGAACAAGAACAAGAACAAGAATACCTTCAAGTACTGGCCCTAGAGGCATCAGTTAAACCTTGGGACTTTTTTTTATAAATGATGTTTTTGAAAAAAATATTTAGAATTTTAGGATTTGTTAAGAAATATTTAGGGAAATGTGGTGTTTTACATTTTCGCAGTACAGTACTGCGGAAATGTTTTTTTTATTGTTTTTGTTGCAACTTTCCAAATATTGCCTAGCTTTTTTTTAAATTTTTTTTATTTTATTATTAGGATAAAAAAACTCTTACTTTTACTAATACGCGTAAAATATATTTTTTACCCAATTTGATAAATATAATAACCTTTTATTAATATGAAAAAAATATTTTTATTTTACTTAATTTGATAAAAAGGATAAAAACATGTAGATTAATAATAATTTATTAAAATCTGAAATTAGTAATATTTTATACAATCAAAATAACTCAAAATATAAATAATACATTCATTATCTATATAATCAAAAATAATAATATTTTGTTTTAATAAAATAATATATATATTGACAATAATTACTTTTTTTTTTAAATTAAAAAATTCATTGTTGTCAATATATTTTAAAAAAATTCATTGTTGTTAATATATATATTATTTCATTAAAAAATATTATTTATTTTTTATTATGTACATAATGAATGTATTATTTTTATTTTGAGTTATTTTGATTGCACAAAATATTTCTAATTTCAAATTTTAATAAATTATTATCAACTTATAATTTTTTTATCCTATTTATCAAATTAAGTAAAATGAAAATATTTTTCCCATTAATAAAGCGTTATCCTAATTATCAAATTGGATAAAAAAAATATTTTACGTGTATTAGTAAAAGTAAGAGTTTTTTTTTTACCCTAAAAATAAAATAAAACAAAAAAATAAAAAAATGTGAACAGCTTTTCCAAACGGAATTTAAAAATAAATAATTATTGACAATATATATGTTAGTTTATTAAAACAAAATATTATTATTTTTGATTATATAGATAATTAATGTATTATTTATATTTTGAGTTATTTTGATTACACTAAATATTACTAATTTCAGATTTTAATAAATTATTATTAATCTACATTTTTTTATCATATTTATCAAATTAAGTAAAATAAAAATATTTTTTTCATATTGATAAAAGGTTAATCTATTTATTAAATTGGGTAAAAAAAATTTTACGCATATTAGTAAAAGTAAGAGTTTTTTATCCTAAAAATAAAATTAAACAAAAAAAATTAAAAAAAGAAAATGCTGGCCAGCTTTTCCATTTGGAAAAGCTGCCCGTGGCTTTACAGCTTTCCAATATTTGGAAAGCTGCAAAAAAAAAAAAAATCATTTCCGCAGCACTGTGTTGCGAAAATGTAAAACACCCAATTTTCCTAAATATTTCTTAACAAACTCTAAAATTCTAAATATTTTTTTATCAAAAATACCATTTATAAAAAAGTCCCTTAAACCTCTTAATAAAATCCTGTTAAAAGCTGGGACGAAGAAAAATGGGGAAATCCAATGCGATAGATGGCATTTCTAGTGAACCCTGGAAAGCCAAGACTAGCTCATTCACCAGAATTTGGTTGGAGCATGGGGCAAACCCAGAAGTTAATACAGATCCTCATTTCTTGAACTGTCAGCTAGGGGTGAGCAACGGTCGGTTCGGTTCAATAATCGAACCGAAAAAATCGAAATATTAGAATTTATATAAACTGAACCGAGCCGAAATTATATGAAAATCGAACTAAAACCGAACCGAAATTTTCGATCGATTTGGTTCGGTTAACCGAAAAACCAAAAATCCAAAATTATAATTAAAAAAAATTATCTAAAAAATTATACAAAATTACAAATCATAAAACTAAAATAAAAACATCCAAATTGAAAAATGTACATATATAATTTGAGTTCAAGCCTCTTAAATTGATAAAAAAAAATACAAAATAATTTTTTTAATGTAAAAATTGGATAAAATAATATTAAAATTTCGGTCGGTTCGTTTTTTTTTTTCGGTTTTTGCCTTTCAAAATCGAACCGAATTAATCAATTTACATAGAATTTCAAAACCGAAACCGAATTAATCGGTTTGGTTCGGTTTTACCCGAATTTTGCTCACTCCTACTCTCGGCTGATTCAACAGGAGCCATTCTTTCAACTCAAGCATAACGGCTTTTCTCACTAAGACATGATCTCCTGTTCAGGCTAATCAATCAATTAGCGTAGATTTAGAAATTAGCTCGTTGATCTTTGATTCGGCAGTCTTCCCTGCTGGCCTAATTAGTTTAACCCCTGAGCGCTAATCTATCAAGATCGTAGCTAAGAGAGAGACTCCTCGCCTACCCCATCTACTTTAATTTAATAAGTATAAGATCCCATTCTTCTATTACATGAAAGCCTCACGGATTGGGATGAGACCAGAAAGATGTTGAAAAAGATGGAGGACTGGGATGAAGAAAACACAATAAAAAAAATTCATTTTTTTTTCTTTTTGGAAAATTCAAACATATAACAATCCATCACAAGCCATTCAACAATTTAAATCTTAAAAATCAACGCCCAAAGTGATAAATCTCTTCATTTTTCCTACTGAAATTGAAAGTTGGGTTTTTGCTCAACCAAAGAAACCAACAAGAATCACAAACATCCCCTCCATTGTGGTTGTCATCATCATCATCTAAACTGCAAAATCAAACCCACAAAGAAAAAGATAAATCAAAGCAGAAAAGGGATAATCTTTAAACAAGAGAGTCTTGAAGACAACAAAAACCAAGAACAAATTGAGCAATGCAATAGCCAATTTATACAGAGATAGCAAAAGGGCATTTGTTGAATTGATCGAACAACTTAAAAAAAATCTTTATAGAGAAATATTGAGCTGGGAATAAAATTGGGATTTGGGATACAAAAGAAAGAAAGAAAAAAAGAAGAAGGAAGAAATAGAGAAATAGAGAACTATATCAAGAGAATCGAGGTGCTACAAGATTGCCCTTTCTAAAGGATTACTTATAAGAAAAATAATAATAAAAGAAGGTTAGAAACCCAGATGAGTACTAGGATACTAGCTACTACTTTTCTTGTATGGTGAAGCAATGGAAACAGGTTATTAAAGCAAATAATTTTGGTTTTTCTTATTGCTATGGTTGGAATCAGTTCTTTGAAAGAAAAAGAAAGAAAAGCATCAAAACAAAAATGGTAAAAAAAAAGCATTAAGAAAGAGGAGGAGAAAGCCGGGCTACTGCCGTCGCACATCGAAGGGAGAAAGGAGGGGAAACGTCGACAACTAACGACTGCCGATGGAAGAGGTGGTGCCGGAAAAAGGAATTGAGGTGATGGTGGCTAAACAAAGCAAACAATAATTGAGGATTAGGGTTTAAGAAAAGAAGGTGTCGCGCGCCTTTTTATGCGTGAAATACATGATTGGTGCCACTTCAACTAGTTTCATGCCACGTCATCGTACAAGCGTTTATAATATATGTTTTTGTTAAGTTTAAGTGTTTAACTGAAAAAAATGTTAAGTTAAAGGGGCGGCTTGACAAATCGATGCAAGTTAAAGTGTTAAATTATTTATTAAGCCTTAAGGAATCTCAGTTTATGGGCTAAACATATTATATTAAAAAGAAATTACAAGTCTATTTTCACTATTATATTTTAGAGAGAATACATAAATTTCCCAATAAATCATTATCATTTAACAAATTATTATATTTGAACTAATTGAGTGTCATATTATTTTTTTATTTTTTTAAAAAATGTCGAATTACCCTTCTATGAGGATACATGGCTCTTTACAAGAGGTGTGTGAAATTTTCACATGCATTTGGTACATGTATGGATAATGATATGATTGTAATATGACATTTTTAACAAATTTAAGAAATAATTTGATATTTTTAATAGCATTAGAGTTTTACTTACGTTTTAAATAAATTTATGGGACTAATTTACTAAAAGATGATAGTTTAGAAAAAACTATATATGTATTAACCCTATTTTATATCAATTTCAATGGCATGCATTTCAAGAATGAGAGAGATAAATTGTCGCTAACGTGGACTGTCACACTACATGTTAGCATGGAGTGTTCATAAGTACCCTCAATTATCAATAACATGTGCTTCTAGGAATAGGAATAAAAAAGGCATATAGAAAGGATCGTGCAAATTAAAAATAAATAAAGGAGAGTATGTGGCAAAAATCACCAAATAGACTTAAGTGTAAGCATTAGATGGTTGGAAAATATTTTGTGTATTTTCACACTGAAAATAAATGCCTGAATGAGTGGGGTTTTTTTAAATTTGGTGTTAAAAAATGGCAAGGCTACACACGCTGCGGCCTTCACGTGAAGCTGCAACATGTGTAGCCTTTTAATTAATTTTAACCTTTTTTTTGTTTTATTTATATATATATATATATGAATGTAACCGTGTTTTATTTTGGCCTTCTTCTTCATTCTCCCATTCTCTCTTTAATTCTTTCTTACTATCTTTCTATTTTTCTTAACTTCGATCAATTATCTCATTTTCAAATTTTTCTACCATTTTAATTTATATGCGATCCAATTATAATTAAAGGTAATGTTATTGTGATGTAATATTTATTTTTGTTAAATAAAATTTATATTGTAATTAATCTTATATTCATGTTTAATTTTGTAAGTAGTGATACTTTTGAAGGTTATCTAATTTCAACACTAAAGGTAAGACATTATTATTTTTTTTAATTAAAAATTACTTGAACTTAAGTTAATTAGCAGTAACATAAATACAACAAAATTTAAAAAAAAAAAAAAATTATTATTTGCAAGTAAATAGCTTTATGTTGTAAACATAAATTAGTATGAAAAATTTATTTTTAAAAGATAAAGATAATGATTTTCAATGTTTAATTTTTCGTTAAATATAGATTTCGACATACATTCTTATCATTTAGGAGTTGCACGAATCAATTCGGGTCCCATTAATGGAGAATTATTAACAATACAAGAAAAACATCGATCTGATGCGCTATGAAATAATTCAGTAATATTTTTTATTATACATATATATATATTGTAGATTAATAATAATTTATTTATTTAATTTGATATGTTTAAATTTAATTAAAAGGTTAAAAGAGATGTGTTGGGAACAAGGAGGGGTAGCATAAATGAGCACTACAGACAAATTCACTCAAGAATTCTACCATACATAAGATCATCAGGGTTGATAGAAATTGCACAAATTGGAGTGATAAATATTGACTGAAATTTAATTACATCACTTATTGAAAGGTAGAGACCGAAAACATACACCTTTCATCTCACATGTGATGAAACGACAGTAACACTTTAAGATGTGGAGATTTTGACAGGATTGCCGATTAAGGGTCAATCTGTAACCGAAAGAATAAACTTTGATTGGATAGCAATTTGTTATAATTTACTTGGAGCTGTTCCTCCTGTAACAGATATGTGTGGTGGTAAATTAAGTTGACATGGTTAGATAATATATTTGGTGATATTCCTGATAATGCAACACCTGAGTTATTACGATAGCATGCTCATGCATGGATAATAAGATGTTTTGGTGGTTTGTTATTTTCATCACAATCATCGAGCACGATCCACCTAATGTTCTTACCTCTGTTAGAAGATTTGGAAACCGTTGGCCAATATAGCCGGGGGTTAGCTTGTTTAGCCTGGCTTTATAGAGAATTATGCAGGGCAACGCGTCCTGATGCTAAGGCAGTTGTTGGATATCTATAACTTCTACAAATGTGGGCATGGAGAGACTTTTACAGTTTAGGCCAAAATATTTCCAGGCATATAATTTAAATAGAATAATATCTTACTGATTCAGGTATCATTAATTTTATGAATATAAATTATAAATTAAATTTATATTTCATCTTATTTTGAATAATGCCATATGATACTTAAGCATCACATTTACTTAGGTGGATAGAACCATTAAATAGGAATATCATGGATAGAAGAGATATATGGACATATTGAGAAATATTAGATACACAAGTGCTTGAAGAGGTACTTAGTGAAATTCAATTGATTTATATACAAATTATCTTATTAGATATTATAATTATGAATTATTTAAGGTTTAAAAAATTAAAATTTTATTGTATTTTGTAATATAGTTTGAATGGGAGCCGTACAACAATATAGTCCAATTGCTCCCCAGTTATTGTAGAAGTGGATAGCAAAGTTGGATGGCTGTTGTTCCATTGATTTGTTTCTACATCGTTGAGTGGCACCATCCCGATAGGGTCATGCAACAATTCGGTTTTGATCAACCAATTCCATCTGAACCCCTTATACAAGATAATCTACATACAATAGATATGAGGGGCTAACATCATTTCAATTGGGCACTTGAATTTGCTATGTTCATAAATGAATGGAACATCAGTCATGCACATGTTGTCGAAGGCCAACGTCCACTACAAGGAAAAAAGGTTTTTCCGACGGAAATTTTCGACGAAAAATAAGGAATTTTCGTCGAGAATTTTAGCGACGGAATTTTAATTTATGTCGAAAAACTTGCCGACGAAATTTTAATTTTCGTCAGTAATTTTGTCTACGGAAATTAAATTTTAGTCGAAAATTTTAACGATGGAAATTAAATTTCTCCCGACGAAAATTAAAATTCCGTCGGCAAGTTTTCCGACGGAAATTTAATTTTCGTCAGGAAAATCCCGACAGAAATTTAATTTCCGTCGGTATTAATAGGAAAAATTTTAATTTTTTTTAATTATTATTACATCTTATTTAACCTGTAATATTAATTTCAAAATAATAAAAAAATGAAGATAATATTTAAATTTTAATATCCGTCAATAATTTAATATAATAATTGTACTAATCATGAAATTAATAATTGTACTAATCATGAAGTTAATAATTATTTAACGAGGTCATAATAGTTATATATATCTGTTACAAAATCCTAACTAAGCTGATGGTGGCGGCAGCGGCGGCGGCTGAAGGGAACGATCAGACTGCTGCGATGATGAGACGACCATACCGTTCAAATTAGCCATCTCATTGCATAGCTCGGATATGAAGTCGAGAGATTGTTGCCACCGAGCTTTTAAGTCTTGCCACCGAGCTTGTGATTGTTGCAATTCAGATCTCAACTCACATACAGTATTCCGAATTTCAAGTACTTCCTTGGAGGCAGACCGTCTATTAGATGCGACTGTACTTGAGTTTAAGGAATGCGAGTAACATAATTTGGCCAAAGAACCTAAGCTAAAGACCCGTCCTCGCTGGTCTCTACCACCAGCCACATCATAATAAATCTGATTCGTATCAATATTATCGAAATTCTGTGAACGTTGCTGAATTGTCTCTTGCACTTGTTCCTGTCGTAAAACAAATGTTTTATATTAATTAACGATTAATAATAACTAATATTAAATATTTATAAATTTTAATAATTTTGGCATACGTGTAAATGCCTTGATCGAGAATTGAAGAATGTTTGACCATCATGATTTTTGGTGTGGGTGTGTAAAAAGACCTCACCTAGCATAGGCGGTCTACCCATCGAGACTTCCTGCAAACAAATAAAAAATTATAGTTCAGTATTCGTACAAGTTTTTTCTAAAATTTTGGCAGAATTTTTCCTATATTTTAACCAAACCTCCTGTACACAAAGACAAAAAAACACTTCAAATTTATTATTATATTTGCATCCAACATCCAACAACAATGCAAACTCCTCACACAATTAACATTCACATCCTCCTCTACGGTAATGAGATAAATTTTAAACAACAATAATATTAATTACAGTAATAACAGGAATATTTTGTAATACTTACAAGTCTATCTGCATGTTCGCGATGGGACATTGATCCTCAGTATACAAGCATGAACTGACTCTCTCAGGTCCTCCCCGTCTATTATTAGAATTTCGCTCTGAAATGGAAAGGGCCTCGGGCATCGTCCAATACTGTTCGCAGTGTGCCCATATATCTTCGGTTATGTAACGAGGTCGTACACCATCAGTGTGTAACCCGCACACTAAGTCTCTGTAACGTGCTCGAGCACGACTCTCCCATGCAGGATACATGATGCCGTCAAACTCCGAGTCCCAGTAAAATTATTTCTTATGAGAATGAACAAAAACAAAATGTAAGTAAGTGTAAACTATAATTTGTTATATAATAAATGTTATCATAATTTATTACCTTGAATTCTTCAAAATAAAAATTCTTTATTTCTTGTGACACCTTCTTCCAGACATAGCCATCGTAATCTATTCTGTTCTTGAATATCGTTGTCATCGTGCGTGAGCACTTTCCTGAAAGATTCAAACTAATATACAACAATATTAATAAAGTCAATAAAAGTAACAACTATCATTAAAATCAATACAAAGTGAAATATTAATCACTTACTCCCCAGCTGTAATGGTGATATAGATTCTTCCATCAACTCTAACTAAGCCAGGCATAGGCTGTTCCGCTGCTTTTATTCCTGATACCTGAGATGGCATAGTTTCAGTGTTGGCCATAGGAGTAGATTCAGTAGAAGGAGTGGTAGATGGGGTAGCAGTAGGGATGGTTAGTGATGCGTCAGCCTGAGTGCTAGCATTGAACCCAGGCGATGGGGTTGATTCATCACCAATACTGTCACCTCCATCATGCACCCTGAGCCGTGGAGGAATCATATTACTCTTCTTTCGCTTAAACATTTTTTGAGCCTAACATTATGAAAAAATTGCATATTGTCAGATAATAGAAAATTATCACTATATAATAAACATATCAAATAAAAAAAATAAGTTAGTGCAATATTAATTGTTGTCACATTATACAAAATTAGGTAATCAAATTATTCGCTATCATCATTGAGTTGTAAATCGTAATCACAATCATCCTCATTTTTCGATGAACAAGAATCAAATTCAGGCTCGTCATCGGATCCATCGCCAACCAAAGTTTCCTCATCATCCTCACAGGAAATGTCAACATATTCATTGTCTGCATAGCCCAACATTTCATTATCGTCATAATTCAGAGTTTCATTTATTTCATGAACTTTCGATTATTCCTCTTGAAATGTATCATTATTTTCAGAGCGTTCACTTTGTCCGGCGATTTTCCTTTCAAAAATGCCTCTTGGTTTTACTTTGCATGCTGCCAACCATTCCGATTTGTCTCGTTTTAAGCTTAGATAAGAGAGATAATACACCTGAATCACTTGCATTGCCAATACAAAAGGTTCAAAGTTACTAAATCTTCTACGTTGGTTGACATCAACTAAATTATATATGCTATGCATTTTTGTTCCAACGTTAATAGTTGGATCAAACCATTCGCACTTAAATAATACACAGCGTTTAATTGGCAATGTGGGGCACTCCAATTCAAGTATGTCAATAATTTGCCCATAATAATCCATCAACTCTCCTTGAATGCAAACTCCACTGTTTACCGTTGCCTTGTTATGATCATGACTCTGTGTATAAAATTTGTATCCATTCACGAAGTATACCGGATACGATTTAACATATCACAAAGGTCCTTTCGCAAGATCCAAGATGAACTTGTTCTCAACAGCATTGGCTTGGCGGTGGGACATGGTGGAAGGACGGAGAGTCATAGGATGGGTACAGAAAGGGGAAAGGGGTGGCTGGTTCGGATACTCGGTGAGATCAACTACTAATTGGAGCGCAGAAGGTGGAGAAGGACAAGATGGAAGAGGAGAAGGGAGATCCGCAGGCGGTTGTGAGCTGGGAGAGAAATGGGACCGAGAAGAAGAGGGAGAGTGAGACGGTGTGGCTGGAAAAGAGGACTGGGATTGGGAAGGGAAAGGAGAGACAGGGAGAGTTTGAGGAGTAAGCGGTAGAGAGGTGGGGATAGTATTTAATGGGCTAGAAGGAGAAGAAGAAGTACCTGATATTGTGTGATCCGAGTGATGAAAGTCAGTCCACTTTACATTCAGCTAGGGAGAGTGCTGCACTACTGCTTGTGATGATTGGTCAACATGACGGAAAGGAAAAATTGTGGAATGAAACTTGACATGTTTGGCTAAGTATACCCGACCACCAATAGGATCTAAACATCTATAAGCAGCATGTAAGGGACTCTGACCAAGATAAACACATTAAGACAAACGAAAAGAAAATTTATGTCGATTATAGGGACAAAGCAAGGGAAAAACCGCACAGCCAAAAGGTTGAAAAGCCAAGTAATTAGGATCTTTGTGAAATAATTTATGAAAAGGAGATTTATTTTGAAGGACATCGGATGGTAAGACATTGATCAACATGGCATTTTGTTCAAGTGCATAATTCCAATATTTAAGAGGCATACTGGCATGAGCAAGCAAAGTAAGGCTGTGTCAACAAGATGGCAAATTTTACGCTCAGCCGTTCCGTTTTGTTCATGTGTGCAAGGACACGCAATTCGATGGTGAATACCAGTTTTTTTAAAATGAGAGTGAAGTTTTTGATACTCACCACCCTAATCGAAATGAAAGGGACGAATTTTGGCATTAAATTGGCGATCAATCATAGATTCAAATGATAAAAATGTAGAGAAGACATCACTCTTATTTTTCAAGAAGTAAATCCATGTAAAGTGAGTAAAGTCATCAATAAAAATAACAAAATACTTATGACCCAAACTAGATTGAATAAGAGCAGGGCCCCAAACATCAGAAAAAACAATTTCAAAGGGACTAGAGCTAGTGTGCTCTTTGGAAGCTAAAGGAATTCGACATAGTTTACCCAAATGACAACTAGAATAAGGACTAAGAACAGAGTTAGAAACAGAAACATGACCATCTTTCACTAAATAAGCAATTTTGGAGAGATTTGGATGACCAAGCCTTTAGTGCCAATCATCAATGCTGGGCACGGTAGAAGCAATAGAGGCACTTGGAGGATGCAGTAGGAGAGGGAGGATGCGGGCCAAGGACATGGGAAAAGTGAGCAAAATGTTGGTTGGGTGTGTTATATTGATTTGAGGGCTGGTCACGGACATAACGCTTGCGACAGGTAAGGGCTATATGATTTCTATAACCACAAATTTGGCAAGGATTAGAACGACCCCGAGAGTTGGAGTTGTTATGAAGAATTGGCAGGTCTTGGACGAAAAGGAGTGGATGAGGGAGTTGGAAGAAGAGAAGAAGAAGGTTTAAGGGTAAGGTTGGCCACTAGTTCAGGAGAGCTTTTAAGAAGAATTTCATGTGCAATTAAATGACCATGAAGTTCATAAAAACTGACCGGTTCAGGACGAAGGTTAAGAGCTGTACTAATAGGATGAAATTCATACCCAATATTGCAGTAGATGATGGCATTGAATTCTGCAGTGGTGATAGGACGACCAGCTGTGCTTAGTTCATCACACAAGGATTTTGCTTTATGAAGAAATTGAGAGACAGAGAGATCATTCTTCTTAAGTTCCTGCAATTCAATATGAAGTTGCAACTGTCTGTTTTGAGAAATTGAACCAAAAGCAGAAGCCAAAGCAGTCCACACGGCATAAGAAGAGTCAAAACCAATAACAAGAGGAAACACTTCTTTGGAAAGAGAGGAAAGAATCCAGGAAAGAAGCATTTGATCTTTCTTAAACCAAGTTGCAAATTTTGGATTTGGAATAGAAGTAGTGGGTTCGGTAGTAGAGGGAATGGTTTTGAGGGAGCAGGAGATGAGCCATCAATGAAACCATGGAGATTTTGGTAGTTAAGTAAAGGAGTGAATTGTGTTTTCCAGCAAATATAGTTTTTGGAGGTTAATTTAATGGAAAAAGAGTGGGTAGAGGTAACAGCACTTGGGGCAGAAGCAGAGGAGGAAGATGAAGGGATGAAGGAATGAGGGCCATGATTAGTTTGCAAAATTTAGGAAGGGCTCTGATACCATGTAAATAATAACAAAACCAAGTAATAATTGGTAGTTCTCATATGTTATTCCCGTAGAAAGGCAAAGCCTTAAATACAAAAGTAAGACTATTTGTTAGAAGTGTACAAGGAGTCTAACTCCTATCAAATATACACTAAGTATGATAATTACAAGAGAAATAAAAACAAATAAAGATATTTATCCATTAACAACAAGATCTCATATGTCATTGTCCTTCATGAACTTATTCTTTTTATTCATGGCATTTATCTGCTTTTAAGAGTTGAAATTTTTCATGGCTTGAATGTCACGTTCTTGGAGAAACACAATGTAATAATCCAAAATTGCGTTTCTTTTTTCTGTAGTGAATCTCTTTAATGGCAATTGTTCTAGGGGATGTAGAGTTTATTCTTCTGGAACAACTTCTTGTGATTGAGTAAGAGGTTCATTAATAACACTATCTTGGTCTAAAGTTTCTTCTTGAGCAATGTCAATCATAAGAAACAATTATTAATAATTGTTAATAACAATTAAAAAAATATCGACATTTTCCTCTTCAAAGACAGTCCTCAATCAACTTTCTCTCTCTCTCCCCTATAAACTCAACATTTTCAAATTAGAACCAAGCATTACCCATCTCAAATCACATCTAGCAAAGACCAATAAAATAATCTAGATGTAGAAGTATACCTCAATCCATATTTATGACAAAAACTCTTGATTTTGCAGTTCTTAATCTTCTAAATTAATATATACAAATTTGGGAGAGGGGGTGCTCTCTCTTTTTCAATAATGGAAGTTCAAAAAGAATCTCGAACATAATTTGGAATTCATAACTCTTTTATATCTGTCCATAAATATTTTATTTTTAATTGGCTTAATACATCTACAGCCTCTCAACCTTATCCAAAAAATTCGGTTTTTTTTGAAAATGGTGTTATTTTTAAAAGTATTTAGAAATTTGGTGTAACAAACAATATTAGATTTATAGGGTATTAAAAATCGGCACCTTTTGGTACCGGTTTCAGACAAGTGAGGCCCAGTCTCGTTGACTGGGCCATGTGCCAGAAACCGGCACAATTTAGTGCCGGTTTCTATCAAAAATCTGACAGAAACCGGCACCAATGTCAGCCGATTTCTGGCAATTGTAAACCTCAATTTCTTTTTTCAAATGTGTGCCTTGAAAACCCCTCACCTTTTTGCCTTAATTTCCTACGTATGGTTTCTTTCTTTCGTCTTCTAATGTTTATTTCTTTCCTCTTTTAATGTAAATTTCAATATTTAACTTGTAGGAAATTTTATTGAAGTTACAAAAAAAAAAAAAATTATGTGAGTATATTATAAATTTATTTTGTTATTGAAATTTTAATTTTTGACTATTTTTATTTTTATTTTTAAATTTTAGGTATTAAATTTTAATATAATTCCATTAATATTTTTAAAGGTGTGTTATTATTATTTTATTTATTTTAAAAAATAACTTTAATTTGTAAATGCTAGTTAAATTAATTGATTGGGTAAATTTTTTACATAAAATTGATGATTGATAAATGATATATTTTTTTTTATGTTAGTAAAATCAAAATATATTGGCCCATTCTTTTCAGTATTTAAAACATATATTATAGCGTGCAACACACACTTGATAGAAAGACCCAATGAAATAACGCCACATGGTTTTGTACTTGTCATGTCCAAAAAATTCACTTAACCGCCTGAACTTTTTTCGAGCGACCACTTAGGCCCCAAAATTTGTAAATCAATATACATTGGCCTACTATTTTTACCATCTAAATCAGGTATAAGGGTATGTGTAGGACACAAACGATAATGTTAAAAAAAGGATCAAATTTAATAATTGCTCATCAAATTTTGTATGATTAAAATTTGAATTTTTATTAGGATCAATTATATTATATTCAAATTTTATTTAAATACAAGTAAAAACATTAATGAATCGATATTTATTTTAAAGCATTGATGAATCAATGTTTATTCCAACTCGTATAATAAATATAAGTAAAAACATTAATGAATTGATTGAGGTGATATTACTTCATTTGATTTTTTCCATGTTATCGTACATGTAGTACACGCATTTACACTTGTTTCAAATAGTGAAAAAAGTATGCCAATATATTTCGATTTTATAAGTTTGAAAAGCTAAGTGGTTATTTGCAAAAAGTTTAGGGGGTTAAGTGAATTATTGGGGACAAGTTTAAGGTGCTATATATGTATTAGACCCTATTATTTTAATTGCATATGTAACCGCGTCAATTTCACGCGACATGCTACGTCAGCAATGGAGAAGGCAACATCAAGAGGTTGTTTGTAAAATGCATGGAGTTAAGTAAATTTTTTTGACAAATTTAAAGGGCTGAAGAGTATTAAACTTTTCTAATTTGTGATTTATCTTTCGTCCAAGTCCATATTTATCATCTAGGTTATATATTGGAAAATATAAAATATGACATACCTGGGTTCATAACATCTTGCTTGACTTGTGATAAAAATTACATTTTCTTTTTCTTGTCTTTTTTCTATACGTAGTAAAGCTTTGATAAATTAAAATTTATAGATTAATTTAAGGATTGACAATCTTTATCATACTATAATAAACAAAGAAATAAATAATTAAAAGTCCATAGGACTATGTTTCTCACCAACATTTCCTAGAAGAATAACTGTCCGAGCACGAGACTCACGTGCTCATCAAACAATCCAATATCCCAATTTTGTGCTATTTGGTATAATTTTTAAAAATATATTTTTGTGTTTCATGATGATTTTTATTACATTGATCTTATCCAATTTCTTTAGGTGAAATACACTCAAAAAGTCAAAATTAGCATTTTTAATTGTCAATGTTCAAAGAAGCATCAACAATATTAGAAAATAAAATTTTATTAGCACATTTGCAAATTTCAAAAAATTAGCTATCAAAGTGTGACCATTTCAAGTCGATAAATTTAAAGTCCACATCAACTTTCAATCCACCACGTAAGATTATATCGAAACATGTATAATTTTATGCATTCTAAAATTTCTTTTTGTTTTCTTCTGTGTTTTTGTTTTATAATTGTGTATACCCATTAATTCAAATAATATTTTGCTTCACACATAATCCAATCGTACTATGTATTGTCCAAAATTTTAGATTCCGATTGAAACAAATTAATTTAAATTATAAAATTCATTTACAAATAAATTCTATATACAATTTATTTGTAAATAAATTCCTATACTTGAAATAAAATTACTAAAATATAAAATTAAAAATAAATTCTTTATTTTTATGCTTGGAATAAATTAATAAAAAAAATTATTTTATTTCCTAAAATATCCTCAATGCTAATTTTGATACCTTCTTTCAATTATTTATAATAAAAAAAAATTAACAACCATTAATTATCATTTTAAAATTTTTGACAAATACTGAATCAATGATAACATAATTTAAAATATATATATTAACATTCAGTGTATAATAGTGATAAGAGATGGAGAAGAACAGTCGTGGGGAAGGAAAAATAACAAACTACGTTAGCTGTATAAAAATAATTTATTTTTAACAAATGATCAAAAGAGTATTATAGTTTTTTTAAATTTAATACTTAAAAATATGGAATTTATTTGTAAATTCCACCTATTTTGGTAGAATTTGATGAAAAAATAATGAATTTTATGGAATTAAATTCATAAAAAATAGGAATTATAAATGAATTTCATGAATTTTTATGGATCAATTCATTTGTTTCAAACGGAATTTTAGATAAAAAAACACACCATTTAATTTATGATTTTTCTTCTGCTGTCACAGTTATTGGTAAACCTTATACTACTCTATAAAATAAGTTGAAAGTGTGTTTTTCAAGGATTTTTAACAGACCCGATAATAAATAACTTTCGTTAAACGGTGGATCCAAATTGGGAGCTAAAACACTAGTAGATGGCTTTTAACCACATATTTTGCATGGACCGATAACTTTTAAGGACGGAACAATATGTAGCTAATGGTAAAAATTTCCATCGCCAAATACCCAGCGAATTTGGTCGTCTGGCAAAAAATGGTAACCTAAAAAAAAAAAAGATTATTTGAAAATGAGAAGAAAGTAAAATAGTTGGGATAAATATTTCCCGAAACAGAAAGAAAGAATAATGCAATTATATGTGGGTGGATAAAAACAAGTTCCGAAAAAGAAAGCCATCCAATGAGAATCCAATGCAAAGATAATATTATATTCCTGCTTTAAAGACGGACCTATTCTGTGGATAACATTTTCTGTGCGATGTTGTCCTATTTATTAGTGTTTCATCACCTGTCCACATGTATGTATGTTGGTACACGTGTGCATGACGATGATCAACTGTGGCTTATATTAACGTATTCATATCACTCAGTGATCTCTCGTTAAGTCATTGAGTAAATTAGGCTCCATTTGATCGAATTTTGATTATGCAGATCATATTATAAATCAGGGCAAATTTGAAAGGCCTATTTAGCTTATGATGCAAGTGAAAATGAAGGAATAAATGGAAGCAAAATCCGGTAAATAAATCAAGATACTATATATCTTCATTTTTTACTTTTAATTTTTAAAATTATTTTAAAAAGTGAAAACATTATATGGAAAGTACGTATATTGCATAATCCTTCACAAGTTTCTGTAGGAGTCCAAAACAAGCAACTTTCTTGTAAACTTGACATTATCATTATGATAAACATTACTATTTTAAATATTTTATCATGGACATTAATGTTGGCTCAAAAGGCTAATTTATAGGTTTTGATACATTAACAAAACATTTGCACTTAACAAAATTGGATTTCTTTCTAGAATTTATATTGCAGGCCCAAAGTTCAAGTGCTGATACGGAGTGTTCTACCAAGTACAGAACACGATGCAGAGTGTTCTACCAAATACAGAATAAACGTGTTCGTGTTCTACATCCGTCAGAACAAACCTGCAGTCTTAAAGGTTTATTAGGAAATAAACTTTGTAAAATCATCTTTGAGGTTCCCACACACTCACAGCACGTCTATTGCATTATTATCTGCATAAAATATATTTTTAAATCACTTGATTACCTAAAACAAAATTATTTCTTTCCTAAAAAGATAAAAATCCACAATTAAAGCTTTTGGAAATGGAAAGGAAGTCTTTCATTTTAAAACTGATTCTTCTTACTCAAAGAAGCATAAAATCAGAAGAAATCACTCTCAAATCAGATCTCTTCAATCATAGAAACATTTTTGAAATTATGTTCACACCTAACAACTACAATTTTCAGCTATAAAAAGGAATTGTGTTGGTGTGTTTTATCAAGTGAGTGAAAAACGATTTTCTGTTCTAAATTGTGTTTTATCTTGTAAGTTTTTCATTCCTTCATGTGCTTACACGATCACATCTCCTCAATATGATTATAGTTTTTATATTGTAATCATGTTAGTGAGGTTTATCAAATTTGTGAAATAAAATGGTGAGGTTAGGTTGCTAGAACCTAGGAAAATAACTAGCAAGTGTTTAGGTTCTTTTACTTGGGAAAAAGGGCTAAGTGTTTTGATCATTTTACTTTGGAAAAATGATTAAGTATTTTTAGAGTTTTCACTTGGGAAGAAAAACTTGGGATAGCTATTATGTAACAGGCTTTTGACTCTTGCCCGTAAATAGAGTCACATTAGAAAGAGAGAAACTCTTAAGACGAATTGTCTTAAGGAGAGGATGTAGGCGATGGCCGAACCTCTATAAATCGCGGTGTTAAATTCTCTATCCCTTACTCTCTTTTTATTTTGTGCTCTATAATTTTTATGTTGAAATTAGCTGTTCTGTATCTGTTCTGTGTTCTATAGAACAGAGTCAGAAAATCACCTTTGTTCTGAAAAACGGGATGAAATTGAATTTTCTAAATTAATCTATCCAATAAAAGTCTGATTTTTTGCCACTAATAATTTCGTCCATATGTGTAGTTTTTAATGGTAAAGGATAATTAAAAAATTATTTAAAGTAAATTGCATGAAATGGATTTATTATGATGATGGTATTTTGCTTATAAACTGTATGTGTTCTAATCTGTTC
Source organism: Excoecaria cochinchinensis (assembly GCA_947683425.1). NCBI lineage: Eukaryota > Viridiplantae > Streptophyta > Magnoliopsida > Malpighiales > Euphorbiaceae > Excoecaria > Excoecaria cochinchinensis. The sequence goes on from CANTUQ010000083.1 coordinate 2,875,358, forward strand.
AGATCACGAAAAAATTATGAAATGATCTATTCACCCCCCCTCTAGATCATATATTTGGGACTTACATTTGGTATCAGAGCAGGTCTCTTTATTTACAGGTTTAACCACCTAGAGAGATCCATTCAAATGGCTGGAACAAATCAATTTGTTGAAGAAAACCAAAATGTAGTAAGTGATTCTAATTTTGATTTTCTTTAAGGATATTTTTAAAGATGTTTGCATGAAATAGGATAGAGTAAAGGAAAAGAATTTTAATATCTTTATTATCTATCATGCATCGAAATAAGATCATAAAAGTTTGCAAGATTCATGTGTCATTTTTTTTGCATTATTCTCGTGATGAATATAAAAAAAAATTATCTAAAATTGCTTGAAGATTAAATGAACTTGAAAATGAACTTAATATTAAATTATATGATTGTGTGGAGTTTGGACGAAAGTTGCTGATTTAAATGTCAAGATTGCAAAAGTAAATAATATTAAGAGATTCATCCAAGGCTGTAATAAGAAATGAGAAAATGGTTAAATAAGTTAGCTGATCATTCATTTGCATTTTTTTTTTATCCCAAGTTGATTATACTTTTTGTGGTAAAAATGGTCATTTTACGAAGAATTATTTTCACAGAAAGAAAGGAAAGGTAAAATGGATTGAATTAGAAACACTTGTTGCAAAAACACTAACCTCTAAGGACCCAAAATAAATTGGGTACCTAATCATTATTTTGCAGGTTTGTCTAAAGAGCAATGTGAATAACAAATGGTACCTTGATAGTGGTTGCTCAAGACATATGACATGGGACAAAAAGAAGTTTGCTGAACTCTCTATGAAAGATGGAGGGACTGTCAGTTTTGGTGACAAAAATAAAGGCAAAATTATTGGTGTTGGAACTGTTGGAACCAACCCACGTATCGAAAATGTTTCACTAGTGAAGGGATTGAAATATAATCTTCTTAGTGTAAGTCAGTTATGCGATAAAAATAGAAGGGTTATCTTTGAAATAAAAGACTGCAAGGTTGAGGATGCAAACTCAGGTAACATTGTTCTTACTGGCCACAGAACTGGAAATATTTATCAAGTAAGTTTGGATAAAAATGAAAATAATAATAACTCAACTTGTTTAATTTCAAATGATGATCAAAATTGGATATGGCATAAAAGACTAGGTCATGCAAGTTTACATGCTATTGAAAAATTATCGAAAAAGGACTTAGTTGTTGGCTTGCCTAAAATTAATTTTGATAAGAAATATATATGTGAAGCATGTCAACTTGGTAAGCAAACTAGAAGTTCATTTAAATCCAAGAAAGAAATTTCAACTAAAAAATGCTTAGAAATGTTGCATATGGATTTATTCGGACCAATTTCTCCATCTAGTTTAAAAGGAAAGAGTTATGTATTTGTTATTGTTGATGATTACTCACGTTTTACTTGGACACTCTTTCTTGCACATAAACATGAGACGTTTCAGGCCTTCAAAAAGCTGGCGAAGAAAATTCAAAATGAGAAGGGATATCACATTGTCAAAATCCGAAGTGATAATGGAGGTGAATTTGTTAACAAAGAATTTGATGATTTTTGCTCAAGGGAAGGAATAGATCATAATTTCTGGGCACCAAGGACTCCACAACAGAATGGAGTAGTAGAGAGGAAAAATAGAACATTGCAAGAGATGGCACGAACCATGTTAAATGAAAATAGTATGCCAAAATATTTTTGGGCTGAAGCAGTGAACACATCAAGCTATATTATCAACAGAGTTTTAATTAGAGCAATTCTAAATAAAACTCCATATGAGCTGTGGAAAGGGAGGAAGCCAAACATCAGTTATTTTCACACATTTGGCTGTAAGTGTTTTATTTTAAATGATAAAAATAATCTAGGAAAATTTGATGCTAAATCTGATGTAGGTATTTTTCTGGGTTATTCACATAAAAGAAAAGCATATAGAGTCTATAATAAGAAAACACACATGGTTGAAGAGTCAATTAATGTTAAATTTGATGAGATTGATGTCTACACTGGAGAAAGGTGTGTTTCTGATGATGAGACAGGAAATAAAGATGAGAAAATTCAGAAGAAAGATCAAACAGAACTGAGATCTGATCAGACTATAGCTGATGAGACAGAACTGTCAGATGCAGTAGAACACACAGAAACAGAACTGAAACCTGATCAAAATAGAACTGATGAGACAGAACTACTAGATGCAGTAGAACACGTTGAACCAGAATAAAACACTAATCTACAAAAGGAGTGGAATGTTCATAGAAATCATTCAAAAGAAGATTTGCTAAGCAGTCCATCAACAGGAATGATGACCAGAAGACAACTAAGAGAATTTTGTGGTAACGTTGCTTTTGTTTCTCAAATTGAACCAAAGAATATTGAGGAAGCTCAAGATGACAACAATTGGACTCTTGCTATGCAAGAAGAATTAAATCAATTTGAAAGAAATAAGGTATGGTCTCTTGTTCCCAAACCAAAAAATCATTCAATTATTGGTACAAAGTGGGTCTTTAGAAACAAGCTAGATGAACAAGGAAATGTGACAAGAAATAAAGCAAGGCTTGTGGCTCAAGGCTACAATCAAGAAGAAGGTATCGATTTTGATGAAACATTTGCACCAGTTGCACATTTAGAAGCCATTCGTATCCTATGTGCATTTGCATGTTTTAAGAAAATTAAACTTTATCAAATGGATGTTAAAAGTGCATTTTTAAATGGATACTTAAATGAAGAAGTTTATGTTGCACAACCACCTGGTTTTGAAAACAATGAATTTCCAAATCATGTTTATAAATTGACAAAAGCTTTGTATGGTTTAAAACAAGCTCCAAGAGCTTGGTATGAAAGACTTTCAAGTTTTTTAATAAAGCATGACTTTGCTAGAGGAAAAGTTGATAATACATTGTTTATAAAACATAAAGAAATTGATATCATGCTTGTGCAAATATATGTGGATGATATTGTATTTGGTGTTACTAACATCTCAATGTGCAAGGAATTTGAAATATTAATGAAGGAAGAATTTGAGATGAGTATGATGGGAGAACTGACCTTCTTTTTGGGACTGCAAATTAATCAAAATAAAGATGGAATCTTTATTAGTCAAGTTAAGTATACAAAAGAATTACTGAAGAAATACAAAATGATGGAAGCAAAGATTATCAGTACACCAATGAGTCCATCAATTAAGCTTGATCTTGACGAGAAAGGTTGCAGAATTGAGAGAAAAAGCACTTCTGGAACATGTCAATTATTAGGACAATCTCTCATTACATGGTCTAGCAGAAAACAACACTCTGTTGCCTTATCAACTGCAGAAGCAGAGTACATAGCTGCAGGAAGTTGTACTGCACAAATTCTTTGGATTAAGCAACAACTAGTTGATTATGGTTTTGAGCTTAAGGAAATACCTATTTATTGTGACAATACCAGTGCGATAAATCTCACAAAAAATCCAGTGATGCACTCAAGAACAAAACACATTGAAATAAGACATCATTTCATACGAGATCATATTCAAAGAGGAGACATTGCATTGAATTATGTTTCAACTGAACATCAATTAGCTGATATCTTCACCAAACCATTGAAGGAAGAACAATTTTACAAGTTAAGAAGAGAATTGGGCATGGGTATGTTAGAAAATTCATCTTAAAAAGGTAATCATATTCTCTTCAAAAAAAAAAAATTATTTTTCTTTCGTGTGTTTAATATTTTTTGTGTTTTGAAGAAATGATATGCTTTAAATGTCTGCATTATTCGTGTTTTATATGTAGTGTGTTGAATTAATTTTACAGACTGATCTCATACTCTCTTTTTCTTCAAAAGTGTCAGTTATGGAAAATCAGTTGTTATCCTATTTCAATGGAGATACTTTAAGGGCATAAAAAGGAAAAGTTGACTTCTTTCCTTTTAGTCATTTTTTTCTTTAAATAACTTCCTATTTTTTTTAAGTCCATCTTTTAATATTTGAAAAGTACAGCTTTTTCACCTACCACCTCTTCTTTTATCTCTTTTTCTCTCTCGTCGATTTACTTCCTCAAACCCCAATTTACTTTCAATCACTTGCTCGCTGGAGGAATTAATTTCGACGCCGCTCACAAATCAAAGCGATCATCATCTGTCGTGCCTCTTACTTCAGTCGCCTCTAGCCAATTTGAGTCAAAACAGATTTTTTTCATATTCAATTCTCTCTTGGCCAACCATAAGATCTATTTTGAATTCTCCAGTAAAGGAAAGGCGCAATGATTGCTTCAAATGGCTTCTTGATTATGTGGGTCTGATGAATTGAGTTGATTATTGGGTAACAAAGTATTGGGTTGTACTATTTAAGGTATGGCTTGATTGATTTTGATTTTAATCGATTATGCAGAATTATAATGGAGGAAAATGATTATTTGCTTGATTAATTTTAATTGTGAATTACTCATTTGATTATGCAGAGTTGTGATGATATTTTAGTTTATGCAAAAAATTAAATGTGCAGATGGGAAAAATTAATATGTGCAAAGTTGTGATATTTTAACTATATGCAGAATTTTAGTTGTGCAATTGTGCAGAATTTTTATGATAGATATGCAGAATTTTTGTGTGCAGAATTGTGTGTGAATATTGACATTATGCTGCAGATTTTTTGATTTTAATGCAAAATATATGTTATGCAGATTTATTATTATGCAGCAAAAATAAATATATGCATATATGATTATAATGTTATGCAATCAAATGTGCTTGATTTGTACAAAATGCTGTTGAACTAATTTGAAGTGTGCAAATTTAAGTTTTTAATTGAGCAGCAAATTGTATTATGCAGTAGACTTGATTTTTGCATGTTAAGCTGAAAGATATTGAGATTATACAAACTTACTTTTGTACAGGCTGATATTATGCATAATTAATAATATGAATTGCTTCTTCGATTATGCCTAATCTTGAATATTTAGTTAGAATGCCTATCTGATTCTGATTTCTTTGAAGCAAAATATTTTGATTATTATGCATAATTGATGATCATTTAGTTTTGTGTGATCTTGTGTGCTTGATTGTTAATATGCTTGAAGATGTTTGATTTATGCTTATGCAAGTTGAATTGTAAAAATGATGACATTATGCAGGTTGAATTAAACATATGCTTAATTTGTGAGAATGCTTGATTTTTATTATCTTGCTGTATTGATTTAAATTATGCAACATGCTATCAATTTTGAATTATGCATTATATTGATTTTGTGAAATATTTTCAAAGGCATACATTCAGGGGGAGAATGGTAAAATAATTATTTGATCTTGGTCTTGATACTGAGTATGCAGATTATTTTGATCAGATAATTTAGATTATGCAGGATGAAATTTGCAGGTTGGACAAGATTTTATTTATGCAGAGGATAATTGATTGATAATGACTTGATGATTAATTATTTAACTTGATTATTTTTAATCAAATTTTTAGTTGAGCATTCAACTATGCAGAATAAATGGGTAAGTTGTGCAGATGCAAAATGATTATTTGATCTTGATATGCTTGATCTTGATTATGCTGATGTGCTTAAAATTAAAAAATACATTATATGCAGGGCTGATATGCTAATTATCTTATGCAAAAAGTGATTTATATATATGTTCTATTCTTACACTTTTTGTTGATGACAAAAAGGGGGAGAAGATATGCACAGGAGAAAGAAACGCATATGTGATGTATTGTTAATCTTTATTGCATGAAATTGATATTGATCTTTATTGCATGAAATTGATATCTGAATATTTATGCTTCATTATTTGATTATCTTCTTGTTTAAATTGTTTTTGAGCATATATTCAGGGGAAGCATTTAAAACTTTGTTGATTAATTATTTTTGAGCATATATTTAGGGGGAGCTTTAGTTTAACTAAATAAATGTTTTGTCATCATCAAAAAGGGGGAGAATGTTGGCTCAAAAGGCTAATTTATAGGTTTTGATGCATTAACAAAACATTTGCACTTAACAAAATTGGATTTCTTTCTAGAATTTATATTGCAGGCCCAAAGTTCAAGTGCTGATACGGAGTGTTCTACCAAGTACAGAACACGATGCAGAGTGTTCTACCAAGTACAGAATAAACGTGTTCGTGTTCTACATCCGTCAGAACAAACCTGCAGTCTTAAAGGTTTATTAGGAAATAAACTTTGTAAAATCATCTTTGAGGTTCCCACACACTCACAGCACGTCTATTGCATTATTATCTGCATAAAATATATTTTTAAATCACTTGATTACCTAAAACAAAATTATTTCTTTCCTAAAAAGATAAAAATCCACAATTAAAGCTTTTGGAAATGGAAAGGAAGTCTTTCATTTTAAAACTGATTCTTCTTACTCAAAGAAGCATAAAATCAGAAGAAATCACTCTCAAATCAGATCTCTTCAATCATAGAAACATTTTTGAAATTATGTTCACACCTAACAACTACAATTTTCAGCTATAAAAAGGAATTGTGTTAGTGTGTTTTATCAAGTGAGTGAAAAACGATTTTCTGTTCTAAATTGTGTTTTATCTTGTAAGTTTTTCATTCCTTCATGTGCTTACACGATCACATCTCCTCAATATGATTATAGTTTTTATATTGTAATCATGTTAGTGAGGTTTATCAAATTTGTGAAATAAAATGGTGAGGTTAGGTTGCTAGAACCTAGGAAAATAACTAGCAAGTGTTTAGGTTCTTTTACTTGGGAAAAAGGGCTAAGTGTTTTGATCATTTTACTTTGGAAAAATGATTAAGTATTTTTAGAGTTTTCACTTGGGAAGAAAAACTTGGGATAGCTATTATGTAACAGGCTTTTGACTCTTGCCCGTAAATAGAGTCACATTAGAAAGAGAGAAACTCTTAAGACGGATTGTCTTAAGGAGAGGATGTAGGCGATGGCCGAACCTCTATAAATCGCGGTGTTAAATTCTCTATCCCTTACTCTCTTTTTATTTTGTGCTCTATAATTTTTATGTTGAAATTAGCTGTTCTGTATCTGTTCTGTGTTCTATAGAACAGAGTCAGAAAATCACCTTTGTTCTGAAAAACGGGATGAAATTGAATTTTCTAAATTAATCTATCCAATAAAAGTCTGATTTTTTGCCACTAATAATTTCGTCCATATGTGTAGTTTTTAATGGTAAAGGATAATTAAAAAATTATTTAAAGTAAATTGCATGAAATGGATTTATTATGATGATGGTATTTTGCTTATAAACTGTATGTGTTCTAATCTGTTCAGATCACGAAAAAATTATGAAATGATCTATTCACCCCCCTCTAGATCATATATTTGGGACTTACAATTAATATTATTTGAAACATGTTTAAATATTATACATTAATTATTTTTTCGACTCTAGTTAAACTTTTAATCATTGATTCTCTATTTTTTTCAATTTTATATCCGGTTCAGGTATGATAACCTTGGAATAAAAACCTCCATCAGTCAACTATTACAATTGGTTAATTTGCTTTCATGACTTCTTAGAATATCTGAATTTAAGGCAACAAAGTGTTCCAAGTGTTTAAGAATGCTTTTTCAGAATTCCAACTCGACACGTATGATTAAAGGAGGAGGGATCGGTGTTATCCTATTTTCTCTTTCCGTTCTTATCTCTTCTCTCTTATATAATTGGTAGTAAGTCAGAAAATAAATAAATATATATATATTAGAAGCAAAACAAAGAACAGGATAACATGTACGATTCTTGTCAATTTTTTTATCCAAAACTTACGTTTTTTGTACCAAATTACAAACCACCAAAAAAAAAAAACTGACAGTAAGTCTGCAAGTAAAATTTACTATTACAATAGGCAAATTCATAAATAATTGTATATATTTGATTTAAGTGAAATTTTTTCGAATTAAATTATTGGTTATTCAGTTCAAATTTTCAGGCTAACCCAAATTCAGCACCTATCAATTCCCATTTTAAAGGTTTTATGTAATTAATAATTTTAATGTGCATATATATATATATATGTGTTGCACGTTTATCAATTCTGTTTAATTGTAAAAAAAAAAGTTTGATTTTACTATATTGTTATATTTTTAATTAAGAAGTGAACAAAATAATATCTTAAATAAAAATTTTAAAATTTTGTTATTGCCGATTACAATTATATTTAGAATGAAATATTCTTGTAAAAAGAATAAGACATATAAATGCTATATATTTTATTCTAAAAATATTTTACTACATCCATTGTTTTACGTAAAGCATAATTATTTATAAAACAATAATTATCTCATCTCTAGTCCAAATTTTTGTATCTTTCTATTTATGATAATAAAACCCAAGCATGCATAAGTCTTTAGTAGTGACAATTTAAATAATAATATATAATCTGCTCAAAGTTAGGTGCAGTACTTTGCAATGGATATAAATTAATAGTGGAAAAATTTTAAAATATGGACAGCCACAAAATTTAAATATCAATAAAACAAAGTCCAAAATATTTATTTTATTTCTCTTTACGATATGAAACATAAATAATACGTACTAGGAACAGACATGAAAATGCGAGGATTAGTTGTTGAGAATGGATGAGATATATATATATTTATAGAGTATTATAATTCATTAGAAATCACGAAATTGAGGTATTAGCTGATATTGTAGCGACACGTAACAATTAAAAATGGATTTGATTGGTCAATTATTGATTGATATAGAAGAAAGAAATGAAAGCAATGCCAAGCTGGAAGGTGAAGACGGTAGGGACTGTTTGTTATTGGTCTGAAATTTATTACTGAAAACTATCAGTCAACCACAATATCATGTGATGCTGCCCAACTTACACTCCCTCTGCTAATCTTCTTCTACTTCGTCGTCTTCTTCTTCTTCTTCTTCATCTTCTTCACCATATCTAACCAACATTAACTAAATGCCACACAGGGAGTTAGGGCAATTTTATATCATTAACGGCTATAAAAATGCCATTCTTTTGTAACAAAATGTGTAGTTAATAGCAACCAATTAAAAACATTGCATGACAACCATTTGTCTCCTGCTTTTCCAAAAAGACCACTTTTACTCTTAACCCTTAGTAATAGGGACGAATCTAGATGCTGCACTTGCCCCTCGCCCCCCAAACTTTCAGTTTAATCATTAATTGTGAAATTTTTTATTTGTAGCTACGCATTGTATATATATATTTGTCAATTCTTCTCTATATATATCAATTGTTAATAATACTTTAGACTTGTCATATATAAATTTATTTCCTAGTATTCTTGTTTAACCCCATTTACTTAAAGAAGCAATTTACTTAAGTAATTCTTGCAAGTTAGAGTCATAGGTGTAGGGAAAGACAATTTAATTATAGAGCTGATATAAGTTTGGGTGGTAGAAAACTTAAATTTAGTCCTAAATGTTTCACAAGAAATTTTTTTTTCCATCATAGAAAAGTCTTCTCTAGAAAAGCTACAAGTTTCATGTGAGATTATCAATTGGATCTCCCCTAAATACATCACGAGGTTTCCGTTTTACACGGTTAATTTTAACAATTTCATTTTTTTTATCCAAATAATCTAGTTGGCATTCTAACTTAATTTAAAATCATTATTATATTGTATTCCATCTGTTTCTAGTCAAGTGTCACTTTTTTATAAAAAAAATTATCCTACTTAAAATGTCATTTTATAAAATTAAGATAGCATTTTTTATATACATACATTCCAAATTTTCCCTCTTAGTGGTATTAACATTACATTAATGTTTTCATTAATTTTTCTTTTTTATTTTTTACACATTGTTATCACTATATTTATCTTATTAAATATAAAATAGAGTATTATAGTTTTTTTAAAATATTTGCAAAGGAGAAAAAAAAGTGAAGTTGGAATTTGAACTTACCACTAGCCAAAATATTAGATTAATTTTATTGTTCTAATGTCTTACAAATGAGTTAATTTACATTTCTAAGTAAATAGAAAAAAAAAATGTACATACCGAAACAAAACCAACTTTCCCAATGTTACTATTTGTTGAACAGTGATTCTTGAGTTTGTTTAAAATTTTATAGCAAAATTAAAGTAGGATTTTCACAAAAACCTATAAAATAGATAAATTACTCTTTGGTTGTAATTAATAAAATTTGACTAATATTCTTTTTCTTGTTTTATTCAATTTGAAAATCAGATACAAATCTTTATTGAATTGTACAATCGAATATAAAAAGCATTCACTTGTTACAATTACTTGAAGAGATATGGTACGTCTACCATGACAAATATTATGTATGTCATGTTATTACATTCTTGGAAACAATTAAGTAAAATGGATAAGGAATCCTACTTAACACCCAAAATATAAAAAATAAAAATAAAACCAAACCAAACCAAAAAAAATATTAATAACAAAAGCAATTTCTTATATTTATTTAAAAAAAAAAAAAAAACTCATAAATGGTTCTAAGCAAGTATTTTTCAGCAAAAATTAGTTAAAAAAAATGGAAAACACAACTACGCAGAGGCATGGGAGCAAAACAACCGGTCAAAGTCTGCAATTGTCCTCTTACCTTAGCCAATAAATATGAGACTAATATATATCTTCTTCCCATTGCTCTCTCTCCTAAATCCTACCCCATTTTCATCTTCTTCCTCAGAATTGCCATTTCTAGTAGATTTTATCACCAATCCACATGAGAAAACCTTGCTGTGATAAACAAGACACCAACAAAGGAGCCTGGTCTAAGCAAGAAGACCAGAAGCTCATTGATTACATTCGTAAACATGGCGAAGGTTGCTGGCGAACCCTTCCTCAAGCTGCTGGTACATATTTCCCCTTCCTTTTTCTCATTTTTTATTCATCACATTTCCATTAATATCATTTCTGGGCATCACTAAATTTTCATTTTCTGATGCTCATCAGGCCTCCTTCGTTGCGGCAAAAGTTGTAGATTGAGATGGATTAATTATCTTAGGCCAGACCTCAAAAGAGGAAACTTTGCTGAAGATGAAGAAGATCTTATCATCAAGCTTCATGCACTCCTTGGAAACCGGTATCATTTCTCTTCGTTTATTTATATTCCAATTTCAAGAATTTGTAGACGACCAGAATTTGATTTCATAAAAGACAAAGAATCTCTTTCTACAGTAGTATATACTTATATTATCTGCTGTTTGTATTGAACAAATTGTTAATGTGTTCTTATTTTGGAAATTGATGGTTAGATAAAAAAATATTTTTGTTCAGGTGGTCACTGATAGCAGGGAGATTGCCAGGACGTACAGACAATGAAGTGAAGAACTATTGGAATTCTCATTTAAGAAGAAAGCTTATGAATATGGGAATTGATCCGAATAATCATCGTCTGAATCAGAATCTAAGTCCTCGCCTTCAAAATCCACAAGACTCATCCAGTACAACTTCATCTGGATTAAAATGCCACACAAAAGAGGAACAGGCGAAACCGCAAATTAATAATAATAATATTAATAATGATGATAATGAGCAAGCATCAGATGCAGGAAGTATTATGGATGAAGATGAAGACCAAAATGGGACTTTACCTGATCTTAACCTTGACCTTACAATTAACTTTCCTTCTTCTTCTTCTTCTTCAATTGTCAATGTTGAAGAGACTCGAAAAATTAATATTGAGTCTAATTTAACAAAGGAATTAGAAGTTGCTGAGGGTTCTTCTACGCTTCTCCTATTTCAGTAATTAATTTATGGAGTGGGATTGACACAGATTATTCTTGATTGGGTTAGGTCTCATTTTTGTAAATCTTTTATTCTTTTAAGAGTCCTAAAGCAATCCATTTTTGGGAAACAATTCAATGGCCAACAGCTCTTATTGTTATGGAAGAAACAAGTGATTGTTGCCTGATGTTACCTAAGTTCTAGCTAAAGCCATATTGATTGATCATGTACATGGGCTTGAATTCATCATAAAATTAATTATTCAATAGCAGAATTTTATTATATTTTCTTTAAGTGTGATGTTTAAGTGTAAATGTATGTGTATAATTTGATGGTAGCTGATATATGAATGCTACGAAATGTTAAAACAAACAAATTCATATCCCCCAAAACAAAAATAAAACTTAGTGGAAAAGACAGAGAAGTTTATGAAAAACATGATTTCAGAAGGATCTCATCAGTGTGAGTTGAGATTCTTAATTTTTCTTTTAAATTCATTTTGTGGAGCCTCTCTTGAATATCCCTGTGCAGAAATGTAAAGCTTCTGCAGATAATGGTTAAATAATTAATTATCATTATCCACTTCAATTTCACCAATTCCATGTAAGCAACAGTCCTTCAAATTATGACAGGTTAGATCCAGAAGAGAACAGCTTTGATTTTTTTTTTTATAGTAATTACAGATATTATACCTAATTCGAAACGGATTCACCCATAAATTTTTTTCAATATTGATTTTCAATATTTACAAGTTTTAATGGTGAATGAACGCAATGCTGATAGTAGACGTGACATTGTTCTACAGATAATCTTGCAAGAAATACCAAACATTCAAACAAGAATCATGATATGAGATTGTGATGTTTAACTAGTCAGCTATGGTTTCTGTTTTAATTCTTCAATTGGCATGGTAGAGGTTGCATGTGAATCAAACTACCAACTATCACGAGATTTTAAATAATTTATTTTCGTTAATTTACGACTTCCATGAATAAATCTTCATTAACGTGGAGATCACCATCAACTACCATTCAATGCAGAAGCAGATGTAAACCACGTCCGTTCATCCATTTTATACTTTTATTTTCACGCCACTAATATCTTAATATATCCAGATATTAATTAAAATTCACATTCAGATATAGAATGCACATTAATAGAAATATACATTAGACAATTAATACGTTACTTGTACATAACACTCCCGTTATTGGGGTGCTCCGGTCACCTGAAAGGACATAACTTTAGTGAGTTTTTGATGGAAAAATTTCGACCGTTAAGTCACTAACAGTCAGTTAGTGAGGGAAAGAGGTAATCTTAGAGAGAGAAATGAGCGTAGATAGCATATCTAGTTAATTAAGCTACAAGTTTGATATAGTTTTTTCTGGCTGTCATTAATGAGCTAGCTGTAATGGCCGAAGTTTCTAGACGTTCATAAACTCAAAATGCCAACAAAGATACAAGAAATCTAATCACCCGTGACCATTAGAGATCAAAATTTGAGGTTGTGAAGGAAGACGATGAATTATAAACAAGTGATGAAAATCTGGAACCTAACTCTAAATGGAAAGTCATTTTAGAACAACGATGAATTATAACTATTCAGCCCAACAGCTCTAAGCGTTCAAACGTATCATATTTTAATGTCAAGTCAAATTCCCAAATATAAATTGTATACAATTCTTTTAATAATTTCAACAGGACCATAGTTAAGAAGATCTTAGATCGATTTCAAAATTAATTAGAAAGATTCAATATAGTTGATACTATAATCGGGAGATCCTCAAAGCTACGAAAAAGGCGGTGTTGGGATTTTTAGGGATGAGGTAGAGAGTTATAAGTTGAATACTTGCAGTTTGGTTTGTCAGTGCTTGTAAATGGTGAACTATCTCATAATGAAAATTAAGAAGAAATAACTTATCATATAATTGTAGACAAACAAACTTTAAAATATCTTCGATCATTCTTAAAAAATGGTGAAATGACAATTATGAAGACAAACATCTTTGTAATGCAATGCAAACTTTAAACGGTATCGTATACATAGAAATTTAAATACTCAGAACAATGGACTGTATTTAGAGACCAAGTCCTTTAAGCCAAAACTCAATAAGATGGTGAAAATTTGAGCCAGCCTCAAGTGGACAAATGTCCAACTTAAATGTTGAATAAGCCAGAGACTCAGAGACTGGAGCAAAAGAAAAGCTTAAATAAATGAAAATATTAAATTAAACGAAGACATAAAGTGGATTAGTTACAATTAAATTTAGAATTAAATTATATTATTGAGTTTTTGAATAAAATCGAACTGAATTGTGCTATTAACTTGGTTTTAAATGGATCTCTACGTTTTATTTAAAACGAACCGAGAATTATATCAAACTATTTTAAAATTTAATTGTACCAAAATAACCGATATTTAGTAATTAATATATATAATACTAATAATTTATAGACCAAATTATTTATAATTTCTATTCTACATATGTCATATAAATTTAAGTTCGTAAATATTTGTACTTTTAATGCATGAAATTAAAATAATAATATTTTAAATTGATTAATAAAATAAAATGATATTTTAAATTATTTTAATAATTATTATATCTTATAAATTGTTTAACAGATAGTTAACTAAGTATCCATTAATCGTGACTCCTGATGCATGGTTTTTGGAAAATGAGGATAAGGAGAAATTTGTGTTTTAAGGAGATTTGGATAATTATATGACTGATAAATTAATTAGTAAAAAATTCTCTTAATTTTGATATTTTGAGTTGGTGTGAAAAATGAATGAGTCATATTATTCAATTTTAGTTAGATTGCTAGAGATGTCGTATTATTTGTTTAGTGCTCAACAGTCACTTTTAAATTAGCTTTTAGCTTTGGAGGGAGAACTTTAAATAAGTTCAAAAGGTTTTTAACTCCAATTACAGCAAAAAAATTTTCTTGTTGCCAAAAATGAGATCAGCTAAACTTTTTTCTTCAAATATATCTAAGGGTGTGCATCGGTCGGATTCGGGTCAACCCGACCCGAACCCGAATAATCCGAAATCCGAATTTGCAAGAAATTTAACACCCGAACCGACCCTAACTCCTTATAGGATTCCGAACCAAATAACCCGAAATATTTCGGGCCCCAAACCGAATAACCCTAATTACCCGAATTTTATTTTATTTTTTTAATTAAATCTAATTAAACAATATTATGAAAACTATTAAATACATAATTAACATATTAAATATCTAGTTAATATATAGTCACCATATAACATGAAAAATACATAATTAAATACCTAATTAACATATAACTACCTAATTAATTAACATATAATATGAAAAATACATAATTAAATACCTAATTAACATATAATATAGTAACCATATAATATAAAAAATACCTAATTAATATGTTCACCATCTTAAAATGTCCAAATATTACAACAAATTAATAACCCAAATATTATAACAATTAATAATTCAAATATTACAATAAATTCGGTTCGGTTCGGGTTTATATTGATTTTCACCCGACCCGACCCGAACCCGAAATTTTACAAATCCTCACACTCGGACCGAATTATCCGAATAACCCTACCAGAATTTATATTTCGGTTCGGGTTATTCGGGTCAGTTCGGTTTTTGCACACCCCTAAATATATCAACTGGATAATTTAAAAAGTTTAAATTATATAATTATTATATCATCATAAACTCTTAAATTGTGTACTCATGTTTAGATTTTTTTTTTTTGATTTAATTATCTAATTTCTTTATTTTTTTAAGACATTACTCAAGATCTTAAATTAATGCAAATATAATGCGGAGAAAGACTGTAAATTGTTAATTTTTTAAGTTTTGTACTTTGACTTAAATTTTAATTGTATTTATTAAAATATTTTAGTCGTACTTGTATTTATAACATGTGTATTTATTTATTTTATAAATTTTCAAAAATGTATTTTATTAAGTAAGATGTACTATATACGTGAATTTGAAATATTTTAATATTTTAATAGGTATTTGCTAATTAAGTTGAGCTTATCTTTTTATAAGTTTATTAATATGCATTTACTTAAGTTGAATTGTAGAATGTGCTAGTTATATTTACTAATAATATTATATATCTAATATATTATTGAAATTTTTTAAAGAAAAATTGAATTATCAAAACACCATATTATTTTATATTGTATTATTTATTACAGAAAAAAAAATTGAATAACCATATGGAATTGTTTTGAATTTTTAACAATAACAATACTTAATTTTGAAAATATCTTAAATTTTAAGATAATAGTAAAAATTCACAAATATATAAATTGTGCCAGAGCGTGTATATCCTACTTGAAATGAGTGTTAAAAAAAATCTCATATCGAAAATTTAAAAGAAATAATCCCAACTTATGATTATGGGTAAAAGAACTTTAGAACATATATATATGTTAGCTCATTTGATAATTATTATTTATTAAGCCCAATAACTTTTAGGTCCACACAAATTGTACAAATAATAAATAAAAAGTAATTTTTTTCATATGTTACAGAGAGAGTGTTCCCGTCATTCAAAGCTAAAAACAAGTTAAATGGTTCTGCATGTGGATAAATATATGCATCAATTTAAACAGTATATTTTGAGTTACGAAAGTATAATTATATTAATAGTAAACTTCATGGTTAACTATTCAGAAAGCATAAAATTTACAAGAAATAGATGTTCAGAATCCATGAATATAGACTAATCATGGCCTTAAACGTGAAGCAGTATATGTATAATTCCATTCCATCATTGGTTAAGTTATATTTATGGTTTAATTCATTGTTGATAAGTATTAGTTGTCCAACATCATCAGGTGAACTGGGGCACGTGAAAATCCAAGATTTACCTACACACCAAGTGCTGGTCAGACCAGGTTTTCTTAACCAACAGTGGAATATCACAGAAAAGAACGTTAGTTATATAAGTCTATCAGAGTTGTTACTGAGCCACAGGAATTTAATCAACTTCTAAAATTATCTAACAACACTGCATATATTAATTGTACATTTTAATCTCGTTTACTCGGTCGGTATTAATGCTTAAATTCTTGTGCTGGTATATAAGTCTATAAATTACGGGTAGTATTTATATATTGTTGGTGAGCTCGGTTTGAAATTGTAACCTTCTATTGTACTGTAGTTATGGAGAAAGCTAGCGAGTTGCGGATTCAAAAGTTGTTATATCTAAATCTACCTTTCTTGTTAATTCAAATTATCGTAGAATAAGTTATAAAGAGGACAAAATATGTAGTTTTATCAAGTATTCGAAAATATTATTCATTTCACTAAATTGTTATTTAAAAAAAAAAATTATCCCGTTAAATTGTCAATTTATTAAATTTAAAATAATATTTAATACGTTATTTTAACTTTATCCTCGCATAATTTCAATAAAATATTTAATACATGAATTAATATTATTTTTTTATATGTTTTATTATAATAATTTAAATTAAAAGAGAATATTTTAGTCTATTCTATACAATTTTATATAAAAATTAATAAAATTAATAATTATTTTAATATTAATAATTTATATAATAAATAATAATTTAATAGGGCAGATAGATAGAGTAAAATTGTGCCAAAAAGTTGGTTTGGTTTCGGAGATAGGGCCAATTGTTGAAGATTTTTGGTGATGTTGCTCGACGTTTGCAATTTTATTTCTAATGATTCTCTTTGTCGAAACAAATTTATTGCAGGTTCAGAACTCAAAAGATTATGTGCCCACTCTTCGGTAAATTTGTCTTTTATTTGACAATTCAACGCATATACTCTTTCTTTTAATTTATCATTTTTATTATTTTTAATAGAATTAAAAAATATTAATTAAATTAAAATTAATTTATTAAATATATAAATTTAAATTTAATTAGTAAATCATTTAATTGGTAAACTCATATTAAAAAAAATTATATTAAAAAATTAAAAGTTACAAATAAAAAAAATTAAATTTTATTCAAAAATGACCGATAAAAAGAAATAGATAAAAAAAATATATAACTTTTTCTTTTCTTGACATATAAGTTGATTTTTTGAAATGAATAAATTATAGCTTAAAATTTGTCCACAAATTTATGAAAATAGAACAATTTTATTTACAAAGTGACGTGGATTTAAAAGACATTTTCTCATTATTTTAAACAATTTAACGGCATAATTGACAAAAAAAATAATTGAGTATATTTTATCTATTTTGAAAATTTTAAAGGTAAAAAAAAAAGTGATATTATCCCTTCTTTCTATAATATCTATTTAACTTTAATTTTTAATTTTTTTTTTAATCTTTACCTTAATATGTTTGTAATTAATTGAAAATTTTGTTATGCTTGACAAAAAAAAAAATAAAATAAAAATTGAACGTTTAATAATGTATCGGTGATTAAATTATGTGGTTTTAAACAATAAGGTGAAATGACATTTTTATCCTGTACCACAACGTTTGGCTGGGGGGGAAGAAGCGTTTAGGATTGTTTGGTACAACAGTTGTAGTTTTTTTTTTCATGTTCCCTGAATTCTCTTAATCCTTACGCCAAGCTTCAATGTGCTTTCAAGTACTCTTTAACGTAATAATTTATTTTTTAAGAAAAAAAAGTGGGGAATGAGAAATTGGAGTTCAAACTGGATATCTATTAATATATTTAGACCAATATTTATCACTAAAATGCATTTTTAAGATGAATTCAGTTTAACAAAAATTAATTAGAATTAGACTTAGATCTGGTTGTAAATAAATGGATTACAGACTTATCATAATAAAGAGGTCATAAATGGATTAGACGCGTACAGCGTGGATCATGGTTTATTGCAAAAAATTAATATAATCTTAATATTATATTATTATTTGTAACGGTAAAAAAAAATAATTTATTTAAATCACTAATCCATTATTCTCATTCTTTTCATTCTTCTTTTGTTATTCTATAAAATTCGCAGTCTAAATAAATTTTCTTATTTTTCTTCTTCTATAAAATTTTCAATCTTCATAAATATCATTATTATATAATTTTTAAGACTGATAATTTTACAGAAAAAAAAAAGAATATTAAGAAGAAAAAGAATAACGAGTTAGTAATTTAAAGAAATTGATTGTTTTACCATTATATATATAAATATAATATTAATATTATATTTTTTTCAATAAACTTTGATTCACACTGTACACATTGCGTATTTTACATACGCTATTTTAGTCAGCATTTGAGTTGTTAGAAGTGTTTAAAAAATTAAAAATAATAAAACTTTAGGTGTTAAGTGTGGCTTAAATAAAGTGCAGGTACCAAAACAATATTTTTTTTACAAGTTCAATGGCCTTTTTGATACTTTAAGCCACATGTATTTTGTACGCGCAGATTCATTCAGTATATGTATAAATAAAGATATTAAAAAAGTTGAAGAAAATAAAAATTTAAGTGTCAAATGTGATTTCAATAAAATTCAGATGCCAAAATAATTATTTTATATAAATTTAAGGGACAAATGATATTTTTAGCCTTTTTTACGTTGAACTTACTCACTTTTTAATCCCTTCCTTTCCATCTTGTCAGTTGCAGTAAAGGTAGGAGACAATCTGGAGCATGACACTAATGAGCATTGCCATTTTAGCACATCACTTTTATTTCAAAAATTGTAAGATAAGAGAAATCTGAAGCAAATTCAAAAAGAATAATAACTAATTAAAATAAGAGGATGAAAGGGTAGGAGCAAAATTATTTATTTTCGGATTAGTTTCATTTACTATCACAGGACTTATCTACTTATAATCAGAAATTCACAAAAAAAAAAAATTGTAACACAAAAATATCTTCCAACTTATCCATGAACTTAAAAAGTCATTTTGTTCGGAAACCGACTAAAATCTTACTGGAGTATACAGTTGGCACTATATACCAAAGAAGTCCAAAATAAAGAAGAAAAATATATTAGGGATAACAATGAAGTTCAATTACATGTAAAAAATTAGAGATAACCGATAAGTTGATTTGACAACTGTATATTTCGATGAGTTTTTGTCGATTTCTAGATAAAACGACTTTTTTAAGCTAAAATTGATAAATTGGAGTATTTTTGTATAACAAAATTTTCTTTTGTGACCTTTTTTTTTATTATAAGGGTATAAATTCAGTAACCATATGTGAAATTGACATTTTATTTTCTTTTCATACCGCTTGAAAAGCCAAATAACTATTGGGTTTTTTATGTTTCTTTTTAACGGGTCAAACGGATTAACCCGTCACCATTTGGGTCAAGATGGATTGACTCCGACCAATCTAAAATTTTTCATGTCATACAAGTCAAGTTATATATGAATTATTTACATATTAGGTCAAATTTGAGTATGAATTATAGGATTTAAATTCGCGGATTGGATCAAAATTTAAGAAGTCTATTAGAAATAGCCAAAAATTTAAGTGTGTTTTTTTATAAAATTAAATCATATTTTTAGGTTTGCTATATCAATATTTATCTATATACAATCCTCAAGTGAAAAAAAAAAAAAAAAAAAAAGAAAGAAAGAAAGAAAGAAAGAAAAGAAAAGAAAAGCTCTCCACCTTATAGGTCCTAAAGACACACAAGAGACGGGGTAAATTGAGTATCTCAAACTTTTTTGGCTAATTTTTGAATGGAACAGAAATGTATCAAAATACAGAATTCTGACTATAAATATAGAAATGTAATGTAAATAATGTTCAGATTTTTGCAATTTTTTTTTTCAAACAAGATCTCAAAAATAATTCTGAAAAGTGTGTAAAATTTATTGTAAATATTTTAAGAATTATTTTAAAGACAATTTGGAAAGCACAAATTTCAAAATAATAAAACAAAGCAATAGAAAAAAAGAGTTTCAGAAAAGGGAGAAAAAAAATAAACACATAAAATTTATAGTGGTTCGGCCTCTATGCCTATATCCACTGCTCAAGATTCATTTCTTAAGTTTTTCTCTCCACTCTTAACTCTTTTACGGGTAAGAGTCAAAACCAACATACAATTCTAGATATGTATATCTACCCACAGTTTTTTTTTTCAAAGTAAAAAATATAAAACACTTACTGTAATTTTTTTCCTAGATTCTAGCCAACCCAACTCACAATCTTTTACAAATAGAATTTCCTCACAAATAATTACAATAAAAGTTATAATCAAATTGAAGATAATATATAAAAAATGAAGTACAAAAGATGTGAAATGTGAGAAGAACAAAGTTAAGTTTTTTCTCCTAAAAGATAAAAATTCTTTTCAACTTTTCTCTAACCTTCTAATAGGTGAAATAACATATATTTATACTCAAAAATTTAGTTCTAGGTGTTTAAAATCTAAACTGGCCGTTTTTAAAACAGATTGAAAACTAGTCGTTATTTTTGTCTTGTAGTAAAATTCAAATTTTTGTCCAGAAATTTAATACTGTCAGAAACTTATTTAAAAAATTGATAGGCATAAATTCATTTTCTAAATAATCATTTTCTGACGAAAACCAGATTTAATCAAAAACTCATTTTCTAATTTAAAAATATTTTTATGCAATTTTAAAGTTGTAATGTGTATGTATGAATGGAAATGATATGCCTCAATTTGATTTTACAATTTAGTATCCTAATTTCTAATAAGCTAAGGCAATCTTCAGATTTGTCTTCTAATGTCAATGTACAAAGGATTTTCCATCAGAAAATGTGTAAAATATTCCTGCAGAAAATACTTAGAAGAGAATTCAGAATAAAGTTTATTTAAAATTTGATTATTATCGAAATTAGGATGTGGTCTTGAGCCAACATACCTCACAAGTATGGACTTATATTCAAGTTTTACATAAATAAAGTTTATTTAATATGGTTAGTGATAACAATCTAACTCTTCAGAAGCTCTCCTCTGGCAGGTTACCTGAAAAGAACTTAAAAGCGCCGTCGGTTCCCGATAGTGGAAGCTCCGACGATCAAGTCAGTGACTTAGAGAAAATTAGGTTATTTCAATAGAGTCTAGAGAGAGTTCATGTACCTGTGATCTTCCTTTTATAGAGTCCTCCTGTTGCCCCTGAATAGGAAGATATCTTTTAATTAAGAGGAAATCGTGCTGATTTCCTGATTGCTAGTCGTTTCCTTATCTGCAACCGGTCAATGAATGATTCCTAGCACTTTCCTTCTTTGATATCCCAGAATCAGGGCACTATACAGGAAATATCCGGAGTTAATGACTTTCCATATACGGCCCCGAGATAACCGAACTATCCGAGATAACCGAACTGTACGACTTATATCCTTGGGTGCCTAGCTAATGTAAGTTCCTAAAATGCCGAACTCTAGCTCAATGAGCCCAGCTATCATAAGTCCCCCCCCCCCCCCCCCCCCCAAAGAAAATGACATTCATGTCATTGAGTTGTGAAAGGACGCGCGTGAGCCATAACTGTCAGGTTTCCAGGTCTGCCGTGTGCGTGATTCCTCAAAAAGTGAGAACAGATGCTTCGGTCATCGTGATCCAGCTATCGTGTCAGACCCTGCAATAATGGCGCCTCTTCGGTTATCACGCAAAAAGTAACCGTTGTCCTTGTCTCCAATCAAGTCCTGCCACCTGTCCTTACCTAAACAAGTCGAGACTCCTATAAATACATGCTTCTTCTTCCTCTTCTCATTTTCATTCCTTTGGAGTATTTCATCTTTTTGCTTTCCTCTCTTTTTTGAAGATTTGTGCGATTTGCTTTTCACTTGTTCCTCGTTCGTTCTTCCTTTGCTCTTCATTTGTTCTTCATTTGTTCTTCAAGTTTGATCTCTTAGCCTCCTCAACAAGATCTCAGGTTAGTGTTTTACTTATCTTTTTACTGTTTCCCACAATGAGTGCCTCAGAGAGTTCCACCGAGAGGGGGGAAGTGGAAAGGGGTCTTGTTACCGAGGACATCCTTGAGGGTCCCAGCTCTAGCCAGCCGATTCCAGTCAGAAAGAAATCACCAAGGAGAAATCCTCGAGTAGGGAGCATCGGTTCGGCCATAAAAGCAAACGAGATGCTGGAGTTGCGTGCCAAATTTGGGATTCCCGAGAGATATAGTATCCGAGCACCTGGGTCCCATGTGCGAGCTCCTGCTCAATATAACGGAAAGAAAACTATCATTGTGTACGAAGCGGATTTCGAAGCTGGAATGAGCCTTCCCCCTACTACTTTTGAAGTGGCGCTGATGAACCACTACGGCTTAACCATGGGGCAAATCCATCCCAATGCCTGGCGAACAATATCTGCCTTACAGATGTGGTGTGCCGAGCATGACATCCCCCTAACTCTTCGTCTATTTCAAGTAACTCATGTGGTTGGCCTAAGAATCTCGACCGAGGACCACAACTATGTTCAAGCCCGAGCTGGATATGGGGTTTTCTCCGGAAACCCAGAGTCACTTAAGAATTGGAAAAACCGATTCTTCATTGTCGAGAGTGATTCGAACTTCCCCTTCCTGACCACATGGGGTCGGTTTGTGAACAAGAACGATAACCCTTTATTTCTCACTGACGAGGAGGAGCAAACATTAGCTCGATGGAGGGCGTTGACTGCCCAAAAGATAGACATAAAAGAACAACTAATGACCGGCTTGGACCGGTCAGAAAGACCTCGGTCACGAAGAAAAGGTATATTTTATTATTAGTACTTCTGTTCTAATATTTGCTCATTATTTGCTTTTTTGTAGAGATGAAACGAACTGGCAAACCGAGCATGGCCGAGATGATGAAGGCTAAAAAGCAGAAGAAAACAGTGGGATCTACCTCGGGCGAGGCGGAACAAGGGACCCCGGTTGGGGCTTTGGCACAAAGGGATCCGGAGCAAGTGCTGGACAATAGCTCGGCCCAAATACCTTCTGAAACTCAGCTGACTCCTGTTTTTTCTGCTGAGGTCGCGATGGCTCCACCAAACATGCAGACCCCTCCTGGGCCCATATCTCCTGATGAAGGCGGCGCAGGGTCCTCAGGTCCAAACCCCCAAAGAAGGAACATGAGGGCCCTTGCAGATGAAATATGTGAGATGTGGCAGCAGGAGGGGCAGGGCTATTCCGAGGAAAACCCGGCCTTCTGTGATTTCGTTCATCAGCTAGCTTGCATCCCTGATAGAGTTTCACCTCTTGTTCGTCTGAAGGCGGAGGAGCTTGGCGAAATCATAAAGAGGCACCAAGTTCAGGTTTGTACTAATAATTCAATCTCAGTTTATGAGTAACTCGGTTCTCTTATTTATTATGTACTTCTTTTCACAGAGTTCCATTTTGGCCGGGGCGGTCATGGTGAAATTGAACCGGTTACTCATGGCCTATCATCGGGAGGCCGGTAACGTGGCTGGGCAGCGTCTCCGAGCAAGTGCCGCCGAAGGCAAACTTGAAGATGCTGAGAAAAGAGCTCTTGATGCCGAGGGCAAGATAACCGAAGCCGATAAAAAGAACTCTGAATTGAAAGAAAAACTTGCCGCTGCCGAGCAAAAAAGAGACGAGATTGAGATCGAACTTGCCGGGGTTTACTCGGAATTAGAAGCTGCTAAAATTCTCCCAATCGGGCCGCCCACTCGGTAATTCTCCCAGATGCCTCTGGCTTTTATAGCACTTTTCTGAGGTTTGAATTAGTTCGGACAACAACAGTGTGCGCCTGAAAATAAGGTCGGAGCTTGATGACGGATGTTACCAAAGCGAAAGCAAGCTGCTCGAGTATGTGGTATCGCAACTCGGCCCCTCTCAAGACCTTGCTCGTGTAATAGATGGGAAACTGTTGGCTTCCTTCTTCCCTTACCAAAACCAAACCCAAAGCCCCCGCTGAAACTGCTAGATACATGTATAGAGTTTCTCCTGGTTGTGGCCGACTTAGTAGAGGCGGGGTAGTGAGAAAATGCTTCAGTTCATCGAATGCCTTCTGACAATCCGGAGTCCACTCGAAACTCTTTACTTTCTTCAGAGTGCCATAAAAAGGTAAACATCTCTTCGCCGAACAAGAAATGAACCTGCCGAGCGCCGTTATCCTCCCATTGAGCTGTTGAACTTCCTTTATCGATTTTGACGATTTCATTTCCAGTATGGCTCGGATTTTTGCCGGGTTCGCTTCTATCCCCCTTCTTGAAATCATATACCCCAGGAACTTTCCAGAATGTACGCCGAAGGCGCATTTCTCTGGATTCAACTTTAAGCCGAACTTCCTTAGAACTTCGAAAGTCTCCGATAACTCGGTTGGGAGGCTCGCCGCCGCCTTACTCTTGACTATCATATCATCTACATAGACTTCAATGTTTCTCCCCAACTGATCGGCGAACATTTTGTTCATAAGTCTCTGGTATGTGGCTCCCGCGTTATTGAGCCCAAACGGCATGACTCGGTAACAGTAAGTAGCTCGGTGGGTCACAAATGCTGTTTTTTCTTCATCATTCTTGTTCATAGGTATTTGATGATATCCTGCCGAGGCATCCAAGAAGGCGTATTCATCAAAACCCGAGGTAGAGTCAACTAGGAGATCGATATTGGGCAACGGATAGCAATCCTTGGGGCATGCCTTGTTCAGGTCAGTAAAATCCACGCACATCCTCCATTTGCCATTCGCCTTTTTTACCAACACCACATTCGATAACCAGTCCGGATAAAGCACCTCTCTGATAAAGCCGTTTTTCATCAGGATGTCAACTTCTTCGGACATTGCCAACTGCCGATCAGGAGCATGATTCCTCTTCTTTTGCTTGACTGGCTTACAGTTTGGCTGCACATTGAGATTGTGGCATATTATTTCAGAGGATACGCCCTTGATGTCCGAGGGTTCCCAGGCGAACACATCTTTGTACTCCGACAGAACGGCTACCAAAGCCTCCTTTTCCTTGCCTGTTTTGCTAGCGGTGATCTTAACGACCTTTCCCGATGATAGCTCCACATCCTGCAATGAATCTACGGGTTCGGCGTTCCTGGTTGTTGGGACGTCTAGTGGATCCAAAGGTAGAGCTTGATCGGCCTCTTTTAACATAGTGACATAGGTTTCCCGGGCTGTCTTTTGATTACCCCTTAACACGGCCACCCCTCCCTGCACTGGTATCTTTACGAGCAGCTTTCTTATAGAAATATATGCATCCACACCGATGAGAAGAGGTCGACCGATGATCACATTGTACGCCATCGGTATATCCACTACCATGAAACAGGCCTTGCAGTTGCAAACACTGTCTTCATCCCCTAGCTGCAAGTTCAACACCACAGATCCATCTACTTTGATCGGACGCCCAGATATGCCAATGAGTGGAGCTGACACGGCTTCTAACTTGTTGGTGGACATGCCCAGCGCCTTATATGCCCGTAAAGAGATGAGATTTACCGCGCTTCCAGTATCTACCAAAATCCTCTGAACCAGGAAGTCTTGTATTAAAGCCTCAACAACCAACGAGTCAGTATGGGGGCCCCGAACATGATTTTCATCTTCTGCTGAAAATTTGACCTCATAATTCTTCTCAGCCAGTCCCACACCCATGGAGAACACCTCTTTGGCTTTCCTCTTCCTTGACTGTTCAAAAATATCATAATGTTTTCCCCTTGCTATGACATGAATGACTCCAGCTGGGGCTTTCTTGCTAGAACCTGCCTCGTTGTTCGCGCCGCGAGGAGAAGGCGACCTCTTCCGCGCACTTCTCTCATTATCCTTCACAAACTGACCGAGCCTACCCCTCTGGACAAGATTATCAATTTTGCGCTTCAGCAGCCGGCAGTCGTTTGTTAGATGGCCTTTGTCCCTGTGAAAGGAACAGTAAAGGCTCTGGTCTCTGTTAGGGTCTTCCATCATTGGGCGCGGCCAATCAAATCTCTCGTTCTCCTTCATCCATGCTAGAATTTGAGACCTCAGCGTGTTTAAGGGTGTAAACTTTTCGTCTTGTTTGCCTCTGGAAGTAGACTTCGAAACAAGGAAAGCTCGGTGTGAGCTACTGGAGCCTCTATTTCTGCCGTCGTCCCGACTATTGTTGCCTCTTTCCCGACCTGTACGGAAACCCCTGTCCGATTCTCGGCCCTGTGAATTGTAACGGAGACGGCGGG
Source organism: Excoecaria cochinchinensis (assembly GCA_947683425.1). NCBI lineage: Eukaryota > Viridiplantae > Streptophyta > Magnoliopsida > Malpighiales > Euphorbiaceae > Excoecaria > Excoecaria cochinchinensis. The sequence continues at coordinate 2,902,063 of CANTUQ010000083.1, forward strand.
CCTCATCCATCCGGATATACTTATGAGCCCGGGACATAAGTTCGGTGAAATCGCCGGGTGGCTTTTTGCTTAAGGAATCGCTGAAATCCTGACACCTCGTATTCCTTATGAGTGCATTGATAGCTACCTCTAAGTTCAAATTTTGGATGTCCATGGCTACTGCATTGAATCTCTCGACATAAACCCGAAGTGCTTCTCCTTTTTCTTGATGAACCATGGTGAGGTCGGCTGACACTTTGGCCGGTCTTATTGCAGCCACGAACTTAGCTACGAACATGTCGCTAAACTGTTCGAAACTGTGGATAGAGTTCTCCCAGAGGTTTCGAAACCAGATCTGCGCAGAGTCGGTAAGAGTTTGCGGGAACACCTTACACAAGGCAGCATCTTCCGTTGTATGGACTAGCATGGTGTGATGAAATTCGTCTAGGTGAGCTCGGGGATCCGAGCTTCCGCCATACTTTGGCAAATTTGGCAATCTGATCTGCGGGAATGGAGTTGTCAAGATATCCCGAGACAGAGGGGACCGAAAGCTACCCTGGTATTGCAAAGTATTTCGATTATGGAATTTCTGCATTCTTTCCTCAAACATTCTTTCAAACTGTTCAGTTGTCATTGTGATGTTTGCTCCCGGAGCTAATGTGCTCGGCAAAGAAGGTGGAAGTTGGGCACTCTGGGCGGGGAGTTGTGTTTGGATGGGTGTTTGAGTTGGGAGTGTTGCTGGGGCGTTGTTTTGTGGTACTGTTTGGGGTGACTGAGCCGCTATAGCGGATAAGGCAGTTAAGAGAGTTTGAGCGGCTTGAGGGGTGATGCCCGGAATCATGGGGACAGGCACAGGTGCTGGTGGTGTTACCGGGGTTTGTTCTTGTAACTGGGGGAAGAGTTGTCGTATTTGGAGTGGGGAGATTTGCTCAATTGAGGTTGGTTGTGGGTTATGGGAGAGCTGGCCAGGGTGGTTGGGTTGGGGCTGGGAAAGTACAGTATTTTGGGCGTTGGAGGCAGCACTGATAGGGATAGATAAGTCTGGAAAAAGGTCCATTGTCTACTGGAATCTGAGGAGTGTTCCACGCTCACCACACCAAATGATAACAACCTAACTCTTCAGAAGCTCTCCTCCGGCAGGTTACCTGAAAAGAACTTAAAAGCGTCGTCGGTTCCCGATAGTGGAAGCTCCGACGATCAAGTCAGTGACTTAGAGAAAATTAGGTTATTTCAACAGAGTCTAGAGAGAGTTCATGTACCTGTGATCTTCCTTTTATAGAGTCCTCCTGTTGCCCCTGAATAGGAAGATATCTTTTAATTAAGAGGAAATCGTGCTGATTTCCTGATTGCTAGTCGTTTCCTTATTTGCAATCGGTCAATGAATGATTCCTAGCACTTTCCTTCTTTGATATCCCAGAATCAGGGCACTATACAGGAAATATCCGGAGTTAATGACTTTCCATATACGGCCCCCGAGATAACCGAACTATCCTAGATAACCGAACTGTACGACTTATATCCTTGGGTGCCTAGCTCATGTAAGTTCCTAAAATGCCGAACTCTAGCTCAATGAGCCCGGCTATCAGTTAGAACATAACATTTTTCTAAAATAAATAAACAAATGAAATAATAATAAGTAGAAACATATTAAAAAAACTGAAAAATAATCATATTTTTTGAAGAAAAAACGCAAATCAAATAGGAGCATATTAAAATAACAAGTGAAATGTATCATAATAAAGAAAGTGGCTCACATTTTGGAATACATAAAGAAGCAAATATCTTCAAGGCAAAATTGCAAAAAATAAATACAAAATTGGGGCTTTGTGTAGAGACAAAATCTATTTTTATCTATCCACAATTTGACTTGACGATTTTTTTTTTCCTTTTTAGAGCTTGAGTTGACAAAGATTAATTTCAGAAATAAAACAATTTCTCATTTCATGTATCAACTAAAAACACCACCACAAAATATGACCAATAATAGCTATTAAAAACTGTTACAAAATATAAAAAGAAAAATATTGTAATTATTCTATGGCAATAGTTTTATTGGAGCTACATTCACTCTCGTTGTTTTAAATTATTATAATTTTTTAAACATACTGATGCAATATTTTTTTTTATGTTATGCAATATTTTTTTTATGTTTCACTATAAAAATATTGCAATTATTCTATGGACTATAGGAATAATTTCACAAGTGTTGCATCCACTCTTAGGCCATATTTGGTATGGAGTATTGTAATGTAATGTAATGTAATAAATAATATATTGATTATTTTATTTGTTAACTCAAATTTTTTATAATGTATCGTAATCATAAATACACATATCATTCTCAATACATCAATAGATATATTCCCTAATTCATAATATTTTGTGGTAGGGGTGAGCATGATCGGTTAACCGGTCTATGAGTCCCAGTCCATTAATCAGTTCATTAATATCGGTTTTTTGAAATTTCAGTCCATTACTATCGGTTAACCAGTCCATCGGTTTCGGATTTTCGGATCGATTACCCAATATTTTTCAGTTAACCACTATAATTATAAATATATTCATAAATAAAATTAAAATATTCAAGATACTTAAAAATTAAAATTTTTTCACTGTAATATAATATTATTGTTGTTAAAATAAAAATATTTGGTGGATATAAGCAAATTTATTTTTAAAAATTAATATTTAATAAGTAAATATATTAACTGGTCCATAATCATTTTTAATTAGATAAATTGTTATATTTACTAATAGCTAATTAAAAAAACTTAAAAACTTAAAAATACTTAGTGATAAAGCTGAGAAGATCTTTATCTGTAGGAAAGAAGGCGATCCGATCGGATGAGAGAAACCTGCAATAAGAGGAGCCCGGTCGGACCAGGCTTTAGCACTCCGAAACTTAAGTTAGTAGCTTAGAGAGAGAGAGTGCTTTAGAGATAGAAAGTCTTGGATTCAATACCTGGAGCCATCATTGGATGGGCTATTTATATGAGATAGTTGAGGGACACTTGAGTGCCTGGGGTGTGATCACTGGCTGTCAGAGTAGGTATTCGGCGACATGACAAGGAGCAGGTGGTAGGCATGGGCACTGCCTTGTGTCAGGTGGCTGATGGGACTGGCGGTCACATCAGCCGATCGGGCTTGTGCGCTGCCTAGGAGCTCGTGTCTGCTACCTTTGGTTGATAGGCCTTGGGCCTTGCCAGTTGAGTGGGCCGGCTGAATGGGCCTTAGAGCAAATGGTATTTGCTGTGTTATCACTTGTCCCCCCCTCAACGGGTCCGATCGGGCATGAGTTTGCCTTTGAATATCCGTTCGGATGGAATTAGCTCTGAATTTTCCCGATCCGAGGACGCGCGTTGGCGCGCTTTTTGAATTTAAGAGGCGCCTTTTCTGAAGAGACGTGCCTGCTTGGACAGCTATTGTAATTTAATGTTGCGCGTGCACCAAGGGTGACGCTTCGTTCTGCGCAGAGCCATGATATTTTATGACACGTGGCGCTTGTTTAGTGGCGCGACCTTTGGCGTGTCCCAGAAGCTTTTGGCCTATAAATAGGGGACTTTGTAAAGCATTTCCTCTTTACTTTCGAAATCCCTAGCGAAGCTCTGTCAAAATTCCTTCTTGAATCCCAGATTCCTGCAGACATCTTCTCGCTTCTTCAAATTTCTTGAGTTCTTTCTTTCAAGTAAGTAATTTTTCATCTTTGCTTTTTGCTTTCTTTCTGTCTGCATCCACTCCATTTAAAAGCACGAAAATTGCACCTGTCCGTCCTTCTTGTTTGTTGAAAATGGCCTCCAGCAGTGGTGATATGCTCGATAGCAGCTTTTTGGATGACTATCAAGACAAACCAGCCGTTGAATTCCACTCTCGATTGACCGCTGGGGAGGTGGCTGAGATCCCCTCCAAATATGGCCTTCCTGAAGAGGTATCGGCAGTGGCCTGCCCGGAATCAATGGCGGTGACCGAAGGGCCTTTTGGCCGAAATAACAACGAGTGCTTTATTTGCCATCTCTGGAGCCTGGATGCTGGCTTGAGGTTCCCACTTGGCGCCTTTGAAATGGCGATCTTGAGAGGGTACGGGATCGCCCCCAACCAGTTGCATCCGAACAGATGGAGGTCAGTAGCATGTTTCAAAATCCTGTGCAGAATAGAGACGGTCGCTCCGACCCTTGAGCTTTTTACTCACTTCTTCTATATATCGGCTCGAAGCGATGGGACGGAGTACTTTTTCACCAGCCGGCCGAAGAAGAAATTGATGTTTATCCCGACCTCGATGAAAGGGTACAAGGAGAGATACTTCTTGGTCGGGATGAAGGGTGGATTTGGTGTGTCTCTCACCCGATCGGCTAGGGCCGAAAGCTTGAAGGACCTTGCGGCGGGTCAGCCTATGTACGAAGGCGATATAAAAAAGCTGATGGATGCCGTAAGCAGGCATGGAGAGCCCTACCAGTCTAGCTTTCTCCTGTCTACGCTGTTCGGCTCTTCCAGCTCTAAAAACGCTGAGGATGAAGAACGTGAGCATTAGGATCGGGGAGAAAACATTGTCATTATGCATCGATCATGCATTGCATTTTATTTGTGTTTTGTGAAGGAGGTTTCAGTGTGGAGGAACTTATCTGTTTCATTTTCTGTTTGCAGCTGACATGGCTGGTGGGAATGGAAAGTCCAAACAGCGTGGCGATCGGATCAGGCAGAAGCGCGAGGCGGAGAAGAAGGCCCAGGAGCAAAGAAAAAGGAGAAAAATGGTCACTTCCGCCGAGCTTCAAGCCTCTAGGAGGGCGGTTGATGCCTCTACAACGGCTTCCGCCATTGCAGCCGTTCCAATCTCTTCGGTGCCTCCTGCTACCATTACTGTGCCTACCTCCACCGCTGCTGGGCAAAAATCTGTGCCTCGGACTGAGACCTCTCCTCAGCTGGTGCGCAGTCTGCCCCCACATCTTCGGGACGAACGAAGATAATGTGCCTATCAGTGCCACTTTCCGAGAGGTGGCAGAGGCCGCTCAGAAGAGGGCTGCCGAGATTGTTGTAGAGTCCGATACCCGGGTGGCTGCCAAGGGCAAAACCGTCCAGCAAGGTGAGCCGCCTAGGAGATCAGGGGATCGCCGGCCGACGCTCTTTAAAGACTTCCTAAGGGAGAATTTCGGCACCGATTGGTCCCTGGGCCAAGTGGCTGGGCCTATTTGTCGTGGTCTTCTTCGGGAAGATGATCATAGGGAAATCGGTGAGACCGCCCAGATCCAGAAAGATTTTCATGCTATTGGCACTCAGCTGCTTGATGTATGAACTTTTTGGCTTGCTTTCAGCCTCTGTTCCTTCTCCCCCCCCCCCCTTTTTGTTGTGGGATTACTGATGTTCCCTGTTTATTTTCCCTTCTTTTTCTGGCGCAGGTGGCCAGAAGGGCTCAGCGTCTTTAACTCGCTGCGGCTACTTGGAAAGGAAGGGCGGAGGACGGCTCCAAGGCCAAGGCTGACGCTGACACTACTCGGAAAGAGGCCTCCGCTCTTCGTGCCGATCTGACAAGAGAGAAGCAGCGTTCTGCTGCCTCTCACTTAGAGACTGTGACTTTGAGGAAGGAGGTCCATTAGAAGACCCAGGACCTGAAGGCACGGCAAGGGGAGGTTGAAAAACTGAAGGGGGAGGTTGCTCGCTTTTCTGCTGAGAATGCACAAAGTAGGCGGTTCGAAGCAGACGCAACCCGACTGGATGCCGAGTGCAAAGAGTTGGCTGCAGAGAATGCCAGACTAAAGGTAGAGGGCGAGCAACTTCGCAAGGAAGTGGAGTCTCTGAGGGCGTCTTCGGAGGAGAAAGAGGCTTCCTTCACGACGATCCTTGAAGAGGAGCTCGCAAACTAGAAGGAGCGTCTTCTCGATGAGCTAGCAGAGGCTCAGGTAGAGTTGCTGTCTCGGCTAATTCATGAAGCTGGGAGGCACTTTCCTGACGCCGATCTGACTTGGATGGATGATCCAGCATCACTGCCTGCTCCTCCAACCAGCGATGACGAAGGGGGCGCTCCGGAAGGGGAGGCAACTCGGAGAGCTTCGGGAGGAGATATTTCGATTCCAGATGCCGATCGGGAGACTCCAGCAGAAACTGATCCTGCATTGCCTCCAGCGCCTGAGGTTGAGATAGTGGTGCAACCTTCAGCGGGGCCTATCTCTGAAGGGGGAGCCGGGTCCGTGCCGCCATCTGCCGACCCCTCTCAAGTCACCGCCGATCCACAAGCTGAGCAAACTTCCGATCCTCCTGGTCATGTAGATATTGTAGATATAGAGGGTTAGCGTAGGAGCTTAGATTAGCCTTCTTTTTATTCATTCTTTGCAAGTTGTACAATTCAAAACATTCTTAATAAAGTTGCTTTTTTCCGCAAAGTGTTGATGTGCATAATCATGCAAATGTGAGATACATAGATTTGTACTAAAATCGTTAATATAATCGAGCTGGGTATTACTCGTGAAGTTGCGTACTAATCGCAAGTACTTCCTGAATTTAAATAGCCTTCAAGTCAAATAACTGATCGGCTGCGCAATATTTTTAATTGCATAAAAATTGCATGACCATAGTATGGGATGCTCGTAAAAGCTGCATAATAACTGCATAAAAGTTGCATAGGATTGCATGGTCGAGCTAACTGATACTCGTAAGGCTGCATAAAGATTGCATATTCGAGCTAGGGAGGTGAGATCCTCCGTAAAGCAAACACTTTAGACTAGTGCAAAAGTTGCATATGATGCATTGCTTGAATAATGATGAGAGAAAGAACTTCTTTATTGATCGGGCAATTGCCGAGTTCTAATACATTGTTAAAGATGGTACTTTTTTAGTACATCCACATTCCAGCTTCTGGGGATGTCCTGGCCTTCTACAGTTCGGAGCCTATAGGTGCTCGGGCTCAAGACTTTAGAGACTTCATAGGGTCCTTCCCAATTCGGCATTAGCTTGCCCACTCCGGCGTTTCCTGATCCCAAGTCTGCCTTTCTGAGCACCAGATCGCCAACATTGAAAGTTCTTGACCTTACTTTAGCATTGTGGTACCTGGCCACTCTTTGTTTATATACGGCTATCTTTGTGTAGGCGTCTTCCCCCTTTCCTTCTGTTAGATCTAGGTCTTGGCGTCTTTCTTCAGCATTCTTCTGTTCGGAATAGAGCGCCGATCGGTAAGAGGGAAGGCCGACCTCTACAGGTATCACTGCTTCGGAGCCGTAGACGAGGGAGAATGGCGTTTGGTGAGTGCCTGTCCTTGGCGAAGTTCTATATGTCCACAGGACACTCTGCAGTTCTTCAGTCCAATTGCCTTTTGCTTCGCCCAGTTGCTTTTTCAACCCTTCCAGGATGGTCCGATTGGAGACCTCAGTCATTCCGTTGCTTTGGGGATGAGCGACTGACGTGAACTTCAATTTAATGTTCAGTCCTTGGCAAAAGTTTCTGAAAATGGAACTGTCGAACTGCTTGCCATTATCTGCAATAAAGACATTGGGTAAGCCATACCTGCAGATGATGTTTTTCCAAGCGAAACTCTTGACCTTCTCGGCTGTGATAGTGGCAACAGGTTCAGCCTCGATCCATTTGGAGAAATGGTCAACCGCTACTATGAGAAACTTCATCTGCCTTTTGCCTTGGGGAAAAGGTCCTAGGATGTCGAGCCCCCACTGATCGAAAGGCCAAGCAATTCCGATCGGCTGTTGGTCCGCTCCGTGCTGCCTTATTACCTTCCCATGCACCTGGCATTGCGGGCACCTTTTGACTTTTTCCTGGGCATCCTTGAGCATACTGGGCCAGTAGTATCCCGTCTGGAGGGCCTTTCTGGCCATAGCTCTACTCGCCTCGTGTGCTCCGCATATGCCTTCATGGAGCTCCCGGAGGATATAGTCTCCCTCTCCCTCCGTCACGCACTTGAGCCAAGGGTGGCTGAAAGCTTTTTTGTACAAATCACCGTTAATGATGGAGTAATTAAGGGATTTTCGGGATACCTTGCGAGCTTCGTCTTTGTCGTCGGGCAGCCCACCTGTTTGGAGGTACTGCTTGATCGAGCTCATCCAGGTTTCGCCCTCTTGGTCGATCTCCATCATCTTCGGCTCGTCTAGGGAGGAGGAAGTCTGGTCGACTACGGCAATGTTTTCTTCTATGACATTTTGTTCTGAAGCAGACAACTTTGCCAGCCGATCGGCATCTGTTGTTTGGTCTCTCGGGACTTTCTGGAGCACCCATTCTAATCCAGTTTCCTCAAGTTTCGTGAAGGCTGCTTTAACTTTGGCCAGGTACTGGATCATGGTGGCTTCTCGGGCCTCGAAGGTCCCCAAAACCTGACTGGTTACGAGCTGGGAGTCGCTCCTGATGGCTACTGACTCCGGTCGGATCGCTTGGAGCAGTCTCAGTCCTTGAAGGAGCGCCTCGTACTCTGCAACATTATTGGAAGCTTTGAAGTTAAGATTTACTGCGTACCTTATTGTGATGCCCATAAGGCCTTTTATTACTATACCGACACCTCCTCAAGTGTCATTTGCTGCGCCGTCCACCGTCATTTCCCAGTTTTGTAGCTTGGGCTGACTTTGTGGTTCCTCACCTGCAAATTCAGCTACAAAATCTGCCAAAACCTGGGCCTTTATCGCTTTTCTGGGCTCATATCTGACATCCCAGGACTGTAGCTTTATTGCCCATCCCACCATTTTGCCTTCCAGATCGGGCGTCTGGAGAATCTTTCGAAGGGGGTGGCCCGATCGGACTACAATTGTGTGTGCTTCGAAATATGGCCTTAGCTTCCTTGCGCACATCATGAGGGCAATGATAAGTTGCTCAACTGGTCCCTTTCTTAGATCCGCACCTCTAAGTACTTCACTGACGTAGTACACAGGTAGCTGTTGAGTATCTTCTTCTCGGACCAAGGCACCTGCAACAGCATCCTTAGAGGTGGCTAAGTAGAGGTACAGATTTTCACCTGGTACTGGCCGGCTAAGCAGCGGTGGGTTGGTGAGGAATGCCTTCAGCTCTTCGAAGGCTTGCTGGCAGTCTTCCCCCCAGACAAAGGTTTCACTCTTCCTGAGTTTCTTGAAGAAAGGAGTGCAGCGCTTGGCTGAGGAGGAGATGAATCGCCCCAAGGTTGTTATCCTTCCATTCAGCTTTTGGATGTCTTTTATGTTCCTGGGGGGTTGCATCTCGAGGACAGCTTTTATTTTCTCCGAATTAGCTTCAATCCCTCTTTGTGAGACCAGGAATCCTAGGAATTTTCCTGACGGTACTCCGAAAACACATTTCTCGGGATTGAGCTTCATCTGGAATCTGTTCAAAGTGTCAAAAACTTTTGCCAGATCGGCGGGGTGTTGCTCGGGGCTTCGGCTTTTGACGATCATGACATCAACGTAGACCTCGACATTCTGGCCGATCTGGTCTTTGAAGATCTTATTCATGAGGCGTTGATATGTGGCCCCAGCATTCTTCAGTCCGAACGGCATTACCTTGTAGCAAAAGGTCCCGTCGTCTATAAATTCGTTTGCATATTTAATTTCTTTGCTCAAATTGCTAGAATGCATTGATTGTTTTGTTTTGAAAAGAGAGAACTTGTTTTGAGCCTAGCACACACACACGTGAAATTACTTGATATAAATTGAGTTGAGGATTTGTAACTAAGACCCTTCTACTTGGTGCTATGATTGTTGTTAATTTTTCATATTCTGAGTTAGAGTTTGAAATTTCAGGAATGTGGATAATTCGTTTACTCGAGGACGAGCAAAGTCTAAGTGTGGGGTATTTGATAACTTCAATTTAGTGTTTAGATTTGGTAGTGTTTTCGTATGATTTATGGTGTTTAGTAGTGTTTATTATCGTGATATGCTCATTTTAGATTAATTATGTTAATTTTAATAAAATTTGAGTTTTTATATAATTTTTGTTAGTTTTTTATTAAGTTTAATTTAGTGCAGCATTTTTAGGTACCTCACGGTGGTGATGATTTTGGTCACCACCGTGACATGCAAAGGAGTTAGAGCAGAATGCAGGAGTAACATAGGTCACGGTGGTAACCAAAGTACTCACCACCGTGACATGTGTATTCATTGGGCAGTATGCAGACCTGTTATGGGTCACGGTGGTAACCAATGTTATCACCACCGTGACCTAGTTCGCCCCAAGGCAGAATCGAGTGAGAAATTACCTCACGGTGGCAAGGTAATGTGGTTGCCACCGTGACATAGGAAATGCAGGACAGAAGCAAAAAGTTGAGCAGGTCACGGTGGCAACCTAATCTGGTTACCACCGTGACCCCTATCCCACACGCAATCCAGATTCACCTTCTCAATACCTCACGGTGGCAACTAATATGGTTACCACCGTGACCCCTCGCGATTTAAAAAGAGAAGTTTCTGATTTTGAGGGGCGGCTGCTAGAAAAAAATCTATTTTTCGAGTTAGGGTTTTAGAGATAGATTTTCGGGATAGTTTTTCAGTTGTTCTTAATTAAGATTTCGGATTTTATCTTGAGATTGGATTTTGTAATTCAAGAGTTTTTACATTAGAAATACCTAGTTTTAGTTTCAAGAGGAGTTTTTTTTACATTCAGAAAATTTCCAGATTTTCTCCATTGAAGATTTGAAGAAGGAGATTAAGAAACTAAGGGTTCAACGGGATCTACACCTCAATGAATTTCTGGGTTTATTCTTTCCTCTTTCCTTTTGATTTTGTAATGGATTGTGAGTAGTTTTTAGATGTTTGGGGATCTCTGAATCTCCTACCCATGATGTGAATTCTGAACATCATTGAATTTAAATATGATTGAATGGTTTATTTCACTGGTATTTATTATTGATTTATGGAATTTATTTTATCAAGTTAATTTCCAGTTTTGATGAATGATTTATTTCATTATCTTTGTTGGTTATTGAGTTGTATGGATTGAATACCATGGTTATCTATATTCAGTTTTTATCATTTTTGTTGTGTCTTTTGGACGACTCCGATTGGGAATCTAGAAGTGTAGGATTTTGTAATTTAAGACTCGAATGGTGAGTGAAATAATTAAGTTTTGGGTTATTTGACTCCGTATTGGGAAAGTAAACCAAACTTAGGATTTTAGACCCGTGCATAGGCTGATTATGTGGCTGACTCCGTTTTGGGATGTCATATAATTTGAGTGGCTGACTCCGTTTGGGAAGCCTGGGTTAAGAGGGTTATCCCGAATTCTTTCATAAATAATTCTTGGATTAATTTTGTTCACATCTGGGTATGGGGTGGATGAGTGAACCTGAGCAACGTTTGTTTAATTTTGAATTCTTATCTTGTTAATTTTTCTGTCATTTAGTTTATTGCAATTGTTGCTGTTAGTTTAATTTAATTATTTCTGTTTGTTTATTTTGGTTATTTAAATCCTTTATTTTTAATCAGTAGTTAATTTAATTAATTCAAACAATTGGGAATTCTTTAGCATACATTTGATTTTCATTACTTGTGCACACAGTCCGTTGGGTACGATAACTCGGAGTCTTAATTTTACTCCATTATATTACTTGTCGATGCAGTACACTTGCTGAGGTCGTGTCATGTTTTTGGCGCCGTTGCCGGGGACTGGCGTTGTTTTAAGTCTTGATTATTATTTGTGTGTGTTTTTATTTTTATTTTATTTTATTTTATCTTATTTTTATTTATTCTTTATTCTTTTCAGGTGGTTGTTGAAGGTGTATGAGCAGAAGAAGACAAGAACAAATAGCACCTTACGATCCTGAAATCGAGAGGACTTTACACCAACAATTAAGAGCCAACAGGATTAACAACATGGAAGAAAATTCGCTTCCTATTGGTGAAATTCCTCCTGGAAATGAACAAGTGCTGAGGGCACAAAACCAGAATCCGGGGCATAATAGAGAAGAGATCCCTAGGCAGAGGACAATTAGGGACTATGCGGTGCCTAGATGGAATGAAGATAATAGGACAATTGTGCTGCCCAGGGGAGTGCAATTTGAACTTAAACCAGCCACCATCGGTATGGTACAGCGAAATCAGTTTTCGGGTGCAGATGTCGAAGATCTTGCACAACATTTGGACATTTTCTTAGAGATCAGTGATACGGTTCAAATTCCTGGAGTGTCATCTGACGCGGTAAGATTAAAGCTGTTCCCTTTTACATTGATTGGAAAAGCTCGTGAATGGCTGCAAATGCTACCTAGACAGTCAATTAGATCATGGGATCAGTTGCAAGAAAATTTTTTGATGAGATTCTTCCCTCCCATGAAGACTGCGAACATCAGAAATAGTATATTAGGCTTTAGTCAGATGAGTGAGGAGCCCTTTCATGAAGCCTGGGAAAGGTTTAGAAGACTGTTGAGAAGCTGTCCACACCATGAGATAGCAATTTACCATTTGATGACCACCTTTTATTCTGGGGTTACACCACAGACAAGATCCTTATTAGATGCTTCATCAGGAGGGTCATTTATGAACAGGTTACCAGAGGAAGCTTTTCAATTACTGGATGAAATGGCAGCTAATGATGCTCAATGGTCAAATCCTAGAGCAGTTCCGAGAAGGCAGGGGATACATGCTGTGGATGAGGTATCAATGCTGAAGGCACAGATGGAATCTATGAGGAAGGAGATGAGTAGTTTAAAAGTGCAGAATGTAGCTGCTGTGGGCCAAGAGAGTGGATGGTATGAACAGGAGCAAGGTGGGCAAGAAAGTGGAGGATCAATGGGTGATGTCAATGCTGTGGGAGATTTCAGAAGGAATGACCCTTACAGTAACACATATAACCCGGGATGGAGAAATCATCCAAATTTCTCCTGGAAAGATGGAAATCCAAATGCTTCATCCTCTAATCCGCAAGCAAGAGCTCCCTTCAACCAAAACATCCATCAAAACCACGGGCAGCCATATCAACCACCATATCCACCTCCTCAGAACCAAGGGCAGCAGTACCACCCACCGGGTTATCAACCCAGGCCACCTGTTCAAGAGAGAAAGCCAAATCTGAAAGACATGTTGGCTACATTCATTAACAGTCAACAGCAGTTTATGAATAACCAACAGCAATTCATGGTAAATCAAGAGTCTAGATGGAAGTCTCAAGAACAGTGGAACCGGAACCAGGATGCCTCTATAAGAAATTTGGAGACTCAAGTGGGACAGCTTGCAAATTCTATGTCCCAGAGACAACTAGGAACATTTCCTTCAAATGTAGACCGAAATCCAAAAGAGGAGGCTAAGGCAATTACACTGAGGAGTGGTAAGGAAGTGGAACCGAAAGATGATCAAGGTAAAAATCTTTTATCAGAAAAGGAGGAGCCGACACGGACGGTAAGTAACTCTAACTCCAAGTTAGAAGTTAAAGAAAATGCTCCTAAAAGTGATAAGGGAAAGAGTATAGTGAATCCTAAGATAGAGGATCTTGATATTAATAAACTGCCATTTCCTGCTATTGCTAGACAGGAAAAGAAAAATAGGCAAAAAGCTAGGTTTCTAGAGATGTTTAAGAAACTGCACATAAATTTACCATTTGCTGAAGCTTTAGCTCATATGCCTAATTATGCTAAATTCATGAAAGAACTCTGTTCTAATAAAAAGAAATTAGAAGGGCATGAAACTGTACAGCTAACAGAAAATTGCAGTGCTATTATTATGAACAAGATTCCAGAGAAACTGGAAGACCCAGGTAGCTTTACTCTTCCTTGTGCTATTGGTGAAGATTTTTACGGTAATGCTTTATGTGATCTGGGTGCGAGCATAAATTTAATGCCTTATTCTATATGCAGGAAGCTGAATCTTGGAGAGCTTAGGGAGACAGGAATGCGACTCCAACTAGCAGACAGGTTCGTGAGGAGACCAAAGGGAGTGATTGAGGATCTGCTAGTGAAAGTGGGGAAATTTATTTTTCCAGTGGACTTTGTGGTAATGGAGATGGAAGAAGACCACAAGGTGCTATTAATTGTAGGGAGGCCATTTTTAAACACCGCCAAGGCGTTGATCGATGTTAATGGTCAAACGGTTACCCTAAGGTTTAATGGTGAGGAGTTGGTGGTAGATATGAACAAGGCTCAAAAATACCCATCTGGTGATGTGAAAGAGTCTATATATTTTATGGATGTAATAGATGATTGTGTGGAGGAAGTGCAAGAAAAAGAATTGAGAGCTGATTCAGAAAATAAGTGTCTATTACATTCAGTGGAGGGAGAAGAATGTGAAGAAGAGATGAGGGGACAAGAGATAGCAAGTGTGGAGATAGAAGACAAAAAGGAGAAAATTGATCCTAAAGAGGGGGATTCAAATTCTGAACTTAAACCTCTTCCCTCTCACTTGAAGTATGTGTTTTTAGAAAATGAGAGTAAACCAGTAATCATTTCTTCTTTGTTGTCAGGTGCAGAAGAGACGATGCTGCTAGAGGTGCTGAAAAAGCACAAGGGAGCCATTGGCTGGAAGACCTCAGATTTGAAGGGGATTGACCCAAGCTACTGTACACATAGGATCCCAATGGAAGAGGAGTGCAAGCCGGTAGCTCAGCCTCAACGGCGACTCAATCCAGTCATGCAAGAGGTAGTAAAGAAGGAGGTACTTAAACTCCTAGACTCAGGTATTATCTACCCTATCTCTGACAGTAAGTGGGTGAGTCCTGTGCAATGTGTGCCTAAAAAGGGGGGAATGACAGTGGTAAAGAATGAACTAGATGAGTTAATTCCAACTCGTACAGTTACGGGTTGGAGAGTCTGCATTGATTTTAGGCGGTTAAATAATGCCACTAGGAAGGACCATTTCCCTTTGCCTTTTATTGACCAAATGTTAGAGAGGTTAGCGGGTAATAGGTTTTACTGTTTTTTAGATGGGTATTCAGGATATATGCAGATTCCAATAGACCCTGAGGATCAGGAAAAAACGACCTTTACCTGCCCATATGGCACATTTGCATATAGGAGAATGCCTTTTGGGTTATGTAATGCACCGGCTACGTTTCAGCGGTGTATGATGGCCATTTTCCATGATTTTATAGAAAAATTTATGGAAGTATTCATGGATGATTTCACTATATATGGGGTTGATTTTGAGAGCTGTTTACAGCATCTTGATCTAGTACTAGGAAGGTGTGAAAAAACTAACCTGGTATTGAATTGGGAAAAATGCCATTTTATGGTGAGAGAAGGCATAGTGTTAGGACATAAAATTTCAGAGAATGGAATAGAGGTAGATAAGGCCAAAGTTGAAGTAATTGAAAAATTACCACCTCCGACAAATATTAAGGGCATAAGGAGTTTTTTAGGACATGCGGGGTTTTACAGGTGTTTTATTAAAGATTTTTCAAAAATTGCAAAACCCTTGTCTAATTTACTTATGAAAGATGCTCCTTTTGTTTTTTACAGTGCATGTATGTTAGCCTTTAAAACTTTAAAGAAACGACTTATTTCAGCTCCGGTGATTATATCTCCGGATTGGAATTTGCCGTTTGAACTAATGTGTGATGCTAGTGACTTTGCAATAGGGGCAGTGCTTGGACAACGAAGAGATAAGATTTTTTATGCAATATATTATGCTAGTCACACTTTGACAGGAGCACAGGTAAATTACACCACCACAGAGAAAGAACTTTTGGCGATAGTATATGCGTTTGAAAAGTTCAGGCCGTATTTGCTGGGTGCAAAAGTGGTGGTGTGGTCGGATCATGCAGCCTTGAGGCATTTATTCGCAAAGAAGGAATCAAAACCGAGGCTGATTCGATGGGTGCTTTTATTGCAGGAATTCGATTTGCAAATTAAGGATAAGAAGGGCGCTGAGAATTTTGTGGCAGATCATCTGTCCAGATTGGAAAACGATCGTATTGAAAAAGGGGAAATTTTAGATTTATTTCCAGATGAGCACATTTGTGCTATATTTTTCTGTGAAAATTATGTCCCTTGGTTTGCTAATATCGCTAATTTTCTTGCAGGGGGCTTTATGCTAAAGGATTTTTCATGGCAGCAAAAGAAGAAATTGCGTGCGGATGCGAGACACTACATATGGGATGATCCCTACCTCTTCAGATTATGTGCTGACCAAGTGTTAAGACGGTGCATCTCAGATGCGGAGACCAGTGCAATTATCACAGCTTGTCACAGTGGAGAAGCTGGTGGACACCATGCACCAAATCGAACGGTATCGAAAATTTTATCCTCTGGTTTTTATTGGCCTACTATGTTTAAAGATGTGCAAGTTTTTGTGAAAACCTGTGATAGGTGTCAGAGAGTAGGTAACATTTCTAAGAGAGATGAGATGCCTTTAACCAATTTGCTAGAGGTAGAATTGTTTGATTTGTGGGGGATAGACTTTATGGGACCTTTTCCGGTTTCTTATGGGTATGAGTATATTTTGGTAGCAGTGGACTATGTGAGTAAATGGGTAGAAGCAATAGCCACTAGAACTTGTGATGCCAAGGTTGTTCTGGAATTTTTGAGAAAGAATATATTCACCCGATTTGGAGCCCCGAGAGCAATTATTAGTGATGGAGGTAAACATTTTGTTAACCACCAATTTAAGGCTTTATTACAAAAATTTGGAGTTAGGCATAAGGTAACCACCCCTTATCATGCTCAAGCTAATGGGCAGGTTGAAGTGTCTAATCGGGAACTTAAGGCCATCCTAGAAAAGACTGTGAATTCATCGA
This sequence comes from Excoecaria cochinchinensis, assembly GCA_947683425.1. Classification (NCBI taxonomy): domain Eukaryota; kingdom Viridiplantae; phylum Streptophyta; class Magnoliopsida; order Malpighiales; family Euphorbiaceae; genus Excoecaria; species Excoecaria cochinchinensis. Next base: position 2,918,644 of record CANTUQ010000083.1, read on the forward strand.
GAAAGGATTGGTGTATAAGGTTGGATGAAGCTTTGTGGGCATACCGAACTGCTTTCAAAACCTCTATAGGATTATCCCCATTTAGGCTTGTTTTTGGCAAATCCTGTCATCTCCCTGTCGAATTAGAACATAAGGCTTATTGGGCAACCAAGTTTTTAAATTTTGATATTAAGAGTGCAGGTGAGAAGAGACTTCTCCAGATGAACGAATTGGAAGAAATACGCTACTGGTCGTACCAACAAGCAGAGAAGTATAAGGCAAACACAAAAAAATGGCATGACAATAAATTAGTTCCAAAAGAATTCACTCCAGGTATGAAAGTACTTTTATATGACAGCAGGTTGCGTTTGTTTCCTGGAAAGTTAAAATCTCGGTGGAAGGGGCCATATGAGGTTGTGAAAGCTGATCAGTTTGGAGTGATCACGTTGAAGCACCCGAATGGTGAAAATGAGTTTAAGGTCAATGGACACCGTGTGAAGCCTTATTTTGAATCAAAATATAATGAGGCTTTGGCAATTGTCCACCTCGCGGATCCTTAATGGTTTTAAAAGTCCAGCTGTGGACTTGTTAAATGCAGAACTTTTTCTCCACTTATGTTATTTTGTATCTATAGTTCTTTTATGTAGGTAGTTAATCCTGTTTATTTTTGTTGAGATTGGCTGATTTGTCGTTATAAGAAAATTATGTTGTTAACGGGAGACTGTTCGAGGTTTTAATAGCTGAAGTTTTGAGTGTTTAATGAAGTATGTTTGCATGTTTGCAGGTGGTCACGGTGGTAATGGATATTAGTCACCACCGTGACAATGGGAGAATGCAATCTGGAATCAAAATATACATATGTCACGGTGGCAACCTATCTTGGTTATCACCGTGACCATATGAGGAAGCCATTCTGGATTGGAATTTTTCATACCTCACGGTGGCAATGGTATTCGGTTACCACCGTGACCAAAAGGTAAGTCCCATTCTGTTTTGAGAGTGCACATGTCACGGTGGCAATTAAATCTGGTTACCACCGTGACATGTAGACACTTCCATTCTGTTTTGCAATTTTTTGTATGTCACGGTGACAAAGAAATTGGTTGTCACCGTGACCAAGGGGCATTTCAATTCTGAATTACAATTTTAAGGACCTCACGGTGGCAACCTATTTGGTTACCACCGTGACCAACGCGCAGATTTGTTTTAAAATGCCAGATTTTAATGTTTTATTTCTCACTCACCCGCACATCGCACTCTCAAACATTTAAATCTTTCACTTCATCTGTTTTTCGAACTACCAATCTTTCTTTTAGGCTCCGATTTCTGCCAACCTACAACAAGTAAGTAATTCGATTTTTTCTTCTTTTCTTTTTCTTTCTAATTTTGCATTTAGTTTCTTTTCGTGTTGTTCTTTTCCCTGTTCTTGTCTTTACAATAGCGGTATGTTAGAGATCTCTTTATTTCTCCCCACTGAGGATTGACTTCTGTTTAAGCTTTGAATTTATGTTGGGGGTATTCTAAATTCTTATCTTCATCCTAAATTTCAATCTCTGATGCTAAATCCATGAACGAGTTGAGTTGGAATGTTAGGGCAAATGGGTGTGTGTATGATTTAAATTGAAATTTCTCTTAAAATTCTTGGTTCATAATGCAAATTGCTGGGTTTTAATTGCTTACTCTGTGTTGTAATGCATGGTTTTTGAAATTATGGGTTGTTAGTATGATCTTTGAGCTTCAAGTTGGTCATATAACTATCTGCATACCAGGTGTTTGACTAAATGTCTGAATGAATGATTTTTCTATTTTTCCCAATTTTTGCCAATATGAAATACCAAGACTCTTTCGCAATAACGTTAAAATGAGTTTATTGTTCTCATATATCCATTTTGCTTTTGACAGTAGCTCAATTTCTCTTAACCATTGATTGCATTTTGCTACTGGTGATTCTGTGTTTCATAAAGCATCTGCTCATCACCTTTGCCGCATTGTACATATGTCATCTGCATTCTTCTTGCATTTTGGCATCTGTTATGTTATTCATTTTGGAATAGATAGATTTTTTTTAACAACTTAGCAGGAGTTTAACATTATGCTTTATTTTAAATCAATTACTGTTAATGCCCATAGCATGCTATTGAATTTCGTTTCCCATGTTGTGCAGTGGCTCCTAAGCGCAAAAGTTCAGCTCTTGCCTCTAGTTCATCAGGACAAACGTCCAGCCAGCCTACGGTCGATATTTCCCATGTCCCTTCCTGGGTTCCACTCAGTCAGAAAACTGCATACGCGCTGTTTACCAAATGCTCGTACATTCCAACGAGCTATTTGGATTTTGATCTGTTGGAAAAGCTGGGAATAAAAAATGACGCACAGCGGTTAATCTCTAATATTGGTTGGGAGAGGTTGTTTGCGATTAACGAGAAAGTCTATCCGGGGTTGACAAGGGATTTTGTGTCAACTGTGCAATGTCGGATCGACCGCGATCCCTCTCAAGATCCTGGAAGGGTAACCTTTTTTCTGGAGGGTACTAAGTATGAGCGCACTTTTGTCGACTTTTCTGAAATGCTAGGTTTCTCTGCCCTCGCTCCAGATTGTTTTGCGGATTATGACAAGGAAACCGCCTGGGTAATCATTAGAGATTCTGTGACAGCCACGCAATATGTATCAGGCCGGACAAAGGCCCACCATCTTGATACTCATACTATGCGGATCCTACATCGATTTTTCTCACTATCTTTCTTGAGTCATGTGGACTCACCAGGGCAGGTAAATTTACCAGAAGCATTATTTCTCGCTTGTATGGTGCGGGGTGTGCAAATTAATGGGGCACCCCATCTGTGGCATAAGTTGGAGGAGATGCAATGGCATCCCAAGAAGGTGAAAAAGATTGCTTTGGGAGGATTAGTCACAGTAATCGCTAAGGCTGTGCATCATCCCTTGCGAAAACCTAAGCCACTCTCCTCCACTGCGACTATTGACAAGAAGCTGTTGAAGAACATGAAAGTCGTAGTGACGACGCGACGACTAGACACGGATACAGATTGACTACTCGCGCCGAGTATCTGCAGGGAGTGCAGCGGGGTCTAGGAGGCTTGCCCTATGAGCACGCGGACGATCCAGAAGCACCTCCAGCACCAGAGCCTGCGCATTTATCTTCACAACATTACGACGCTCTGATGGCTCGCATGGACATCATCGCTGCGTCCGTGGATACCCTTGCCACATCTGTGGGCACCATCTCAGCGTCCCAGGCAGACATGCAGTCCCAGATGGACCAGCTGATCCAGGGATTTTCCGCCTGGACTGCACGGGCTGATGCCCATTTTCCACCGCCACCACCACCTCCAGAGATATGACCAGGGAGACCTATTATCTTTTTGTTTTATTTTTATATGTATTTGCATATTAACTGTGTTTTGTAATTATTTTTAACTTGCTGGGGACAGCAAGGTATTAAGTGGGGGGTAGGATGACTAACTCCAACAGCTTAATATGTAAATAGTTATTTCATTTTCTTTATGTTTCTGCATGTTTGATGTTTTATCTTAATTATATTTGCATATTTTTTTTTTGAGTTCAGATGATTTGAATACTTAATTGTGGTTGTGAGAAATTTTCCTATCTTAGTTTAGTTTGCCTCTAGTTATTCCTGTTGTGAATGTTTTGAACTTTAAGTTGTGAATGGAATTTCTTAAATATCAATCTTAGCAAACGAGTAGTTAGAAGTCTTAGAAGCAAATTGAATCTCAATCGGTCATATATCTTGTGATTTCCAATCTTTTATGCACTATAGGCATATTTTTAAAAATTTGAAAAAAAAAATCCAGTGCGTAAGAGTTTTTGAGTGAAGGAATGGTAGGATAATTAGAACCTTCCTCATCACCCTTCGAAACATGATAACAACTTAAACAAGTTTAGGACATGATTAAGGCAATTTGTTCTTTGATAACCACTTTTAAATAGCTTTAGACCTACCTGTTTATGTTATTTCCATTGCTAGCCCCGTTGAGCTGATTTAGTATGCTAAAAGCGTACTATGAAATTTTTTTGTTACACTATTATTTTACCATGTAGCCTAAATGCCTTTGCCTACCCGTTTCTAAGAATTGGCCACTCTAGGATTGGGTTGGAATATCATTGAAAGTTGACTAAGGGTATCTATTGTTGAAATAGTGGAAGTGTGAGAAGAAGTGTTGAATTTTGTGGGCATTATTTAGTATGGTGTTAAACTTTCCCTCATTAGATGGGTATAAGAAATTCTAGACTTTGGGTACCTCAGAAAAAAAAAAAAAAAAAAAAAAAAAAAAAAAAAAAGAGAAAGAAAAATAAATAAATAAAAAAAGAAAAAAAAATGATGATGAAAGTTTGATGAGTTTTGTGGTTTCTATTGGTCAATTTTGATGTATTGAATATAGAAAAATTCAAGTGTGGGGTACCTTTGAGTAGAGAAAGATATACTCATAATTACGGAATTGGGTTTAAAAGTGAATTAAAAGGGAAATTCATCATTTTGTTGTTGTTGAGTTCAATGCATATTATGTGTGGAGAAGTAGACAACATTGGAAATTATGGGTGAATTGAAGGTAGGATCTGGACAATTTTGTTCAGTTTGGGTTAGTTGAATTTTAGGTAAAGTGGCAAATTCTTTGTTTGAATTCTTTAACTTTTCTTGTTAGCCAATACCTTAACCTAATATTACAACCTTGGAATAAGTCCTTTTGATTCTATTCTTGATTTGAGTTGTTTAAGTGGAGATGACCCTTGTGGTTCCGGTGCTAAAGGAGAGGCGTATGATTTTCCTGAGTTTTAAGCACGAAACCTGTATGTAAATTCGTTTGCATATTTAATTTCTTTGCTCAAATTGCTAGAATGCATTGGTTGTTTTGTTTTGAAAAGAGAGAACTTGTTTTGAGCCTAGCACACACACACGTGAAATTACTTGATATAAATTGAGTTGAGGATTTGTAACTAAGACCCTTCTACTTGGTGCTATGATTGTTGTTAATTTTTCATATTCTGAGTTAGAGTTTGAAATTTCAGGAATGTGGATAATTCGTTTACTCGAGGACGAGCAAAGTCTAAGTGTGGGGTATTTGATAACTTCAATTTAGTGTTTAGATTTGGTAGTGTTTTCGTATGATTTATGGTGTTTAGTAGTGTTTATTATCGTGATATGCTCATTTTAGATTAATTATGTTAATTTTAATAAAATTTGAGTTTTTATATAATTTTTGTTAGTTTTTTATTAAGTTTAATTTAGTGCAGCATTTTTAGGTACCTCACGGTGGTGATGATTTTGGTCACCACCGTGACATGCAAAGGAGTTAGAGCAGAATGCAGGAGTAACATAGGTCACGGTGGTAACCAAAGTACTCACCACCGTGACATGTGTATTCATTGGGCAGTATGCAGACCTGTTATGGGTCACGGTGGTAACCAATGTTATCACCACCGTGACCTAGTTCGCCCCAAGGCAGAATCGAGTGAGAAATTACCTCACGGTGGCAAGGTAATGTGGTTGCCACCGTGACATAGGAAATGCAGGACAGAAGCAAAAAGTTGAGCAGGTCACGGTGGCAACCTAATCTGGTTACCACCGTGACCCCTATCCCACACGCAATCAAGATTCACCTTCTCAACACCTCACGGTGGCAACTAATATGGTTACCACCGTGACCCCTCGCGATTTAAAAAGAGAAGTTTCTGATTTTGAGGGGCGGCTGCTAGAAAAAAATCTATTTTTCGAGTTAGGGTTTTAGAGATAGATTTTCGGGATAGTTTTTCAGTTGTTCTTAATTAAGATTTCGGATTTTATCTTGAGATTGGATTTTGCAATTCAAGAGTTTTTACATTAGAAATACCTAGTTTTAGTTTCAAGAGGAGTTTTTTTTACATTCAGAAAATTTCCAGATTTTCTCCATTGAAGATTTGAAGAAGGAGATTGAGAAACTAAGGGTTCAACGGGATCTACACCTCAATGAATTTCTGGGTTTATTCTTTCCTCTTTCCTTTTGATTTTGTAATGGATTGTGAGTAGTTTTTAGTTGTTTGGGGATCTCTGAATCTGTTACCCATGATGTGAATTCTGAACATCATTGAATTTAAATATGATTGAATGGTTTATTTCACTGGTATTTATTATTGATTTATGTAATTTATTTTATCAAGTTAATTTCCAGTTTTGATGAATGATTTATTTCATTATCTTTGTTGGTTATTGAGTTGTATGGATTGAATACCATGGTTATCTATATTCAGTTTTTATCATTTTTGCTGTGTCTTTTGGACGACTCCGATTGGGAATCTAGAAGTGTAGGATTTTGTGATTTAAGACTCGAATGGTGAGTGAAATAATTAAGTCTTGGGTTATTTGACTCCGTATTGGGAAAGTAAACCAAACTTAGGATTTTAGACCCGTGCATAGGCTGATTATGTGGCTTACTCCGTTTTGGGATGTCATATAATTTGAGTGGCTGACTCCGTTTGGGAAGCCTGGGTTAAGAGGGTTATCCCGAATTCTTTCATAAATAATTCTTGGATTAATTTTGTTCACATCTGGGTATGGGGTGGATGAGTGAACCTGAGCAACGTTTGTTTAATTCTGAATTCTTATCTTGTTAATTTTTCCGTCATTTAGTTTATTGCAATTGTTGCTGTTAGTTTAATTTAATTATTTCTGTTTGTTTATTTTGGTTATTTAAATCCTTTGTTTTTAATCAGTAGTTAATTTAATTAATTCAAACAATTGGGAATTCTTTAGCATACATTTGATTTTCATTACTTGTGCACACAGTCCCTTGGGTACGATAACTCGGAGTCTTAATTTTACTCCATTATATTACTTGTCGATGCAGTACACTTGCTGAGGTCGTGTCACAAAAGTCACTTTACTTTTACATATGCCAAGCTATTCCAAAAACTCTAGAACATGTATACAAAAAGACTTCAATATATACTCCTAGTGGCCATGACCTTGCAGATGTGCAACCCTCCGAACCTGTAAACCTACACGGGAAAACACCCGTGCTAAGTGATAACGCTTAGTGGGGATATCACATATAAAAGACTTCTAATGAAGTCACAAGCATATCATTAGACGATATGCCAATCATCTATAAGTATATAAGGATATATGCATTTATCATACTTGTAACATACCAAACATATAGTCATTCTGCTATATAACATATCTACTAATCTCATGTAACCTATATCATGTTCATGTTCTTCTAACTCTAATTATTAGCTCATGTAACATATAATATCATGTCATTGCATATCATGTCCATTTATTTACATATAAGCATAAACCATACTTATAGCATATCTTGTACAAATAGTAACTTCTCATATACCTGTAAGCTCATATAAGCGTTTCAGATGTACAATAGCCATATACTTCTCTAGCCATGTACTATAGCTCTTTAGCATTTATACATCTCTTATACATATAGACATCATTTCTTATACATATAACAATATCATCTCTTGCACATTTAACATCAATTCATATACTTTTACATTTTACATTTAGCCCATTGTCATAACATAAGTGGATACGGGTACATGTAGATACCAAGTAATGGTACCAAAACATCTAGAGACCATAGTCTCAAGCCATCTAGAGACCGTAGTCCCAAACATCTATATACTTTAAGTATCAACATCTAGACATCCGTCGATGCCAAACATATAGACACCCGTCAGTGCCAACATCTAGCAGCTGCAAATCATCTAACCCTTTATAGGCATGCCTATCTATACACTTGTATGAGCATCTAAGGCTTATAACCATTATCCCATATCAAAACATGTATGGTCATCCCATGCTAGTCATGTAATCTACTTTATATCTTACTATACATACATACATGTCATTCTAAACTCATTCACATGTAACTCTATATGCATATCATTGCATACATGGTTTACCATGCTCAAGATATTCTAAATATATGCTTGTTAATACGCATCATCATTCGTGATTTATCATACTTAATTTACACATGGTTATACTCATATATATACATTAGCATGTTCATGATTATACACATTCACATTTATACTTATTCACCTTCACATTCTTGTTGTACGCATCCATATTCAAGACTATATATATATTCACATTCAAAACTATAGCATTCGCATTCATGATTTATCATATCGCATTCACATACTTAATTCATCACACTTAGAACACTTATAGCTCATATATATATTAGTATGCATAATTCATCATGCTTAAGATACTCAATTTACAATGATAAATATGTATTGGACAAGTCAAGGGAACTCGTGGTGAAGTTCGGGTGCATTTCGGGGAGAAAAACACCCTAAAAAGACAAAACAGAGAGGGGTCACGGTGGCAATGAATTGGTTGTGACCGTGAGGTCCATAAATAGACATTCTGCCTGCTAAAAACATATGTCACGGTGGCAATGAATTTCATTGTGACCGTGACATACCAAAATAAGCAAAACAGAAGCTAAACTTCAGGACTGCTTCGCACCATAATTTTGTACAGCCTAAACCAAAGTTTTACACTCAATTTTAGGCAAATATTTCTTCATAAAATTTCTTCCTCTATGTCTTATCTTTCAAATAAGACAATTTTAAGGTCATTTGGATTTGTAAAACATCAGATATGAATTAAACAATATAGACTGTTCCAGTGAACCCTACAAGGTAGAGACACGTCTGTTTGTGCTATTTTTAGGGGTCTTAGAGCCAGAATTAGCTCAAAGTCATTTCTGAAAAATTTATAGGTATAGAAGTCATGGTTAAAATGAAGCAACAAAAACTCAATTTAGAGTTCTGAAACTCCAGTTATACCCAAAATACTATACGGAGGTCTAGTAAGCTATAAGCAGATTTTTCCCTAACACTAAGGTTCATACTTTTCATGCTTATTCACTTAGTATGCTCATGGATTTTGTTCAATACTCATCACATATCATGTGTACACTTCAAGTACACCTCTATCAATTAACACATAATCATACATCAATTACACATCACAGTCATCTATCCATCACATATACTCAAATAAAATTAACATAAGGACACATAAGAACACATATATCCCAAACCTCTTGAAGCTCTCCTTCCTTTCTCTTCTATATCACTTTCTCTTTACCTTTGGCAGCTCTACTTGCCTCTTCAACTCACATACACATACAATACGTATACAAGTTCATTAGACTATACTCATAGCTAACAATGAAATCATAAATAGAAGGAGATGAAGAGGATAAACCATATGCTAACATACCTTTCCTAGCCAATTACTCAATCTTCTAAACTATCTCTATCCAACTCTTAGAACTTCATGGAAAATGAGAGCAAATGAAAGAGGAACAAAAAGGAGAGTGAGCTTTTGAGAGGAAGGCCGGCTCAAGGAAACAAAATGCAGATTTTTTTTTACACACTTTACCACCTCATGCTTGCATGAAAAGAAGGAGGTGTCAAGTTTAGGTAACTTCAAGCTAGGTGTCATGACTCAAGCCATTCCCAAAGCTAGGTGGCAGCTCTAACAATGATACATGAATTTCCACTATCTCTTGATAATCATCACTAACTTTAATTGATCCCACTTTGTTAATCTAATCTTTCTTAATCCAGCAAATTACACTTTAGTTACTATAATATCTTAATTTTATACAATTAAGTCCCTAGATTTACATTTTCAATTAAGTCCAAATCTGTAAACCCTAATTAACACTCACTAATCCAACTAGGGTACACTTTGGGGTATTACAATTCTACCCTCCTTAAGAAATTTCGTCCTCGAAATTTCCACTGTAATAAACAGAAAATCATGCTAGTCAATGCACAAATGTAAATCTTACCAGATGGACCAGCAGGATCTTCAACTTCTTCTCCGATCATGGCAAAGACTTGCCTCTGTCCACTAGGAGCAGTAGGCCGCTCTACTGTCTCGGACCTTACTTGTGCTCCTCTTCCTCTTCCAGTCCTTATTGATCCAGATACGTTCGCATTTCCTCTATTCACTTGAGAACCAGAATTCTCTTTAATCTCAGGACAATTAGCAAACATATGATCCATACTTCCGCATTTGAAACATGCTCCTATAAGTTTTCTGCATGTTCCCCAATGATTCCTTTGACAATGCTCACATTTAGGTATTGTGCTACCTCTACTCGAAGGAGGCACAACACTACCCATCGATGTAGGCTCTCTAAATGAATCTTGCATATCCTGTCCACTTGCAACTCCTCTAGTCTTCTTACTACTAACTTTATCATTTCCAGATACTTTGCTCTTATGCTCTTTCTTTTGCTTTATTAACTCAGCTTCTTCCAATTTGATAGCAGCCAATACCAATTGATAATAATTTACTGATTGCATAACAGCCATGGCAGACAAAGGTCCTCTTATAGATTCTCTTAATCCATCCTCAAATTGTCGACATCTGAAATCATCTGTTAACCATCCTTTTGGCACATATTTACTCAGTCGACTGAATTCCTTGTCATATTCTCCCACTGTCATACCTCTTTGCTTCAAACTCACAAACTCTCTCCACTTTGCTTCTTTATAAGCTTTAGTGATGTACTTCTTTTCAAATTCTTGAGCAAAGAAGTCCCAAGTTAACTCATCCGGTCGCTGGGGATTCCGAAGTACCAATTCCCACCAATCATAAGCTGAACCTTGCAGTAATGATACTGCGCATGTCACCCACTGATCTTGTGGACAATTGATTTCCTTTAATATCCTTTCCGTCCTTTGCAACCAAAACTCAGCCATCTCTGACTGATCCCAAGTAGTCCCACTGAACTCCTCTGCCCCTCTCTTCCTAATCAAGTCTGTTGGAGGCTTAGGGGCACTTAACCTTTCCATTACTTGTATCATTCCTTGCCACAACATTGGGTCACCATAATTCGGACCTACACCTTCTGCTCGAGGTCTCTCTTGTACTGGCGGATTAACCCTCGCAGGATTAATACTACCCGTCGTTTCTCCTACATCCTCACTCGGATCCGACTCCATCTACTACCTACACAGGGTAACATCTGCATTAGGCCACAACTCTAAACAGACTCACATACATCTAGCCAATACTCTAACATCTTATTATCCAGAAACAACTAACCTATGCTCTGATACCACAACTTGTAACGCCCTAAATACCCCTTGGGAGGATATTAGGTCGCCACAACGCATGCACATACAGAACACTCATGCGAAAGCGAAGATAAAATCATACAATCACATGCAGCGGAATAATGGTCTTTAACATAACAAAAACATGCCAAAAAAAAACAAACTCAAATATTCGTTTATATATTCAAAATGAAACTATTCTTTTACATTATAACATTTACTTTACATTTATATACTGTATACAAAATACACTTTGCTTTGCCATATACATGTCCTATACAAAAGTCGCTTTACTTTTACATATGCCAAGCTATTCCAAAAACTCTAGAACATGTATACAAAAAGACTTCAATATATACTCCTAGTGGCCATGACCTTGCAGATGTGCAACCCTCCGAACCTGTAAACCTACACGGGAAAACACCCATGCTAAGCGATAACGCTTAGTGGGGATATCACATATAAAAGACTTCTAATGAAGTCACAAGCATATCATTAGACGATATGCCAATCATCTATAAGTATATAAGGATATATGCATTTATCATACTTGTAACATACCAAACATATAGTCATTCTGCTATATAACATATCTACTAATCTCATGTAACCTATATCATGTTCATGTTCTTCTAACTCTAATTATCAGCTCATGTAACATATAATATCATGTCATTGCATATCATGTCCATTTATTTACATATAAGCATAAAGCATACTTATAGCATATCTTGTACAAATAGTAACTTCTCATATACCTGTAAGCTCATATAAGCGTTTCAGATGTACGATAGCCATATACTTCTCTAGCCATGTACTATAGCTCTTTAGCATTTATACATCTCTTATACATATAGACATCATTTCTTATACATATAACAGTATCATCTCTTGCACATTTAACATCAATTTATATACTTTTACATTTTACATTTAGCCCATTGTCATAACATAAGTGGATACGGGTACATGTAGATACCAAGTAATGGTACCAAAACATCTAGAGACCATAGTCTCAAGCCATCTAGAGACCGTAGTCCCAAACATCTAGATACTTTAAGTATCAACATCTAGACATCCGTCGATGCCAAACATCGGCCGATCGGGCTTGTGCGCTGCCTAGGAGCTCGTGTCTGCTACCTTTGGTTGATAGGCCTTGGGTCTTGCCAGTTGAGTGGGCCGGCTGAATGTGTCTTAGAGCAAATGGTATTTGCTGTGTTATCACTTAGTATAATGAAAAAAAGTACATGATCACCATTAATTAGGATAAATTGTTATAAATTATTAATAAATTAATAAATTAACTAAAAAATCGGTTTCGGTTCGGTTAACCAGTCACATGAGTCAAAAACCATTAACCAGTCTATTAATATCTGTTTTTTCAAAACACTAACTATTAACTAGTCCATTACAATCGGTTAACCAGTCAATCGGTTCGGTTTCGAATTTTTTTTTCGGTTAACCAAGTCCATCGGTTTTTTTGCTCACCCCTATTTTGTGGTATTTTCCATTACATTAATTTTTTTCAAATTAAACAATATTCTCTCAAATTTAGAATAATTATCATTTTATATGAGATTGTATTTTTAATATAAGATTTTTTTTTAAAACATTATGCTTTATCAAGTTCGGACATTTGTATTTTTATAATATAATAAATATATAAGTATATAAAAAAATATAAAAATAAAATAAAATAATCATATAAAAATTAGTTGATAATTATAAATATAATTACATCACAATACATGTATATTATCCAACCAAATATAAGAATATATTAATATTTATATTACATTACTAAAAAACTAAATATTAGTAATGTAATTATAATTTCAATTCATTACATTATATTTTTTAATCCATTACATTATTTATTATGTTACAATTGATTATATCATACCAAACATGATTTTACTGTTTTAGATTATTGCGACAATTTAAACATATTGATGCAACATATTTTATATGTTAAGTTTAAAAATATTATAAATATAATTGCATTATATTTTTTAATTTATTACATTAATTATTACGTTACAATTAATTATATCATACCAAATATGATTTTACAGTTTTAAATTATTGCAATAATTTAAACATATTGATACAACATATTTTATATGTTAAGTTTAAAAATATTACAAATATAAATAAATAATAATAATTTTAAATCTACCGGTGGGAAGGTATTCCAATGCAATAAATGTATTATGGATACTGATAGCTAACAAGAATGACGATTTTCTAGTTAAATACAGAAGAAAAAGTGCATATTTATTGTGGTGACCAGCTATGTTAGAGTGGGGAATTAGCTATAAGATCACGAAAGAACAGGGAAGTACGTCACCATTTATTGATACTGATCTGATGGCATACGATGATTAATCTAGTTTATTTTCAATCGCAAAACAAATGGATTTGCTTGAAATTTTCTCACCTAAAAGTCTTTCCTGGTTTGTTCCGTTATATGGGCGGTTATAGTCTTATAGTAGGACCCAATCTTATAGACAGTTCAATGCCTAGCCAATCCTAACCTCTCATCACCAGTCAATCCTTTATATCTAGCTTTCTTTTTCAGGATTTTGAAAACCGCCTATCATTTAAAAATAAAATTTTAATAAGAGTGGTTCATCTGACTTGATAGATTTGACAGAACAGTTGAATGTATGCGTACAGTATCACACTTTTTTTAAATAAATTACATTAAAAATAAAAATAAAATTTAAAATAAATAAATTATCTTTTAAAAAATAAAATATAATAAATAAATAATCAGACCACACTCAATGAAGGACCTCTTTTATAAATAATGTGTTTTAAAAAATTAATTTGATTTATGTGGTACTTTGAAAACTATTTAGGAGTTTGGGGTGTGTTTTATTTCCGCAACAGACTGTTGCGAAAATGTCAGGCCAATTTCGCAGCAGCCTGCTACGGAATTGGACTCAAAATATTTTTTTTTTTTAAATGGGAAAGATGCAGCTTTCCATGCTTCAACCGGCAGCTTAGGACAGGCTGCCGGTTACCCACCCCCACCCTTACCCTTTTTTTTTATATAAAATATATATTAATTTAAATTTACCTTTCCCCTATTAATGTATAAAAAATTATTTTTCTAACTTAATTTGGTAAATAAGATAAAAACATTGTAACTCAATAATAATTTATTAAAATATAAAATTAGTAATATTTTGTGTAATTAAAATAATTTAAAATAAAAATAATGCGTTCATTATATATATATAATAAAAATTAAATAATATTTTTATCTTAATAAAATAATATATATATATATATTGCGTGTGTTAGATTAAATCGAATTCTGAAATAATATTTATCGGAATTAAAGTTATATATAATAAAAATTAAATAATATTTTTGTTTAGTTCCACTGCATACTATCATATTAAGAAATCAAAATTGGATTCACGTGCAAATATAGTAATTTTCATGGGAATCACCTCTGGTGTGAAAAGATATCTAGTTTGGTGCTCAGAGTAAAAAAAAAATAATTTTCAATAGGAATATTACCTTTGATGAATCTACCATGTTGAGAAAACTGACAAATAAAAGTGTTGAGCAGACAGATGGATTTGATCCAAGCATTTAAAGTATAAGGATTTAAAGTATTTTAAAAAAAAAAAAAGAAAAAAGAAATGAATATAAAAAATTTTAAAAGTAGATCCGAGATGGGTGTTGCCATTTTTCTCTCACCAAAAGTTATTAGACTTATAGTACAAATAGTATGCTGTGACATAAGAATTTTTTGTACTAAAAAAACACCTAAATTGAGAAAATATTGTAAGAAATGTCATTTTGCCTTAAAACATGGAATAAACTCATTCAAAATTCGCAGGGCAAGCTAATGTATAACTATTGTGTAATATTTAAGAAAACAAAATGCTTACTTGTCACCTTCAAGATGAGTACTGGCAGGTCACATGTAGTACATTAGGTGAATTGTTAGGATGGATTTTGGATGACGTCATTTCATTTTTTGATAATTTTGGTTTCATTTAAGATATTTTTTTGATAAATTAGTGAGAACATACATCAAGAAAATATTAACTAATTAGATATTTTATAAAATCCAAAATCTTCCTATTTCCCAAAGGTAGGCCTTAGTGGGTTTTTGTATGATTTACTGAGGAATGCATGAAAATTGTCACAAGTCCGGTAAGCTTTCACTGCACAAAATATACGTTTACTGAATTTTTTATTTTTAAATCTACATTTAATAATGCTTTTATGGTTGCCAAATATTTACCATTTTTTTTTAAAAGCATCATTAAATTTACTTACTTCACGATCCAATCTGTCTGCATTCATAAAATTTATATATGTTGATGACGATTTTTATAAGTCTTGCTAAATATTTTGGATTCACAGATAGAACACTTTATCCTTATTATTATTATTATATTATTTCTTATTTCTTGAATTCTAGGCTTTTAGCCCATTATTTTAACATTATTATTCTTCAGTTTTAGCCCATTCTTTAACATATTATTGAAGCTTTAGCCTAAAGCCCAATACTTTAATCGATCACATTTCCCAGTCCTCAAAGGTCCCAATGTTTTATCATCATCCTCATCAAATCAAAAATCAAATTTTCACTAATTATAGTATATTTTTATATCTAATAAAAAGAGATTAAGTGAAATAAAGGACGTTTTTAGTTTAAGCAAGTTGTTCGTTTTAAATATTTTCACCCAAAAATATTTAAAATAAAAATTAAAATGAACAAATTACAGATACATTAAGTTCAGAAAATGATATGGTGTGTAATACTGTAATAAACAGTATGATGCATACTGTTAGATCAAAAATAAAAAATGAATTTGTTTTCAATCCAATTGTAAACATTTGTATGATGCACCGTTGTAATGTGCATTGAAATAATATTAATTAGGGTTGAAAAAAAACTGAAAAAATATTAAATTGGTAGTTAAAATCGAGTCCAAACTAGTCCAGGTAATTAATCAGTCTAATTGGACGCGCAATTTAACTTGTAAGAATTATGATTAATGTCTAGTTAACCGATTCTTATATATAATTTTTTATATATGTGTGTTAACAGTTAACAGAAATAATTAGTATAAATAATAAATTTTAATTAACTTGGTGTGTTATATATTTATATAATCACAATATAAATAATATGAAATTTATGTTATGTTTGAAAATAAATATTATTTTTTAATAAATTAATGGATTTGGAGATAGCAAGTCCTCACTGATTAAATCGGATCATATAGATAATAAAATCAATACTCAAATTATTCCCGAACCCATTAACAAATATCTAAATTCTAAACCTTTCTATTAGGGTCGGAAAATATTATTGGGCATTTGGAAATATACCCAATTCGTCGCCATCTCTATTCATAGAAATCACAAGAAGTCTTTTGCAGGGGTTGATTTCACTGATGGTCATCGAACTTATACCAAAATTACGCAAAAGTAACTAAATAATTTTTTCTTTCAAAAAAGTCATTGAACTTAAAACCATTATACACAAAAGTCATTATGAACGGATTTCGATCACCGGAATCTAGCCGGAATCTGTTCATAATGACTTTTATTTATAATGATTTTAAGTTTAATGACTTTTTTGAAAGAAAAAAATTATGTAGTTATTTTTGTGTAATTTTGGTATAAGTTCAATGACCATCAGTGAAATGATTTTAAGCAGCTAGATTTTTCGGTGACCGGAATCCGTTCATAATGACTTTTGTGTATATTAGTTTTAAGTTCAATGACTTTTTTAAAAGAAAAAATTATTTAGTTACTTTTGTGTAATTTTAGTATAAGGTCGATGACCACCAGTGAAATTAACTCTCTTTTGCAGTGAAAGTTATGTTTACTCAAGAGCCATTGATAGGTTAAAATTCATTAACTTACTCTCTATTGGACTTCTGCCCTTTTGAACTTCAGCTTTACGTTCGATCTATTTTTTTTTTAAAATAAATTGAAAGAATCTGAAATCTTTATTACCTACACGGTTTACGGTCATGGCCAATTAGTCCTCTTATTGGTTCTACTACTATAAAAAGTTTGTATGTGTCTTGAAGAATGTACATAATGATTATGTAATTAGAGTTGTCAATTACTGATTATGTGCATTAATTGATATTGATTTTGTGAATTTTGTGTTTATAATCTTAACAAATATAACTTCATAAATAGATTTAATCATTATTTATATTTTTGTATAGCTAGTTGGTGAACTTAGGAAAACAAGAGCTTGAATGGTCATTTTGCACTGTAAATGGAGCTGCACCGGAAAAAGAGTCTGAAAACTGAAGTGTGTTTGTTGTTTGACGGACCTATTGTGCATATGCCACGGACAAGGCTTAGCAGTGGAGTTGTGTAAATCCGATTAGATCTGACGTGACATTATAAAAAAGAAGAGTTTTTACTGCTATTGGTTTCTCTCCATCTCTCTCACCTTTCTCTCTCTCACTATCTGCTCAGTGAGACCAAATAAGTTTTATAGTCATTCAGTATCTTCGTTTTCTTCATAACTGCATCAGCAAGAATCCTAGCAATCTCTATCTGCTCAACGAGACCAAATACAATAATTTGCTATTATTTTCAACAATGCAAATGCATTTATTAGATCAGGATTATGAAAAAAACGTTGATCTGCTTATTCTTGTACAGAAATCCGTTGGTGAATATGCATCAAAATGAGTGCGATGGAAATTATAGTATCAACCTTCTCCCATGTACACTTTCACCTATTAAAGGATGACGATACCCAGAGAGAGCAGTAAAAACTTGTTTTTCTTTCTTGTTTTACTATAATGCCATGTCGGATCTAGTTAGATCTGACGCGGCAAAATTTTTGACGTGTCATTAAGTTTCGCAGTACAGATCACGCGCCGGTTACTGGCGAATACAATTTTCGATTATTGTGATTTTTTCGTTACAAAATAATAAATATATTATTATTTCATTACAAATTAAAGTTTAGTGACTAAATCATTACAAGCAAGTTGAGTGACCATCACAGAAATTAATCCCTAATCCGATATGGCAAAATTTTTAACGTGGCATTAGGTTTCGCTATGAAGATTACAGGCCGGTTGCCAGCAAACACAATTTTCGATTATTGTGATTTTTTAGTTACAAAATAATAGATGAGTTATTTTTGCATTACAGATTGAAATTTAGTGATCATATAGTTACAAGTCACAAAATTGAGTGACCACCATGAAAATTAACTCTTATCTTCTTCTATTAATTAACACCACATTGAACACTATATAATATACATTTTTTTTTTTGAATGAAGTGAAGCGTGGTTTAATAAGGTATGGTATCGTATCATATCGTATAGTATGGTATGATAATTTTTATTAATATGTTTGGGGTAATAGTATATATGATTTTATTGGAAAACTAAAAATTATGAGAAAGAAAAATATAAAAATTTAATTTTTTTTTTTAAAAAAATCAATGACATGGTAAAGAGAAGATCTTAAAATAATGAATAATAAAAAAATTTTGTTAATTATTGAAGAGTAATAAAGGAAAAAATCATAAAACCATGAAAAAACCATCAATTTGGTGGTTCAATATTTTACTGTAAATTCATGATTTTTAAACCATGGATTACCATAGCAAACCATACCATGAAATTAAAAGTCTTTCCAAACAAAAAAAATCAAACCATAGCAAACCATGAAACAAAGGTAAGAACTCTGAAAGGAGTAAAGTATCATTGACGGAAAACAATACAACTTTATTATTACTGATCCAACTCATGAACTAAATTATAGAATATCATGATACCAATAGAGAGAGGAATTTCATCCGTGTTGAAGAATTTCACAAACTAAATTATTATAAGATTATAAAATTATAGATAATCTAAAATTTGGGGAGAGTGTTCAATCCTCCAAACTTTATACCTTTCAGATTTTTTACCTGAGCTTCGTCCTAGTTGTAGAATGTGTTAAAACTAATTATAAAAATATAATACTCTTTATAATGATTTTAATAATTTTCATTTTACGATTTAACTTTTAAAATTGAGTTAGATTTAAATTTATTTTTTTTCATATGATATCAGAGCCATTAGTCTTGCAATGATAAACCACTCGTTGATATTCAATAATACGAAATTCACATTTCAGGTTCAGCATGCATTTAGTTCTTGGCGTAAATGGATGTGTTAAGTATTTTATGTCAGTTAGTTATAAAAATACAATACTCATTATGATATTTTGGACAATTTTCATCTTACAAATTAACTTTTAGAGTTGAGTTTTATTTTATTTTTATTTTTTGCAAGAGAGTAGAAAGAATCCCACTTTGCTAAAGTAAACACGTTATTAGGGTTGACAATTTAATTAAGCAAGGACATGTGAAATAGGTTGTAAATTGGAGAGACATATTGAAGAGAAAATGAAATATAGTAGAAGATGTATGTGAAATCAATTTGATGCCTCAAAAGTCAAAACCACAATTTGTCCACTTTTATGATAAAATTAGTAGTAATAATATAAGAATTGAAACAAGTCCACAAATTTGTAGAAAATAAAATGCTCAGCTTTAGAAGTCCAGAGGTTCACATGCAATAGTTTGACAACCACAAGTTAAAAGATATACTTTTTTCTTTTTCTTTTTCTTTGTTCTCCTAGAAGAAGAACCCTAGCTAGCTAGATAGCACTAGAAATAAAATCCAGATTCTTCCAATTCTAACATGTCACAAAACATTCTTATTTAACCATGTGCCACACACCAACTTTCTCAATGTGTTTACCCAATTAGATAGTTTAAATATAATCATATTTTTTTTATAAAGCTTATAATTTTTTGTTTTATTTATTTATCTTAGGTTTGGTGGTATTGAAGTTGAAGTTTACACTTTTAGTTGTTCAATGACAAAATTAGTATAAATTACTTTTTTTAATACAAAATATTATTCACATATCATTTTATGATTTGATCCTAAAAAAGCAATCCATATATATTTTGGAAAAAGAGCATTAATGGAAATATAGCTGCTACATCCAAACTAAATACAAAAAAACAATCAAATTGACTTAATAAATGAATCAGGAATATAGAAATAAAAATAACAATTGAATAAAAGAATGCGATTGCATTATAAGTTCGCAATTGCACGGATGAGCAAGTTCAAATTGGCATACACTATGGACATTGATTGCAAGTGGAGTTAATCTAAAGAGGTTTATTTTAGGTAAAGACCCAAAAATTAGTGAAGAATAAAGAATTAATAGTGCATTACATGCCAAATAATATAGACTAAAAAGTAAAAGATATACATAGATAGAGTCTCGTGAATAAAAATATGACGTGGTAGAATGTCTCATAATGTGAAATACTCTTCAGAAAAAGCTTTATTTTTTTTTATTATTATATGGATATATAAACAACAAATAACCAATTGAAATTTCTTATTTTTATTATAAAATAGGGATTGAGTTGTTGTAAGCACGTAGAGATTTAAATATCTAAATAAATAAAAATTGCGAAAGTCCAACAGCCTAGGAAAATGATAATTTTAATTAGCTGTAACGACAAGTCTTTAACGAAAGAATGCACTGTCTTCATCACCAAACGCTCCTAGGGTTAGCTCAGGTGTGGATCCCACACGTTAACTAGAAAAGGTAGGTCCCATTCTCCATTTCTTTTAAATTATTGATTCCTACCAGGCAATGGCATAACTACTTTCGATGCTAATGTCATCAGTCTTTTATAGTTTTATTATAATTCCCTTCTATTTTTACTTAATGATTAGAGTTTCTGCTTCCAATTTCAGCGTCTCTTTTCACAATTTTACTCTTGTTCTCAACCTTAAAAAGAGTTAATAATAGTAAATAATAATCCACAGGCTCATATTTCAATCAACAAATAAACTAGGGTAACATTATGCCATACATAGTTAAAACTGAAACTAGAATGGACAAGAATACATTTACTAATAAGAAATAAATACTGGTCTAGATATCAAATTAATGACATAATAATGTCTTACAAACAAAAATATTTAAATGCCATTCAGTTACTAATTAATTTAGTAATCCATAAATTGAGTGTAGGCAATACATTATTAAATGAATATGCTGAAATCGAATACATAGTGAATTTTAGGGTATTGCTTTGTTTCTCTTTATAGGTATGCACAGTATAAATCTAAATTAATCCAATGGTTATAAAAAATGAGTGAACCGAAATCCAACATATTCTAAATTAATTAGAAACGCAAATATATATTCTTTTTTCCAGCACATAATTAGAAACAAAAAAAAATGTTTAATTTCTTTTGATTATATACGTTGATATATTAATATATGGGTGCATGATCATGAAAAGCGAAGGAGTCAGCTTAAAAAATGGGTGCAAGCTCATCAAAGAATTGAACATGACTTTTTGAATTCCAAAAACAATCATTTCGTGCCATGAAAAAAGGGGATTCTTTTTCTCTTTATTTCTTTATTTTGGACGTAAATTCTTAAGCATCTATTGTCAACCCATTCCTACATAAATCATTGATGACTGCTTCACTTAAAAATAAACAACCTTGTCAACGACAAAGTCAGTATTTATTTGTAAAAAATAGGGGTACGTAAAATTCAAACCAATCCGATCAACCCAAACAATCCGATCCGAAATATTAATTTCGGTACATTGTTTCGAAAATTTGGGTCGAGTCAATTTAAAATATTGCGGGTTCGGATCGAATCAGGTTAAACTTAAAAAACCGACCTGACAGAATTACTATATAAAGTACTTTTTTTATTTGTACCCAGTACTTACCTCTCTTTCCCTCCCCCCCCCTCTCTCTCTCTGTCTCTCTCTCTCTCTCAGGGCTTTTCATCGTCTATGCTTTCTCTCTCTCTCTCACACATAGCTTCTTGTCGTCTATGCTCTCTTTCTCTCACAACTTCTTGTCGTCATGCTCTTTCTCTCTCTTTGCTTCTCGTCGTCTCTGCTCTCTCTTTCTCTCTGCTTCTCTTCGCCTATCGCTGCCCAATTCTGCTTTTGGTGATTATCCAGCGAGGAGGATCATAAAAAATAAAATAAAACAAAAGAAAATAAAAAAGAAATGGATTTGGGTTTTTTCTTTCTTTTTTTAATTTTTGCCTAAGATATAGGTTTATTGCATGTTGAATTGAAGCTTATTTTTTTGTCTTTTTAATTTTCTTGGTTTTGATATGGGATTTTGAATTGAATGATGTGTTTGAGGTCTAAGATATGGGATTTTCAATTGAATGATGTGTTTGAGATTTGAGATATGGGATTTTGAGTTGAGATTTTTGTAGATCATTGAATTTTCGGGTTTATCGGGTGATTTAGGTCAAGGCCCGCATAATTTCAGGTATTTCAGTTCAGGGCTTTACTAAAAGTTAGGGTTGGTTCGGGTGGTGGTTTTAACCAAAGTTTGAGACTCAAGTTAATCAGGTTCGGTCATACTTCTAGTAAAAAATATTTAAAAATTCTATGAGTTTTGAAGTAGTTAAGAGTTTTATATAATATTTTTTTATTGTATTAAATGCGTTAAATCATTAATGCTACGTAACTACCAATCATTAATGGAGTAATATCTGTAAGTAACATTCAAATAAAAATTTAAACCATATCCAACTTTAAAGAATCCGGATTAAATAATTTGATTATCACTAATTAATTCCAAACACCCTTCAAGTGCTAGGGTTGGGACACATTTTTCCATTTCTTTTTTGGATTTTTTTTTCACTTTGCCATAACTAAAAGATTGGTGCCGAAATCACAAAAAATAATATTTTACTTTTCAAAACAAATAAACTTATAGTAGTGGAAAGTAGGGTCGATCCCATGAAAAATAGAAGGAATTAATATTTTTATAAAAATAAGTAAATAAATAAAAGGAGAGTTTTAATTGCAGAAATAAAATTGAAAAAATGAATAAAAAATGAATTAAATTAAGAATAAAAATTAATATATGAAGTTCCCAATCCAAAACATAACCTTCTTATCAGTTCAATATTCGATCATGGATACAAAATCAAATCTCATACAATTTCAGTAAATCCATTAAAGGTGTTGAAAACGCTTCTAAGCAATGTTATTGAAACCGGACCGATTGAACCGCGAACAGACAGTCTAACCGGTTGGTTCAACTACATAAAATCGAACTGAAAAAAAACCGGATTGAACCGAAAAGAACCGGAGAACCGAACAAAACCGGGTTATATTTTATTATATATTTTTTAGTTTAAAATAATTAATAAAATAAGTGCTCTTTTCATAAAAATAAAAAATAAATAATCTAATAAGTTTTATTTAAAAAATAATTGATTCTTTTACTATTTAATCACGTTTGGACTTAATGAAAACAATATAATGGTTTAATAATTCAATAAAATACAATATAATAAAAATTGAATAAATTATTAAAACTGGTGAACTTAAGGATAATTTTCTACCCTTTTTTTTTAATTTCACCTACAGTTATTGAATTATTTAATTTTTAAATTAAAACTCATGAAATAAATATTTTAACAGAAAATACCTAATCAAGTAATAATTTTTTTTAAAAAAATAAAATAAAAGGTGAAAGTGTGGGTATAAGGAAAAGAAAGAATGCAAAATGTGTAGGGTGTGCAGTGCAATGAGAATTAATGATGTTAATTTGTCCAATTCTGATCAATACAATAAGAAAAGAAAAGAGGTGTAGCAGTCAGATTCAAAGTGTTAAACGTGTAAGTGAGTTGGTTATTTATTTTGTAGTAGGAGTATTGGTAATAGTGATGGACATGACGACAACGATAATGAGAATGACGATGATAATAAGTGATGAAGATGATTTTTTTTTAAATATGTATAATTTAAAATGAATTTGTTTGAATGTTTAAAACTTCTTTTTGGTGAATATTTAATTTATTTTATAATTTATTATTAGTATATTTGTGACATATGTTAAATGTTTTGATAGATTTTTTTGTTTGTTTGAGTGTTTATATGGTAATATTTATAAAAATTATACTAATTAATAATATTTTAAAAAATAGAAAAAAATCCGGTTGAACCCGGTCGAACCACGAACCCTCAGCCTTACCGGTTTTCTATCCGGTCCGGTTTCAATAATATTGCTTCTAAGTTCTAACTTTCAATGTTTCCTTAGGTGTAAGCTAGTTAAGGACGCTTTATAACTAGCCTTAATAATCAAACAATTATATGAAACGATTCATATGATTTAATCCGCAATTGCATTAAAAAATAGAAAAACTCAACACTAACCAATAACCAATAAAACAAGACACTTAATTTTATTTTAAGCTATATTAAATTACCCCTTATATTGATTTATGCACTTGCTAAACATTTTAATTCACCACTAAGTTACATATTAAAAAACAATTAAAAATCTAATCAATTTATATGATTATTTACAATTCTAAGACAAGTACAATGAGCCATATTGCACAAATCAAGAAAATTATAAAATTATAGATTTCAGGAGTAAAATAAATACTAAAATAATAAAAGAAATCAATAACACATTTAGATCTTGTAAATAATTCAAACTGAAACTTGATTATCTTTCAACTGAAATTTAAGAATTAGCTGCACATGTTCATGGCAAAAATAGAGTAAATAAGAGAAAATAATGATGGCAGAATGAATGATACTACTGCCATGATCATAAACCTATACCAATTATCTGTTTCCAACGGATTTTAGTCCAAAAATGTCAATAAATTAAAAGAATATGTGCAATATATATTACCTATTAGGCTATCACAAAAGATAATTTCTTTGAAACTTTTTTATAAATAATGTATTTGACAAAATTATATAACATTTTAGTGTGTTTTGAAAAATAATTGGAAAAGTGGGGTGTTTTAATTCATTTCCGCAACCTTTAGCTGCGAAATCTGCACGGACATGCACATCAAGGTAGAGGCGGAGGGGTGGTCAAAAGAGAGCTCATTGGCATAATGGCAAATGTGCGCATATTCCCTATGACATCCCAGGCTCGATAATTATGCCAGCCGCACTCTATCTTATCTATAAATTCAAATAAATATAATCAATCCATTTCTGCAGCGGTCAACTGCAGAAATGGACTCTCTTCTAACCACCCCTCAACCTCTATACCTTTATGTGTGTGTCCGTGCAAATTCTACAGCTTAAGGTTGCGGAAATGAATTAAAACACCCAATTTTTTCAATTATTTTTCAAAACACACCCAAAAACTAAATAATTTTATCAAATGCATTATTTATAAAAGAGTCCCAATTTCTTTTCGGTTTCCTTTCTTTTTTGTAATATTATTTTTATTTTGATTAGTTAGTAGTTATTTATTTTTCAATACTAATATTTTAAATTTTTGAACTTCAAAATTGGAAGAATTTTATAAATAATGCAATTTGTAAAAATAATTTGATAAATGGTGTGTTTAAAAAAATATTTGAAAAAATGAAATGATTTAGATCAAAATTACAGCATCGACATATTAAATTGCCATGTGTATAGATAGCCTTCCGAAAGAAGGCAGTTTGTTGCATATAAAATCACAATAGATCGTTGCAATTTCAAACTGACAATGATATTAAAATCGTAGCTAACTGATACGATTTTAATATAAAATCTATAAAGATTTATGAGACCCACTATACGTATTGCGTTATTATGAAAAATCTCAATTTTTTAAATATTTTTTCATGAGTTTTTTTTTTTTACGAAAACACATTATTCATAAAATTGTCCGGACAAAATTATCATACATAATTTATTATTTTATTTAATTTGAATGAGAGAAAAATATAAAACGGTACCTAACAATGACAACAACATAGGGGTCCCCTTTGTCCGTGTATTTGTGGTTTCTTTAATTTCTTCGCCTCTTCCTTTTTGGCCCGCTTCTCACAATGCGGTCTCTTTTTCATCGATGTTGGAAATTTTCCATTTCCGTATAACATCACAATCAATAATTATAATAATAAGCCCTTCTTCCAACATTATTATAAAACGACTCTTCAATACTAAAATTGCATTTTATTTTTTAATGAAATTAATATCATTTAACTTATAAAGTATAATATATTGAGGAACTTATGAAAATTCCTAATACATGAATGCTAAATTTCAAAGGTAATGCTAATTTATTTTTTATCTTACAAATGGTAAATCTAATGGTTGCCCACTTATTCACCGCTCTTGCCAGACGCAATCCTTTCCAGCCTTGCAAGCTGCAATAATCCAACAAACTCCTGTAACGAACATCAACACTATTTTCCTAGTTTCCTTCCTTTATACACAAGCATCAAAGAAACATCCAATAAATTTTGGCTTATTAATATATCGGTCCTAGAAATTCACATTTATACACAGTAAATTAAAGAACACTTTCGAATATTTAAAAGTACTTTACGCTTAAAATTCAAACTTGAGACTCACTATTAAAGAAAAAAATAATCATGTTATTTCATACTAAATTAAGAGATATTCGCCCAAAAAAAATGACATATATAAACCTAATCTACGGACATATATAAAATTGGTATTTATTAAAATAAAATTTAAAATTTAAAATTTTATAGGAGTTTTACGAGAGAAAAAAATGGTTAAAGTAATTTTTTTCAGTAAATTTTTTGAATTAGACCTAAATTTTTTAAATTGGAGTTATTTTTTCATTAATTTTTTTTTAAAAAAAAAATTACCATTATAATTCGAAATAGATATATTTTACTCCTAAAATATAATACGTGTGGATTATATCCTTTTTTGAAATTTTAATAGAAAAATAATTCAAAACATTTTATAGCTAATTAAAAATTTAATGATAAAAAATAAACTTAACAAAAAAAAAAATTCAGCAGGAAATCCGAGTTATTTAATAGGAATGGTAACAACATTATACAATTCACTATATTCCAAATCCAACTGTATTCAATTCATTGTTGTTGTTTCACTGCACAACTTCGTCCCGCGAATCTCGCTCTCTCTCTCTCTCTCTTACACGGAAAAATAAAGATAAAAATTATCAAAATCCCATGTATGAGCTTCTCTGTCCAGCTTCGGACATGTCACCCTTCTAAGAAGGGTTAAAATCCATATCCATCCCCCATCCTAAACGCCTACCTACCAATACAGCGCTCTGCTCTTAATTCACCCACCCTTCACCGGCGATGGAAGGCGGCGTTGCTCCTAGTCCTCGGGGAACAAATGATCTTCCCTCCGCGGCATTGCTCCTCAAGCTTGTTTCTGAGATCCTTGGAATGTCCGCCGGAAATGCTCCTCCGCCCATCATTGCTGGGCTTACTGGCCGTGATGATTTCTTCTTTAAAAAGGATTGCACGGATCTGGTGCGGAGGATTTCTCTTTTGACGCATTTCTTTGAGGAGATCAGAGATTGTGATGGCGAATCTGCGCCGTCGGATTCGCCTGGTTCTTGTTCTTCTTCTTCTTCTGGGAATTGGTGCTCCGATCTTTTTGCGGCTCTTCAGGCTGCTAAGCGTCTTCTATTGGCTGCTTCTACTTTCAATTCTGTTAATAATACTGTAAGTTTAAATCTCATTGATGTTAAATAAACCAATCCAATCATTCTTTTTGCTGCATTTACTTGAAAATGGCATTTTTGTGAATTTAGGCTGAAGAGTTCAGCAACAATTTTGAAATAATCGCTCTTTGTTGAATGTTAGATTTAAATTGGTGCTAAGGTAGTTGATTTAGTTGAAACTTTGTGGAAATTGCATTCTTTGTGTGTGTGTGTGTGTGTGTGTGTGTTTTTTTTTTGCTTAACTTGGATTCTAATTGTGTGAATGATTATGGATTGGACTCTTTGTTGATCAATTGCAAAATAAAAAATGCATGTCCATCTGTTCTTTTTCAATCTTTATCTCTCTAACTCTCTCTCTTTTGTTATCTTAACTGTGGCGCAAGCATGGGTTCGCAGTGGTTTTTGTTTCAATTTCTAAAGTTTGATCCATTTATCTGCTGCACTGAACCAATTAAAAATAGGAACAGAAACAAAAAAAAAAAAAAACTGAAGTTTTTTTGAATTGTTGTTTCTGTAGATGGCAAATGAAATTACCGTGTCAATTTAATGACTGACTGGTGTCCTTGAAGCATCATCTATCCAATTTAGTTTCAAAAACCTCTGAGATACTAAATTTTATATTTGAATTCAAGCATTTATTAATTGAATATCATTTCATTGGGTACAATGAATCCTGTTCCATTTTGTGATGGTGGTCATTTAGAGAGAAATGATATTTCTTTATGGCTAGGTTTACAACTTCCAAAACCTATTATTGCTGAAATTCTGTGGTTGTCATGCACATTTCTCTTAAAAATTTATAGGTACCTCGCTGAACTTTCCTATGTATTGATTTAAGGATGGAGCTGCCAAGAAAATGGCCGTCCAATTCCAATGTGTTACGAGGAAACTGGAAATGGCCTTGGCAAACATACCATATGATCAGTTCAACATCTCGGAGGAAGTACAAGAACAGGTACGTGTTGAATTATATGCGGATATGTGGTCCGAATGGAGCTCAACTCTGACATTCTTTTTTGTATACTAGGTTGCATTAGTGAGATCACAGTTACAGAGAGCCACAGAGAGATATGATTCAATGAGTTCTAGAACGACTGCCTCTGAGCCTATGGACAGAGACAATGATAAGATACAGAAGACAGACGCGTTAGCCAGAAGTGCCCATATTGAGAAAAATGGTATAATGAATGATGAAGCCACAGAAAAGGCAGATACTGTTTCCAGAAGTAATGGGTCAAAAAGTGATACAGACCAAGTCCACACTGAATCAAATGAAGTTGATGGCAGCAAGAAAAATAATTTTGGTAGCAAGAACATAGAAGACATAAAGAAGCCCGATGTGCCCGCAATCCCTGATGATTTTCTGTGCCCAATTTCTTTGGAATTAATGAGAGATCCTGTTATTGTGGCAACTGGACAGGTACATTTCCCAATTTTAAACCCCATTTGAAATTGGTATCAGTATGCTCTAAATAAATTTTGTTTTAAATCCTCAAATCCCATCATCCGTATTATTATTGCTTTTGATTCATCCCTTGTGATCCTACAGACTTATGAGAGATCTTACATTCAAAGATGGATAGACACTGGGAATGCAACATGTCCCAAAACTCAGCAGAAGCTTGAACATTTGACACTGACTCCAAATTATGTTTTGAGAAGTCTAATAATGCAGTGGTGTGCACAGCATAACATTGAGCAGCCGGCAGGATTAGCAAATGGAAGGATAAAAAAGAGTGATGGGTCTTTTCGTGATGTGAATGGTGATATGGCAGCAATCCAGGCAATTGTTCGTAAGCTATCAAGCCGGTGCATTGAGGAGCGCAGAGCTGCTGTATCTGAAATCCGATCATTGTCAAAAAGAAGCACAGATAACAGGATACTAATCGCACAAGCCGGAGCGATTCCTGTGCTTGTTAACCTTCTAACTTCTGAAGATGTGTTAATACAAGAAAATTCAGTCACTGCCATTCTAAACCTTTCCATATATGAAAGTAACAAAGCAATGATAATGCTTGCTGGTGCCATTCCTTCTATTGTCCAAGTTCTTCGAGCTGGGAGCGTTGAAGCCAGAGAAAATGCAGCGGCCACACTTTTTAGCTTGTCACTTGGAGATGAGAACAAAATTATAATTGGTGCATCAGGGGCAATACCAGCTTTGGTAGAATTGCTCGAAAATGGAAGCCCAAGAGGGAAAAAAGACGCTGCAACAGCCTTGTTCAATCTGTGCATTTATCAAGGGAACAAGGGCAGGGCTGTCAGGGCTGGAATTATTCCAGCATTACAGAAGATGCTGACAGACCCGAGAAATTGCATGGCCGATGAGGCACTGACCATACTTTCTGTTCTAGCTAGCAACCAAGATGCTAAGGCTGCCATAGTGAAGGCTAGCACCATACCGGTTCTCATAGATCTGTTGAGAACAGGTCAGCCCCGTAGCAAAGAGAATGCAGCAGCCATTTTGGTTTCTTTGTGCAAGAGAGATCCTGAAAACCTTGCCTGTATAAGTAGGCTTGGTGCTGTCATACCATTGATGGAGCTTGCAACAAACGGCACTGAGAGGGCCAAGCGAAAGGCTACTTCATTGCTGGAGCATCTTCGGAAGCTACACCAACACCAACATCAACACTAGCAGAGAGGTAGCTGACCAAAAATCCATATTTTTCATTTATTTTTTTTCATTTTTTGTTTCTTTTATTCCTGATTATTTGACAGTGATTGCCACACTATTCTTTTATAGTGTGAAAACTGAGAATATAAGCATGGGAGACAAAAGTCTTTCCCATTGCTCTGATTGTATTTATTTCCTTCTTTTTGAGTGTGTAAAAAAATACAATTGATATCCTGTTTCTGTTGATTATTTCTCATTTCCTGTCTGATTTTTGGTCCTACGGAAAGCAGAATACTTAAATGCTACATACAATTGGTGTTTCAGACAGCCACTCCTACTAAGCAATTCGGGATTAACAACCAATAAGGTTTTTTAATAGACAGAAATCCCAATCATAGCTAAATTACGATACTGATAAATTTACATGGTAACTTTTTATGAGTTGTCCTCATCTTATCCACTGAGCACATAAAAATAGACCGCACATAAAATAGACCAACTTCAATTATAAATACAGAAGAATCTGAGCTAAAATTCATATATCCAAATTCATGTTAAAATTATACTGTTAGCCCCTCCACTTTTTTCCTCTCCCTTACCTCTCTTTATCTTCTTTCTGTCTCAGAACCACCTCCCATTGTCTCATCTTTCCCATAAAGGAATCTGATTCAGTTGTTAATAAACCATCAACTTCCAAGATCCAGTTGATTGTTGAGGTGTATTCATGGAAGAGGATAGTTTTTGATTCCACCCAATGCCTAAGTGTGAGAAGCAAAACGATTTCGTCGTTGGCCTGTCATGGCCTATTGATGTATGACATGACAGGCTCCTAGATTCGGGCTTTATTCCTTTCCTGTTCTGGAAATTATTGTTCACTCGTGTTGAACATTTTGATTAAGAACCAACTCATGGAGGATAATCATCCAAACTATCACTAGAGTATCTGAAAGCTAATTCATGGAAGAGAATTATTCAAACTATTATAGGAGTATCTTATTTTTATAATCAGCTATAATGCAACATACTTTACGACACTCCTTGATGTTGTAGATTTGGACAGATAAAACATGAAGTTAGCAAAGATTAGACAATTGTGAATAACATTAGAGCTAATGTTGAATGTAAAGAATACTTAATTAACACAACCAGCGACTTCCAAGAGATGAAATAGAATGATAGGAGTCATTTCTTCCTTAATCATATGTCTTCGGTTTAAATTTTAGGCATAGAGTATCTTTAATTATTTGGAATGAAGTGTGTGCTTACACATGCAAATTTAGATTAATTGCATTAGTAGATTTCGGATGTCAAATGGGTTATAAAATAATAATAATGTAACCAGGTAACAAATGTAATTACTTTAACGTATTGCATAACATAGAAGTCATGATTAAACTTGAATTCTAATACTACGTAGTGAACCCCATATAAGAAGTTACATCATCCTAATTGAAAAGGAATTCAAACGATTTAAGCTTTTGATATGAAAAGCCTCAACAACTAGAGTTGTCTTTTAGCAAAGCAGTCATTGAGCACATGTATTGACCATAAAGATAAAGAAATTAACAGCAATTGCTACTTTTCATTATCATTAGCCGCTACTTGCATGAGCTTAAGGGTCCACTCTAGTCCAACTATGCTACAAAACTTGACCTTTTTAGTTATAAAAGCCAAAATGTAAAAAAACATAAATAAAAAAATAAAAAGAAAAGAAAAGAAGAGTCATGCATGAGAGAGAAACATCAGGTTTTATTTTATTTTATTTTTTTTTAAATATTAATGGTTTCTTGTAGGATGTGATTTGATGCTCTGCAAATATGATACCTACGTATGAACCATCATAATTTTGCGACATTAGCGATCTAATGTTTTAAATGCACGTGAATTAATAATTTTTGCCTTGTCTAATTAGGCTGCAAATTAAAGAATTGTTAAGTAAAAATGGTGCATTATTGAACAAATAGCTAAGGTATTATACATGCACACAAGCCAAAATAGGCCAAATAGGGGTTTTAGAAACGTGCCTATTTTAATTTTAAAATAAGTATGAACAATATATAAAGATCAATAAATTGTGGAAATGGAAGGCAGCAATATTGGTTTAGAGATTTTATTTTATTTTTAATCTGTTTAATTATATATAGTATGTTATGTGTAAATTAATTAAAAATAGGGTGAAACCATGCATATATATAGTTTGTTGAGATAGGGTTTGATATAGTTATTTAGATTAGGTGTGATGTAGTATGTGCATTGTTAACATCAAGAATCGCCTACTTTTTCTATGTTTTTGTGTTTAAAAACTATTCTTAATTTGTCCCTTCTCAACAACTTTCCGATGGTTCACATTAATTCTATGGACATGGAGGTTGAATTTTATGGTTCTATTAATTCTTCAAAATTTATGGAATTTACATATGAATTTCATATAATTAAATAATAAAAATATTAAAAATATTATGACCAAAACACTCACAATTAAGCTTAGAAAAGAAGAAACTAAAGGCTCTGCCTTTCTATTGATTACCACTTTGTTTTTCTCCCCTAGACATTTGGATTTTACTGCTCTGAGTTTTATTTTTTTATTTTTGGGTATTTGTTATTATGAAACTTGGTGGATTTAATCGATTTTGATATAGACTGTGGTGTTGTCCGTGTTTTAGATATTAATACACGTAGGGTTCAATATACAACATCCGGTATAAGAATGTCAAGACCATATCATAGTTTGGATGGAGGCTAAAAGTTTGAAATGCTAAATGGACTAGAGGCTAGAGCAAAATAACTAGGATTATTAATTAATTTAACCATCAGCTAAATTAAATGAACCTTAGAATAATCTTAATCCACTATTTAGGAGTGGAATTTGTCCAATCAAATCGTGAGAGGCTTAATTAATTGACTATTGAGACAAACTTAAGTGAAATATATGAAGTTTAAGCAGAGAAAATATTGATGAAATTATTGAAGTTGAATAATTGGTACTCCCTCTATTCCTAAATAGTAGTCATTTTTGCTATTTTTACAAAGATTAAGAAATATTAATTAGACATAAATTTAAGATAAAATTGAGTATTTCAATGTACAAAATTAAATCTGATTGGTTAATTTGCATTGGAAAAGAAAATAAAATTAAAAAAATAAAATAAAATTGTATTGAAAATCTAAAAGTGACAGATAAATGAAATTTGGATTTTTATCAAAAGTGACAGATATTAAGGAACGGAGGGAGTAATTTGATTATTAATTAACAAAGTTTAGGCGGTTCAAACTTGGTTGTTGTTATAATAATATCCTCTGCTTGCTATATTCACAACACAAATACTTTAATTAATTTCTAAGTCAGTAATATTAATTGTCGTGCCTGGTTGAAGATAAAACCTTAAAAAGTAGCACTCATCAAAGCTTTTCCAAGTTGATCAGCGGACTATCAATTTAGACTTTCCCCATCTTTTTCGCATTTCCACGTAATAAGAAAATACAATACATATATAAATTTAAACACATGCACGTTGTTAATTACCATTCATAATTATTAAACTGAATTATCAAAGCTAAAAAAAGTACAAATAAACTGTCTACCATGCAAGAAAAACTAATAAAACCAACTTTAACTTTTAAATTCCACCATTATCAGATTTAGTATTCCTAACATTAACAGCAAATCATTAGTCAAAAACAAAAAAACATTAACAGCAAATCAATGAGTTGAAACTTCATCCAAGGATTTGAATTCACGCCGCCGTGATTAACGTTAATTAAATAATTAATCTTTAACATAAACCATTAATTATTGTCTACGTGCTATCTATATTTTGTATGTTTCTCTAATCTCCACCCATCACGGCTTTCTTGGACCCTCCTTTAGACCATTTCTCTTGCCTCAATCTTGCCTACGTTGAAAATATCAATTATATTTTCACACATAGCTATGCATAAATAACACTTTTTTTTTTTTTTTTTCTAATTTGTCCTGAGAGCGAAAGCTTTACTTGGCCAGAACCACTTCTAATTTCAGTAAATGAAAATTTAATTATTTTTTCATTTAATCAATATTCGAGTTCCCTCCTCCCTTACGTCCAAAGATGTATTAAAAAAAAGAAGCTTTACTTAGCACTTTTTGGTCCCAATTAATAAGTACATTTCTATTCTTATCTGTCTGAAATTATAGTCCAATTTTATTTTTTTATTATATAATAATTATGTTAACTGCATAATATAATATTATATAATAACTCTGTTTATTAATAAATATTAATTAAGATCTCATAATTTTCACATATATCCATAAATAAATATGAATATGAATTGTAATTAAATTGTATAGTTCTAAAAACATTATTTGATTTTCAAAATTTAAGTAAAAATTACAACATGCCTATCCGAATAAAACAATTGTTGTTGTAATTTGTCAAATATTCTCCAATTTTCAAAGTATATGCCTTCTTTGTTGACTAATGACCCTTGGCAACAAACTGCCCATGAATCCCTGTCCTTATCTAAGACCTTGATGTACTTTATTAAGGGCCACCAACAAGAGCAACCATAATCACCTTAATTATTATTAACCTAAAAAGAAAAACAATGGGGAACAGTTTAGGAGGGAAAAAGACAGTGAAGATTATGAAGATAACCGGAGAAACGATGAAGTTAAAGACTCCGGTGAAAGCCGGGGAGGTGATTAAAGATTATCCAGGTCTTGTTCTATTAGATTCAGAGGCAGTTAAGCATTATGGGGTGAGGGCAAAGGCATTAGAATCGGACCAAGAATTGGTGCCCAAAAGGCTATACTTTTTAGTAGAGCTACCAAAAGCTTCAACGGAGAAACCAAGAAGGGTTCGGTCTGGGATTAACATGAGTGCTAAAGACAGGCTCGAAAGCCTAATGCTGGCTCGAAGATCAGCCTCCGATCTTTCGATCATGAAGTCTGGTTCCGGTGCAAGTAGCAGTGCGGGCGATGAGGAGGTTAAAGATGGTGGAATGAGAGTAAAAATGAGATTACCTAAGGCTGAAGTTGAGAAATTGATGCAAGAAAGTAAGGACCAGGCAGAAGCTGCTGCCAAGATTATGAATCTTTGTATGACTAACAATGACCAAAGATTGAATCCAGTTTCTCAAGATCATGGGTTCTTGCATTGGAATACTAGTAATACCCATCCCACGCCTACACAAACCAATGTTAAGCCACGTGAGGTAAGTTTTTCTTAACACTTTTTATGCCATGTTCATGTTTACGTTGTTTAATGTTTGTGTTCAAAATCATGATCCTGGTTCGATTTTAACAACACTGGTTATTAATCATGATCTTTGAGTTTAAAATTAATGCTTATTAGGTTTGACATATATTTTTTTTTTTCCGGTTAGTGTTGCCTCGAGATTGCCTTTTTTCTTTTTTTTTTTTTCCAATTTTAAAATTAAAAATGCAATCTTTTGAGCTTAAAACTAGGAGAAGGTCAAGGATAGAGGAGACATTTAGCAGAGTCGGTGCACCAGAAACTGATTTTAAGGAGTTAAGCATATATATAATTAATTAGTATTTGACTTGTAATTAAATGTCTCCTTCAAATTTTGTGGGTTCACGTTGGCCAATGTAATTACATGTGGGGTTTGTATTCGTAAACTATTAAGAAATTGTGAATCATCAAAGTATAACGCAAAACTACGTACCCTTTACAGATTACCAATTCAACAATGTAGAGTTAGTCTTATTTGACCTAATTAATGTTAAGATTACTGAATTAGATTAGAATGAGAGGCTGCTAAGAAATGAAAGAAATTTCAAGGTATTGAGTGAAAGTAAGCATGTGATGAATTGTGGCCATCTTTATGCCTAATTATTAATTTCTCAATTGGCTTTACAACTCTTCACAATCCACAACTAGACCCATGCTTTTACCTATATAAATAATACTATGACTTGATTAGCCCCACATTAAATGGAAAGTCAAACATTTCTTTATTTTTATAATATATGGTGTATTTCAATTGTTCTTTATGAGTGAAGGAGATGATTTCAATTGGCTTGCACGTTTGTTAAGTAATATTTTTATATAAAATCTTATAATTATTCCATTAATTGGAGATGATTAACAATTAATTGTTAATTACTTTTGTTTGCAGAAAAGGGTGAGTTTCTTGCCAGTGAGTGAAGGAGAAATGCAAATAGCTGTGGCTTCTTTTTAATAAAATATATGTTTAAATTCAAATAAATTAAACTGAAATCATCCTCTCTGCTTTAGCTTACGGTTTCTCGTCTATCAAACATTCCCTTTTGTAAATACAACAGAGTAGTTTTGAGAAGCTGGGGTTATGAAATAGCATATAGTCAGAGATGTAACCTTTTCACATTTTTTCAATGTAATTCTTGTAGGATTATTACAACTTATCTTTCTTATCTATTTATGTCTTTTTTTTTATTTCTTTCTCCTTTTCTTGTTTTTATAATTTTTTATTCATTTTTTGCT
The DNA here is from genome assembly GCA_947683425.1 of Excoecaria cochinchinensis. Classification (NCBI taxonomy): domain Eukaryota; kingdom Viridiplantae; phylum Streptophyta; class Magnoliopsida; order Malpighiales; family Euphorbiaceae; genus Excoecaria; species Excoecaria cochinchinensis. The sequence goes on from CANTUQ010000083.1 coordinate 2,955,347, forward strand.
TTAATTCATTAAATCCAAATTGAATTTTATAAATTCGAAATTTTACAATTATAAATAAAAGGAATTTATTATTATAATTAATATTTTAAAGTAGAAGCAAACTACAATGATTAAACCTAATGAATCCAATCATAGGCCAATGGGAAAACTTGAGGCCCAATAACGAGAAAAAGGCCTACTCATGAAGCCCAATACGTACTGGGCTAATCATTTCAAAGTTCAAACAAACATATCAAATTTATATTTTACTATATATAAGCAATTTTCCATTTGTAAAGTGAGACCTATTGGCTTGGCATGTCATATTTTTCATTAATTTGGATAGAGAAATGGACCAAAGGGCCTAATTATGAACAATATAAACATTTGAAGTCTAATCAAAATGTAGTATATACTAAGCTTATTCCAAAAGTTTATATATATATATATATTAATTATAAGTTTATAGGATTTTAGACATGCAAAGTTAAAGTGCTAGAAATATATAGTTTCAATTCATCAATTAACTGTTGATTTTTTCGTACAATAAAAATTGTAATTAAAGTGATTAATTTGGTTAGCTTAATTGACTAAGAAAAAGAATTAAACCCCTAAAATGTCTGCAACTCCTAAGTAAAGACTTGACAATAAAATTAGTTCATTAACAATTGGCAACTAGAGGACTTTAAGCAGCATGTGTAATTAGTTACATTTTCTTTTTTTATTAAAAAGCTCTTTGAGCTTGAGCTTATGCTAGATGGTGAATATAGGAAAGTCTGGGCCTTCACTGACAGTCATGGCTTTTAGTTGAAATGGTATGGTATCAGAGTCTACCTAACTCACTCATCCAACACGAGGTCGCAAGTTCGAATCCCAAAAGAAGCAGGCAGCCGCGGAAGAGTACGCAAAAAAGCGGAAGAGCGTGGGCTCCTGTTGTGAGGGAAGAGTGCGTGCGGAGCGTGGTGGATGAAGAGTACGCAAAAAAGCGGAAGAGCGTGGGCCCCTGTTGTGAGGAAAGAGTGCGTGCGGAGCGTGGTGGATGGTGAATATAGGAAAGTCTGGACCTTCACTGACAGTCATGGCTTTTAGTTGAAAATATCAATTTCATTTTCTTCTTTCAATCGGAACTCTATTGTATTGAATCTTAAATGCCTCAAGATTTACTTATAATGTTTGATCAGTTGAAAACATCCATATAAACTGCTTATTGTGGGATCTTTTTTATTTTTTTGTCCTTCAATCTCTATCCATTAAATAGAAACAATTCCTCAAGCAAAGAGATCAAAAATCAGACTATTTTGCACATATTTCTTTTTTTTTTTTTTACAATGCAAATAAAAAAGCGGAAGAGCGTGGGCCCCTGTTGTGAGGGAAGAGTGCGTGCGGAGCGTGGTGGATGAAGAGTACGCAAAAAAGCGGAAGAGCGTGGGCTCCTGTTGTGAGGGAAGAGTGCGTGCAGAGCGTGCTGGATGGTGAATATAGGAAAGTCTGGGCCTTCACTGACAGTCATGGCTTTTAGTTGAAAATATCAATTTCATTTTCTTCTTTCAATCGGAACTCTATTGTATTGAATCTTAAATGCCTCAAGATTTACTTATAATGTTTGATCAGTTGAAAACATCCATATAAACTGCTTATTGTGGGATCTTTTTTATTTTTTTGTCCTTCAATCTCTATCCATTAAATAGAAACAATTCCTCAAGCAAAGAGATCAAAAATCAGACTCTTTTGCACATATTTCTTTTTTTTTTTTTACAATGCAAATAAATCATATCAAAGAACCTTCTTTGAGGCAACTCTTGCACATGTATAAAAAGATGTACAAAGACCTCAACCAGCAATTTCTACTCCCTCGTTTGGGCTGGCTTCGCCCATACACAGATTTCACCAAAAGGGAAGTATTCCTTCTCATTTTTACATCCATTTTTGCCTTATTAATGAATAGAAAGAATGCAATCATTCAGTTCAAGATGACCATTGGTCTGGTACAGTGAGAAAGTAAGAAGTCATTGCTTTTCTGAATCTTTTCTTGTATTGTTTTGGAGAAATAATCGTTGGGGAAGCATTCTTCGGGCCGCCGAGTATACCAGATGCCTTAACCCATGTCTCCAAATGCTTGTCCCATGTATACTGTCTCATGAAATCAATTATACCTAATACCAACTCCTTTCGCTCATTGTCCACCCCAACCAGCAATGAGTAGTCCATCACATCAACAGACTAGGCAAGCAAAAAGAAAACCAAGTGTAAATATCAACACAAATGATAAAAGTCTACCAAAGAACCTGATGGTTGTATAAATATGATGATTGCTACTTGTATTCTTTCCCTAGTCGAGCAAAATTAAGGAAACATGCATCCAAACCAACAAACTTGGACCTGGGAATACAAAAATACCATTTTCTTTCCAAGCCATATCGTAATTTCTTATGTCTTAGTCAATTAACCTAAAATTTACAGTGTTTAGCATAGTGCCGAAAACTCATAAGATGCTAAATAGATATCTTACCGCCAAAAAAGATGTATCATTCCATATGGCCCGCTCTAGACTTCTCTTCGCCTTGCTTCCAAGAAACAGGGGCTCTGTACGTAGTGTTTCAACCAGATTCATATCTAATAATACTTTGTTGGTCCCAGTTGTATCTGCATTGTAGCGGGATCGAACAGAACCTTTAAGGTCATAGACCCTTGCAATACTTCTCTTATAAAAGAGATTCTCCATCACCATTAGATCCATTTTCATTTCTTTGCCACCTTTGAAGTGCTTCACAGTAACCTGCCATCAAACAAAGAATAACAAGAAAGTTTAATGTATTTGTCCCCAAAACAAGTCATTCAATCATGCATAACTTATGTCATAAGTGCAAAAAAAATGAATCCTCACCTGATAAATGCCAAGAACTTTTGCAAGGCAAGTAGGACTTCCTGAGCTAAGAGAATCTGTTAAATATTTGAAGTAATCTGATGCAAATTCCTCAAATGAGTCCAACTCAGTTTTTTTAACTTGTTTTATAATGAATCTCTCATCTAATGACTTGGCAAAATATACATTGCTTTTTCCCCCTTGTGCACTCCATCTCTGGCAGCGACTCAAGGAGCGCACAAAATCCACTTCACTGGGGCAGCATTTCTTCCTAAGAGAGTCAAACTGCTTCGCAAAGTAACAAGTGACAGAGAACTTTACTTTGCCTCCAGCATTCGAGGAATCATCTCCATAGGATATTGTTAAATGCAGAGATCTTTTGGAATCTGTAAACAGTGTACTAATGGATGATGAAGGATCTTCAGACCCATAACTTCCATAACGGATGTAATCCAAGTCCAGAGAACCAAATGACTGCCAGGCAGACAATTTGGAGGTTACAGAATCTTCCTTGGAGTGCTCGTTCACACTCCAGCCCCCTTCATTCTCATTTGACCTATCAGAAACCCAATCTTCATATTCCTTGGAACTAAGGGCATATGAAATTATGCTGGCAGGATCATCATCAAACACACCAATAACAATATCATTTGGGCTCCTCTGAGGAAGTAACAAACGAGCTCCTCCAGTCATATGAGATGCAGAGGAGATAAATGAGGGTGCAGAACTGGGCATTAAATTCAATTTCTGTGCCTCCATTGGCAATGTTTGGGAGTAAGTCCTCATTGCATTTGAAACAGGATCTCTAACCATACTCCTGTAATCTCCAGATGCATGGAATGATCTGAGGGTCGATAAATAAAGCGAAGAAGGAGGCAATCCCTTCCGGATTCTCTCTTGGACCCTCAATGCTGAGTCAAAAGAATTAACTCTTACTGGTGCAAGCATCCTTTTAAGAGGAGAATTATCAGACAAACTTATCTGCTTAGTAGACCCAACTTCAAATCCATCTGTCTGAGATGCAAGCATAGATTGCATGCTTGCTGACAGTTGATCAGTACCCGTCCATGCAGAATCAATTCTCTCAGACAAGCTGGAAGCTTTGGAGGGGACGTCATCAAAGAATATGCTGCTTACAGTGCTTTCTATATTTGAATGCAGTTCCTCCTCTCTGCTACAATTATTTGAAGGCAGTACAGAATCTTCAGCAACAAAAGGTTGAAAAGCAACACCACTGTTATGCTCAGGCAGTAGGTCATTCCCAATGGAGTCTTGTGGTCTTGAATAGCCAGAGGCATTTTCTACAAGACTGTGATCAAGTTTACAGTCCTTGCAAGGTATATCACTTCTTAATTCTTTCAGCTGGGCATTACATCCGTCCCCATACATGGCCCTGACAACAGAATTTGTCTTGAGAAGAGAATCCAATGAATAAAGCTGTCGATCCCAAACATGTGAACCAATTATAAGAGCGCGTCTCAAGCTATTAAGTTCGAGAATGTCTAAAGTTCTCTGACCCGGATGTGAATTCCCAACAACACCCACTTGTAGCATCACCTGTTTAAAAGAGATCTCAATAGAAGATTCATCACTTAAGAATCAAAAAATAACTAATGCATTAAGGGTAAAAAGATTTATACTTGGGTACTTCATTATAAACTATATGCAACACATACTGAACCTACAGTCTAAAAATCTATAGGGGATAACAGCATCACAAGTTCTGAAATTTATTTTTTTCATTTAAGTTCTAAAAGTAATTATTTTCCATTCAAATCCAAATCTTTCAAGTTCTCATTTCGCTAATCAACATTAAAAATACTTTTGTTTTACATTTCAATCTTATTACTTTTAAAAGAGTAAGTTCGTTTGTTCAAACAACTTTTTTGTTCTAATATGCAAAATTACTTCAGAGTTGAATCGTAATCCCATAAAAAAATGAAGATATTTTGAACAAATAGTTATTATAAGAATCTCCTGGAATTTTTCTTACCCTATAAAGGGATTCATATTGATTTAAAAATTTATTTAAATCTTCTATTTCATGAAAATTCAAGACAGGTTGACGACTGCAAACTTTAAACCAATAAAAAAAATCACAATTTTTTCATGAAACTTTCTTTTTCCTTTTTTACTTTTAAATAATAATACAGGATGGACAACTTTTCATTTCTTATGTTTGTGTTTTCAGTTTCAAATTAAAACTCAAAATACAACTTAAGATATTAATTTTATATTATTATTTGTTTCTGTTAGTAGTTACTTGTTAAAATTTGACTAAGTTTAAAACTAGCAAATAGTATAACATCATACCTGAGTTGTCAAAATAAATTATGCTTTGTATAACTTATTAATTATCATATTTCAATTTATAATTCAAAATTTCTTATTCATTAATGTTATTATAATTGACCATAAGGTTATCTTCAAATTAAAAATAAGCATTGAAAGTAGAGAAAGACAGAGAGAGTAGTGCCTGCACTCTGTTAAAAAGATCTAGGACTTCACTGAAAAAAAGTACACAGAGGACTTCATTTTGAAAAGGGTAACCTTTTAGGTTTATGGTGTCATCATCCCCTCTAAAAGTATTTTCTTGGGTGTACTTACACTCTGATCATTTCTTTCCTTTATAAGTTGATTTTTCAGCTCCATGATGTGATTCTGTAACTCACTCGTATCTGACATTTCACTTCCAAAACACTTACTTTTCTCTTCCATGCTATCCAGCACATCAGATATTTCTGAATAAAAGGCTTCCGTGCTGCCCAAAAGCTGCATATGAAGGTGAGAGGTTTCAAAAATAAAATAAAACAAACCCAAAAGCACACACAAATTGCTTAACTCATTTCATATTATATAGCGAATATAATCATGCCAACAAGCCAAGACTCTTAAAAGCACCTCGGCTGCCTCTTTTTTAATCCACTCCTGCTGAACATGGCCATTGAATTCAAGTACTGATGGGGGTAAATGAACGTTCAATATATCAATGGGGGAATAGCGGAAGAATGCAACCATGTTCCCGAACCTGCCATATGATACTTTTCATTGATTATCAACAATTAATGCAAAAGCTAAAAAGACAAATTGTGAGATAGAATTTACCCATAAAACCGAAGGCAGTCCCTCTGCAATGAATGACCACAGGGAGCCACACGATTAGCAGTTGCGTGATTAGAAAAGCTAAGCTCCAAAAACTTTCCAAAAGAAAGTCCCCAAGCAGCATCTGACATAATCACTCTTTGAGTTGCTGGTGGGACTCCATCTATTTGAGCACACCTTAGGCACCGGTGCCACATCCATATCTTGCCATCTCTTTCACCAGGTAGCTTTATGGAGGAAAGGGATCTGACATTGATTGTGAGATTTCCCTGCTGGTGAGTGTAACAAAGTACGTGTGCTTCAGCTGGCTCCTTACAATACCTACAGTAAGATGACTGATAACAACAAATCCATTAATATTTTAAGCTTCAAAATACAGCACGGAATCATCAGGGGATAAAGGAAACCCATAAAGGATCACCTGATCAAACAGGTCATCACGTAGATATCTTCCAAGTGGCTTGTCAAAAGATCCATAGAACTTTATGCGGAGTAGCCGAGAGCGTTCACACACAGTTCCTTTCAGCACGCAGCGGCTTGAAAATGACACTAATATGCTCTGGTGAGTGTCAGTGGCTGAGAAGTATTCGTTTGAGACTTCACCTTCATCAATATTCTTTGACTTGGTAGATTCATGAGTCTGCCTAAGCTGCCTTTCTTCTAGAGCAATGATATCTAACAACTCTTGCTGTGAAGGATTTTCAATGCCAGAAGGTAACAGAGTCAACCTTTGGTCCTCCAATTGATCAACAGGGAATGACTCCAACCGTATATCAGATGCCAGATCATCACGGTCTGCATCAGAGTGTGTGTTTCCAAAGCTAAAATCCATGGAACTGGAAGATAAAGAAGGAATATTGCTGTATGATTTAGATGCTAAATGCTCTTGTTTGTGATCTACAGAGGCATCAGCAATAGCATGGCAACTATTTGGAGGGATAAGTGAAATGGTATTATCAGCTGCTGTCCTTTCTGGTATAGCAATAGAGGGTTTAAGTGTCATTTTGGGAAGACTTGCACCCTCGTCAGCAAGGAAGGAAGTCTCAAGGGACAAATGATAGGCTGCAAAAACCGCATAGTGAACCACATGCTTGACCTTCTTCAGTTCTTCACGGCATGTTCCTCTCAGTAGGACCTACAAAGAGGCCAGAACAACTTCATCAGATCTGGAACAAAGTTCTAAACTTGGCTGTTCACTGAAAAATAGGGCAATGCAAAATCATGACGTCAAAAACTTTCAATAACGAGTGGTAGCTTCCAGCTTGCCACAAAATAATCAGCAAGTGAAAATTAACATCCTAATGATTTTGCCTTATATAACAGCCTCTTGAGAAGTTATTCAAGTTCCATCCTATTACCTGTAAAGACGTAACACAGAAAATGGTAAAAAAAATTAACATGTGAATATATTTCCATGTGCTGTTTGCAACATATAGCATATTAACAGAAAAAGTTTTCATAGTTTAGACAAGTGCTAAGCATTTCTCAAGAGAAACTGCACATATTATGTATAACTTTTAAGTAATCATTTGGTTTTTAAGGGCTTATCTCAAAATAAAGTAAGAACTGGTAAAAAGTGAAGTTATCTACAGTTCCAGCAGGCTGTTAGGAAAAGAACAGTACAAGTGAGTGCAACCTGCAAGCATAACTCAGCCAATGAATGACTAAGCAATTCATTAAGAACCAGGTGACTAACCAACCAAAGGACCACAACTGATCTACAGTTCAAGCAAGTTGTTAGGAAAAGGGCAGAAAAGAGTACAACCTGCAAGCATAACGCAGCCAATGTATGACTAAGCCATTCATTAAGAACCAGATGACTAACCAACCCAAGGACCACAATTGATCTGGTCAGCACCTCTATTCATCATAGCTATGGCTCATAAAATGAGCATACTGAAGTTGCAACCTCAATGGAATAAACCAAATGCAAACAAGTTCCTACATGCCAATCACAATTTCTTGTCTTCATTTAGAATGCATATCAGGACATCCTTGACAAAAGGAGACAACAAACTTATCCCTTTGAATCCATGCAACGGATTCACCCTCTCCCCATAGTGATGAATTAATCAGAAAATATTAAGAAAATGCGAAACTATAAGCCGTTTGTAGACATAAATTAAAATAAGTACTGCAGACAATTTCATCCCTAAACAACTGGAAGCATTATTACACTGTTCAAGACTAACAGCAATTAGGATCCACATAACCCTTGCTCCATCTAGGATAGCAAAGACACATGTTTATGCCACAATAAGAACATCAGTTGAAAAGGTAAGTGGCCATATATTTTAGAATTCATTGAGGGAGAACCAAGCATAGTTTAGAATAGAACACGAACCGTGCATCCTAAGCGCCTTGGACATCCTTCAAAAAACATCAACGTTTTGGATGGTTTCTTGTTGAACTGATTAGTAGTCTCATACTCTTCAGACACCCGCTCTACTCGGAAAAGTTCACAATGCCCCAATCGTGTTGTAGAAATATTATCAATTGATGGACTAATAAAAGCACCAGTGCACCGTGCTATCCGCTCCAGCAGTGGCCTTTTCACATTCAGCACCAAAGAAATTTCTTTTGCCAGTAGATATTCTTGGGCATATGGAGATACAGTCTTCTCTACTAGCAGAACATTTGGGCGAAGGGCCTCTATCTTTGAAATAATCATCTTGAGATGATCATTTTCCTGAACAAAAGACAAAATTGAAACAAAATTGAAAACCTAGCTTAACTCTTTCATTCACCTAAGAATCGCATACAAGTGCAACAATGAATGTACCTGTTGCACCAATGTATTAAAAGATGCCAACTGATTCATGACACTCTGATATTCAAGTGCTCCTCCTAAAAGGAGTAATCTGGGATTTCTGTATTGTGTAGTCATGCGCTTATGCTTTATATTTTTTGTACAAACTACCCCCTTCACAAGGGTGCTGCAAATGCAAAAGAAATTCATAACTTAAAGATTGACAACATAAAAATGTAAAGCAAAAAGCTTTGGAGTACAACAGCATAAACATTGCAAGCGATTACCTATCACTTGGACTTCCTGATGCTATACATTTAACCTTTACATAATCAACAGGATCCATACTGCCTCCTCTGCTGGTATCTGGTTTCACAAAATTTGCTGCTTGCCATGCTAATTTTGTAACTATGTCAAGCCAGTCCTCACCGTAGCCCTCTTTGCTAACTTTGATACCTTCCCCCTGTAAAAGCTGAGACACAAGAGCCCTAAAATGACCTTGAATGACAGCTTTGAGAGGCTCCTTGTTACACTCATTCTGTTTCTCCTTCAAAGGAAACATACCAGAGAGGCTACTAGTGGATGAAAATAATGCGCCTGAGTCCCCAATATCATCGTCATCATCATCATATGTGAAAAAATTGCTCTCTGCTTCATCATTCTCATCCTCAGGAGGTGGGGGTAACCAGATAGAACCATTGGTTTCAAAATCCAACAGTTTTTGAGACTTGTAATATTGGTTCCTCAATACTGAAACATCATCAGAGTAATCATCCACATGTTCAGAATATTCATTCCCTTTGCCAGGCCTTCTTAAAATAGCCACATTTTCTTGATCAAAGGGACCATCAATCTGATACAATTGGCTTCCCTCTTGTTCCTGCTCTACAGAATGCCCAACTCTATAGGAAGTAAAATCAATCCTAGAAGGGCTGTCTAAAGGACTTGTTCCCACTGATTTACAACTGTAAAACTCAAGTCTAGCACTAACACTACTTGAATCTATATCAGACACATCATGGCAGCATTCACTTGACGGGCTGAAAAAGTGGTTCCCGGCATCATCTGCCTCTTCTTCGTCACTCCTATACAAGTAAATATAGACATAAAATGCAAGAAAATGCAACAGAAAGGAAAATGCAACACAAAGTAAGGTATGCAAAGTCCTATTGAAGAAATAGATTGTTTAATAAAAATATGTATTGCTAAACATGTAGCTTAAGTTATAGACTGATTCCATCCATTTGATTAGTTGCTTGAAATCCTTTAATACTATAATCTGCATGAATATTGTTACCTGTTGGGAGAGTGGTGAAGAGAAACTGGAGACCTGTGAGCACTTAATGAGGTCACACTTCTGCTGGTTACTGCTATGGAGGACAACCCACAATCCCTGGAGTCAAGATAGTGGGCAAGGCTATCACTATGGATTGATTCACCGCTAAAAGAAGGAGATGGAGGCTCAGGGCTCTCTCGAGGAGACTCTGAAGGATGCACTTTCTCACTATTCTTTCTCCCGCCTTCACGTTTCATACCAAACCCGTTACAGAACTTGCAAGATTTGATATTCTCCCTATAATCACCATTACTTTTTGCATCATTGGATTCAATAACAGCTGCTCCAGATACATAGCCGCCAGCACATTTGACACACAACCACCTACGGCAACTTTGGCAATTGTATCCATTAAAGAACTCCGTGAAATTCCTATTACACTCACAGCACATTTTGAGGCCGTTTTTGGGCATCTCCAATTCACCAGATAAAGAAGATGGTAATAGATCGCTTTCCCCCCAAGAAATCCAATACTTAACCTTGACTAATAGATCTATTAGTGAAGTATACAGTTTCCCATAGAATGTAAAAAACCCCAGCAAGAAAAATTACAACCCAATATAAAACCCAACTTGTTCTTCTCTGTTCCTTCTAAAGTAGAGTATGATTTTTGAAAAAAAAATGAAAATACCAAAATCCAACAGAAAAAAAAAAAACTAAAGTTGACTCTTGATCAGATATTTGGTAAGGTGAAAGTAATAAAAAGATTGGTAAGATAGGAACCCACGATAAAAACAGTGGGTGATCTGGGAATAAATGTTTTTCCTCTTTTCTTTTTCCTTTTTTGGTTTAGAGTAATTGATGTGATTTAATGCAAGAGAGAAAGAAAATCCACCAAGAATCGCAAAATATATCCTAAGGAGGAAATCTCAACAAGTAAATAGAATGAAATGATGACTCAAATCTGACTCCTATTTACACCAAATCTAATTCAACAACAACAATAACAAAATTACTTCAAATATCAATGAGAACTCAAAAAAGAACAACCACTAAAATCTAACCGATCCCAGATTCATCAAGAATGCATCCACAGATCGATTGAAGCATATCACGAACAAAAGAAAAACGAAGAAGACAGTAAAGAAAGAACTAAATACGAGGCAAAATGAGAATCAAAAGAAGGAAAAGGAGGAGTACGGAGAAGGTTCCTTTTCTCCCGGAGTCCGCACGCATCTCTATGACTCTTTTCTTCTTCTTCTGCAATTCTTGCTCTACTAATACAACTATTCCTTCCACCATTTTTCCCGGTTTCTTTACTTTCATTTCTATATCTACTCTCTGTCTCTCTCAACTCTACTTTCTCTCTGCTTTGGTTTTTTTATGAATTTTTTTTTCTTCCCTCAAATAAAAGCAAAGCAAAAACACTCTCTCTCTCTCTCTCGTCTCTCTTTTTATATTTATATATAAACAAATTTGATGATTCTTTCTTTCTCTTTCTCTGCCATCTCAATCGCTTTCCATTTTGGATTAGGGTTTTTATTGTTCTCTCTCTTGACTGGATTGGATGATTTGGGTTAATTAGGGTTTTTAAAACTATAAAACGGTTCTTTTAAATTCTGTTAGTTGTGTACGCATTCTCTGTTGATTGGTCAGCTATCTGTGTAATGAATGTCATGCTTGCTCGGCTACTTTTTTATGAGTGGATGGATTTTGTTTTTATTTACATAATACTTTTATAGAAAACAATAAATAAAATTTAGTGATACAATATTCTGTTTGAAATAAATAAATTGTAATATTTCATTATTTTTATTTTAATAAAAAAAATGGAATATCATTAAAATAAAAAGTAATGACTTTTATCGTTTCCGTTAATTATACCATTTTTTTATTTAAAAACTATTTTTAAACTTTTCTCTAATATTTAATAAAGTTATAAAATTAATAATTATTTCTCTAATAATAATTAGTAATTTAATAGGTTCATTTTTTTCAATTTTTATTATATATTTACTATTAAATATATAATAAATATTATTTTATTATTATTATTCATATTCATAATACTTTTTAAGACAATTTTAATTAAAACATAAATATAACTATTAAATTTAAAAGCAAAAAAAAAAAAATAACTAATAAACTTTCATTTTAAATCTTTTTTGATAAAATTAAATACTTTTTATTTTTTAAAAATAATTTTTATTTTATCCAACATAAAAAAAATTAAATTATAAATAAATTTTAAATGAAAATATTTAATTTTAAATCTTGAACATAAAAATATAATATATTTTAAAATTTTACATTTCTTTTTAAAGATAATGTTATATTAGATCAAAATCAATACAGTAAATATATATGAATATAATTTTATTATTATTACTCATATTCATAATACTTTTTAAGACAATTTTAATTAAAACATAAATATAACTATTAAATTTAAAAGCAAAAAAAAATAAAAATAACTAATAAACTTTCATTTTAAATCTTTTTTGATAAAATTAAATACTTTTTATTTTTTAAAAATAATTTTTATTTTATCCAACATAAAAAAAATTAAATTATAAATAAATTATAAATGAAAATATTTAATTTTAAATCTTGAACATAAAAATATAATATATTTTAAAATTTTACATTTCTTTTTAAAGATAATGTTATATTAGATCAAAATCAATACAGTAAATATATATGAATTTCGCAAAATATTTAAACATTTTTTTAAAAAATAATTTTATATTTTGAGACTATTATAATCCAATTTAACTTTTGAATTAAATATTTATTAATTATGATTTTATTTTTAGTTGGTAAAATTTAAAGAAAGTGGTCCAGATTAACTATTAAAAACCACAAAAGAAATTATTATTAATTTTGAATGATATTAAAAAATTGAAGAGAAAATGAAACAAATATTATTTGAATAAAAAATTGATGGAAAAATTATACACATATAATTAAATGCGGAGGTAACATTAAAAATGGTACCTACCTCTTGTAGCGCAGAATCTCATTGCGGAAGCGTCTACAAGGATCTCATTTGTTTTTGGTCACCGGTCTGGCTTTTACCCACTCGGGATAAGAGCAACTTGTTCACAATCTAAATGCCCCTGAAAGATAAGACAAAAAACTGTGAGTGGGAACGAGCAGCCTTGCGGCATGTACGTTTTCTCGTTACCAAATTATGAGGACCTCACCTCTATTTATAGAGGTCCTAATGGCTAGAGACGTGACTCTAGTTTAACTCAGACTCTTTCTGAGATAATATTTGGTAATTTAATTTAGATTAAATAACTCAATTTAATCTTGATAGGAACTCAATCCTTTATAGAGTCATGGGCGTATCCCAACTCTATCATCTCCCACTCGCACATGACGGAACGCATTCCAGTCTTAATCTTCAGTTATACTGGCAAATAGATTGTGTGACCAGCATACCTCGAGAGCACTAGTGCTATACACCTGTTAGGGATATATAGCGTCTCGGAAAACAAGATCCTCTTCTTCATGTATGCCTAACCCTAGATTGCCTTCTCACATTCACTGTTTTAACTCATGATCTCATAAAATAATTTTCGTGTTCACTATTATATTTCTACTCATAGAAACTATAATAGGCTAGCCAATGAACCACGAAACTTTATGAAAGTGATCAAAAGGCTATCTTCCCCTCTTACTGTATGCCATCCATCATGATTCAACTCGCTTTTCTAGTTAGATCCGCCAGGCCTAAATTTTTCCCGGACCTCTTGGAAACTAACTAAGCTAGCCACATTGAACCATACTTCAGGGATAAGTTAAGGGTTCTAAGGGTCGAAATATAAATAGGGTCTCACAATAGGGAAAGTTGAGATCAGTAATATTATTAAATTCCCATCCCTGTGGTCACATAAGCACACACGGTATAAAACATGTGTTATGGTGTTCTTTCCTTCCCTTAAAGGAGCGCATGTCTCACATTTTGATAATGTGTATATTAAACACCATACAGAAGCGTAAGGTTGCGATGCACCGAAACACCCAACTTTAGTCCGCTTACTTAAGGACTACTTCTGGCTTTTTAGACAGAACATGGTAGTTACATATAACTTACCATCGGATTCCACATAATCCTTATTTTTTAGATCTCCATCCAAAGCATACAACTTTATGTATGTCTTTATCTCGCACCTTAACAAGACTCATCTTGTAATTTCTGCAAGACGGCACTTTTATTTTGAACAGGCTCTCGAGCATTCTCATATGTTCAAAAATCGCCTCATCTTAGTCTTTGCCAACTTATTGACAAAACTAAGGTAAACACCCTTGTGAGTGGGCTACTTCTCTGTCCGACATGCTCAATCTCATATCAATAACAGTAAATGTTTACACATAAACATTCACACACATGTATTGCCAACAATGAACTTTAGTTATTATTCGCAAATAATAACGTTAAGGGATTATATAAAATATAACAGTACCAGTTAAATTCTACGCAAACCTCGAGATCTAATGTGTTTCTCAAAACACATCTCTCGTTATAAGTTTACTCAATAGATCTGCATGCGTAGAAACGTACTGTAAGTTCACTTCTCCTCGTGCAACAATATCTCTCGCGTATTAATACTTAATGTTGATATGCTTAGCTCCACTATAAGCTATCAACGTCTGACTGTCACTATAGACTATCACTAATACCTTTAAGACAGTTACTCTTAAATGGCTCATAAACCATTTCAGCCAAACTGTCTCCTGTACTGCAATTGAGGAAGTGACAAATTCAACTTCCACTATTGATAAGGCTACACGGGTTTAATTCTTGTTACTCCTCGATATGGCACTCTTGCCAAACAAGAATATAAACTTAAGGCGGATTTCCTCTCATCCTTTCCTCCTACCCAATCAACATCTCTGTATTCTCTCAATGCAGATCATTTTCTTAATAATAGAGAGAATAGGCTGCAGTACCTCTAAGGTATATAAGTATCCTTTCAATTGCTTCCAATGTGCTTTGCCTGGGTTAGATTGATATCTATTTACCATACTCATTGCATAGCATATATCATGTCTTGTATACAACACTGCATACAAAAGACTACCCACGACACTGGCATATTGAACGTTCCTCATACGTTCATTTCTTCTAGCATCATAGGACACAGATCTTTGCTAAGAAACTGATTCTTGGCAATGGAGTATTCTATGAGTTTGCAGTTTTGCATATTAAATCGCTCAAGATCTTTGTTGATATATTTCTCTCAAGAAATAGACAGTAATCTTCTTAAATGATCTCTTGAAATCTTAACTTCAAGAATGTAATATGCACGACTCATATCCTTTGTCTCAAAGTTGGACGATAACCAATCTTTGATTTCATTTACGTACCATTTATCATTTTCAGCTTTAAGTATGCCGTCTACATACAATGCCAAAATGACAAATTCACTTTCAGAGCTTTTACTATAAACACAATGATCTTCATCAATCACGTTGAACACATTCGACATGATTATATGATGAAGTTTCAAGTACTATTGTGTTGAAGACTGTTTAAGGCAATAGATTGAACACATCAATCAGCAAACCTTATGTGTGCTACCTTTTCCGATGAAACCTAAAGGTTGTTCCATCCATTTCTCCATTGAGAAAATCAGTCTTTTCATCCATTTGATGAAGCTCTACGTTCAAACTCGCCACTGTGGCTAGAATGAACCTTATGGACGTAAATTTTACAACAGATGAGAAAATCTACTCATAGTCAATCTCTTTCTATTGTATGAACCCCTTAGCGACTAGCCGAGCCTTATATCTTTCGATACCTCTTTCAGCCTGTCGTTTTACTTTGAGAATACATTTATTCTCAATTTATGTCCTTCTAGCAGATCAACTAGTTCTCAAACATGGTTTGATCTCATGGATGCTAATTTTTCTTTTATTGCTTTAGTCCATTTTTTTTCTTAGATGGGCATGAAAAAGCATTTTGAATAGGTTTTATGCTCTCATTCTGTTCAGCCACGAGGGGTACAAGGCAGGGTTCAGCAGCTGAGTCTGGTTCTGGCAGGGGTGGTAGATCTTAGCCTATGAATATTTGTTCGCACTACAGTAAGGCTCACCGGGGTGAGTGTAGGTGGCTCACTGGTGGGTGTTTTAGATATGGAAGCACCGAGCACCATCTGGCTAATTGTCCACAAATGAGTGAGGATTCGGGTCCACAGAGAGGGGCTAGCGGAGTTGGATCCAATGCTACGCAGGCTGCCCGTGGTAGGGGCCGAGGTAGAGGACGAGGCAGTCGACCTAGAGATGGAGCCGTTTCGGAGACAGTTGAGCGTCCTCCACCAGTCGCAACCAGAGCTTATGCTGTGAGAGCTAGAGAGGAGCAGGATACCCCTGATGTGATTGCTGGTAAGTTCTTACTCCATGACACTGAGTTGTATGCTCTAATAGACCCTAGTTCCACACACTCATATTTGTGCACAGATAAGATTATTGATAAGTTGCATGTGGTAGATCAGTTAGACTATGAGATTTGTGTGACCAATCCATTAGGGCATAGTGTCAATGTGAATAGAGTTTATAGGAGTTGTCCCCTATTGGATGAGGGAATTCCCCGATAGGAGATAAACAAATTTGCCTCTGTCATCATAGATCTAACCGTATTTAGGAGAGTCTAATTTCTCCTTTCCTCAACACCGTTTTGTTGTGGATTTCAAGGAATGAACAACTGATATTCAATCCTTTTTCATCACATGAAACTTTAAGTTTATCTTGTAAGATATTACTGACCTCTGTCAGTTCTTAAAGTTTTGATCTTTTTATCTAATTGATTCTCAGCTATACTCATATAAGTCATGAAGCAACACAATGCTTCTGACTTGTGAGAAATCAAATAGACATGACCATACCTAGTATAGTCATATATATGTGACGAAATAATAGGCCCCATGCCTTACCCTCACATTCATTTGATCACACTCGTCAGAATGGACTAACTGCAATGGAAACTTAGCTTTAGTATCTTTACCGAATGATTTTCTAACTAGTTTTTCCTTTTTTAGGCAATGCTCATAATAGGCAATTCAAACTTATTTAAATCACTTATTAAACCTTCTTTGATTAACCGACTCATTCGGTTTTGTCCAATATGGTTTAATTTAGCATGCCATGATTTCACATTGTCCTCATAACTATGTGAAGAGTAAGAATCAATTAAAGGAAAAATTAGTTTTACTTAAATAGTTATGGTCCACATCCATAACAATAAAATCATTCAAGCATAAGTATACACTGTTATCCTCAAAAATAAATTGAAAACAAATTTCAATAAATCAAGAACAGAACCTAAATTTCATAACAAAGGTATCTCGATCCCTTGTTATATAGTCCATTGGTTCTAAATCTATCACCCACAAAGGATGAAATTTAGAACTAGATACATAAATTCCACTCACTCTTGAGTCAGAACAGTGTATCTTTAAAGACACAATGCAGTCTCTCTGCATAGTATCCTTTTAGGCAATTGAAACATTTCACTCTTGAATTGTTTACCACCCATTTGCCTTTGGACCTTTTATGATTCTATTCCTTTTGCTTTTCAGGCTCTCAAGCCTTTTCTTTACCCTATTGATGAGGCTTATTATCTTATTCTAATGAGAACTCATTCTATTAGAACAGGACTATGCCATATGACATTGACTTTAATCACTGTCAGACGGCCTCTTTTAAGCTTCAAATAACAAGTGACATCCTCAAATGTCTTTTTGCTTATTTTATGTGAGTTAGTTGCATCCTCACATGCTACTAACTCTTGGGTAAAGAACGGATAACAGTTTGGACCTTCTGCTTATCAATCACTTATGACTAAGTTCACTAAGCTCACTTTTCCTTTTTCATCTCTCTTAGATGTTTTCGCATCGAATAATCAGACTTTTTATGGTATATATCAAATTTGATCGTCAATAATCGGAGCTTATTCAGAGTCACATCTCTGAATTTCTCCTGCAAACCGATCCACAGATCTATTGCATTTTGATACTTGCGAAATTGCTTAGTGATGTGATGCAACATAGGCATCTTGGTCCTGCTTATGCTGCGTTATAGTGTCGTCCTCAGGTTCAGCCATAACCGAACTTGAGGGTTCAAGAGCCTCTTGCTCTTCAAGCACATACTGGATCTTTGTATTCCAGATTTCATAATTATAACTTGGAAGCATCATCCATTAAAATCCTCTGATCTCAAATGAAACAATGTTGCACATATTTAAAAGAGATAAAGCAATACATGCAATTTACTATACACCTGAAATAATAACCTAATAAAGTTTTCTATTAGACTCAAATTCGAAAAGTATACTTAGAGTACCAATTACCTTCTAAGTTCTAATGTCCAACTTTATAGGTTAAGATTTCATGTATAATAAATCTGAATTATTGGATTATTAAGTTCTCAAACTTATGAGGGGATCTTTATTAAGCCTTTACTTAATAAGCATGCAATCATTTTACTCATAAAATATCGCAAGGCAATTAACAATTAAAATAAACTCATTTATTATAAAGTTAAATGCCATCATGATAAGTAAATAAACACATTTATTTAACCAAAAAATCCAATAATTCCAAAATAAGACACTCATGTCAAATATTAATAGGAAACATAAATCCTATTTAACAAAAATAAACGCTAACTCAAATTGACACTTATGTCAACTATTTTAGAAGTCCAGATTTCATAAAATCTTTCTTGATAATGGAATTATTTCTTTGACCAATTTCATCAATTCATCAAACAACTCATATGTCCATTGATGAAGTTATGGACAATGCACGCTCTTCCATTTCTCAACACCATCACAGAATTTTAGTGTTACTTCTCAACACTTTTCTTTTGGTAACTCGAACCAAAATTTTATTTTCATACTCAGACCACCAGTTCAAATGCACTCTTGCATTTGTTCTCACACATGTAATTTATGATGCACTGTTGCATCAATGTCATCAGCTCATAACTTCCTTCGCATTTTCATGTTACTTATTGATTGTACCCTTGCAATTCATAAAATAACCTATGCGTTTCATAAGGAAGTACCAGTGCCCTTATTTAACTTTTCTGTAACATATTACAGGTAAAATTTATACACTCATGTATAAATACACATAATTGAAACACATTTCAATCAATAAATAAGGACAGCATCTCAAAAAAATTTTCAAAATATTTTCAAAAATTAATCGAATGCAGAAAACACATTTTCTACAATTTTTAATATTTTATTTTGAAATTAAACACATTTAAATTTCAAAAATTACAAAGTATATTTTCTGGTTATTAAAAAAATTTTGAAAACATAACCAAAAAATATGAAATAATTTTTAAAAATTATTTGACAAAAATCGGAGCTGAAATGGTGGTCTGAAAACACCGCACGCGCCCACACGCTCCGACCAGAGGGAGATAGACGCGCCCATGCGCCTTCACACGCCCCACGCGCGGCCTCCCACTCGACCAGACACGTGTCACAATCACAGCGTGCCACGTGCCTTCATCCAGTCACGCCACGTGTCTGTAAGCTATTGGTCTCACTGGTGCCACGTGGCGGTGTCTTATTGGTCCACGTGTCACGCATGACACGTCAGCATTGCCACGTGGCAGACCTCGATCTGACACGTGGCGACCCCTGATTGGGCCACGTGTAATTGATGCCACGTCATCAATAACACATGGCATGACACGTGGAACCGCCTCATTGGTCCACGTGTCACTCCTTGGTTGGGCCACGTGTCAGCTGTATGACACATCATCATGACACGTGGCTTGAGCTCGTTCATCCACGTGTCGTCCTCTGATTTGCCCACGTGTCTGCCCCACGTTGTGCCACGTGGCATGGCCTCTGCCATCCACGTGGCGATCGGCCATTGGGCTACGTGTCAGCAGTGACGCAACACTGCTGACACGTGGCGACGCGCGTGTGGGCCATCGCCCACGCGCACGCGCCGAACGTAGTGCGGCGCGTGTAGTCCACGCGCCGCCTTTCCGATCGATTTTCGTCCTCCGATTCCGGCCGGTGGGGGGTTTTCAGGGTCTGTGAATCTAATGGTGAGGTCAAAAATAAAAAATTTCGACTTCTAGTTAGCCGTTTAGAACACTCATGTTCGTCCCCTCGGGTTTCGGTGTACACATACACGAAATCGAGCCGAAATATACACGCATATATATTTTTCACACAAAAAACAAATTTTTGTTGTGTTGTATGCATCCCAGATCTAATAATTTTACACATAAAATTTTAGATCTGTTTAGCCACATGCCAGAACGCAAAAACCACGGCTCTGATACCAATGATGGAAAAATTATACACATATAATTAAATGCGGAGGTAACATTAAAAATGGTACCTACCTCTTATAGCGCAAAATCTCATTGCGGAAGCGTCTACAAGGATCTCATTTGTTTTTGGTCACCGGTCTGGCTTTTACCCACTCGGGATAAGAGCAACTTATTCACAATCTAAATGCCCCTGAAAGATAAGACAAAAAACTGTGAGTGGAAACGAGCAGCCTTGCGGCATGTACGTTTTCTCGTTACCAAATTATGAGGACCTCACCTCTATTTATAGAGGTCCTAATGGCTAGAGACGTGACTCTAGTTTAACTCAGACTCTTTCTGAGATAATATTTGGTAATTTAATTTAGATTAAATAACTCAATTTAATCTTGATAGGAACTCAATCCTTTATAGAGTCATGGGCGTATCCCAACTCTATCAAAAATTAATTTTCCCATTAATTTTAATTGAATTATGAACTGGGATTAATTGAAATGCTCTTAAAACATTATAAATCTAATTGTTATGTTTTACACAGTATGATTTTACTTCATTCTTGTTTCCCTAAAAATAAAAAATAATATTCCATGTTGCATACTGTTCTATACTTATATTTGTTGATCAAGATGTTATTTCTTCAGGTTGCATATCTATGAAGTACAATGTCAATACCACTTGGTGGCTTATTATTGACGTCCATCTTTATTTTCATGAAAATACTTATCGATAAAATATCCTTCCATTTTGAGTGTATGTTGTCCCTCACCATATTGGTATCTATAAATTTTTAATATTATCTTCAAAATTCGAATATTTTAAAAATCAAGTATGGTAATTGTCTTAAAAATTCAAAACAATTTAGTACAATTTTTTTTGAAAATTCATAAAAGTTCGGTTCAGTTTTTCAATTTTTTCGATACTAATAATACAACACAAAATAATCCGGTACTTCAGATAATTCAATTTTATATAAAAAATCAAATAAAATATTTAATGTTATCAACAAATATAGCTAACATATAAAAAATTCTACACTTCAACTTAACTAAATATATATTAATCAACTTATAAAAATTTCAACTTAATTAAAAAATGCTTTATCATCCTATAAAAATATTTTAAAACCAACATATTATAAAGTATATTTTACATAATAAAACATTTCTTAAAAAAAATTATAAAACAAATAAATACAATTAAAATATTTCAATAAGTACAAATTAAAATCTAAGTTTAACATTTTATGATTTTTGTTTGCATTATATTTGCCCTAATTTGAGAATCTTAAGTAATATTTAACACTGCATAAATGTAGGTTGAATTTTTAATTTCTCCAAATCCACAAATAAATTTTCATTATATAATTATGTTATTTTTAAAAAATTTATTTTCAATATTTAACACTATATAAATTAATATTGCGTCATATGTATCAATATTAAGTTATTAACAATATTAACACTATATAAATTTCAATATTAACACAATATAAATTTTATATTACATTATAATTTCATAGCATTAAGGTTTAGTAAACAAAAGTATAATACAGCAAGATTTATATACTAATGCTCACATAGATATTAGTGTCAAAAATAGAGTAGTAGTTAAGTAACATTAAAAGTAAATGAAAATAAATTGCTAAGGTAATCAGGTGATAAATTATTTTGTTATATACTATATACATATAGGCATTGGAGGCAAAAAATAGAAGAGTAGTAATTTATTGACAATAAAAGTAAATAAAATGAAATTACTAATGTAATTATATGTGATGAATTAATTAGTTACATATCTATATCAGAATTGGTGCCAAAAATAGACCGGCAGTAGTTGAATGATATTAAGAATAGACCTAACAAATGGGTCAAGTAGGCCGGATTCGGATCGGGACACTTCGGATTAGATCGAATCGAGTTTCAAGTCAAATTCACATTTTCAATATAAGACTGATTATCAAATTAAATCAATTTTAGTGTCATATTTTTTAAAATATCAATATATTTCGACTATTTTTAAATTTTAATAATAATATTTACAAATTAAAAAATACTAAAAGAATATTATGAGCATATATTATAAAAAAATACAATTAAAGTATCATTTTATATTACTAATTTGTTCAAGCAAATAAAACAATAGTAACAGTTTATTTTATATATATATATATACACACACGCACGCATGTTACATGCATTTATGTACATGTACACTCACCAGCATGTATATATGTACATGTTATATGTATTTATGTTCGTACTTAAGTATGCATGTATATATATATATATATATGATAACCGAACACTCCTCCTACGAGTTTGGTTTCATCTTATTCCTAAATCCGGCTGCCGAACTGTTTTGAAATCTCCCAATAACAGCTTGAAATATACTAATAGCTCGGACAGACCTCGGCTCAGCGAGCTGCATAGATTGTTGGAATCCATCAAAGATTTCTATTCCATCACAACGCGGTTTCCTTGAGTTTAACCTTATCTAATCATGAATCAAACTTATCTAATCAATAATCAACCTTATCCAAACAGAAATTAACCTTATCTGATTAGGAAATATTCATATCTATTTAGAGTTTGAGTTCTGCTACAGTTAGGACTCCCAGCTCCTATCCTATTGGGAATACCTGTCCCACGCGAAAATATATTCCTCCTCCAACACTGATTCCTAACTGTAACAACCCAAAATAGGCCCTAGGAGAATTTCCAAGGATTTTTGCATTAAAATGGGGCATTATTGTAATTGTGCAAGTGTTAAATTGATTATTTTGGACTAAATTAAAGAAGAACTAAAGTGGTTAAATGAAAGATTTTATTTAGTGATCAAAAGGAAATTTAACAAGGACCAAGTGAAATAATA
The DNA here is from genome assembly GCA_947683425.1 of Excoecaria cochinchinensis. Taxonomy (NCBI): domain Eukaryota; kingdom Viridiplantae; phylum Streptophyta; class Magnoliopsida; order Malpighiales; family Euphorbiaceae; genus Excoecaria; species Excoecaria cochinchinensis. The sequence continues at coordinate 2,978,498 of CANTUQ010000083.1, forward strand.
GTCAAGAATTTGGTAAGTCTAGCCAATAGGAGAGTGACACCTAGCTTGGTGGTTGGATTTAATGTGGGAAGAAGAAAGGAAGAAAGAGGAGAAGGCAAAATCAGATTTTTGGCCTTTGCTTTCCCTCTTCCTGCGTGACTCTCACATTTCCTCTCCTTCTCCTTTCATTTTCTGCTCCTCACTTCTCCTTCTTGGTTGGATCTTCAAGGTTCTAAGTGGATTTTTAGGGGATTAAAAGCTGGTTTGAAGAGGTAAGTAGAGTGACTATCTTCTTCTTCTCCTTCTTCTATACGTTAGGGTTGAGTTTTGGATTATTTGGGTTTTGATTCAAGTGTTTGCTGGTTTGATTTGTGCAAGAATTAGAAGATAAGAGTAAGAGCAAGGGAAAAGAGAAGGTTGGGTCTTGATCAAGAATATCATAGAGCTGCAATTTTGAAGGTTTGGGAGTTATTTGAGTTTTGGTTGTGTTTTGATAGTTTTGAATTTCTGAAAACTTTGAATAGTTATATGTGTTTTATATGTATGTTTGAGTTGAGTTTGAGTATATTTATATGATATGTTATATGTAATCTTGGTATATGATGATTGAGACATGGATTTGCATGAGTAAGAGCAAAATTGGTGTGTATGAGATTTTGTTGAGTAATTTGCTAATTATTGCTTTTATCAAGTGTTAAAGGTTGTTAAGATGATTATAAGCATGAGTAGAGTCCATATGCTTAGATATTTGAAGTTATATGCATAAGATGCTGATGTTGAGTTTGAAACAAATGAGTTTTCTGCAAAAATCTGGGTTTGGAATGATTTACACGGTGGTAAGGGATTCCCATACCGCCGTGTAAACACATTCTGGATTGGTGATTTTGCTGGTCCGTCAAACCACACGGCGGTAAGGATATTCCATACCACCGTGTAACTGCTCTCGAGACATGTTCACTTCCTGACTCGGCATGTTACACGGTGGTCAAGCCTTCTTTGACCACCGTGTAAGATGTCTTACACGGCGGTAAGGATCTATCATATCGCCGTGAAAGCCCTGTTTTTCCAAAATGTTATTTTGAGACCCCTTTTTAATGGTTTTCATCCATGAATTATGATTGAGCATGCATTGTTAAATCATTTCTTGATAATTTAAAGAACTTTATGAATTATATGCTTGTTCAATTGATGAGTTGTTATATGAAATGTATTGCTATTCTTGCAATGTGATATATTACGTGAGTTATGCTATATGTTTGATCGGTTGGTTGACCTTATATGTATATAGATAAGATGCTCCTATAAGTATATGTGTATATGGATGATGTTTATAGGATTTAAAAAGAGTCGGTTTGAGCCTGAATGGTCATAGTAGTGGGTAGATAAGCACTTATCAAGGGTAGTGTGAGTGCAGCTGCTACGTATTATATGCGAGCCCCGTTTGGGTCATAAAAGATGTTTGAGATTCGTGTCTCTATATGCTTGGATACTGTGTCCTATCAGTATCAATAATTATAAGATATTTCGAAACTCATATCTCTATATGCTTGGATAATGTGTCCTATCAATATCAATTATACCTGTATCCACCTCTAGTGTATGTTCAGGCTAGTACACGTCTTTCATGAATAAGTTGTACGGTAATATAGTTATATGATAAGTTAGTACTTGAATTCGTGATTAAGGTTATGATGCTCATTTTACTGATAAGTGTATATGTAGTGTTTTTATATGTTTTTGCATAAGCAATAAAATGAGACTCATTATGTTACATTTGAGATGCTTACATTATCTTATGCATGCCTGTAAGTGTAATTTATGTTAGTGTGCTTGTAGGCAGTCATATATATTGTATGTATATGTGTTGTTCTTAGTGTTGTTCCTCCTCGCTAAGCGTTATCGCTTAGCACGGGTTGTTTTTCCGTATAAGTGGCAGGTTTGGTTTGGAGTCGGTCATCTGCAGGTTGGCCACTAGAAGTTCCAGTTGTAGTTTTTGTCTTTTGCTATAGTGTATTGTCCTTAATTTTGTATATGGAAATGTAAGAGATTTCGAGCAAGCTAGTATATTTGTAGTAATATGTATTGGAATATTTTTGATATGTATATGTATATGTTTCAGTAAAAGAATGCTTTTGTAATTTTGATCTCTTAAGGATTTAATGTTCCCGCATTAGATGTATGCATTAACTTTTGCTTCCGTGTAAGATGTACTTAAGTATATAAGTTGTTTTGTGTGTGTAGCATTCCGGTATCCTTCCAATGGGGATATCGGGGTGATACACTAACTCTATAAAAGGGGGAATCCAAGTATATTTTTCTGGCTTGATTCCTTTGCCAGTTACAATACCCATATTATCGTCAATTTTTCTGACTTGACTGTCGGAATATCCTTGATCAGAAACCCGCCGGAGTTCTTTATTTTCAGGTGACCATTCCAAGCTGCTAGCTCAGGAATTTTGGATCGTCATCATTTTCTGAGCAGCAAGCCATTCCTCTACCCTCCATCTTTCAGCGGAGCTCTCAAAGGTACTCATGGTAAAGAAAGAGATGAAGAAAGAAATGGTACAAACCTGAAATAATGATAATAGCAACATCAATTTCGATTGAGATTTTAATAATAATATTAACATATCATGATAAAAAGAAGAATTTTGGGGGAGAATAATATTGGAATTTGTGTATAAGAGGACACTATTATCAAAAATAGTGTATAAAATCTAGTATCAAATAAATAAAAAACGAATCATTAACAATATATCAAAAATTGAGAAGAAAGAAATAAATCAATATAATATATGTAAACTTACACTTGAATGGGAGAAAGAAAAGCCAAAGATCCAAAATTTCAAAATGTTAAAAAAAATAGATTTTTTTTTCTAAATTGAGCAGGAAAGAAAGAACATGGGAAAAGCTGTACGAAATAGGAAATAGAAGCAAGAGTTTAATTGGGTTGAAATTCTAAAAGATAAAGATTTATAAAGAGTATTTTATTTATATTGAAAAAAAAAACTGTCTTTTATCTTAAATAATATAAATAATAAAATATATAAATACATATATTTAAAAAAACGGGATATCACATTAGGAAACCTAAATTGTATATTATATAATGAAAACATATTTAAATTATATGATAAAATGTAACTCGATATTTAAAAAATAAAAGAAATGCAATATAGACCTACAATTCAGACAATTTTAATTATATAATAAAAATAAATATTAGTTTCTATAAAATTCGATTGGTTCAATTATTTTGCAGATTTTAAACTCACAAACTAAAGCCAAATCAAGTAACTAAAATTTATAATAATAATAATAATAGTAATAATCGAATAACCAAATAATCCAACCGAACAATTTATTTCCAGCATTTCGGTTCGATTATCTTATTAGAACTGACCTATATTGTTTTTTTTTTCTTTTTCTTTTTTCTAACAGGAGCGTGTGTTCATGCTCTGCTGACAACTCCTTGAATGGATAACTGATTGACTAGTCTGACCGAGTGGGTTTGGTTCAAAAACCGTACTCACTCGTCGTTTGGATCTAATTTCTAATTTCTAGTCCTTTCTTCTTGCTTTATTTATTGGCTTTGACTATTCCAATTAATGCTTTGCTTCAAAACCTCTCCCAAAGTTTTTCTTTTAATTTAGAAATCATATGTTATTCAAATAATTGACAGTTTGACTATTTTTACAATTGATTAGAATTTAAATTTCATTTTTTTTTTGGCTCCAAAACAATATACTATCAAAGAAAAGTACATCTCAATTTATTTATAATCCGTAAAACATGTCCATGTATATTTCAATCCAAGTTCATTCGGTCAAAGAACATACCACCTAAAAATAATATGTGTGAATATGAATAAAATTCTAATAGCATATCATATATATCAACCCCACGCAATTCCAACGCCTCCCCTAGTTGTATGATTAGGTGATTCTTTAACTATATTTTCAATTTTTTTTTGTGCTAAAAAATGGCAATCGAAGCAGGTGGGACGGATTCAAATTTAAATCACTTTGGATCAGTTTTTTTTATTTCAAATTTTTCATATTGCCATTTTTAGATATTTTTGGATCGGATTGCTTCTTTTTTGGGTTGGTCTCATGTCACAATTAGAATTAAAAATCAAACTAAAAACCACCTATCGGATAGTATATCGGATCGAAATCAATTTAATATATTTGATTTGATTTTAAAATAAAAATTTGGTTATATCGATATAGTTTTAAATATCTAAAAACTACTAAAATTGAACTAACTGAATTTTTTGTAAAATTACGTCATTTTTATGCTAGAGTTAGGAGGCTGACGGTGATGGAGGATGAACAACAGCGGAGAGAATAAAAGGTTAAAAAGTTAGGAATTTGAAACTATGGCAATATATAAAAAATTGGGTTACATGTTCGGGTTTCAAGTGTTTTCAAGCAAACTTTTTGGATTTCAGATTGAGTTTGACTCTAAATTTTTTGAGGTTATTGAGGTTCATATTACTAGGGGTGAGTATGGTCGGTTAATCGGTCCATGAGCGTCAGTCCATTAATATCGGTTTTTTGAAATTCCAGTCCATTAACCAGTCTATTACCATCGGTTCACCAGTCTATCGGTTTCGGATTTTCGGATCGGTTACCCAATATTTTTCGGTTAACCACTATAATTATAAATATATTCATAAATAAAATTAAAATGTTCAAGATACTTAAAAATTAAATTTTTTTCACTATAATATAACATTATTTTTAAAAATTAATATTTAATAAGTAAATATATTAACCGGTCCATAATTACTTTTAATTAAATAAATTGTTATACTTACTAATAGCCAATTAAAAAAACTTAAAAACTTTAAAATAATTAGTATAATGAAAAAAAAGTATACGATCACCTTTAATTATGATAAATTGTTATATAAATTATTAAAAATTTAATAAATTAACTAAAAATTCGGTTTCGGTTCGGTTAACCAGTCACATGAGTCAAAAACCATTAACCAGTCCATTAATATCGGTTTTTTCAAAATACTAGCCATTAAACAGTCCATTATAATCGGTTAACCAGTCCATCGGTTCGATTTCGAATTTTTTTTTCGGTTAACCAAGTCCATCGGTTTTTTTGCTCACCCCTACATATTATTATTTTTCTACGGATTTAGATCGGATAAAAAATTACTAGGTGAGCATTGTTAGATTCAATTTACCAACCAAAATAATTGAAAATTGAATTTGTTAAAAATCAAGGAATCATAACAAAAATAGTAAAGCTAAAATAATAATAAAAAAAATTTCAAGTCGATTTAAACTTTTTAATTTGACTCATTTATAATATCTAAATTCATAAAAAATTTAATAAACTGTAAAAAAAAAATAAATAGTATTAATATTATGAAAACTTAAAAAACTCTAATTAATATGTAAAACATAATTATATTTATATATTATTTACAAAATAAAACTTTGATTAGGAAAAGAGTACAACAGCGTTAAGAAACCTAAATTATACAATGAAAATAAAATGTATATTGTATAAAATGTAACTCGATATTTAAAAAATAAAAGAAATGCAATATAGGCCTACAATTCTAAAAATTTTAATTATATAATAAAAATAAATATTATTTTCTATAAAATTCGATTGGTTTAATTATTCCGCAGATTTTAAACTCACAAACTAAAGCCAAATCAAATAACTAAAATTTATAAAAAAAATAATAATAATCAAATAACCAAATAATCCAACCAAACAATTTATTTCCATAATTTCGATTCGTTGTTTTGTTTTCCTTTTTCTAACAGGAGCATATGTTCACGCTCTACTGACAACTCCTTAAATGCGCAACTGATTGGCTAGTCTGACCGAGTGGGTTTGATTTAAAAACTGCACTCACTCTTCCGTTTGGATCTAATTTCTAATTTCTAGTCATTTCTTCTTGCTTTTATTTATTGGCTTTGACTATTCCAATTAATGCTTTACTTCAAAACCTCTCCCAAAGTTTGTCTTTTAAAATTACTGTTTTTTTTTCCCGAATATTCAATTGAAAGATTTTAATTATTTTTTAATGATAAGAAAAATAAAAATGACTAAATGTTGACATTTACCTTAAAATGTGATTTTAACTTTTTAAAGCTGAGTCATGCACGGAACAATCGTCTTTTCCTTCAATTAACATTTCTATCATTTTGATTACTTTTTTTTCCTCTTCTTGTAAGGGGTGTCATATTTCTCTCATGGTTTGAGAGGTTTGTTCTTGTAAGGGATGTCGTATTTCTGTCATGTTTTGAGAGGTTTGTTCTTGTTTATGTAATAGATATTTTTCTGTTTAACCGTGTGTGGTGTTTCTAATGGAAGATCATATGGCAAATTTATCTTTGTCAAAGGAGGAAGAGGTAGGGTCGGATGTGGACGTTGGAGAAAAAGAGGAGGTTGAAGATCAATATGTGTTATGTCTTCTGGGGTGTTTCTTAACTAAGAAGGCCATTAACTTTAATGCTATGAGAAATCAAACGACATGTTTATTGAGACCAGGAAGAGGGTTATGTGTTAAGGAGATTGAAAGAAACCTCTTTATGTTTAAGTTTTCCATATTATTGATCTTAATCGAGTTATTGAGGAGGGACCATGGAGTTATGATAATTATGTATTACTTGTGCACCGTATGAAGGAGGGAGAGATCCCTAGTCAAGTTTCAATGAACTTTGTAGACTTTTGGGTGCAAGTTTTCGACCTTCCTGTGGGTTTTATGACATCTTTGGTTGGAAAGGGGCTTGGGTATTCTTGGTACATTCCTTGAATATGATTCTAGTAATAATTCTAGCATCTGGAGAAGGTATATGCGATTGAGAGTTCGAATTGATGTCAGGAAACCTTTAAAGCACTTTAAAAAGATCAGAAGGAACGGAGGGCAGTGGACAGTAGTTAATTTTAAGTATGAGCGTTTAGGAGTGTTTTATTATATTTGTGGGCTCCTTAGCCATATGGATCGTTTTTGCGAACAATGCTTTGTGTCCCCTGAAGAAGAGATCAAGCGAGAATGGGGAGCCTGGTTGAAAGCTTTTGTACGACGGATGGATAGTAGTGGAAGCCGGTGGCTGAGAGATGATGAGGGTAGGGCAGAGATGGTGGATGGTGGGAAACTATCAGACTTAGCGGGATTCAAGGGATCTGTTGATTCAAAAAAAATGATAGATATGGTGGGAGCTTGATCAATGACTTAATCAAGGAGCTGAGATAGGTAAGACATTTATAGGTGTGCAATCTCTATATGGAAAACAGGAGGGTTGTTCAAAAGTTATGACAAATAATACTGGAGAGGTTGTGTTAGTGGGTCATACAGATGGGCTTGAAAGTGATGGGCTTAGTATAAATGAGGAAAGAAAGAGGAGAATGGCTGGGCTTGACCAAGACACTCAGATTGAGTGTATGGTTTTGGATAAAGATTTTGAGGTGGTAGTGTCCAATTTGGTTGTCAACTTCGCAGAAGAACGTGTTGTTAACAGCTTGGTAATTCCTTCAACGGAGAGACATGAGATGCAGGTCCGCTGACAGCCATGAAAACAGTTTGCTGGAACTACTAAGGTATGGGCAACTCTCGTGCAGTTAGGGAGTTAGGCGAGTTAGTAAAGTCTCGTAGGCTCGAGATAATGTTCCTAATTGAAACACTGTCACATGCAGCAGATTAAAGTTTGTACGTAGGAAGTTGAAGTTTGATAAAGTTTTTTCGGTGGACAGGTTGGGTAGAGGAGGTGGTATAGCAGTGTTGTGGAATGGTGCTAATATTTTTGTTTCTGGGTATTCTTCAAACCATCTTGACTTATTGGTCAACGAAAAGGAGATTGGTGATTGGAGATTGACTTGTTACTATGGTTACCCATAACGTAGCAGGCGTAGTAAAGCTTGGAATTTATTACGACAGTTAGCCTCGATTTCTGATATTCCATGGTGTATTATTGGTGATTTCAATGATATGCTTAGTGTTGATGATAAGGAAGGAAGGGTACCTCATCCACAAAGTTTATTGATAGGTTTTAAGAGTACTATTGATGACTGTAATGTGGTTGAATTGCCTTTACATGGTGCTCGATTTACATGGGAGAGGGGAAGGGGTTCCATGAATTTTGTCCGTGAAAGACTTGATAGAGCTTTTGTTTCTAGTAGTTGGTTAACTTTACATCCATTGTGTAATTTAATGAGCTTAGTTGCAGGAGTTTCAGATCATACTCCACTTCTCTTGGATACTCGTGTGATTGTTGGATGGAGAAAGGCTTATCGTTTCAAATTTGAGAATGCTTGGTTACTTAAGGATGGATTTTCTGATATGGTTTACGGGGTGTTGGAGAGATCTATTGGTTCGGATGTTTTATCCAGGTTGGCCATGTGTTCATCGTCTATGGGAGAGTGGGGTAAGACGTTCCAGCAGAAGTTTCGAATTCAGATTAAAGCATGCAAAGAAAGACTGGGATTTCTTTAGGAAAAAAGGGAGCTTGAAGCAGTTGAGGAGTTTTCTCGGAGGAAAGAGCAGCTATCAACTTTACTTCTTCAAGAAGAGTCTTTTTGGCAGCAGAGAACTAAAGTATTTTGGTTATCTGGTGGAGATAAAAACACTCATTTCTTCCATGCCATGGCAACTACTAGAAAACGAGTCAATGAAGTTCATAAGTTGATGGATGATGATGGTAATTGGTTTTCTAATAATTCTGAGTTATGTAATATTGCTCATAATTATTTTACAAAATTATTTACTGCTTCTACTTGCAATAATGGCCATATTGCATCATTGGTTTCTAGTTGTGTTTCGTTGGAAGATAATACTATGTTGATTGCTCCTTTTAACTTTCATGACTTTCAAGTGGCTATTTCTCAAATGCATCCTGATAAAAGTCCTGGGCCTGATGGATTAAATACTAGTTTTTATCAAAAATTCTGGCCAATTTTAGGTAACGATATTTTTTTAGCATGTACGGGCTGGTTGGAGAGAAAGGAATTTTCTGCTCAGTTGAATGATACTTTGATTACTCTAATTCCAAAATGTGAGGTGCCAAATTCTATGAAGGATCTTAGACCAATTGCTCTGTGTAATGTTATTTATAAGATTATTGCAAAAGTTTTGGCTAATCGGTTGAAGAAAGTTCTTCCGAAAATTATCTCAAAGTTCCAATCTGCGTTTGTTCCAGGACGGTCTATTATTGACAATGTTATTGTAGCGTTTGAGACCCTGCATTTCATGAAAAGGAAGACTAGGGGTAAGGTTGGTCATGCAGCCTTGAAAATTGATATTAGTAAAGCATATGACAGGGTTGATTGGAATTATTTGAGGACTATTATGGTTAATATGGGTTTTGCAGCTGATTGGATTGATCTGATCATGCTTTGTGTAACTACTGTATCTTTTAAAGTTTTAATGAATGGTGAGGAAGTGGGACCAATTTCTCCTAGTCGAGGTCTTAGACAAGGAGATCCACTCTCTCCCTATTTATTTATTCTTTGTGTCGAGGGGCTTTCCATAGCAATTAAAAGAGCAGAGTATAATGGTTTGTTACATGGGTGTAAAGTGAGTCGAGGAGCACCGAGTGTCTCTCATCTATTTTTTGCAGATGACAGTTTTCTCTTTTTCAGAGCTACTCAGGAAGAATATGGGTGTTGTGGAAACTCGGGTTGATTTCCACCAAATTCACCTCGAACACTATTGAGCAGGTGAATAAAGCGTAAACGATTGTACTGACAAATCACACAAGGTAAAATTCCCAAAACAGAATTTTCCTAAGTAATTTAACAGCACAATAATTCACTAACAATATACCCGATAATAGCTATTAAATAGACAAATAAAGAACACCAAAATTTAACGAGGTTCGGCCAATTATGCCTACGTCCTCGGACACTACTAATATTATATTTCACTATTTCAAAAAAATAATACAAGTGAAATATTTACTAATTGCCTTAGAAAGATCGGCAAATTTGGGATGGATTGAATTAGGAAATGAGGGCTATATTTATAGCATTACAATTCCCCCATTCCCTCATAAATTCCCGATGTGGGATTCACTCAACAATCCCATTTGTCAACAATTAACACAAATTGTCAACAATTGGATGAGCCACCTCCACATTTTTAAATTTTTCATAAAACTCAACTTTAGTAATGTCATCAAATGCGCTTCAAAGCGCACAACTTCAACTCTTAACAATATTGATCAAGCCCAAACAGTGTTGCAACTTGACCGCAGTCACTACTTTTGTGAACATATCAGCAGGATTATCAGTGGTCCTAATCTTCTGGATTGTTACTCCACCTTCTCCTAGAACCTCTCGTACAAAGTGATAACGAATATCGATATGCTTCGTCCTTGCATGGTAAACTTGATTCTTTGCCAAATGAATAGCACTCTGACTATCACAATGCACTTTGATGTGCTTCTGTTGAACCCCTAATTCACCAAGCAACCCTTGAAGCCAAATTGCCTCCTTCACAGCCTCTGTAACTGCCATATACTCTGCCTTCGTAGTGGACAAAGCAACTATTGACTGTAAAGTAGACTTCCAACTAACTGGTGCCTTCGCAAGAGTAAACACATAACCAGTAATTGATCGCCGTTTGTCCAAATCACTAGCATAGTCGGAATCACAATATCCAACTACACATTGACCATCTTGATCATCTCGCTGAAATACCAAACCAACATCTACGGTGTTCAGAATGTACCGCAGAATCCATTTCACAGCTTGCCAATGTTCCTTTCCTGGATCATGCATATACCTGCTCACAACCCCAACTGCCTGAGAAATGTCGAGCCTTGTACACACCATAGCATACATCAAGCTACCAACAGTATTTGCATACAGTACTTTTGTCATGTATTCTCGTTCTGCTTCATTCTTTGGAGACAAAGATGCACTGAGCTTGAAATGAGGAGCAAGAGGAGTACTAACAGGTTTTGACTTTTCATTCATGCAAAACGCTTTAGCACTTTTCTCAGATACTGTTTCTGAGTCAAACAAAGTCTCCCCAATTCCCTATCTCTGCTTATCTCCATACCGAGAATCTTCTTGGCTTCACCTAGATCCTTTATTTCGAACTCCCTGTTCAGCTGAGTCTTCAACTTCTCAATCTCTGTCAGACTCTTGGAAGCTATCAACATACCATCAACATAAAGAAGAAGATATATGTAGGATCCGTCTTGTAGCTTGCGCAAATACACACAATGATCATATTTGCTTCTTGTGTACTTCTGCCCCATCATAAACTTGTCAAATCGTTTGTACCACTGTCTCGGAGATTGCTTCAATCCGTACAATGATTTTTCAAGCTTGCACACCATAGCATCTTTTCCAGCAACTTTAAATCCTTCGGGCTGAACCATATAGATTTCCTCCTCCAAATCACCATGTAAAAATGCAGTTTTTACATCCAACTGAACTAGTTCCATATCCAATTGTGCTACCAAAGCCAACAAAATTCGAATGGAGGAATGTTTTACAACTGGAGAAAAAACTTCATTATAGTCAATTCCCTCCGTCTGAGCGTAGCCTTTAGCCACCAGCCTTGCTTTGTAGCGCACATCATCCTTATCAGGAAATCCATCTTTCTTTGCATATACCCATTTGCACCCAATTGCCTTCTTTCCCTTCGGCAGAGTAGCTAACTCCCACGTCTAATTCTTATGAAGGGACTGTATTTCATAATTCATGGCTTTCCTCCACTTTCCTACTTCTGAACTTTTGACTGCTTCATTATAAGTGGTAGGAATGTCATCCGTTCCAATTTGAAATGCGTAAGCCACCATATCAATATAGCGAACAGGCTTTTTGATTGTCCTATTTGGCTTACTTAATGCAATTGATTCAGGTTGCTGCGGAGGTTCTTGGGTTAAAACCTCTTCTTCATCTGACTCCTAGTCTACCATAGGAGTTTCTGCATCTGCTTCATCATTTGCTGGGATAACAATTTTACTTTCAAACTCCACCTATTTTGGAGTACCATCTGTCTGCTCAACACTTTTATTTGTCACCTTTCTCAACATGGTAGATTCATCAAAGGTAACATTCCTGCTGAAAATTATTTTCTTTGATTCTAGACACCAAAGTCGATATCCTTTCACACCAGAGGTGATCCCCATAAAAATTGCTTTCTTTGCACGTGAATCCAACTTCGATTCCTTAATGTGATAGTATGCAGTGGAACCAAACACATGTAAGGAATTATAATCTGTAGCAGGTTTTCCAAACTATTTCTCTAATGGCGTTTTACCACCAATAGCACTAGATGGTAGGCGATTAATGAGATGACAAGCATATGTAATAGCTTCAGCCCAAAATTCTCTGCCCAACCCAGCATTGGACAACATACATCGAACTTTCTCTAGCAATGTTCGGTTCATACGTTCTGCCACCCCATTCTATTGTGGTGTATTTCTGACTGTGAAGTGTCTGACAATGCCTTCATCTTCACACACCTTCATAAATGGATCACTCCTGTATTCCCCGCCATTATCTATACGGAGATGCTTGATCCTTCGGCCTATTTGAGTTTCCATCATCTTTTTCCAATTAAGGAAAACTCCCAGCACTTCATCCTTAGTCTTCATAGTATACACTCAAACTCTCGGGGAAAAATCATCAACAAAGGTCACATAGTAGTGTTTTCCTCCCAAAGAAGTCGTCTTGGAAGGTCCCTACACATCAGAATGAACATAGTCCAAAATACCCTTGGTATCGTGGATTGCTGTTCCAAATTTGACTCTTGTCTTTTTCCCTTTGACACAATGCTCGCAAAAATCCAATTTGCAAGTCTGAACTCCTTTCAATAATCCTTGTTTCACCAAGAGATTCAAGGATTTTTTACCTGCATGCCCCAAGCGCATATGCCATAACCTGGTTGCTTCTAACTCCTTTTCACCAGTAGAAGCCACTGCTGTTATGCCAATAACAGTAGTACCTTGGTAATGGTACAATCTGTTATTCTTTCGAATTCCCTTTAACACCACAAGTGCACCAGAAATTATCTTCATTACTCCGCCTTTTGCTCGTACCTCGAAACCCTTTTCTTCTAGAGCTCCCATGGAAATGAGATTCTTTGACAAACTGGGCACATAACGAACATCCTTCAAGATTCTGATTGATCCATCATGGTTTTTCAAACGAATGGAACCAATCCCATGTGTGTTGAGAGAGGCATCATTTGCTATATAAACAACTCCATCTTCTAGTTCTCTAAATTCATAGAACCAATCTCGATTGGGACACATATAATGACTGCAACCTGAATCAAGCAGCCATACACTAGAAGAGTTCGTTGACGATGTAACAGCAAGTGAGAAATCTGAGTCTTCATCATTACACTCAGCTACATTTGAATCTGCAACAGCCTTTCCCTTATCAGGTTTGCCCTTATACTTCAGCTTAGGACAATCTTTCTTCCAATGCCCTTTTTCTCGACAAAAGGCACATTCGTCTTTGCCCAATTTGGGCCTCGACTTTGATCTTCCTTTCTTTCCTCTAGTCTGGCTCTGCAACCGACCTCTCACTACTAGAGCTTCTATAACTCCACTTGTGCTTTCTTTCTTGTCCTTCTTTCTCAGTTTATAACTATATAAGGCAGCACAAACTTCACTGAGAGTCACAACAGCCTTCCCATGAAGTAGAGTCATTTCAAGAAACTCAAACTCCTTAGGAAGCGATCCCAACAACATCAAAGCCAGGTCTTCATCTTCAAATGTCACATCCAAATTCAATAAATCAGCGACTAACTGATTAAAACTGGTGATGTGATCATTTATTGTGGTACCCGCAACATAATTAAAACGAAACAGTCTTTTCTTCATGTGAAGCTTATTCTGACTGCTTTTCTTCAACAATTTTTCCTCCAGTGCCTTCATCAATTTACTTACAAAAATTTCTTTCGAGAAAGCATACTTTTGCTCTCTAGAAAGGCACGATCGAATTGTACCACACGCCAAACGATTAAGTTTCTTCCATTCTTTCTCATCAACATCATCTGGTTTCTTTTTTTCAAGAGCAATGTCTAGACCTTGCTAAAAGAGAGCGTCTAGAACCTCACTTTGCCACATGCTAAAATGACCCGTACCATCAAAATTTTTTACCGCAACTCTTGCATTTGCCATCATATTGGACAAGGAAGAAGAAGTGGATGGATTTGTCATTTCAGCTACAATTATTATTCAATAGCTGTCGATGCGGAATGCCAATAGCCCAAGGAAAAATCTTTTCTGATGTGGAAGATCAGCCTACGTTGCAACCACAGAGCATACTAAAAAAGAACCTAGGCTCTGATACCAATTGTTGTGGAAACTCGGGTTGATTTCCACCAAATTCACCTCGAACACTATTGAGCAGGTGAATAAAGCGTAAACGATTGTATTGACAAATCACACAAGGTAAAATTCCCAAAACAGAATTTTCCTAAGTAATTTAACAGCACAATAATTCACTAACAATATACCCGACAATAGCTATTAAATAGACAAATAAAAAATACCAGAATTTAGCGAGGTTCGGCCAATTATGCCTACGTCCTCGAACACTACTAATATTATATTTCACTATTTCAAAAAAATAATACAAGTGAAATATTTACTAATTGCCTTAGAAAGATTGGCAAATTTGGGATGGATTGAATTAGGAAATGAGGACTATATTTATAGCATTACAATTCCCCCATTCCCTCACAAATTCCCGATGTGGGATTCACTCAACAATCCCATTTGTCAACAATTAACACAAATTGTCAACAATTGGATGAGCCACCAAAGTTGAATTTTCAACAGTGGGACCGTGCAGAAAATTCTTAAGGAGTATGAAGAAGAGTCGAGGCAAGCTATCAATTTGCACAAGTCTGGTATTTTCTTTAGTCCAAATGTTTATGAGGTAGCTAAAAGTTCTTTATCGACTTATTTGGAGGTTTCTCAATGGTTAGATACTGGATGTTATCTGGGGCTGCCATCTCTCATTGGGAAAGCTAAGAAAGTAATTTTTGTTTTTTTAAAAGATAGAGTGTGAAAACGCATTCAAGGTTGGAAGAACAAATTCTTGTCGCGAGCAAGTAAAGAAGTTTTATTGAATTATGATAATTTTATTTAACTATTAAAACTATATAAATTATTTAATTGATAAAATGTTAAATAAACGAAAGTAATAAAGTGCTAAGTTTAATAATTATCCTAACCAAAAGTTTAATAAAAATGGCCAAATTCTTTTGGCCATGGTCAACCGATTATTATTATTATTATTATTATTATTATTATTATTATTATTAATGGGTTGACGGGAGTGATGGTAATTAACAAACAATGTTATTCCAACATATTTGCATCATTGGTATCATTTTTAATTAAAAAAACAAAATAAAAATAACTATAATATTTGAATTTGTTTCTAAATCCTATGAACTAAATGTCATCATTTTTACTATATAATCTTAAAGAAAAATTAATTAATGATCAAATTTTTTCCTGTTAAAAATTAATGAACTAAATGATTGAATTGTTAGATTTTCTTAGCCATTGTGATGGTTAGGATGATTTTACATTTAAAAAATGATATGGAATCATAAAAGTTATTGTTTCTTCACAATATATCTCATATTCGAACTTTTAGTATCAAGCAACTTTAAATACTTGACAGACTGTACTTTACCTTGATTTGTAAT
Source organism: Excoecaria cochinchinensis (assembly GCA_947683425.1). NCBI lineage: Eukaryota > Viridiplantae > Streptophyta > Magnoliopsida > Malpighiales > Euphorbiaceae > Excoecaria > Excoecaria cochinchinensis. The sequence continues at coordinate 2,994,144 of CANTUQ010000083.1, forward strand.
CCTATTCAGTGCAGATTTGGATTAATATGCCAATGCAATTTGTATTCTGAATGGTTAAATAAAGAAAACATATTTTTGTGCAATAATTTGGAAAGCTCAGATTACATGTTATAAATACATAATATTTGTGGTGAGTTATAATTTTAACCTTAAATTGTTAGGGCTTTTTTTAATTTTGGTATACTTTTAAAAAATATTTAGATAAATGGTATTACAGTAAACAATTTTACAATTTTGGGGTGTTAAAAACCGGCACAAGTACGTGCCGATTTTTGTCAGAGTGGGACCAGCCGGTCGGACTGGCTGGTGTGTCAGAAACCGGCACCTTTATGTGCCGGTTTCTAACAAATTTTATTTTTTTTATTAAATATTTTGCCAGAAATCGGCACTGCTCACTGCCGGTTTCTGGCAATTATAATTTCTTTTTAATCAAAAGGCTGCAGCTCTTACGGAGCTGCAGCCTTTTGCAATTGCAATTCAGTGAATTGCAATTGTGAATTGCAAAATTTTTTTTTTAATTAATTTTTTTATAATTATTTTTTTTATTTTCTTACCTTTGATATATTATTTTTTCACCTTTATTTTTTTCATTATTATAATATTTTTTAATTTTATTTGAAAATTTTTTAAATAAAATATTAAAATAAAAATACAAGTTAAACAATAATAATATTTGTTATTTTCTATTTTCGCATTAATATTTAGTTATTTACTTCTCGGATTCCCTTTTAAATAAATCCCATTTGTATAAAATGCAAGTTTCATTGATTTTTTTTTGTTCAAATAATCAAATTAAAATTGCAAATAAAATTAACTGTAATGCTATTACATTAATATACCTTAGCTCAATAAGTAAAATAATTAAAAAAAAATTCATATCTAACATTAGATAATGGCGTCGATTTGATTTTACCTATAGTCACTGACAAAAATTATAAACATGACAATAAAATTAACCAACAAATTAATTGTCTTGAATACTAACATTAACAAATTATATCAGTTTAAAAAATATTGTTTAATTTGTTATTATTCAAGACAATTAATTTGTTGGTTAATTTTATTGTCATGTTTATAATTTTTGTCGGTGATTATAGGTAAAATCAAATCGATGCCATTATTTAATGTTAGATATGAATATTTTTTTTTAATTATTTTACTTATTGAGCTAAGCTATATTAATTTAATAGCATTACAATTAATTTTATTTGCAATTTTAATTTGATTATTTGAACAAAAAAAAAATCAATGAAACTTGCATTTTATACAAATGAGATTTATTTAAAAGGGAATTCGATAAGTAAATAACTAAATATTAATGCGAAAATAGAAAATAACAAATATTATTATTGTTTAACTTGTATTTTTATTTTAATATTTTATTTAAAAAATTTTCAAATGAAATTAAAAAATATTATAATAAAGAAAAAAATAAAGATGAAAAAATAATATATCAAAGGTAAGAAAATAAAAAGAATAATTATAAAAAAATTAATTAAAAAAAATAAGAAATTTTGCAATTCACAATTGCAAAAGGCTGCAGCTCCGTAAGAGCTGCAGCCTTTTGATTAAAAAAAAATTATAATTGCCAGAAACCGGCAGTGAGAAGTGCCGGTTTCTGGCAAAATATTTAATAAAAAAATAAAATTTGTTAGAAACCGGCACACAAAGGTGCCGGTTTCTGACATATCAGCCGGTCAGACCGGCTGGTCCCACTTTGATAAAAATCGGTACGTACTTGTGCCGGTTTTTAACACCCCAAAATTGTAAAATTGTTTACTGTAACACCATTTATCTAAATATTTTTTAAAAGTACACCAAAATTAAAAAAAGCCCAAATTGTTAAATTGTAAAAAAAGAAAAAAAAGTTTTGAGGTTTGAGATGTTAATTAATATGTTGTGGGGAAAGGATGAAAGTATGAAAAATGAAGATAGAATTGAATTCTCCTTCTATTGCTTTTCAGGAACTTCAAAATAATTTCATAAAAAATTTGTAATTCCATTATTATTTCTATATTCAAATGCATGTTGAGAAAATTAATATGGACCTATAACAATCTCAGAAATTAACTTACAAAAAATGAATTATTTATAGTTAAGTATTTTTTTTGGTTAATTTCACCGACGGTTATTAGACTATTACACTTTTAATGGAAAAAGTTATAAAATAATTTGTTTTAATAGAAAAATATCTGAATTTTAAAAAAATTACTTTGTCCGAATTTCAGGATGAATCATACCGGAAATCTTTATTGTCATATGCCACACCATTTATCTTATCCAAACATATGACATATAGGCTATTAATTATATCAGCTTGCCATCCATGTCGGCCAGCATATCATGACCAATGAAAATATGCCACGTGTATATATATATATTAAAAATAAAAAATTCATAAAATTTTTACACATTTCATCTCTTTATTAGTTATAATGTAGCAACTGACATGACACCCATTCCACGTGACAGGTTGATGTGGCAGTTAATGAAAATTTTCGGTATCATTTTTTCGAGATCCGATTGAAGTGAGTTTTTTAAAATATTTATTTAAATACATATATTTTCTATAAAAATTTATTCTGTAACTTTTACGATTAAAAATAGAAAGTCCAACATGTGAAATTAATTTTTTTTTTTAATTTTATAACCAACGAATCTGATTTGTTAAACGATGCATTTGTGTTCATAGCACAACAAGTATTTATTGAATTATTCTACTACACATATTCGTATAACTTTCATGGGTCGTGCAGAAAGGAAAACATGACGTTCATGTAACGAAAAACAGAAAATAAAACTTATTACCAACAGATAGTCCAGTCCTAATTCTAACTTGTCAAGCACAACAGTTTGGACCCTCATTCCAATTTTCGAAATTAAATATGATAATAATAAAAATAGATAAGAAAAGTCAAAATATAAATGTAGAATTTCCGTATGCTAATAAATTATAACACACCACATGCACGTGCCTTTCATGCATTTTTTATAAAATACCACGTATTCATTTGAGGATATAAGTAATTTAATATTTTTATATGTTTATAGGGATAATTCGATACTTAATTATTCAAATATAGTAATTTATTATAGTGATAATTTAAAAAAAAATTATATCATAAAAAAAATTCTAAGGGCATGTTAATGAAGTCAAGGAAATTTTGGGAGACAGAGAAGCAATCGAAAATGCAAGAATAATTAAGGCATAGAAAAAGGTGGGATGATGCACGAAGAAACAGGCAAGGCGGTTTGGTAGCATTTGTTAGGAATTTGGTTTGGTGACAAGATAACATCTCCAATTCCAAGCCTATGTATGTTTCCGTTCAAGAACCGAAAGTGGGGACTTTATTTTCTTCGTCTTCTAAAATACTTTTTTCTTCTTGACGTTTTCTTGGCTACATAATGATACTATTCTTCAATATTTTCCCTTAATTATGTGAATGCATTTTTTTATTTTTATTTTTGGAAGGTGTGACCAAAATTATAATTTGTAGCTTATGATAAGTAAAAGATGCACCTCATTCATATGAAAGAAATCACATCATTCATGCCTACGTACAACTAGCAAATGGGGTAAGAAATTAACATAGATTATTTTTTCATATTATTCGGCATTTTGTAAGTAAAATTTTAAATTTGAATTTTATAAATTGTAAAAATTAATGCTAAAAAAATTTATTTAGAACTCGAATTAATAATATTAATAATTATTATAGAAAAGAAAAGAAAAGAAGAGAAGAGAAGAGAAGAGAAGGGGATAAGAGGGGGAGCCGCCCCTTAGACAAATTCCAGTCTATCATCACAATTGATGAGTCATGTCCATGTGAGCATATGTTATTTTGTTGAATTACTTTTGGATGGGTGTTTTATGGAAAATCCATTGGCCTTTCAACTTTTTCAAATTTGAGCTACTATGGGTCCCACATCCACATTGACACACTCTAATTATACTATTAAACTATATATTTAAAGAAATGAAAAATACCCATTTGCTCTTTTTTCTATTAAACTCAAGTGAAATACCAATATTGTCCCTCAAGCAACCTAGTAATACACAGTCAACATTGTCATTAGGATAATGTTAGAAAATAATTGCACATTTAGGGCATGCACAGCATGAGCATCAATTGGTGTTTTTAGTCAGTGAAATGCAAAATTGTTGGAAAATGACGTTATATATATATATATATATATATTGTGTCATCATCCACTTTTGTGATGAAATTAAATGATTTCATTTCCCATTCACCTAAAATGGAATTGGCACTAATTCTATAATTAATTTTTGCAAGTTGAAGAGAAATGTTTGTTGGGTTCTGATTGAATGATTCCTTAGAAAGAAAATTAGGGTTATAAGTTATAGCACATTGTGATATTGGCATGTATCATGTATTAATTTCAACATTTTGGTCCGCTATTTTATCCTTGATGATGCCATGGGGCATAAACTTTGCCCACTCACCTTAATTCTGTCTAATCACCTTCTTAATTGTCACTAATCAGTCGGTAAATATCTAATCAAGTTGTGGAATTTACTAAACCAAAAGTTGTTTTGAATTTCTTCCTTTCTTTATTATTATTATTATTGTTATTTACAAAAGGCAAAAGTTGTTCTGCCTGTTACTTTTCTAGGTTTTTATTGGTTTTCTTGCTATTTGTATTTGCTTGATGGTGAGATATTAAGGTATTAGGTTAAAGTGACATTGATTAAAGTTTGATTAGTACCACTAAATTTGTTTAGAGATTAAGCCTCCTTTTAATCTACCACCGCCCATCAAAAGTTTTACACACTATTATTTTGTATTGAAAAAACCATAAAAATATACATGTATACTTTTCAAACATCTTATTATATACATCTACTTGCCAAAATCATACCAATTTCACACTCACATCCTTGTGTGGCAAAAAGTGTGAGTGTAATTTTTAATGAATGTCAATATTCTTCATCACCAGATTAATTATATTTTATCATATTCGCATTTAATTCATTGCAAGAAATTGAATCTTCCTGCAGAAGAGAGAGAAGGATGGATGTTGCCAATAAATTGTTGAAAAAACTATGGTACAAGTTTAATTAAATTTAAGCCACCACATAATTAAATTTGTCCAAATTAACTTTTATTAAATGTATTTCAAGTAATTAATTAAAGTAGTAAAATCCCCATTTAAATGTCCCAACCACACTTCAAGGGAAAGAAAGGTTAGGATGTTGTTTTCAGCACAAAATACTCTGCCTATTTAGAGCTGATAGTGAGTTTTTGCTTTTTGGAAGTAGAGCTGATAATGACTTTCTAATCACTTTGATTAAGCCAAATTTCTTTTTCCATTTACTGATGGACCCTTACCCAACTACAACTAATTTACTCAATGCCTATTTGCATTTTGCTAGATTTTAATTTTGTCATTTGATAATTGAAGGGGAATTAGCATCAAAAATGCATATTAAAACTGGTTTTTAGATTGTGTATGTATTTCAAATTATAAATAATTTTAGTAATTCTTTCAATTTTATATGAAATGAGTTTTGAAAAATATATTTATGATTTATGCATCCTTTTAATAAAAATCCAATTACAAATCACAAGAAATCAGTATGATGATTATCACGCGAATAAAAATTGTGGGAGGTTTCAAGTTTAATATTCGGTATTCAATCCCTTCTAATAATATTTATAATTATACTTATTCTGTAAAAAAAAATAAATAAAAATCGAATTACAAAATAAAGAGTGGTGTGTGCAGTTGATTAACTGATAATCAAATTTTAATTCTTTCATATTTTTTGTTGTCAAAAATTGCACTTAATTCTTATGCATTTTGCATGTAGCATTCCAAAAACTAATTTTTCCTTGTATCAGACAGTTTAATTAAACATGATTACCTTTTGAGATGGATAATTTCTAATTATACCCTTGTGATATTGTTGCAGAAAAAATAAAATAGATAATCATTTTTATTAAATAATTAAAACCAAATAATAACTTATCTGAATGGATTGATTTGACCTACATTTTCAAAATAAAAATGATTGCAAAGCTGATTTATCAAATAAATATCTTATATATTATGTAGAAAATTAAAAATATTCATGTAATTGATATGATCTACAGTAGATTATGAACCTCTATATATATATATATAGAAAATAATGAGTACAATTTTCTTTTATGTAGTGAATATGCTTCAAGTTTTAACCTAATCACATGAAATCACAACATTTAATCTCACAGCCATCCTGTTTTCCAAAATTATTTATTACATGGCAAAATATTAAAGCCAAAACTAATATGGCTTCATCATCATGAGTTGATCACATCCTCATCCACATATATGCAACTATAAGAAGAAAAAAAAAATTATATTCGAGCAGTAATTTAGTATGCGCGTATATTTAAACCGTCAGATCACACGCTTTTATTTAATCTAATTGTTCAAATGTATACGCACTATATGTCATTCCATGTATGCATATTTTACTCTAAAAGGAATAATTAAAAAATGATGAAGTTAAAAAGACATATTATAGTACCGAATCCTAAAATAAGTGATATATGATTATTGTTAATAGAATGAAATTGGATTGAAATTCAATGTCAAATGTGGAAGAATAGAAGATAGTTGACTTTATAGTTGTGGAAGAATTCTAGCTACCTTTCTAATTAAGAGATACAGATTCCAATTTTCGGTCTTTCACAAGGGAAGCATTGTTGGATTTTGCTATCACTAACTCACATAAATGTTTAACAGAGTCAACTATTTGTTGACATTAATAACCACCCAAAGTTCCAAATTTTTAATGCTTAGGTTTCTCTTTTGAGAAAATTCTTGTTTAGGTTTCTAATGAATTTTGTTCATGAATTAAATTGATAATAAATTATAATTTGCTAAATAACACGTATATATATACACACATAACAAGTGAATTTAGTATCTGACTTTTACGATAAAATTGTTGTGACTAATAATAATAATAAAAAAAATAAATAGAAAGTCAAATGCGAATAATTCTCTAGCTTAAAAATTGGCAATCCCAATATACATCATCTCCATAGGAGTTAAAATAAGGTAGCAAATCATGTACCCAAAGCCAAAAAGAATACCTAAAATCACCATAGGAGGAAAATGATTAAAATAAATAAACAAGATATGTACCAAAAAATAAAATAAAATAACATAAATAAACAAGACAACAACTATCCCTTGGAGACTTGGAGTTGGGTATAGGCTGACCTTTTTCTATCAAACATAAATAATTATGAAACTGACATTAAAAATAATTAATTCGAACAAAAAATATATATATATTGAGCCAAGTTGGATTGTTGTTCCAGAAGATGTCAATCTCTATCTTCGGTGTCTGTCACAACTATTATTATTATTAGTATTTGTTTAATAGCACACATGGTTATTAAATTATTCAAGATAAGTTCGCACATTAACAATGCATTAAAATAATGACATATATACATCAAGTGCAGGTTCAAAAATCCCCTCTTCTCGACATCTCACCTAATCCTTCTCTAATACCTATATTAACCCGTGATTATTCAAACTTAAATCCCACTTGTGTTGACTCCGAAACTAAGCTTAAAAAAGGAATCAAAGAGGACTAAAAATATTTTATTGACTCCACAAAGCAGTTTACAGTAAAGGCATGGCCTCCCTTGAACTTTTCCATCCCATGCCCATATGCCCATATTCTGTGTGGGCAGAGATCCTCTCTTTTCTGCCTAAAGAGGGGACAATGGCGACACACTATACACCCGCACAAACTTAGACCAAATGTTACATAACCATTTGTTATGTAAAAAGAATACTCAACATGTGATCCTTTTCCTCTTTTTGGATGCCAAACTTCAAACTAAGGTCTTGTAAGATATATTCTGTTTTTATACTAATCTATGAGCATATACATACAAAGGAAACTCAATGTTATACTCAGGCACGTATACATATGATGTTTTATTCATGCAGCATCTAACTGTTTAATTTTGAGCAGAATTCATAGCAAAAGGTGATTTGTGTAGAATGATTGAGACATAATAGGATTCAGGAGTTAAGATAAAGAAAATTAGAAACATGATTTAGCTTTTTAGATTTAATAATATTCATTTGTCCGTTTAAATATGTAATCGGAACTGCACCCATTTTCAATGTTGGGTCGCACTCAAACGCCCAATTTTGAGCCACTGGCATATGTCCAATCCTGAGCAAAATGCTAAGACGATCACAGGTAAAATCTTCCCCATGAGCTACCTTTCGGGTTGGGTGAGGTTCATTGGTCTATTTCAACAATGGTGGTTTCAAAAGGATGGAAATTGTACCTCATTGACTTTGAACACATTAAAAAAAATAATAAAACAAACACTTAGGTCTGTACCATTCAAGATAATAGAAAATCAATAACGTTTCCGTTTCTCAAAGGCCCATCTAGCTAAACATTTATTCAAGAAATTCTAAGCAACACCAAGAAACACAATAATTATGGATCTCGGCAGCACCATTAAGTACATGACCACATGAATTACGTATATATGAACATATTTCTTCCAAGGAGAAAAAAAATGATTCTCAATCAGCCTACACTGCTAGAGGATTCATAAGTATATAATAAAAATTACAAAAAAGAAATCAGTGGAAGAAGAATACACTTTAGAGTGAGAAAAAAGAAAACCCAAAAAGAAAAACCTTCCCTTTAAAAGAGATCTTCAGGAAGAAAGACGTAAATACTATGAACTGCTAGACAATTTGATCTTCTGTTCTTATTCTAGACAAAGCCTAGAGTTTCAACTGTTAACTGATTGCATGATCAAAGAAAGATAGAATACAATTATGCTCGATTTGTGCGTCTTCCAACTTGAAGAGCCAACTCTGTGTCAATTTTGAGAGAAATATCAAGTGCTTTTACGGAATGTGTCAGTGCGCCGCTGCAAATCAAATTAAAAGATTTCAGTACTAAGCTTCAGATAGTTCAAAAATTACCATCAGATAGTTCAAAAATTACCATCTATACAAATTCTGGATTCCCATAATGACAAAGTACATATTGCCACAAGTCACCGCACTAAACTCACTGTTTCTGAAAAAGTTCCTAGGAACTTAAACTGATCCCAATTTGATCCAACTATCAATCTTTTTCAAGACCAAACTTGAGAGGAAATTGAATGTTACTTCTAAGATCGTGAATTACCTAGAAATGTAGGTTACTCCAGTCTGTCCAATTTTGTGCACTGTTTCAAGAGTAACATTGCCTGATGCCTGTTACCTCAAAATAACAGATAAATATTTAGCGTCAGAAAGGAAAGAAATATGAGCTTAATCTAACAACCAGATATACCGTGATCAAGCAAATAATTGTACAAAATATGCTTAAAAATAAAAGAAGGATTACGAAAATAATAAACGAGCATGAATTTCTGGAAAAAGAAAAAGCAGACAATGACAATGAAATACTATGTTCGTCGTAAAAAAGGTGAGCTCTTTCATAACTATCAATAACTGTGAAAAACACATTAGATTTTCACAAGAATCCTTCAAACAACATTGATGTCATTAAAGTACTATTGTACTGTTCTGCAGTTAGTGATAAATTGATATCTACCATAGATGGCAATAATTATTCTAAAACTGATAACAAGAGTTACCTCAGTCTCAAATCTTCCATTAATTAATTCCACAGCAATTTTAAGCATAGAGACATCAACATCCCCATTTGGTAGAGGCATGACCATATTATCCAACATTATTCGGGTCAACGAATTCTTTGTGTGGGATGTATAGTTTAACACCTCATTTACTTCATCAAGTGTCCTGGTCTCAACCTTGGGCAAAATAAAACCATACAAGTGTAGATTATGTAAGACACTTAAAAACAAAAGAATGGAAAATGCAAAAAAAAAAAAAAAAAAACATGAAGAGAAAAAGTTCTATATAAAACTGCAGAAATCAAATTATGATGTTACTAAACAATGAATATGTATAGACAGACTATTTTTATTCCAAAAAGAAAAAAACCAAAGGGGTAAGTGAGATACGTAGTAATCCATATAAAGTCTTGTAGATTAACTTGCATCCACTAAGTCAATCTACTCCGCTCATCCACAATTTGTAAGACACTGAATTTTGAAAGAGTACCTCAACCTCCATTTGAAGATTCCTTTCCTCCAAATACTGATCAACAGATCTGATAGCATTTATGATACCTCCTGCTATTGATATGTGATTGTCTTTTATCATAACCATATCATATAAGCCCATTCTGTGATTTCTTCCTCCACCAATTAGCACCTATAAAACAAGATTGCTACAAGTCAACCAGAAACTTAACTGAAAGAATGTATTTCTGTGGAGAATATGCATGGAAGAGATCCACACCGCCCACTTATCAACCAAACGTAGACCAGGAGCTGTTTTTCGAGTCTCTAGAATGCATGCTGGGTGTGCAGCATCTGCCATTGCCTACAGGAAACACAAATAATGCATAATTCTCTTTGACAAATGAAACAAACATATAGATTCTATTTGCAAGGATGCCATGAGCCAAGGCACATAAGAAACCATTTAAATCCCATCTGTTAATCTTGCTTGCTGGATCCACACCAATTGTTAATTAACCATCCTTTCATATTCAAGCAATAATCATATTCACCTAAAAACAACTATAGTTTTGAGTTGTGGAACATTTATCATGTTGCTCCAATATACCATCAGAATTTGCCAGATTAAAAATGCAGATATGGAGTAACTTATACTTGACTTTATTTAAGCAAACAAAAGCAGCAAACCTTAGTTAGCGTTGCTATTCCACTCATCCTCTGCATAAAATTTAGTGCTACCCTTTCAGCTACAACAATATTGTGTGCTCGTCCTGCACACAAAGAAATGTGTAGAATTATTACCAACTCTCCAACAAAATTTCTGAAATACTATGGCAGAAATTTTTTGTTGTTTAATATCCCATTTATTGTACCATAAACTTTTCCAAACTGCAGGCCCTTATGGATATAGTCCCCATCCTTCCGAGACCATTGCACCTAATGTATAATTTACACCAAAAAATGAAAATCAAACAGACAATGAAAGCTTATAAGTGTAGAGAGTTGATACCTTTAGAGATGGATCAACCTCATGAAATATCATCTCTGCCAATGCAATTCCTGCAATGATACCGTTCTCCTTTGCCAAGAAATGGGCTTCCACTTCCATGTCAAACGGAATAGTTGCCATACAAGTCACATCCCCTGCAAATGAACCACATATGCTGATTGCCAATATCAATATCAAGAATATATATATATATATATATATATATATAGCACAAACAAAGGGTGGGAAAAAATGATCAGTGAATATAAGTAGTCTCCACATATAGGGGCTCTCGACAAATGGAGTTTCAGCTTAGTATTACATAAATGCTAGAATAAACCTAACTTCTTGATAAATAAATGGAGATGGATAAAACCTCGATCCCCAGCATCTTCAGCAAGAGCTAGCTTAATGACTCCCTTCAAATCATAGGTAGGATGTGAAGGAGGCTTTATTGTCATAGATTGGGACAATGTACTGAGATTTCTGGTCTCAATTGCAGACATTCTAACAATCCTCCTGCAACAATCCAAACTTTTAAACAACACCAGCTTTAACTAATACACATATTCCAAATTTTTCCTTTTGAATAAGAATGTACCTTGAAGTTGTATATAAATGAGGTAAAGTTAATGAAGAATTAAAAATGCTAGCAGACATTAATGTTAATGGGTTGTTGAATTTCTTTGCTAATGCAGGCAACAGAGCTTCCAATATAGCCTGCAAATCAACACCCCTGGCTCTATCAGTATCATCCATATAGCTACAAACAAATAAAGTAAAACTAAACTAGAGACGTCCAATCCCAAAAGTACAAAGCTTTGAGGGTCTCACAGTTTACATCTCAAGAGGCATGCATCAAGTTAAATAATACAATTCAAAAGGAAAGAATTATAAAAATTAAATCTTTTAAGTTCTGCAATTACTAGATATTTTTCAGAAAGTAATAGAGCAGCAAAAGTAGTAAAATTCATCTGATAAGAAAGAAGCGTATTGTTAAATTAATAGAAATTTGGAAGTTTCATGATACCAAACTCCATAAAAAATTCATCTAAGCCAGAAAATTTAAACATCAAAAGATACTCATAAAAGGAAAATTGTAACGTTATGAGCAGCCAGAAATAAGAAAATCTGCAACCATTGCTAGTACAAATTCCAGAGAGCAAGAAAAAGAAGCTTTGTAGTAAGCAGCAGCAGGGAAAACAAGAATTCCACCCAAAAATATGAAGTATTGAAATTCAATTCATATATTGGTGGACAAGTTGTAAGCAAAATCTAATTGTGCATTTACTTATAGAAAACTATTTTCTGTTTGGTAGTTTCCATTTTCTAAGAAAACTGGAGCATTTATTTTCGGTATAGATTTTAGGAGATGCTTTCATTTGTTGAAGATAGAAAACAATCTTCTATATTAGAAAACTGGAGAATGTATTCATTTGAAAAAAATAGAAAATCTTCTATATTAGAAAACTGGAGAATGTATTCATTTGAAAAGAATAGAAAATAATCTCTTTATTGGAAATTTAAAATATATATTTTTTACAAGAAAAAATAAATTATTTTCTAATTTTTTAAACTAAAATTATATCTTGTATCTTCCCTCTCTACATAATGATAATACTAAGAACTTATTACAACTTATCATGTAGTCAGTTTGACCCGGATAATTGTGAAACCTAAAGAGAACAAGTTATTGCTATGTTTTTCAATTGAAGTTCCTCTCCCATCAAGGCAACTCAAGAAGTGCTGTCAAACTGCTGTAAAAATGCATCTCCTCTTGATTAGCAGTCTTGACAAATATAACGATCCAGCTGATTAGGCTTATAGAGTTAGGCAAAAGTCTTGTGACTTGAGATCACAGTGTGAACTATTGTTTAGGGTTATAAATCCTCCTAAAAACAGAAACCATAACAGTGGAAGTCTCAATTCTCAACAGTGGAAGAATTGCATCCACAGACAATACATGTCATAATGAACTAATGAGAAAAAAATCTGTTGAAAGAGTAATTTTCTATCATCAGTATGTTTTTTGAGATATAAAGTGTTAACTAAGGAGCAGCAGGAAAATGCCAGATAACTGATATTAAGGAAATCAAATGCACAACTTTGAGCAATAATGCAACTTTTACAATAGAAAGCCGTATGTCTAAAAGTAAAAAAGCATCACAGAAAACCAAAAAGGAACTTAATTGTTTAACACCAAAACCACAATTTTAGCTAAAATGACCTATGTCCACCAACACAAAACAAAACTTAGTAACTGAATTCCAAATCAATTCATAAGATACACATCAAAGAAATATAAACCTACATACAGAACTCAATTCATAAAAGAATCACAGCAACCCTGCAACAAAAGACGGATATGTTAGCTAATTCTCTATCAGAATCAGCCACAACCAGTTCACAATCAAAAAATACTCAAAACACACACGCAAAACATGATTAAAATTGATCATCTGCTAATCAATATGAAATCATTTGCCGATTCCTTATGTTTTAAGCTAAGAGTATGGAAGATGAAGAACAGGAAGAACACAGTCCTCAAGAAAAATTAATACAAGAGATCATAAGAAACAACAAAAGCCTTAATTTATTTGGTAGAGAAGTAATCTCCACTTACCAGATTTTCCGGTAGTGTCTTTACGGTGAGCTGCGGCCAATGGAATGCCCAGGATTAGGAGATATAAAGATAGTAAAAGGTGATGATTGATGAGTACCGCAGATAAACTTGAGCAAGAAAGCATTCTAAACGAAAAGAGCGGCTGCTAGGATTCGAAACAGATACCTTCACGTCTTTGTGGTTTCCATAGAAAATTTAGGAAAATAGGTCTGTTATCTATAAAGAAAAACATATCGTATTTCATTCTCGGTTAGAGCACCATTATATCGGATGAAAAATTAAAAAAAAAAAAATTTTATATTAATTAAACTTGATGAATTGTATGAATGGAATTAGAACTGAAGGCCAACTTCAGCCTAACTGTTTTGATGGGATGGGCTTGGGATTGGGTTCAAGAATTGCAGTTTTGATCCTTCTTATTCACTCTAATTCACCTAACTTCAAACTTGGGATTGTATATATAAACTATAAAGTCATTTGATTATCATTTTAAAAAAAATTATTAGATTATTTTCACCACCAATTATTTTACAGACTGATTAACATAATAATTAAAAAATTTATAGAAATAAGTATAAGTGTTTTATTTATTAACTGGAAATTTAGTTTTAATTTCTAATAATAAATATATGCATTAAAATGAGTGGCAGTCTGGTACACGTACATTTAGATTGTTTAATCGGTGGCATACATGACATTGGACGGTATGCACGAGCACTCTATCATACTTCACAAAAAATTAATTATTTAATATAATTTTTCTAACACATTAAAAAAGAAATAATACAAAAATCATTATAGGATGTTAATGATGTGAATGCAAAATGTTACCTTATTACCCTTAATAATCAGTACTTTGTGTTGATTTAATGAGTAAATATACTTATTAGTTTGTTATTTTGATTGAGGAACTGATTGGAAACATTAAGAACAAAATTAAGCTAATTGAGCAATTATTTGGCAGCTTGGATACAACGGAGTAATATGAGCATAACTCTCTCATACGGACTCTGAATGAGGCGATTCAAGATGCTATGGAACGAGGAGAAAGAGCTCTGCAACTTTTATGTTTTGAGTTTTGCAAGATACTGACTGAATCAAGGTCAGAATCGGGCTTGAACTTGCTAAGCGTGATAGTCTAAAAATTTCACGTTTCCAAGAATAGAGCAAGTTGGGTGCACGCGTAGCCTATTTTGGGAACCAAATTACAGACTTGGCATGTGGGATTACAGCTGGATTATCATTCTTTTATTTGCATTAGAAGCCCCTTTATTTTAATTTAAAGAATCAAATTTTTATGGAGATATAGTTGACATATTTTAGGAGATTTTTTAGGCTTTTCGGGTGGGAACTAGATACATAAAAAACAGGAGAGGAGTTTAAAGGAGGGAGGCTGTTCTGTTTGGGGGAGGATTTTTTTGAATTCTGAAATTCCGTTCTTCGTTATTTTGTTATGGCTTGTAGCTAAACTCTCTATCTGGGAGGAAGGCTACAAAAACCATTAATTGTTGATTTGTGAGACTTTTATTTATTCAATTCCAATTGCTTTATTCGAGTATTTATTTTTCTTCTATATTAATTTTCTGATTACTTGATTGAATGGCTAAGTGCGCAATTAGTGATTGAGTCAAATAATCTTTTGCTAGATTGAGAACCTATATCCATAATTGTATAGGAATTTTGATCATTAGTAGCATCTGAATTATATTGTTTACTATGTTAAATTCAATAAATTCAGCAAGGAGAATCATCTAGGTTAAATAAAGCACTGTGTGTTTTATTGTCATGCTCATTTGTTCTTCTAGATCATATAGCTGTTATTTAATTAAATGTTAGATCGTATCTAATGTTATTGGATAGCAAGAATAGAGTAGAATACATGTTTTTATTCTATAAATCATAAGAAAGGACAGATATTAATATCACGGGATAAATATTTGATTAGGGTAGTTGATAAAAGTATTTACCCTAATAGGGTCTTTTGAAAAATATTTTTGAGAGAGGGGTAATTTGGTCAATGCCGTAAGATTGATCTGTGGCATTGGGACGGGCCTCGTAATTCGGATACCGCAGGCATCAGCTGCGGCATCTGATGTCATGTCGCAGTTGACAGCTGTGGCAATTGACGTGAAATGCCACAGCTGCGAGCTGCGGCATTTGTCATGCAAGGAGCACACTGCAAGGCTGCTCCTTGCTTCACTGCAAGGCTGCTCAGTCACGCGTGACTGACATTCATTGAATAGCTAAATAAATGGGAATGAATTGTTTTGGGAAGTTCCAACCCTTTATATAAGGGGTGAGTATGTGCCATTCCTTATTAATCTTCTACATTTTCTTCGTATGCATAAAATTTATACATTGTTCCTTTGATGTTTTGTTGTGTAAACACCAAACCGATTTTTTTTTGTTAATTTATTAATCATATTTTTATTTAGCAAAAATCAAGTGTAAGTATTATTTGTTATGTTATTTTACAATTATTTATATGATAATATCTTTAATCAAATATTTAACTGTGTTATATTATAATTTGTAGGTATTTTTTGTTCAGCATTTTAGTGACGAAAATGACAAAAGGCAACTTATTATTTTCAGTTTTATTTGATAATGCAAAATTTAATAGTGTAAAATATGAAAAAAAAATTTATGTAATAAAAATTATGCAACATGAATAAGATTTAGTAATTTACATGTATTAACAGTATTATGTAAGTGTAAACTAATATTTTTTGGATAATATGTTTGAGACAATTTATTTATTGTTTATATTTATGAAAGTTATAAAGTAAATTTTATATTTATCCGAGTAAGTTGTTAGAATGGAAAAAAATAAATTTAATTTTGTGCAATTATTTTAATAGAAAAGTGAATGAACGTTATAGTATGATAAAATATTTAATTATATTATTTTGTACTATGAAGGAATATTTTGAATTAATCTTGTGATGAGGCAAAAAATAGGGGTGAGCATGGTCGGTTAACCGGTCCATTAGCTCCAGTCCATTAACCAGTCCATTAATATCGGTTTTTTGAAATTACAGTCCATTACCATCGGTTAACCAGTCCATCGGTTTCGGATTTTCGGTTCGGTTACTCAATATTTTTCGGTTAACCATTATAATTATAAATATATTCATAAATAAAATTAAAATGTTCAATATACTTAAAAATTAAAATTTTTTCACTATAATATAACATTATTGTTGTTAAAATAAAAATATTTGGTGGATATAAGCAAATTTGTTTTAAAAAATTAATATTTAATGAGTAAATATATTAATCGGTGCATAATCACTTTTAATTAGATAAATTGTTATACTTACTAATAGCCAATTAAAAAAACTTAAAAATTTTAAAATAATTAGTATAATGAAAAAAAAGTACATTATCACCTTTAATTAGGATAAATTGTTATAAATTATTAAAAAATTAATAAATTAACTAAAAATTCGGTTTCGGTTCGGTTAACCGGCCACATGAGTTAAAAACCATTAACCAGTCCATTAATATCGGTTTTTTCAAAACACTAACCATTAACCAGTCCATTACAATCGGTTAACCAGTCCATCGGTTCGGTTTCGGATTTTTTTTTCGGTTAACCAAGTCCATCGGTTTTTTTGCTCACCCCTAGCAAAAAAGGTAATTATCTATATATTATTATGTGTAATGCAATATTTAATTATGTAATACAATATAATAATAAATTTATGTATGAAGAAATGTAAAATTAGTGAATAATTTTTATGTCATTATAGAAATATAGATTATTTATTTATTTTAAATATTTATTTAGATGTTATTGTGATGAGTTTGTTAATGGAAATTATTAAATAAAAATAATAATAACAATTCATATACGAGTTTTTTTTTTCATATATAGCAATTAATATTAATATTATTTGTTTTTACATATTATACTTGGAATATATAATTTTTGAAATATTAGAATTAAAATTAAATGTTGTTCGAATGAAGATATTATAAATATATTTAAAATAATTAAAAGTGTATTTATTTTATATTGAGCGAACTAAAATATTTGTTATGTATTACCTATTTGAATTGATTTTTTTTTTTATTTCACAAAATATTTTATAAAATACATTAATAGTTAATTATTTGAAATATTTATTTAATGCTGGATAAAACTATCTGTTATGCTTATTCTTAGGTTAATAAAAATGAATCAATTCGAAAATCGGCAATATATAAATCCGGGTCCAATAGCCGATGATCTGCTAAAGTTGCATGGAAAACACCGTTCAGATGCTGTTTGGAGTAATAATGTATGTATATTTACATGGTTATTATTTAAAAATATAATTAGTTTTATAAATGGACACAGCAATATAAGAATAGGCGACTGAAAGTTTATAATTTTCAGGTTGAGCATGAAGTGTTGTTTGCACGTCAAGCAAGTGTAGACAGCCACTACAGGAACACAGATCCAAGAATAGTGCCTTATCTTAGAATGGCAGGATTTTACGGCATTGTGCAAATTGGTGTAATGAATGTGAATTGCAATTTAATAATTGCTTTTGTGGAGAGGTGGAGATCGGAGACACACACTTTTCACCTTGCTATAGGTGAAGCAACAATAACACTTCAGGATGTTGGAGTCCTGACCGGTCTACCAAGTGAAGGACAAGCTGTCATGGGACATTTACAGTACGATTGGTCGGATTTGTATGGTCGGCTTTTGGGCCAAGTTCCACCAGAAGACGTTTTGAAAGGCCACTAAGTTAAAATGAAATAGCTAAGTAGGAATTTCAGTTCGTTACCGGCCGGGGCAAATGAATATATTGTACAATATTTTGCCCGTGAGTGGATATTGCAGTGTATTGGTGGATTGTTATGTCTGGGACAATCGAACAATTACATTCACTTAATAGTGTAAAATACGAAAAAAATAAATTTATGTAATAAAAATTATGCAACATGAATAAGATTTAGTAATTTACATGTATTATGTAAGTGTAAACTAATATTTTTTGGATAATATGTTTGAGACAATTTATTTATTGTTTATATTTATGAAAGTTATAAAGTAAATTTTATATTTATCCGAGTAAGTTGTTAGAATGGAAAAAAATAAATTTAATTTTGTGCAATTATTTTAATAGAAAAGTGTATGAAAGTTATAGTATGATAAAATATTTAATTATATTATTTTATGTTATGAAGGAATATTTTGAATTAATCAGACGACGGGGCAAAAAATGTAATTATCTATATATTATTATGTGTAATGCAATATTTAATTATGTAATACAATATAATAATAAATTTATGTATGAAGAAATGTGAAATTAGTGAATAATTTTTATGTCATTATAGAAATATAGATTATTTATTTATTTTAAATATTTATTTAGATGTTATTGTGATGAGTTTGTTAATGGAAATTATTAAATAAAAATAATAATAACAATTAATATACGAGTTTTTTTTTTCATATATAGCAATTAATATTAATATTATTTGTTTTTACATATTATACTTGGAATATATGATTTTTGAAATATTAGAATTAAAATTAAAGATTGTTCGAATGAAGATATTATAAATATATTTAAAATAATTAAAAGTGTATTTATTTTATATTGAGTGAACTAAAATATTTGTTATGTATTACCTATTTGAACTGATTTTTTTTTATTATGCAAAAAATTTTATAAAATACATTAATAGTTAATTATTTGAAATATTTATTTAATGCTGGATAAAATTGTCTGTTATACTTATTCTTAGGTTAATAAAAACGAATTAATTTGAAAATCGGCAATATATAAATCCGGGTCCAATAGCCGATAATTTGCTAAAGTTGCATGGAAAACACCATCCAGATGCAGTTTGGATTAATAATGTATGTATATTTACATGGTTATTATTTAAAAATATTATTAGTTTTATAAATGGGCACAACGATATAAGAATATGAGACTGAAAGTTTATAATTTTCAGGTTGAGTATGAAGTATTGTTTGCACGTTGAGCAAGTGTAGACATCCACTACAGGAACACCGATCCAAGAATAGTGCCTTATCTTAGAATGGCAGGATTTTATGGCGTTGTGCAAATTGGTGTAATCAATGTGGATTGCAATTTAATAACTGCTCTTGCGGAGAGGTAGAGACCGGAGACACACACTTTTCACCTTACTGTAGGTGAAACAACAATAACACTTCAGGATGTTGGAGTCCTGACCGGTCTACCAATTGAAGGACAAGCTGTCACAGGACATTTACAGTACGATTGGTCGGATTTGTATGGTCGGCTTTTGGGCCAAGTTCCACCAGAAGACGTTTTGAAAAGCCACTAAGTTAAAATGACATAGCTAAGTAGGAATTTCAGTTTGTTACCGGCCGGGGCAAATGAATACATTGTACAATGTTTTGCCGTGCGTGGATATTGTAGTCTATTGGTGGATTGTTATGTATGGGACAGTCGAACAATTACATTCACTTAATGTGGCTCCTGCTACTAGAGCATTTAGAGTAAGTGGGAAATTATAGTTGGGGATCGGCTTGCTTGGCGTGGCTGTATAAGGAGTTTTTTTGTGCCACACGTCCAAGTGCAAATAGACTAGGAGGTTATCACCAACTGATTCAGATCTGGGCATGGGAAAGACTACCTCAGTTGCGCACCTGCATTTTTGCACAATGTTGTGCTAAATCAGACCATGCTATGTAGGAATAGGTAATATATATATATATAATTTATCGTACGATATACTAATCATTCATTAATTATTTTATCAAGTGGCGAGCTCCCATTGATTTAATAAACAATCATAACAAAAATGTTAATGATTATCGTTTGGATTTAGACATGCAGCGTCCTGATCAGGTTTGTTTATTTTTTAAGCCAATTAATTTGATTTAATATCGAGCAATGTGAATATAACTCTAACAATTTCATTGTAATTTGTGATTTTTTTTTTTCAGATGGACTAGGAGCCCAATAATAATGTCATCCACTTATTGTCGGAATATTGTAGAGATGGTGTTAATAGTTGGCGATTGGTTGTGTCATTAGTATGTTTTCATATTATTGAGTGGCACCAACCTAATCGCTGCCTACGACAATTCAGGATGGAACAACTGATTCCATACCCGCCTCAAAATAATGATGCTGTGTATTCCATTGACTTGCGAGGGCACAGTGATGTCAATTGGGAAGATAAATTTTCAAGTTTTATCTTTGAGTGGGTAAATAGATGGAATCGGATTGTGGCAACTCAGTTGTTGAATGCTCCCTTGCATCCAAAGTCGCAGTACATGCAGTGGTATATACAACGGATCCGACGCTAGATAACCCAAATTGGTGCTTCAATGGGATACACGGTATGAGATTTTTCTATAATATAATTTGATTAAATGGAATTGTTGTTTGCTGAACAGTTATTTATTATAATGCAGGCCGATGGTGTTGAACGAATTTACCATACTGACAATGCTTTGTCATCAAATGAGGCTAGTAATATTCATATAACATCAGAAAGCATTGCTTACCAGCCTTATATAGTATATCCTTTACTGCTGGTTTGTGATGATGGGTGTTGTAGTTGCTGACGAAGTAGCGCAAACATATACTGTGAAATGACTGTGATTCCTTCCACCCACTTCTTTCATCGCGAAACACAACCATTATACCTACATGTCTGTCTGATATAACACTAATACCCCGACATTGCGTCACATGCTTTTTAATTAATTGCATGAACTATGCCTAATTGGATTTATTTTCTGACTCAAAAATAGCAAAAGCAACAGGGAACAACATGTTGTTGCCATCGACCGAGTTGGCTATGAGAAGTGTTTGTTGGAATTTTCCAGTTAGGAATGTTCTATCTATCAACAAAATGGGCTTACAGTGAACAAGCCCGTCAATAGTTGGTTTAAAGCTCCAGAAAACCCTTTGAAATTGCTTCACATTTTGTTCGTTCGTTTCTTGCAGCTTCAACTCATACATAGTTCCAGGATTGTAAGTTTGCAAAGCTATCAAAAAACCTGGTAGCCTCTCATAAGACTCTATGTAATTTCCAAAAACAGACTCTAAAGCTCTCATCTTAGCGAACCATGCCTTTTTGTATAACACTTCAAATTTAAATTGCTGCTTAATGGATGCAATAATAACATCAACAGGCATGGTTGGATTTTTACTTACTATTCTCATAATGCAATTTTGAATGATTTTGGAGCCCAATTGTCTGTGATCTTTAGACAGATTAGCAGAAAGGCATGTATGTGGTCCCTCATACCTGCTGATCGTCCAAAAAGGACTTTTCCCTTTGATTACTGCTCTTAATCTCTAGTTGCAGCCATCTTTAGCATTCACACATCGCAGAACCCAAGTTTTTGATTTTGACTCAACACCTCTAAAGTCAACATTTCTAGCTATTGAAAATTTTTTTACACTCGATTTAACTTCTTCCTTGCTGTTGAAAATCATACCGGTGGATAACTCAGATATGCCATCCCATGTGTTAAATTGTACTCTTTGTGCTAAATCAACTTGTGCTGCATCAAAGTTGATTTCAGTATAATGTTCGGAAGGGAAGTTGTAGTTTACCTGGCCTGTAACCTTACATGGATGCAGTGATGCCAATGGACTTGCATATTGCATCGCATAAGATGTGTCACTTTCACCATTTTCGGATTCATCACTTTCCTCACTCATATTTGCAGTGGCACCCTCAACATCATCGTCTGAGACATAATCATTGCTTAATGAAAAATAAGGGTCATCCTCCATGTCTCCCATACCATATGACGACTCATTGTCGTGTTCTGTACCGGTTGGAATAGATAATGGCACATCATCTGCACTGTTAATAGGACTGTTAACGGGTAAGGAATCAGCCAATAAATCATTGTCCCTTCGACTACCAGACTCAGTTCGCAGAGTTGGTTCCACAACTGGCATCTGAGAAATAGATCGGTGTCAACTCACATCAGGCAGAATGGATATAGATCGTCATTGTCTGACGTCTAAAATTTGCAAAACTGACCGCCGTCCCCCAATTTGTTTTGTACTCTGACTTTTCGCTGCATTAGACCCCTCAACAAAATTTAATTCATTTGAACGATTGCCTGATTTTCTGCCAAATATTGATTTACTGATAAAGTTACCAACCCTTCGATTAAATGACCATCTGGGTTGACTCGCAAAAGCAGTAGGTCTCTGGCTTACTGATTGACGTAGATCACCGTGTTTGAATCCATCACTAGTCCCTGTTCTGATCATGTCGCTGGGTAAATGACTGACAGACTGCCAGGCTGACTAGAACCATTATCCCCTTCATTGGTAATTGATTGCCGTTGTGGATTTTGAGTGACATTATGTATTGTATCTGTATTTTCTCCACAAAAATTAGTTTCAGATAATATTTCAGTATTATGTCTACTTACAGACTGCATTGGCTGACTCGGACCAATATCATTTACATACATCAATTGACTCGAACCTACATCATACGTTGGAATATTAGCAGCCGCATCAACCTCAGTAACTACAATAATTAATTCCACTACCGTATAATCATCATTGTTTCTTAATTTTTCATATATCATTTCAACATCATCATCATTATCCACCAAATCCACTGATGTCCAGCATATTGAACCATGATTGTACATTGGACTCTTGTATATAATTCTTGAAACCACATCGTTCAGCCCCAAACCTAATTTAACCTGAATTTTATGAACCAATTCAGCAAAAGCTGGCTTATTCCTAAGCTTTAGTCTCCTTGTCTTAGCATTTGCACCAGATATATCATATTGAAAACCTCCTAATACATAACTTATTTGGCCACCAGTGTGCAAATAAAAGTCGATATATGCTGCTATCTTCAAATTGCCTATAAGTTAAAATATGAGATTAATATTTTTAAATTATTTTTCCATATTTATATGCTTTATCCATTAATTAAAGCAACAAATTATTAATCAGTTAATAATAAATGAACTCATTATATATTATCAACCAATAATAATAATAATAATATTAATATTAATATTAGTACATGGACACTCCAATATTATTACATTATATTTTTACACATATTTAAATTATATAATATGCATCACAAAATATTATTACACTTATATATAATTCTAATGAATATAGTATTCAAGACATTTATTATAATTGTACCACTTACAATAACTTTTTTATTCCACTGGCATAGTATCTCTAATTTTTAAATATTTTTCTTCACTAACTTTTATTACATCTTTTACAAAAATCATAACTAATTTCTCATATTTCGTCACAGTCTCACTATTTCAAATTTTCACTACAGACTTTAGATAACATAATGGTATTGTCATGCAAAGAGCTTCCACCATCTCCGCTTCCTCCATTCGATATCCTCTCATTATAATTTCTTGTAACTTTTTATTAACTGTAATAATATGATTGAACATTGTTATGCGATTTTCAACTCGACAGTTATACAAATCATCCATTTTTGGGCAACCATTTGCCTAGCAATATCACTCATCATAGCTCTTGGAGTTAAGTATGTGCGTACCATCTAACACAATAACAATAATTAATATTTCTACACTATATAAAACTCAATTAATAAAATTATTGCAAATTAAATTGGATGTCAATATTCATACATTATAATAACAAAACACTTTAATTATTATTATTTTTTATTATGTTTGCATTTATATGATAATAAATAAATATAACAAAAATTCAAAACATACCTTCAATTTAACACCAAAGTCTTTTGATGATTTTTTACTAAGTTTCCTAAAATTGCTCCGAAACGTTGCTCTAAGTAAACAAATTTCGCATTGCTCTTAGTAAAAAAATTTCGAGAAGACCACGGATGAATTTATATTTGCCAAATGTAGGTTTACTTTATTAATGCCGCAGCAAAGTACTGCGGCGTCAGAGTCAAAGACGTAGCTCTGAGCTACGTCTTTGACTTTGAAGCTACAGTACTTTGCTGCAGCTTCAGACAGTGATGCCGCAGTTACTACCTGCGGCATCAGTCAAAATGACTCTATTCATGGTGGGGCCCACCACTCTGAAGATGCAACTGTCAGTTGCGGCTTCATAACAACCCCAATCCCGAAATTATTTTCCCTTTCACCCTGTTTTGGTAAATACTTTTACCAACAATCCTATTCAAATCTTTGTCCCTAATATCATGGCGAGTATTTGAATTGCAATTAATTATCGTTGGTGTCGATGAATAAATCAAATCAAATTAATGGTGGATGTGCTGGATTCCGATGTTACTTTATTTTGATTCTATTTTTAGTATTTTATTTACTTTATTTCTTATAGATTTGATTCAATTTTCTCACACACAAAAAAACCCCTTCTTTTAATTTAATTTGCTTGTCAATTTTTGTGCGTATTGATACATACTAGTTCCTCTTGGGATTGATTCTTCTTGTTACTAACTACATTTATTATTAGTACAGTTGGTTAATTTAGTATTGTAGGCAATAGCTCTACCAAATTTTGGTGCCGTTGCCAGGAAGCCTAAGTTTATGTATGATACGCGTTCTTCACGAAGAGGAGAATTGAATTTTGACTTGGAGATTGACACTACAAAAAAATCCAAATTAGCGACGGACACTTTTTCGTCGCTAATTAGTGACTGATTTGCGATAGAATTAAGAATTAGTCGTGAAAGACTATTTTTTTCAATTTTAGCGACGGAAAAAGAAACCGTCGCTAAATTTTGGCGGCAATTTATGGCGCCTTTTTTTTGCAACTAATTTAACGACTAAAATAGTAGTCGCTAATTTTTGCGACTAATTTAGCGACTAAAAAAGTTGTCGCTAAAATAGCGACGGCAAAATTCGTCTCTAAATTTGGAGGTAATTTTATCGATTTTGTTTGCGACCGATTTAGCGACTGAAATTTTTGTCGCTAAACACAATTAAATTAGCGACTGAATAGCGATGAAAATTTCTGTCGCTAAAAAGTTTTCAAATTTTTTGAAAAATAATTTTCGGAATACTTTAGCGACGGAATAATCCGTCGCTATTTCATCGTTAAAATTGATTATAATATTAATAAAAGTATGCATACATACTTATGGTTATGAATTATTTTTAATATTTTTGCTTTACACATGAATTTTAATTTATCTAAAATAAATTTTAATTTTATTTTTAATTTTTCTAAAATAATTTTTTTTATTATTCAATTATTTAAAAATTTAATGAAAATATTAGATTGATGAACTGAAATTAATATTAATAAAGAAATTTATTAAGAAATATGTATTGATAATCTTTTTTGGTTTTGAATTAATAACTTTGACTAAATGATTAAATTAAAATACATAAATTAATATATGTATGTTAGCCATGATTTTTACAGAATTAAAATACATAAATTAATATATGTATGTTGGGCATAAATTAATACATAAAGTTACATACTTAAATATTTGGTTATTATTTTTAATATTTTTGCTTTACACATGAAATTATATTGAAATTCATTTCTTTTACTAATTCAGATAAGATTAATATTTAATCTTGAAAATATATAATTAAAACAATTGTAAACAAAATTTAATAATTTTTTTAGTACTTTCATTGATTAAAATAAATGATGCGGTCGAGTTGGGCGTTCAGTATTTGGAGCGATCCGAACGGGCCATAACTTTTGCTACAAATGTCCAATCGCTTATTATAATATGTTTTCGGAAAGCTCATTTCGAGCCGGTCGCATTTTATGGGGTTTATCCCCCTCGTAATAGTCATTTTAGGCCTTGAAAAATGACGTTTAGGCTTTCGTTTTTCAGTTTTAAGTTCAGTGGCATTTTCGTAATTTTATTCATTTCTTTTATATAAATTGTTTGTTACCCGACTTTGAAAGGGACTTTTGGAATTTGAATAAGAATGATACTATTTTGGATACTTTCGTTGCGTCAGTAAATAATAATAATAAATAAATGCAATTATATATAAATAGACAAGTAAATAATATGTATACATATATATAAAATTAATTATATAAATTTTCTTTAAAGATTATATGATTAATTATTAGAAAAATTACAGTCAATTAAATAAATATATGTATACATATAAATAAGCAAATAGACATAAATAATAATAATAATAATATCATAGGTCTAGAATGAGGAATTAAGTAGAAAATGAAAGGAAGGGAAAAGAAAAGAGTGGAAGAAGGGGAAGAACAGGGGAACCAGGAGACCGAGGAAGAAAGAAAGAGAGGAAGAGAGAGAGAGACCGGCGGAGCACGGTGCAAGGAGGGGGGACTAGCGACGACCAACGGCTACTGCACTGCCGACAAGACCGGCTGATTCCTCCTCCATCCCCGGCGTCATTTTTGCTCACTTTGAGGAGAGAAATCGAAGCTTCTTTCCTCCGTTCCGGCCAACTCCGGCATCCGTTGGCGGTGCAAACACCACCGCTCAACTCCTGGTGACCAGACGTTCCTCCCTGTACCCTTCGTTCTTCCTCAATCGCCGGCGACAACTAGATCGGAGGTGGAGAAAATTGAGACTTATGACGGCGATTCTGGCCAGACGACGGGGAGTTGGAGCGCGAGCGCGTGACCACCGACAAGGGAGATCTGACACCGAGAGCTTCACTTTGGCAGTGATACCGTCACCAGTGGAGCTTCGGCAAGGCTCCAGCGATCCGTAAATGGGACCAAAATGACAGAATTTAGCTGGAAATAAACCGTAAGTGACTACCAAAATTAATTTTTCTTAGGAAATTTTATATAAAATTTAAATTGTTAGAATAATTGGTAAATACAGTTTGTGTGTTAGTGTGGTTTGCTAAATTAATTGGTAAATTAGCTGTGTTACTTGATGAATTGGCTTTGGCTTGATTAAATTGAATTTAATGAATTATTGGTATTTAAATGATGGAATTTTTATGTAAATTTATGTAGAGGTATGTAAGAATTCATGAGAACAGTGCTGTTAAATTGAGAATTTTGTTGGGAGAAATGAATAATAATAATACAAATTAGTGATGAATTAAGGATTAGGATAATTAATTGAATAATTTGATGCTTTATTTGAATTCAATTTTTAATCAAGTAAAATTGATTAATGAAGGTGAATTAAATTTTATAGATCTAATTGATGAATTTAAACATGTAGAATTCAGAGTCAAAATAATGCATGGGTACGTATTCGTTTGGTTCAGTACCATACATGATAGGAGATTGAGAACAATGAATCAGATAAATGGTGAAATTGAATTCAGCCAAATAAGCCTGTTGATTTGGACTACAGAAAAATAATGAAAATCCTAAAAGGGTTTATTTCTTTTTCCAATTTAGAAACCCTAGCTTTGTTTTCTTTTGCTCATTGGCCTTAATAGTTGATTCATCTAGGAGACTGCGTTATTTACATTATCTTTTATAAATTTGGCAGAGCTTTTTTCTTCTTCATTTTTTTTTCTGTACATATATTTGTTTATTTATTTATTCTATTTTATTTTTGGTTTTGAAGCATGATGATTGGAATCTTGAAGAAGATATAAAGGCACTTGAGCTTTTGCAGGTATTTTTGTATTCTCATGTCATTTCTAATTCTTTGTCATTGAAGCATATTCTTGGGGTTTATTAGTTTTTGTATTTGAATATGTCCCTTCATAAATCTGTGGTGACTGAGGGATTAATAGCTAGCAAAAGAAAAGAAAGAAGACAAACTCTTTCTAGTGGAAAGATATTAGGTCTGTAACGGTAAATAAGAGCAAGTTTGGATGACTTGTTGATTATATGCAGGATCTATCTCTATTTCTTTTAATATTTTGACAACAGATTTAGCAAAGCTTACTAATAAGGGAAGTTTACATATATATGTGAAGGTAATATATATTGTGTTTTTAAGCATGAGTTTGCAAATTATTAGTAAATGAGCGAATGTGCTCTATGGCTCGACCAAAGGAAAGGGCCGTCCAAATTATCTGAACCACTCAGGTTTTTGTCAAATGGATTTGATACATGCAATTCTTATATGCCTGGTTAAGGTTAAGCAAATATGAAAACATTGTCCTTGTTTGTTTAAATTGTCATTTTGTGCATTTGAGGAAATTTGACAATGGAACCAGAGACGGAGTATGCATTACACAATGGAGGTGACCTGCATGCATACGTGGGTGTATGTATGTGTATAGGCATAGATAATATCCATAGGTGATGCAGCCTGCATTTCTGTACTCATCCTATTCAAATTAGGATTCCAATTAAGTTTAGGATTTTAGTACAAGTCTTTAGTTTTTCTTTAATTTTCAGTTTTTCTTGTTTATTTAGGATTCCTGTTTAGTAAAGTAAAAAGGATTAATTTTCCGTTTTCCTTCTTCATCTAGGATTTTTATTTAGTTAAGTATTTTGATTTTCCTTCTAGAATTAGGATTTGTCCTAACTAGTATAAATAGGACAACTTTATTCAGTTTCTGTATCGTTTTATGTTCAATTCAAAATTCTATTTCAAATGTTTTCTTCCTAATTGTTGAGATTTAACTGCCCTAATCGTTTCCACTACGTCAATAGTGGTAATAGGTATCCATGCACAAGCAAATTATGCATGGGTTAAAGGTGATTCCTCCAATACCCAATTCCAATCCCATGTAAGTTTCTCTGTTTTGATTCCTTTTTTATTTTGTGATTTTATATCTTAAATTAATATAGGACATGTTGATAGAAAATTGAGATTATATTAATTATCCTATGTTTTGATATCTAATAATTTGAAAATTTTATTGGGAATTTATAGGTATTAGAGTTTGATGAAATGCTGTTAAAGATAATAACATGAAAGACATGTGCATTATTGGTTGCTGCTTGTGAGAAATGATAAATAATTTAGAAAGTTATTGTATAGTTTTATTTATTTTTTTTTAGCATTTTGTGAAATATTTTTTAACAGTGATTCAAAGTAGCACAATTTAGTTTGAATTAATGCTTTTTAAGTATTGTATAATTTAATGTAGTTTTATGATATTATATTTTTTAAATTAATAGTATTGTAGTAGCACTATTTAGTTTAAATTAGTATTTTTTAAATATTATATAATTTAATATAGTTCTATAATATTATATTTTTTAAATTAATAGTATTGTTAATAATATTGCATAATTATTATTATTTATATAAATTAAAATTTTGATGTAATAATAATAATAATAATAATAATAATAATAATAATTAAATTAAAAATAATAATAAAAAATTTAATAATTTTTACGATGGAATATTGACGAAATTTTTGGTCGCTAATATTTTTTAATACTTACGGCGACTACTTTGAGGGTTATTTAGCGACGGAATATATTATTTTTAGCGATAAAATTTGTTGTCGCTATTTTTAGCGACTGTTTTATGTTTTAGTCGCAAAATTTCTTGCGACGGCCGGATTAACGACAGTTAGTAGTTTTTTCACTAAAAGTCATTAGCGACGGAATTTATGGAATTAGCGACGGAAATTTTCGTCGCTAATTCCCTGTTTTTTTATAGTGTGAGAAGATAGCATTTGAGAAAAGAGGCTCGAAATAGGCAAAAAACCAGCACTGACGAATCTGAAATTCTTGAAGAAGCTGACCAGCTGACACCTGAAGTTATTGGTCCAGTTTGTGAGGCGATAATGGGTGAAAATATGACACTAAGACAACTTGCGATGCCAGATTTGGCTCATCAGCCCCATTGCATCACTTTTCCAGCTTTAGAATTTGAATTGAAGTCGGGACTTATTCATTTATTGCTGATATTTCGAGGAATCGATGGAGAGGATCCACAAAAGCATTTAAAAGAGCTTCACGTTGTTTATACAGGGATGAAATTAAATGGAGTAACAGAAGAGACAACTGAACAAGTGAATGCTACTGGGAGTTTTCCTGGACCACCACAAAGGAATTACAATCCTTTCTCGAATACTTACAATCCTAGATGGTGTGATCATCCGAATCTAAGGTATGAAAATTCACAAGTCAATTCACAGAATGCTAATTTTCAATCTTACAGGGAGCCAATTCCACCTAGACCAATGCAACAATCTAATTTGGGGACATTACTGGAATAATTGGTCAAAACTATGGCTGAAAACACTCATAAATTTCAGCAAGAAACTAGGGATCGTATTCAACATCTTGAAAATTAAATGGGACAAATGGCTACAGCTATAAGTCATTTGGAAGCACAATAATCCGGTAGACTACCTTCACAGACTAAAATAAATCCAAGGGAAAATTCGAGCTCCATCTTGTTAAGGAGTGGAAAGGAGGTTGAACAGCCCATAAAGACACCAAAAAAGCCAAAAATCCAAGAGAAAGAAAGAAAATCAGCATTGGAACAACATTTGAGCAACCACGTTAATTTGGAAGGTAAGTCTTCTTCTCAAAGTCCATTAGAGATTAAGCCTAACCCACCTTTTCCTGAAACTTTATCAAAGGATCGAAATATAGACAGAAATTCAGACCTCTATGAAACATTTCGGAAGTACAAGGTTAATATCCCTCTCTTTGATGCCATAAAGCAAGTACCTCGGTATGCAAAGTTCTTGAAAGAATTATGCACAGCAAAAAGGAAACAAAAGTTCAAACAAGGTGAGAAAATTAGAGTGGGAGAAAGTGCTTCAGTAATCATTTAAAAAAATATTCCAGAAAAATGTAAGGATCCAGGTATGTTCTCAATACCTTATTTCATTGGAGGAACCAAAATAGAAAAAGCTATGCTTAATTTAGGGGCGTCTATAAATATAATGCCTTATTCAATATATTCATCTCTAAATTTAGGCCCCTTAGTAAAGACTAGTGTAGTCATACAACTAGCCAATCGATCTAATGCTTATCCTAGGGGGTTAGTTGAAGATGTCTTCGTTCAAGTTAATGACAAATTGATTTTTTCGGTTGACTTTTATGTGTTGGACATGGAGAATGGCGAAAAGCATGCACCAATTCTGTTAGGATGACCATTGATGAAAACAACAAAAACAAAAATTGATGTGTATAGTGGCATTTTAACAATGGATTTTGATGGTGATGTGGTTCAATTTAATATTTATGATGTCATGAAATTTCCTAATGATGATTGCTCTATTTATGCATTGGATTCAATTGATTCTATAGTGTAAGATGTTTTTGAGATTTCAGGGATGGATGAGCTGGAAGTGACTGTGAAGAGCATTTATTTGGTGAAAATCAAAATTTAGAGTGTAGTTTTGATTTGCAACAGTGCATGGCAGTAATGAATACTTTCAAAGAGCTAAATTCTTCTAACTTATCTTATATTGATTTGCCTTTGCCTATGGAAAAACTAAAACCTTCTATTTTGTAGCACCGATTATAGCATTAAAAGCACTTCCTAGCCATTTGAAGTATGTTTATCTTGGAGACGGGGACACACTTCTAGTTATAATTTCTAACAAGTTGAGTGAAGAACAAGAAATAAAGCTCATACAAGTGTTGAAGGAGCACAAAACAGCCATTCGATAGAGTATTGCAGACATCAAAGGAATCAGCCCTTCAACTTGTATGCACCGAATCTTGCTAGAGGAAGGTACTAAACCTATCCGCCAACTACAAAGGAAGCTAAATCCTCCATTGATGGAGGTGGCGAAGAAAGAGATACTTAAGCTATTTCAAACGGGGATTATATATCCTATTTTCGATAGTGGGTAAGTGTGACGCGTGCCGAAACTTAGCAAAGGCCCTCATTGAACCCGCTTTTAGGGCTTGAGGGATTGATTCACGTCCTTTTGATCTTGAACATCATGAGTCATTCTGGATGCCTCCTTTTCAATAGAACATTGGAAAGGATCATCTAGCTTCACGATGCCTTTAGGCACCTTTGAGGTATTTTGGAGTCGCCACCCAATTTACGAGAAATTGGAAAAGGTTTCTAACCTCTATTGATCTAAACCAGAGATGGTGTTCGGAACTTCACTCTTATTAATGACTTAAGTTAAGTTTATAAATGAGTTTTTAAGAAATTAAAATTCCATCTCTCATCTCACGCGATTATGCATTGAATTTAAAGCGCATTGCAAGCATATTAGAAAGCATTAAATAAAGCGATAAAAAAATAAATAAATTACATGTAAAAAATTGGGATAGAATAATTCCCCAAAAATAAGAAAGCGTAATAATAAATAATTGGGACAGAACAATCCCCCAAAAATAAATAAGAAAACATAATAAAACTTGCCCCAAAATTAATTACAAGGGCCCAAGAATGAATAAAAATAATAAAAAATGCATAAGAGTAATTAAAATGCATCATACATAAACCGGGTCATTTATTATATTTTAGGAACATTGGTCCCTTTTTATTAGCTTAAAAAAATATAGAACTATTTTTAGGCATTGATTGAAAAAAACCGGGATGAGTGATCCCATTTTATGAAAATTAGTTCTTCTTTTGAAAGTGAAATTTTATTGGTTAAAACAGAACATTGGTCCATTTTATTAAGAAAAATTCCAAGTTATTAATTATTGTAAAAAACGTGATTTTCTATAATACGGATAATAAAAAGAATACATTTTTACATACAAGATAAATATAATATAATAAAAAAACTACAGCAATTAAAATGCAAACCCTAAATTGGGTGGCCCCTAATTCTCCGATCCTCCAACCCGAGCACGAGTGTAACTCGCGAAGATAAGCAATTTTGAGACAACAAAATAAAATAAATAAAATATTAATAAAGTAAATTAAACAATTAATGAACAAATAATTAAATAAAAACTAATAAATAAGCTAATTAAGTAGACCAATAAAAACAATTAAAACTTGACAAATAATATAACAATAGCGCTAACGATTATTAATAGGGTAAAAAACTGGAAAAATAACAAAGTGAAATAAGATGGAAAGATATAAGATGAAATGGAGCAAAATCATATTATGTTATATACATTACGCTCAGACGGTTGGACAAAACAAGGGAGCAAAAAAATGAAAGGGGGAAAAGATCGGGCACTGCACGACTCGTGCATATATTGCACGAGTCGTGCAATCCGATAGGGGAAATGCGTACGCGACTAAGCGAGCAAAATCCAAGATGCCGTCCGATCGGGGAACTGGTAATACAATCTGACTGGAAGATTAGGGTCCGATCGGGAAATAAAGAAAAAGAACTGAAAATGACCCAATCGAAAAGGAAAGGAAGAGAAAGCAAGAGCACGACTCGTGAAGAACGAAGACACAAACAGACAACGTGAAACCAGGGGTGAACAGAGGACAAGTAACAGACCAACAAACACTACATCATGCAATCAAAACATGCATACTAAAGCATTGAACATGCTTAATGAATCATAATAAATATTTAAAATTCATATCTGATGACGAACAACAACAAACTCGCAACAAACGGATTATCACAATTAAACAACCAAATAAACAGAGCGTGTACAACTAGAAGAAATAACAGGTAAAACCAAACAGGAAAAAAGAAAGAAAAAGAGAAGAAGAAAAGAACAGAAATAAAGAGGTAGAGATCCCAGTATTTACCCTCAGATATAGACGTTAGATTGCAAGATGAAGAAGCTCTGGTTTTCCTCTTTGCTTCTCTTGAAAATGATAAAACAGTGAGTGATAAAAACTTTAAGAT
This sequence comes from Excoecaria cochinchinensis, assembly GCA_947683425.1. NCBI lineage: Eukaryota > Viridiplantae > Streptophyta > Magnoliopsida > Malpighiales > Euphorbiaceae > Excoecaria > Excoecaria cochinchinensis. The sequence goes on from CANTUQ010000083.1 coordinate 3,028,448, forward strand.
GAATGTCATGTTAAAAAAACAAATACGATTGAATCTCAAAGTCAGGAATTAATTTCCCGGATTCAAGAAGCAATCTCAGAATGTTTTGAGAATACAAATCACTTTCTTGCTCTCAAAACTTTCTTTTCTCTTTGTGATTTTTTTCTGGGTTCTTCGGCCTCCTTCCCAAAATCCTCCTTCTCAGTTTCTTTTTTACTTTTCCTTTTATATCTTAAAGAAGTTTAGGTGATTTCTCACCAAACCAAACATCAACCATGCTTTCAAACTAAATTCCCACGAAAAACAGGACAGGAGGAGCAGGAGCGCGTGAGGCAGGTGAGACGCTCATCTCACCTGTGAGATGGACCTCACGTGGTGAGGCTGCATCTCACCAACGTGAGATGGGCCTCACAACGTGAGGCTTCATCTTATATGGGTGAGATGGGCCTCACCCCATAGGCCCCTAGCAGACCCTCAAATCTTTTTTTTTAAAATAAAAACGGAAAACGTATTTTTCGAGAAAATCATTACTTCTATATGTCTTTTGCCTATGAACATGTATCATTTTCATCATTGGGTAACTTCGGTCTGGGCTACCTCAGGACTTGGTGTCTACAGTAAGTCCAGTGCAAGTAGTTCCAAAGAAAATCGAAATTACTGTTGTGGAAAATCAGTTTGGTGAGTTGGTTCCAACACGAGTTCAAAATGGGTGGCGAGTTTGTATTGATTATCGCAAACTAAATTCAGTTACTTGTAAAGATCACTTTCCACTTCCATTTATTGACCAAATGTTAGAAAGATTAGCTGGTCGTGCTTACCTTTGCTTTTTAGATGGATTTTCAGGTTATTTTCAGATTGCAATTGCACTGGAAGACCAAGAAAAGACAAGTTTCACATGCCCATTTGGAACATTTTGCATACAGGCGTATGCCATTTGGAGCATGTAATGCACTAGCTACATTTCAACATTGTATGGTGAGCATTTTTTATGAATATGTAGAACAAATCATTGAAGTTTTTATGGATGATTTTACAGTGCATGGTAATTCATTCGATAATTGTTTGCATAATTTAACATTATTTTTAAAAAGGTGTGTTGAATTTAACCTTGTTTTGAATTATGAAAAATGTCATTTTATGGTAGTGCAAGGCATTGTATTAGGTCATGTAGTCTCTGCTAAAGGAATACATATAGATAAAGCTAAAGTTGACGTTATACAATCTCTACCTTACCCCGTCATTGTGTGGGAGATTTGTTCATTTCTTGGTCATGCAGGTTTTTACAGACAATTCATAAAAGACTTCTAAAAAATAACTCAACCTCTTTGTAAGTTACTGCAAAAGGATACCAAGTTTGAATTCAATGATGATTGTATGGTTGCATTTGACAGGCTAAAGAAGTTGCTGACCATGGCTTCGATAATTCAGCCTCCCAATTGGAGTTTGTCGTTCGAGTTGATGTGTGACGCAAGTGATCAAGCAGTTGGAGCTGTTTTAGGGCAAAGAGTGGATAAGGCACCCATGTGATCTATTAAGCATCAATGACTTTGAATGAATCTCAAAAGAACTACTCAATAACTGAAAAAGAATTTCTTGCAATAGTTTTTGCATTAGAAAAATTTAGATCTTATTTATTAGCTACTAAGTTTATTGTTTATTCAGATCATTCAGCTCTAAAGTACCTAATGTCAAAGAGAGAAGCTAAGCCGAGATTGATGCGTTGGATTCTTTTGTTTGGTGAGTTTAACTTAAAGATCAAAGACAAGAGTTGTGCTGAAAACAAGGATCACTTGAGTAGGCTGCCACATGGAGCTTCAAGTGAATTTTTCACTGAAGAATTTCCCGATGAGCAACTCTTTTCTGCCATTGTAAAAGTGCCATGGTATGCTAATTTGGTTAATTATTTGGCCACTAATATGCTTCCCGCAGGTCTTTTCAAAGCAAGTCAAGATAAATTGAAAAGCAATTCAAAGTATTATGTTTAGGATGATCCCTACCTATGGAAATATTATTTTGACCAAGTAATTAGAAGTTGTGTGCTTGACTCTGAGATTTCTTCGATTCTCACTTTTTGTCATGCAGAAGCTTGTGGAGGTCACTTCGGACCTAAAAGAACTGTAAGAAAAATTTTGAAGTGTGGATTTTATTAGCCTAGTATGTTTAGAGATGCATTTCACTTTTGTAAGTCATGTGAGAGATGCCAAAAAATGGGTAATATAACAAAAAGGAATGAAATGCCTCAAGTACCAATCCTAGTTTACGAAATATTCGATGTGTGTGGCATTGATTTTATGGGTCCTTTCCCATAATCTTTTGGTAACTCTTACATTTTACTTGCTGTGGATTATATTTTAAAGTGGGTGGAGGCTAAGGCCGCAAGAACTGATGATTCTAAAGTTGTTGCAGGTTTTTTGAAATCTAATATCTTTAGCAGGTTTGGAGTACCACGGGCATTGATAAGCGATCAAGGCACACATTTTTGCAATCGCACAATCGAGACATTATTGAAGAAATATGGTGTCAGACAAAAGGTAGCAACAAGTTATCATCCGCAAACAAATGGTCAGGCAGAAGTTTCGAATCCAGAAATCAAATTGATAATTGGAAAGACCATTGGACCAACTAGGAAAGATTGGAGTTCACGTTTGGAAGATGCGTTGTAGGCTTATAAGACTGCATACAAAACTCCAATTGGCATGTCGCCATAGAGGTTAGTTTACGGTAAGCCTTGTCATCTGCCTGTTGAATTAGAACATAGAGCATTTTGGGCTGTAAAGCAATGTAATTTTAATTTGAATGATGTGGATGAGGCTCGAAAATTGCAATTGTAGGACTTAGAGGAGATTCGTAATGATGCATATGAAAACTCTAGGATATATAAAGAGAAAACTAAATTGTTCCATGATAAATTTATATCTAGGAAGGAGTTTTCAGTAGGTCAAAAGGTTCTCTTATATCATTCTAAGTTGAAGTTGTTTCCTGAAAAATTATGATCTCTATGGATAGGTCTATTTATTGTTTCTCACATTTTTCCTCACGGTGCAGTGCAAATTCAAAGCTTAACAAGCTTTAAATCGTTCAAAGTGAATGGTCATAGGCTTAAACCATTTTTTGAGAATGTGTAGGTGGAATGTTCTTCAGAGGTGAAGTTTATTGATCCAAGTTATTTTGTTTAGCATGTGGCACTATAATAAGATGAAAAATAAGCTATGTTTTGGCCTATTTTTCTTAAAAACAAAAAAAAAAAAAACAAAAATGAGTGTCGTCTTTTTCTTTGAGACACTCTGTTTTTTTTAAGAGTGACGGTTTTTATTTTCATTTTAATGGGGTTTAGTTTACTGGATCTATTTTACATTGGGTTTTGTTAAGTTTTTGGTTTTATTCTTTTGTTTTAAGTTTTTTGTTTTATTTTAAACTTTTTAGTTTTTTTTTTTAATTTTATTTAGTTTTAAAGGTTTAGTCATTTGTTTTCTTATTTTAAGTTTGTTTTTAAGCTTTTGTTTGATTTGTTTTGTTTTATTTAGCTTTTTCACGTTAAACTCCCCCACCGCTTCCTCTCTTTTCCACCAATGTGGATCTTGCCGGAAGTTCACTGATCGGCACTGACCCTCCACCCACGTCCTTACCGCGGCTCCATCTTCAGTCACTGTTGTGTCTCCTCTAGCTTTCGAAGTGACAAATCGCATGGTGGACATCTCAGCCTTAAATCCCAAATCGCAAATCATGACTAATCAATAAAGCAATTCTAGGTTCTTTCATCTCCAATCACTCACGATTGATAGTGTTAGAAGGATTTCTTGGTCTTTAATTTTATTTTTTTAATTTGGGTCTTTTATCATCCACGTGGTTTGCAATTCTCTCCCCTTTCTATTCACTTTGCATAAATTGGGTTAGGTTTTGTTCTTATTGATTGAAGGAGAATTGATAATTTCATTTTGCTTGATTAATTTAATTTGAAATTGGCGTGGGATTTGTTGCACTGTTGGATTTCATTATCTGCAATTATTTTTTTGTTTTCAAACAAGTGGGTTTTATATCATTTAATTGGAATAAAAATTTCAAATTAACCCATTGATTACTATTAAATTTTCTCCGTTAGTGAGTTATTTGTGTAGGAATTTATGAACTGAGCATGAATTGGTGCATTCTTTTTGGATACTGCAAGCTGCACTTGCACACAAAACAGAGAGGTTTTCTTGCCCCTGCTTTTAAATTTTTCAATTTCATTGCTTATTTATTTTGCTAACAACATTAGGGACAATGTTGACTCTAGGTGTGGGGGTGTGGATGGTGTGAGAATTATGATTGCTATTCTCTTGTGTCGTCTAATTTGCTTGATCTAGTTATTTTTTTCCCTTGATGACTGATTGAATCTAGATTTTGCATGAATTTAATTAGTAGCAGCTACATCTTTAGTTAGACAACCAGAAAATTTTTGGTTTTCATTCGGTAGTGTTGAATTGCAGGTATGTGTGACGCGTGCCGATCTTAGCAAAGGCTCTCGTTGAACCCGCTTTTAGGATTCGAGGGATTGGTTCGCGTCTTTTTGATCTTGGGTGCCATGAGACATCTTGGATGCCTCCTTCCCAATAGAACATTGGGAAGGATCATCTAGCCTCACGACACCTTTAGGCACCTTTGAGGTATTTTGGAGTCGCCACCCAATTTACAAGAAATTGGGAAAGGTCTCTAACTTCTTATTGGTCTAGACCAGAGATTGGTGTTCGGAACTTTACTCTTATTTATGCTTTGGTTAATTATAAATGAGTTTTTAACTTCCTAAAATTCTATCTCTTATCTCACACGATTATGCGTTTGATTAAAAGCGCATTGCAATCACTTAAAGGAAATAAATGAAAGCAATGAAGAAAGCGATAAATAAAGTAATAAAGGAAAACAGTTAACACACTAAGCACACAATTACAAGGAAAATTGAGGCAAAACCACATTTAAATGAAAAATAATGTTGCCCCAAAATTAATTATAAGGGCCCAAAATGTATAAACATGAATTTAAACAAACAAACAAAATCAAATATAAGAAAAACATACATAAATCGGGTCATTCGTTTGGTTTAGGAACATTGGTTCCTTCGCTCCTATTTGAAAAGGGCTCGAAGAGTTATTCGATTGTTGGATTGAAGATCGGGATGAGTGATCCCATTTTGGAGAAAATTAACTCTTCGTTTTATTATGACATTTTACATTATTTGGCTAAAATGAGGGACATTGGTCCCAATTTTATTAGTAAAAAAATTTCAATTTAATTATAAAAATATTTTTGTGATTTTTTTATCTCACGCGTGCATAAATAAAATATTTACTTGCAAACAAACACAACACAAGGAGAGGGAATAGGAAAGGTCTCACCCAAGTGAAGCGGGTTTTCATACGCATCGTGACCCATCCGTGCGGTCACGGGGACACTCATGCAAGGCAAACCACATTTAAATCCCACACAAAAAATAACATAAAAAAATATTAGTAATAATTCTAAAGATTAATCAAACAAAGACAAGATAATGACAACAATAAAATTATAGTGACAATAATAACAAATAGTCATGGCATAATGGCAACAGTTGAATAATAAAATTATGATAACAATAACAATAATCATGGCAACATAATAATAATAATAACAACAATAATAATAATAATAATAATAATAATAATAATAATAATAATGGTAGTAGTAGACACAAACACAATAATAATAATAATAATAATAATAATAATAATAATATTAATAATAATAATAATAACAATAGTAGTAATAATAATGGCAAAATATTGACAGTAGCAAAAAGGGAGAAACCAAACAATAAAACAATGATAATAATAATAATAATAAGTATAGATAATAATAATACCATGGAATAATAATAATAATAATATTAATAATAACAAAGATGGACGATAACAGTGACAAAATTAAAACAGCAAGAAATCAAATTGAAACCACATAACATGTCAACAATAATAATCACATTAAATATGCTAGAAATGAATTATAAACATGGTAATAATAACATAAATTAATAATATTAGCAACAATAAATGATATACAAAAAAAATAAATGAGAACGGGTCCAAAAATATTTACTCTTAGAATTTTATAAATCGGAGAAACGGTGTCTCGATTTGTTTTCCTTGTCGATTTTGCGGTGACAAACACAAATAAAATATAAGGATCTACGTTTTAAATAAATGAACTCAAAAAAATATTTTTGGAGGGATGATCCAAGACAAAAGGAAATTGATTTTCCTTGCTTGAATCAATCCCCGAATGAAAAAATATTTTGCAGAAAAAAGAAGAAGAAAAGAAGGTTGAAACTTGAAAAAAACTTAATAATTTTGCTTTTGAAAAAACACTCGGCTGCCCTTTACTTGAGAGAAAGCCTTCTCTCTTCCTTCTTTGAAAAAATCCAGCCCCCTTGAAATGAATCCCAAAAACCATTTTCTTTTTTTGTGTTCTCAAAATGGAAAAAAAACAAAATTAACTTTCTAATTTTTATTTTTTCAAAACTATACAAAAATGTGAAAAAAACTGATATTTTACGGTCACAAAATTAATTTTTTTGCAGGTGAAAAAGACAGCACGGGGCAGGCGCGGGGATGCCCGCGGGTGAAGCAGGGCGTCGTGCGCCCCTATGGGCGCATGTCGTGCCAGGGGACGTGCACTTAGGGGCGTGCGTCGCCCCCAGGCGCGCGTTGCCCCAGGCGACGTGCTCCCCCGCGGGCGCTCGTCGTGCCTGGCGACGTGCGCCCCTACGGGCGCACGCACAGCGGCTGCAGGTGCACAGCGCCTGCGGGTGCTGCCGCACGGGCATGGCGCGCACGCGTACGACCCAACCCGCACGCGCGGTGTACAAATAAATAAAAATAATAAAATATATATAAAATAATATAAAATATATAAAAATAATAAAATAAAATAAAATATAAAAATAAGAGTAAAAATGCAAATTTTTGAATTAAAATTTTTAGAGGAACCAAGGAGATTTTAGACAAGAAAAACATCATTTTTGATACCTTTGCTTGTGGCAAGTATTTTTTCATCATCGGGTAATCCTGATCTTGGACCGCCTCGGGACCCGGTGTCTACAGTTTCCCCCAATTTTGGAAAACCTAGAACTTGGGTCTCTGGGTGAGCCAAAATTCATAAAAGAAAGGAAAGAGGCGCGTACTTGAGGTGGTCTTCTTTCCAGACTGGATGAAGTTGTTACGGGTAGTTACCATCTGTTCGCCGACGTGTTAACCCTTGTCATTTTGGCATCTAACCTGTGCGGTGTCTAGCCTTGTTGATGTGGTCTGTAATTGAGCTTAATGTTCCGAAGGATAATGCTCCGAAAAGACTGAGAATGCCTTGGAAAAAGGACTTAAAAAAATAATGCTCCGAAGAGACTGAGAATGCCTTGGAAAAAAAGGGCTTAAAGACAATGCTCCGAACAGACTCAGAATGCCTTGAAAAATGACTTAAAGATAATGCTCCGAAGAGACTGGTAATGTCTTGAAAAAGGACTTAAAGATAATGCTCCGAAGAGACTGAGAATGCCTTGAAAAAGGTCTTAAAGATAATGCTCCGAAAAGACTGAGAATGCCTTGAAAAAAAACTTAAAGATAATGCTCTGAAAAGACTGAGAATGCCTTGAAAAAGGACTTAAAGATAATGGCATGTAAAATGTGTGTGCAAAGCTATGCGCACAAATCATGCTAGGGATTAATGTGCGAAAATTATGTGTACACAACTATACGTGTAAAAGATTAAATGCACGTGATAAGTGCTTGTGCTATGCATGCTAGACATGTGTAAAGAATTATGTGTTGCAAGTACGCAGAGATTATGTGCACGGAATGTGTGCGAAGAATTGCTTATTCAAGATATATATATAAAGTTCATGCATGTGTGAGTGCGTGTTGGGCGTCGTGAAAGGCCATGCACGCATAGAGTTATGCAAGGAAATATGCGAAAGATTGTAACGTGGAATGCACGTGAGATGCAAAAATGGATAGACCACATCCTAAGTAGTTAAGGGACCCGTTGAGGATACTGTTCATACTGTCTGATGCCCCCAGTGATATAGAAGAGTATCATCTTTGCTTAGGAACTCTGACCCATAATCATTTTAGAGAGAACCATCCGGTGTGCATCTTCGCCCCTCGGTCAACGAGCATGCACCCTTTTGCCATGAGCCGTACAGCATCTTGCCTCCATGATTCTAACTCATGCTCTGTATTATGCACTTTCTACCCGAAAGGAGATCATCCTAAATAATGCCGCCTTATCGCTCCAAGTATCGGAAGTCATTATTTTAAAGGTAGTGCGCCCCTTGTGGGTTTTCACACTAGCTTTTCTTATCGGGAAATGCGTCATTTTCGGATTTTCACATAACCCCTGTGCCTTATTTTTTGCCTGGAATGGACCCAACCCAATCCAGTGGCTTTTATTCATTTCATTTTTTTTGTAGGACAGACTGCCTGTTTCCAGGTTTTCACCCTGCCCTTTGGCCTAACTTTTGCTTAGAGCGCCAATTACGGTTTTCATCTCTAACGGCTTTTTTTTTTGGCAGGTGGCTACAAGAAAAACTGAAACTACTGTTAGAGCCTCCTTATATAGCAATCGACAATTATTCGCTGAGACATCTTCCCTTGAGCAGCGATTATATCCCCTCGCCTCCTCCGACAAAGGTGTTGCTAGATTGGGTGAGGTGGCGAATAGGGGTCAGCTTCCCGTGCCCCTGGTTCTTCTTTCTGTTCCCTTGTGTGGATGTCACGAGACCACTTTCGATATCATAACCTATCGCGTTTGACAGTTCGAAGGGATTCAAGATGTCATGAGGCATCCTCCATCTTTCCAGGGTGGCATCTCATCCTCGGTCTTCACCCCTAAGTACCATAGCCTTGGATACAGCTGCTTGTAAAAACTGTCATACCGCAGATCAGAAACTACACCTTCGCCCCCACAGGTGCACATAATTGGTGGGTGTTTAGTCCCACATTTGATAACAGGGCCCATCGACTTAGGCATCTGGCCGGTGAGAGCAGAAACAGAGTATAGCCATTTAGATTTCACAAGTTCAGTAATGAACGGTGTTTCTCTTTTTATAAAAGAACTAGGAAATGATGAGTACATGAGTTGAACTGCTTTTGTTTTATGCATTTGCAAAGATTGTGTGCATTTCAGCATGATTTCTCCATACATAATCACCATTTTACATAGATTCAGAATGCAGAATTACATTTAATCTCAAAATGGATCTTGAAAGCATCAAAACTCCTATTTCCAATCAGCCGTCTCGGGTTTTCTTGATTGGACATTTTCTCTCAAGCCTCTAACTTTTGACCAGGGCGCCTTTTTTCGGTTTTCACCCTGACGAGGCGCCCAATTTTAGCAATGCCACCTTTTTTTGGTTTTCAACTCGCAGGGCATTTATTCTCTTCTTTTGATTTTTAGTCTTTAGCCATAGAACCTCTTAGGTTTGTCGATGTTTACCGGTCCTTCGAACTCATTTCCATCATTATCTGTCAGAATCGCTGCTCCCCTGGGTAACAACTTTTCAAGAACAAATGGGTCTTCATACGCTGGTCTGAATTTACCTCGTCCGTCTGGAACACTGGGACCTATTCGCTTAAAGACCAAATCTCACTCTTTCAGTGGGTGCTTTCTGAATTTCTTCCCGAATTATAGAGCAAAGTATTTCTGATAGGTCTGATTGCGATAGTAATCCCACAACATATTTTCGTCCGACGTGCTTAGCTGCTGTAGCCACTGCTTCCATGACTGCCCTGTTCTTGTCTAACATATTCAAATGTTGCAATTGTTTCAAACCATCTTGGCCAAGATCTTCTTGACATTCTTGTTAACAGCACCCTACCGCCCCATTAACTTAAGGGCAATACGGGGAGGACTTATGATGCTTGATGATATACTTCTGGAGTGACTCCCTAGCTTTAGGCACAGACTGGCCTTCTGTCCTTGAACCCTACGTGGTACGGGGGACCAAATCGACATATTAGATTTCTTTCAATGAACTTGTCCATACCCCGAGCGTCGACTTTCCTGAAGGACCCGACTTCTATCTATTTAGTGAAATAGGCGATAACAACCATGGTGGACCTATGTCCGTTGGAGGCCGTAGGGCGCACTTCCTCTAAGATATCTATTCCATTGTAGGTCAATAGAACCCTTTCGGTCCTTTTTGGAGGCCAAAAAGAATGGTAGAGCACGGATATGTGTGAATTAACGGGATTCAAACAAAGCTTATCCCAAAGATGACTTTTCTTCTTTTCTTTTATTTTTTTTTCTTATTTTTTTTTGCCTCTTTTTTTTTTTTGCTCTTTTTCTTTTTTGTTGCTTTTTTTTTAAACAAGCCTGGTTCTAATCCTGATAGTTCACATATGCACGCACCTCCTTTCTTAACTATTGGGATAACGTTGGCCAACCAAGTCGGGTGTCTCCGATAAAAAATTTAGCCTCGCTTCTGCTCGTGGATTTCTTCTTTTAACCTTTTTTGTCCCTATTCTGGCTTAAGTCTTCTGGGTTTTTGCTTGATTGATCCATGATCGGGATATGTTGGCACAACATGTTTGGCGACTTCATGATCATTTCCCGGCGTGTCTTCATAGGTCCAGGCAAAGACTTTTTTATTTTATTTTTTTATTTTCTCTCTTTTTAATCTCTCTTCAGGAGTCATAATAGATGCTATCAAGATTTTTTTTGGGTTCCCTAAAGTTTCGAAATTAAATGGAATGGCATTAGTTGAATCAATGTCAAATATTAATGTGCCATGATTATGCGTAGTGAAATCACAAGAAACATCACACCAATAAACAAAAACATTCATTTCGCTTCATAAAAATTAGAATTAAAACATCGTCATTAAGTAGTTCAAAGATAAAAAAGAGCATCTAAATAGCTAACATCCTCCCTTCTTGCCAACACGGATGCTGTAATCGACGGTCTATTATCATTTTCTGAAACCATTCTCCTCACCTCTCAGCTCCTCATCAATTAAGTATAGAACTTACCTTCTTAGAATTTGGCACCCATCAGTCTCATGCCCGGTATGCTGATGGTAGGCACAATACAGATCCGCTCGGTGATTAGGACGCCCTTGGCTCTTGGCAGGTTGGGCCGACATTGGCCGTATTTTCCCCTTACTAACAAAATGAGCGAGGTGTTTGGACAAGGGCTTCTCCAGTATGGCATAGTAACTTTGAGTCATTCCGAAGATCGGGGCCCTTGTGGCTCCAAAGCTTTTTCCATCGCTACCCAAAAGACTTGAGCTCCCATGACTACCTTGTCGGCATTCAGGATTCGTGATCTGGTTATTGTTGATCAGATCCCGAATCTCATGCCTCAGCCTAGCACAATTATCCGTCACATAGCCAGTGTGCTGGTGGTAGGTGCAGTACTCATCTTCCCTATGCCCAGGCTGCCCCCGGGTCTTAGCCGGCTTGGGAGGCATCGACTGTAACATCCCTTTCTTCATCAGCCTTTCCAGGACCCAAGATAAAGGTTTACCCAAGTCAGAGTAGCGCCTTTGAGCCGTCTCAATCATTAGTGCTTTCCCTGTCCTTCGGGTACCACTGTTATTACTATATTGACCAACTTCTAGAATTGTGGTGTCAACAGTAGTCGCATCAAGAGGCGCCCAGGTAGTTACAAGCTTGGACCTCACAATCTCTTCTTCCAAATCAGCTAGTTTTCTTTTGGTGTTTGAGGGACAGAGGAGGCTCATCGACTGTAAAGGCTCTGGTCCTTCTGCTCTTCCCACTTGTTCGATTAGTGAGTCGAGTGGTGCCTTGCCCCTAGGCTCGGGAGTGGACGAAAATATTACAGCCGTCGTTGCATGATCCTTTTTTACCGTGGCAAGCTCAGCCTGGTTAAAGGTAGTCGCCATAAGTTGAGCTTGAAGAACTAGGGCCATGGCATCCATCCTTTCTTTAATTATGGCTAACATGCTCTTTTCAAGCTCGTCAAACCTTTTATCCATCTCTTGGGTCATTAAGGCATGAGCCTCTTCAATTTGTTGCGAGGGATCAGCCATTTCTAATGCCTGTGGATATTTTGATAAAGATGCTAGATCTCTGCCAACCACTTTGAACTCCGTCTACTTTTCGGGCAACTATGGGGATCCCAAAACCTCCTAGGTAAATGGTCTATAGTGGCTGAAAAATTCGAGGGGTTAGAATGATGCAGGAATGGCATGCAATGCATGATCATGCCATGCAAATGGTCCTTGATGAGTGAAAGATCAATAAATTACAATGATACGATGCGATGCATGAAAAAAATTGTACGTAGGGTGATATGAACATGTGAAAAATAATATGCAGACAAAAGGATATACACACACAACATGAGAGAAAATATATTATTATTTATTATTTATTTATTTTTATTTTTTTATCGACATGCATGAATGACATGCGATGCACGAGCATATTGTGCAGCATCCACAACCACATGCAAGCAGATAGATCCTTCCAACCTTATCACTCCCACACATGAGGTCGTGTGGTCTCTTTCCTAGGTGGGCTTTATCCAAAGGTTAACAGGGAACCCCTTGGACACGTATGGTGCACAGTGGAAGACCAGCAGCATAACACTCTTAATTTAAAGCACATGCATATGGGTTTTGGCCATCACATATTTGAATAATTCAATTAAATTAAGGTGAACCTACCGGGGCATGAAAGCCCTTGATAGAAGATCACTCAATTTGCTTGATTTTGTCTAATATATAATGGCCCACATCACAAGCATCGTATTACGGTTCATACCACCTAGGAAAAGTTTTTATTTACCATTACATGAGTTTTGGTCGAGGGTGGTTATACTTTTGGGCTACCCAAGTATGGTCCCTGCTAATGGGTCTAGCTCATCACGAGCATAGCGATCAATTGGATCTCCATTTGATATACCATTAATGGTACGGGACTTGGGCTGGTGATTATCCTTAACACTTCCCTACGATGAGTGAAAGTAGGGTCGTGCTTCGGGAATGCACCGGGGTAAGATAAGGGACCAACTAATATAGTCCTAAGGCCCTAAGATGATGCAATGCAATTTTTGAAAAGAGATAGAATTTTAAATTTTAAAAACTCAATTATATATTTTAACTAAAACACTTTCAGAGCAAAGTCACAAAGTCCCCAGTGGAGTTGCCATTGTGACGCGCGCCGAACCTAGCAAAGGCCCTCGTTGAACCCGCTTTTAAGATTTGAGGGATTGGTTTGCGTCTTTTTGATGTTGGGTGCCATGAGACATCTTGGATGCATCCTTCCCAATATAACATTGGGAATGATCATCTAGCCTCACGACGCCTTTAGGCACTTTTGAGGTATTTTGGAGTTGCCACCTAATTTACAAGAAATTGAAAAAGGTCTCTAACCTCTTATTGGTCTAGACCAGAGATTGGTGTTCGGAACTTCACTCTTATTTATGCTTTGGTTAATTATAAATGAGTTTTTAACTTCCTAAAATTCTATCTCTTATCTCACACAATTATGCGTTTGATTAAAAGCGCATTGCAATCAATTAAAGGAAATAAAGGAAAGTAATGAACAAAGCGATAAATAAAGCAATAAAGAAAAGCGGTTAACACACCAAGCGCACAATTATAAGGAAAATTGGGGCCGAATACAACCCTAATGAAAGAATGTTAAAAATGTAAATTGTGACGGAATACAATCCCAAATGAAAAATAATGTTGCCCCAAAATTAATGACAAGGGCCCAAAATGTATAAAAATGAATTTAAACAAACAAACAAAATCAAACATAAGAAAAACATACATAAATCGGAGTATTCGTTTGATTTAGAAACATTGGTTCCTTTATTCCTATTTGAAAAGGGCTTGAAGAGTTATTCGATTGTTGGATTGAAGATCGGGATGAGTGATCCCATTTTGGAGAAAATTAACTCTTCATTTTATTATGACATTTTACATTGCTTGGCTAAAATGAGAGACATTGGTCCCAATTTTATTAGTAAAAATTTTCAATTTAATTATAAAAATATTTTTGTGATTTTTTATCTCACGCGTGCATAAATAAAATATTTACTTGCAAACAAACACAACACAGGGAGAGGGAATAGGAAAGGTCTCACCCAAGCGAAGCGAGTTTCCTACGCGTCGTGACCTATCCGTGCGGTCACGGGGACACTCATGCAAGGCAAACCACATTTAAATCCCACACAAAAAATAACATAAAAAAATATTAGTAATAATTCTAAAGATTAATCAAACAAAGACAAGATAATGACAACAATAAAATTATAGTGACAATAATAACAAATAGTCATGGCATAATGGCAACAATTAAATAATAAAATTATGATAACAATAACAATAATCATGGCAACATAATAATAATTGATAGAGTTGGGATACGCCCATGACTCTATAAAGGATTGAGTTCCTATCAAGATTAAATTGAGCTATTTAATCTAAATTAAATTACCAAATATTATCTCAGAAAGAGTCTGAGTTAAACTAGAGTTAGGTCTCTAGCCTATAGGACGTCTATAAATAGAGGTGAGGTCCTCATGATTTGGTAACGAGAAAACGTACATGCCGCAAGGCTGCTCGTTCCCACTCACAGTTTTCTGTCTTATCTTTCAGGGGCATTTAGATTGTGAACAAGTTGCTCTTATCCCGAGTGGATAAAAGCCAGACCGGTGACCAAAAACAAATGAGATCCTTGTAGACGCTTTCGCAATGAGATTCTGCGCTACAAGAGGTAGGTACCATTTTTAATGTTACCTCCGCATTTAATTATATGTGTATAATTTTTCATCATTGGTATCAGAGCCGTTGTTTTTGCGTCCTGGCATGTGGATAAATGGATCTAAAATTTTGTGTAAAATTATTAGATCTGAGATGCAATGGACACAACAAAAATTTGTTTTTTGTGTGAAAAATATATATGCGTGTATATTTCGGCTCGATTTCGTGTATGTGTACACCGAAACCCGAGGGGATAAATTTGGATATTCAAAACGGCCAACTAGAAGTCGGGATTTTTTATTTTTGACCTCACCATTGGATTCACAGACATTGAAAACCCCCCACCGGCCGGAACCGGAGCGCCAGAAACGATCGGGAAGGTGGCGCGTGGACTACACGCGCCGCAATACGCATGGCGCGTACCTGTGGGCGGTGGCTCACACGCGCGTGCCACGTGTCAGCAGTTATGCGTCACTGCTGACACGTGGCCCAATGGCCATGCGCCACGTGGTGGCAGAGGCCACGCCACGTAGCACATCGAGGGGCTGACACGTGGCTGACTGAGGTCAAGCCACGTGTCCAACCGACGTGTCAACCACATGACACGTGGACCACTAAGGTGGCGCTACGTGTCATGACAACGTAGGTGATGACGTGGCACGTGTGCCACGTGTCCAAATCAGGGACCGCCACGTGTCAGATTGAGGTCTGCCACGTGGCTAAGCTGACGTGTCATGCGTGACACGTGGTCCAATGGGACAACGCCACATGGTGGTGACGTGTACCCAGTTGCCACGTGGGCAACACATGGTCCAATCAGGTGTTGACACGTGTCAGACCGAGGTCTGCCACGTGTCAGTGCTGAAGTGTCACGTGTGACACGTGGACCAATGAGATGCCGACACGTGGCATTGACTGGCCACGTGGGCACTAGGTGGACCAATAGCATTCAGACACGTGGCGTGACTAAATGCAAACACGTGGCATGCTATGGTGGTGACACGTGTCAGGTCCAGTGGGAGGCCGTGCGTGTGGCGCGTGAACGCATCTTCCTCTCCCTCGTCGGCGCGTGTGGGCGCGTACGGTGCCCTCCGACCACCATTTCAGCTCCGATTTTTGTCAAATAATTTTTAAAAATTATTTCTGATTTTTTTGGTCATATTTTCAAAATTTTTTAATGACCAGAAAATTAATTGTGCATTTTTTGATATTTAAATGTGTTTAATTTCAAAATAAAATATTAGAATTTGTAGAAAATGTGTTTTCTGCTTTCGGAATTTTTTTTTAAAAATATTTTGAAAAATGTTTTGAGATGCTGTCCTTATTTATTGATTGAAATGCATTTCAATTATATGTATTTATACATGAGTGTATAAATTTTACCTGTAATATGTTACAGAAAAGTTAAATAAGGGCACTGGTACTTCCTTATGAAACGCATAGGTTATTTTAAGAATTGCAAGTGTGCAATCAATAAGTAACATGAAAATGCGAAGAAAGTTTTGAGCTGATGACAATGATGCAATAGTGCATCATAAAGTAAATGTGTGAGAACAAATGTAAGAGTGCATTTGGACTGGTGATCCGAGTATGAAAATAAAATTTTGATTTGAGTTACCAAAAGAAAAGTGTTGAGAAGTAACACTAAAAGTCTGTGATGGTGTTGAGAAATGGACAGAATGTGCATTGTCCATGGCTTCATCAATGGACTTATGAGTCGCTTGATGAATTGATTTAATCAGTCAAACAAATAATCCCAATATCAAGAAAGATTTTATAAAATCTGGACTTCTACAATAGTTGACATAAGTGTCAATTTTAGTTGGCGTTTGTTGTTATTAAAATAGGATTTATGTTTCCTATTAATATTTGACATGAGTGTCTTATTTTGGAATTATCGGATTTTAATTATTGGTTAAATAAATGTATTTATTTACTTATCATGTTGGCATTTAACTTTATAATAAATGAGTTTATTTTAATTGTTAATTGCCTTGCAATATTTTATGAGTAAAATAATTGCATGCTTATTAAGTAAAAGCTTAATAAAGATCCCCTCATAAGTTTGAAAACTTGATAATCCAATAATTCAGATTTATTATGCATGAAATTTTAACCTATAAGGTTGGACATTAGGACTTAGAGGGTAATTGGATACTATAAGTAGCCTTTTCGAATTTGAGCCTAATAGAAAATTTTACTAGGTTATTATTTCAGGTGCATAATAAATTGCATGTATTGCTTTATCTCCTTTAAAATGTGCAATATTGTTCCATTTAAGATCAGCGGATCTTAATGGATGATGCTTCCAAGTTATTATTATGAAATCTGGAATACAAAGATCCATTATGTGCTTGAAGAGCAAGAGGCTCTTAAATCCTCAAGTTCGGTTATGGCTGAACCTGAGGATGACGCTATATCCCAGCATAAGCGGGACCAGGATGCCTATGTCGCATCACATCACCAAGCAATTTCGTAAGTATCAAAATGCAATTGATCTGTAGATCACTTTGCAGGAGAAGTTCAGAGATGTGACTCTGAATAAGCTCTGATCATTGTAGATCAAATTTGATACATATCAGAAAAGTCTGATCATTCGATGCGAAAACATCTAAGAGATATGGAAAGGAAAAGTGAGCTTAGTGAACCTAGTCATAAGTGACTGATGAGCAGTAGGTCCAAACCGTTTTCCGTTCTTTACCCAAGAGTTGGTAGCATGTGTAGATGCAACTAACTCACATGGATAAGCATAAAGACATTTGAGGATGTTGCTTGTTATTTGAAACTTAAAAGGAACCGTCTGACAGTGATTAAGGTCAATGTCATAGTGCATACGGCACAGTCCTGTTCTAATAGAATGAGTTCTCATTAGAACAAGATAATAAGCTTCATCAATAGGGATAAAGAAAAGGCTTGAGAGCCTGAAAAGCAAAAGGAATAGACTCACAAAAGGTCCAAAGGCAAAAAGGAGGTAAACTTTTCAAGAGTGAAATGTTTCAATTGCCTATGGAAATAACACTATGCAAGAGATGCATTGTGCCTAAAAAGATACACTATTCTGACTCAAGAGTGAGTGGAATTTATGTATCTAGTTCTGAATTTCATCCTTTGTGGGTGATAGATTTAGAACCAATGGACCGTGTAACAAGGGATCAAGATACCTTTGTTATGAAATTTAGGTTCTGTTCTTTATTTATTGATATTTGTTTTCAATTTATACTTTGAGGATAACAGTGTATGCTTATGATTGAATGATTTCTATTCTGGTTATGGATGTGGACCATGACTATTTTCCTTTAATTTATTATTTTTCACATTGTTATGAGAATAATGTAGAATTATGGCATGCTATAATAAACCATATTGGATAAAACCGAATGAGTCAGTTAGTCAAAGAAGGTTTAGTATGTGATTTAAATAAGGTTGAATTACCTACATGTAAGCATTGCCTAAAAGGAAAAACTAGTTAGAAAATCATTCGAATAAGGAACTAAAGACAAATTTCCATTGCAGTTAGTTCATTCTGACGAATGTGGTCAAATGAATGTGAGGGTAAGGTATGGGGCCTACTATTTCATCACATTTATATATGATTGTACTAAGTATAGTCATGTCTATTTGAATTCTCAGAAGTCAGAAGCATTGTGTTGCTTCACGACTTATATGAGTATAGCTGAGAATCAATTAGATAAAAAGATCAAAACTTTAAGAACTGACAGAGGTCAGTAATATCTTAGAGATAAACTTAAAGTTTCATGTGATGAAAAAGGATTGAATATTAGTTGTTCATTCCTATAAATCCACAACAAAACGGTGTTGAGGAAAGGAGAAATAAGACTCTCCTATATACGGTTAGATGTATAATGGCAGAGCCAAATTTGACTATCTCCTATTGGAGAGATATTTTATTGACTGCCACATACATTTCGAACTGTATGCCCTCTAAATCTGTCACTTTCACAACTTATGAGTTGTGAACTGGTCGATAAGTTGACTTAAGCCATTTATAACTTTTGGGTTGTAATGCTTGCATCCATGATACCTCAATTTGGTAAATTTGAGACCAAGAGGTGAAAAGAGTGTCTATGTGAGATATTCTTAAGTATCAAGAGGATACATTTTCGTGGGTAAGTAAGAAAATGGCATAATGACAGAATTTGAATCACTAGACGTCATATTCTTAAGAGAATAAATTTCTAAAATTGGGCGAAGTGAATTAAGATTTCACTTTATATTAATTTCAGGAAGAGACCATCAGGATCACTCCATCCGAGTGGGAGGGAGCTAGAGGAAAAATGTTAAGACCTTCATCTTCCAAACGATCCGGATGTTCGAGACCTGATGATGGGTGTCGAAGCCACCAAAAATAATTACCTCAATTAACCTACCAAATAAATTGCAAATAGGGTAAGAAAGGGTCGAATCCACAGAGACTAGCACTGAATTAATTCTAAATAACCAGATTTGTAACAACAAAAATATAAAAAGGGGGGATTTTCATAAACCAAAGCTAACAAATACTGAAATTGAAGAAATAAATAAACAAGCAATAAATTGATTAAAAGAAAATTCAATGGATGGTAAATTCCAGCCAAAGATATTCGCAGCACAGGTTTAATTCAACCGATCATCGACGAAAGAGTAAATCTAAAAATCAAACAATGGGCCAGTTATAGCCGTCGGCTTCGCGCTCCCGACCTAATCTTTCCGTATTATTGAATTAATCAAGTAAGACTATAATTAATTCCTAACCAATAAATAACCCTAAATACGCGCAAGGATTTAATTTATTGACAGCATTAATGAAATAGAGAGACCTGACCTAAGCCAACCAACCTCACGCGAGATTGATTTAGACTCAATCATGCATCTACTCAACATAACAGCCCTTGTGAGGAAGCTACACTAATTGCCACTTGTTGTTGACTTCACTAAACAATTACGGATCTAGTAAATTCAACTAGCAATATATTATTTAATTAAATGAACAACGGCGCCTCATTGAACATGAAATAAATAATAATCGAGATATGGTTTCTCTAAACTTCAGTAAATAACATGAACATTATATGAAATTAAGAACAATAAATCATTGCAACAATCTCACAGTGAATAACAACCTGGCTTTGAATTGATCTTTAACTGAAACAAGAGTATTTAGCCACACATGATTGAAATAAAATCAAAATAAAATTAAATTGAGAAAATAAATTCCCTGTTACAGCCTTGAGAAAAACACAGATGAAGAGGAAAAGGAGAAGATGTTACTGTTCACGTTTTCTCCAAGTGATATAGGAGTCAAAACCTAGATAAGTTAGGAAAGAGATAAAATCCTATCTAAACTTGGAAAATAAATTACAAATATTAAATGTAATATTATCCTCCTAAAAATACTGCCTAATATCCCCTTAATTACAACATAATTATCCCTAAAAATCAAACTGAGAAAAGGTGGCGGCTAGGTCAACTTCGGATTAAAACATTATGAAAACTGCATTCTGCTCGCGTCTTGGCTGTTAGCCTTGGGCAAGGCAGCCCCTTAGCCTTGGGCAAGGCTAAGTCCAAGATCAGCTTTTCACTTCAGAATTCCTTGCACTTTCATTGCTGTTCCAAATTCACTCCCTTTAGCTTTAATTTGTTTCCTTTCTACCATTTTGACCCTACAAAGACCAAAATCATAAAACAAGTAAAAAGTACTAATTTAAGCTAAAATTAAATGCATGAAAGTGATGAAAAACATGTTAAAATATGCAATATTAGGCACTTAACAAATTCCCCCACACTTATCCAATGCTTGTCCTCAAGCATAAATTAAATCTCAAGCACAATCCTTTCAAAAGTTCACTCACCCAAATATCAAATTCCAATCCCATAAGTTCCCAATAAATCAAAATGCAAGGCAAGATGGAGATAGAAATCCAAAAATAATTTACTACAAAATCATATCAAGACATGAGTATCTCAACTACCTTTTTCAAATTAGATACAACAAGGTTCATAATCATTAAACACACAAATTTATATCCCAATTTAAGATTAAATCAATGTATAAAAGAAAACTTGTCAAACCAAATTAGACACTTTAATTTTTCATAATTATCGATAGAAAAAGGGACAAGGAAAACCAGGAAATTTATTTCAATTTCTTTCTCTCTTTTTTTTTTTTTCATTTTCTTTTCTTAGACTGTAGTGGACACGAGGGCACCCGGTTCTGACCCGCATACACCCGGTCTTTCCAGTTAAAGAAAAGATTAAAATGCTTACAAGAAATGTAGAGATCCTTTTTACGCGAGGGTACCCGGTTCTGACCCGCATACACCCGGTTACTCAGATCACACAGTTTTAAGCGGCTACTAGCTCTACTCTTAACCGCTTTTTTTTTTTAGCGGACAGCGGAGTAAAATTTATTTTATTTTATATATTTTTTTTTTCTTTTCCTGGTAACCAGGTTCCTCAATCTAACAACACACAATACCAAACAAGTGTCCAAAATAGTTTTAACAAATCTCTAATATGCAAAGAATCAAATTTTAATACACGCATAAGTTTTATGTTTCACCTTAAAAATTTGAACCTTGACATTTCTAATTCAAAAAATAATTAAGATCACCATAAATTGTATGAAAATGGATAAATAATCATGAACACTACTCAAACTTGCCTAACAAACTGATTCATCAAAAACTAAATAATTTTGGAACTGATTTAGGCGAGCACTTTTCCCTAGGATCGTGAATGAAACTCAACTGATATTCAAGGACAAGATGAATGCTACATTGAATAAGGGAACAAGTTCTAAGAGCCTAATAAGAATGACAGTGGCACAGAAGTCATGGGCAAAACATCAAACTAGCAAACCAGAATAATCCAAGTTAAATGCCACTCAAAATTTATATGCAATTTTGTTCAAAATAGCCACCCAAAAATACCCCATAGAAGCATATGCATCTAGAGTTTGCATAAATCAACCAATTGCAACATAAAAATTCAACATTAAAGCATTAAAGCAAGGAGGGCAAAATTATTCAAATTGATTAACAAAATTTTCTTTCACAAATTTTGAACAATTCAGATTTGTTTGCACTTGTCTAAAAAATTAGCACAAAATTCAGAAAATTCTTGCATAAGTGCAGCCAATTAAACACAATTTCAGCAACAAAATTTTGTTCAAAATTTGCCTAAATTATTAACAACAAAGCATCATCAATGCATGTCAAAAATTCAGCAGAAATTTGTTACCAAGCAACAACCAAACTGACATTCAGAGCAGCATCATACCAACAATCAGCAACACAGACTCCAAAATCAATATAAACATACAACCACATAAACACACAGCACTTCTAATTCAATCCCTCCCCCACATTTTCTCCTCGCATTGTCCCCAATGCGGAATTTCACACAACCGTGGGCGAAGGGCAACAAAAAGTAAAAGAAAATAGAGGTATACTGCCCTGGGGGAGGAGTATGGCATCGACATCATTGGGGTGCGGGGTGGGGTGGTATAAACCCCACATGTCTGAAATAAGCCAATTGATTCTCGTACATGTGCTGTATTGTGGTCTCTAATCGCTGCAATCGTCCCCTATCATCCGAGGACATCGTGGAGGACTGTGCTGCTGAAGGTGCTCGAGATGTGGAGGCACCAGGTGTAGGCTTGCTCTGCGTCCTAAACACTTGCTCCTCAAAATTAGCTAGCCGACCTGCATCCACAAATAAAATAGGTCCACCCTGCCCGCACTTAAGCAGGCGTAATTTATCAAGAAAAAGTAAGTCCATGAGGTGCATATGACAGGATATGTGCATATTAGTGGTGCCTAGGTCGACCAAATTGAGGTTAACAGCTAATGTTGTCATCAAAGACCCTAAAAATAATTTTTTGGGTGTTCTGGTTAATTTCTCAAATTTAATGGCCAACCAATAACCTAAATTTACCTTTTTCTGGTTAAGCATGCACCACATAAAAAACAATTCAGCCTTGGTTACCACTGTGGTGTCATCATTTCTTGCAGAATAATTAAATGCTAAAAATCTATGAATGAAACGCAAGGCTGGATTCTGAATCAAATATGCTTTGGACTTACCCGGTGAAAATGTAATGTCAGATATGCCCGTCAGAGAGCGATAAACCTCAATATCATCAAAATCGGGTGGATAGTCACACAGCAGGTCAAGATATTCATGAGTTTTAGAATACTCCTCATCAATGAATCCTAACTGGATGTTAAATCCAGTCACAGAACAAAATTTGAACTCACCCATCAACGAATAAGATATGGCAAAAGGCTTAGTTAAATTAAATGTAGCCCCTTGGTGCTCAAACTCAAAAGTGCTATAGAATTCACGAACTAATGCATCATAAGCAGGGTAATTGAGCAAGAAAAATTTTCTCCAACCAATTCCATCAATTAAGTCAAAAACCTCATCGTGAATATTTAAAGCATGCAAGGTTGGTTCATCAATACAACGACCGAGGATAATTTCAGTATGCTCAAGCAAGTGAAAACGAGTACGATGTATGTCTTTGTCAAAAGCCAAATTACCTTCTAAGTCATGCATGGTAGGTGGAAACTGGCTCTTACCTTCTGCCATTCGGGCTCGCTTTTGTCGGCGAACAGGGGAGCCATCTGCTTCATCTTGGCCTTGTGGCGTTGGTTCAGGCATCTGGTGAGTATTGTCATCATCCTCGTCTTCACTGCTTGGTTCAGGAGTTTGAATTTGTCGAGATTGATACGTGATCGGGTCTTTGCGCCTTCGAGCAGCTGAAGAAGATCGTTGATAGCAACGTGAGGTCCTTGTTGGTGTTGGATCCTCGTCTGATAGCTGGTGTGTGCGTGGTTGCTCGTTATCGTGCTCGAGATCTGCATTTGGCGGTGAAGCGTCGTCGTGGGTGGTTGAGCTAGCAGATCGGCCACGTCGTGGCTTCTGGGGAGCTGCGTGCTTCAATCGGACCATGGTGGGCTCGCGGTATGTGGATCGAGGTCGTGGTGGTTGTGTGAGTCATCGGAGATCGGCGTCGGAGAGCTGCTAGCGATGGGAGTGTACGGGGGGTGGGGAAAGGAAATTGGGTGGCTCGGGGCGGTGAGGGATCTTCGTGGCTCGGGGCGGTGAGGGCTGAAGACCGGCGACTGCTGGTGACGCGCGGTGGTGGCCGGAGTCGATGATCGGCGGTAGAGAGCTTGGGTCGTTGGAGATCGGTGGGTAGTTGGGTCGGCGGCGGCTTGTTGTGGTGATCTGTGTAGTGAAAGTAAAACAAAAGGAGGAGTAATTAATTATATTGGGGTAAAAGATGTAAAATTAAAATTGCAGAAACCACAAAATAATAGAAAATGGGTTAAAATAAATTAACACAATAAAAGTTACCAATTATAAATAAAACAATTCAATTGAATTTACCAATTGTAACCGAATTAAAAGCAAAAAGTAAAACCCATTGGAGGATAAAGGCCCAAAAATTAAAACTCCATAACCCAACAAACTTATTAAACCCAGAATAATATGAAAGTACCCTGCAATTTAAAAGATTAACTCCAGACCCATCTAAAATTCCATTAAACCACCATTAACTACTTATTCCTCAGAAACATGGCATTAGTTTGCTTGAACCATTAAATATTATGTGCCTAAAATAAACGTCCAACGCTATCATTCTGAATTTCCCATTTGTTACCAACATACCTCTGAAGAAAAAGAATTGAAGTGAATCATGAGAGTGTAATCAGGGAGAAGAAGGCAGTAAACTAAAATAAAATGAATCAAATTGCAATTAAATGTAAATAATGTCTGTTTAGCCTTGAACAAGGCTAAGAAATGGGTTGCCTCCCAAAAGCGCCTTTCTTTAACGTCTTTGGCTAGACGTTCCTGAGTCAATTCTTTTCCTCATGTAAAGCTAGCTGAGTTTCTTCACTGCCTTCAGCCACAAATCCATCATAGAAAGGTTTGAGGCGATGACCGTTAACTTTAAAAAATTTTCCATTCTCCATACTCTGTATTTCAACTGCACCATGAGCAAAAATGTTAATAACAACAAAAGTTCCTATCCATCTGGACCTTAATTTTCCTGGAAATAATTTCAAACGTGAATGAAATAATAAAACTTTCTGTCCTATTTGAAATTCTTTCCTAGAGATCATCTTGTCATGGAACCTTTTTGTTTTCTCCTTGTAAATTTTGGAACTTTCATAAGCTTCATTCCTTAATTCTTCAAGTTCCTGGAGCTCTAATTTACGGTTCTCTCCTGCTGCTTTTAGCTCCATGTTGCATCGCTTTATAGCCCAATATGCTCTGTGCTCCAGCTCTACAGGTAAATGACATGGTTTGCCATACACCAATCGATATGGGGACATACCAATAGGTGTCTTGTAAGCAGTCCTGTAAGCCCAAAGAGCATCTTCTAGCCTCAAACTCCAATCCTTTCTATTTGGATTCACTGTCTTCTCTAGTATAGACTTGACTTCCTGGTTGGAGATTTCAGCTTGTCCACTGGTCTGGGGGTGGTAGGCAGTTGACAAGCGATGTGTAACTCCATACTTCTTCAACAATACATCCATGATTTTGTTACAGAAATGTGTCCCTCTGTCACTTATGAGCACTCTTGGGGTGCCAAACCTGCAAAATATATTATTTTTGATAAAATTCACCACAGTTTTGGCATCATCAGTTCTTGTGGCCTTAGCTTCAACCCATTTAGAAACATAATCTACTGCAAGTAAAATATAAGTGTTCCCATAAGAAGATGGAAAAGGCCCCATGAAATCAATACCCCACACATCAAATATTTCACATACTAATATAGGTGTGAGTGGCATTTGATCTCGATGCCCAAGATTACCTGTCCTCTGGCATTTGTCACAAGACTTACAATATAAATACGCATCTTTAAATAATTGAGGCCAAAATAAACCACATTCCAAAACCTTTCTGGCTGTCCTTTTGGGGCCAAAATGGCCTCCACATGCCTCAGAGTGACAGAATTGCAAGATGGACTGCACTTCACTATCAGGGACACATCGTCGAATAATTTGATCGGAGCAGTATTTCCACAAGTACGGTTCATCCCAAGCATAGTATCTGGCATCTTTCTTCAACTTGTCCTTCTCAAATCTGGAAAAGTCTTCAGGGACAATACCTGTAGCCAAAAAATTCACAATGTCAGCATACCAGGGGCTGTTAGTTACTATAGCAAATAAATGTTCATCTGGAAAATCATCATTAATAGGCAATGCATCATCATTCAACAACAGTCTACTCAGATGATCAGCCACCAAATTCTCGGACCCCTTTTTATCTCTAATTTCAAGATTAAATTCCTGTAGTAAGAGAATCCATCGGATTAAACGAGGCTTAGCTTCCTTCTTCTTCAGCAAATATCTTAAAGCTGCATGATCAGAGAAAACAATTACTTTAGTACCCAACAAATACTGTCGAAATTTTTCTAAAGCAAAAACAATAGCTAAAAGTTCTTTCTCTGTCGTTGAGTAGTTGCTTTGGGCACTATCCAATGTTCTTGAGGCATAATAGACCACATGAGGATTTTTCCCAATTCTTTGGCCAAGAACAGCCCCTATTGCATGATTACTGGCGTCGCACATTATTTCAAAGGAGAAATCCCAGTTGGGGGGCTGGATAATCGGAGCAGAGACCAGTCTCTCTTTGAGTGCATCAAAGGCATCCTTACAGGCTTGATCAAACTCGAATGTCACATCTTTTTGCAACAATTTACACAGCGGTTGGGTGATTTTGGAGAAATCCTTGATGAAACGTCTATAAAAACCTGCATGTCCAAGAAAAGAACGAACCTCCCGCACACTTGCAGGGTAAGGAAGAGATTGTATAACATTTATTTTAGCCTTGTCTACCTCTATACCCTTTGAAGATACAATGTGACCCAAAATCAAACCTTGGTCCACCATAAAATGGCATTTCTCATAATTAAGGACCAGATTAGACTCTAAACATCTTTTCAAAATCTTGATTAAGTTAGATAGACATTCATGAAATGAATTTCCATAAACCGTAAAATCATCCATAAATACTTCTATTATTTTCTCAACATAATCTGAAAAAATGCTTACCATACATCGTTGGAAAGTCGCTGGAGCGTTGCAAAGTCCGAATGGCATCCTGCGGTAGGTAAACGTGCCAAAGGGGCAGGTGAATGTGGTTTTCTCCTGGTCTTCGGGTGCCACCGGTATTTGATAAAAACCTGTATAACCATCAAGACAACAGTAAAAAGATTTTCCAGCAAGCCTTTCTAGCATTTGATCAATAAAGGGAAGTGGAAAATGATCTTTTTTGGTAGAGGCATTTAATTTTCGGTAGTCTATACAAACCCTCCACCCGTTTTGGACACGGGTGGGCACCATCTCTCCATTTTCATTCTCCACAACTGTAATTCCTGTCTTTTTGGGCACAACTTGGACTGGACTCACCCAATTACTGTCTGAAATTGGGTAGATCACCCCTGCATCCAGCATCTTTTGTATTTCCTTCTTCACTACCTCCATCATTGGTGGGTTCAATCTCCTTTGTGCTTGCCTGCTGGTCTTTATGTCCTCTTCCAAATGGATCCTATGCATGCAAGTAGAGGGACTTATGCCTTTTATATCAACAATGGTCCATCCAATTGCCTCCATATGCTCTCTTAAAGCTTGAATCAGTAGCTCTTCCTCCTTAGGGTGCAGCTTATTAGAAATTATCACTGGGAGTGTTTTCTCTTCACCCAAGTAAACATACTTCAGATGGTCAGGCAACACCTTAAGCTCCAATTCTGGTGCCTGCAACACAGATGGCAAAAGCGTTTTGTTAGTGCTGGTTAATTCCATATGATTAGAATCACTTACCATTGGTTTCAAAGCTTCTAACTCCATTACTACTTCCTGCAACTCATCCCCAATACCCAGTTCTTCTTCCACTGCATCAAACCTGTCCCTATGAACATTTTCAATCAAAGCAACCTGCAACTTGTCAGTCCCACTTATTTCAAACACTTTTTGAGTTAATGGTTCAATAACATCAATTCCACATACAGAAGCCATTTCACAAGGATATTTCATAGCATCATACATATTGAATTGAACTATCTCACCATCAAATTCCATTGTAAGAGTACCTTTGTATACATCAATTTTAGTTCTAGCTGTTTGAAGAAATGGCCTACCTAACAAAATGTCAGCTGAATCACCTGAATTTTCTTCATCATCCATGTCGATCACATAAAAATCAGCAGAAAAAATTAACCCATTCACCTGAACTAACACATCCTCTAACAATCCCTCAGGATAGACTATTGATCTGTTTGCCAATTGGATAACTATTCCTGTTTCTTCTAAGGGTCCAGCATTCAAAGAGGTATAAATAGACTTAGGCATGACATTGATAAATGCTCCTAAATCACACATAGCTCTTTTAACAATTAAATCACCAATTTTACAGGAAATAGCAAACATACCTTTATCCTTGCATTTTTTTGGCATTTTTCTTTGAATAACAGCTGAAACATTTTCATTCACAGTAATTTTCTCATAGCCAACCTGTTTTTTCTTGTTAGTACAAAGATCTTTAAGAAATTTCGCATATTTTGGTATTTGTTTAATTGCGTCAATCAAAGGAATATTTACCTCAACTTTACGAAATGTCTCAAAGATGTCTTTTTCCTCCTTCTCTTTTTTAGATTTAGCTAACCTTTCAGGAAATGGGGGCTGCACAACTAAAACAGGGGGCTGGTCTGAATTTTTACCTGAGGGCTGTACTTTTTGCTCAATTTCAGCCTCTTCCTTCACTTCTTTTGACTTTTTCTGATTTTCTCCTTTAGGTAGGGGTTGTTCCAGCTCTTTTCCACTCCTTAGAACGATAGCACTCGCATTTTGCCTCGGATTTTCTATGGTTTGTGAGGGCAAACGTCCTTGGGACTCAATTCTACTCAAGGATTGTGCTATTTGGCTCATTTGTGTCTCCAAATTCTGAAACCTTAAATCTGATTTCTTTGTATGCTGCTGGAGTTCCTGCACATTATTAGCTAAAGACTGGACAATATCTTCAAGACTCATACCTTGTTTAGGAGCTGGTTAAGCAGGTTGTTGTGGTTGTCTAGGTGGGAATTATTGTTGTGGATTTTGTTGCCTAGCTCCATAGCTGAAATTGGGGTGATCCCGCCATCCTGGATTGTATGTGTTGGAATACGGATCATACTTTCTGTAGGGCTGTCCAGAATATCCTTCCATTGCATTTACTTGCTCTTGTGAGTCATCTTGAAGTGTTGGGCACATGTCTGTGGGATGTCCAGCGTATGCACATATTCCACACACCCTTGCTTGTGAAGATGTACTTGAAGCCATATTTTGTACAAGAACAGTTAAAGCATTCAATTTATCTTCAATGGAAGAAGAACTTACCTCATGTACTCTTCTTGGGGGGTCCTGATATCTTCCAAACTGTTGGGAAGTGGCTGCCATATTCTGTATCAACTCGCGTGCTTGGGCAGGGGTTTTATTGTTGAGGCTTCCCCCACTTGCTGCATCTATCATCCTTCTCTCCATACTCAACATACCCTCATAAAAATACTGAATAAGGGACTGGTCGGTGATTCCATGTTGGGGGCAGCTTGCACATAATTTTTTGAATCTTTCCCAATAGTCATGAAGTGACTCCACATCCTTTTGCCTGATTCCACTGATTTCTCTTCTAATTACAGCAGCTCTGGAGGCTGGAAAAAATTTATCCAGGAACATTCTCAATATATCAGTCCACGTTGTGATCGTTCCTGATGGTAAGTTCAATAACCACTCTTTTGCGGAATCAGCCAATGAGAATGGAAAGGCCCTTAATTTCACTTGCTCTTCAGTAACTCCTTGTGGCCTCATACCAGAACAAACCACATGAAATTCCTTCAAATGTTTGTGAGGGTCTTCATTTCTAAGCCACAAAATGTGAGTAATAAGTGAATCAGCCCCGATTTTAGTTCGAAAGCGGTGTCTAAGGCTGGATAAGTTATGCACAGGGGCTGTTGGTTCAAAGGGGGTGCATTTAATTCTCTCAAAGTCCGTTCTGCCATTCTTTCCTCTTCTAATTCTGCTGGAAAGTCAATTAGATCAATTCCTTCCTCTTCTTGCTGCTGTCGGGAAGAATTTTCAGCAAGTTCCTTGCGTATCCTTGTTTCTTTTCTCAATCTCCGGGCTATTTTTTCAATTTCCGAATCAAATAAAATTTCTCCCGGAATTTCAGACCTGGTCATTAACAAATTAAATCAAGTTAGACTAGTCCCCGGCAACGGTACCAAAATTTAATGGGTGTCGAAGCCACCAAAAATAATTACCTCAATTAACCTACCAAATAAATTGCAAATAGGGTAAGAAAGGGTCGAATCCACAGAGACTAGCACTGAATTAATTCTAAATAACCAGATTTGTAACAACAAAAATATAAAAAGGGGGGATTTTCATAAACCAAAGCTAACAAATACTGAAATTGAAGAAATAAATAAACAAGCAATAAATTGATTAAAAGAAAATTCAATGGATGGTAAATTCCAGCCAAAGATATTCGCAGCACAGGTTTAATTCAACCGATCATCGACGAAAGAGTAAATCTAAAAATCAAACAATGGGCCAGTTATAGCCGTCGGCTTCGCGCTCCCGACCTAATCTTTCCGTATTATTGAATTAATCAAGTAAGACTATAATTAATTCCTAACCAATAAATAACCCTAAACACGCGCAAGGATTTAATTTATTGATAGCATTAATGAAATAGAGAGACCTGACCTAAGCCAACCAACCTCACGCGAGATTAATTTAGACTCAATCATACATCTACTCAACATAACAGCCCTTGTGAGGAAGCTACACTGATTGCCACTTGTTGTTGACTTCACTAAACAATTACGGATCTAGTAAATTCAACTAGCAATATATTATTTAATTAAATGAACAACGACGCCTCATTGAACATGAAATAAATAATAATCGAGATATGGTTTCTCTAAACTTCAGTAAATAACATGAACATTATATGAAATTAAGAACAATAAATCATTGCAACAATCTCACAGTGAATAACAACCTGGCTTTAAATTGATCTTTAACTGAAACAAAAGTATTTAGCCACACATGATTGAAATAAAATCAAAATAAAATTAAATTGAGAAA
The DNA here is from genome assembly GCA_947683425.1 of Excoecaria cochinchinensis. Taxonomy (NCBI): domain Eukaryota; kingdom Viridiplantae; phylum Streptophyta; class Magnoliopsida; order Malpighiales; family Euphorbiaceae; genus Excoecaria; species Excoecaria cochinchinensis. The sequence continues at coordinate 3,059,309 of CANTUQ010000083.1, forward strand.
ATAAACTCCCTGTTACAGCCTTGAGAAAAACACAGATGAAGAGGAAAAGGAGAAGATGTTACTGTTCACGTTTGCTCCAAGTGATATAGGAGTCAAAACCTAGATAAGTTAGGAAAGAGATAAAATCCTATCTAAACTTGGAAAATAAATTACAAATATTAAATGTAATATTATCCTCCTAAAAATACTGCCTAATATCCCCTTAATTACAACATAATTATCCCTAAAAATCAGACTGAGAAAAGGTGGCGGCTAGGTCAACTTCGGATTAAAACATTATGAAAACTGCATTCTGCTCGCGTCTTGGCTGTTAGCCTTGGGCAAGGCAGCCCCTTAGCCTTGCCCCTTAGTCCAAGATCAGCTTTTCACTTCAGAATTCCTTGCACTTTCATTGCTGTTCCAAATTCACTCCCTTTAGCTTTAATTTGTTTCCTTTCTACCATTTTGACCCTACAAAGACCAAAATCATAAAACAAGTAAAAAGTACTAATTTAAGCTAAAATTAAATGCATGAAAGTGATGAAAAACATGTTAAAATATGCAATATTAGGCACTTAACACCTGATATGAATGGGAGTATTCTTGACTCCAGTGGGAGGAAAGAATACGGTATTCCTGACTCCAGTGGGAGTATGGAGCATAGTCCCAATGGGAGCATTATGAATCACGATGAATATATGAGACATATTTATCAAGATTCAAAACTGCAAAAATCTAAAAGGATAAGTGTTTAATGCCGATAATTTAAAATCGAAGGCCTGAACGAAGCCCTTTTGGTTATCCCACAAGACTAGAAAGAGCATAAAACCTATTCAAAATGCTTTTTCATGCCCATCTAAGAAAAAAAATGGACTAAAGCAATAGAAGAAAAATTAGCATCCATGAGATCAAACCATGTTTGAGAACTAGTTGATCTACTGGAAGGACATAAATTGAGAATAAATGTATTCTCAAACTAAAGCGAAAGGCTGAAAGAGGTATCGAAAGATATAAGGCTCGGCTAGTCGCTAAGGGGTTCATACAATAGAAAGAGATTGACTATGAGTAGATTTTCTCATCTGTTGTAAAATTTACGTCCATAAGGTTCATTCTAGCCATAGTGGCGAGTTTGAACGTAGAGCTTCATCAAAAGGATGAAAAGACTGCTTTTCTCAATGGAAAAATGGATGAAACAATCTACATGTTTCATCAAAAAAGGCAGTAAACATAAGGTTTGTTGATTGATGAGTTCAATTTATGGCCTTAAACAGTCTTCAATACAATGGTGCTTGAGACTTCATCATATAATCATGTCGAATGTGTTCAACATGATTGATGAAGATCATTGTGTTTATAGTAAAAGCTCTGAAAATGAATTCATCATTTTGGCATTGTATGTAGACGACATACTTAAAGCTGAAAATGATAAATGGTACGTAAATAAAATCAAAGATTGGTTATCGTCCAACTTTGAAACAAAGAATATGAGTTGTGCATATTACATTCTTGAAGTTAAGATTTCAAGAGATCATTCAAGAAGATTGTTGTCTATTTCTTGAGAGAAATATATCAACAAAGACCTTGAACGATTTAATATGCAAAACTGCGAACTCATAGATTACCCCATTGCCAAGAATCAGTTTCTTAGCAAATATGTGTGTCTTATGAGGTCAGGAAAATTGAACGTATGAGGAACATTCTATATATGACAGTGCCATGGGTAGTCTTATGTATGCAGTGTTGTATACAAGACATGATATATGCTATGCAGTGGGCATGGTAAATAGATATCAATCTAACCCAGGCAAAGCACATTGGAAGCAATTGAAAGGATACTTATATACCTTAGAGGTACTGCAGAATATTCTCTCTATTATTAAGAAAGGGATCTGCAAATGAGAGAATATAGAGATGTTGATTGGGTAGGAGATGTGGATGAGAGGAAATCCATTCCAGGCTTCATATTCTTGTTTGGCAAAAGTGCCATCTCGTGGAGTAACAAGAATTTAGCCTGGGTAGGCCCATCAATAGTGGAAGTTGAATTTGTCACTTCCTCAATTGCAGTACAGGAGACAGTTTGGCTGAAATGGTTTTTGAGCCATTTAAGAGTAACTGTCTTAGAGGTATTAATGACAGTGTCTAGTGACAGTCAGTCGTTGATAGCTTATAGTGGAGCTAAGCATATCGACATTAAGTATCAATATGCGAGAGATATTGTTGCACAAGGAGAGATGTGAATTTACAGTACATTTCTACGCACGCAGATCCGTTGAGTAAACCTATAACGAGAGATGTGTTTTGAGAGACACATTAGATCTCGAGGTTTGCGTAGAATTTAATTGGTACTGTTATAATTTATATTATCCCTTAACGTTATTATTTGTAAATAATAACTAAAGTTCATTGATGGCAATACATGAGTGTGAATGTTTATGTGTAAACATTTACTGTTATTGATATGAGATTGAGCATGTCGGACAGAGAAGTAGCCCACTCACAAGGGTGTTTACCTTAGTTTTGTCAATGAGTTGGCAAAGAGTAAGATGAGGCGATTTTTGAACATATGAGATTGCTCGAGAGCCTGTTCAAAATAAAAGTGCCGTCGTGCAGAAATTACAAGATGAGTCTTGTTAAGGTGCGAGATAAAGACATACATAAAGTTGTATGCTTTGGATTGAGATCCAAAATAAGGATTGTATGAAATCCGATGGTCAGTTATAAGTAACTACCATATTCTGTCTAAAAAGCCAGAAGTAGTCCTTAAGTAAGCGGACTAAAGTTGGGTGGTTCAGTGCATCGCAACCTTACGCTTCTGTATGGTGTTTGATATACACATTATTAAAATGTGAGACATGCGCTCCTTTAAGGGAAGGAAAGAACACCATAACACATGTTTTATACCATGTGTGCTTATGTGACCTCAGGGATGGAAATTTAATAATATTACTGATCTCAACTTTCCCTATTGTGAGACCCTATTTATATTTCGACCCTTAGAACTCTTAACTTATCCCTGAAGTATGGTTCAATGTGGCTAGCTTAGTTAGTTTCCAAGAGGTCCGGAAAAAATTTAGGCCTGGCGGATCTAACTAGAAAAGCGAGTTGAATCATGATGGATGGCATACAGTAAAAGGGGAAGATAGCCTTTTGATCACTTTCATAAGGTTTCGTGGTTCACTGGCTAGCCTATTATAGTTTCTATGAGTAGAAACATAATAGTGAACACGAAAATTATTTTACGAGATCATGAGTTAAAACAGTGAATGTGAGAAGGCAATCTAGGGTTAGGCATACGTGAAGAAGAGGATCTTGTTTTCCGAGACGCTATATATCCCTAACAGGTGTATAGCACTAGTGCTCTCGAGGTATACTGGTCACACAATTTATCTACCAGTATAACTGAAGATTAAGACTGGAATGCGTTCCGTCATGTGCGAGTGGGAGATGATAGAGTCGGGATACGCCCATGACTCTATAAAGGATTGAGTTCCTATCAAGATTAAATTGAGTTATTTAATCTAAATTAAATTACCAAATATTATCTCAGAAAGAGTCTGAGTTAAACTAGAGTTAGGTCTCTAGCCTATAGGACCTCTATAAATAGAGGTGAGGTCCTCATAATTTGGTAACGAGAAAACGTACATGCCGCAAGACTGCTCGTTCCCACTCACAGTTTTATGTCTTATCTTTCAGGGGCATTTAGATTGTGAACAAGTTGCTCTTATCCCGAGTGGATAAAAGCCAGATCGGTGACCAAAAACAAATGAGATCCTTGTAGACGCTTCCGCAATGAGATTCTGCGCTACAAGAGGTAGGTACCATTTTTAATGTTACCTCCGCATTTAATTATATGTGTATAATTTTCCATCAATAATAATAATAATAATAATAATAATAATAATAATGGTAGCAGTAGACACAAACACAATAATAATAATAATAATAATAATAATAATAATAATAATAATAATAATAATAATAATAATAATAAAAGCATAATAATAATAGTGATAATAATGATATTAATAATAATAATAACAATAATAGTAATAATAACGGCAAAACATTGACAGTAGCAAAAAGGGAGAAACCAAACAATAAAACAATGATAATAATAATAATAATAATAATAATAATAATAATAATAATAATAATAATAGATAATAATAATACCATGGAATAATAATAATAATAATAATAATAATAATAATAATAATAATAATAATAATGGACGACAACAGTGACAAAATTAAAACATCAAGGAATCAAATTGAAACCACATAACATGTCAACAATAATAATCACATTAAAGATGCTAGAAATAAATTATAAACATGGTAATAATAACAGAAATTAATAATATTAGCAACAATAAATGATATACAAAAAAATTAAATGAGAACGGGTCGAAAAATGTTTACTCTCAGAATTTTATAGATCGGAGAAACGATGTCTCGATTTGTTTTCCTTGTCAATTTTACGGTAACAAACACAAAAAAAAATATAAGAATCTACGTTTTAAATAAATGAACTCAAGAAAATATTTTTGGAGCGATGATACAAGACAAAAGGAAATTGATTTTCCTTGCTTGAATCAATCACCGAATGAAAAAATATTTTGCAGAAAAAAAAGAAGAAAAGAAGGTTGAAACTTGAAAAAAAAACTTAATAATTTTGCTTTTGAAAAAACACCCGGCTGCCCTTTACTTGAGAGAAAACCTTCTCTCTTCCTTCTTTTAAAAAATCCAGCCCCCTTGAAATGAATCCCAAAAACCATTTTATTTTTATGTGTTCTCAAAATGGAAAAAAAACAAAATTAACTTTCTAATTTTTATTTTTTCAAAACTATAAAAAAATGTGAAAAAACTGATATTTTACAGTTGCAAATTAATTTTTTTGCAGGTGAAAAAGACATCACGGGGCAAGCGCGGGGATGCCCGCGTGTGAAGCAGGGCGTCGTGCGCTCCTATGGGTGCACGGGCGATGTGCGCCCGGGAGGGAGTGCGTTGCCCCAAGCGACATGCACCCCTGTGGGCACACGTCGCCAAGCAGGCGCGCGCACAGTGCCTGCGGGCATGGCCCGCAAGCGTGCCACCCAACCGCACGCGCGGCGCGCAAATAAATAAAAATAATAATAATAAAATAAAATATAAAAAATAAAATAAAATTATAAAAAAATAAAATAAAATATAAAAATAAAAAAAATGAATAAAAATAAGAGTAAAAATGCAAATTTTTGAATTAGAATTTTTAGAGGAACCAAGGAGATTTTCGACAAGGAAAATATCATTTTTGACACATTTGCTTGTGGCAAGTATTTTTTAATTATCGGATAATCCTAATCTTGGACCGCCTCGGGACCCGGTGTCTACAATATGCTTGTGTAATTGCCTAATTGTTTTGAAAGAGATTAGGCTAAGTAGCTATGTAGTTGGATTCTTGTTTTGCTTACATTCCTGATGATTGAATGACAGATTTTGCATAAGCTAAGGTGAACTACAAAATTAACCAGTGAGATTTTGAACCTTGAAAGATTGATTCATTATTCCAATCTCATTTTTTTTCCTTGTATGTGTGATGTTCTTTAATGTAAATTTTTCTCTAGAACTTGCTTGGAACCATTTCGAGATCACATTCTACGGAAGTGCATGAAAATGATTAAGGCCATTTTTGTTTAAGCCTTTTCAGCCTTTCAAAAACCCATCTCAATTATATATCTTGTCAGCCCTGTTGAGCTTTCTCATTTCTTGTGAAAAAAACTTTATATTAAGCCGAGCCTTGTGCTACCAAGATTTTCAAGCATATGTAGTGAAATGGTTTTATGCTCTTGATAGAACTAATTTGAAAAGATGATAATTCTCCTTAGATGTGGCAACTTGATCAAAAGTTTAAAGATGCATCTTGATCTCGCTATTTTATTCATTTGTTGTAGCGATTATAATTTTAATTTGTTTCTTTAGTCTATTAAAAAAATATAAAAAAATAAAAATTAGAAAAAAAAAGAAAGAAGACAAGTGGTTGTTTGATTGTGAGATTTTTTGGCACTGTTGAATTGTAGTAAGTTATTTTATTAAAAAAAAAAGCAGCTAAAGTTTAGATTGTCAAGGTAGAAGAGTGGGTTGCCGTATTCTCTTTTATTATGCTCTGTATATGTTTCATGATCTTAATTGCATTCATGGTTTTAGCCCGTTAATCCCTTATTTTACCCTTAACCTTAACCTCATTACAACCTTATTAAAGTCCTTTTGATTTGTGTAGTTGTGTATTTAAAGTGGTGGAGATTTGGTATAAAAGCAAGCATATGGTAGAATATTTACATTGGATGAACTTGAGAGAAACACCAACTCTATACACTTGTGCAATTTGAGTGACATATGGGAGGTAGTTCATTCATGTTAATGTGGATCCGAAATACAATTATCTTGATTTGTTTGCTAGCATTAATCTTAATGAATTAGTTGTGAAGCTTGAGCTATTGGAAATTCAGTTCGGTTCAGTTACATGTATACATGCTTTTCAATGATTAGAGTGTGAACTGATACAAAGCTGGTTGTCTGGTAATAATGTGTTGCTGAGTAGTTTGATTTATTTTTGCTCGAGGACGTGCAAAAGCTAGGTGTGGGGGAGTTGATGTGAATGCAAAATGTTACCTTCTTACCCTTAATAATCAGTACTTTGTGTTGATTTAATGAGTAAATATACTCATTAGTTTGTTATTTTGATTGAGGAACTGATTGGAAACATTAAGAACAAAATTAAGCTAATTGAGCAATTATTTGGCAGTTTGGACACAACGGAGTAATCTGAGCATAACTCTCTCATACAGACTCCGAATGAGGCGATTCAAATACTATGGAACGAGGAGAAAGAGCTCTGCAACTTTTATGTTTTGAGTTTTGCAAGATACTGACTACATCAAAGTCAGAATCGGGCTTGAACTTGCTAAGCGTGATTGTCTGAAAATTTCACGTTTCCAAGAACAGAGCAAGTTGGGAGCACGTGCAGCATATTTTGTGAACCAAATTATAGACTTGGCATGTGGGATTACAACTGGATTATCAGTCTTTTATTTGCATTAGAAGCCCCTTTATTTTAATTCAAATAATCAGATTTTTATGGAGATATAGTTGACATATTTTAGGATATTTTTTAGGCTTTTCGGGTGGGAACCAGTTACGTAAAAAACAGGAGATGAGCTTAAAGGAGGGAGGCTGTTCTGTTTGGGGGAGGATTTTTTTGAATTCTGAAATTCTGTTCTTTATTATTTTGTTATGGCTTTTACCTAAACTCTCTATCTCGGTGGAAGGCTACATAAACCATTAATTGTTGATTTGTGAGACTTTTGTTTATTCAATTCCAATTGCTTTATTCAATTCTAATTCCAATTCCATCTTTGTTTAAGCCTTTTCAGCCTTTCAAAAGCCCATCCCAATTATATCTCTTGTCAGCCCTGTTGAGCTTTCCCATTTCTTGTAAAAAAAACTCTATATTAAGCTGAGCCTTGTGTTAAATAACCTGTCCCAAACTATGGATGCTACCAAGATTGTCAAGCATGTGTAGTGAAATGGTTTTATGCTCTTGATAGAACTAATTTGAAAAGATGATGATCTCCTTAGATGTGGCAACTTGATCAAAGTTTAAAAATGCATCTTGATCTCCCTATTTCATTCATTTGTTGTAGGGATTATAATTTCATTTTTTTTCTTTAGTCTGTTAAAAAAATATAAAAAAAATAAAAATTAGAAAAAAAAGAAAGAAGAGAAGTGGTTGTTTGATTGTGAGATTTTTGGGCACTGTTGAATTGTAGTAAGTTATTTTTTTTTTAAAAAAAAAAGCAGCTAAGTTTAGATTGTCAAGGTAGAAGAGTGGGTTGCCCTATCCTCTTTTATTATGCTCTATATGTGTTTCATGATCTTAATGGCATTCATGGTTTTAGCCTATTAATCCCTTATCTTACCTTTAACCTTAACCTCGTTATAACCTTATTAAAGTCTTTTTGATTTGTGTACTTGTGTGTTTAAAGTGGTGGAGATTTGGTATAAAAGCAAGCATATGGTAGAATATTTACATTGGATGAACTTGAGAAAAACACCAACTCTATACACTTGTGCAATTTGAGTGACATCTGGGAGGTAGTTCATTCATGTTAATGTGGATCCGAAATACAGTTATCTTGATTTGTTTGCTAGCATTAATCTTAATGAATTAGTTGTGAAGCTTGAGTTATTGGAAATTCAGTTCAATCCAGTTACATGTATACATGTTTTTCAATGATTAGAGTGTGAACTGATACAAAACTGGTTGTTTGGTAATAATGTGTTGCTGAGTAGTTTGATTTATTTTTGCTCGAGGACGTGTAAAAGTTAGGTGTAGGGGAGTTGATATGAATGCAAAATGTTACCTTCTTACCCTTAATAATCAGTACTTTGTGTTGATTTAATGAGTAAATATACTCATTAGTTTGTTATTTTGATTGAGGAACTGATTGGAAACATTAAGAACAAAATTAAGCTAATTGAGCAATTATTTGGCAATTTGGACACAACAGAGTAATCTGAGCATAACTCTCTCATACAGACTCTGAATGAGGCAATTCAAGATGATATGGAATAAGGAGAAAGAGCTCTGAAACTTTCATGTTTTAAGTTTTACAAGATACTGATTGCATCAAAGTCAGAATCGGGCTTGAACTTGCTAAGCGTGATTATCTGAAAATTTCACGTTTCCAAGAACAGAGCAAGTTGGGTGCACGTGCAGCCTATTTTGGGAACCAAATTATAGACTTGGCATGTGGGATTACAGCTGGATTATCGGTCTTTTATTTGCATTAGAAGCCCCTCTATTTAAATTCAAAAAATCAATTTTTTATGGAGATATAGTTGACATATTTTAGGATATTTTTTAGGCTTTTCGGGTGGGAACCAGTTACGTAAAAAACAGGGGAGGAGTTTAAAGGAGGGAGGCTATTCTGTTTGGGGTAGGATTTTTTTGAATTCTGAAATTCTGTTCTTCGTTATTTTGTTGTGGCTTGTAGCTAAACTCTCTATCTCGGTAGAAGGCTACAGAAACCATTAATTATTGATTTGTAAGACCAATGTTATTGAAACCGGGCCGGGTTCGTGGTTCGACCGGGTTCAACCGGGTTTTTTTCTATTTTTTAAAATATTATTAATTAGTATAATTTCTATAAATACTACCGTATAAACACTCAAACAAAAAAAAATCTATCAAAACATTTAACATATGCCACAAATATATTAATAATAAGTTACAAAACATATTAAATATTCACCAAAAATAAGTTTTAAACATTCAAACAAATTCATTTTACATTATATATATTTAAAAAAAAAAAGTCATCTTCATCGTCATTCTCATTATCGTTGTTGTCATTTCCATCACTATTACCAATACCCATGCTACAAAATAAATAGCCAACTCACATACACCTTTAACACTTTGAGTCTAACTGCTACACCTTTTTTCTTTTCTTTTCTTATTGTATTAATCAGAATTGGACAAATTAACATCATTAATTCTCATTGCACTGCACACCCTATACATTTTGCATTCTTTCTTTTCCTTATACCCACACTTTCACCTTTTATTTTTTTTTTTTAAAAAAAATTATTACTTGATTACGTATTTTTCTGTTAAAATATTTTATTTTATGAGTTTTAATTTAAAAATTAAATAATTCAATAACTGTAAGTGAAATTAAAAAAAGGGTAGAAAATTATCTTTAAGTTCACCGGCTTTAATAATTTATTCAATTTTTATTTTATTGTATTTTATTGAATTATTAAACCATTATATTGTTTTCATTAAGTCCAAGCGTGATTACATAGTAAAAGAATCAATTATTTGCTAAATAAAACTTATTAGATTATTTATTTTTTATTTTTATGAAAATAGCACTTATTTTATTAATTATTTTAAACTAAAAAGCATATAATAAAATATAACCCGGTTTTGTCCGGTTCTCCGAGTTTTATTAATTATTTTAAACTTTCATGTTTTGAGTTTTACAAGATACTGACTACATCAAGGTCAGAATCGGGCTTGAACTTGCTAAGCGTGATTGTCTGAAAATTTCACGTTTTCAAGAACAGAGCAAGTTGGGTGCACGTGCAGCCTATTTTGGGAACCAAATTACAGACTTGGTATGTGGGATTACATCTGGATTATCAGCCTTTTATTTGCATTAGAAGTCCCTTTATTTTAATTCAAAGAATCAAATTTTTATGGAGATATAGTTGACATATTTTAGGATATTTTTTTAGGCCTTTCGGGTGGGAACCAGTTACGTAAAAAACAAGGGAGGAGTTTAAAGGAGGGAGGCTATTCTGTTTGGGGGAGGATTTTTTTTAATTCTGAAATTATGTTCTTCGTTATTTTGTTATGGCTTGTAGCTAAGCTCTCTATCTCGGTGGAAGGTTACAGAAACCATTAATTGTTGATTTGTGAGACTTTTGTTTGTTCAATTTTAATTGCTTTATTCGAGTATTTATTTTTCTTCTATATTAATTTTCTGATTACTTGATTGAATGGCTAAGTGCGCAATTAGTTGTTTAGTCAAATAATCTATTGCTAGATTGAGAACCTATATCTGTAATTGTATAGGAATTTTGATCATTACTAGCATCTGAATTATATTGTTTACTACGTTAGATTCAATAAATTCAGGAAGGAGAATCATCTAGGCTAAATAAGGCACTGTGTGTTTTATTATCTTGCTCGTTTGTTGTTCTAGATCATATAGTTGTTATTTAATTAAATGTTAGATCATATCTAATGTTATTGGATAGCAAGAATAGAGTAGAATGCATATTTTTTATTCTATTAATCATAAGAAAGGACAGATATTAATATCATGTCGAGTATTTGAATTGCAATTAATTATCGTTGGTGTCGATGAACAAATCAAATCAAATTAATGGTGGATGTGCTGGATTCTGAGGTTACTTTATTCTGATTCTATTTTTAGTATTTTATTTACTTTATTTCTTATAGATTTGATTCAATTTTCTCACACATAAAAAAAAACCCCATATTTTAATTTAATTTGCTTGTCAATTTTTGTGCGTATTGATACATACTAGTTCCTCGTGGGATCGATCCTTCTTGTAACTAACTACATTTATTATTAGTGCAGTTGGTTAATTTGGTATTGCAGGCGACAACTCTACCAGTTAATAATATAACATAAATGGTTAGTTTAATAGGTGACAAATAAATGGACATCTAATAAAATTTTACCACACATCTTATTTTGTAGAATTTTTCTGGGGAAAGTTTGATTAAGTTATAAGAAGATGAAGAATGATGAACAAATGGATCTGATAATACATCATCTACTCTGGACCCAAGTAAAAGGCCCAAAGCCATTTTCTAATATATTATCTGTTTTGGATCCAAGTAAAGGCCCAGAGTTCTTTTATGTAAACGGCTGATGTCCCGTCAGAAATGTCCAATCAATCCGATCGGGCTGACAATGCCATTCTCTGCTAGTTGCTGACACACACAACAAAGCGTGGGTATACCTGTGTCCTCTGCCCACCAACTACTCACTTAAGCACCTTTACAAGATAGTTTTTTCTCTTTCTTCTACCTTATAAATAGCCTAGACATTTAAGGGCTCCAAGTATTGAATCTTGAGAACTCTCTCTCTATATATACTTTATCTCTTTAGGAATCTTTACTGACTTAAGTTTCGGAGAGCTAATGCTTGATCTGATCGGGTTAGTCTTTCTTGCAAGTCGTAAGCATTACCTGATCTAAGCTATCCTGTGGCTAATCCCATTAAGCCACGTGGCGTTCCTCATTTTGATATTCTCCGGATTATCATTTGGTGCTTTCATTGAGAGGAATCCGAATAGTTATATCGGATTATTCACGATCTAAAACCAAGGGACAATCTAGTAATAGTCGATTGAGCTCCCAAGTTGAGAGAGAATCTAACAGATCTCCAAAATCTCCTACCATTAATCTCTTGCCAATGTTTAATGGTGAACTCTTAGCACAACCAGATTCTACCCCTATAACCACCAAAGGCCTTAGGGCCATCCTGAGCGACTATACAAAGCAAATTATGCATACAATTAAGAAAGAAAGGTGGCTTCAGACCTCTAATGAAGGTTTAGAAGTTGAAAGCCATAGAAGTTAGAGGCCAAAAGGTGCATGCTTGTGAATAAATGAGGGAAGAAGCAGAACAGGAACCCGATCGGAATTCCAAGAGACCGACAGGGGAAGAGGAAAAAAGAAAATGTACGAAGAGCGTGATGTTTATGATGCAGCAAGGTGCTCTCCCTTAATTGAAGCTTACAACGATCTCAATTATATGTGCACCCCTAAGATGAGACATGCCTCGACGCATGCACCATGGCGATCTCCTTCATTAATGATGGATGATGATCTGGGTCATACGTGTACACCTAAAAGAAGGCTCGTGAAGAAGAGTAAAGGAGACACCCGTGGCATAATAGATAAAAACGAGTAATGGGTTTTGCAGTTGGTAAAGAAGTTCGGCATCGGTCACCCGAAAAAACCTATTTTTGATGGAAATACGGTCAACTTTTTCAGCCAAGAGATTCGGGAAGCAAACTTGCCGAGCGATATTAGGGAAATCAAAATGTCCAGATATACAGGTAAATCCGATCCAAAATGCCATGTTTCTGAATTCCTAACACATATGCAATTGTATTCTTTTGACAGTACGGTATTCTATAGGTTGTTTCCTACTACTCTTTCAGGGGATGCCTTGGATTGGTTCCACGAATTACCCTCGAAATCAATCCATTCTTTCAAGCCACTCGAAACTTGTTTGTCACAAGATTCATTGTGCAAATAAGGGCCCCCAAATCTGTCAACAATTTGCTCAGCCTGGTACAAAAATCTGATGAAAGTCTAAGAGACTACATCAACAGGTTTCAAGCTTTCACCTGATAGATAAGGAACCTACATCCCGAGATTGCGGCAAACACCTTGGCGAACGGAACCAAAAATGTGCAATTGTTCGACTTTATTATTACTCATCCACTGGTAGATTTTATCGATCTTATGGAAAGAGCTAATCAATTCATCCAGTTGGATGATGCAGAAAAGGGCGAGAGGAAAACTCTTGGACTCCGATCGGATTCAACCGGCCGAAAGGGACCAGAAAAGAAACATGAGTCCCAAAAGGGGCAGTTCATCGAAGACACTAGGAAAAAGAAGAGAATTTGAGCATGATAAGTCAGAACATCGTGCCAATAAGACTTTCACTCCACTTAATGCTTCTCCAACTCAAGTCTTGATGTGGATCAAGGAAAAGCATAACAAAGTGAATTGGCCAAAAAATATGTCCGAACGATCTTACGCTTTGAGAGACAAGAGCAAGTATTGCCAATTCCATAAAGATGTTAGTCATACAACAGATGAATATAATGCGTTAAAAGAAGAGATCAAAAGACTTTTGCAAAGGGGCTCTCTTAAGAAGTTTGTAGGACCGACGCCGATGGATTCTTGCAAATTGCACTACGAAGGGAAAGGTCGCTCAAATTCAGATGATGACGATAATGAAAGAACAAGGTCGAGAGATTCGAGTAAGTCGCAGCCAAAACAAAGATTGGGAACCATTAACATGATAGCGGGAGGTTCGAGCATTTCAAAAAGCAAGAGGGGAAAAGGAGTTTATTTTTCAGCAGAAGCTGAAAGACTACAACCAGTCACCATTTCCCTAAGGATGCAAAAGATTTAAAATTCCCTCATGAAGATGTTTTAGTCGTGGAAGCCGGTATAACCAACTTCCAAGTACGAAGGATTTTGGTCGACAATGGTAGTGCGGTAAACGTTCTTACGCTGGAGGTCTATTGCCAAATGAGATTGCCAATCGAAAGATTGAAGCCTTACACCACCCCATTGATTGAGTTTGGCAATGCCACTATCCCAGTAAGGGGATTGGTTGAGCTTATTGTTGAACTAGGTGACGAAGCAATAATGCACAAGTGTCAAGCAACCTTTATAGTAATAGACATGAATTTCACTTATAACGAGCAAGTGTTAAGCAAGCTTCATGGCAATAGACATGAATTTCACATATAATGCGATCTTCGGAACATATATTATTCAAAATGTGGGCAGTCACCAGCATTCGATTCATGGTCATAAAAATCCCTACAGAAAAGGGAATTGTAATTCTAAAGGGTAACCAGAAAGCTTCAAGAGAAGCTTACATCGCAATGCGAAAAGAATCAAAACAAGCATATACAGTGGAAACAGAAAAAGAAGAAGCTAAACGACCTAGGATGGACTTAGGGGTGTACACAGTTCGGTCCAGTTCGGTTCTTTACAAATCTCCGTATTGTATTGAAATTTCGGTTCTTATAAATTTCGGTACAATTCGGTTCTTATTAATTTTGGTACAGTTCAGTACGATTCTTATAATTTTCAGTGCATTTCAGTTCGGTTATTCGGTTCTTTCGGTACAAAACAAAATAAGACAATACAATACAATACGGTATTTTAGATAATTCAATATTGTTAAAAATTTATAATATAAATATACACAATAATAAATACAAATATAATTAAAATATCTCAACAAATACATACAATTTTGCATTCAATTTTAAGAAAATATTTTAATTTATCCATCTCCTTTTATGAAAAAAGAAAAACATATTTTAATAATAGTCACTATAGAAGAAATTTTAAATTCGAGTCAATAAATTTTCTAAAATCCTAATATTTAATAAAATTAATTGGTAATTCATCCCTAATGATCATCCTAATTAAAGTTTATGTACAAGTCTATTGATCAAATTTTTAACTAACACGTGACGTACTATTAACGAATACCACAAAATCAAAAATTGTGTGTGACTTATCTTTACTTTTAAATGTAGCCGCGGAAATGACAGTGGCAGCGACGAGAAGAAGGAAATGCAAGTATAAACTAAAACCAACGGAAAAGATAGGAAAAATTGTAAGGTTTGACACGATTTCGAGACAGAAAAGAAAGAGGCATGCACAATTTAGGTTTTTTTAAAATTTATTTTCTTATATATATATATATATATATATATATATATATAATAAAATATAAAACCGGTCGGATTCTGACGTAGCAAAAATACCTCAAAATGAACGAATTTTATTCCAAGTTGAAAAGTCCCCTCCAAACTAAGGTAACAAACAATTTATATGAAAAAAAAAATAAAAAAATTTACAATAATACCCTTAAAACTTTAAATTAAAAAATAAAAACTCAAACGTTATTTTTGAGGCATGAAATGGGCTATCACGGGAGACTAAGTTTTGTAAAAGTCGATCGGCTTAAAATGAGTTTTCCGGAAACATATAATAATAAGCAAACGGACACCTGTAGCAAAAGTTATAACAAAAACAATAATTAATGACGATTGGCCCGTTCAACTCGCTAATACTGAAAACCCAACTCGTCCGTATTAGATTCCCTCCAAATATTTTAAGTGCCTCCAAATATTTTAATTCCATCCAAAACTTCAAATAAAAAATATTTCTACTAAATTTTTTCAAATTTTATTCTTAATTTGCTCTAAAAAAAATTTAATTAATAAGATAATTATATATTTATATAATTATATTATATATTAATTAATAAAATTTTATTAATATAATAATTGTATATAATTATATTATTAAAATATATTTTCAATTACTCATATAAATATTGTGCTAAATACAGATGAGTATTAGTTGAGTAACACTAAAAATAAAAGAAATTAAAATTTTATTATAAATAATTATATATAATTTTATTTTTAATTTACATATTCATATAGGTATTGTGATAAAAATAGATAAGTATTAGTCGAATGACACTAGAAGCAAATGAAATTAACTGATAAAATGATTATATAATAAATTATTCAGTTATATATAATTACATTATTAAAATAAATCAATTATTCAAATATATATTGTGTCAAAATAGATAATTACTAATTGAGTGATACTAAATATAAATGAAATTAATTGATAAACTAATTATATATCAACATCGGCTGATTATATGGTTACGATCCGTCCATATATATTATCTTGGCTCAGTTATTATACTCAATTACACTAAATTTGTTTTAATAGTTAAAAGATTATTAATTAATATTATAGTTAATAACTATAAGGGTGAATGTAAAAGTAGCATTAAAAGTAAATAAAATTATTTGGTAAAGTGATTGTGTATATAAATATTTGTACAAAAAAAATTAAGTAGTGGTTGAGTGAGATTAAAGTTAAATTAAATTAAATACGAATTATTAAAATTTAATTATATATAATTAAATTATTAAGTTACAACTCAATTACTCATATATGTATTGTGCCAAAATAGATAAGTATTAGTTAAGTGATACTAAAAACAAATGAAATTAATTGGTAAGTTGATTATATATTTATATAATTACATGAATTGAATTGGTAAATTTCATTATATATAATAATTATTATATATAATTATATTATTAATTTATAAACTCAATTATTCATATAGGTATTGTACAAAAAATATATATGAGTACTACTTGAGTGATACTAATAATAACGATATAATAGAAATTATAAATAATATTTATATATAAATTACTAATATTATATATAATAATTAATAAATATCGGTTATTTCGGTCCAATTCAGTACAGAACAGTTTAGTACGGTTTAATACGGTTCTCAATTAGGTTCCAGTACAATTCGGTTCGGTTCTAATAAAAAAGTCAACAGTACAATTCGGTTCAGTTCTAGTAAAAAAATTCAACGGTACAATTCGGTTCTAGATCTTTTTTTTCGGTATTTCGGTTCGATACAGGAAGATCCAGAACCATGTACACCCTTAGATGGACTCAGAAGGAGAGCTTATTGCTAAAGAAATTTTCAATTGCAAGGCCCTTAAAATCGGAACAAGTATGATAAAGGAAGTAGAAAAGGAGGTGATGCAGACATTGATGATCAATCAAGCTTCTTTTGCCTGGAAGCCTGAAGAAATCTCAGGCATAGATCCGAAAGTCATAATGCATAAACTACATGCAGATCCAAACTTTCTTCCAGTAAAGCAAAAACTAAGGCAGTATGTACCTGACATAAAGAAGTTCATTTCGGAAGAGATCGATTGATTATTGAAGGTTGAAACCATTAAGGAGATTGAGTATCCCGAATGGTTGGCAAATGTGGTGCTTGTAAAGAAGAAGAATGGGAAGCAAAGAATGTGCATTGACTTTACTGATCTGAATAAAGCCTGCCTGAAGGATAGCTATCCTTTGCCTAGCATCGGTCAATTGGTAGACTTTATGGCTTGTCACGCTATATATTCTTTGGTGGATGCTTATGCCAGGTATCATCAGATTTTGATGTGGCTGTTAGATCAAGAAAAGATGAGCTTTATTACATATGACGGAACATTTTGTTACAAGGTGATGCCGTTTGGGTTGAAGAATGCAGGAGCTACCTATCAGCTCTTAATGAATAAGATCTTCAAGGAGCAAATCGGTGAAAATGTTGAAGTTTATGTTGACGATATGATAGTTAAGAGCAAAAGCCTTGAAGAACACGCATCAGACCTGCAAAGAGTATTCACCACACTCAATCAATTTTAGGTGCATTTGAATCCCGAGAAATGTGTGTTCGGAGTCCCCTCAGAAAAGTTCTTAGGCTTTATGGTATCAAAGAAGGGAATTGAAGCCAATCCATAGAAGACCCAAGCCATTCTGGATATGCAACCCCTGACCAATATAAAAGACATTTAGAAGTTGAATGGACGAATAACTGCTCTAAGCAGATTTCTTTCTTCTTCAGCTAAACGATGCACTCCATTCTTCAAAAAGCTGAGAAAAAATGACACTTTCACATGGGATAGAGATTGTCAAAAGGCATTCGGAGAGTTGAAACAATTCTTGATGAATCCACCATTATTGAGCCGACCAATTCAAAGGGAAAAGTTATATCTATACTTGTCTACCTCAGGGGAAGTGATGGCAGTTGTATTGGTTCGAGAGGAGGAAAGCCAATAGTTACCAATTTAGTATGTCAGTCAAGTGTTAAGAGGACCAGAGTTGAAGAAAAGTCCGACCGATTGGTAATGTGCACTAAAAAGCTAAGACGCTACTTTAAAGTGCACACAGTCATAGTCCGATCGGACCAACCTCTGAGGAAAATATTGCAGAAGCCCGATTTAGAAGGCAAAATGGTGGGATGGGCGATCAAACTACAATCATTAGATGTAAGGTATGAACCCAGAAATGCAATTAAAGCTCAAGCTCTTGTAGGTTTCATAGCAGAATATATAGGTGAGAAGAAGTAGGAAGAACCTAAGAAGACAACATGGGAAAAAGTCCGAGAGCAGGTATCGGCGTGGTAATTAACAACTCTCTTGCAATAACTGTCAAGTATGCCACCTGGCTAAGCTTCGAAGCGTCTAATAATGTAGCGGAATACGAAGCACTTCTCCAAGGTTTGAGGTTAATTAAAGCTCTCCGACTAGAATGCCTTCAAGTCAAGAATGATTCACAATTGGTGACAAGACAAGTGCTTGGAAACTTTGAAGCCAAAGGAGAAAGCATGAAAAGGAATTCAACCAAGGTCAAGGCAGGACTCAACGAGCTTTACAATACTAGCACGTCTTGGAGTTTAGAAAAGGTATTGAGGGAGGAGACATGGCTTGCCGATAGGCTTGCCAAGACTGCTACTTCAGACGAGGAAGTCATTAAAGAAGGCACGATGATTGCAGAGATGCCCAGATCGGCAGCCAAGCTGGGCTAAAAGCAAATAAACCATTCATCCCTTCCTTCTATTCCGAATGGACCCTCATCCAAAGACATAAAAAGAGGGTAGGCCACAACTGCTACATCCGCTAGAAGATCATTCCTCTTTTTTAATCTATTGACTGCCTCGGGTAGTAATTTTGAAGGTTGGGATACAATGGGTCTGTAGTATACTGCCTGAAAAATGAAATATTTATCTCGTTTATAATAGGGAATAAAGGATTTCCATTGCTAGTTGCCAGTTTTGAAAGAAAAGGATTGATAAAGGAATACCTATATCGTTCTATAATAACAGACACGATTTCGTCGGTAGAAGAAGAAAAAGAAGACTCTGAATCATTAGAAACTTCAAAAAATTCTGAATGCATCCAAGTAAAGGAAAACTTACTTGGTGATTTCGACGAAGAATGAATTAGAGAGGGGATGAATGTGAAGAATCTGGGTACTGATAAGTTTAAATTAAATAATGTTTTGATGTGAATTTAGAGATTATTTCTTAGTCTAAAAGCTGTTATTTGTGTTAATTTTTGATAAAATGTCATTTGATGTTAGTTGGTGCACTGAATAGAGATTTATGTTGTTTTTGGCACGTTTTAGGTAGCTTACACGGCGGTGAGGAAATCTCTCACCGCCGTGTGAGACGGGAGGCCAGAATCATGAGAAGGAAAATTGATGAAGCTGACTGGAGTGTTTACACGGCGGTGAGAAAATTCTTCACCGCCGTGTGAAGCGAAATCAAAGAATTCATTTTGCAGACCTGGACATTTACACGGCAGTGAAGAATTTCCTCACCGCCGTGTAACCTCAAAATTTCAGATTAAGAGTATATCCTGGGACATTTACACGGCGGTGAGGATATCTATCACCGCCGTGTAACATTTAAGATCTGTTGTGTGAATCAAATCCCGGAAAAATCAGATTTGGAGGCCACCGAATAGACTTTTGACTTTTATTCTTGGGGGGAAAACTAGCTTAAAAGGACGATTCTGGAATGCTAAAGGGAAGAATTTTTAGTTTTAGTTTTGGCTGAAAAATAAACTCTGGGATTTCAGATCTGGAAATTCTTAGAAGTGAGAATTCAATTCTGTAATTTAATTTGGAAGCTGGAATAGCTGATTCAATTGAAGAACATCGTTTGGTTTACTGTAAGATTTTCATTTTCAGATTCAAATGGGTAATATCAATTTCTCTCTATTTAATTCAGTCTTTAATTCAAGTATGAGTGAGTAATTTTAATTCTTGTTAAGGGATGCCTTAAATCCCCAGTAAATCATGTGAATATTGTGTATGGATTGTAGTATGCATATACTCAGTTGTATTTTCTCTGATTTTATTTGTTGTTGCTGGTTTGAATGCAAGTTAAGGGGAGATCTACCAAGATAAACTTTGATTGCAATCAGCCCATAACTACGTACACATGTTCTGTTCTATTTTAATCAACCTTCATTGATTTGATGAATCCGAATTGGTAGTTAAAATCTGTGAATGTTTATTTCAATAGGTTTAGAATGGTGGAAGATAAATGAGTTTGATATCTGAATCCGTAATGGTAAGATTATTTAACTTAGAACTTAAGATCTGTAATAATGCTAATTTATGTGCTGAATTCGGATTGGTAAGTGCATATTTTAGAGAAGCTGGATCCGAAAGGCAAGCTATGGTATAGGCTAGATTATTCACTGATTGTATATGAAATTGTTGAATCAAGTATTCACATGATATTATTGGGGAGAATGGGTATTCCTTAGCAAGATCTCTTAGTTATTTTATCAAATTGCTGTATTATTAAATCGTTAATATTCTTAGACATTAATATCATCAGTTAGATTATTAATTCTTCTGCGTTAAATAATCACCAAATCAAAATAATTGGGAATTCTTTAGCATATAATTAATTATCAAACACTTGCACAACACAGTCCCTTGGGTTCGATAACTTGTGGTCTTAATTATATTCCATTATATTACTTGCCGATTCAGTACACTTGCTGAGGTCGCGTCAAGTTTTTGGCGCCGTTGCCGGGGAAATAGCGTTGTCAGTAAGTTTTGATTTTTATTTGTATGTGTTTTCATTTTTCTGATTTTATTATTTTTATTCTTTTCAGGTAGTTGTGGTGTATGAGCAGAGTTAGACAAGGATCATTAGCACCCTACGACCCTGAAATCGAGAGGACTTTGTGTCAACACAGGAGAGCCAACAGAGACAACAACATGGAAAATGATCCTCTCCCTATTGATGAAATTCCTCCCGAGAACGAACACGTGCCAAGGGCACAAGAAGAGGTACCAAGAAATTATGGAGGAGAAGTCCCTAGGCAGCGGACGATAAGGGACTATGCTGTGCCAAGATGGACTGAAGACCATAGGACAATTGTGCTGCTAAGAGGAGTACAATTTGAATTGAAACCAGCAACTATCAACATGGTGCAAAGAAATCAATTTTCTGGAACAGAAGTGGAAGATCCTGCACAACACCTGGATTTATTTTTGGAGATTAGTGACACAGTGCAGATTCCAGGAGTGACACCTGATGCTGTAAGACTGAAACTATTTCCTTTCACCTTGATTGGAAAGGCAAGAGAGTGGTTGCAAATGTTACCAAGACAGTCAATTACATCTTGGGATCAATTGCAAGAAAGGTTTCTGATGAGATTTTTCCCACCTAAAAAAACAGCAAATATTCGCAACAGCATTTTTCAATTTAGCCAATTGAGTGATGAGCCTTTTTATGAGGCTTGGGAAAGATTCAGAAGATTGTTAAGAAGCTGTCCGCATCATGAAATACCAATTTACCATCTGATGCAACAATTTTATTCTGGTATTTCACCACAAACAAAATCTTTGCTGGATGCATCATCAGGAGGTTCTTTTATGAATAGAATACCAGAAGAAGCATTCCAGCTGCTGGATGAAATGGCAGCAAATGACGCTCAGTGGGCTAATCCTAGATCAGTCCCAAGAAGTCAAGGAATACACAGTGTAGATGAAGTGTCAATGCTGAGGGCACAGGTGGAGTCAATGCAGAACGAGATGAAAAACTTAAGAGTGAAAAATGTAGCCTCTGTTTCTCAAGAGAGTGGGCAGTATGAAGGCGGTCAATATAGTCAAGAAGGTGGAACCATGGGAGATGTAAATGCTGTAGAAGACTACCGCAGGAATGACCCTTACAGCAACACTTATAACCCAGGTTGGAGGAGCCATCCTAACTTCTCTTGGAAGGATGGAAATCAGAATGCGTCATCTTTTCAACCACAAGGGAGAGCCCCTTTCAATCAAAACATGCATAACAGCCACAATCAGTCATACCAACATCAATCGTCCACTCAATACCAAGCACCATATCCATCGAACTATAACCAAGGGCAGGGCTCAAACCAATCCCATTCTCAAGCTTATCACCCACCGGGTTATCAACCAAGGCCACCTGTACAAGAAAAGAAGCCAAATTTGGAGGATATGTTAGCTAGCTTCATGAATAGTCAACAACAGTTTGTGAACAGCCAACAACAATTTATGGCCAGTCAAGAAGCAAGGTGGAAATCCCAAGAACAATGGAATCGGAATCAAGACGCATCAATGAGAAATTTAGAAACTCAATTGGGACAACTTGCAAATTCTGTGTCTCAAAGACAACCAGGAACATTTCCATCAAATGTGGACCGGAATCCTAAGGAAGAGGCGAAAGCAATCACTTTAAGAAGTGGCAGAGAGATGACACTAAGAGAGGACCAAGGTAAAAATTCTTCACCATCCACAAGTAAGGAAGAGCCAACGTGGGAGGTAAGTAATCCTAACTCGAAGGTAGAGGTTAATGAAAAGACTCCTAAAAATGATAAGGGTAAAAGTCTAGTGAATCCTAGAGTAGAGGATCTTGATATCAATAGATTGCCATTTCCTGCTGTAGCTAAAAAAGAAAAGAAAAATGAGCAATTGGCTAGATTTTTAGAAATATTTAAGAAACTACATATTAATCTACCATTTGCTGAAGCTTTAGCTCACATGCCTAACTATGCTAAATTCATGAAAGAATTATATTCCAATAAAAAGAAATTAGAAGGGCATGGAACTGTGCAGCTTACAGAAAATTGCAGTGCATTGATAATGAACAAAATTCCTGAAAAATTGGAGGATCCAGGTAGTTTCACTCTACCCTGTGCAATTGGTGAAGATTTTAATGGAAATGCTTTATGTGATTTGGGTGCGAGCATAAATCTGATGCCTTATTCTATTTGCAGAAAGCTGAATCTTGGAGAGCTCAAGGAAACTGGAATGAGACTCCAACATGCAGATAGGTCGGTAAGGAGACCGAAAGGAGTGATGGAGGATTTATTGGTGAAAGTGGGGAAATTTATTTTTCCAGTAGATTTTGTAGTAATGGAAATGGAAGAGGATCGGAAGATACCATTGATTGTGGGAAGACCATTTTTAAATACAGCAAAGGCGCTGATTGATGTACATGGTCAGACGGTCACCTTGAGATTCAATGATGAGAAATTAGTGGTGGATATGAACAAGGCTCAACAGTATCCAATGGGAGATGTGGAAGAGTCTGTTTATTTTATGGATGCAGTAGATGAGTGTGTAGAGGAAGTGCAAAAAAAAAATAGAAGGAGAAGTACTAGCAGTTGTAGAAAAAGAAGATGGAAAAGAGGAAGTACAGCAAGAAGAGTTTAAACCAAAAGAGGGGGATTCAAATTCTGAACTTAAACCCCTTCCTTCTCATTTAAAATATGTATTTTTAGAAGATGAGAAAAAGCCAATGATTATTTCTTCTTTGCTGACAGATATCGAGGAGAAAATGCTGCTTGAGGTGCTGAAAAAGCACAAAGGAGCCATTGGATGGGAAACTTCAGATTTGAAGGGGATTGACCCAAGTTACTGCACACACCGAATTCCGATGGAAGAAGAATGTAAGCCGGTTGCTCAACCTCAAAGAAGACTTAATCCGGCAATGCAAGAAGTGGTAAAGAAGGAGGTATTGAAACTCCTTGACTCAGGTATTATCTATCCTATTTCGGACAGTAAGTGGGTTAGTCCAGTACAGTGCGTGCCTAAGAAGGGGGGGATGACTGTGGTTAAAAATGAGCTGAATGAATTGATCCCGACTCGTACTGTTACGGGGTGGAGAGTTTGTATTGATTTCAGAAGGTTAAACAATGCCACAAGAAAAGACCATTTTCCCTTACCATTTATTGATCAAATGTTAGAAAGGTTAGCAGGTAATAAGTTTTACTATTTTTTAGATGGGTACTCGGGATATTTACAAATCCCTATAGCCCCTGAAGACCAAGAGAAAACAACTTTTACTTGCCCTTATGGCACATTCGCCTATAGGAGAATGCCTTTCGGATTATGTAATGCACCGGCTACGTTTCAGCGGTGTATGATGGCTATCTTTCATGATTTCATAGAGAAATTTATGGAGGTTTTTATGGATGATTTCACCATTTATGGGGCTGACTTTAAAAATTGTTTAGAGCATCTTGATGTAGTGCTAGGGAGGTGTGAAAAAACTAACTTAGTACTAAATTGGGAGAAATGCCACTTTATGGTGAAAGAAGGCATTGTACTTGGACACAAAATTTCTGAAAATGGGATAGAGGTCGATAAGGCCAAGGTAGAGGTGATAGAGAAGTTGCCACCCCCAACTAGTGTAAAGGGTATTAGGAGTTTCTTAGGGCATGCAGGGTTTTATCGTCGTTTTATCAAAGATTTTTCGAAAATTGCTAAACCCTTGTCAAATTTGCTTATGAAAGATACTCCTTTTAATTTTGACAGTGAATGTATGCTAGCTTTTGAAACTTTGAAGCAACGGCTAATTTCAGCTCCGGTAATTATATCTCCGGATTGGAATTTGCCGTTTGAATTAATGTGTGATGCTAGTGATTTTGCAGTTGGGGCAGTGCTTGGACAAAGGCGAGATAAAGTATTTTGTGCAGTTTATTATGCTAGTCATACTTTGACAGGAGCACAGGTTAACTACACAACCACTGAGAAAGAACTTCTAGCAATTGTGTATGCTTTTGAGAAGTTCAGACCATACTTGCTGGGAGCAAAAATCGTGGTGTGGTCAGACCATGCAGCTTTGAGGCATTTGTTTGCCAAAAAGGAATCCAAGCCAAGGCTGATTAGATGGGTGCTGTTATTGCAAGAGTTTGATTTGCAAATCAAGGACAAGAAGGGAGCGGAAAATTTTGTAGCATATCATTTATCGAGATTGGAGAGTGAACACATTGAAGAAGGGGAAATTTTGGATTTGTTTCCTGATGAACATATCTGTGCTTTATTTGCATGTGAAATTTCTGTCCCTTGGTTCGCTAATATAGCCAACTTTCTTGCAGGAGGCTTTATGCCAAAAGACTTTACATGGCAACAAAGGAAGAAGCTGCGAGCTGATGCCAAATATTACATTTGGGACGACCCGTACTTATTCCGTTTGTGTGCCGATCAAGTAATAAGAAGGTGCATTTCAGATGGAGAAAAAGGAGAAATCATTAAGGCTTGTCATAGTGGGGAAGCTGGTGGCCATCATGGGCCAAATCGAACGGTAGCAAAAATTTTATCTTCTGGTTTTTATTGGCCTACCATGTTTAAAGATCTTCAAAGTTTTGTGAAAACATGTGATAGATGTCAACGTGTAGGAAATATTTCTAAGAAAGATGAAATGCCGTTAACCAATATGCTTGAAGTGGAATTATTTGATGTGTGGGGGATAGATTTCATGGGGCCTTTTCCAATATCCTTTGGTTTTGAGTATATATTAGTAGCTGTGGATTATGTGAGTAAGTGGGTAGAAGCCATAACTACTAAGACTTGCGATGCCAAAATTGTACTAGAATTCCTTAGGAGGAACATTTTCACTAGGTTTGGCACGCCAAAGGCCATAATTAGTGATGGGGGCAGACACTTTGTTAATCATCAATTTACTACCCTATTAAGAAAATTTGGCGTGAGGCACAAAATTACCACCCCATATCATGCTCAAGCAAATGGACAGGTTGAGGTTTATAATAGAGAACTCAAAACAATCCTAGAAAATACTGTAAATTCATCTAGGAAGGATTGGTATTTGAGGCTGGATGAAGCTTTATGGGCCTATAGAACCGCATTCAAAACACCTATAGGGTTATCCCCGTTTAAATTAGTTTATGGTAAGTCATGCCATCTCCCTGTCGAACTTGAACACAAAGCTTATTGGGCAACAAAATTTCTGAATTTCGATGTTAAGAGTGCAGGTGAGAAGAGACTTCTCCAGATGAATGAGTTGGAAGAAATACGCTATTGGTCATACCAACAAGCGGAGAAGTATAAGGAAAATACGAAGAGATGGCACGACAAGAAACTGATCAGAAAGGAATTCACTCCAGGTATGAAAGTCCTATTGTACAATAGTCGATTAAGGTTGTTTCCTGGAAAATTGAAGTCGAGGTGGACGGGACCAATTGAAGTGGTAAGTGTGACTGACTTCGGAGCTATCATGATCAGAAAACAACCTGGGAGTGAGGAATTCAAGGTAAATGGTCATCGTCTAAAACCTTATTTTGAAAACCACGCTGAAGGTGCAGCAGTGGCTATTTTATTGGACGACGAATAAGGTGAGTTCAAAGTCTAGCTGAGACTTAAAAATCAGAACTAAATAAATTCCTAAACCTTGCTATTTTTGTTTTCAATGTGTGTATTTTTAATCATTTGCATCAATAATTGTAATTGTCATTGTCATTGTCATTTCATGTTAAATTTGTGTTGAGGAAGGGTGTAGAATGTGTGGAAAGAAATTGGGGAAAACTTGTGCAATCTAAAAATTTTTTGGTAGAAAATTTCGTGTTACACGGCGGTGAAGAGAATCCCTCACCGCCGTGTGACAATTTAATTTTCGAAAAAATAAGTCCAGTGGAGATTTTACACGGCGGTGAAGAAATACCTCACCGCCGTGTGAAATTCTTATTCCTGAAAAAAATAAAGCCCAGTCGCGATTTACACGGCGGTGAGGCAATCTCTCACCGCCGTGTAAGTTAAAAATTTTGGTTTTAAAAATTAGTAACTGCCAGTAACTTCAGTTTTTAAACCCCATCAACAATTTCCTTTTTCCCTCTCGCACATCTTTCTCGCCCTCCCTCTGTTTTTTTTCGTTTCCTTTCCTCACATCAGTAAGTTCTTCCATTTTCTTGGGTGAATCGGTCCATCAAGCGTAAAATCTGCATAATTAGCATCAAATTCAAGTAAGTTTTATCTTTTATTTTCTGTTATTTCTTTTTATCTTTTCTGTTCTCATTAGTTTTTAGTTTTTTCTTTTAATGTTGCTATCTTGCCCCTTCTTTCTGGAATTAAAGAGTGAATTGGTTATTTTTGTGTGTGTTGGCTGCAATGTAGTTGCTGATTGAGAAAATTGGGGTAGTGATTTCATCAATTTTGCATGTTGGGTGCAACAAAATTCATGCCTACCAAGTGTTTGATATAATGTCTGAGTGAGAATGAATTTTCGATTTTCTGTTTTCTTGGTTCCATAATTTGTTCTTTTATTTTTGCAATTCTGTTGGCTTCCATCTATTGCTCTTGAACATGTATTTAACTCTTGATATATTGTGAAGTTCAATTGGAAAAGATGCAGTTGGGGATGCAATCTTATTATGAAAAAAAAGAAAAAAAAAATCAGTGTGGATAACTATAGACATATATTACTGGGACACTTGCTTGACGAATTGCACGTTATAATTGCAAAGGATAAATTCATTACAACTAGGACAATTTTTTTTTTATGCTGAATGTGCCAATTGAGAATGCAGTGGAGTTAATTTTCAAGCACTTAGACAATTAAATCCATGAGACATGCAGATGGTGATTTTTCGTAATTCTGATACTGGTTGTTAGTGAAATACATTACTTGACATCTTGTTGAATTGAGTATATTTAATTATTATTGCAGTGACTAATTTAAGTGCTTTCTTGATTCATGCAGTGGCCCCTAAACGACCCAGAACCAGTCAAGCATCATCTTCTCAAGGAAGAAGCGATTCGGTACCTTCTTGGGTACCTACTCGATGCCGTCAAGCATACAAGGACTTCACTGCTGCAACCTATGTTCCTTCCACTTTTCTGGACTTCACTTCTTTAGGGAACGTGGGAATTAGAGATGAAATTGAGGTGTTGATTGCTGGGATCAGATGGACAGATTTTTTCACAAAGAAGGAGAAAGTATATCCACACTTGACTCGAGATTTCCTTGCAACAGTAACATGCAGGATTGATACAGATGACGGAGAAGATATTGGGGAGGTAATTTTTTGGCTGAATCAGATGAAGTATACTATGCCCTTTTATGATTTTGCGGAGGCACTTGGATTTCCAGTTGATGGTGCTCGTTATATAAATGATTTGGAGAAGCAAACCATATGGGCAGCAATCAGAGATCCCATCACCGCCACCAGATATGTGACTGGGCAGTCCAAAGCCCATCATTTGAGGGATCATGCACTGCGAATTTTACACAGGTTTTTCTCACTTTCATTTTATGGACATATTGAGGCAGCAGGTGCAGTGAACCAATCAGAGGCACTATTTCTCTACTGTATGGTCCATCAGGTAAGGCTAAATGGAGCCTACTATTTGTTGAAAAAGTTTGAAGACCTCCAGGGCAATCCCAAGAAAGTAAAGAAAATATCTATTGGATGGATTGCGACTGTGTTGGCCAAAAGAGTCGGCCACAGTCCCTTGGGAGATGAAGTAGGTGAGAGCACTTTGATAGACTTTAAGATGCTAAAAAACCTCAAACTCATAGTAGACGACCACCACTTCCAGCATCAGGTCAGGCTATCTACCCGGGACGAGTACTTGAGGCTTGTAGAGAGGGGCCGTGTGCAATTGCCAGCCGAAGAAGCCGACGAGTCTGAGGAGGAGCAAGAGGCGGCTGGAGGAGCAGCTGCTGGTGCTGAGCCTGCTGCCGCTGGGGCAGTTCATGATCTAGAGCATATTACTGCTCAGTTAGGGGCACTACAGACTGGACAAGATCAGATTTTGCACCGTTTAGCTGTGCAGGAGCAGCAATTACTCTCACAGTCACTGAGTTTCTCCAAGATAGAGCGCTCCATAGCCCTTGCTCGGGAGGAGCAGGAGCATTTTTTCAGAACGATGATGGACCGCTTTCCACCGCCACCACCTTCACAGGACTGATTTTCTGGGAGTTCTCTGATCTTTTATTTTGCTACTTTCATTATTTTTGTTTGACTGACGTACTTGCTGGGGACAGCAAGCTTTTAAGTGTGGGGTAGCTAGTTTTTGTAACTTGGATGTGACTAACCCTGCAGTACTTTAGTAAGTTTAATTTTATTATTTCTGTTGAGTAAGTTTAAGTTGATATTAGTAAGTTTAAATTTTATCAAAGCTTAATATTATTATTTTTTTTTTGCCTTTATATTTTAGAAGTTATATTTTATGCTTTTTGATAATGATTTCTTTAGTTTGTTGTTTAAAGTTGTATTTTGTGATTTGAGATCAATTTGACTCATGCTTAGCTTAACAAATTTTTAAGTTGTTATTCCAGCTCAATTGTTAATCTTGAAAAGGTCATTCAGAGCACTGAGTCTGCAAGAGAGTAAGATTCTGTCTTAAAGTTATTTTTCTTAACAATTTTCAAAGTAGAAATATACAATTGCAATTTCTATGAATTGTGCACTTAGGCCAGCTTTTACAAGTAAAGAAAAACCAGCATGAAATCTTTTGATCAGAAAATTTTTAGAACACTAGAACCTTCCTCATTGCCCTTCGAAACGATATAACAATTAAAGCATAAATGTTGACATGATTTAGGCATCAATTCTTTTGAGAAGCTACTTAAAATAAACTTTATCCCACCTATTGAATTAATTTTCCATTGCTAGCCCCATTGAGCTGAATTGGTATGCTAAAAGCGTACTCTGAAATTTTTCTTGTTACACACTTAATATGCCATTTAACTTAAATGCTTTTGCCTATCCCTTCTAAGAATTGGCCACTCTAGGATTGAGTTGGGAAGACATTGAAAGTTAAAATAAGGTGTTTAGTATTAAATAGGTGAGGGTAAGAAAAAAATTAAAGAATTTTGGGATATTGCTTGACAAGTAAGTTGTAAGAAAATAGAGGATATAAGTATTCCACTAAGTTCAATTCTTTTTCAAAATTAAAAAAAATAAATAAATAAAAAAAAATGTATATATATATATATATATATATATATATATATATATATAATATTTAATTCTGAGTATAGCAAAATTCAAGTGTGGGGTATCCTCTATTAGAAGACAATATTGGGGTATAATAGGGACTGAGAAAGAAATTGTATCGTATTATTTCTCTTGTGATAAAAATTTTTCATATTTGGGAAAATAGCTAAGTCTTTGAAATTGTTGTTGAAGTGGAAGCAGGTGATGAAAAATTTTTTTTGGGTAGCAGTGTTAGTTGGTAGAGTGGCTGAATCTTCATTTGATTTCCTAAACTTTTCTTGTTAGCCATCACCGATTGAACCGTACATTACAACCTACTTAAGACCTAATGATCATGTTTATGTTTTAATTTGTTCAGTGGAGATGACCTTCGGGTTCCGGTACTAAAGGAGAGGCCTATGGTGTTTCTAGAGTTTCAAGTGAGAAACCAGAAGTACATTCATGTACTGATTAAATTTGCTCTTAATTGATTGATGCTGGAAGTTTTAAGTTTTGAAAAATATTAAAACATTGGTTTTGGCCTTTGCACACACACATCAGAAATTTGATTGTATTTTCTTCCTTTGAAACTTGTTTGAGTAAGAATTACTCTAAAGTGGAATTTACTAAGTGTTTGCTTGGTATTCTGAATTTTCATTTTCCTGCTTGAAAATTGAGATGGTTGGAGTTGAAGAGTTATTTTACTCGAGGACGAGCAAAAGCTAAGTGTGGGGTATTTTGATAAGTTTAAATTAAATAATGTTTTGATGTGAATTTAGAGATTATTTCTTAGTCTAAAAGCTGTTATTTGTGTTAATTTTTGATAAAATGTCATTTGATGTTAGTTGGTTCACTAAATAGAGATTTATGTTGTTTTTGGCACGTTTTAGGTAGCTTACACGGCGGTGAGGAAATCTCTCACCGCCGTGTGAGACGGGAGGCCAGAATCATGAGAAGGAAAATTGATGAAGCTGACTGGAGTGTTTACACGGCGGTGAGAAAATTCTTCACCGCCGTGTGAAGCGAAATCAAAGAATTCATTTTGCAGACCTGGACATTTACACGGCAGTGAAGAATTTCCTCACCGCCGTGTAACCTCAAAATTTCAGATTAAGAGTATATCCTGGGACATTTACACGGCGGTGAGGATATCTATCACCGCCGTGTAACATTTAAGATCTGTTGTGTGAATCAAATCCCGGAAAAATCAGATTTGGAGGCCACCGAATAGACTTTTGACTTTTATTCTTGGGGGAAAAACTAGCTTAAAAGGACGATTCTGGAATGCTAAAGGGAAGAATTTTTAGTTTTAGTTTTGGCTGAAAAATAAACTCTGGGATTTCAGATCTGGAAATTCTTAGAAGTGAGAATTCAATTCTGTAATTTAATTTGGAAGCTGGAATAGCTGATTCAATTGAAGAACATCGTTTGGTTTACTGTAAGATTTTCATTTTCAGATTCAAATGGGTAATATCAATTTCTCTCTATTTAATTCAGTCTTTAATTCAAGTATGAGTGAGTAATTTTAATTCTTGTTAAGGGATGCCTTAAATCCCCAGTAAATCATGTGAATATTGTGTATGGATTGTAGTATGCATATACTCAGTTGTATTTTCTCTGATTTTATTTGTTGTTGCTGGTTTGAATGCAAGTTAAGGGGAGATCTACCAAGATAAACTTTGATTGCAATCAGCCCATAAATACGTACACATGTTCTGTTCTATTTTAATCAACCTTCATTGATTTGATGAATCCGAATTGGTAGTTAAAATCTGTGAATGTTTATTTCAATAGGTTTAGAATGGTGGAAGATAAATGAGTTTGATATCTGAATCCGTAATGGTAAGATTATTTAACTTAGAACTTAAGATCTGTAATAATGCTAATTTATGTGCTGAATCCGGATTGGTAAGTGCATATTTTAGAGAAGCTGGATCCGAAAGGCAAGCTATGGTATAGGCTAGATTATTCACTGATTGTATATGAAATTGTTGAATCAAGTATTCACATGATATTATTGGGGAGAATGGGTATTCCTTAGCAAGATCTCTTAGTTATTTTATCAAATTGCTGTATTATTAAATCGTTAATATTCTTAGACATTAATATCATCAGTTAGATTATTAATTCTTCTGCGTTAAACAATCACCAAATCAAAATAATTGGGAATTCTTTAGCATATAATTAATTATCAAACACTTGCACAACACAGTCCCTTGGGTTCGATAACTTGTGGTCTTAATTATATTCCATTATATTACTTGCCGATTCAGTACACTTGCTGAGGTCACGTCAGGTACTTCGAGGAAGATTCAGTGATTTGAGGAAAAAAATCGAAACTTGAGAAAAAATTGAGAAGAGGAGAGCGACAAGCACACTAAAGAGATGTAAAATTGGGCAAAAGTACAATTCGCCTATTTATAGGAAAACGGTGGCTTCCCTTGCAAGACAAACACAACTTTCGAAAAGTCCTGTTCATCTCTTCGCCACGTGTAAGCTTCTATGTGGTCGATCGAAAGGTCATGCTATCAAACGAGGGAACGTTATTAATGATACCATTAACGAGGTGTCAATCTTCATGACAAACAACCGTCCCATCAAGCTCGTGAAACATTATTCCCTTTGAAGAGCTAGACTTTAAAGATTTGACCAATAAAATGGTGCCCGATAGCTGAAAGCTCTCTAGCCTCATGATCCGATTGGATTACTTTGAGGGGGACAAGTGATAACACATCATCTACTCTGGACCCAAGTAAAAGGCCCAAAGTCATTTTCTAATATATTATATGTTCTGGACCCAAGTAAAAGCCCAGAGTTCTTTTATGTAAACGGCTGATGTCCCTTCAGAAATGTCCAATCAATCCGATGGGGGTAACAACGCCATTCTCTACTAGCTGCTGACACACTCAACAGGGTGCGGGTATACCCATGTCCTCTGCTCACCAGCTACTCACTTGAGTACCTCTACAGGATAGTTTTTTTCTCTTTTTTCTCCCTTATAAATAGCCTAGACCTTTAAGGGCTCCGAGTATTGAATCTTGAGAAATTTCTCTCTATATATACTTTATCTCTTTAGAAATCTTTGTTGACTTAAACTTCGTAGAGCTAACGCTCGATTCGATCGAGCTAGTCTTTCTTGCAAGTCGTAAGCGTTACCCGATCCGAGCTATCATGTGGCTAATCCCATCGAGCCACGTGACGTTACTCATTTCGAAATTTTCCGAATTATCAAGGACCGTTTTCAAGCACTGCCAGATGCTGAGGCTTTCCAGGTTTATATTGGACATTTCTTAAATATATATGTTATATTGTCTTTGATATATTCATTTATCAGATATATAAGAATTTGTCTTAAAAAAATATACATAAATTGGCATTTTAATTATTATGCACATAAGGGGCAATGACATCTCTTCTATATAGGGATGGCAATGGATGGGGTTTTTAGGATATTAGACCCGCTCTACTCCATTTATGAGGGTATGAATAATGGCAAATGGGTTTGAAATAAGTTTAGACTTTAAAAATAAAATTCAATGTAACTTGAATACCTGTTATCTATTTCCGTTTATTTATTTAATTGTGGATAACCAGTACCCGTAGATATCTACTCCGTTTAAGCTTATTCATTTAAAAAATAATTTAAAATTATGGGTGCAAGTGAGAAATTCAATCCTAATTTAAATAATCAAAATATAATCTTTTGTCATTGCACCTTATTACTGTGATAAAATTATGTATAACTTTTAATTTATATATTATTTATGTAGATTTTTACCTAGATATTAATTTAAAAATTTACTAAATTATGATTTTAATTTTTGTATTGCAATTTTGTTAAAAATTTTATTTTTTATTTAAATTTATGTATTAGTTAAAAGAATAAAAATAATTGTTAATTTTTAAAGATATTTTTCTGATTGAGAGCTCACTTTGCGCATTTGTGAGCTGTTGCAGAGAAATTGGTCTGTCAAAGACAGTAATATCTACGCTAACGCTGATGCTGATTCTTTTGGCTAAAATGTTTTTCTTGATTTGACGCAAAATAATTTAAGATAAATATGTTTAAAGAATTGTTTTACAATAAGCGTGATTTTTATATAAATTGTCTTTGTTGACAAAAAATAAAATAGAAATTGTCTTAATTTTATGATTAGATATGTTGGTCTTCACTCTTCTAGTAAGCGTATATGTTGTGCTATAAAATTTCGTTGACACTATATTTACTTCTTATTTAGGTAGTACTTGAAATAAATGAATTCTACAAAATTTTATGAAATTCATTTATAATTCTCATTTTTCATGATTGTAATGCAAAAAAAAATAGGAATTGAATTCATAAAATTCAATTCCATGAAATTCATTATACTTTCACCACATTCCATCAAAATAGGTGGAATTTGCAAATGAATTCCATATTTTTAAGAACTAAAGTTGAAAAAAATATAATACCCTCTTGATCATTTGTTATAAATAAATTACTTTTATGCAGCTAACGTAATCTATTATTTTTTCTCCTCCATCACTATTCTTCTCCTTCTCCTTCTCCTATCACTATTCTTCTGTCACCCAAAGCCACCATCACCGGATTTTGACTCGTGTCCGTTGAATTTTTACTGACTAGTTTCATTCGGTATGTACAATTTTTTTTTTATTGGGAGTAATTGAAATTGAAAGAAGACATCAAAATTGAGAGTAATTAAATTAATAATAAATTTTAAAATGATGATTAATGGTTGTTAATTTTTTTTATTGGGAGTAATTGAAATAATACATCAAAATTGGCATTAAGGATATTTTAGTAAATAAAATAGAAATGAATTCATTTATTCATTTATTTCAAGTATAAAAATAAGAAATTCATTTTCAATTCTATATTTTAATAATTTTATTCCAAATATAGGAATTCATTTACAAATGAATTGCATATGAAATTCATTTATAAATGAATTTTACAAATTGAATTTATTTGTTCCAATCGGAACCTTAGATGGAGTCCACAAGTTTTTCATATACCATTAATTTATAGGATTAGAAATTAATTATTTACTCATTTGTCACTTTTGGAGAAAATTCAAATTCCATTTATTGATTACTTTTAGATTTTTAATACAATTTAATTTTTTTTAATTTAATTTTTTTTAATGCAAGCTGACCAATTAAATTTAAGTTTGTACATTAAAACACTGAATTTTTTCTGAAATTTAAGTCTAATTAATATTTTTTAATTTTAGTGAAAATAACAAATAACAAAATTAACATATAATAAGAAACGAAAAGAGTATAATTTTTTCAACTTCTTTTAACTTATTTTTTTATGTGGCATTCTCCTATAAATAAATAATTTATATTTATTTATTTTGATATAATGGGAGAATTAGCGGTCACTAAATGCAACCATGAGTCAGTCTAGCGGTTTGAATGAAGTCAGTTCCAGCATAAATATGGTGCTTAATTATTTTTGTAATTCAGTGGTCATTTCTTGACTATCTCAAGATTTTGACTCCGATTATCTTTTGTCCTAATTGTATAAAAGTTCAAACACACAAGCTTATTAATTGTTAATTTATATGATTGACGTACTAATTCAGACCATATATCAAACAAATGAAGTTTCATTCACAATTAAAATAAGGAGGAAAATATTAAATAAAATTATTATTAATAATCATGATTATTCTTACTCATTCTGTTCAAAATATATGTTACTCTCATTTTTCTTTTTGATTTTTCTCAAATCATTTTACATTATACTATAAAAGTAATAACTATAAAATATTATTTCTCGATTAAAAAGAATGGATCAATTATAATTAATAACTTTCTTTTTTTTGGAGAAGGAGATCCTTTAGAATTAATAAAATCATCATCTTATTATAAATTGAAACCTTTATGTCACATGATCTTCGGTGGCTTTACGCACACGCATGAGTTTAGGATTTGCAGCATAGTTTTATGTTCGTATAATAATAACCACATAATCTACATCGAATAAGGTATCATTTGAAATATCATCAATAGAAATTTTGCAGATATCCGTACTTGGTCCATTTAAATTACTTATAAACTAAAATAATATTTGTATTTTACCATACTAATTTTTATAATTCCCAAGGGCGACGGCTGACTAACTGTGCATTTTGAATCGCACCATGAAAGTTACGTCTTGAAATTAAGACGAAAAGAATATTATAATAATAATAGCACCAACAAATTGTGGAGGGAGTTTCTCTGAACCCTTCATCTATGCAGAGCCAGCAGTTAGGCCGTTCAAGGTATTGAATTTACAATGTTCACGTTTTATTTTAGGCAATTTAATTCATATGATAAACATGATTAAATTAAAAAAAAAATAAAAAAAACAGAATTAACCGATTGATTGAAATTGATAATTCAAGCCAACTTCTCTAATAAAAATAGTTTAAGAGCAGATAATGCTAATGTAAATCAATCCTTAATAATAATAATAATAACAAGAAGAGTAATGTTTGGAAAGAGAGATGGTTTGGTTGGTAATAGACGAAATCCCATGTTTCTAAATTGGCTGCTATTTGCTTAATTCCAACTTTATGACTTTCACTTAACACAGTATATGTTGAAATAGACTAATCAAGTATAGTCCACAATATTAATGTTCAAAACCAACCTTTTCATTTTTCTCTAATAATTCAATTTTATTATTATAAATTAAAGATTCTAAATATATAAATATCACATATATTAGTCTAACGCAAACAGCATTTCAATTACACCGCCATCTCTTCTCTCTTTATATACTGCTCTTTTGCCTTTTACGTTAATTCTCACTTACAACACACCAAACTTGTATACATATAAATCATGCTATTGAAACGAAATTTTTTGCCACATTTCAGAAATGTTATTGTGGGGTTTCTTCTTGTTTTGATAATGGCTTCAGCAGGCGGATGTGCTCGGCGGTTGAAGCCAGCAGACTTCGGTTATTTGCTCGAAAACCGGCTGCCGAGGGGGCTGGTGCCGCCTTCAGGACCTTCTCCTTGCCATAATAAATTCAGCCAAAGCCATACACTTGACTCCCTAGATTATGTTATTTGCCCATAATCACATTTTCTTTTTCGTTTGTATTTTCTCCAATTTTAGAGAAGAAAAAATCATCTTTCTTTTATTTTTCTTTGATCTACATTTATTTATTGGTGAATATAACAATTAAAGTCAGATGCACCTTTTTCAATTTGATATTCATCTATTTATTTGATCACTCGTTACAGTATAAACAAGTTTAGTTTATCTTTTGCAGTTTTCTTTTGACTGAACTTTGAATTTGTTGTCATACAAAACATATTGACTCTTAATTACAGGACCTAAAATTCAATAGCTATCATTCGTAATTTCAGTGCGGTTTTTCTTTTTATGGAAATTATTAAATAACCCTTAAATAATAATGTTATCAATATATATAGGTCATTGAATTATTCTTTTCTTTTTTCCTTATTGAAAAAATTATTTGCGTCCACTTAACGATGGCAGTGGATTAGGTACTTGCACAAAATGCTATATTCGAATATGAATATGAATCTGACCAAATCCAATTACATGTATATATGCGTACTTAAATTCGTTCTAAATCTAATTGTAATTATCCGAATAGTACCTGAACCCATTTAAATAACCAGTTAACATATAAAATTTAACTGAAATTTTGATATATTTACTATCAGTAATAAATTTTAATGGAGTTTAGTGTATACATACTGTAAATAATATTTATATTCAATATTATAAAATTTACATAGTATTTGAGGATAAATATTATTTTTAATAAATTAATAGTTAAATTTATAAATGGATTCGAATAGTGGGTATCCTATAATCTATACTAGAATTCGATCTGAATTCGATACGGGTATTAATATAAAATTGATTAGGATCGGGTACCCAAAAAAATGGAGCCATTGCCGTTCCACAGCTCTCATTTCAATATAGCGTGTATAAATTTGCCTCCACTAAAATTATTTTCTAAATCCGCCTCTAGTCAACAATTATGAACATAATGGAAATAAAATGCCTTTTATTTTATTTAACCCATATTGTAATGGTACATGAAATATTAAGTAGAGCAGAATTGGTAGAAGTGGACCAATTAGTGGAACAACTTAATTTTATTTATTTATTTATTCTGTGCGTTTTGGAAAAATGACATTAGAGTGTATAATGTTGAATGTTCAAATTCCTTGTCTCAATTAAACACGTGTGTATATGAGTATATTGGATATTACTGATATGGTCCACATTTGATTAGAAATTGGAATTTATATAGCAAACTAAAACAGACTCCTCAACGTTTAAATCTAAAGTTTTAGAGACATTGGCTAAACGTCTCGCACATCGAATAACGTTGTAGTTGAATATATGAATCGATTTGGGGCCTGTTTGTGTGTGGATTATTTAGGCCGTGTTTTGGTAAGAAGAGGGTGTTCAAAGATGGTATAACCCATCCAAACTATTTAATCTAAGCCACATAATAAAATGATCAGAGAATATATTATTCTCATTCTCTCTATATTTCTACTTTGATTTTACTTTTATTTATAACACGTTATCAGCACGACAGTCTCAATTAATTATTGGAAGTCGGTGGTTTACTACAACCCGGCTCGAAGGAATCAAAATTTTAATTTTCAAAAATTAGACGGTAAGTAAATTTAATACGTAAATTTTGAATTTTCTTGAATCAATGAAATTGATTATAGATTGAGTTTTGGGATAATGAATTGTATAATTGTTATGATTAATACAATTATTTGAAAGCTCCTGAAGAGTTGTAATGCCATTACCCAAATACAATTTGTTATGAAATATATTATTTTTCAATATTTCTCAAATAAATTTATTGATTTTTAAAAGATATTCGCTGAAATGGATATCACTTTAAGATTGAGATTAGAATATTGAAATATAGATATGACAATATTTGTATCGAAAAATATTCTTAAAAATTATTTGATTTTACTAACAAATAAAAATATTAATAACCTGAAGTTTACTAACTGTTATACAAATATTAGTAACATGAAATTTACTAATTAAATGATACTAATATCAGTAAACTTGAAGTTTATTGATAAATATAAATATTAGTAAACTCGAAATTTACTAACTGATTGATATTAATATTAAAGAAAATTGATGTTTATCAATTGATATAAATATTTGACAAAATAAAAATAGTAAACCTGAAGTTTACTAATTGAATGACAATTGATTACTTGGCATGACCAGTTGATAAATCCAAGAATGTCTTTATCTGTAGGAGAGAGGTCGCTCCGATCGGATGAGATAACCCTGCAGTAAGAAGAGCCCGGTCGGACCAGGCGTGAGCACTCCGAAGCTTAAGTTAGTAGCTTAGAGAGAGAATGTGCTTTAGAGAGATAATGATATGGATTCAATACCTGGTACCATCGTGGGCTGGGCTATTTATATGAGACAGTTGAGGGACACTCGAGTGCCTGGGGGATGATTACCGGCTGTCAGAGTAGGTATTCGGCGACATGACATGGAGCAGGTGATAGGCATGGGTGCTGCCTTGTGTCAGGCGGCTGATAGGACTGGCGGTCACATCAGCCGATCGGGCATCTGCATTCCCTAGGAGCTTGTGTCTGATACCTTTTGCTGATGGGCCATGGGCCCTGCCAGTTAAGTGGGCCGACTGAATGGGCCTTAAGGCAAATGATATTTGCTGTGTTATCACTTGTCCCCCCTCAACAGGTCCGATCGGGCATGGATTTGCCTTTGGACGGTCCGCTCGGATGGGGTCGGCTCTGAAAATTACCGATCCGAGGACGCGTACTGACGCGCGGTTTGAATTTGAAGGGCGCTTTTTCTG
Source organism: Excoecaria cochinchinensis (assembly GCA_947683425.1). NCBI lineage: Eukaryota > Viridiplantae > Streptophyta > Magnoliopsida > Malpighiales > Euphorbiaceae > Excoecaria > Excoecaria cochinchinensis. Next base: position 3,099,101 of record CANTUQ010000083.1, read on the forward strand.
AAGCGACGCGCCTGCTGAGATAGCTGTTCTCCTTTAATGCAGTGAGCGTACCGAGGGCGACGCTTCGTTCTTCGCAGAGACATAATGTCCTTTGACACGTGGCGCTTGCTGAATGGCGCGTCGCTTGGCGTTTTTGAGAAGCTTCAGTCTATAAATAGGGAACTTTGCAGAGTATTTCCTCTTTATTTTCGAAATCCCTAGCGAAGCTCTGTCAAAATTCCTTCTTGAATCTCAGATTTCTGCAAACATCTTCTTGTTTCTTCGAATTCCTTGAGTTCTTTCTGTCAAGTAAGTAACTTTTTGCCCCTTTTTTGCTTTCTTCGTGATTTTCGTCCTTTGTTTTCTTTCCATACCCATCTCATTTAGAAAAAAGAGAGTTACACTTTTCCTTTCATATTTTTTGTTGAAGATGGCCTCCAGTAGTGCTGAGGTGTTAGACACAAGTTTTTTGGAGTGGTATGAGAATAAACCAGCCGTCGCACTGCATTCTCGCCTGACCGCTGAGGAGGTTGTCGAAATTCCTTCCAATTATGGCCTACCTGGAGACATATCAGTATTGGCCTGCCCAGAATCAATGGCAGTGACGGAGGGGCCCTTTGGGCAGGACAATGGGGAATGGTTCATTTGTCATCTCCGGAGCCTGGATGCGGGCCTAAGGATCCCCTTGGGCGCCTTCGAGATGGCTGTGCTGAGGGGGTATGATCTCGCCCCTAACCAACTACATCCGAACGGTTGGAGATCGGTGGCGTGCTTCAGAATTCTTTGCATAACCGAATCGGTAGCGCCCACTCTGGAGCTGTTCACTCACTTCTTTTACATTTCGTGCCGGAGCGACGGAACGGAATATTTCTTTACAAGCCGCCCAAAGAGGAAATTGATGGTCGTCCCCACCTCTATGAAAGGGTACAAAGAGCTGTATTTCCTGATGGGGAGGAAAGGTGAATTTGGGGTGCGCCTCACCCGATCAGTCGGGGTCAAGGCTCTGAATGACCTAGCCGTCGGTCAGCCTGCGTACGAACAGGACATTAAAACTTTAATGACCGCCGTCGCCAGGAATGGGAAACCCTTCGAGTCCAGTTTGCTCTTGACTACCCTGTTCGGGTCTTCCAGCTCTGAAGGCGCTGAGAATGCAGAACGTGAGCATTAGGGGACTGAAGAAAACATTGCCATTATGCATCATAATGCATTGCATTTTATTTATGCTTTGTGAAGGTAATTTTTGTATGAAGAACTTATCTTGTTTATTGTCTGGTTGCAGCTGATATGGCTGGTGGGGGTGATGCATCCAAGCAGCTCGGCGAAAGAATCAAGCAAAAGCGTGAGGCCGAGCGGAGGGCTCAAGAGCAAAGGAAAAGGAGGAAGCTAGTGCCCGCGTCAGAGCTGCAATCTTCTCGGGCAGCTGCTGGTGCTTCTAGGGGGGCGGCCGGCGCCTCTACAATGACTCCGGCCATTGCGGTCATTCCCATCTCGTCAGCGCCCCCTGCTGCTACGACTGCGACTACTGGACCTACCTCCATCGCTGCTGGGCCCAAGATTGTGCTTAGAAGGGAGGCCTCTCCTCAGCCGTCGCGCCGTCGGCGTCACATTCTTCGAGATGAATCGGATGAAGATGATAGGCCAATCGGTCCTGCGATCCGAGAGGCGGAGGAGGCCGCTAAAAGGAAAAAAGCCGACGAAGCGGCTAGAAAGAAGGTTGCTGAGATGATAGCCGAGTCCGACGCACTGATTGCCGCCAGAGGGAAGACCGTTCTACGTGGCGAATCTCCACGGCGATCTAGCGATCGGCGGCCGGCTGTCATGAAGGACATCTTGAGGGAAAACTTTGGTGATGAATGGTCAGTGGGTCAAGTGGCCAACTTCATTTGCCGTGGTCTTCTCCGGGATGAAGATCATCGGGACGCCGGGGACGCTAGCCAACTCAACAGAGAAGCTCAGGCTATCAATCAGCAGTTAATAGACGTAAGGACCCATCGTTTTGTTTCTGGTGTTAATTTACACCTCTGTGTCTGATGAAGTTATTCTTGATTTTGTGTAGGCTGCCAGGAGGGCACAGCGGCTGCACATGATGGCCGGTCTGTGGAGAGGAAGGGCCGAGTCGGGCGCCGCAGCTAAGGCGGAGGCGAACACACGCTGTGAAGCAGCTAAGAAAGAGGCCTCCGACCTTCGAGCTGAGGTGGCCAAACTGGAGGAGCGATATGCTGCTTCTCAGTCGGAGACAGTAGCCTTGAGGTAGGAGGCTCACCAGAGTGCTCAGGAGCTGAAAGCTCGGCAGGGCGAGGCCGACAGGCTGAAGGGCGAAGTTGCCCGCCTATCCGCAGAGTGTGGACAACTGAGGCGGTTCGAGGCAGATGCAAGCCGACTGGATGCCGAATGCAGAGAGTTGGTTGCTGAGAACGCCAGGTTGAAGACAGAGGTGGAGTCCTTGAAGACGTCGGCAGCAGAGAACGAGGCTTCCTATACGAAGATTCTTGAAATGGAGCTTGCCAACCAAAAGGAGCGCCTGATCGATGAGATGAGTTGGCAGACACCCAGGTGGGGCTGTTATCTCGGCTAGTTCATGAAGCTGGGCGGCGCTTCCCCGGGGTGGATCTGTCATGGATGGATGACCCGGCCTCATTGCCTGCTCCTCCAAGCAGTGACGACGACGAAGGCGCTCCCGAGGGGGAAGTCATCGAGAGAACTTCTGGAGAAGGTCCCTCATTTCTGCCGACTATTCAAGAGGTTCCATCTGAAGTGGGGCCTGTGGCGTCTTCAATCCCTGAAGCCGAAACGGAGGTTCCCCCTGCACCTGAAGCTGAGCCAGTGGCACCTTCTTCCACTGGGCCTGTCTCTGAAGGGGGGGGGGGGGGCAGTATCTGTACCGTTAGCTGCCGACCCTTCTCAAGCCATGGCCGATCCGATCGTTGAACAGGTCGTTGACCCTCCTGGCGAAGTGGGGGTTGTAAATATAGATAGTTAGCTTAGGAATTTAGATCAGCTTTACTTTTTTCTTTGTTTCCTATCTTTGTAACAATTCTTTACAAATTGTATGGTGGAGATATTTTTAATAAAATTGCATTTTTTAATATATACATAAATTTGTATTAAGATTTGCGATATAATCGAGCTAAGTATTTACTCGTGAAATAGCATAATATTCGCATTAAATTTGCAAGTACTTCCTGAATTCGGATAACTCCTGATCTTGATGACCGATCGGGTCAATTTGGCTTTTCAGGTCGCATAAAATTTGCGCGATTAGACTAAGTGGTACGATCTCAGCAAGTGTACTGAATCGACGAGTAATATAATAGAGTAAAATTATGACTCCGAGTTATCGTACCCAAGGGACTGAACACGCAAGTTATGAAAATTAAATGTATGCTAAAGAATTCCCAATTAATTGATTTGATTAAATTAACTAAACTAAAACTAATAAATTAATCGACTGCTGTAATGATTAAGCAAAAACAAATTAAGATGACAGTAAAACTAACAAAGATAAAAGTAAATAAAAACGAGAAAAGATATCAAATTATAAAGACGTTGTTCAAGTTCACTCATCCACCCCTTACCCAATTATGAATAAAATCAACCTATGAATCTTATATGAAAGAAATCGGGATAACCCTCTTAACCCAAGCGTCCCATTCCGGAGCAAGCTATTCTAATCGCATAACGTCCCATTCCGGAGCAAATCATACAACTAGCCTAATCACGGGTCTAAAATCCTAGGTTCGGTTTGCTTTCCCATTCCGGAGTCAAACATCCCAAAACCTCATTATTTCGCTCATCACTCAAATCTTAAATCATAAAATCCTGTCCATTTAGATTCCCATTCCGGAGTAGTCTAAACACCACAGCAAACATGATAGAAAATTCTGAGAATAAAATACATTCATGGCATCCAATTAATAAATTCAATAACCAACATAGACATATGGAATAAATCATTTATCACAATTGGAAATTGAACTGAAAAACTAAAATCCATAAACAAGCAATAAACACCAGCAAAATAAACCAATCTTTCATACATAAACTCAACAGATGTTCATAATTCACATCTTAGGTATAGGAGATTCAGAGATCCCCCGAACAACTAAACGACTACTCACAATCCATTACAAAATCAAAAGAGTAAAAGAAAGAATAAACCCTGAAATTCATTGAGAAAATTCCGGTTGAATTGCTCGATCTTCGATCTCTTTCTTCAAATCTTCAATGGAGAAAATAACTAAAATTCTGGAAAAACTAAGAACTAGCAAAACTCTTGAAATTTAACTATGAAACTAAAGCAATTTAATCTCAATTACTAATCGAAAATCAAAAACAAGAACGAAAATTGAAGTTTAGGACCGAAGAATATCTCTCAAAATCTCAGCTGCAAAAACTAATAACAAATACTAACTAAAAAAATCGGAACCCTAGCCAAATAGAAAAGTTCGTTTTTATAGTTCCAGATGGGTCACGGTGACAATGAAATTCATTGTCACCGTGTTCAGTCGAGAATTTCAAATCTGTTTACGCACAGGAAATGGGTCACGGTGACAATGAAATTCATTGTCACCGTGAGGTCTTCGAAGTTTGCTTCTGTCCAGGATTTAGCTATGTCACGGTCACAATGAAAACCATTGTGACCGTGATGTATGTGCTTCTTTGATTCTGCCTTGAGGATTTTTATGTCACGGTCACAATGGAATTGATTGTCACCGTGACATACCTCCTACTTGCATTCTGCCCAATCGTTCACGATGTCACGGTCACAATGAAATCCATTGTGACCGTGACCCATCTAGGCCAGCTCCTGACTCCCACTTCTCTTTATGTCACGGTCACAATGAATTTCATTGTGACCGTGATGTAACTAGAACCTCACCTGCAAAGTGTCATAAAAATCAATCAAAAAACTATCTATAATGCATCAAAATTCAAATTTGACTAAAATTAGTAAAATCAACCTAAAGGAAACAAAACCTAACACAAAAACGCAACTAAACACCTAAAATCATATAAAAACACTATGAAAACTAAACACTATATTGAAGTTATCAAAATACCCCACACTTAGACTTTGCTCGTCCTCGAGTAAATGAATTATCCAAATTCCTGAAATTTCAAACTCTAACTCAGAATATGAAAACTTAACAACAGTCATAGCACCAAGTAGAAGGGTCTTAGTTACAAATTCTCAAATCAATTTATATCAAGTAATTTCACACGTGTGTGTGCTAGGCTCAAAACCAATTTTCTCTTTTCAAAACAAAACAACCAATGCATTCCAGTAATTGAGCAAAGAAATTAAATATGCAAATGAATTCGCATATAGGTTTCGTGCTTAAAACTCAGGATAATCATACGCCTCTCCTTTAGCACCGGAACCACAAGGGTCATCTCCACTTAAACAACTCAAACCAATAATAGAATCAAAAGGACTTATTCCAGGGTTGTAATGTTAGGTTAAGGTATTGGCTAACAAGAAAAGTTAAAGAATTCAAACTAAGAATTTGCCACTTTACCTAAAATTCAACTAACCAAACTGAACAAAATTGTCCAGATCCTACCTTCAATTCACCCATAATTTCCAATGTTGTCTACTTCTCCATACATAATATGCATTGAACTCAACAACAACAAAATGATGAATTTCCCTTTTAATTCACTTTTAAATCCAATTCCGTAATTATGAGTATATCTTTCTCTACTCAAAGGTACCCCACACTTGAATTTTTCTATATTCAATACATCAAAATTGACCAATAGAAACCACAGAACTCATCAAACTTTCATCATCAATTTTTTTTCTTTTTCTTTTTTTTTTTTCTTTTTTTTTTTTCTCTTCTTTTTATTTTTTTTTCTCTTTTTATTTTTTTTTTCTGGGGTACCCAAAGTCTAGAATTTCTTATACCCATCTAATGAGGGAAAGTTTAACATCACACTAAATAATGCCCACAAAATTCAACAATTCTTCTCACACTTCCACTATTTCAACAATAGATACTCTTATTCAACTTTCAATGATATTCCAACCCAATCCTAGAGTGGCCAATTCTTAGAAACGGGTAGGCAAAGGCATTTAGGCTAAATGGTAAAATAATAGTGTAACAAGAAAATTTCGTAGTATGCTTTTAGCATACTAAATCAGCTCAACGGGGCTAGCAATGGAAATAACATAAACAGGTAGGTCTAAAGCTGTTTGAAAGTGGCTATCAAAGAACAAATTGCCTTAATCATGTCCCAAACTTGTTTAAGTTGTTATCATGTTTCGAAGGGTGATGAGGAAGGTTCTAATTATCCTACCATTCCTTCACTCAAAAACTCTTACGCACCGGATTTTTTTCCAAATTTTTACAAACAAGCCTATAGTGCATAAAAGATTGGAAATCACAAGATATATGACCCATTGAGATTCTATTTGTTTCTAAAACTTCCAACTACTCGTATGCCAAGATCAGTTTTTAAGATATACTATTCTCCAATTAAAGTTCAAAACATTCACAACAGGAATAACTGAGGTTAAGCTAAACTAAGATAAGGATATTTAGGCAACCGTAATAAAGTGCAAATAAACTAAAACAGAACTAACCATGCATCATACATCAATGGAATGACTGTTAATTACATGTATAATGCAAAATTAATATCTCCTACCCCCCACATAAAAAACTTGCTATCCCCAGCAAGTAATAATATCACAGATCAAAAAAGAAAAATAAAAATAAAATAAACAAAAGTCAAAACAAAAGATAAGGGTCTCCCTGATCATAGATCGGATGATGGTGGCGGTGGGGGGAAATGAGCATCAAATCTGGACGTCAAAGACGCCAGGCCATAGAGCACTTGCTCCATATGAGATCGGAGCTCAGTCTGGGTGGCGGAAATACTATCCATCCGCTCCATAAGCGTGTCATAATGTGCTGAAGATAACGGCTGGGGCTCGGGGGCTGGGGGAGCGTGTGCCTCTGGATCGTCCTCCTGCTCATGTGGTAAACCGCCCAAACCTCGCTCAACTCCATGTAAATACTCCTCCCTAGTGGACAACCGAAAACCATCGGCCATTGTCACATCCTTCACGAGTACCTTCATGTTGATGAGCATTTTCTGATCGATGGTGGCAACAGAAGGCAGTGATTTGTATTTTTTTAACGGATGGCGGACGCGCTTGGCAATGGCGGTTACAAATCCTCCTAGTGCAATTTTTGTGACTTTCTTCGACTTCCATTGCATCTCCTCCAGTTTGTGCCAGAAATGTGTGGCTCCATTTATTCGGACACCCTGGATCATGCACGCAAGAAACAGGGCTTCCGGCAAGTTCACTTGGCCCGCTGAATCGGCATGGCTGAGCAGAGATAACGAAAAAAATCTGTGGAGGATCCGCAAAATTTGACTGTTCAGATGATGGGCCTTCGTTTTTCCTGAGACATACTGCGTGGCAGTCACAGTATCTCGAATGATTGCCCACGCGCCATCTTTAGTGTAATCCTCATACCAATCCGGAACCAAATGTGGAAATCCAAGATATTCTGAAAATTCATGGAAGGTTAGGTTATACTCATTCGAGTCCAAGAAGAATGAAACAGAACCTGGATCCGTGATGAGATTGCGGCCTGGTCTACACGTGACAGTGGACACAAAATCCCTCGTCAAGGTGGGGTAGACTTTCTCGTTGAGCATAAATACCCGCTCCCAGCCAATGTTGCCTATAAGTTGCTGGACTTCATTCTTGATTCCGATTTTTTCCAACAGTCCAAAATCCAAATAACTCGTTGGGATGAACGAGCATTTGGTGAACCGAGCATATGGAACCTTTTTAGCAGCTGGGACCCATGCTGGCACCTTTGAAATGTCTACTGAATCCGTGCTGGGGGGTTGGCTGCCAGAGCTAGAAGCAGATGTTGTGCTCTTTCTTTTGGGAGCCACTACATAACATAGAAAAAATCAAGTTAAGTAGCATGAGATGGAATCAACAGCAATGTATTTGAAAAATACAGCATACAGGGAAATTGATGCTAACTTTGGGGCAATCTTCTAATTCCAATTGAATAACATAAAAGATACACGAATGCAAGTAGAATTTTAATGAACAGAAGCTTAATTTAGCAAAATATGTGAGCAATTGCAGTCTTAAACCCACAAAATGCATATAAAAGTTTAAGAGAATTCGAGCTACTGTCAACAGGTAAAATTGATGAATGGGAACAACACTCTCATTCGAACAATATTGCGAAAGAATCTTAGCATTTCACATGGCAGGAATTGGAGAAAAAGAAGAAAAGCATTCATTGAAACATTCAGTCGAACACCTGGTATGCAGATAAGTTTCTGATGAAATTGAAGCTCAAAGATCATACCAAGAACCCACAATGTCCACAATTAGTCATGACAATACAGATTAAACAATTAAAACCAGTCAATTTCCACTATGAACCAAGAATTGGTAGAAAATTTGCGATTTAATCCTATACACATGCTTGCCCTAACCTCCCAACCCAACTCGTTCCAAATAAAGAAAACAACTTGAAATGGGGGAGTAAGAATGTAAGGGATGCATAGCTTGAATCGAAAAATCGCAAAGAATAAAAAGAAAAACATCGGCACAAGAATCGCATCTATATCAGCCATGGACATCCACTGGGACAGGGGACATAGGGAGGAAGAAAGATAAAAATAAATGAATGTAAATAAAATGAAAAAGGAAGAGAAAATACTTACTTGTTGGAGGAAATCCGGAGTGATGGTCTAAAGAGAGAAAAGAGACACAAGGAATGCAGAGAAAAGTAAATCGTGCTCGGTGAGAGTGAAAGAGGTGTGAGAAAGTGAGAAATAACAAATAGAAAACTGGGATTTTAAAACTTCCTTTCGTTGGTCACGGTCACAATGAAATTCATTGTGACCGTGACACATAAAAAATTTGCATTCCAAAATTGAACCGCCATGGGGTCACGGTGACAATGAAATCCATTGTCACCGTGACATTACCAAATTGGAAAACAGAATCGAATGTGCAATATGTCACGGTCACAATGAAATTCATTGTGACCGTGACATAACCCAGTTTGAAAACAGAATGTCACTCACTCTACCTCACGGTGACAATGAAATTCATTGTCACCGTGACATGTGCACTCCTCAAAACAGAATGTAACTTACCTGATGGTCATGGTCACAATGAAATTCATTGTGACCGTGACATGTGCATCAACCAGAATCCAGAATGCATCCTCCTTTGATCACGGTCACAATGAATTTCATTGTGACCGTGTCTACCTGCACACTTGCACACATTCATCAATTTCTCCAAATCTCTTGATACAAATGTTTTGAATCTTTTCCAACAAAGCATAATTTCTCTTCTAAACCTAAAATTTACAAAATGAAACAAGATTAACTTCCTAGACAAAATACCATTAAATGATATAGATAAATGAAGATAAAAAGTAGTTCTGCATTTCACAAGTCCGCAGCTGGACTTTTAAAACCGTCAAGGATCTATAAGAGTGACGATCGTGGAAGCATTATCAAACGAAGATGTAAAATAAGGCTTCACACGATGTCCATTTACCTTGAATTCTGTCTCACCCCTCGGGTGTTTCAGCGTTACCACTCCAAACTTGTTCACAGCCACTACTTGATATGGTCCCTTCCACCTCGACTTCAACTTACCAGGGAATAATCGCAGCCTACTGTCATAAAGAAGTACATGCATCCCAGGCACAACTTCCTTCCGAACTAACTTCCGATCATGCCGCTTCTTGGTGATGTCCTTGTATTTGGTGGCATGATCATAAGCCCAGAATCGGTGCTCCTCAAGTTCATTCAGCTGCAAAGACCTGCACTTTCCTGCATTCTCAAGGTCAAAATTTAGAAATTTCGTAGCCCAATAGGCTTTATGTTCTAATTCCACCGGAAGATGACAGGACTTCCCATAAACCAGCCTAAAGGGGGACATCCCTATTGGCGTCTTGAAAGCAGTCCTATAGGCCCATAGAGCTTCGTCTAACCTAAGGTACCAATCTTTCCTAGAGGAATTTACCGTTTTTTCTAAAATGGCCTTTAATTCCCTATTTGACACTTCTACTTGACCATTAGCCTGAGCATGATATGGGGTTGTGACTTTATGCCTAACGCCAAATTTCTTTAATAAAGCATTGAATTGGTGATTAACAAAATGTTTACCACCATCGCTTATAATGGCTCTAGGAGCTCCATAACGGGTAAAAATATTTTTTCTTAAAAATTCTAACACCATTCGTGCATCACAAGTCCTAGTAGCTACAGCTTCGACCCATTTACTAACATAATCCACTGCTACCATAATGTATTCAAACCCGTATGAAACCGGAAAAGGTCCCATGAAATCTATTCCCCAAACATCGAATAATTCAACCTCAAGCACATTTATTAAGGGCATCTCATCACGTTTGGATATATTTCCTACTCTTTGGCATCTATCACAACTTTTCACATAATATTAGACATCTTTAAACATTGTTGGCCAATAAAAACCAGAAGATAGAATTTTCATTACCGTTCTATTCGGCCCATGATGTCCACCAGCTTCTCCACTGTGACAAGCTGTGATGATTGCACTGGTCTCCGCATCTGAGATACACCGTCTTAACACTTGGTCAGCGCATAACTTGAAAATGTAGGGATCATCCCATATGTAGTGTCTCGCATCCGCACGCAATTTCTTCTTTTGCTGCCATGAAAAATCCTTTGGCATAAAGCCCCCTGCAAGAAAATTAGCAATATTAGCAAACCAAGGTACAGAATTTTCACAGGAAAATACAGCACAAATATGCTCATCGGGAAATAAATCTAAAATTTCCTCTTTTTCAATACGATCATTTTCCAATCGGGACAGATGATCTGCCACAAAATTCTCAGCGCCCTTCTTATCCTTAATTTGCAAATCGAATTCCTGCAACAAAAGTACCCATCGAATCAGCCTTGGTTTTGATTCCTTCTTTGCGAATAAATGCCTCAAGGCTGCATGATCCGACCACACCACCACTTTTGCACCCATCAAATACGGCCTGAACTTTTCAAATGCATATACTATCGCGAGAAGTTCTTTCTCTGTGGTGGTGTAATTTACCTGTGCTCCTGTCAAAGTGTGACTAGCATAATATATGGCATAAAAAATCTTATCTCTTCGTTGTCCAAGCACTGCCCCTATTGCAAAGTCACTAGCATCACACATTAGTTCGAACGGCAAATTCCAATCCGGAGATATAATCACCGGAGCTGAAATAAGTCGTTTCTTTAAAGTTTCAAATGCTAACATACATGCACTGTCAAAAACAAAAGGAGCATCTTTCATAAGTAAATTAGACAAGGGTTTTGCAATTTTTGAAAAATCTTTAATAAAACGCCTGTAAAACCCTGCATGTCCTAAAAAACTTCTTATGCCCTTAACATTTGTCGGAGGTGGTAATTTTTCAATTACTTCAACTTTGGCCTTATCTACCTCTATCCCATTCTCTGAAATTTTGTGTCCTAGCACTATGCCCTCTCTCACCATAAAATGGCATTTTTCCCAATTCAATACCAGGTTAGTCTTTTCACACCTCCCTAGTACTAGATCAAGATGTTGTAAACAGCTCTCAAAATCAGCCCCATATATGGTGAAATCATCCATGAATACTTCCATAAATTTTTCTATAAAATCATGGAAAATTGCCATCATACACCGCTGAAACGTAGCCGGTGCATTACATAACCCAAAAGGCATTCTCCTATATGCAAATGTGCCATATGGGCAGGTAAAGGTCGTTTTCTCCTGATCCTCAGGGTCTATTGGAATCTGCATATATCCCGAATACCCATCTAAAAAACAGTAAAACCTATTACCCGCTAACCTCTCTAACATTTGGTCAATAAAAGGCAAAGGGAAATGGTCCTTCCTAGTGGCATTATTTAACCGCCAAAAATCAATGCAGACTCTCCAACCCGTAACTGTACGAGTTAGAATTAACTCATCTAGTTCATTCTTTACCACCGTCATTCCCCCCTTTTTAGGCACACATTGCACAGGACTCACCCACTTACTGTCAGAGATAGGGTAGATAATACCTGAGTCTAGGAGTTTAAGTACCTCCTTCTTTACTACCTCTTGCATGACTGGATTGAGTCGCCATTGAGGCTGAGCTACCGGCTTGCACTCCTCCTCCATTGGGATCCTATGTGTACAGTAGCTTGGGTCAATTCCCCTCAAATCTGAGGTCTTCCAGCCAATGGCTCCTTTGTGCTTTTTCAGCACCTCTAGCAGCATTGTCTCTTCTGCACCTGACAACAAAGAAGAAATGATTACTGGTTTACTCTCATTTTCTAAAAACACATACTTCAAGTAAGAGGGAAGAGGTTTAAGTTCAGCTTTTGCATCCCCCTCTTTAGGATCAATTTTCTCCTTTATGTCTTCTATCTCCACACTTGCTATCTCTTGTCCCCTCATCTCTTCTTCACATTCTTCTCCCTCCACTGAATGTAGTAGATACTTATTTTCTGAATCAGCTCCCAATTCTTTTTCTTTCATTTCCTCCACACAATCATCTATTACATCCACAAAATATATAGACTCTTTCACATCAACAGATGGGTATTTTTGAGCCTTGTTCATATCTACCACCAACTCCTCACCATTAAACCCTAGGGTAACCGTTTGACCATGAACGTCTATCAACGCCTTGGCGGTATTTAAAAATGGCCTCCCCACAATCAATGGCACCTTGTGGTCTTCTTCCATCTCCATTACCACAAAATCCACTGGAAAAATAAATTTTCCCACCTTCACTAGCAGATCCTCAATCACTCCCTTTGGTCTCCTCACGGACCTGTCTGCTAGTTGGAGTCGCATTCCTATCTCCCTAAGCTCTCCAAGATTCAGCTTCCTGCATATCGAATAAGGCATTAAGTTTATGCTTGCACCTAGATCACATAAAGCGTTACCGTAAAAATCTTCACCAATAACACAAGGAAGAGTAAAGCTACCTGGATCCTCCAGTTTCTCAGGAATCTTGTTCATAATAATAGCACTGCAATTTTCTGTTAGTTGTACAGTCTCATGCCCTTCTAATTTCTTTTTATTAGAACAGAGTTCTTTCATGAATTTAGCATAGTTAGGCATATGAGCTAAAGCTTCAGCAAATGGTAAATTTATGTGCAGTTTCTTAAACATCTCTAGAAACCTAGCTTTTTGCTCATTTTTCTTTTCCTGTCTAGCAATAGCAGGAAATGGCAGTTTATTAATGTCAAGATCCTCTAACTTAGGATTCACTATACTCTTTCCCTTGTCACTTTTAGGAGCATTTTCTTTAACTTCTAACTTAGAGTTAGAGTTACTTACCGTCCGTGTCGGCTCCTCCTTTTCTGATAAAAGATTTTTACCTTGATCCTCTCTCGGTTCCACTTCCTTTCCACTCCTCAATGTAATTGCCTTAGCCTCCTCTTTTGGATTCCGGTCTACATTTGAAGGAAATGTTCCTGGTTGCCTCTGGGACACAGAATTTGCAAGCTGTCCCACTTGAGTTTCCAAATTTCTTATGGAGGCATCCTGGTTCCGGTTCCACTGCTCTTGAGACTTCCATCTAGATTCTTGATTTACCATGAATTGCTGTTGGTTATTCATAAACTGCTGTTGACTGTTAATGAATGTAGCCAACATGTCTTCCAGATTTGGCTTTCTCTCTTGAACAGGTGGCCTGGGTTGATAACCCGGTGGGTGGTACTGCTGCCCTTGGTTCTGAGGAGGTGGATATGGTGGTTGATATGGCTGCCCGTGGTTTTGATGGATGTTTTGGTTAAAGGGAGCTCTTACTTGCGGATTAGAGGATGAAGCATTTGGAATTCCATCTTTCCAGGAGAAATTTGGATGACTTCTCCATCCCGGGTTATAAGTGTTACTGTAAGGGTCATTCCTTCTGAAATCTCCCACAGCATTGACATCACCCATTGATCCTCCACTTTCTTGCCCACCTTGCTCCTGTTCATACCATCCACTCTCTTGGCCCACAGCAGCTACATTCTGCACTTTTAAACTACTCATCTCCTTCCTCATAGATTCCATCTGTGCCTTCAGCATCGATACCTCATCCACAGCATGTATCCCCTGTCTTCTCGGAACTGCTCTAGGATTAGACCATTGAGCATCATTAGCTGCCATTTCATCCAGTAATTGAAAAGCTTCCTCTGGTAACCTATTCATAAATGACCCTCCTGATGAAGCATCTAATAAGGATCTTGTCTGTGGTGTAACCCCAGAATAAAAAGTGGTCATCAAATGGTAAATTGCTATCTCATGGTGTGGACAGCTTCTCAACAATCTTCTAAACCTTTCCCATGCTTCATGAAAGGGCTCCTCACTCATCTGACTAAAGCCTAATATACTATTTCTGATGTTCGCAGTCTTTGTGGGAGGGAAGAATCTCATCAAAAAATTTTCTTGCAACTGATCCCAAGATCTAATTGACTGTCTAGGTAGCATTTGCAGCCATTCACGAGCTTTTCCAATCAGTGTAAAAGGGAACAGCTTTAATCTTACCGCGCCAGATGACACTCCAGGAATTTGAACCGTATCACTGATCTCTAAGAAAATATCCAAATGTTGTGCAGGATCTTCGACATCTGCACCCGAAAACTGATTTCGCTGTACCATACCGATGGTGGCTGGTTTAAGTTCAAATTGCACTCCCCTGGGCAGCACAATTGTCCTATTATCTTCATTCCATCTAGTCACCGCATAGTCCCTAATTGTCCTCTGCCTAGGGATCTCTTCTCTATTATGCCCCGGATTCTGGTTTTGTGCCCTCAGCTCTTGTTCATTTCCAGGAGGAATTTCACCAATAGGAAGCGAATTTTCGTCCATGTTATTAATCCTGTTGGCTCTTAATTGTTGGTGTAAAGTCCTCTCGATTTCAGGATCGTAAGGTGCTATTTGTTCTTGTCTTCTTCTGCTCATACACCCTCAACAACCACCTGAAAAGAATAAAGAATAAATAAAAATAAGATAAAATAAAATAAAATAAAAATAAAAACACACACAAATAATGATCAAGACTTAAAACAACGCCAGTCCCCGGCAACGGCGCCAAAAACTTGGTACGACCTCAGCAAGTGTACTGAATCGACAAGTAATATAATAGAGTAAAATTATGACTCCGAGTTATCGTACCCAAGGGACTGAACACGCAAGTTATGAAAATTAAATGTATGCTAAAGAATTCCCAATTAATTGATTTGATTAAATTAACTAAACTAAAACTAATAAATTAATCGACTGCTGTAATGATTAAGCAAAAACAAATTAAGATGACAGTAAAACTAACAAAGATAAAAGTAAATAAAAACGAGAAAAGATATCAAATTATAAAGACGTTGTTCAAGTTCACTCATCCACCCCTTACCCAATTATGAATAAAATCAACCTATGAATCTTATATGAAAGAAATCGGGATAACCCTCTTAACCCAAGCGTCCCATTCCGGAGCAAGCTATTCTAATCGCATAACGTCCCATTCCGGAGCAAATCATACAACTAGCCTAATCACGGGTCTAAAATCCTAGGTTCGGTTTGCTTTCCCATTCCGGAGTCAAACATCCCAAAACCTCATTATTTCGCTCATCACTCAAATCTTAAATCATAAAATCCTGTCCATTTAGATTCCCATTCCGGAGTAGTCTAAACACCACAGCAAACATGATAGAAAATTCTGAGAATAAAATACATTCATGGCATCCAATTAATAAATTCAATAACCAACATAGACATATGGAATAAATCATTTATCACAATTGGAAATTGAACTGAAAAACTAAAATCCATAAACAAGCAATAAACACCAGCAAAATAAACCAATCTTTCATACATAAACTCAACAGATGTTCATAATTCACATCTTAGGTATAGGAGATTCAGAGATCCCCCGAACAACTAAACGACTACTCACAATCCATTACAAAATCAAAAGAGTAAAAGAAAGAATAAACCCTGAAATTCATTGAGAAAATTCCGTGTTGAATTGCTCGATCTTCGATCTCTTTCTTCAAATCTTCAATGGAGAAAATAACTAAAATTCTGGAAAAACTAAGAACTAGCAAAACTCTTGAAATTTAACTATGAAACTAAAGCAATTTAATCTCAATTACTAATCGAAAATCAAAAACAAGAACGAAAATTGAAGTTTAGGACCGAAGAATATCTCTCAAAATCTCAGCTGCAAAAACTAATAACAAATACTAACTAAAAAAATCGGAACCCTAGCCAAATAGAAAAGTTCGTTTTTATAGTTCCAGATGGGTCACGGTGACAATGAAATTCATTGTCACCGTGTTCAGTCGAGAATTTCAAATCTGTTTACGCACAGGAAATGGGTCACGGTGACAATGAAATTCATTGTCACCGTGAGGTCTTCGAAGTTTGCTTCTGTCCAGGATTTAGCTATGTCACGGTCACAATGAAAACCATTGTGACCGTGATGTATGTGCTTCTTTGATTCTGCCTTGAGGATTTTTATGTCACGGTCACAATGGAATTGATTGTCACCGTGACATACCTCCTACTTGCATTCTGCCCAATCGTTCACGATGTCACGGTCACAATGAAATCCATTGTGACCGTGACCCATCTAGGCCAGCTCCTGACTCCCACTTCTCTTCATGTCACGGTCACAATGAATTTCATTGTGACCGTGATGTAACTAGAACCTCACCTGCAAAGTGTCATAAAAATCAATCAAAAAACTATCTATAATGCATCAAAATTCAAATTTGACTAAAATTAGTAAAATCAACCTAAAGGAAACAAAACCTAACACAAAAACGCAACTAAACACCTAAAATCATATAAAAACACTATGAAAACTAAACACTATATTGAAGTTATCACTAAGTAATGCTCATAAAGCTGCATGAGAAATGCATAGCTGAGCTGAATGATACTCGTAGAATTGCATAGTAATTGCATAATCGAGTTGGATGGTACTCGTAAAGTTGCATAAAAGCTGCATGACCGAGCTAAACGATACTCGTAGAACTGCATAGGAATTGCATAATCGAGCAAGAGAGGTTAGATCCTCTATTACATGTATAATACTTGGGAAGGTAAGATCCTTCATCACGACATGTACACTTTGTAGCTTGGAATGGGCATCAAGCCTAGCGTAGAACACTGTATTGTGTATTAATTGAATAATAATGAAAGAAGGAACCTTTTTATTAATCGGGCAATTGCCAGGTTCTGATACATTATGAGACATGGTACTTCTTGAGTACTTCAACATTCCAGCTTCTGGGGACATCCTGGCCTTCAACAGTTCGAAGCCTATAAGTGCTCGGACTTAGGACTTTAGCAACCTCGTAGGGCCCTTCCCAATTCGGCATCAGCTTCCCAACTCCGGCATTTCCCGAGCCCAGTTCTGCCTTTCTGAGTACCAGATCGCCTACATTGAAGGTTCTAGACCTTACTTTAGCATTGTGGTATCTGGCCACTCTTTGTTTATAGGCAGCGATCCTGGTGTAGGCGTCCTCCCTCTTTTCTTCGATGAGATCTAAGTCTTGGCATCTCTCTTGAGTGTTCATCCTCTCGGAGTAGAGAGCCGATCGGTAAGAAGGGAGGCCGACCTCCACAGGAATCATTGCTTCGGAGCCGTAAACAAGAGAAAATGGCGTCTGATGAGTGCCTGTCCTGGGGGACGTTCTATATGTCCACAGGACACTCTGCAGTTCTTCAGTCCAGTTGCCTTTGGCTTGACCCAGTCGCTTCTTCAATCCCTCCAAGATGGTCCGATTAGAGACCTCAGTCATTCTGTTGCTTTGGGGATGAGCGACAGATGTGAACTTTAGTTTGATGTTTAAGCCCTGGCAAAAGTTTCTGAAGATGGAGCTGTCGAACTGCTTGCCATTATCTGCAATAAAAACATTGGGTAAACCATACCTGCAGATGATGTTCTTCCATGTAAAGCTTTTGACCCTCTCGGCTGTGATGGTGGCTACTGATTCAGCCTCAATCCACTTGGAGAAGTGGTCGACTGCTACTATGAGGAACTTCATCTGCTTTCTGCCTTGGGGAAAAGGTCCTAGGATGTCCATCCCCCACTGGTCGAACGGCCAAGCAACTCCGATCGGCTGTTGGTCTGCTCCACGCTGCCTTATAATCCTGCCATGAATTTGGCATTGCGGGCATATCCTTACTTTCTCCTGGGCATCCTTGAGCATGCTAGGCCAGTAATATCCTGTCTGAAGGGCCTTTCTCGCCATGGCTCTGCTTGCCTCATGCGCCCCGCATATGCCTTCGTGGAGCTCTCTGAGGATGTAGTCCCCCTCTTCCTCCGACACGCACTTTAGCCAAGGGTGACTGAAAGCTTTTTTGTACAAATCACCGTTAATGATGGAGTAATTGAGAGATTTTCGAGATACCTTTCGAGCTTCGTCCTTGTCCTCGGGCAGTCGTCCTGTCTGGAGGAACTGCACAATTGGGCTCATCCAGGTTTCATTCTCTTGGTCGATCTCCATCATCTCCGGCTCGTCTAGGGAGGAGGAAGTCTGGTCTACAACGGCAATATTTTCTTCTATAACACTTTGTGCGGAAGCCGACATCTTAGCTAGCCGATCGGCCTCTGCAGTTTGGTCCCTCGGGACTTTCTGTAGCACCCATTCCGACCCAGCCTCTTCCAGTTTTGCGAAGGCAGTTTTGACTTTGGCCAGGTACTGGATCATTGTGGGCTCACGTGCTTCGAAAGTCCCCAAGACTTGACTGGTGACCAGCTGGGAGTCGCTCCTAATGGCCACTGTCTCCGGTCGGATCGCATGGAGCAGTCTCAGCCCTTGAAGGAGCGCCTCATACTCTGCCATATTATTAGAAGCTTTCAAATTAAGCTTTATGGCGTACCTTATTGTGATGCCCAAAGGGCCTTTTATTACTATTCCGATGCCTCCTCGAGTGTCGTTAGCTGCGCCGTCCACCGTCATTTCCCAGCTTTGTGGCTTGGGTTGACTTGGCGCTTCCTCACCCGCAAATTCGGCTACGAAGTCTGCCAAAGCCTGGGCCTTTATAGCCTTTCTGGGCTCATATCTGACATCCCAGGACTGTAGCTTAATCGCCCATCCCACCATTTTGCCTTCCAGGTCGGGCGTCTGGAGTATCTTTCTTAGAGGATGACCCGATCGGACGACGATTGTGTGCGCCTCGAAGTAAGGTCTCAACTTCCTTGCACACATCATGAGGGCAATAATGAGCTGCTCAACCGGTCCCTTTCTCAGATCTGCACCTCTAAGTACTTCACTTACGTAGTACACGGGTAGCTGTTGGGTATCTTCTTCTCGGACCAAAGTACCTGCAACAGCTTCCTTAGAGGTGGCTAAATAGAGGTATAAATTTTCACCTGGTACCGGTCGGCTGAGCAGCGGCGGGTTGGTGAGGAACGCCTTCAGCTCTTCGAAGGCTTGCTGGCAGTCTTCCCCCCAGACAAAAGTTTCGCTCTTCCTTAGCTTCTTGAAAAAAGGCGTACAGCGCTTGGCTGAAGAGGAAATGAATCGTCCCAAGGCTGTTATTCTTCCATTCAGCTTCTGGACGTCTTTTATGCTCCTGGGGGGTTGCATCTCGAGGATGGCCTTTATTTTTTCTGGATTTGCCTCGATCCCTCGTTGAGAGACTAGGAATCCTAAGAATTTTCCTGATGGTACCCCGAAGACGCACTTCTCGGGGTTGAGCTTCATCTGGAACTTATTTAGGGTGTCAAAAACTTTTGCCAGATCGGCTGGATGTTCCTCGGCGCTTCGGCTTTTGACGATCATGTCGTCAACATATACTTCGACATTCTGCCCGATCTGGTCTTTAAAAATCTTGTTCATCAGGCGTTGATATGTGGCCCCAGCATTTTTCAGTCCGAACGGCATCATCCTGTAGCAGAACGTTCCGTCGTCTGTGATGAAGCTGGTTTTCTCCTGATCAAGGAGCCATATCAGAATTTGGTGGTAGCCGGCATATGCGTCTAGAAGAGAGTAAATGGCATGGCATGCTGTGGCGTCTACCAATTGGTCTATACTTGGCAAGGGATAGCTGTCTTTGGGGCATGCCTTGTTGAGGTCGGTGAAGTCGACACACATTCGCAGCTTGCCAGACTTCTTCTTGACCAACACCACATTAGCCAGCCATTCAGGGTAGTCTACCTCTCGGATAGTTCCGGTCTTGAGTAGCCTATCAATCTCTTCTGAAATGAACTTCCTCCGATCGGGCGCGTGCCTTCTCAACTTTTGGCGGATCGGAGGGAAGCTCGAGTCCACATTTAACTTGTGGGTGATTATTTTGGGGTCCATGCCAGTGATATCCTCTGGCTTCCAGGCAAAAGTCGCTTGATTGATGGTCAAGACGTGCATGATAGCTTCTTCAGTTGTTCTATCCATGCTTGTCCCCACCTGGACATTTTTACCTTTATCGAGCGACCTGGCCTTTGTGGCCTCTGCTGGGTCCATCCTGGGCCTTTCCGCCTGCTCTTGTTGTTCGAGGCCTGGCTCTACGACCATCGCTTCTCGCTGCTGCTTTATCATGGTGATATAAGCCTCCCTGGATGCTTTCTGGTCACCTCTCAAGATGGCGACGCCTCCTGTGGTCGGAATCTTCATCACCATGTATCGGATGGAGGTCACAGCCCCGGTCTGGAAAAGCAGTGGTCTGCCAAAAATGGCGTTGTAGGCAAATGTCATGTCAACAACCATGAAAATTACCTTACAAGCATGAGCTATTGCTTCTTGGCCGAGCTCGACAAAAAGCTCTACAGATCCCGCCACGGGGATGGTAGCATTGCCCAGGCCGATCAGAGGAGTGGCGTTCGGCTTCAGCTCTCCGATCGGAAGTCCCATGGCTCGGTAGGCCTGGAGAGTTAGGACGTTGACAGCACTGCCGTTGTCCACCAAGATTCTTTTTACATTGAAATTGTTTATCCGAGCTCTTACCACGAGAGCGTCCTCATGTGGAAACAGGACGTCTCGTGCGTCTTCGCTGGAAATGGTGACCGAGGCAGGCTGCTCGGCCTGCCGGGAGAGGTAGACGCCTTTCCCCTTCCCCTTTTTGGGGAGATCCTCTCCATAGGATGACCCTCCGGTGATCACGTTTATGACCCCGGCATAGGGTCTGGCCGGGTCGGCATTTCTGGGATTCCTGCGCTCATCATCGTCGTCTGAGTCAGGATCGTCCCTGCGAGGCTTCGGCTGTCTACAGGGTTCATCCCCTCTGGCCGGGCCTGTGAATCTCCTGAGGGCCCCACGGCGTATCAGCCTTTCAATTTCTTTTTTTAGCGAAGTGCACTCGTCGGTTAAATGACCGACGTCTCTGTGGAATTCGCAATATTTGCTCGGGTCCCTCGCATCCCGACTTCTTTCGGAGAGGTCTCTGGGCCAGTTGACTCTGCGGTGCTTTTCTTTGATCCATATTAACACCGCAGTCGGGGTAGGATTGAGAGGAGTGTACGTCCTCTCTGCCCGGTCGTCTGGACGCGGGTTCCGGTCTCTTCCCGATCCCCTGGCTTGGCCTGAATTTCTGGAACTTTGGGCTCTATCTTGGCCTTTAGATGTCCGATCGGAAGCGGAGGCTCTTTGAGTAGAGCGATTGTCCGGATATTGTAAGCGGTCCAGGACGCTGGTCCTTCCTCTGCTTTTGGACCTGAGAGCATCATCCAACTGGATGTGTTGCCTAGCCCTCTCCATTAGCTCAGCGAAGCTGGATGGGGGTCTTGTTGTAAGCGACTCGAAAAGTGGTCAGTCAGTGGTGCCCCCTTGTAAGGCGGTAGTCGCCATCTCCACACTGACGTTTTTTACTTCAGACATGGTAGCCTGAAACCTGTCGATGTAGTCTCGAAGACTTTCATCGGTTCTTTGGTAAAGATTGCACAGGTCGTTCACCGTTTTGGGCGCGCGTGTTTGCACAATGAACCTCATAGTGAACAGCTCCTTTAACTGTCTGAACGATGTAACGGATCCCATGGGCAGCTCATGGAACCATGTCAATGCATCCCCACCCAAAGTGGTGGGAAAAACCCTACAGGCTATTCTTTCGTCATAAGTATAGACCTGTACCTTGGTCAAGTACTCTGCCAAGTGTGTGGCAGGATCTGTTCTGCCTGTGTACCTTTCCATGACCACATCTCGCCACCTGGGGGGGAGCTCAGCATCGGTGATCTCTCTGCAGAAGGGAGAGGCAGTGTTCCCACAAGTATTTCCTTCGAACGTGCCTCTTTTGGGCGCGAGGACACCAAACTGCTTGAGCTTCTGCATAAACCACTGGTCCTACTTGTTCGGCGGATTCTGTTTGCTCAGGGTCGTGGCGGTAGATTCGCCGCCCTTGTGCTTTCTCGTTTGGCCGCGACTTGGGGTGCACATGTAGGACACATCATCCCTCGTAGACAAAGTAGCAGACTTGTTGCTGTAGGGAGAGGCCCTACTTGCAGACACTATCTGCTTCCCCTTGTCGCTCTTGCCTGGGGTTCTGATTGCATTTTTCCTGGCTCCCTGAACTCGGGATTCGTTAATGATGACCCCCTTGTTCCTGTTTCTTCTGAAGTCTTCGCCCCTGAGGTAATCCTCTTGGGCTCTTTCAGAGGCGATTGGCATCTTGCCCTTCTTGAGGGTTTGGACAATGCTTTTTGTAAAGTCATTGAGAATAGCGCGCATGTCTCTCACAGTGATAGGAGTGTCCTCTGGTTGCCTTATTGCGGCATCATCGAATTCGGGAAGGAGGTTGGCCCTTATGGGGGGCCTGGCGGGCGCTTCCCTCCTTCTCGAGGTGCCTGATATGGCACGGGTGTTGTCGTCATGGTCGAGGTCCATGGGGGTCGTATTCTCATTGGATCTTGAGTTCGCCATCTCTCAACGAAAGCACCAAATGATAAATCCAAGAATGTCTTTATCTGTAGGAGAGAGGTCGCTCCGATCGGATGAGATAACCCTGCAGTAAGAAGAGCCCGGTCGGACCAGGCGTGAGCACTCCGAAGCTTAAGTTAGTAGCTTAGAGAGAGAATGTGCTTTAGAGAGATAATGATATGGATTCAATACCTGGTACCATTGTGGGCTGGGCTATTTATATGAGACAGTTGAGGGACACTCGAGTGCCTGGGGGATGATTACCGGCTGTCAGAGTAGGTATTCGGCGACATGACATGGAGCAGGTGATAGGCATGGGTGCTGCCTTGTGTCAGGCGGCTGATAGGACTGGCGGTCACATCAGCCGATCGGGCATCTGCATTGCCTAGGAGCTTGTGTCTGATACCTTTTGCTGATGGGCCATGGGCCCTGCCAGTTAAGTGGGCCGGCTGAATGGGCCTTAAGGCAAATGATATTTGCTGTGTTATCAGACCATACCGGATTAATTATAATGCATAAATTATTGAGAATTCATATATATTAGAGAACCAGAAGTTTCTTTAATTCAATTTAAGAAATTCTCATAAGTTAGTTGTTCTCGAAAGTATTATTAAAGTATCACTAGCTAATAAAGGGACTGCATTCCCTTCATTCTGGAATGAATAAAGATAATATATGTGAGCCCACTATCCACCATGTTAAGCACTCAAATATTTTATAATTTTTGAGAGATGCATCGATAAAATGGTAACATGTGTGTTATTATCAACTTACAACCTGTAGTTTGTGAGATTATTCAAATTAAGTGCACAACTTTCAGATTATGCAATCAAGACACTTTTCTTGATAATGCTGGTGATCATATGTCGCGGGTAAATGATTATTATAAGCGCGTCTCAAATGTCTAGCAAAAATATTTATTAAATGCCTCTGATTAATTGCTAGATATTTTTAAGAGAACAACAGTACTCTTATTTTTATATAGGGATATTATTGCTTGAAACAATACTTATATGTATTATGCCAATAAAGATTATTAAATTCCTCTATTGCAATTTTTAATTAAAAATTGCATTTTAATTAAATAGTTTTCCTAATATCAGGGAAAGTAAGCAACTGAAAAAATAGAATAATAAATACATTACATGTAATTTAGATCCTCAAATCATGAACCTGAAGTTCAAATTATGATACTAATGTATTTGTTAGTGTGTAAAGATTAATTGAATCTCATGTGTATCGGCTGCAAATGCTCCAATTCAAAGTAATGTCCCAGTAGGACAATTTGCCTTGCAGGGTAAATTATTCCGTTCTAAATAAAAATAAAATCTTTGAATAATAAGGAGCAAATAAATTAATATGGTCATATTATGGAGGCATGTGCTCCTGAAGAGACATATGACATAACTAATTTCAAAATTCCGGAAGTGATTCAAGTATTTGAAATTAAATAAGAGATCTCAATATATTATGTCATTGAAATGAACCGAAAAAGTTAAAGTTATCGACAACATTTTTGCATAAAAATATCGATGTTGATATTTTCAACATAAAGAGGATCTTGAATTTAAATATGTTGAAAAATACAGATGCTAATTGCATTAAATTCTATAATATGCATTTTTGGACCTGTAGTTCAAATATTAAAAAATATGATGCCAATTGGGTGCATATTCATGCAATGTACAATGAAGTCATAAACAATGACTTATTTTATGACATTTATTACAATGAATTGGCATTTATTATGAAGAGATATATTTTCTTATAATAGATATGGATGCAATAATTTTAAAGTATTTATCAATCTGACAATATGTTAATATGTAAATAATTGATACTATTTGCATGTTTGATAATGAAATTATTACATAAAAATCGCTGAACGATTTATCATGGCTGAAACATATATAAATATTTTTGAAAATTTTTGTTTAATACAAATATGTATTAAACTTTATGTGTATGATTTTGAAGTATTATAATTTTGCATATTATCATAATTTATTTATGATTTTGATTGTTATTGGCTCTTGAAGAGTTTGAAATATTTTAACAAATATTGAACACTAAGATTTTATATCGACCTGAAAATCAAATACTATTTGATTGAAAATATAATTTTTGATAAAGTAATTACATGTTTAAAAATTATTTTCCATTGAATATCCCAATGGTTGTAAAGTCACTAGAGATAACATATTTTTTTATCATATATTATTGCTATGCATTATAAGGTAATTGTCAAATTGTTACTTAAAATTACATATTGTTTTAAAGATTATAGTTCTCTGCATAATCATTTTATTTATAAAAAAAATCTATTATTTTCATTTATTTTTAAGTATTGTTTTAGAAATATTTGAATTAAATTACTAAATGCATTCTTTTATAATAGTTATCATATGATTATGTTGTATATGTGTCACAAAAAAATTTATTTTATTGCATTTGTTTCATTTCCTGAAGTGAATGAAGCAATATAAAATTATAGCCATAGAAATGTTATTTTCAAGAAATGACAAGTATTATTATTATATTACTAATTTTCACCACCAGAAGTGGCTGATAATTAAGAGAAAAATAAGAATGGTTAAGAAAACCATTTGAGAATGGATAACTTATCCATTATATGATATGAAAGTATATTTATCACGTACCTATTGTACGTATTATCATATTATTAAGTTTTATAAATTCTCCATCTTAAAGAAATGAAAGATGTGGAGATGAACTTGTACATGCTTGTAAAAATACAACATGTAATTTTGAAAAATAAGTTTTAGTTGTTATTTTTCAGTTAATGCATAATATATCCAGAAGATATATGGCTAGTATATGCAGAAGATATGTGCCTCATTTTTAGATAAAAAATCTTATAATATGACATATCAGAATTTTACATGCACAAGTTTAAAGTTGTGTTCTGATATTGTTATAAGGGGAAGAAAAATATGCATTGTACTCTTTTTTCCTTAACTAAGGTTTTTTCCCATTGGATTTTCCTGTTAAGGTTTTTAATGAGGTAACTCATAATGTATATTAAAGATATTGTGTACTCTTTTTCCCTTCACTAGGGTTTTATCCCACGGGATTTTTCCTAGTAGAGTTTTTAATGAGGCACAGTATGTATTAATTGACATTTAAGGGTAAGTATGCACTACAAATCCGATGATTATGAATGTCTGTTACCCCTTAAGATTGATAGCACGGCTTATCAAAAGGAAAAGGTAAACGGTAATTGTTTATGCAAGACATATTATAATATTGTCAATTAATTTAAAGTCCGCCAGAAGCGTGACAGATCTTTTAGTGAAAAGTGGATATGGGAATAATTCCATTTGTCCATGAGTTTTTATCAAGAAGATAAACTCTGGATTTGCTATAGTTGCAGTTTATATTGATGACTTAAATATAGCGGAGACTCCATAAGAGATTTCTATTACTGCAGAATATTTGACAAAATGAATTCTTGTGCATCAAGCAACCTATATTGAGAAAATCTTGAAACAATTTTATATGGATAAGTCCTATCCATAAAGTATTCCAACGGTTGTTCGTTCTCTTAATGTCAAGAAAAATCATTTTCGTCCACAAGAAGATAACGAAGATATTCTTGGCCCTGAAGTGCCATATCTTAGTGCAATAGGTGCACTTTTATATCTTGCAAATAGCACTAAAACAAATATAGTTTTTACAGTTAATTTGCTAGCAAGATTTAGTTCTGCACCAACTTGAAGACATTGGAATGGTGTAAAACATGTTTTACGTTATCTTTATGGCACTTCTGACATGGGTTTATTTTTTCCGAAAAGAGCAAATTCAGAATTGGCAGGTTATACTGATGCCGGATACCTATCAGATCCTCATAAAACTAGGTCACAAACAGCTTATATGTTCACATATGGTGACACTGCTATTTCTTGGCGATATGTGGAGTAAACAATCACTGCTACTTCCTCAAATCATTCAAAAATATTAGCTATTCATAAAACAAGTCATGAATGTGTGTGGTTGAGATCCATGAACCAACATATTAAAAGAGCAAGTGGGTTAGTGGTAGAAAACAAGCCAACAAAATTGCATGAGGATAATGTAACATGTATTTCACAACTCAAAAGTGGCTATATCAAAGGAGATAGAACCAAACATATCTCACCAAAGTTCTTTTACACTCATGAACTTATGAAGGAAGGATAAATTGATATTTGCAAAGTTCACTCAAGTGACAATCCAGCAGATTTGTTCACAACCCTACCAAGTTCAATTTTTAAGAAGCATGTGCACAATATTGGAATGCACCAATTGAAAAATTTAGTGTGATTCATTTATTTTTGAGGGGAAATACCTATAAATATTGTACTCTTTTTCCTTCGTTAAGTTTTTGTCCCACTGGATTTTTCTTAGTAAGGTTTTAACGAGGCATGTTCATAGTGTATAGTCATCCAAGAGGAAGTGTTGTGGAATATTATTATGAAATATTCCTATTTGGATGACCATCTTAAGTTCTAATTAGATTCTAAGTCTACAAGTATTGTATTTCTAATCAAATTCTATTACTTAGTTTTTGTGCCTATAAATATGCTAGTTGTGACCTATTAAAGTAAAACAATAAAATGATCAGAGAATATATTATTCTCATTCTCTCTATATTTCTGCTTTGATTTTACTTTTATTTATAACAGGTTATGAGTTATTATATAATCCAACTAACTAATCTATGGGCTAGTTTTTGGTATTTTAATGAGCTTTTTTTCTATTTTATGGATATGGATATTGATAAGATTTTGAAACTCTATAACCTTTTTCTATGTGTTTTTTTTTTCATTTTTTTTGGATTACAATTAAACCAATTAATTTCACAACTTAAGAATTTATATGTATGTTTAAGTTTTAGGACATTACTAATTTTTTTTTTTGAATTTTTTTAAAAAATGAAACATGGATGCGTTATCTAAAAAAACTTTTACAAAAATGAAATTAATATTTAATACTTCAAAAATATAAATATAGATAATTTACAATTTATATGTTTATAATATGTTATAAACAATTAACATATATAATTCATGTAATCCAGTGGTAAACAAATCAATCAACATAACAAATTTAACTTATAATCCAATTGAGTTGAATGATTCAACCCATTTAAAACTTTAACCAGTCAATCTCTACTGTGACGCGCGCCGGATGTCCACTCGGCCGCCCCTATGACCGCCCACTTGAGGGCGATCGGGCACTTGAGGGTCCGTTAACAGCTTGCAATAAATCGCAAGTGCGTCTATGTTGGGCAACAAGGAGGTTTCATGGAGTCGCCACCCAATAGAACATTGGGAAAGTTTCTCTCGCCTCGGAGAGCCTAAGACTGCGCTTATTATCCATTTTGGGCCAGCCAAAGGGGTCTTGGAAGGTAAACCTCTCGCCCTAAGGAGCCTAGGATTAACGCCAAGTTTCGTAACACAAGAGGTGTCTTGGAGGGTAAACCTCTCGCCTCTTTGAGCCTAAAGACCAGAGAAAGTTCGGGACTCCCCATTTATTCATACCTTGGTTAAGTTTATAATCGAGTTTTGAATTTAGTATTTCATGCCTTTTCTCATTCAATTTTAATGCAATTTAATTAAACGCATATCAATCATATATTAAAAGCGATAAATAAAGTAAATGAAAGCAAAATAAATTACAATAAAACTAGGGGCGGAATACAACCCCCATTTGTAAATAAAATGCAAATCATACATAAATCGGGCTGTTTATTAAAAATGAGAACGTTGGTCCTCTCATGCATAATTTAAGAAAACAATTTTAAAGTGATAATTTACTTTAGATGAAAAATCTAGGACATTGGTCCCATTTTTATTAAATAAAATACAATTTAGTTTAATAGAAATATTTTTGTGATTTTCTTAATTAACGTGCATGGAAATAAATTTATTGTTACAAATTACATAATAATCAATTAAACCAAAATAATAAAAAGCAACAAAAATAATAAACAACTCCCAAATGGATCTTCAAATCTCCATGGGCTCCCACTTGACAAAAACTCACATATGAAAAATAAGTATTGAAAAATAGAAAAAACAAATAAAAATGAAGTTAGTATAAAAATAATTAAACATATAACTTGAAAATAATTGAATTAAGGCAATCAAAATTGCATCATGTATGATAAGCCAATTAAAATGACATAATAAATATGCAATATAACAAATTAGCAAAATCAACATGCAAAAAAAAATATAAAATAATATTAATAAAATTTAACATGCATAAAAAGCATAGAATAATGATGATAGAGTTTAACATGCATAAAAACACAAAATAACATTAATATCCAATCATGCATAAAAAACAAAAGAAATAATAAAAATCAGCATGCATAAAACATATTAATAATAGCAACATGTATAAAAGCAAAAGTAATAATAAAATCAACATGCATAAGAAATAAATAATAGTAATAATAAAATTAAATAAGAATAAGGATAATAATAACAATACTAATGATGATAATAACTACAATAATAATAACACAATAAATAACAAGGAATATGAACAATCAAATACAATAATAATAATAATAATAAACAAGAAAAAGGATAATAATAATAATACTAATAATGATAATAACTACAATAATAATAACACAATAAATAACAATGAATATGAACAATCAAATACAATAATAATAATAATAATAATAATAATAATAATAATAATAATAATAATAATAAAAGAAGATGAACAATATGAACAACATGAACAATATGAACAATTAAATAAAAATAATATGAACAAAAGTAATAGCATGAACAATTAAAGAAGAAATAAGAACAAAAAAAATAATAGTATGAACAATTAAATAAAAAAATAAGAAATATGAACAATTAAATAATAGATCTAAAAGAATTTACATGATAATTAATTAAATAAAAACAAAAGAATAAGAAAATAAGAAGAAAATGATAGAACTAAAAGAATTTACATATTAACTAATTAAATAAAAACAAAAGAATGAAATTAAAATTAATTTAAGAAATTGAGCCAAGAATAATTACCCTCAAATTTATCTTGAAGAGATGAAGGTAGATGATCCAATTCCTTATCTTGATTTGATAAATATGATTAGAAAAATAAAATATTGAAAGATGAATTTTACTCAAGAACAAACAATTGATTTGTTTGTCTCAAAGTAGAAAATTGTTTGATTGAAAATAAGAAAATTCTCAAGAACAAAAATAGTTATTTTTTGCCTTAAGGATTGCTGGAAATTTCTTTAGAAATTGAGAGAATTTGTTCTTGAAAAGAAGAAAGAAGAAGAAAAAATATTTTCTAAAAGAAAAATCCCCCTTAATTCCCCTTAAAAAACTCTTTTTATTCCCCTTAAAATCAGATTTTTTAATTAAGAAATTAAATTAATTTAATTCTCATAATTACAAAAAAACAACTGAATTTATTGGGTTGGAAGATAGAAGGATTTTAGAATTAAATTTTGCAAAAAAAAATGAGTTAAAAAGCATTAAAAATGAAGAAATTATGGCCAAAATGGCCAAAATAGGCAAAACGGACGAACAGGGGTGCGGAGGGGCCGACCGACGGCCTGCCCACCTGAAGGCGTGACCGACGGCCTGCCCGTCTGAAGGTGTGACCGACGGGCTGCCCGTCCCTCACTCAGAATTTTTTTTTTTTTTTTATAATTTAAAAACTCACTTTTTTTTCATCACAAAATAAATTTTAAAAATATTTTTGAAATACATTTTTATTAAATTTTAAAACAACAAATCGACAAGGAAATCGTCACTTCCAACTTCATTCTTTTTGCCTATAGATCGGCACACTTAATTTCATCATTGGGTAATCCTGATCTTGGCTACTCGGGACCCGGTGTCTACATCTACGATATGTGTATATGTTTTTCTAAGAAAAAAAAAATAAAATGGCATCTATTTAATATACCAAAATAAATAGTTCTTAAGCATGTACCCGCCTCCTAAATATGGATTAATTACACACATGACATGATGATTGAACTATTATTCTGTATATTATGTGGTCACAACAAAAAGTTCAATAATCACTCGAAAATTATCTCTGTACGAAAATCGCGACATCGAATGGCCACATCAGCAAAAAAGCTTCTAAATACATAAGATTGCTACATATAGGAGTGAGGATAAATCGGTTAATTAATTCATGAAACTAAAAAAAAAATCAGTTTATTAATATCGATTTTTTCAAAATACTAACTATTAACCAGTCCGTTATAATCGGTTAATCAGTCTATCGGTTTCAATTTTTCAGATCGGTTAACTAATATTTTTTGGTTAATCACTATAATTATAAAATGCATTCATAAATAAAATTAAAATATTCAAAATACTTAAAAATTAAAATTTCTCCACTATAATATAACATTATTGTTGTTAAAATAAAAATTTTTGTAGAAATAAGCAACTTTACTTTTAAAAATTAAGAGTTGATAAGTAAATAAATTAACTGGTCCATAATTACTTTAATTAGATTGACGGTTATATTTACTAATCGCCAATTAAAAAAAATACTTGAAAACTTTAAAATAATTAGAATAATAAAAAAAGGTGCAACAAAAATACTTAAAAATGTGAAATTATTAAAATAAATCCATCTAATGCTAACAACCATTTTCCTTTATTTTTTTTAACTTGATACACATTATTTTCACATATATTAAAAATTATAATTTTTTAAAAATTATTGAAAATTTTAGTTAATATATTAATGTTATATAACTTTTCGAATATATTTTGATTTTCATTAATGAAAAATTGATAAATCAAGAAATAATAATAAATACTAAATATGAATATATTGAAAAATTAATAAATTAACTAAAATATTTATTTTAAAAAATTAAAATAATTTTGAAATATATTTTAAAGTAATATATATATATATATATATATATATATATATATATATATATATATATATATATATATATATAAGTGTTTATATATCGATTATCGGTTCAGTTAACCGGTACATGAGTCAAAAAAATAAATCAATATATTAATATCAATTTTTAAAAAACATAAACCGTCAACCATTAAAATTAGTTCGATTAATTTATTTTTCTAATTGATTTCTCGGTTGATAAAATTCAACAATTTTTTTTCACCCCTAGCCACATCAGCTGGCAATTAACGTGTCTGTCTAATTTCACTACAAGAAATTACACTTTTTATGACGCAAAAAATTGTCATTAAAAATTCATTTTTCGTCGCTGAAAAGATAAGGTGACGATTTTTTATCGTCACAGAGAACGTAACGGTAGGCGCATAACATAAAAGTTTACGTGACGATTTACTTTTTTGTCACCGTAAGTATCATTTTTTGTGACGAAAATGATTATCGTCATCTTTAGTTCTTAATTTTCATGACAAAAATTATGTCACAAATAAAATTATATTTCGTCACATTATATTGTTTATCGTTACTAAAGATTAGTATTTTTTTATGACAAATTTAAAATTCGTCACGAAATTAAATATTTTTAATGACGAAACTCTGTTTCTTGTTAAAACTATTAAGCATTGATTACGTAATTATCGTCACAAATAAATATAATTTTCGTCGTAAAATATTTAATTTCGTCACTAAATCTAATACTTTAAGTGACGAAAAATGATTTTGTCATTAAATTAATGTATATTAACGATGAATATAAATCGTCATATTATGTTACATTTTAGTGACATAAATAGGGATAAAAATAATTGTCACAAAAAATAGTTTTAGTAACAATTTTTTATTGTCATTAAATTATATTTTTTTTATTACAATATTAATATCGTAATTGTAAACATTATACCGTTATTTATGAACTAACAAGTCGACAAATTATGACAAATATACTTATCATATATGCGTTGCACTAAAAATGACACGTTTTAAATTAAATGTTATACAACCAATTAACTTTATAAAGAAAAATGTCAATAAACTATAAAGTATTTATTTAATCAAAAGTAAATTCAGCAGTACAAAACTGACAAGAGAATAAGAAAACAAAAGAAAAGCTACTCTGCTTCATACTTTATGTATGCTTTGTAAACGGTCCTTCAAGTATTCAATGGTACTGAAAAAATAAAACAAAATATAGTAAGTAAATCCACAATTTAAAAAATAACTTATTTTCGCTATGAGCTTAAAATGTAGCAGTAAATAACTGACAAGAGAATAAGAAAATAAAAGAAAGGCTATAACGATGAGTACTCCTAAGTTCAGTGAAACAATGAGGATGTGGTGGCTAGAGAAGTTGCATAAAACTAACACCTGAAGAAATGCTTAATAACGATACAAGGGTAACATAGCAGAACGAAAGAGGTTGAGACTTGAGAGCATTAAAATATAACACAATAGCTTATGCTTCATATTACTCGGCATTCAGTAGACTATGACAATAGAGAAATTTTATAAATTTATAAAATCAAAGAAAAGGAAAAAAACCTGAAAATAATGGCTAAATTTAATGTTAAAGATAATTTAAACTTGACAGTAGCATAGACCTTCAAAAATATAATTGATTCTTGTGTATCGTAAAAAAAAGAAAAAAAAAATTATTGTTACTTTAGCAAAATTGACAAATCTCAGTACAACAACAATCACATGCACATAAGAATATATGAATATCAGAATTCCTAAGGCATAACAAATGTAATAATGCATTTCAATATCATGAACAGAGCAAAGGAAAAAAAAACAAAAAATTCATAAAAAGAAATGATATCATAGACAATACCAGCAAATTCACTTTTGTTTAGCACTTGATCAGAAACTAAGAAAAACAAAATATTCCATGAATGTGCAATACATATATATAATTTCTATATATAATACAATATAAGTTAGAGTTGGATTATCACGTAAAACATAAAATTGAAGAAGTCCAGCCAAATTCAATAATAAATATGGCCTGCTAATTAACATCTTTGGATATATAGTACATATATAATGGCAACAAAAAAGTATGAAAAAGTGCCATTAAATATCCTCTCTAGCTAGTTTCAATATCTGTGTCAAGTATCTGAGTTCACTGTCACTTTTGAGCCAATAGCTTATTTTTCTACTAAAATATTTTAAATAGTTAAGCTCATCTAGTTGGTGCAGCAATGGTTTAGAATTTAGATATCAAATTACTGAGATCCTTATTTTTTCAAAAAGTAAATAAGTATATCTTTTCTAATTCTATATGACAAATTCATGTAGAAAATGTACTCACATAAATAAGCATATCTGTTCTAATTCTATATGACAAATTCTTGCAGAAAATGTACTCACATATATGTGTAGAAATTATCACATTTAATATGTAAATATGCACGGTTGGTGGTGGTGTGTGGTTAACTATTTAAAATCCAATCATCAAACACCTCCTAACTAAATGATAACTTTGCACCCACAGATTCCCGGAAAGGGGATTGAGAATCATATGAAAGGCCACCTCAACTCGACGTCTGTGGCTGCATTTTTACCTTTACACAAGGATGAATGCGCTGGACTGCAAGTTCTGGACTTAAAGTTCGGCAAAATTTAGTAACTTTGACTGCAGCAGCTATAAGTACTTCGGCTTCATTATCACAAAGTAGTCGAACATTTGCAGGAACAAGATTGGACCTAAAATAGTCCAATGAGAAACCAGCAAATTGGGATGCAAGCAACAAATTCATAAACAATCGGAATAATAAATTATCAATTAAAAAGCAGAAGCATCTATTAAAATAACTAAAGTCCAAGATCTTCATGCCAGCAAGTATTTTTGGAATAACATGAGATAAAACAAGTGCAACATGAAACTCAAATGATTTGTCCATTATTAATAGGATAATTGCAGCAAAAAGAAAAAAGAGGACCATTTGCATCAAATGCTTAAAACAATAAAACAAGAAAACTTAAAAACTAATGAGCTTGGTAGTCTTGATAAAAGTTTTTCCATTTTGTATATAGTTTTACCAGAATTTAGTATTTCCTCATTCTGAGTTGAAAAGATGGAATTGTGGTTAAAATACCACCTGCTCAGAATTCTACTTATACCCGATAGCAATTGGGAGAAGACAACAATTTATATCTTGCATATTATTATTAATACCATGCTATATTCATAAACAAATCAATCTTTCAAGCTAATATACTATAACCGAAGCAATACTACAGTGGAATTGTTCTGGATATGCTGTTTACTATTAGACTAATTTAAACAAATCTAAAGCTGGTGCAACTACCAAAATCTCTTAAATAAATAATTAAAACATAAAGGAGGATTGCTAATTTAACTACTCTTTAAATTTCCATTTTCTTAACATGCTGATAGATATCACACTTAAATGTACAAATCTAAAACTGGCAGTCGTTTCAAAATTTCAATTCAGTATTTTACAAATCCAGATTATTAACTGAAAATACAAGGGATTTATCTAAATAAATCAACAGAAGAAATCGGAAAATCCAACCATTATTAACAAAATAAACAATCAACAGACAGATTTTAGCAAGGGTTTTCTACAAACATGCAACAACCCAAAAAAATTAATAATAAATAAAAATAACAAAAATAAATAACATATCTCTTGGCCGTGTACTTGGAATCGCAGGTTGTCGTCCTCTTTCCGGTGACCAAAAATGCAGAGCGAGAGAATGAAAGAGAGAGGGGTGGCGACGATATTGGACAGCTAGCAGTCCCGGTGGAAGAAGATAGACGAGAGAGAGAGAGAGAGAGAGAAATCGCATAAAATGAAGGCAGAGATGGCGGCTGAATGGAGGGAAGAAGACGGCGGCTCTCTCTCTGTCTCCCTCTGATTTTCGATCTCCCTCAACCTCTCTGTTCTCTCCCTCTGATTTCTTTTCCCATTTTTCCTTTTTTTATTTTCTTCCTCTCTTTCTTATTCTTCATTTGTCAAGGTAAATCTAGGCTTAGGATATTTTTATTTATAATTTATTAATATATATATATATATATAATTATTTATTTATTTAAATAAGATTATTTATCTATTTAATAATGCACATTTTAAAGAAAATTTCGAGTTTATCAATCCAATGGTTAACCTCCAATAAATTTTTGAGCCACCAAATTATTATTCACAATACCAAAATATTTAATATGTTACAAAATTTATGTGTGGTAAATAGTTATTTTTTTCGTTACATTTTTTTTCTTCAAAAGAAAAAAGTTAAAAATTCTCCTTTCATATTAAATGTGACGAAATTATAGCTCGTCACAGTATATTCATTTTTGTTATATATTTATTTGTCATAAATTGAATTATTTTTTATGACATAATTTATTTATCATATATTAACATTATAACTGATTGTGATAAATGTTATTATTATTATTATTATCATAAATTCATTGACTGGCGACGAAATTATATTTCATCATAATATATTCATTTTTTGTAACATATTTATTTGTCATAAATAAAATTATTGTGACGAAATAATTTTATCATCACTAATTCATTAAATTGTGACAAAATTAATTCACATTACAAAAAAATATGTATTTCATGATGACTTTATGTGTCACAAATAATTATTTTTTCTTTAATTTTTTTCCTTCCAAACAAAAAAAGCTAAAAATTTTCCCTTCTTCAAAAGGTGATGAAATTATACATTATCACAATATATTCATTTTTTATGACATATTTATTTGTCATAAATAAAATTATTTTTTAAACTAAAATTTTTCAAAAAAAATAATTAGAAATTTTTTTTATATCGATATTTTATTTGTGATGATATGATTTTATTGTCACTAATTTATTTAATTATGACAAAAATAATTCGTCACAAAAAATAAATATTTTGTGACGATTTTATATGTTGCAATAAGTTATTATTTTTGTCATTAAATTTTTTCCCTCTAAAAAAAAGGTGAGAAATTTTTTCTCCTAAACAAACCATGACGAAATATATTTTTCGTCACAAAATTATTCTATTAGTGACGAAAATTAAAACATAAAATGATGCAAGATAATTTTGTCACAGTAATAAATAGTATGGTGACGTTTTAAAAAATTCATAATTATAAGTTATAATTAGTGACGAAATTTTATGCGTCACTTAAAAATTTGTCACAAAAAGTAAAATTTCTTGTAGTGGTTTCAGTCCCATGACATTTATTCTACGTCCACCTCCTCTTTCCGGTGCTTGAAATTGCATTTTTCAGGTAATTTTTATTTTTGTTGAAATAAACAGTACAATTTACAAAAAAATTTAGTTGCGACTACAGCATTATAATAGGCATAGCACAATGACCACAACTGAAATTCTGTCATTGTGTGACGTGATAAGTTGGTTGTCATTTGATATACCCATCTTATGTGGCAATTTCAGAAATGATTTGTCGATTTGTGGTGGCTACTTCAGCCAGCAATGCATTTTAAATGGTCTTTACTTTTTTATTTTTTTTTAAAGAAAACTTATTAAAAATTTATTTATATTTTATTTATAAAACTTTTGTTTAGAGTACTTGTCTCTAAGCGCACATTTGTATAATCAAATTATGCACATTCCATTGATTTAACGATTTAAATGCAAGTTTATACTTATCAAATCACATCACTTTTGCTGTGAGCACAGCAACATAAGAGCAATAATTTAATGAGCACCACTCTAATTAACCTGTAAGGACCGGATTAGAGCAAAAACCGCAGTTAAAATAATGATAATAAGAAACAAAAGATTTCAACGAGATTCGGTCAATATTATTGCCTACGTTTTCGGAAACTAAAAATATTATTTTACAAAAAATTGAAAAGTAAAATAATACAAGAAAAAAAAATATGTTTAACTAATTGACAAGTTAAGCAAAAAGAGATGATTAAACCTAAAACTAAAATGCTATATTTATAACTATCAAAAACCCCTCCTCTTTCTAATTTTTCCGATGTAGGATTCTTTTTTTTTTTTACCATATTTGACTAACAATCTCCCACTTGAAGATTTGATTGAGTATCAATCACATTTTCATATTATTCTTTCTCTCTTTATGTTACTTACGTCTCCATCAGGCCACAACAAGATCGACACCATAAAAACTTGTCAGTATTGATTGACTTTGTCATGAAATATGCTAGGTTGTCTTTGGTATGAATTTTCTGCATATCTACTATTTCTTCTTCTACTTTCTCACGAACGAAGTAGTACTGCACCCTTATATGTTTGGTTTTCAAATGAAATATTGGATTCCTTGCAAGATGCAATGCACTATGGCTGTCACAAAATAAAGAAATATTCTCTTACTTGTGCCCGAGTTCCTCTAATAGCATTTTCAACCATACTGCTTCTTTACTGGCTTGTGTAACTGCTACATATTCTGCTTCTATTGTTGATGTGGCCACAACTGATTGCAGTTTTGAAACCCAGCTTATAGTTCCACCAACAAGTTTAAACACATAACCTGTAGTAGATTTGTTTGTATCAAGATCACCTGCATAATCTGAATCAATATATCCGCTGACAATAAAGTCTGATCCTCCATAACATAATGCAATATCTGAGGTTCCCTTAATGTATCTTAGGATCCTCTTAACATAATTCCAATGCTCTCTACCAGGATTCGCCATGTATCGACTAACCATTCCCACTGCATGTGCAATATCTGGTCTTGTACATATCATAGCGAACATTAAACTCCTCACTGCTAATGCATACGGTACTCGAGACATCTCCATCCTCTCTTCTTCATTGCTAGGACTCATCTTTGAGAATAACTTGAAATTAACAGGAAATGGGGTAGAAATTGGCTTACAATCTTGCATGTTGAAACGTTGCAAGATTTTCTTAAAATAATTCTTTTGAGAAAGCCAAATCTTTCTATTATTTCTGTCTCGGTAAATTTGCATCCCTAGAATTTTGTTTGCTCGTCCCAAATCCTTCATATCAAATTCTCTAGCCAACTGAGTTTTTAACTCCTTAATGCGATCTTTGTTGGGACCTGCTACCAACATGTCGTCTACATACAACAGCAAGATAATGACATAATTTTCACCAAACCTCTTAAAATATGCACAAGGGTTTGCATTTAGCCTGCTGTATCCAAGACTCATAATGAAAGAATCAAATCTCTTGTACCAACACCTTGGCGCCTGTTTTAGATCGTACAGAGATTTGTTTAACTTGCAAACCAAGTTCTCCTTTCCTTTTTCTTCAAAACCTTCTGGTTGGAGCATGCAAATTTTTTCTTTAAGATCTTCATGAACAAATGCAGTTTTCACATCTAACTGCTAAAAATTCAAGTCAGAATTTGCACATATTGCCAGGACTATTCGGATTGCAGTGAGACGAACCATAGGTGAGAAGATTTCATTAAAGTCCACCCCTTCTTTCTGAGCATATCCTTTTACCACCAATCTAGCATGATATCTCTCAATTTGATTATCACCATTCCGCTTGATTTTGTAGACCCATTTATTGCCTATGGGTTTTCTCCCTTACGGTAGTGACACCAGTTTTCATGTCTTATTTTTATGAAGAGTTTCAATTTTCTCTTGCATTGCTGTAATTCACTGAGATGCATCTGAACTATTCATTGCTTCTTGGAGAGTTGATGGCTTCCCATCTTCAGTTAGAAGACAATATGCAACATTACCCTCCATAATGTAATCTGAGTGCCAATTAGGCGGCCTTCTTATGTGAGTTGATGCCTATTATTTGAAACTTCAGCTTCGACTGGCTCTCGTTCCTCGTGCTCTGGTGCAGTTTTAAAAGAATTATGGGTTTCTGATTCTCTTTCTATACATACTGTTGTAGTCTCTGACTTTTCTTCACTTTCTGCTTGCTCTTGATTTTTATCTTCAACAAAGATAACTTCCCTGCTGACAACAACCTTGTGGGTAGTGGGATCCCACAGGCGATATCCCTTTACTCCTTCAGCATACCCCAAGAATATGCTTGTTTTGGATTTTGGATCCAGTTTTGTAGTTTCTTGGGCATTGTACATCACATAAGCAGGACTTCCAAATACATGGAGATTTGAATAATCCACCGATTTTCCAGCCCATATCTCCATTAGTGTCTTACACTCAATTGCAGTTGATGGAACTCGATTCACCACATAACATGCAGTGTTGACTTCTTTCACCCAGAATTTCTTATCTAAACCTGCAGTTCTCATCATTGCTCTTGTTTTTTCCAACAGAGTTCTGTTCATTTGCTCTACCACTCTATTTTGTTGAGGAGTGTATGCTGTAGTGAATTATCTTTTGATGCTTTCTTATTTACAGAATTCATCAAATTCTTTACCGGTGTATTCTCCTCCATTATCTGTCCTCAAACACTTAATCTTTTGGCCAGATTCAAGTTTCACTCGCACTTTGTAAGTTTTGAAGACTGAAAATACATATGCTTTCTTCTTGATAGGAAGCACCCAACACCTCTTGGAATAATCATCAATAAATGACACAAAGTAGTTTGCTCTTCCTAGGGATGACACTGGTGCTTGCCATACATCAGAATGAACTAATTCCAGAATGGCTTTGCTTTTGAAATTTGATGTGTTGAACTTCAACCGATGCTGCTTGCTTACAATACAATGCTCACAAAAGGGTAGTGAGACCTTTGTGAGACCTGGAAGTAGATTTCTCTCTGCAAGAATCTTCATTCATTATTCAGACATATGTCCAAGTTTTTTATGCCAGGTCATTGCACGTTTTTCACTTGGACTGCTCGTGACGATAGATGCCTCTCCTTCTTGCAAAGTCTCTCCTTTATCATATATAAATTTGCAGCTATCTTTTCTCCCTTCATATGTACAAGCGCTCCTTTTATTATCTTCATAATTCCCTTCTCACCACTGAACTTGCACCCCAAATCATCCAATTGTCCTAAAAACAATAGATTCTTCTTTGGGCCCTCCACATGTCGTACGTCTTGAATAGTACAAATTGTATCTTCATACATTTTCAGCTTAATAATTTCAATGCCAACGATCTTTAAGGCATGATCATTGCAATTGTACACAGATCCTTTAGAGTTAGGTTCATAATGATGGAACCATTCTCTTCGAGAGGTCATGTGAAATGTAGTTCCTGAATTAAGAAGTCATATTTCAGCAAATCTTTTTCTGCCTTCATTAGTCGTTGCTGCTTCACAACATAGAGCATCTCTGCTATTGGAACAGCTTGCCACATTTCCTTGAGAATCAGAACTTCTCTTTAAACTCCAACAATCCTTCTTCAAGTGACCCTTCTTGCCATAGTTGTAGCATTTAACATTCTTCTTACTTTTTGATTTTGATCTACCATGATTGTGGCTCCCACTTGAGCTGCGTTCTGTTGATCTCCCTCTCATAACTGTCAGGGCTTCCACATGCTATGAACTTGCTTGCCTATCTTATTTTTGTGCCGATTTTCCTCCTTTAGAACAGCGGCTGCAACATTATCGAAGACTAGAATATCCGTAAGGATATTATTTGTTAAGTTAATAATGAGTTGATCATACGAATCTGGTAAACTTTGAAGTAGAAGCTCAGCACGTTCCACTGTCTCTATTTTATAACCCAAAGAAGTGAGTTGAGAAAATAGAATATTCAAAGTATTGATGTGCTCCATCACTGAAGTAGATTCCTCCATACGAATAG
Source organism: Excoecaria cochinchinensis (assembly GCA_947683425.1). NCBI lineage: Eukaryota > Viridiplantae > Streptophyta > Magnoliopsida > Malpighiales > Euphorbiaceae > Excoecaria > Excoecaria cochinchinensis. The sequence goes on from CANTUQ010000083.1 coordinate 3,140,553, forward strand.
TATAGAGTTTTCTTTTAAGAAAATTTTTGTTGTGGAGTGATTTGGCCTCGTACAACTTAGTGAGGTGATCCCAGATCTCCTTTACTGTCTTCTTCTCTTTTATGCTTGACAACACCCCATCTGCTAGTGCTAGATGAAGATTTGCCGTAGCATTTCCATCCATCTCGTTCAACTTATTATCATCTGTGAAATTAGCTGGCTTTTGACTTATAGCCGCTAGGCAATTATCTTTTTTTCAAGATAGTTTTCATTTTTAATTTTTACAGTGAGAAATTACTCCTGTTGAATTTTTTGATCTTATATTTTACCGCCATTGCTTCTATCACGAACTTCTCTGCTAAAAAATCAGCTCCCACTATTGTACGTGAATAGTAACCGTATACGTAAATAGTAACCGTATAGATGAACAATAATCGTATACGTAAACAGTATTGTATACATGAACAGTATTCAAGGAAAAGTCTTTTCTGATGTGAAAGATCAGTTTATGCTGCAACTACAGAGTATAGTAAGACAGAACCTCGGTTCTGATACCACTTATTGTAAAAATAAGGACCGGATTAAAACAAAAACCGCAGTTAAAATAAAGATAATAAGTAACAAAAGATTTTAACGAGATTTGACCAATATTGCCTATATCCTCGGAGGTTAAAAACATTATTTCACAAAAAACTGAAAAGTGAAATAATAAAAGAGAGAAAAAATATGCTTAACTAATTGACAAGCTAAGCAGCAAGGGATGATTAAACCTAAATCTAATGGCTTATATTTATAGTTATTAAAAACCCCTCATCTTTCTAATTTTCTCGACGTGGGATTCCCTTTTTTTTTTCTTCCTACCATATTTGACTAACACATCCTTCATCTAAAACTATAGTAACACAGGTAATTATATTAACTAGGGATAATACATAAATTTTCCTTTGATTTTTTTTGCCATTTAACATATTACTCTCCGAATTGATTGAGTATTGAATTACAATTTAAACTTATTAAAAGTGTAAGTAATACTTTTTATACTATTAAAAATTATATGAAATATTCATAAAATTGTTAAAAATGTGTTTCTAAATTTCTTGTGCAACAGTAAAATTCAATAATGATAACTTAGGTATAATACATTGCCATTGCTTAAGCTCAGTTAGTTAGCGGAGCTACTTGGACATTACAAGCATTTATAAGGAATTAAGGCCAAGCGCTATCAAGCTTTATAAGTGACAAATGCTAGCTGTTATAGCCATTGTTTGTTATTAATAGCGCAATGGTAGCTAAAATAGGCTATACAAAGTAAGTCTTGTTCTCTTCTCTCTTTATAATCACTTTTTTGTTTCATTAAATTAATATAACCGTTGAAATTTACCTATTAAAAATTCACAGAAGTTTTATTTTTGATATATTATATTATTTTCCTTTCAAATTATTACCGTTTATCTGGTAACTTCCTGAATTAATCGAATGTCAAATTACATCTGAATTTGTTAAGAGTTTATACTACCTTGTACTATTAAAAATGTCATGTTACTCTCCAAAACTTGTTAAAAATATCATATTATTTTCTTATCACTTGTTCATGCACTTTTTATTATGTGTCACGTGTTTTGTAGGGGATAATCTGACAATTAATTCAGTGGGTAAATATTAGTATTAAATAGTGATAATTTAGAAAAAAAGGTACATATTATATGTGTATATAGTAGTCTAACGTGCACGTGCATTGCACGTAATTATTTTTTCATTACTGGTTAATAATAAAATAAAAAATAGTGAAATATTTAAAATGGATTATATATAAACTTTTTTTAATAAGAAATAAACTTAATTCAATATTAAAGATATGTTTTAAAAGATTGTAACATTTCTTAATATTATAAAAGTTTTATCTATACAAAAGGTTATTTATAAAGAATTTTAATTTGATGATATATTTATTTATTTATTATAACACATAAAATAGAAAGTTTTCTGTAGAAGATTTTAATTAATTTCTTCTTTCTTATTTTATTTGTCATAATAACACGTGGATAAAAGATTATTTTTGTAAATAATATTAAAATATGACGATATTATAGTTAAAAAAATTTTCCCCTTAGTACCATTATTGTATGTAGTGCGTGTATATATTTACATGAATTTGGGAAATGTATTTGGGAAATGTTTACCAGACGTTCTCGTAGAAGTACATAATTTCAAATCCTTTGTATTTGGTATACAGTTGATGTTTGCTCTAAGGAAACATTAAATGAACCAAGGTTTTCATTTGTTTGGTACATCAAAATTTCCAATGAAATTCTCTTTTTTTTTTTTTTGAGGAAAAAAAAATCGTTTGGGTAATGAAAAGGAAAGGCAAGTAGTTGGTATGTGTGGTTGCATTGCATTAGAGACACACCTAGAAAGGTAGCACATAAGGTTAAGTTTCAATTATGAGATCTAAGTTTCAATCCAATCTAATCTTCCTAAAATAGGACAACCATAGTTACATTTTTATTTTTTTGTATTTGACGACAATTACCTTTAATATTTATATTTGAGTAAATTCATGATTGATATCACAGTCCTATAATAAAAGGTTTGGACCACAGGCTCGTGATGGGAAGCACAATGTCTAAAATGTCACATTTGATCCCCCACATCATCTCGTTAAGTCAGACCAAAATGCAATGTCAATCACCCATACCATCTTTAATAAAGGGTACGGTCACTTGATTATAAAGTGATGAGGACACACTACCTCGTATGCACTATAAATAAATATCTTTCGAGATTTAACTGAAGATCTTTTCACAACTTTTGAAAATTTCTCTCTATAATTTATCTATCTAAAACTTACATTGACTTAAGCTTTTTAGTATTTATCCCTAAACCCTGTGGGATTCACTTTCTTTATAGTTACAGGCCTTGATCCGATCCAGTCTTGGAGCCTTAAGTCAGATCGAACACCTTCTGTTACTATTAGTTAGTGATTAAGTATACATGAAGAAGAAAAGTTACTAGCATGTGTCTTATCATGAAATGAGATGTATGTTCAAAACCATCTATTCATGAAAAGTTATATCTTTTCTAAATATCCAATTATGAAAGGTGTGTCTTTTCAATATATTTAAATACTCCAACATTGTATTGCGTAGGTAACTTTTGCTCTAAAAATTCTAACGTGTTATTGCTGCTTGAATTTATTTTATTGGCTTTGAAAATTCTGGAGGAATATTACCATTGAATTCTAGCAGCAACAATAGCGAGGGCATTAATTCTTTAAAGATAGTGATTACACTATCAAAACCTACTCTTAATATTATGTTTCCATAATAGTTTTTTCTAACACCTTCCATCTTTAACCGACTTACTTCATGATATTTTAGAATTTATCATTTGATATTTTTTTTTGAGAGTTAAGCATGGAAAATTCAAGACAATCAAGGTACTCTCAAGTGAGAGGAAGCAGACAAGCACGATGTGCTAGAAATAGAGACAAAACACCAAAGGATGTTATTTCGATCTTTGATGACGAAGACATCTTTGATGATGCTGACCAACTAGAAAATCTAACACCAATCAATAGTCGCCTCCAAAATCATCAAACAATGCCTAGAAATAAAAAAAACACAACACACAAATAAGTAGAAATCAACTATAAAGCATAAATTAAACTAAAAATACATAAAAACTCAAAAAACTAACTCAAAACACAGTAAAAACATGCATAAACATAATGAAATATTGCACTACGTGGTAGCGCTTAGTTTCGCGTATGACCAACTACACTTTCTCTTCTACCCAAAGGATAATTGAGATTTTGGTTCTTTAAGAATTGTGAGATCTAATTAATTTTCATACTTTTCTCTATTCTTCAATATTTATATGTACTTTCTATGCTTTTTGAGATTATTATTTATATTGGTTGATGAAAATGATCCGTTGTTCAGCTGTCGAAATAACATATTGCTATATGGAACTTCAAATTTGTAATTATTTGCACGTTCTTCTGTTGGTGGTGAAATAGCATAATTGTTCACAAGAAAGAAAGATGTTCAATTACTGTTATGAAGGTCTATCATTTAGTCTAAACGAATTGAGCCTGTATATTTATTGACTAGAATTTGTAATTTCTCTCCTTTTAATGCTATTGATAAATTAAATTATAAGAGTCTGTTAATGACTGTTTATTGGCAAGAGAACTAATCAAAGAACTTATTTTTAATTATTGCCAAGAAAGTAAAGAGAGATAGGATATTCAAGTTTCTTAATAACCATAACCAATTTATTGTATATATACTACATATTATTGAACTTTGATTGATTCCCGTTTATCTTTTACTTAAATATAAATAATTAGATTTTTATTTTTATTTTTAATTAAATCTAATTTTTAAAGAAAAATTCAGATAAAAATATTAATAAAACGGTAGTGTTTATATATATATATATATATATATATATATAATAAGAAACTATGATTTATAAATAAATATGATAGATTAAAAATTGAAAAACTTTGGGTCACATATACGAGTCAGTTTGGATAGAGATTTAGGTGTTTTGGATGGATTTTTTGGATTTCGAATTCAAGTCAAATTTAACCCTAAATTTCTTGGGTCTTTTGGGTTCGGATCATTTAGGTTTCCTCCTAATCCAAATTCGGGTGACTTTTTTAGGGCGAATTCCAATCGGATTAAAAATTGCCAGGTCTTGATAACCATAACCAATTTATTGAAGAATTAAGGAATGTATTATTATATCAATGATCAATTTGGTGAACCAGAACTCAAATTATACCTCGGGCTATATACTTGCTATATTGATTTGTCATTTAGTTTTGTTTACTTGACTTTAGTTGATTTTAAAAATCCCAAACTCCCCCATTTTCTCTGTTTTGTTTGCTTTAAAAGAATTTGATCTTACGATATTTTGTGAATACGAACTATTGAACACTATATAAAGCTTTCTTTTTCTAAGAGTAGAAATTTATTTTTGTTAATATTGAAAACAAACAGAGAGTGATGTCATTGGATTTGCAATTAAAAGGAATATATAGTATTTTTGTAATGGTGCATTGAGAGCTGTGAAGCAAATGCTGAAGTTGAATTGGGAACTTAAGGTGGTGCAGTCTTGCGTAGAAATGCTGTAGCTAATTTTGCTCTAAGTAAGCCTCTGCCAACGCTATTACTTTTCTCTTTCCCTTGTCAACGGAAGAAAAGGTCGACAGCAAATGAGAAAACAGACGTACACTTCAACATTTGGAGATGTAGACCCCAAACAAACCTGTGTAGTGTGTGTGTGTGTGTGTTGGTAGAACTTAAGAGGGTAGTTAAGTTCTGTAAAGTTACTGGTTGGTGGAAGTTGGGGTTTGATGGGGTTGGTGTTACCAACTATCAGGCATACACCTTTTTTTTATCCCAACTAAAACTTTACAATTTACTTTTAAATTCATTTCATTTAATAATTTCATTCAAGAATGGTAACATTGCTCCTCCTTAATTTCTCTTTACTTTTTCAACTTCTAATTGAGTCTTGATGTGTCAAATATAAACTGGAAAATAAAATAATATATATATGCTTTTTGTCTTAATAAAATGATAATATCGAGTTTGCAGGATGATAAATCTTTTCTTCTTTTAAACCTTTCAGTTAATTAGTAATTAGTATAAGGAGATTGCAAATTTAATATATGGTTATATTATATTGTTTTGCATTCACAAGTTAATTTTGAGTGTCGAATTAAATCTAAATCTATTTTATTTTCAATATAGTATTAAAGGCATTAGTTTTACAATGTTGGATATGTAACAAAATATTCAATTTTGAGTATAAAATATCTACTAATTATAAAAATATAATAATATTATTTATAATGTATCGCACAATACTCATTACATGGGCTATCTGAATTCATTATGTTTAATAAAATAGATATGTATGTATATGTATATATAGGTATACATGGTTACGTGTACAAGTCTTATCTTGAAACTAATTAAGTCCCTACTCGATCGTGAACATCAAATTATGTGATACGGGGTCTTCCTAGGTTACGCACATATATTGCAATTGCAAACATGAAGAGATGCAATTTAGAGCAATTAAACTATTTGCAAATATGTAAATAAAGTTCAATCATACATATTCTCTATTATTATTATTATTATTATTATTATTATTATTATTTGCGATATGTAAAAAGAAGTCATTACATGGGATATTCGAAATTTCTTGTCTGCAAAATTTGGATCTGCTACATTCTATGAGCATATGGTCTAACTTTGCGTTTAGTAGCGGAGGGAGGAGAGGGGTCGAAATATAATATAAATACGATAAAAAAAAAAAAAAATTAAAGAGGTCAAATTACAAACTTTTTTAAGAAAATTTAAAGAAATTTTATGAAATTTGTGATGACCAAAAAAATGTTTGGGGAAACCTTAAAGAAATTGACCTAATTTATGCCCTAAATCAGATTATATCAATTGTCATCATCATACATAATAATAGCCAAATTTGTACTCAAATAAAAAAAAAAAAAAAGGCCAAACCAATTTTTGATTAATTAGATATTATTATTAATTTTAACAAATTTATAAAATTTTGTAGTTCTATAAAGTCTCAAGAAATTTTGTATTATTTTCTCAAAAGAAAAAAAGAATTTTTGCATTATTATAAGCAAAAAAGGAATTTGGTATTAATTAAAATAATATTATATATTAGTTAATAATTTTTTGTTAATTTGAATTATTTCATAAATCATTTAAGAGATAACAAAATTTTCGATTTTTTGAAAAATAAACGAAAATTGAAGTGATATACAAAATCAAATTAGCATTAATTATATTTCTGGTATTAATGTACAAATCAATAAATTTGTTGCTTTCCCTAATCTGTTAGATATTTAACATTTCCTCCATGTTGCCTGATATACATAAATCATGCCTAAAGGCTATATTTACTTAGGAAGATGAATTTGGATTTCACCATGGACCAATCTAATGAACAATTTTCATTTATAAACGCTACCCATATATTATTTTATTTATGTGGCAGTTTTTATTATATTGGTTAAAAATTTTTATGAATTTCATAAAAATTTATTTTCCCTTAGAAATATGAGTTTATTTAAAAAAAAAAACAGAGAGAAAATGATACTTATATAGTTGTATACCATTGAAAAGATAATGCGGTTCCTCCTTCAATGGAGCGGCAATTTCATATCTTAATTAATTTTTAATTATAGCTACTAATATTTTATATTATATATACATTCTCTATCTTCACCTGATCACGATTTTCTTTCACTTGCTCCTTTTGAGTTTCTCTTTTTTCAAAATAAAAAGAAAATCAATATTTTATATTGGAGCCCACTTCTCCCTTATGTAATTCCATGCATCTAAATCGTTCGATTAATTGAATTCGTATAATTTGACGGTTCAGATATATACACATCAAAATACTATTTAATTCTTCCATATTCTCATATAAAAAAAATATATTATATTTTTATATTCAATATTTCTTCCTTGATTTATTTATGTGAAATTTGTCATGGAGCGTAACAATATTTCACTTAGGCATCAAGTGGGAATTGGCAAGTGAGAAAAACTCGGATGCCTATATATCTAGAATTAAATTCCTAAAATATTCCAGTTTGTTGAATCAATAACATTAATTTTTTACACATATTTTTGGAAACATAAATTTTCAAATTTGATATATGCATTGATTCCAATTTCCTAGGGAGATTTAAATTAGAATGTCGTGCCTCTTATGTACTCCATCTGTTTCTTATAACTGTCACTTTTGTTATTTTCATTAGAATTAAAGAGTATTAATTAGATTTAAATGTAAAATAAAATTGAGTGTTTTAATATAAAAACTTAAATTTAATTGGTTAATTTGCATTAAAAAATTAAATTAAATTAAAAAAAATTAAATTATATTGAAAATATAAAAGTAACATATAAATAGAATTTGAATTTTTTTTAAAAGTAACAGATATTAAGGAACGGATGGAGTATATATATATATATTTGAATGAAAATTTAAATTCAAATAATTAGGTGATTGCTTTTACTTCCTAATGCATGAAGATGCAAAAGAGTAATGAAATTTAAAAATTGAAAGGGTATAATTTTGGATTAAAACGGAGAAAATTAAGGGGAGGATGTACTTAATAAAATGCATAGGTAGATGGAAGTGCAAGTATCAGAATTTCAAGATACACACGAGCATAGCTAACCTCTCTATTTGCCCTTTTCTTACTCCAATCAATCCATCAATCAATCAATGCTGTCCCTTCTTTTTCAACACTCTTCCCTCACCATCCTTTCCATCTCTCTTTTTTAAATTTTAATTTTAATATTTACAACATTTATGCAAATTTTTAATTCTGCATTTTCTTCAACATTACCACTATTCTTCTTTTCAATTTTTATATGATAATTACTATACTTCATATTTTATTAATTTATTTTTACGAAATTAGGTCCAGTCATTTTATTTAATTAATTTCTTACTTTATCGAAATTTATAATCGACATCTTTGTCCAGAAAGAAATAGAAATTTTTTATCTGGTCCTTTTCTTCTATATAAAATATTGTCCCCGTATTTATAATTCAGGAATGTTGACAATGCTGTTTTAATTAAGACAAATTAAGAGATAAAATAATAATTCTTCCTTTTACAAGTCAATAGGGATATTTTGAATTAAAAATTAATTAATGAATTTTTTTAATTTATTAATTTTTTGATAAAATATAATACTTTTTGTTTATTTTAAAGAAAGATCGATCCGATTTGGAAGTACCCAACCAAAAACAAAATCCTATAAAAAACAACAAATTTAAACATTAAAATTTAAATCATATTTAAGTATTCCATTAATTAAATTATTCTGGATAGTAGAATAAAATTTTAATTTTTAGAAGTAAAAAATATTAAAGTAAAACAATTTATCAAATAAATCCAAGTTAAGTCAAATTAGACATGTTTGGTCGATTAAGAGTAGCGAAAATTGAAAATAGAAAACATATATATTATTTTTATCATTTTCAAAGTCAGTAATAAAATTATCATCAATTTTTAAAAGCTGGCACACTATAATTATTATTTTAATAGTTATCCGAGATTCATGATGGCAAAACATTATGGTTCCTTTAGTAATTACTAATTAATGAAAATAGCAGTAGAGGATTTTAATTAAAATGGATCCCAGATAATTTAATTATAAATTAATATATATATGGTTTTGCTTTGTTCTAAAAAGGAAATAAAAAATTTCTAAAAATGCGATGGGATTGAGTAGAATTTTAATTTTTTAACAAGAAATTTTAAAAATGAAATATTTTTAAATATTTAAAAGAGATTGGATTTTGCTTATTTATGGTAAAGCTACCAATTAGAAAAAGAAAATAAAAAAAAATAGTTTTGGAAGGTCGTTGTTAAGAGAGGATGAAATGCACATGACACCATTTTATTTTCGCGTATGAACATTAGTGTCACCCGTGGGTCAAACCTTTCTCACCTGTCAAATGTAGCAAATACGTACGATACATACAAAACCCACACGTGCCAAACCGTTCCTTATCTCTATAAAAAATCATACCCTCTTCGTCTTCAACACACCATATTTGGTTTTCTGATACATGTTCCACTTCCAAATTAAAGGAGACCCAGCCCCTCTTTATGAGGTACTTCTTCGTCTCCTTTTTAATTAATTCTCTTTTTCATTTATTTATAAATATTATTAATTATTTTTCTAGATTATTTCATAATCTTAATAAAATTCTTCTTCTTCTTCATAATCCAATTTTTTTAATTTTTTTTCCAGGTGGATTAACATGCACTTTCTTATATATTTGGATGATGATCTGGGTGAGTGAATTCTTTGTTATCCTTATCAAGTAAGCAGTCTTTCGCGAATTCACCTTGGTTTCGTTGTCTGTTCGACCTTGAAAATATTTATTTTTTAGAGGTATTCTTTTTAAAAATCAAAAGAAACCCTAATCAGTTTTAAATAGCTTTAGTATTAATTGACATGCAAAAAATAATAATTTTCTGATGATAAGAGAGCATGCGTACAAGAGATCTAAAGAATTAGGTTTTATTTTGTGAATCAAAAGTCTTTTTCTTTATTCTTTTTTAATACCTTTTTTGAAGATCATAAACATTTTTCCGAAAGAAGAAACTAATTAGATAGATGTATGCACAGCCACTTATACAGTTAGGTGTAAGCTGCATATCAACACATATCTCTTACAGTTCTGGTGATTTCTTGTATTCTTTGTTGTTATTATAGCTATACGTGCGACTTTTAGGTGTCGTATAATATAGGGAGGATAAAAGAAATATATTCAAATATCTATTACTACAAATATATTCAAAAATGAAAAACAAAAAGAATTAATTAATGTTTTTATCGAGTTATATTTCCAACATCTTATTATCAGAAAGCAGATTAAGGGGGTTAGAATAGGGAATGCAAAGCAAGAAATAAGTGCATGTGTTATGATGTAGAGACTTAATTAGAAAATGCAGCTTTGATAGTTTTAGTTGTATAATAAGCTCTTTTAAAAAGTTTCAAGAAGGTATATAAAAGTGAAAGAAAAATAATCTAAATCATTAGTGCATTTTGAAGCTCTGAAAAAGTTAGATATATATACTAAATATTTACATCTTCTTCAAAGATGGCATTTCAAAGCAAACATTTAATAAGAACGTACAACATTTCAAGGACTATAAACTAAATATGTTAGTAAGTAGCAACTGAAAAATAGGAGATTTTGTCTTTTTTTAATTATTTCAATTAAGGTAATGATTTGGTTTACGCCTGTGTTTCGTATGTATCAATATACATGCATACATAATGACTGCTCTTTAGATTATAGTTTGAATTTAGAAATAAAAAAAAGGTTATTATAGTTTCTCTCTTTTTTTATTATTTTTTATTTTTATATTAATTCACATTTTCAACTCAAATTCGAATATGAGCTTATGAGAGCTTATCGTTTGGAAATTGTTTCAATACTACTTAGCTAAAACTCGTTGGTAGAAGAACTAATTAGAAATGAGTATTATTGTATTATGGGATAATTTAATTTTAAGTACCCTTTTATTACAAATTTCTCTATTAGGTCAAAGTGTACATGTAGGTAATAAGGTACTGCATTCTTTTATTTCATACTTTATCTTTAGGACCCTCAATCCTTTACTCTCCCTCGTCTACTCTTTCTAGATTTCTTTGCAACTCTTAAAAATATAAATTTCTCCCTCAAAAAAAAAAATTAAAAGAAAAGGCTTGACAAGGGCAAGATTCAGTTTTAATATGGAGAAATACAATTTTGTTGATGTGTGTTGTTCATAGCCATTGAATTCAACAACCAAATATACACAGCTGAAGTGAGCTAGGTAGTTAGAAGTTGGATGTTGATATATTTGGTATTTAGTTTAGTTATATTCGTACTATTTATTTTCATTAAAAGGGCAAGAAAACCATAACCAAAAACCAAAAGAAAAAAAAAAGATAAAAATAGAAGAATATAATATATAGTTCTAAAAAAAAAAAAAATTGAAGGTCGAACAAGCGACGAATGTGAGGTATTAAGCAAGGGACTACTTATTTGACAAGGTCTTGCATGGAATTCAACACTCTTAACCCAAACCCGCGCCACAGCTTCTCAAATGCTAAAGCTAAACGACACCAAGAGCTGCCGTATTGTTGTTACGTGCTTCTCAACAAGCCCTACAAATTAATCAATACTTATTTGACAAGGTACCAGCAAGTTTGCTTCTTAACTGTGTAATTAAAATAATACAGATTTAGTTTTGAACTTTTTTTAATTAAAAAATGCTTCTACCATTACTAAAATAATTCACATTTATTCTTATTTATAATAGTAAAAGTAAATATAAATAATTTTATTAACGATAAATATGCAAAGATGGTCCATTTTATTTTTGCTATTACAAGGACATATATTAATAATAATAGAGACAAATGTGAGTTGATTTAGTAATGGTAAATTTTTTTTTTAACTAAATTTGTACTATCTCGCATAATTTAGAGCAAATTTGGCCATTTTTCTTTTTATTTAGTTATGAATGCTTAGCATACATATTATATATAATTGGACTGAGAAAGAGAGGTCCTGCTGTTAATGAGTACAACGTTTTAATTACCATTGGCAGATGGACCCAACATTCAACTCCCTAGCTATAGCCATTTTTCTTGAGATAATATTATAGTAATATGCCTACCTAGATTCTGAACAAATTGCAACCAAGTAATTCAGTTGACGATTTCTTTTATAGTTGGAGATGGGAGAAAAAAAGAAAAAAAGTTACGCAGACAGTTGATGAATGATTAGCAAAAATATTGATATGTAAAATGAAGGTGATGATATGTTTTATAACATTAATAATGTTACCTATATAATTTCAAGCCCTACATCAAATTAAATTGGAATCATAAATGTATGTACCTGTGCTGAAGTGAAAAATAAATTAATGACATTAGCCTAGTAAGGTAAGAATAAGTATTCCACTCTTAACAATTTCTATGTTGCAGTACTTGTAATAAGGGAGCACTTTCATTTTCTGCAGATCTGTCTGGGCGAAAACTATCAATTAATTCGGTTAGTGAGGTTCGGACACTTAATTATGCATAAAAACTTTGGTTAAAAAGCTGTTTTGGAATTACTACTACTACTACTACTATTATTATTATTATTATTATTATTATTTAATGCAATACAGAGTTTTAATCGTAGAGATATTTGAATACTAGTTAGAAGGTGCAAACTTGATGTAGACTAGAAGTTAAAATCTAACTTATAGATAATATTTGGCAACTAGAAAGCATTATAAGCTTTACCATTAAATAATCTTCAATGAACAATGAAATAAACCTTAGCTAAGCTATATAAAAAGTTCAATATTGCTGAGAAGTGAGAAAAGAGTTATCAATGAATCTTCCATTCATTTTAATTTCAATATACATATGTTCGAACGATATAATTTTTATTTATTTATAGAGATCTAGAAAAATATTTATAGCAAATGAAGGAGAACCAACTGAACAAATCAATATTATAGTTAGCAAATTAACACCATTCAGTTAATAAATCGTCTAAAAAATTAAATTTCTCTGATATGAAAAATTATAATACAGGGTAAAGATTATCAAAATTTGAGTATTTTAATTAAATTTATTGTAGTAAAAAAATGAATGCATACCTTTTTTTCTTTTTCTTTCATATTTTTAAAATTGGACCAAAATTTTATTAATTGATTTTGTCATGAACTTATATATATATATATATATATATATATATATATATATTATGTATTAGCTACAAGCAACTTTGTGATCAATTATATATGTGTATAAGATAACTGTAATTGACGAAAACCAATACTCTATATAAAATAAACAATAAAGCAAAAGCAAATGAATACTATAAATTTTCTTTTCCATCGGGAAGGAAGAAAACTTAAATTACAAAATATTAAGATTAGATATTATGTTATAGTTTTGTAATTGTTCATTCAAAACAAAATTCTACATTTTTTTTGAACAGCAAAAACAGTTTCTAAAAATTTACTTTAGCTTTCTAATTCATTATTTTTTCAAAACAAATAAAAAATCATTAGTAATATAAAAAGTACAAATACAATTACAAAATTTTAAAATATATGAAATGCACAAAATTAATAAAATTACTATAATATATTTCTGAATTTTTTTAACAAAAATAGTGGATAATAATAATAATGTTGCGGGCAATTTAGCTTTCACTAGAAAATTCAGTCAATCTATAGAATACTACTTTTTTTTTTTTTTTGATAAGCCAAAGTATTTCAATTAAATTAGAAAGAGTACATAGTGACAAAACTGCCAAACAATCCACAAGAAACAAACAACCCAGCCAACAGCATAAAAAGGGCATCTATAGAATACTACTAGACCACTTTTCACATAAAAAGGGCATCTTTAATTCATGAAAGATCTCGGTTTGTTGATACAAAAACACAAAAAAAAAAAATCAAAAGAATCCAAAATTAAAAAAAAAAAAACAAGTAATTATTAGAAATTCATATCTATAACAATATGAAAATTATTCACATAAACTCTATGTGTTTTTTTTTTTGGTTTTCTCTAAAAATAATAATAATAAAAAAGAAGAAATTATCAATAAAGTCTGCATCACTATATTTTGATTTTATAGAATTCAAAGATAAGGATATATATATTACTAAATATGTGTTTTTTAAAGCTTAATACACACGCTATATATGCTTTAAATGACATTTATGTCAGATACAAGGGCTTAAATTGAATGAAAATTGAATTTAATACATGGAACTACATGTGAAAAAAAAGGGCAAATAAAAGGGATGGAATAAATGTGTGTATGTTTGTATATACATATACATGCATTCATATATACATACATATATAAATATATGTATGCATGTATAAAAAAATTATTTTAGTGATTGATACTGATAATATTTTTACTTTTATATTTATATGCTTCTGATTCAATGATTTTTTTTTTCTACATAATTATTTTTATTAATGCAGAATTTAATCCTTTTTTTAAAATATATAATGGATATTCAAGAAAAAAAATTTAAAAATGAAATTAAAATTAAAGTCAATAATTTAAAATTTTTTTATAATACATAAAATGATTGTATATTTGACCTAAGGACCTGTCTGACTCGAAAACCGAAGTGATCAGACCTGAAAATAATTCAAAATTAAAACAACCCAGCCCATTTAACAGGTCAATGTAAAATCCATTTAAAAAAACTAAGTCATATTACTATGGATGAATATGAGCTGAATAACCATTACATAGCCTATTTTTCAAGTTCAGTATATATTGAAGTCGATTTTTTAAAATCAAAGTTTAAGTACAATATATTAACAACCGGTTAACTGTTAAATATGGTTGATTAACTATTAACCATTGGTTAAGCATGATAAAAAAAATTAAAATAAGCTTTACAGAATAATTTCAATCCATCAATTAAATAAAAATATAGATTCTCCAAATTTTAAACATAAAATACAGGTCATTCAAATTTAATAATAATAAACTAAAATAAAATTTCATAAACACTAATTTATCAATCATTTACTTTCTAATATTAGGATATAATACAGATACATGTGAAAATTCCTCATATCCATATACATGTAATTAAAATTACACATGAGCTAGTTAACCGTTAACCAACCGGTTAGCCAAATATTTAAGTTTAAGTATAAGTCCAACTTCATTAAACATAATTTTCAAAATTAAAGTTCATGTTTACGTTCAATTGGACTGGTTAACTACTAATGTTGGATTGTATTTGATTTTTTAAATTGATTTAATGGTTTTTTATATGTTTTCCAACCTTACATATTACAACTCTTTTATGCAAAATCTATTTTTTATTCTGTTTTTGTCTACAACTATATTTTAATAGTCTATAAGAACTTAAAAATCTATAGTATTATAAAATTAGCTCAAAGTTGTCTTAATTTATTTGAGAGAAAAATTCTTTTAAATCTTAAATCTTAGGACCATAATAATGATATATAATATATATGATTTAGATTATTCATAATTGTTGCATTTGATACTTAGAGATAAACATCATACAGAATAACATATAAAAATAAATAAATTTATTGTTTATTATTTAATAAAAATAATTAATTTATAAAGATATAAAATTACAAATTTAACACGAAACAAAATTACCAATGCATTGATGCAAAAACATCACACTTTTAAAGAAACACACTATCCTAGTATCTAAATATCACAAACTCTCCTTTTTTGATATGTACTTTTTACGTTTTAAAGTCAAGAAAAAGCATAAAAAAAAATATTAAATTATTAGCCAGAATACAAAATAGGAGATCAATGGCCTTAATTAAATTATTAGGAATTAAATTAGGCCAAAAAATTATTAGGAATTAAAATGTAAATGAAAAAAAGAAAAGGGTTAAAAAGTAAAGACTCGTAACCTACACCTTCATTTCAGGAAAACAATGTATATAACATCAGAATTTCATAACCGATTTAACTACCTTGCTTTTAATTTTTGTATATCCCATTCTTGTCTTCCCAGCCACAATTTCAATGGCTTTTATCCATACAGGAGACGACCACATTATTATGGTCATTATAAGATTTAATGATCTGTTCTAGAATTTAGCAACTGCAACAATCTGGTCGCTAATGATTTATAAACAGTTATAATTATTGCTGTTGTCCATTTTTAACATCGGAATTTTAGCGGGAGTATAATGCACCAATTCTTTGGTGTATTGACACATAAGAGAAAGTTACAAAAACAGTTTTCTTAGCTGTTAATATACTATTGGCTTAAGAATTTTTTTTTTCTAGACTGAATGCATTGTATATCAATTTGATGTTAAAGTGACACATAGTAGAAAAAAGTTATAAAAATAATTTTTTTTCTAAATGTTAATATATCATTGATTTGGCGCACTACAATGTCCAATGTAGAAAAGTATTTTATATACATTTTATGTTTCAATGGATGGAAGAAACACTTGATAAATAAGCCAAACTCAAATAATAATAATGATAATAAAAAAAGTATAAATCATTTTTTCCTTAACGTTTTCTTTGGATAATTTTTTTCTAACGTTTTGTTTTATCCAATTTTATCTATCAAAAACTGATTTTGTAATGTTTATATTTTTTTGGAAAACCGTTTGAGGGGGATAATGACATTCGAGATGGAGTCACTTTATAACAACGTACACGTCATTAATAGATCCTACTCTCTACTAACTCATAGTTTGAAAATATTATTTTTTAATAATTTTTTTTTTTAAAATAGTTATTTTACCCTAATTTTTTTTTCCACATACTCAAATTGAAAAAATAAAACTACTCATATTTAATTCACATTTAATATTCTGTTATATTTTAAAAGTAATTTATAAATTTCTGTAATATAGTTAAACAACCCCAAAGAAATCTCTAAATTAAACCTATTTTAATAATCTATTAGCTCAATTGAGCTTGTTGGAGTCCAAGCTCACGTATTCGTGTAACGATTTGGCCATAAAAGGGAAGATTAGAAGTTGCACATGAGAGAAAGAAAAGAGATTAAGAGAGAGAAAGAGAGTATTAAGAGAAAAATGAGAATAAATTGTATTATTGAAGATATATAATTAGAAGAAAAGTACAAGTACTTTTGCAAGGATTAGGATACTTAGAACGAATAGCAAAATTATCCACGTCAATTGTGAGGTGATGCGTGGTAGCATGCAATGAGTCAAAATCGAGATTGGTGAAAGGTAGAAGCAACATTAAAGGTGGATTTAGAGGGTGTTTGGCATTGCTTTTGGAAGGCCAAAAAGCTGTTTTTCTAGTAAAAAGCTGATTATGGGACAAAAATAAGTATTTGGTAAATGCTGATTTTAGAAAAATTAATTTTCTGAAAAGTGAAAAAATATGCTTTTTAGAGAAGCTGCAAATTGAAACTTTTCAGAAAAGCTGATTTTCAACTTTTAAGGTCAGCAGATTTAATCTTTTTTTTAGACAAAAATATCTTTTATTTTATTTTATAATGACAAATAAGTGAAAATTATTATTATTATTTAGTGAGATTTTGAATATAATATATTAAAATTTATATATATATATTATTTTTTATTTTTTTATTCTAAAAAGCTATTTTTAATTATATCATTTACCAAATAGTTGACCACCGTTTTTTATTTTATAAGTCATTTTAAATTTTATTTACCAAACAGTTATCTATTTTTCGATATACAGCTTTTTGAAATACAATTTTTTTCCAATAGAAAAAACTGTTTTCATAAGTTTTGTCAAACTGACCCTTAGTATACAGAAGACAGTTAGTACCAATTAGACAAGTTCAAATGAGCGATATGATTAGTGCTGCAAAATTTGTGGCAAATTATATATGCAGCTATTATCTAATGGTGTACAAGATAAGAACGTGAAAGAGACACTTTTCGTCTACCTCTAAGACAGATTTTTCAGACTTCAGTTTTCTTATCTTTTCACACGATGGAATGGTGATTCTTGCTCTGATTGAGCGGATTTTTTAGTGACTTTTAACGACAGTTTTACTAATCTGTCACTAATCCAGTAAAAATTTCTTTGTTTTTGCTATGTCCTAAAACTCATTCTTTTCTTAGTTCGTGGTTTCATTTGACTGAGTTTTTGTGAGCTTGTTGGGGTATGCTTCATTCACTTTTTAATTTTTACTTCACTTAAAGATCCAATTATAGTTAACTTTCCATTAAATTGAGTTAAGAAAAGTGAAAAGATTTTAATTATTCGTCATATAAAATACGATACAAATCAAAATATGCACTTTTGGCTGTCTCTAATGAACATTATAGCAATAGATACCGGTCTTTGTGAATTGGGAAGTCTCGAATTTCAATCCATGCTCTTTATTTCCCTCAATGAAAAAAATAAGATATTTGCAGTTTGGATAATTAGTTGCTATTGAGTTTATAACTATGTGGTATAAAAGAAAAGTCAAAGTGGTAGATTACCTTTTCGATGTCATGTATATTTATATATAAATTCAAACTGCGTAGAATATGACTCGAAAGCATCTACCTCTATCTCTTTATCTCTCTCGCACACTCACACATCAAAAAGGTGGTTAAAAAAGATAAGCATGCACCTTCACCAATAAGTCAAAACCATCACTCTGCAAAACTCATATCCAGCATATCCCATTCAATTATAAATAAAGTATGACATTCAAATATATTTATAAATTATACTTATATCTCAACAATCTTAGCATTACCTATGGGGATAATGATTGGCCTCGTCTATCTTTTCTCAAAAAATATATAATTCACGAAAAAAAATTATAAACTATACTAATATTATTTGAATCAAGTGGTTCAATACTTATTTTTTTTAAAGATATCGAATACAAATTTTTGTCAAAATTTTACCCTTAGAGTACCAACCCAACTCGAACTAAGTAATGCCAATAATTATACGAAAAAAAACTCATAAAAAACTAAATTAATTACAGTTATTTAGTTACGTAAAAAAATAATTAATTTCCATAACTGAGAAAATGTAATTGGTTCCATCCATTAATTGATTTTTTTTTCAATTAAGATAAAATTTTTTTAAAAAAGAAATATGTCAACAATCAAGGCCCACCGTCCAACATATTTATCTCTAAGATCAGGTTTAATCTAAGCATATAAATCCAACACCACAATGGTTTTCAGCTCAAATTTATCTCTCTCTCCCCCTCTGTTTTTCTCTAATATTTCATAGCATATAAAGAAGAGGAGAGAAGGCAGTAGAAGGACAGATTCATGGATGGATCTGATTCGATGAAGTGGCATGCAGGTGAGTTAGTTCCATGCTATTCCTGTCAAAATAGCATTCTTTCTACATATTAACCTTTCTCTCATTGTCTGTTCGCCCTTGAAAGTATGATGATTAGCACCTATTCAAGAAACCCTACTTAATTAAATTAGCCATAATAATGAATGATTTGAGAAAAAGCAAAACTGGGTTATGTTTTTCTTTGCATGTATTAATTAATTAAGTGCATGATATATATAAATATATATATATATATATGTGTGTGTGTGTGTGTGTGTAAATATATATATATGTATATGTTTTTTCCTTGTAAGATAATATTTGGGTATTAATATGGTGGATAGATCTGTAAAATGTACAGGTATTCAACTTATTCCAAAAATCAAATCGTTAATTAGAGGAATTAGCATGAAATTATAGGTTTTACCAAGCTGCAAAGTAATTTATATCCTTTTCGTATTATAACATATGCAGATATAAAATCTGCTAGTAGAAAACAAATATACATACATATATATATATATATACATGTATATATATATATAAGACATATGCAGATTCATAGAGAGATGTAAACTATTTGCAATTCATGTATGATTTTATCTGCAAACTTAAACTTAAAATTTATTTAACCAACTAAATATTGTTCACTTTTAGGGTCAGTCATTATATTTTCGGACTATTTTAGTTTCTCTATATGATCATTAATTTATTTTTAGTTTACATATGAGTAAGTTCATCAGAATTTCCTTGTGCTATTTATGTCTTTTGGAGCTGATAATACCTATTATTATTTGAGTCTGACTACTTTTAGTCAAATGCCCATCTCCAAACAAAGGCTCAAGTTCAGTCACCTATCACCTCATGTGGGCGATTTGATCAGACTGACAAAGACATATCTTGTTAAGTTCGCTGACACATCTGATTGGACTGACAAGGCCTCACTCTATCAAATCCATTGACAAACTCTACTGTCCATATTGTTTTGGTATACCTATCTTCAACACTTGAGTAGACCTACTTCTGGCACTAAATACGTCTATAAGTAGACTTCCAATATACACTATAAATAGTTCAAAATACACAATAGCTATGTATTGAATTCTTGAGATATTCTCTCTCGAATTCCTTGAGTATGTTGATCCAAATCACCGTCCTATCAAGCAAAAACTGAGAAGATACACACCAGACCTAAAGAAGTTCATCATTGAGGAAGTTGACCGGCTTTTAAATGCTGGGACTATCAGGCAAGTTAACTATCCTGATTGTCTCACAAATGTGGTCTTGGTAAAAAAGAAAACTGGAAAGCTCAGAATATGTGTTGATTTCACCAATCTCAATAAAGCTTGCCCAAAGGATAGCTATCCACTAACTAATATTGATCAGCTTGTGGACGCCACGTCTTGCCACGTGATCTACTCATTACTTGATGCATGTGTCAATTATCACCAAATCTTGATATGGCTGCTTGATCAAGAGAATATGAGCTTAATAATAGATGATGACACCTTTTGTTACAAGGTCACGCCGTTCAGATTAAAGAACCTTAGTGCAATATATCAACGATTGATGAACAAAATTTTTAAAGATCAGATTGGCAAGAACTTGGAAGTTTATGTCGATGATATGAGAGTGAAGAGCAAAAGCCAAGAAGAACATGTTGCTAATTTGATTAAAGTCTTCGGTACTCTAAATCAATTTCAATTGAAGTTGAACCCAGAGAAATGTGCCTTCGGAGTACCGTCTAGGAAGTTTCTAGGCTTCATGGTATCCCGGAGGGGAATCGAGGCCAACCTAGAGAAGATCAAGACGATAATCGATATGCAGCCTCTGAATAGTGTCAAGGACATCCAAACACTGAATGGAAGAATCACAGCCTTGGAGAGGTTTATTTCCTCCTTAGCAAAATGTTCTACTCATTTCTTCAAAAAATTGAGGAAGAATGATGTCTTCACCTAAGAAGAAAATTGCCATAAGGCATTTTATAATATCCATTGTCATTTGGGCTTGACTACTTTTAGCCAAATGCCCATATCCAAACAAAAGCTCAACCCAATCGCCTATCATCTCATAGGTGATCTGATCGGATTGACAAAGTCATGACCTGTCAAGTTCGCTGTCACGTTTGATCGAACTGACAAGACCTCACCCTGTCAAATCCACTGACACACTTCTAACACACTCTAATGTCTATATTATTTTGGTATACCTACCTTCAACACTTAAGCATACCTACTCGTGGCATTTGAGTACGTCTACAAGTAGACTTCCAATATACACTATAAATAATTCAAAATACACAAGAGCCAAGTATTGAATTCTTGAAACCTTATCTCTTTAAAAACTTTGCTAACTTAACCTCACGCCTGATCCGACCAGACCCCTTTTATTTGCAGACCTAGTTGTCTTGATGATCTGATCGGAATCTTACATCAAAGTCTCATTCATTTTTGATCTTTCAAAAGTTATTAGGAGCCATGAAAAAATTATAGTAATTAAAGCTTTTCTAAAATATGAAAATATAGGTTTTTATTCTCTGAAAAAAAAAAATTGAACTACAGTTATAGATAGTACTGTCTTGTTCAACATCTAAGAGCATGTCCAATGGTCCAATCTACCGCAAATAGAAGCTAGTTCTGTGCAGATTATTGATATATATGGCATATGTGCTTGTTATTGACGTTCAGATTTATTAGGTTGTAATTTTTTTTTTTTTAAATAGTTAAGTGGAAGAGTTAATTTAATTCCGAGAAAAATAAAGTACACAAACTCCAAAAGTATGAATTTGAATCCTATAGCAATGAGTTTCATTAAAATACTTAAATGCAATCTTAATTTTCTTTTCATGAATATCATACAAGCAAATGAAATTCTCATATTATAGTTCACCATTGACAGGCTTAAGCAATACAATTTTTTTTGAACAATTTATATTTAAAGATTTGTAGTCAACATTAAATTGATTTTATGGAGTTTTGAAAAATCATGAAAAGGCATTAAATAGTAGGTAATTAGTAGTCAGAAGTGGAAATGAAAATAATTTAAAGGGCGGGCAGTCAGTGAAAGCAAGGTATATGGGAAGGGAGTGCTGGTTTGACAGGCGATTGCATGGAACTGACGTCCCTAACGATGGATTCCTTAACCGCAAAGACAATGCCACAGGCACTTCTAGGGTCCATCTCTATCCAGTTGCTTACTTACTCTCCCTCTCTCTCTCTCTCTCTCTCTCTCTCATTATTATTATTTATGGCCAAGCAAAGGTAAGAGCCCCAATATTTCTATTAAAATCCTTTTAGTTTTTTAAGATTTAGTTACAATCATTTCATTTTTGCTTATCTTATATAACTCTACTTCATTTACTTATGCAAAATTTACTTGCATGTATGACTCAAATGAGTATATTTTTTCCTCCCTCTCGAGGCTTCAAAAACATATAAAAGGTAGAAAATTATTTCTTACTATTGCAACATATTATTAGTAGCATATTTGAAAAATGATGCCTTAATTTATATAAGACAACAATTTAGCAATATATTTCAAATATTAAAAACTAACAATTGTTGAAATCAAATGTTAAAATTGTTGCTAAAAACGTATGAATACTTGCAGTATTTTAAATATATTGTTTTTGTTAAATTTTTGCTATATAAATTAAGATAATATTTTTAAATATATTGCTAAAAATATATTATAATAGATTTATTATGCGGTAGTGTCTTAAATTTACTAAAAGAAAGTTCAATGTTGTCCTTTAAGAATTGTGTTGCTCAACATTACTCTCTAACTTATTAAATTGGCTCGATTTTGCTTTAACTTGATGAACAATCCACGTAAAGGATGAGGAGAAGAAACGGTCAGCCGCTGGCTATATTGATGCATATGTTCGTAAAATATACCAGCATAATGTTAACCCTTTTTTTATTATTTTTTATTTTTGTGTTTTCGTTCTACTTTCCAATTTGTAAAATTAGGTTATCGTTGCCCTAGTAGTATAACGTTTCTTATATATATATATATATATATATATATATATATATATATATATATCATTCAGTTCAAGCCTGAAATTCGAAACTTTCCTTAACAGTAACTATTAACATCTTTTAACTGTAAAGAGAAACATCTTAAAACTCTTCTTCAAAAAAAAAAAAAAGAGAAACATCTTAAAACTCTAAAGGAGTGGCTTGCATGTGATAAACAGTTGATTTGATTTTGAGGTACGCATGGTAATCCCGTCCGTTGCCTCTTTGAGGTGAAAAAATAGCAATTTTAATGATAGTGATAATAACACCGTTGGTGTTAAAATTATTATACTTGTGACAATGGTTAATTTCTTGATCTTCGTGTTGTTCTCTTTCCACCATGTCCCCAATCTAAATTTAAATTCCATTTGTGATGTCACACTCATCTTTCACATGCATATTCGCTTTGCTACTAAATTAGGGCAAAACTGATCCAATTGGACAAAACGAATTTTGAAGGGAAAACATATTATCATCATCATCATCAAATGGATGGCAAATTTGTAGCTTTAGTCTTTTAAATTTTTTTAGCTGTTTTATCTTCTAAGAAAGAAATGATAATATAAAGAACCTATTTTTTTTTTTAATTTTTTAATCGAAATGTCTATCAATTGAGATTTATAAGGCCAGTTTGACAAAACTTATGAAAACAGGTTTTTCAATTGAAAAAAGTTGTATTTCAAAAAACTGTATGTCGAAAAGTAGGTAACTGTTTGGTAAATAAAATTTAAAATAACTTATAAAATAAAAAATAGTTGTCAACTGTTTGGTAAATGATATGATTAAAAATGACTTTTTATAATAAAAAATAAAAAATAAAAAATGATATATATAAATTTTAATATATTATATTTAAAATTTCACTAAAAATAATAATAATTCTCACTTATTTGAATTTTTTTATTTCACTAAACTATTAAGACCATATATTTTCATATATAATTAAATAAAAATAAATATAACATAAAAAAATTAAAAATATATTTATTATTTTCTTAATTAATCATAAGCTTTCTATTATTTGTAATGAAAGTGCAGGACGTGTAGGTTGGGTGCAATAAAAAAACTTTTTAGTTTGGATTTATTCTTGCCCTTCTCATTTTTTTTTTAGAGAAAAAAAAAAGTAAATACAAGATTTGCAAAAGTATAAATAAATTGATATTAGATTCACTGAATGTAACATGTATTAATAATGGCACGCAAAATATAATGCCATGTAAATGTTGAATTTAACATTATTATCTTACTACCCTAAAAGCATAGAGCCAAATTTTATTTTGATAACTCTTCCAATAAAATATTTCAAACTATACTATAGGTCATATATTTACCTATAAAATTATCAAAATAATTTAATTACACTCTTAAACACACATTTATTAAAATTGTCTAATCCAAATTTATTTTGGATGAGAGAAAAAAAAATAACATAATTATTTTTAACGTCAAATGATTTTGGGTGGTAGGATAAGAGAAATAAAAAAAAAATTATATTAGATATATTTGTCATTATGAAATAAAATAAAGGATATTTTTGTCTAAAAAAAATATTAAATCTGCTGCCCTTAAAAACTGAAAATCAGTTTTTCTGAAAAGTTTCAATTTCTAGATTTTTCTAATATAAGGTTTTTTTACTTTTCAGAAAATCGATTTTTCTAAAATTAGCATTTACCAAACACTTGTTTTTATCCCATGATCAGTTTTTTCTCTTTTGAAAAGTTAAGCTAAACGGGGCCTAAATCTCATATATTTTAGATTAACAATCTGTTTAGTAAGTTGAAATTTAAAATGTAAAATTCATCTGCAAATGAATCTATGTAGAATTCAATTTCAAATTAAACTTTATCATATTTAATACCAAAATTTGAAATATGTATTTAATATCATTTTTTTTTGTTTGGAACAAATTAAAATTCAATTTTCATTATTTTCTAATGTCGTTAATATTATAATATTATAAAATTAAATAAAATCATAAATCATAACGATACACTTTTTCAATTTAAACAAATAGTTCAATAAAACTTAAGAAATTCAAAGCACACAACTAAAAATAAACACGAAATAAATTATAATATGTAAAAAAGAAGTACTTTTATTAATATTTTTCATTGATATTGATAAAGTATTTTAAATTTTAAGAAGAAAAAAAAGGAATTAGGAAGGGGAAAGAAAGAGATAGATTGCAGTTTTTGTTTAAAATTTTTTCTATATAGGTTTTGTGTAATTCATATATAAATTTCACATAATTAAAATAATGGAATTTAATTCTAAATCTTTTTACATTCTAGATAAAATAATTTTGAAATTATAAATGAATTCCACAAAATTATATGAAATTCATTTTGGTAATTTTAAAAACTTGTCCTTGTATATGGGAGTGGGTAATGTATTAGAAAGGTTTATCTTTTTATAAAACGAAGACATATATATATATATAGAAGAAATAAAACGAAGATATATAAATGGGATATTTCATGCTTTTGGCTGAAAATAATATGGGGTCATATAGCTACGTAAACATCTATAAATAGCTACAGTCATCTATCTATCTATTTGTCCCCAAATTATAAATGCAATCTAATATTCCTCCTCCTACGAATTCTCTACCAGTAGCTATGGCTTGGAGGACCATTAGCTGGTGAATCAGAAACCACTTTGTTACTCTTAAGATTAGGTAAGGATGAGGAGTTAGGCGATCTTTTGAAAAAATCCTTATAATTTTATCTTATTTTATTTTAGTTTTTAAATTAGTTCATATATATAATATTTTATTTTTAACAATTTGGCATTCTTCAAAATTTTCAATCTTCTATTATATTTTAGATTCAGCCCCCATCTTTACTATACCATATGTCCCCCTACTAATTAGTCCTATCATTTTCCACATAAAAGAAAAAATTCCTAATCGAAGACATAATAATAATAATAATAATAATAATAATAATAATAATAATAATAATAATAATAATAATAATAATAAAATTGATGACACAGGAAATTACCGTATTCCTTAAACGAGGATAATGCATTAATCCTATCATAAATATTTCGTTAGTTGACTTAAGCTTTGGAGTTCCAATTTCGAACATCTGGGATGAGATTTTAAGATTTATAGCCTTGCAAGTTCTAATTCAAGTTCAAGACCCAGTCGGCTCATCTGCCATGATAAAGCAATCCAACAGTATCAGATTTTGCCATAATAATAATAATAATAATAATAATAATAATAATAATAATAATAATAAAATATTATTATTATTATTAGGGGTGAGCAAAAAAACCGATGGACTTGGTTAACCGAAAAAAAAATCCGAAACCGAACCGATGGACTGGTTAACCGATTGTAATGGAGTGGTTAATGGTTAGTGTTTTGAAAAAACCGATATTAATGGACTGGTTAATGGTTTTTGACTCATGTGACTGGTTAACCGAACCGAAACCGAATTTTTAGTTAATTTATTAACTTTTTAATAATTTATAACAATTTATCCTAATTAAAAGTGATAATGTACTTTTTTTTATTATACTAATTATTTTAAAGTTTTTAAGTTTTTTTAATTGGCTATTAGTAAGTATAATAATTTATCTAATTAAAAGTGATTATGAACCGGTTAATATATTTACGTATTAAATATTAATTTTTAAAAACAAATTTGCTTATATCCACCAAATATTTTTATTTTAACAACAATAATGTTATATTATAGTGAAAAAGTTTTAATTTTTAAGTATCTTGAATATTTTAATTTTATTTATGAATATATTTATAATTATAATGGTTAACCGAAAAATATTGGGTAACCGATCCGAAAATCCGAAACCGATGGACTGGTTAACCGATGGTAATGGACTAGTTAATGGACTGTAATTTCAAAAAACCGATATTAATGGACTGGTTAATTGACTGAGGTTAATGGACCGGTTAACCGACCATGCTCACCCCTAATTATTATTATTAAATAAATAAAACAAATTAAGATAAAAAAAATGTAAAGCAAATGATGAAAATATTTATTCTCTTATTATTGTTATATATAAATAAACAATTCATGATGGGCATATATATATATATTTATATTTGAATTTGGGTTCATATTTCATTTAAACTCTTAAACTTTAATGCTGAACTATTAAGTATTATGCTTGTCAATTTCACAAATAATTAGTACAAATTCACACTGTCATTGGAAAATTGGAATTCGTGACATCCAATCATAATTATATGATATTTAAATTTTTGTTATGAAAATATGTATATCACGTGCACAATGAGATTGGTGGAAATCGAAAATAGAATAAGATGATTTTTTTATTAGTTTTATTGTGTAATGTCATATCAATACAGTTAAATGTCACATGTTCTAATTTTATAAATGTAGTGTAAATTTATATTTATTATTTACAAAATTGATTAGTAAATGTGTTCAATGTTAAAGTTTAAATATTCAAATAAATTATGAAATCAAATTAACTTACATTTATAAGTTAAATAAGTATACTAATACACCTACATAGAAATATTAGTACATTTAAGTTAATTAAGGAAATCAAAATTTCATGTATAAATAGGTTCATGAGATTATCAAATTTAGGGGTGTACACGGTTCGGTCCAATTCGGTCTTTTACAAATCTCCGTATTGTATTGAAATTTCGGTTCTTATAAATTTCGGTACAGTTCGCTTCTTATTAAATTCAATACAGTTCAATACGGTTTTTATAATTTTCAGTACAGTTCAGTTCGGCAGTTCGGTTCTTTCGGTACAAAACAAAATAAGACAATATAATACGGTATTTCGGATAATTTAATATTTTTAAAAATTTACAATATAAATATACACAATAATAAATATAAATATAATTAAAATATCTCAACAAATACATACAATTTTGCATTCAATTTTAAAAAAATATTTTAATTTATCCCTCTCTTTTATGAAAAGAGAAAAACATATTTTAACAATAGTCACTCTAAATGAAATTTTAAATTCGAGATAAATTGTTTCAATAAATTTCCTAAAATCCTAATATTTAATAAAATTAATTGGTAATTCATCTCTAATGATCATCCTAATTACTAAAAAATGTAAAACAATCTCTTACTTAGCAGGCGTTTTGCTTGCATATAATTTTGAGGATCCATGGGTTCTGCTCCTACTTTTGCTGCTGATAATGAATTCCTTCCTCTGTCGCGTGATCTGGTAAAGAATCACAAAAGACAAGTGGATGGCAGACCTAGTGTGGTTCCACCGAATGCTGTTGAGCTGCACAAACAAAGGTCTGATCAGTTCAATCTTTTTGTCGACAACCTTTCGCCAGGTTGGCCTGCATATGGCCTGGGGAAGATATTTACTTGGTATGGAAATGTGGAGCAAGTTTTTGTTGCCAGAAGACTCAGCAAGAGGGGAACGATCTTTGGATTTGTTAAAATCTCTGGGGTGAGAAATATTTCCAATCTCATTACAAAACTAAATGGCTATTGGTTGGGAAGGAGAAGGATTCAGGTGAATTTGGCAATATATGGAGATAAGGCAAAGAAACCAATTAGCCAGGAAGTACCTAGAAAGCATAAATCTACAGACAAATATAACCTCAGAGATGGAAGGACTTATGCAGAAGCTCTGGGGTTTCACCGAACGAGTCAGGATAGAGTGAGAAGGGATACTTGTATTAACAATAGGGCGGGTGCAGTCAATTTTATGTACGAACCTAAAAAAAACGATAAGGAATGGCTCAGTAGGAGTCTAGTTGGCTGGTTGCACCACCCTCAAAACTGTACTACGATCCAAGATAGCCTTATTGGAGCTGGTTATTTCAACTGTACCTGTCACCCTATGGGGGGTAATTAATCCTTCTCATCTTTCCATCTGAAGAGGAAAAATTGAAAATGTTGGAAGGAGGTTTAGCCTAGCTTTCAGAATGGTTTGAATACATTAAACCTTGGGAACCCAAGGATATTTGCACCAAAAGATTTGCTTGGTTACGCTGTGAGGGGGTTGCCTCTGAATGCTTGGAGTGCTGAGTTCTTCAGTACTATTGCTACCATTAATGGGGGTTTTATCAGTCTTGATGAAGCCATAAGAAACAAGTCTAGGTTTGATGTAGCAAGAGTTCTTATGTCAACTTCCTGGCCGAATAACATTAATACTATTCTCAAAGTAAGGATTAATGGTGAGATTTTCCCAATCATACTAGTTGAGGAGCCTTGTCTCATCTTCCCTCCATTTGGGAACAGTTTAAAAAATGGTGATAATAACTCACAAACCTCCTTCTCTTCTTTGCCGTCAACCCCATCGCCGGAATCCTCCACAAGGAGACCGTTGAATAGCTCCTTTTCAAACTCTGGAAGATGAACAGGTTCTCAAAGCAGCATGCATTTGATTGATAACCCCAAGACAGATTTGGCAGCGCATGAGGATGATTTGGTGACGACTAGGAAGGATATAATAAATAAATATCCTACATCCCCTGCTCAAGAATTGGGCTAGACCCTGCTATGGAGGATGGTTTTGGGCCCTCTCAAGATGATCAACCATCTTGCCCTCTAGCTTCTCCTATGGAAAGTTCTCCAAATGATCCTAACTGGAATGTAATTGAATTGGGCTCAAATGGAAAAGTCCATGGGCCTAAATCCGGGAAGAAGAAATCCAAAAAGATTAGATCCTTCTATGTTCTCGACCCCAAAAAGTCCCTCTTGCAACCTCACCCTTTATCCAAGAAAAAAGGAAGGAAAGTTTCCACCCCAAGGAGGGCCCAGATCCAGATTCCCTTGCCTACTATATCTGAAAATGGTAAGTGTGACGCGCGCCGGAACCAGCAAGGCCCTCTTCGGGAATCCGCTTTTAGGATTCGAGGGATGGATTCGCGTCTTTTTTGATCTTAGGTGTTATGAGATATTTTCGGCACCTCCTTTCACAATAGAACATTGAAAAGGACCATCCATCGCCATAACACCTTTAGGCACTTTTGAGGTATTTTGGAGTCGCCACCCAATTTACAAGAAATTGGGAAAGTTTAACCTCTTATCGGTCTAAACCAGAGATGGTGTCCGGAACTTCACACTTATTGGTGCCTTGGTTAATTATAAATGAGTTTTTAAATTATAAAATTTCATTTTTCATCTCACACAATTAATGTAATTTATTAAAGCGCGTATCAATCACATATGAAACGATAAATAAAAATGAAAATAAAGACAAAATTAAATTACAACAAAACTAGGGGCGGAATACAACCCCCATTGTAAATAAAATATGAATCATATATAAAACGGGGTATTTATTAATATTGAGGACGTTGGTCCTCTCATGCACAATTAAAGAAAATCATTTTAAAGTGACAATTTATTTTAGATGGAAAACTAGGACATTGGTTCCATTTTATTAGAAAACCCAATTTTATTTGTAGAAATATTTTTGTGTGATTTTTGATTAAGCGTGCATAAAATAAATGGTTTTCTTAATTATTACATGCCAAATAACTCAATAAAACAAATAAAGGAAAAAAATAACAAATACAATGAAAAATAACAACTTCTCGGATCTCCTCCTTCATTCGCACGGGTGCTCAAAAAGGGGAACACAAGTATTTGACACCAACAACAAACACAAATAAAATTGATGTTAGTAATCGAAGTAAGAAAATCAACTAAACATTTATAACAATACATAAATTAAATAAAACATGTATATTATATGATAAATAAATTAAATGACATATTAAAATAAATTAACAAATTAATAGATCACTATTTAAAACATAAAGCAATAATAATAACAATAACAACAACAACAAAAATAATAATAACAATAATAAGGATAATAATAACGATAAACGATGATAGCAACAATAAATAACACTAATAACAATATACTAATGGCATATATAATGATGATAATAGCAAAAGATAAGTAAATAAGTAAATAATAATAATAATAATAATAATAATAATAATAATAATAATAATAATAATAATAATAATAATAATAATAATAATAATAATAAGGATGAACAATTAAAAGAAAATGGGAACAAATAACGAAATTAAAAGTTAGATCTACATCTAAGAACAATATTAAAAGTTAGATCTACATCTAAAATGACATAAAATAAATAAATCAACAACAAATATATAGATCTACATGTTTACTAATTTAAATGTTAGCAAAAATGATGAAAATAAAAATTAAATCAAGAGATCGAGTCTAGAATATTTACCCTCAGATTTCGGATTCAATGGAAAAATATGATGGATTTTCCTTGTTTTGATTTGCAAAATATGGTTTTGAAATGATAAAGTTTGAGATTTTGATTTAAAAGAAAAACTTGAAAAATAATTAAAGAAAAATTAAATTGATTCCCAAGAATAAAGAATTGATTTTCTTTGTCTCAAGAACAATTGTTAATTAAAATTAAAGAGAAGAAGTTGATGAAAACAAAATTAATTTCCAAGAACAAAGAATTATTTTCTTTGTCTCAAGAAATTATAATTGATAGAAAAACTAATCTCAAAAACAAAGAATTGATTTCTTTGCTTCAAGACCAATTTTAGCTTGAAAATTAATTTTTTTGGCTTTGAAGATTTTATTTTTTGATGAAGAAAACTCAAATGATGTAGAGATGATTTTTTAGAGAGAGGAAGTGAGAAGATTAGGAAAACCAAAAAAATTCAAAATTCTTCCTAGAGAGAAAATGGCCAACCCCCTAATTTCTCTCATCTCTTTCTTTTTATTACCAAAAAAACTAAAAAAAACTATTAATTAATTAAGAAATAAAATTATTTTTATTAAATTTTCCTTAATTTAAGTGTGAAAAAGGAAAAAAAACATCAACCAAATCCCGGAAAAATCTTCAAAAAAGTCAAAAAAATTGAAAACAAAAAATTTTTGGGTGAAAAAATATCAATTTCGGTGATTTTGGGCGACTGAGGCACAGCTGTGCTTTTAAAAAAGCACAGCTGTGCTTTTGCGCGCAGTGCGCGTAATGTACAGCCGTGCATCCAAAAGCACACCCTCCATCCAAAAGCATACCCTCTCTTTTTTCTTTTCTTCTTTTTTTTTTCTTCTTTTTTTTTTAATTTTCAAATATGACTAAAAAATACTAAATTTATTCTCAAAAACTATTTTCTAAATTATTTTATTTTTTTATTATTTTTTATTATATTTTTTTTTATTTTTTAATATTTTTAATATTTTTTATTTTTATTTTAAAATGCAAATTTGACAAGGAAATCATTATTTTTAATCTTTTTGCCTGAGAAGGCAATTTTTCATCATTGGGTAACTCCGATCTAGGCTGACTCAGGACCCGGTGTCTACAGTAAGTGTGCTGATGAATCTCTGACCGATGGGTGTATCCAAAATCAAAACCTCTGTCTCTCTTCCCCCGTGTTGGCGGATGGTTCTTCTCCAGAGGATATCGAAGCAGATAAAGTTATGGAAGTAGCAAATCTCCTCGGGATTAGGTTCCCAGAGGGTAAAGAAGCTTTCCTCAGCTCAATTAACGAAATAGAACGCATCGAAAAGGAGGCATGGAGAGCTGAAAATGTCAGCTCTTCATAAGGTATGTGAGCTTCTTGCTCTGTTTGCTACAGGTGTTGCTGAATTATATGTAAATGAGTATACTGTCTTGGAATATTAGAGGTTTCAACGCTGGGGTTAAGAGGAATGCGGTATCCTCTTTAGTGAGGAAGGAAAGGGCTGACATGGTCCTACTCCAAGAAACAAAAATAGAAGTCATGGATGTCAAGGTCGTGAAATCGATTTGGGGAAATATTGATTTTGGATGGGAATCTGTGGGAGCTATTGGAAACAGTGGCAGCATCCTAGTATCGTGGAAAAACACTTTTTTTCAAGTTTCCTCCTTTACAAAGGAGAACCATTGGCTGATGCTCAAAGGGGTTCTTAAATATTTTAATACAGAGTGTATCATAATTTGTGTTTATGCTCCCTGTGATGATCAACTTCAATCAGTTATGTGGGAACAAATTAAGATCTACCTTGACAAATCATTACCCATTCTGATGGGCGGTGACTTTAATGCAGTTCTTAATATCGAAGACAGGTGGAGCTCTGTGTTAAATAGTAAGGATTTTGCCTTTCAGGAGTTCGTGTCGACTTCTAATCTTATTGATCTCCCTCTTATCGGGAGGAATTTCACCTGGAGCAACTCTGTTAGTAGTAGTAGACTGGACCGGTTCTTGATAAATGATCAGTGGCTATTGAAAATTAATTAATGTGCTCAATGCAATCTTCCAAAGGGAGTTTCTGATCACTCTCCTATTCTCTTGTCCCTACAAAAGGTCAATTGGGGACCTAAACCTTTTCGTTTCTTAAATTGCTGGTTGCAGGAGCCAGAATTCTTAAAAAAAGTCAAATTGCGGTGGTCTGAAATTGGGGTATGGGGAGCTGGTAATCCATTAGCCAAACTCAAACAGTTGAGAAAACGTTTGGGTACCTGGAACAAATTGGAATTTGGGGATGTTAACTCCAGCATTGAGAGACTGGAACGTGACATTGAAGCTCTAGATTGCGACTTGGAGTGTGCTGATATTCATGAAGTTATAAGGAAGTACATGCACATTAGGCGGGCTGAGCTTCAAAATGAATTATGGGAGAAACTCAAAGCAAAGGAGTCTCTTTGGAGACAAAAATCCAGGGAAAAATGGGTCAAGGAAGGGGACAGGAATACAAAATTCTTTCACCTATCTACTAAAGTCAGACAATCATCAAATAATATCTATGGCATTCTTATAGAACAATCTCTGATCAAAGATCCGGAACTAATAAAGATGGAAATCCTCAATTTTTACACAGAACTCTTTTAGGACAAAAATCTGAATCGACCCTTATTGCCACCCAATTTTTTTAAGAAGCTAACTCCGGAATCTGCATCCTCGCTAGAGCAGCCCTTCTCTTTAGAAGAAATTAGAGTAGCTATCTGGAGTTGTGATAATTCTAAATCCCTCAGACCAGATGGTTTCAACTTCGGGTTTATAAAAGCAGCCTGGGACTTCATCGGAGTTGACATCTGCAATATGATCCAAGACTTTTATGAGTCTCGAAAACTCCTTAAAGGTATCAATTCATCATTTGTGACTCTGGTTCCAAAATTTAAAGGTGCTGTGAAAATAAAAGACTTTCGTCCCATTAGCCTTATTGGATGCCTTTACAAAATTGTTGCAAAAGTACTAGCCAACAGATTAAAATCAGTTTTGGATGGCATAATTGGAGATGAACAGAGTGGCTTTTTAAAAGGAAGATTAATTCTGGATGGTGTTATGGTGACAAATGAATTAATTCATTCCTTACAAAGTACGAAAAGTAGTGGGGTTATGATGAACATTGATTTCCATAAAGCCTTTGACTCTGTCTCATGGAGCTATCTTGAATTTGTTCTTGTACAAATGAATTTTGGAGCTCGCTGGAGAATGTGGATCAGGGAATGTATTTCAACAGCTAGAGTTTCTTTCTTAGTGAATGGCTGTCCCACCAAAGAAATTTCTCTCTCAAGGGGTCTTAGACAGGGAGACCCGCTATCCCCATTTCTTTTCCAGGCTAGTGAATCAGGTTACTTCTTTGAACCTCTTTTCGGGTTTACTCTCAAACCCAAAAGACCCCTCCAACCAAATGATATCCCATCTTCAGTATGCAGATGATACGATTATCTTCATCCAACCTGATTTGGAAATGATCCTTAATGTAAAAAGGGTTCTCAGAATTTTTGGGGAAATCTTGGGTCTAGCTATAAACT
The DNA here is from genome assembly GCA_947683425.1 of Excoecaria cochinchinensis. Lineage (NCBI taxonomy): Eukaryota > Viridiplantae > Streptophyta > Magnoliopsida > Malpighiales > Euphorbiaceae > Excoecaria > Excoecaria cochinchinensis. The sequence goes on from CANTUQ010000083.1 coordinate 3,175,686, forward strand.
TCTCGAAAAGCTCTATCCTTGGGATTAATGTGGATGAAGAGTGGCTCAAATACTGTGCTAAGGCTGTAAAATGTGGAATCCAGCGCCTACCATGCAATTATTTGGGATTTCCCCTGGGTGCTAATCCCAGGAAAACCCAAACCTGGATGCCATTAATTGAAAAAGTTAAAGCTAAACTGGCAGGATGGAAGAGATCTCACTTGTCTTATGCAGGAAGATTAACTCTAATAAAGGCTTCTCTCTCAAGTCTCCTTATTTACTACATGTCTCTATATAGAATTCCTCCTGGTGTTTTGAAAACCCTTAATTCCCTTATGAGAAGATTTTTCTGGGATGGATCAGTAAACAAAAAGAAATTGTGCAGAGTTAAATGGGAGACTATCCAGTTACCAAAAAAAGTTGGAGGCCTTGGAGTGGGATCTCTGGAATGTCAAAATATAAGCCTATTATTTAAATGGTTATAGCGCTACAATCCCAAGAACGGCTCCCTATGGCAAAAAGTAATCAAGAGCAAATATCCTTACAACTCTTCCTTAGTTCCATCTCTAGAATTCTTGGGCCATCGCAAGTCAACCTTAGCTATTTGGAGAGACATCTCTAATACCTTGAAAATACAACATTTGTCAAATGGGTTTAGAATGGAGGTGGGTACCGGTAAATATTGTCTTTTTTGGTATGACCCGTGGATATCACAACTGCCCCTCAAACTGGTCTTCGAAAGACTTTTTTCTCTCTCTCCAAAAAAATGCTTTAATTGTAGAATGTGGCCATTAGAATAATGATCACTGGATTTGGAATCTGCAATGGAATCGCCCACTTCGTGTTTGGGAAAACCAGATCCAAGAGGATCTCTTAAGCATCCTGAATTTTTACCCTATCTCGAAAAATAGGGATGATCGAAAAATCTGGATTTATGATGTCAAAGGCATTTTTTCAGTCAAATCGGCCAGTGCTGAGTTATCACAGCCCTCATCCTACCCCCTTGATCCCTCTCTCATTTCAGATGTTTTGTGGAAGAATTTAGTCCCTCCTAAGGTTGATACATTCCTATGGATGGCCTTGCTAAACAGACTGTGCACTAAATCATTCTTAGCAAGATTGGGCATAATTCCCACCTCTTCTATCTTTTGTACATTTTATGGATTGGCGGAGGAAACCACTGATCATCTACTTGTCCTATGCTCTTTCACTATTTCCATCTGGTATAAAATTGTGAACTGGTGGGGAATTGATTTCTGTATTCCTAACTCTTTCAGAGATTTGACACTTCAGTGGGTTAGCTTATATAAGGGCAAACTACAACAAAAAGTCTGGATCATTTTGTACTCTGCTACCATCTGGACACTTTGGCTTGAAAGAAATGCAAGGGTTTTCTCAGGCTCGAAATATCTCACAAAGGAGTAAGTATTTCATCTGATTCTGGCTAGAGCTAATTTTTGGATCAAATCCAATTGCTCTCTGAATTTCTTTAACCACCAGCCCCCGATCTTAGCAGTGGATGGTATTAAAGCTTGTTTTCAACAAAAGTCTGTAATTTCATATCCATGTTGGTCCCGTCCAACTAGATTGACTCTGAAATGGAACACGGATGGTTCTTCTCCTGGGAAGCTGGGCCCTTCTGGTGCTGGCGGGGTTTTGAGGAATCCGCAAGATCTCTTCATATGTATTTTCTCTTGTAATCTGGGCATAATGGATTCTAATGAGGCTAAATTAAGAGCTGTGGACAAAGCTCTTTTATTCTCTCTTGATTTTTTTCTGAAGAATAATTCGGCGGTTGTTTTTGAATTGGACTCTAGCAATGTGGTCTGTTGGCTGGCTAATCCAAATAAGCCTAGACCTTGGAAATTTGTTGCTATCTTTAATAGTATTGAGAATAATTTATCTCAGCTATATTCCTTCTCCTTTCTCCAGAGACCGAGATCTTATAATTATGTTGCTGATTCTCTGGCAAAGCAGGGTGTATTTAGGGAGCAGGACTTAATTGCATGGCTGTAATGAAGCGAGAGGTGTTTCCTTGGACTAATCCTGTCCTAAGTGGGAGTTTTCTATGATCAATTGAGAATCGGAGGTGGATGAGGTAGTGGAATCAGTTGTTGCTGATGGAACAGGGCACGGGAATAGAATTGGAGCTTTTTGGCAGAGTGGATGTTCTTGAAGAACTAAGTTCATGATTCTAAAGGTGGGGTATCTTGGTCAAGTTTCCGGATATGCTAATTTGGCTGGCTTGCTACTTCTGTTGTCTGATGGGCTTTTTTTCCTCTTGTACTCTTCTCCTTTTATTGTACTTTCTTTTGGCCTGTCAAACAAAAAGGCTGATTTTGATCACAGAATGAGGCTAGAGAAATGGATTCTGTGGAATACTCATTTGGAAATTATACGAAAAAGGTTCTTAAGTGAAAACTCTATATTATGCGCTTGAGGCCTGCATTTGGGATTCTGCAAGCGCTGTGGTTATGGTGTCCTTGAAGACTTGCAGAAATTAGACTAACAGGTTTTCTAAAGGGCTACTTCTTTGTAATGTTGATTTTGGTAATTTAATGGGGTAGTGTTGTTTAAGTCTATGCATCTGAATGTGGGGGTCTGCCGATTCTGGTTATTCCAAAAGTGCTATTGGATGGTTTGTAGTTTTTGTAGCCCGCTGGGCAGTTTTGCCTCCTTGTACACTTTTCTATTTTAATTGAATTTCATTGGCTTATCAAAAAAAAATGATCATCCTAATTAAAGCTTATGTACAAGTCTATTGATCAAATTTTCAACTAACTAATAACGTACTATTAACGAATATTACAAAACCAAAAGTTGTGTATGACTTATCCTTACTTTTAGATATAACCGCGAATATTACAGTGGCAGAGATGAGAAGGAGGAAATGCAAGTATAAGTTAAAACCAACGGAAAAAATAGAAAAAATTGTAAGGGTTGACACGATTTCGAGACAGGAAAAGAATAGGCAGCCACAATTTAGTTTTTATTTTATTTTATTTTATTTTATATATATATAATAAAATATAAAATCGGTCGGATTCTGACGCAGCAAAAATATCTCAAAACGAAATAATTTTATTCCAAGTTGAAAAGTGTCCTCTAAACTAAGGTAACAAACAATTTATATGAAAAAGAATAAAAAAATTACAATAATACCCCTAAAACTTCAAATTGAAAAACGAAAATCCAAATATTATTTTTGAGGCACGAAATGGGCTTTTACGGGGGATTAAACTCGTAAAAGTTAACCGGCTCGAAATGAACTTTCCGAAAACATATAATAATAAGCAAACGGATACTTGTAGTAAAAGTTATAACAAAAATAATAATTAATGACGATTAGTCCGCTCAACTCGCTACAAATACTGAAAATTCAACTCGTGCGCATTAGATTCCCTCCAAATATTTTAATTCCCTCCAAAACTTAAAATAAAAAATATTTCTACTAAAATTTTTCAAATTTTATTCTTAATTTACTCGAAAAAAATTAATTAATATGATAATTATATATTTATATAATTATATTATATATTAATTAATAAAATTTTATTAATATAACAATTGTATATAATTATATTATTAAAATATATTTTCAATTACTCACATAAAAATTATCCTAAATACAGATAAGTATTAGTTGAGTAAAACTAAAAATAAAAGAAATTTAAATTTTATTATAAATAATTATATATAATTTTATTTTTAATTTATATATTCATATAGGTATTGTGATAGAAATAGATGAGTTTTAGTCGAGTGACACTAGAAGAAAATTAAATTAATTGATAAAATGATTATATAATAAATTATTCAGTTATATATAATTATATTATTAAAATAAATCAATTATTCAAATATATATTGTGTCAAAAATAAATAACTATTAATTGAATGACATTAAATATAAATGAAATTAATTGATAAGGTAATTATATATATAGTCTCGGCTAGTTATATGGTTAGCATCTATCCATATATATTACCTTGGCTCAGTTATTATACTCAATTTTATTAAATTTGACTTAATAGTTAAAAGATTATTAATTAATATTATAGTTAATAACTATAAGGGTGAATGTAAAAGTAGCATTAAAAGTAAATAAAATTAATTGTTAAAGTGATTGTGTATATAAATATTTATACAAAAAAAAAAGTTGTGGTGGAGTAATATTAAAGTTAAATTAAATTAAATACGAATTAGTAAAATTTAATTATATATAATTAAATTATTAAGTTACAACTCAATTACTCATATAAGTATTGTGCCAAAATATATAAGTATTAGTTGAGTGATACTAAAAACAAATGAAATTATTTGGTAATGTGATTATATATTTATATAATTATATGAATTGAATTGGTAAATTTTATTATATATAATAATTATTATATATAATTATATTATTAATTTATATGCTCAATTATTCATATAGGTATTGTACAAAAAATATATATGAGTACTAGTTAAGTGATACTAAGAATAAATGAAGTTAATTAATAAGGTGATTATATATTTATATTGTTATATTAATTAGTAAAATTTAATTATATATAATTAAATTATTAACTTATAATAGATAAATATTAGTTGAGTGATATTAAAAGTAAATGAAATTAATTGGTAAGATGATTATATACTCATATAATTACATTTATTAGCAAAATTTAATTGATATAATAATTATATTTGTGTGTGTATATAAATATTTGTACAAAATGAAAAATTATGTAGTAGTTGAGTAACACTAAACGTAAATTAAATTAAATACAAGTTATTTTAATTGCACATTCATATAGATATGATAATTAAATTTATCTTATTAATAATCAAAATATTTATTTTAATTTATTAACTATTTATTATATTAATTTCGTACATTAAAATATTTAATACAAATAATTATGAAAGTTTCAAAAAATACAAATAATTATGAAGTTAAATTTATATAATAACGATATAATAGAAATTATAAATAATATTTATATATAAATTACCAATATTATATATAATAATTAATAAATTTCGGTTATTTCGGTCCAATTCAGTACAGGACAGTTCGGTACGGTTCAATACGGTTATTGATTCGGTTCCAGTACAATTTGGTTCAGTTCTAATTAAAAAGTCAACAGTACAATTCGGTTCAGTTCTAGTCAAAAAAGTCAACGGTACAATTCGGTTCTGAATCTTTTTCTCCGGTATTTCGGTTCGGTACAGTAAGATCTAGAACCATGTACACCCTAATCAAATTAATAACAAACCATCATGTAAGACTGTGACAATTTTTTTATTGGTTTGATGTATAAGCAATCTCATAGATTTGGTGTAAACAAAACTTTTCCAATAATGTTTTATTGTCATCTACGATAGAAATATTTCATAGTATAATAATAATAATAATAATAATAAACGTGGCCCAAGCAACAATTCCCAACGGCCCAAATAGCTGAAGAAATATCCAAACACTAGTATGGCGAGCCCAGCCCAATCCAACTTTTACCTTCAAAACCCAAGAAAATGGAAGTTTCTACATTTTTAGCTAGGAAAGCTCCTCTTCCTCGGGAACTTAATAACGGTAAACAAGTCCAGTATTTGGTGATAACATTTGATTGGCCCGGGAGGTGATGAATGGCGCTCTTTAATTGGAAGCTTGTGAGCAATCCCCTTCACCTTATCACTGGAGGAGGAGACTTACCAATAATCAAGCGGCCATTGATTCAGGTTGTCTTACTTCGCTTTGAAACTCTTTATCCTTATCAATAGTAGTAATCGATAAACAATGAAATCGATAGAATTGGTTCTGTTTTGGGATTCTGAGTTATTCAGAGACAGAGTATTATGTGATTTGAACAAGCATTAATTTGGTTGGTAGTATACAATTATATTCCTTTCTGGTCAGGAGCATCCAACTTAAATTCGAAATTTTTGCTTTTTTTTTTTTTTTAATTTGAATTTTTCAAATTTCTATATAGTGAAGTATCTAATTAAAATATAAATAGGACAGCACTAGTGAATTGGTCTGTATGTTTTGCATCTTCTGTCAATTCTTTTCTTTAAACCTAATTAATTGTTGTTATTCTAGCCCTAATTGTTGACATCTAAGAGCTCTAGATTCTTACTTTATGTCAATGTGGATAAAATGTTGGATCACTTATTGATTGAGTTCATTTATTGTGTTGGATGCTTGAAAGGCATCAGGTTAGATCTATTAAGAAGAAGTGTTAAGCTAGATCCAAATAAAATACAGTGCCGTATATTTGACTTTCTTTCACTTTCTCCATTATTATGGTCACTTATTGATTGAGTTCATTCCTGTGTAGTGAAACCTGATGGTACTTTTGAGTTTTCTTGCTGGTGAGCTACATAGTAAAAGCAAGATTCTTTTGTTTTGTTTGATTTTAACTTTTGGGTTGTAGGTAAGAAGATCGAAAGAGAAGAATTTGCAGGCATGGAGAATGCTGAACGTTTCACGGAGAGATATGTTGCTATATTTGACCGCTAAAACCGTGGCTGGATTCACCATTTTATCCACAGAAAAGACTGCCGAAGCTCGGGTTGGGAGACTTGAGAATAAAAAAAGGGCAATGGAGAAGCTTGAAAGGCTCAGGGAGAAGGCTGGTGTATCAACCTCAAAGACTAAAAACAACACAACTACTCCCCTAGCTCAATCACTTTCTAAGGGGTGAGCCACTTCCTAATAAGGCGGAAAAAAAAAAAAAACTCTGCCGCCTTTAGCTTCAGAAATCCACAAGAAGGTGCTAATGAATAACTCCTCCGGGGACAACAAAAATAGCTACAGTGTGGTGCTTGATTGAGGATTGAATCCAGATTCTTGTTACTAGATATAGAACTCGTGTTATTAACGCTATGATGAATCCAAACAAACAGCTTTTGTCTGTGAAAACATGAGTAGACTTCAATGCAGAAAAGCCAGGAAATATGCATGCGACTTTCTGAAACATTACTGTTAAGAGCACAGTATGACTGTCTTAGACTCAAACTGGCCATCTGTCCTTACTAATGCTGGATGGATGGTGATCTTAACTAACTTATCCTTATAATGGTTGTATGTTTGTTTGGACAATTTTTTCAATCCATTGGCTATCACGCTTTTCTATATTTTTTTTTATTTTTTATTAAATTGTCTAATTTTTTTTGACTAAAATTAAATTGTCTAATTTTAAATATTTCGATTTATTTTAATATTATATCTCCTTTATAAAAAAAATATTTTATTTTTCATTTTTCAATTTTTTTCTTATTAAAAATTTATTTAAACAATAAAACACCATCTTTTGAAACATATTAACCATAATTATAATATTATACTAAATTGAAATAATGTTGTCATTTAAATCGCAATCCGAGTAAATAAGTTTCTCTGTCATGTGGAGTCATATTGAAACTACTAAATTTGCAAATTTACCATTTAAATTGCAAAATTAAAGCAAATTATTTATGTAACGCCTCGAAAATCTGTATTGCGAACAATATGTCAGAAGATTAAAAATTTATCGAATGTCAGAAGATTAAATATGTACTTTGATTAAACAATTCAGTTGTAAATAAAATAAAGTAAAATAAAATAAATAAATAAGTAAACAAACTAATAAATAAATGTATGTGTATGTATAGATAAATAAATAAATAGATAATAGTAATACACTTATCTGGGTCTAGACTTTTCTGGAAAAAAAAGTGAGAGGGAGAACAGTGGAGAAAACGGAAGGAGGAAAGGAAAAAAATGGAAGAGAGAGAGAGAGAGGCCGTCAAAGCATGGCGGAAGGGTCGGAGACCGACGACAATGCACCGATGCCGCTGTAGCGCTGTCCAGCCAGCCGACCTCCCACATTCCCGATGCCATTTGCCCCATTTCCAGGAGAAGAAACTGAAGTCTTTTCCTTCTGTTCCAGCCACCTCCGGCGACTGGTAGCGACACGCTAGGCCACGAACAACTCCTGCCGGCGAGGCGAGTCTTATGGTGTAACCCCCGCCTTTTCACTCGTCGGCGATAGAGAGATCGGCATTTGATTCCGGTCATATGGCTTAGCATACCGGCGCGTGGCCATCGAAAATGGAGTCCCGACACCGTGAGCTTTATTCCGGCAGTGGCGGTGTGCTCTAGTGGAGCTTCAACGAGGCTTTGGCAACCAGCAAAGGGGACCGAAATGGCAGAATTGAGCTGGAAAAACTGTAAGTGACTATCAAAATTACTTTTTTATATGAATTTTATATAAAATTTGTTGAAGAACAATGATTCATAACTGATTTGAAGTGGTCTTCAGTAGTGTGTTTTTATTCCTTAAATCTCGTGTAATTTGTTAGTCAAATAAGACCTGATTTTGTGCCACTAATATCTTTATTCAGTTGAGTATTTTTAGTTATTTCCAGTACTTTGTAAGCATTTAAATAGGCATTTTGCTGATTGAATAAAATAGAGAAGAAAACACTTGCAAATTTATCTTATATTAAATTATTTTCTCGCTTTGTACCCAACATTTGTGGTATCAGAGCACTGTTCAGATTTATCTGGACCTGTGAGTGATCAATTAAACACCTTGTGAGTTTTTTTTTTGAAAAAAAATAGTTGTCAATGGAAATTCAGTAAGCATTTCCCAACCTGCTATTCCTATCTTCAAAGGAGAGTGTTATGATTTCTGGAGTATTAAAATGATGACTTTATTCAAGTCTCAAGATCTCTGGGACTTGGTAGAGAATGGATACGCAGATCCTGATGAGCAAAATCGGTTGAAGGAAAATAAGAAGAAGGATTCTAAGGCATTATTCTTCATCCAGCAAGCTCTTCATGAGACCATTTTTTCAAGAATTGCAGTGGCTACCACTTTAAAGCAGGCCTGGACAATACTGCAAACTAAGTTTCAGGGCTCATCAAAGGTGAACGAGGTAAAACTTCAAGCTCTACGGGCAGAGTTTGAAAGGCTATTCATGAAAAACAATGAATCAGTTCAAGATTTTCTAACTAGAGTTACCACAATTATCAATCCAATCAACTCATATGGTGAGAAAATTAGTGATCAAATTATTGTTAAGAAAATTTTGAGGAGTTCACCTTCCAAGTTTGATCATGTAGTTGCTGCAATTGAAGAATCCAAAGACCTGTCTAATTTTTCATTTGAAGAACTAATGGGTTTGCAATCTCATGAGCCAAGAATAAACAGGTCTCTTGAGAAGTCTGAGGAAAAAGCTTTTCAAGTGAAAAGAGAATCATCCAATCACAGAGAATTCACTACTACAAGGGGACGTGGTAGAGGCAGCTTTCGTGGCAGAGGCAGAGGACAAAGTGAATAAAGGCAGCAGTACTCCAATGAGCAAAAGGGATACAAAAATGGTGTTCAATACTATCATTATGGAAAGTATGGGCATATTAAGGCTGATTGCTGGTACAAAGATGAGCAAATGAATTTTGCAGAAGAAGAAGAACATGAAGAGAAAGAGGAAGAGGAAAGTAAGTTATTTATGGCTTTTTATGATACTGATGATGTGCAAAATGATATCTGGTTTGTGGATAGTGGTTGTTCCAATCACATGACAGGCATGAGATCAATGTTCAAAGAACTTGATGAGTGCTACAAAATAAAAGTTAGACTTGGCGATAATAAGCAAGTTCAAGTTGAAGGGAAAGGAACTGTAGTAATCAAGACCAACAATGGTAAAGTTAAACATCTTTACAATGTTCACTTTGTTCCTGGTTTAGCATTCAATTTGTTAAGTGTCGGGCAACTAATGGCTAGTGGTTATGGAGTATTATTTGATGATGGTGTATGTGTTATCAAAGAAAAACAGACAGGGCAAATTATGGTTAATGTTCACATGACTGGGAACAATATGTTTCCACTTAAAATCTCAGATGTGGAAGATTATGCTCTGGTAGTGGATCAGAAGAATGAATCAAAATTATGGCATTTGCGATATGGACATCTCAATGAAAAAGGATTACAGTTGTTAACTCGTAAAGGTATGGTTCATGGACTACCTAAAATTGATGCTTTTGATTTATGTGAAGGGTGCATACATGGTAAACAAACAAGACGCCCATTTCCTGTTGGGACATCTTGGAGGGCTTCAAAATGTCATGAGTTGATGCATGCTAACCTCTGTGGGCCTATGAATATAGAATCATTTGGTGGAAGTCGATATTTTTTCCTATTTACTGATGACTATAGCCGGATGAGCTGGGTTTATTTTCTCAAATACAAATCAGAAACTTTTAAGAATTTCATAAAATTTAAGGTGATGGTTGAAAAGCAAAGTGATACCACCATTAAAATCCTTCGAACTGACAGAGGAGGTGAGTTTTGTTCAACTGATTTTGATAACTTTTGTGAAGCTGCTCGAATACGCAGGGAATTGACGGCACCATATACACTTGAGCAAAACGATGTAGCAGAGCGAAAAAATCGTACAGTTGTAGAGATGGCAAGGAGTTTACTAAAGGCTAAGAGTTGTCGAATAATTTTTGGGCTGAAACAATTGCAACTGCTGTATACCTGCTGAATATATCACCTACCAAGGCTGTTCTAAATCGCACACCATATGAAGCTTGGAGGGGTACAAAGCCATCAGTAAGCCACTTAAAGGTTTCTGGTTCCCTTACTTATGTTTTGGTAAGGTCTCAAAACCGACATAAACTTGATGAAAAATCAGAAAAATGTATTTTTATTGTGTATTGCACTCAATCTAAAGTATACCGGTTGTATAATCCACTTAGTGGTAAAGTGAACATTGGCAGGGACGTGGTTTTTGATGAAAGTGCAAATTGGAATTGGCAAAGCAATCATGACAGCTCACAAACTCCAATTCTAGCAACAAATACGACAAATTCTAGCTTCACAAATTCAACAAACACCAACCCAACAAATAGCCCACTAAACACTAGCCCAGTAAATTCACCAAATACTAGCCCATTAAATAGTTCACTAAACACTAGCCTAGTAAATTCACCAAACACTAGCCCAGCAAATAGTCCACCAAACACAAGCCCAGTAAACTCACCAAATACTAGCCCAACAGTCTCACCATCATCTACCTCCACCACTTCCAGTAGTCCTTCATCTAATGAAACACCTCCACGTAAATACAAGCCTCTTAAAGAAATGTATGAGACGTGTACATTTGCTTTGTTGGTTTCAGATCCACTCACTTTTACACAAGCTGCTGAAAAGGAGGAATGGCGCAAAGCAATGAAGGAGGAAATTATAGCAATACGAAAAAATGAGACATGGATGCTTGTGGATCTGCCAAAAAATAAAAATGCCATTAGATTAAAGTGGGTGTTCAAGACAAAATACAATTCAGATGGGAGTGTACAGAAGCACAAAGCTCGATTGGTGGCTAAAGGATGCACAACAGCAAGGCATTGATTTTGATGATACTTTTTCTCCTGTTGCTCGCTTTGAAACGGTGAGAGCCTTTTTAGCCATAGCTGCACAATCACGGTGGCCTGTTAATCAATTTGATGTCAAATCAGCCTTCTTAAATGGCGACTTGGAGGAGGAGGTTTATGTTATGTAGCCAGAAGGATTCATCATACAAGGAAAGGAAGATAAGGTGTACAAGGTGAGAAAGGCACTATATGGGTTGAAGCAGGCCCCTCGGGCATGGTATAGCAAGATTGACTCATTTTTCCGGAAAAATGGGTTTAAAAGAAGTGAAAATGAGCCTACTTTGTATTTGAAGAAGGGAAATAATAATGGTTTGCTATTAGTTTGCCTTTATGTTGATGATATAATTTATATGGGCTCATCTCACTCTCTTACTGATGAATTCAGATTGAGTATAATGAAAACGTTTGAGATGACAGATTTAGGTTTGCTGCATTATTTTCTTGGGTTAGAAATTAAGCAAGGAGAAGATGGTGTGTTTATTTCACAAAGAAAATATGCAGAAGATCTTCTCAAGCAATTCATCATGTTAAATTGCAATATGGCTATTACTCCAATGAATGTTAATGAGAAATTGCAGCTTGTTGATGGTATAGAGAAAGCAGATGCAAAAGTTTTCAGGAGTCTAATTGGTGGTTTGATTTATTTAAGTTATACTCGGCCAGATATTGTGTTTCTAGTTAGTCTAGTTTCAAGGTTCATGCAAAATCCTACAAAACAACATTTGGGAGCTGCCCAGAGGATTTTGTAATATGTAGCTGGAACTATAAATTATGGGATTTGGTACTTTCAAGTTACAGATTTCAATTTGGTTGGCTTCACTGATAGTGATTGGGCAGGCTCTTTGGATGACAGAAGAAGCACATCTGGATATGTTTTCAATATTGGTTCAAGTGCCATAGCATGGAGTTCAAAAAAGCAATCAGTAACAGCACTTTCTTCCTTAGTGGCTGAATATGTCGCAGGCACTTTTGCAGCTTGCCAAGCAATATGGCTTAGAAGGTTACTTGCTGATATGAATCAAGAAAAAAGGAGGCAACTGAAATTTTTTGTGATAACAGGTCTACTATTGCAATTACAAAAAATCCAACAATGCACAGGAGAACAAAGTACATCGACATTCGGTTTCATTTCATCAGAGATCTAGTTGCAGATGGCTTGATAACTTTGAAGTTTTGCGGTACTCATGAACAGTTGGCAGATATATTCACAAAGTCACTTTCGTTTGAGAAACATGTCAAATTCAGAGCTCAACTTGGTGTATGCAGTTATGAATCAAGGGGGAGTGTTGAAGAACAATGATTCATAACTGATTTGAAGTGGTCTTCAGTAGTGTGTTTTTATTCCTTAAATCTCGTGTAATTTGTTAGTTAACTAAGGCCTGATTTTGTGCCACTAATATCTTTATTCAGTTGAGTATTTTTAGTTGTTTCCAGTACTTTGTAAGCCTTTAAATAGGCCTTTTGCTGATTGAATAAAATAGAGCAGAAAACACTTGCAAATTTATCTTGTATTAAATTATTTTCTCACTTTGTACCCAACAAAATTAAGTCTGTAAGGGATAATGTTTTTTTTTTTAAAATACAGTTTGTATGTTTATGTGGTTTATTAAATTGATTGATTAATTAGTTGTTTTGCTTGATGAATTGGCTTGACTAAATTGGAATTGAACTAACATATGTAATATTTAAGATTGAAGGAACGTGAATTGAGTTATCTATTATTGGACACAATTAGAATTGTTCAAGTTTTGAATTTGTACAAAATGAAATATTGTTTAAATCTTTACGGAGTGTTATTTAAACTTATATTATAGCATGCTTAGTAAAGATCTTGAATTAAGTGAGTGTGTAATGAAATATTTAGTTAGTAATTGAGGAATGAAGTCTAAATTAAGAATAAAAAATTGATGAAAAAGAATGAATTATGGAATGATTAATAAGAAAAAAAAACAAGCATAAATAATTTGGGTAGTAAAATGGTGAATTACATATGTTTGTGAAATATATACATATCGCACATATATATGTGTGTGTGTGTGTGTGTGTGTGTGTGTGTGTGTGTGTGTAAGGCACATAAAATCAAGGATAATCTTGGTTATGTTTGTGTAGGAAGCGACATATATGTAGAGGTATATGTTAGAAATTACTCTTGATTGATAATTGTGCTTTAAGAATCAAAATAACATTGTAAATGGAATTAATCAGGAGGAACGATTTATAGGCGTGAAATTTGTCAATGTATTCATGTAGAATAGATAAGATAGAAATGTTAGAACTTTGCGGAAATGGGTTAAACTAAAACATTATAAGGTGCATAAGTATAGCTATTTTAATGATTAAATACAATGATATTGGAGACTTGATTGTGAATAATAAATGTATGTATAATGGTTCAATATCGAATAGCTTGAATTGGTTATTTTAATGCTTGATAAAAGACGAATTTAAGTTAAATCCTGAATTGATGTTTGATATTTGACTTATATTACGGACTGAATGGCTCCAAGAGTTTGGTCCCAATATTTGATATTTGAATTATATTAATGGACTGAATGGCTCCGAGAGCTCGGTCCCGATGTTTGATATCTGAATTATGTTATCGGATTGAATGGCTCCGAGAGCTCGATTCCGATGTTGATATTTGATATGTGTTACCGGACTGAATGGCTTCGAGAGATCGGTTCTGGTGTATGATATTTGACCTATATTACAGACTGAATGGCTCCAAGAGCTCGATTCCGATAGGCGAATATTGAAAATTGAGTAATGATATGAGATGTGTAATGGACCGAATGGTTCCGAGAACTCAGTCCCACATTTAAAACCCCGCTTATCAGGCCCAGAACAATTACTCTAGATATTATTTGGAACAAATGTAAATACAAATACAAATGCAAATACCAGTACAAGTACATATACGAATACAAAAGAAAATAAATTAAATACATGCGTATATAATTGGTAATTAAAGAACTTTAATGAAAAGTAGTAATTAATTGTTAATTAAATTGTAAGATCTATTAATTATTATTTAACTTGATATGGCTTAGTATAATTATTTTTATGCCTAAGTTTTTATAAATTAATTTTCATTATAAATTAATTTTCAATGTCTATTTGTGCTTCGAAATAAATAAAGATGTTTACATTTGAAAAATATTATATGTTATGCATTGACCTGATAATATGTAAATGATCTAGTATAATATAATAAAGTATTAAAATTACGTGGTTTTGATTCCCAAATTTTTGAATACGTAGGAAGGTTGGAATATCATTTCAAGTCCGAACCAAACTATAGGAAATTGATAATTGCATAAAAGTCTTAAGAAATACTATGTATGAAACTCGACATAGGGTTTTGTTGGATTATATTTTGGAAAGAACAAAACACAATAATTTGTGTAAGTTAATAGATATGAAAATATAAATATTATAAATTGAAATGTGTAGTTATGGGTTATACTGTTTAGGCACTAGAAATATAAGCAACTATAGAATAGGCAAATTATAAATAAGAGTGAGAGTTAATGATGAAACCAAGATCTTGCATAACAATTTAAGAATAGTGTATGGAGTGATAAGTAGTTTAGCTTGTTATTTGATTAATTATAAATTTTAACAGCACATCCAGTTTCTTGGATTTTCTTGGATTTTGTATAATAATATAAGAAGAGTAATGCTAGGTAAAATAAGTAAAAGAATGGTTCTGCTCTGGTTTAATTACCTGGCCTTATAATTTAAATGAGTGAGATGTTAATTCATGCTTATAAATTTTATTTGTTATCATGTTATGACTTTTATATGTTATTAAATAGTTTTATTAATAAATTTATACTTATAGACATCAGGTCCTGAGACAGCCTAAACCGAACTTACCCAATAATGAAAATGATGCATGTGCGCGGGCAATGAGCAAATAGAAGTAATGGCTTCCTTGGAAAAAAATATATTTTTTTTCATTTTCCTTTCTTTATTTAAAAAAAAAGGTTTTTGGGCCTGGACAGTGAGACCCATCTCACTAACGTGAGATGTAGTAAGGCCCATCTCACTTACGTGAGGCCCAGCCTCACGTTAGTGAGGAGCCTCACTCACCTGCCCGTCTCTCTCCCCCAGCGTACCTTCTTTCGTTATTTCAGGGGAGTTGGTTTGAAAGGCATGGGTTGAGATATGGTTTGGTAGAAAATCAACCTAATGCATGTCTGAGAGATAAAATGAAAAAGGAGGGGAATTATTGGGGAAGATAATTATTGGAACAGAGGAGGAGAATGAAAAACACAGAGAAAAGAGGGAGAAAAAGAAGAATACAAAAAAAAAAAAAAGGTTTGAGAGCAAAAACAAGAATTTTGATTTGTTAAAAAACAATTAGAGTTCGTTCTTGAATCCAAGAAGCCAGAACTTCATCATTTGCAGATCAAAGATCATTCTGAGGGTAAATACTGGGTTTATTTCTCTTTCCTTTTTCTTTTCTTTCTCTTTGTCGTTTGGTTTTACCAGTTGAATCTGTGCCTTGTACATAATGTATATATTTGTTGTTTAATTTATTTAATCTGTTCATCGCATGTACATCGTCATTATGATTAAATAAGTGTGTATATTACTGCGCTATGCATGTTGGATCACCTGATATCGTATTTTTGGTCTGTCTGTTTAGTTCCTCTGTTCACCTCTGTTTTCTGGTTCTTTGAGCTGTGATTTTGTTTTTGTTTGATTTGTGGTTTTCGATCAGATTTTGCTCTTGTTCTTGCTTGAATTGTCATTTTCCGATCGGATTTCATTCTCCCCGATCCGATTGTGCCGTATTCTCCCTTCTCCCGATCGATTTTTGCCTGCCCCGTTCGGATTGCACGACTCGTGCAGTAGGTGCACGACTCGTGCGAGGAATGCACGACTCGTGCATGCCGGCTGGTCATCCCCTTCTTCCTTCGTTTCCCCCTGTTTAGCCCGACAGTCCTCTCTTCCCGTTCTACCTGGTATATTCCTGTTTTGTTTTTCCCTTTTAATTTTTGGTCCTTGCTTGTTTCTTGTAATGATTTTTACCATCTTTCATTGTGTTTTTGTTTGATTTAATCCACTGGTTTGCCATTATTTTTTTTTATTATTACTCTCTATTTACTGTTATTAAATTATGTTAATTGATATGAATTTTGATTTAATTTGTTTTATCCCTATTATTGCATGCCATTTGGTCTGGTTTTGTTGAATGTAGTGTTTTAAAATTGAAACCTGTGTTTTTCTGTTGGAATGAAGCTGTTTTGCGTGACAGAGCAAAAACACAGTTGTGTTCCGCAAGAAACACAACTGTGTTTATGCTTTGGTTGAAAAACACAGCTGTGTTTTTTTGAAAAACACAGCTGTGTTTTTCACGCTGTCTCGTTCCCTCATTTCCCTTCATTTTCTGCGTTGCTCGTTGCTCCGCTGAAGAAACACAGCTATGTTTCGTAAGAAAACACAGCTGTGTTTTCTTCTCTCTTCTGTTTTCTTTATTTTCCTTTATTTCTCGTGCGTTGCTTTTGTTCCATTCATTTATTTTCTATCTCTTTATAATATATCTGTTTTATGTTCAATTGTTTTTACTTATTTGATTAGTCTAATTAATTATTATTTGTTTAATTTATTAATTATTTTAATGAATTATTTTATTCAATTAATTTATTTATTCCAATTTATTTGTGCATATTACATTAATTATTTAATTCACCTTACTAACATTTTATTTTTGTTTTATTCCTTCAAAATTTATTTGTGCGAGCTATATTCGTGATCGGGTTGGAGTATCGGAGAGTTAAAGAGCATCAAACTTAGGCTTTGCATCTTAATTGATGTGTTTATTTTATTTATATTATTTTTTTATGTATTGTATGTAAAATGTATTTTTTTATTATCCGTATTACAGAAAATCACGTTTTATAGATAAATAATAATTTGGGACTTTTCCTAATAAATTAGACCAATGTCCTATTTTAACCAACAAAACCTCACCTTCAAAATGGAGAATTAGTTTTCATAGAATGGGATCACTCATCCCGATTTTTTCCAATCAATATCCTAAAAATAGTTCTCAATTTTTTCTAATAAATAAAAAGGAACCAATGTTCCTAAAATTCATGACCCGATTTATGTATGTTGCATTTTAATTTCTTTTATGCGTTTATTTATTTGTTTGTTTATATTTTCTTATTTTGGGGGACTGTTCTATCCCATTTACTTTTATTTATTATTTATTTTGGAGGATTGTTTTGTCCCAATTTCTATTTTGTAATTTATTTATTTACTGCTTTATTTATCGCTTTCCTATGTGAATGAATGCGTTTTAAATTTATTGCATTATCGCGTGAGATGAGAGATGTAATTTTGATTTCTTAAGAATTCATTTATTAACTTAAGTCATTAATAAGAGTGAAGTTCCGGACACCATCTCTGGTTTAGACCAATAGAAGTTAAAGACTTTTTCCAGTTTCTTGTAAACTGGGTGGCGACTCCAAAATATCTCGAAAGGTGTCTAAAGGCGTTGTGAGTTTAGATGATCATTTCCAATGTTCTATTGGGAAGGAGGCATCCAAGATGACTCATGATGCCCATAATCAAAAAAACGCGAACCAATCTCTCGAGTCCCGAAAGGCGGGCTCAATAAGGGCCTTGCTGGTTCCGATGCACGTCACAATACTATTGCCTTGTGACACTATGACACTATGGTATCTCTTGCTTATACTATATCAACATCTCTTGTACACTCAGTTATGACCGCATAGATAGAAGGCAAAAGACAGTAAATTGTATATGTGTTTGTCTGGATTTGTATTTGTTATCTGTTACTGTGTCAGGATAATTGATTAATCTGTATTAATCTGTTCTTGGTTTGATTTCTCTTAATTTCGTTGGATATTTGTATTTAAGTATATTTCCCTGTTCTAACGAGTAATAGTGACAGTTAATTAGAGAATAAGGAAAATAATAAATAATAAATAAGGAAAATAATAAATAGAATGATTACGCATATAAACCGTTTTCCTTGTTGCAACATAAAAATATTTATAATCAACAAATTCTTGCTCCACATCATGTAGGAAACGAGATGCTACATGGTTATAGTAGAAGTAGAATGGCCCAATAATAACTTCTGGAATTGTTTTATAGGTTACCACCTCTGTTGTGACATACTTATCAAAGAAACGATATGTTCTATGGTTGTCTTTGTATTGGAGATTGAATTGAGTTGTTGATGAGATAAGTTGAGATGACTATTAAAAGTGTGGAAACAATTTTCTTTTACAGGGGGATAGTCAATTTTTAGGGTAAATGCTGCCGAAATTTTTGCAAGGCGCAGAGTGAAATGTGGAATATTTCTAATTTTTAAAGAATTTTGTATTATGTATAACTAGTATTACTAATTGTGATTAGTACTGACACATAGGAATGTGAAATTGAATTTGCTTAGTAGTGTGACACCCTATTTGATTTGACAGTCTTGAAGAATGTATTTACTTATCTATGCTGTTTGTATATTGTTATATGTCCTGTATTAGGGGGGTGTTACAATTTCTATTTAGATAAATATTTAAATTTAACTATTTTCATCCATTGACACTGTTGTTATTTTCATTAGGATTAACAACTTATTAATTAAACTTAAATTTTATATTAAAATTTAAGTTTAATTAATAAGTTGTTAATCCTAATGAAAATAACAACAGTGTCAATAGATGAAAATAGTTAAATTTAAATATTTATCTAAATAGAAATTGTAACACCCCATGATTAAGGCTAAAATTTAAGATAAATTTAAATTTATTTTATTTTAAACAAATTAATTTTTATTGAAAATGAAAATTAAATTAAAAAAATAAATTATATTAAAAATTTAAAAATATAAAATAAATAAAATTTTATTTAAATTTTACACATATATTAGAATGCATGGAGTAAAACATAAAAATTGCGTTGTAAATTAATTAATGTGCACTAAATTTGATCCGTCCACATTTTTTAAAGAGTTGGTAACCGGTAAGTATTCGACTACGCTCCAAAAAAAAAAGGTGAAAGTTAAACAATTGAGCATGAATCGTACAAGTAAATGCAAGAATCCATATAAATTGAGCATGTGTCACGTATCTACGGATTCTTTCCAAATCTCTTCTGTTCTCCAAACAAATATCTAACAGTAAAGATTGCGGGTCCCATTTTTGTTCCCTCAAAGTCTAAAGCCCGCCAAAGACCCAGAACTCTCTGCAGTTTTTTTTCCCACCAAAAATATAATATCCAACGCCACACACCATTCTCACCGCCATAAAATATGTCATTTCCAACCATCAGTTTCCCTTCCAGAACTTTCCCGGCCACAATCGAACTCTTAGCGAACTTCAGATATTTCTTTCCTCTTTTTATATTATGCACTTCTCTATCTCTTCAACCATATCTAACCAACCGCCATTCTATACATTTGTACTCCTGCAAGAACAAGAACGAATTGAGAGTCGGTGATGTTTTGAGATGGAGGATGAGCGGGAAGGTTATGCTTCTTATTATAGCATTCTTGGAGTGAGTACAGAGTCTTCTCCTAACGACATCAAAACTGCTTATCGTAGGCTTGCTATGGTGAGTGTTCGATTCATCCTTTGTTCTCGGGTTTCTTTTATGTTTCTGACGTTGGAAATGGTAGTGATTGAATATGGGTGCGGTGCAGCAATGGCATCCTGATAGGTGGACCAGAACCCCTTCTTTGTTGAGTCAAGCTAAACGGAAATTCCAGCAAATTCAAGAGGCCTATTCAGGTATGCCTTCGCTTATATATATATATATATATATATATATATATATATATATATAGTTCTTTTGAATTTTGAAGAATCGGGTTTTGTTGTTTACTGATATGGGGTTTTATTTTAATTGATGTTCTGTTTAAACAGTTTTATCAGATCAGAAGAAGAGGGCATTGTATGATATAGGGCTATACGATGCCGAAGAAGAAGAGGTGGGCGATTTTTCTTTTCTTTTTTCTTACCCTTTATTTTTTTTATTTTAATTTTCATTATTTGATTACCGATAAATTATTTTTTTACTATAAAAACTGCTTCTGATTAATTTCACTTCATCTTTTTCATCACCATCAATTTTTTTTTTTTAGAAATTTCTTACACTTTCATCTTCTTTATTTTATGTTTGCCTTCCATTCTCCCATTTATATCTTCTTAACCTCGTTCTTTGGTTCTCCGTTTATCCATTTTCATTATTTACTCTGCTTTCTCATCAAATTGAAAAAAAATATTTTGAGCGATTGAGAGAAAATTAAAAAAATTAATTTTTCATCATTTACTCTCCTATTTTGCAAACCAAACGATGAAAAATGGTTAAATTTCATTTACTTTTCTCTCAATAACCCTCACTTCCACCTATCCAAATGCAAAACGATAGAAAATGGTTAAATTTCACATACTTTTCTCTCAATAATCCTCACTTTCACTGATGCAAACAAGCTAATAGTTATTCATCTACTTTATTTTCTTTTAAAATAAGTTTTATTTATTTATTATTAATTTTGGAGTTTGCTAAATGAGTGGGTTGTTATTGCTCTGTCTGCTTCAGGGATACTCTGATTTTGTGCAGGAAATGTTCTCTCTCATGGCTCAGGAAAGGAGACAGGTAAGATTTTTTTTTTCTAATTAATTTTAGTACCATCTTAAATGGAATATTTAAGAGTAAGGGTAGTCTTAATGTGGCTGCTTAATTTTGAATATCTGGTTCTGCTTCACGGATCAGACATTTGGTTTGAATAGGTTATATAAGAGAACTGTGTATTCTTTTCTATTCTGTTATTATTTCTTTGAGGGTTATTAAGTGTGCGCCTTTGTTGGGGTTTGCAGAATAAGACGTATAGCATGGAGGAGCTGCAGACAATGTTCACAGAAATGGTGCAAGGATTCGAATCTACTGTTAGATACAGTGGGAGTTCTATTTTTGATGAGGCCAGAGAGTCAAAGAAGGCACGGTATGATTCAAATGCGGTGATGGATAGACATTTTGGCGTACCAAGTTGGGGGATGTGTGGAACAAGTAGTTTCTGCAAGTGAGGATGGGGATTTTACTGTTTCAGATGGTGGGGGGAGGATAAAATTTTGATATTCCCCCACTTGATGAATGAGCCAGAAATGGGTCATGACCCAATCCTGAAGAGAGAGGTGGCATGGTTTGTGAAAATTGCTGGATTGGTTTTGATTGCTGCATGGCTCCCGCTTGGATTGATGCTCTGCTTTAGGTCCAATAACTGGGCCTGTAAATTCATGAACGTCGGACTTTGGGTCAATATGTCCATGTCTCAAAAACAATATTATATGTATCACTTATATTATAAGTTTTTTTTTTTTTTTCAGTTGAGGGGTATTTTAAAATTTTAATTGTAGTGTAATGTAGTCAATAATTTGAGGTGTATAATATACATGAATTAACTGATGAGGGAGGGGAAGGTTCGGAAAGAAAAGCTAAACCATAAATCAAGGTTGATGGCTTTGGAAATTGACTACAAAACCATAAGAAAAAGGAGCGAAAGATGCTGCAGGAAGATGGGTGGGTCGGTGGATGCCTCTGCCTCTGCCTCTGCCTAACCAATTGCTGTCTTCCCATTTACTCATGTTTGATATCAACTATGATTATTCTCACCCTTTTTGTCCACCTTCTATTTTCCATTTTTTTTTCTCTATCTTGTGTGTGATTTGTACCTTATTGGTTGTGCCTCATGTTCTTTTTGAACCCCATTTTCTATATATATAAAATAGTATTGGGATTTACCAGAGCTTATTATGTGAATTGCTCTTCTTAATTATCGTCTACGCAAGCCAAACAACCTAATTTTCAATCATTAATTACACCATCATTCATTTTGTTGTTAATTTAGTTCACTTGCTTATGGTTGTTACTTTATTAATTTCTAATAATTAATTAAATTTGATCCGTGAGCAATTTACAACTGACTACTCATCTATTAATGACTTTCAATTGAGTGGAAAAAAAGTTTTACATATTCAATATATTAAATCTTAGACAATAAAAGTGTTATTCTTTGATAGAACATATGTTGTGTTTTTAATGATGTAATATTTTTAATAGTGGTGTTTAGATTTGGTCGAAGAACTTTCATAAGCTAGAGTAGTAAAAATATTAATACAGATGCTGAAAATTATTTTTATGTCACCTGTATCGGGGAAAAAGTTTGACAGAAACAAGCTGGAAAAAAAGGCAAGTGATACTCCTAAAAACCTGACAAATTATTGTTGTTTAGACTGAAAGATAAATTCTCGTACATTCTTAAAGAATAAGATAAATAAAAAATAAATTCTAGTACATTCTTAAAAGAAATCATAATTCTCATACTCATTTTTCCACTAATGAACCTAATTAAACAAAAGAGAGATAAAGACATTAAGGAGGTGGATGGAAATGGTTGGAGGGTTTAGACCAATATTAACCGAGGCAATGGAATATGACTTGACAATTGATTGTTGGAATTGTCTAAGTCAAGTGGCCACTAGTGATTTATTCCTTTTTTTATTTTTTATTTTTTATAAAGGTACCATGATTGGAAGTCGAAACTTGAAAATTGAAATCTCATAATACATTGGGCTTAGTATACATATGGCGTACGATGTATAATATTGATGTTATTGATAAGATTATATATAAAGACAAAAATCCGAAGGGCAGTTGCTTGCCCCATCCGGAAGAAATTGATTCTTTTATATGGTGGTAGACCTCAATTTGGTGAGTTGCTTAACGATCCTTCCAGTTAATGATGACTCAGGAATTGCCTTCTTAAAGAAAAATCGGTCACCCTTTTCTTTTCGTAATCCTCTTCTACTTCTAATTAGATTTTAAAAATTCAAAAGCATTGTCCTACAATACCAGCTGTAAATGTAATGAAATTCATGTCGAATAATTAAAATGAATAAAAGTCATTTTTAAAGCAATAATAAATTTATAATTATTAAATTCGTATTTTACTGTGCTAAGATTGGTATTTCAAAAATCAAATTTCAGTTTTTAGCTGCTTCCCCACCTACAAACCAACCAAAAAATAACTAAAAAGAAAATTTTGAAATACTAAAATATATTTGGTAGAATAACCATGTGCATGCTTTGGAATTTTCATTAAAAGACCATGTGCAAAGTAGACATTATGTATGCATGGAATTGGCTGTCTAAACCTCCCTCATATCAATCACTGACTTTATATATATTCTCTTAACGTCTATATATTCTTTCCTACTTGACTTTGATATTCTTTATTAATACATATATTTATATATGTATTCCTTAAAACTTTTGTATACACATTCAAAAATTAAAAATTTCCAGTTTTGTAATATTTGATTTCTTTCCAATTTCAGTCCATATCATTTGATGATCAAGGTTTAATGAGTTCCATAACTCCCATATGGAAATCCCGTTCAATTTTGATTAATCATTAGGTGGAACTAAAAGCCATGCCACGGGCTTTACTCATGATGCACTTGTACCCCCTCAAAAATATACATATAATATTGAATATCAATTTAGTTGGATCAAGCAAATTTTCGGTTAATATAGAAAATATATCTTATAGAAATAAATAAATAACCCATAAAAATAAAAATTCATAAGTTAAATTGAGATGGTAGGGACTCAAATTTTGGACGGTCCACATGCTAAGGGATTCCCTTATGAAAGAAGGCAATTTAAGACAATATAGGAATAGGAAAGCAAGAGAAAATAAATCATAATTAGGCCTAAATAAGTTCCTAAACTTTTCCAATCCCCAAAATAAATAAATGAAAAGGAAAAACCTAAACCTCCATTTAAGCCATCACAGTTTACATGCACCTAATAACGTAACAATCACTATACCTTTTTCCATTCACAATCACACCCACAAAGCCATAGCTATAGCCATAGCCAAGAACCAGCTAGATCAATATATTCCAATCTCCCAAACCAACTAATTTTCTTTGCCAAATTTCCTCAATATGTTGTTAAAATTGAGATGGTTTTATTTCTTGATTCTTTTAAATTTCTCTCTTTTAATTGCTGCTGTTCCACCAAGAAAGCTAGACGACACCACCGCCCCTACACCAACTGGTGAGAAGTGCGCACCATGTACCTCAAGCCCTCCGCCACCATCTCCCAGCCCTCCTCCGCCAGCTTTGCCGCCACCGTCGCCACCATCTCCAAAGAAGCCTCCATCTACTTACTGCCCCCCACCTCCCTCCTTTATCTACACAACCGGTCCTCCGGGGAACTTGTATCCTGTTGACAATGATTTTGGAGGTGTTTCTGGCCGCGCCTCCGCGCCGTTGCCGGTTTTGATGGTATGTGGTTTGTTAGGCCTTTTAATAAATTTTGGATTCTAAAATAAAGATTCTATGGCCATGAGAATTTGTGTGGAAAAGTTGAAGCTTTTAGGATCTGTAATTTGGTACTTACTTTTGCTTTTATGCCTCAATTATTCAATAAATCCAATTTACAGTCTTTATTTTCTTTCTTCAACCTCTTTCTTTCTTTTTCTGAGTTTCAATCTTTTTCTTGATTATGATACTTTATGTTTTATAATCAATGAAAAATATAATTTCTCTGTTTTCTATATTTACACTTTTTTTCTTTCTTTCTTTTTTTTTTTTCCCTTCAGTCAGTCAATTATGGAATATGGGAAAAATTGAATGCATGATAGTGTAATAAATTAGTTAATGGAAAAAAAAATTATGTTTATATTATGTATGCTATAGGATTCTTTTTTTATGGTTAATATTAGTGGAGCCTTAATTTCCACAGCTATTTTAATTTTAATTAAAAACCTGACCTTGAATTAGGACCACCATTAATTATTATATAGCGATGTCCTAAAATTAAAAAGAAAAAAAAAAGATAGTGATGTCCTTTGCATAGACACGTCTACATATGCTTCAATGGATTGCACTTTTGGAATAAGGGAGGATTAATTGATTGATTATTAATAAATATAAAAATCCCCTTTGATCCTTTCATTTGTGGGAGAAGATAATGGTTTAAAATTATAAAATTTATCGTTACTAATTTATTTATTTATAAATTTGCATATACTTATAGAAAAACATTAGATGCTTCCAACGGATCAAAGGTCACCAAGATGCAGACACTAAACCAACCAAAAATTGCCAACCAATAGAGAAAATATACAAAATTAATTAATACTTTCCACCAAACGAATTTGATTAATATATGTAAAATGACATAAATTAATTTAATAAATATTTTTCTAATAGTTAAAATCCATTATAAAAAAGAAAGATAACTCGTGTTGTTTCACTCCCTATCTGATTTTGTTAGTCTAAATTAGCATATTAGAGTTGTAAAAAATATTTATTAATTAGTGAATTTACGAGTTGGAAATTAAAAAGTTAAAAAATTGTATATTCTTTTACGAGAAAGATGAAAATCAGTTCGAATCTGAAACTGACAAGAATTAAGACTTTTCGTTTTATCCTTTGAAGATCAACTTCGGTTTGCCAAACCATAGGACCCACGTATCACATTGCAGGTTTTGATGGGACCATGTGTATGGTGCCTCATCGGTCATCATGGATGGGTTTGGCACCACGTGCTTACACTCTAAGCATATACATATATTTTTTTTTTGGTACAAAAGAGTTAAGCATATACATATATTCAATCATACGCATCTCTTTCTAATGTCATTCATATATTTTAAATTCAATTTCATATGTAATAATTTATTAATTAATATGTTATTTTTAATTTTCTTATCATATTTATTGATTAATATAATAAGGTTAAATTTTGAGACTAATCATTACCATGAGAATTTTGATAATGAAAATCAATCATCTTACAATATTTTAAATTTGCTCATAGTCTTAGATCATTAAAATAAGACATTAATAATTTAGTTAGATTAATATATATATACGTGATGGTATGTTTTGAAAACATTAAGGCGAGAAAAGCTTCCTATTTTGAAAACTTCTATATTTTGGAAAACTGTGTGAATATATATAATGATGCATTCATGTGTGTGAATTTTCAAGATAATTTTTCAATAATTTTCTAATTAATTTTTTATCTTCAAATTTTCAAGAATCAACAGATCCTACTGTCTTGGATTTTAAACCTGAAAAAACAAATTAGTCTGGACCCGAAAATTAATAATTTTATTTAAATTATTTTGTTATCCATAAAAATCAATATTAGACTGACTATGTAGCTTTTTGAGCCAACAGAAAATGAGTTGAATGTGTGGACATGTTGCTCGGTAAAGGTTTTGACACTCATCAACATGGTAAGGATACACAATGCATGAGATGTATCCACATGACTCCACAATATATGAATGCATGATACAAGTGTGTGGCGTGTATGTAGTTATTCATTAATATATGTTATATATACATCAAAAATAATGGTTAAAAAAAATTAAAAATAGATTTTTTCCTTTATTTAAAAAGTTATATGAGAATAAAAAAATGTTATTATGATTTAAATAGATTTAAAATATTTTAATAAATAAAAGGATGAAGACGCAAAATCACTCTTCTACTTTATTTTGGTACAATATGCTCCACTGAACTTTTAAAATTGAAACAATATTTACCCTTTTATTAACGGTCTGTTAAAGTTGATCGATTTTCCTCCATTGACCTTAACATATTTTTACTAAAAGAGCAATGCAGTCCATTACCTTTACTTTAGTGCAATATTACCCTTAAACTTTTTAAATTTGAGCAATGCTTCCTCTCTACTAATTGTTCTTTAAAGTATACCTAGACATGTCAAAATTAACCCAAATCCAACAACTCACCCGAAAAAAATTGATCCAAATCCAACCCAACTAAAAAATTGACTTATTTAAATCCACCCAAAATTTACCCACATAAAATACAACCCATTTGGGTCATTCTTCCTACACCCAATGGGTGTTTGTTATTTTCTTTTTTTTTTTCATTATTTCTTTAATATTAAAAATTTTTGTCTTAATGAACAAGATTTTTTGCTTAAACTGTCCCGCTGTATTATTATTGTGTAATATGTATGCGTCTTTTGTTGGTTAGATTTGGAATGGCCGAGTTATCGGGTTAGTCGTGAATAGTATTTTTCGACGGTAAATAGTGCACTAGGGACAAAAATTACACCTGGAGATAAAAAAATATTTTATTTGACCATCGGAAAATACTAGTCACAAGAAATCCGAAGGTAAAATGTAGAGAAAAAATGAGTTCAAATAGATCTCCAAAAGTCAAAAATAAAAAAAAAACCTAGCTCGTTTTAAAGGTATTCAGTTTGACCAAAATTTGATTAAACCTCAAAAAATAGCAAATGACCTCTAAAAATTATTTTAATGGTATATATAGATTTAGATTAATATTTAGAAATTTTTGACAGTGAAAAATTAATTTTTTGATAACACTGAAAATTATCGAAATGGACTGATTTAAATGTACCAGATCGAGAAACGGACTCTATTTGAGCTGAAATTTTGCAGGGAGACTAATTTATATATTTTAAGAATTATAAAATTAATTTTGATAGAAATTGAGTTTAGAAAGTGAGTGAAATAATTTAGGGTTACATAATTGGCTTAAAAATAGAAAAGGGCCACTTGATTTATAAATTATTGTGTTGTTGTGCCCCTGTGTGTGAACGTAGATTGTTTGAATTGCAGGAAGGGTGTGTTATATATATAGCCATTATACTGCCAAAATTTTTACCAATGAATAGTAAATTGGATAGCTATAAGTCAACTGATATCCCTATCCGTTTGGATTTTCACTGACCCATTTGGGCCAATATTTTTATAATAATTTTTTTAGTATCCCGTTATTATATCGATAATTATTTTTCATTAAAAAAATATCAAATGAGTCGACCCAAACCCACCAAACCCATTTGGGTATTGACCCATTTATGACCCATATATTTTTGACCCATTTATGACCCAACCCAAACCCGCCCAACCCGCCCATTTGCCACCTCTGTATACCAATTTTCATATGATAGCTTTAATACTTAAGATTTGAATAATTAATAAATAACATTTAGGACATAATATATGGCCTTAAATTGTATGTATAACACATTGCAGCAAGAGAAGTAAATAACAAAAAAATCTATCCAAATTATAAAAAAAATGAAATTAATTTCTTCTATTGAAATCATTTCATTTTGAAGAAAAAGAAAAGTCTAATTTTATATGTTCTCTTTTTAAAGAAAGAAAAAGAAACTATTATGGGACTTGAGTTCTTGAATCCTCATGATTGTTTCATCAATTAAATCAGAGTTTCTTTAAGCCACCAGCTTGAACAAACTAACCAAAGAAAGAACAAGTTGAAGCTGTTATCTGTCTCCAAGAGATCAAGTTCCATCGATGATTTGAAGATTTCAAAGAATAAGGATCATAACCACCAAAACCACCACCATAGCAATAAAGACACTCATAATCTTGTTATAGAGAAGGTGACAATTTTGTAATGTTGAGTCTTGCTGGGTGTCGAAACCACCAAAAAATAAATACCTCAATTATCCTACCAAATAAATTATAAATAGGGCAAGAAAAGGTCGAATCCATAGAGACTAGCACTGAAATAATTGTAAATAAGATTTTTAACAATAAAAATATAAAAAGGGGGTTTTCATAAAATAAAAGCTAACAAATACTGAATGTAAAGAAATAAATTAACAAGCAGTAAATTGATTAAAAGAAACTTCAATATGCAATAAATCCCAGTTAAAGATATTCGCAGCATAAGATTAATTCAACCGATCATTGACGAAAGAATAAATCTGAAAATCATATAAAGGGCTAGTTATAGCCGTCAGCTTCGCGCTCCCGATCTAATCTTTCCGTATTATTGAATTAATCAAGTAAGACTATAATTAATTCCTAACCAATAAATAACCCTAAACACGCGCAAGGATTTAATTTATTGACAGCATTAAAGAAATAGAAAGACCTAACCTAAGCCAATCGACCTCACGTGAGATTGATTTAGACCCAATCATGCATCTACTCAGTGCAACGACCCTTGTGAGAAAGCTACAATGATTGTCACTCGTTGTTAACTCTACTAAATAATTACGGATTTAGCAAATTTAACTAGCAATATATTATTTAATTAAATGAACAACGGCGCCTCATTGAACATAAAATAAATAACAATCGAGATATGGTTTCGCTAAACATCAGTAAATAACATGAACATTATATGAAATTAAGAACAATAAATAATTGCAACAATCTCACGGTGAATAAAACCTGGCTTTGAATTAATCCTTAACTAGAATAAGAGTATTTAGCCACACATAATTGAAATAAAATCAAAATAAAATAAAATTAATAAAATAAACTCCCTGTTACAGCCTTGAGAAAAACGCAAATGAAGAAGGAATTGAAAAGATATCACTATTCACGTTTTCCCTAGCTAAAATAGGAGTAAAACCTAGATAAGTTAGGAAGGTGATTAATTCCTATCCAAACTTTGAAAATAAATTACAAATATAAAATGAAATATTATCTTCCTAAAAATACTGCCTATTATCTCCTTAATTACAGCTTAATTATCCCTAAATATCTGATGAAGTCCAGTTGGCGGCTAGGTCATCTTTCAAACAGAAAACCTAAATCTGTATCTGCTGTCGCGTCTTGGCCTTTAGCCTTGGGCAAGGCAGTTCCTTACCCTTGCCCCTTAGCCTTGGGCAAGGCTAAGCCAAAAATCAGTTCTCTGCTTCTAAATTCCTTGGATTTTCATGGTTGTTCCAAATTCAATCTATTTAGCTTCAATTTACTTCCTTTCCACCACTTTGACCCTACAATGACCGAAATCACAAAACAAGTGAAAAGTACTAATTTAAGCCAAAATAAAGTGCAATAAAGTGATGAAAAACATGTTAAAATATGCAACATTAAGCACTTAACAAATTCCCCCACACTTATCCCATGCTTGTCCTCAAGCATAAATTAAACCTCAATCACAATCCTTTCAAAAGTTCATTCACCCAAAAATCAAATTCCAAACCAAAAAGTTCCAAATAAATTAAAATGCAAGGTAGGTTAGAAATAGAAGCCCAAAATAGTTTACCACCAAATCATAACAAAACATGGGTTTCTCAACTACCTTTTTAAATTAGATACAGCAAGGTTCATGAACATTAAGCACACAAAAATTTATATCTTAATTCAAGATTAAATCAATGTATAAAAGAAAACTTATCAAAACAAATCAGACACTTTAATTTCTCATTTTTCAATAGATCAAGGAAAAAAGATACCCAAGAAAAATATTTTCCAGATTTTTCTCTTTTTTTTTTTTAACTCTCTTGGACTATAATGGACGTGAGGGCACCCGGTTCTGACCTGCATACACCCAGTTTTTCTAGTCAAAGAAAAGATTAAAATGCTTATAAGGAATGTAGAGATCCTTTTTACGCAAGGGTGTCCGGTTCTTACCTGCACACACCTGGTTACTCAGATAACACATTTCCAAGCGGCTACTATCTCTACTCTTAACCGCTTTTTTTTTTAGCAGACAGCGGAGTAAAATTTATTTTATTTTATTTTATTATTTTTTTTCTTTTCCTGGTAACCAAGTTCCTCAATCTAAAAGCACACATACCAAACAAGTGTCCAAAATAGTTTTAACAAGTTTCTAAAATACAAAGAATCCAATTTAAACACATGCAAAAGTTTATGTTCCACCTTAAAAATTGAACCTTGACATCTCCCATTCAAAAAGTAATTAAGACCACCATTAATTGCATGAAAATGGGTAAATAATCATGAACACTACTCAAACTTGTCCAACAAATTAATGAATCAAAAACTAAATGATTTTGGAATTGATTTAGACAAACACTTTTCCCTAGGATTGTGAATAAAACTTAACAAATATTGATAAACAAGAGGGATGTAACATTGAACAAGGGAACAAGCGCTAAAATCCTTATGAAAATGACAATCTAATGCATCAATTAAGCCAAACATTTCCAGAAAAAGTTAGACTACTCCAAATTAAACTCTAACCAAAGCTTATGCATAATTCTGTTTAAGATGGCCCAAAAATACTTGATAAAAATAGATATATCAAAAATTTTTGCACAGAATTAGCCAAACAAATAAGACTAAGCATAAGAATTTAACAATTAAGCACTAAAGTAGCATGACAACTCAAGAATTGCACAATAATCAGCAACCAATTACCATTAAAGTGGCAAACCAACCTCTAAATGCACACATATTTTTTTGACAGAAATCATGGCCAAAACATCAAACTAGCAAAGGTCAAACGCCAACCAAAACTTTTGTGCAAATTTGCTCAAAATGGCTACAGAAATAATACTCTATAGAAGCAGAAGCATCTAGAGTTTTCACAAAATTTAACCAAGTTAACAGAATTTCAACATTGAAATATTGAAACCAAAGTGCCATTCATTCAAATCATCCACCAGAATTTTTTTCAAAAATTAGCACAAGATGCATCAAATCTTTGCATAAATTTAGCTAAGTAATCACAATGTCAACAACAAAGATCCAGGCTGCATCATTTCAAATCAAAAATCAACAAAAATTCTGCACTCAATAATCAGTAAAAATGACAACAAAGTTGCCACATTATAGCATCCAAAATCAAGATAAACACACAGCACAAAGCACACAACACTTCTAATGTAACCCCTCCCCCACACTTTCTCCTCGCATTGTTCCCAATATGGAATTGTACATAATCGTGGGGTGAAGGGCAACAAAAAGTAAAAAGAAAAGGAAGAATACTGCCCTGGGGGAGGAGGGGAGCGTCGACATCAATGAAGCGCCGGGTGGGGTGGTGTGAACCCCACATGACTGAAATAAGCTTGTAAGTTCTCATGTAGGTGCTGTACTGTGATTGCTAGCTGAACCAGTGATGTCTCCAATCTATGCAATCGTTCTAAAGCATCTGAGGGCATTGTGGAGGGCGGTGCTACTGTACGTGCACAAGATGTGGAGGCACCAGGTGTCGGCTTACTTTGCTTCTTGAAAACTCTCTCCTCAAAACTAGCCAGCCTACCTGCATCCACAAACAAAATAGCTCCCCCTTCCCGCACTTAAGCAGGCGTGAGTTATCCAAAAAAATCAAATCCAAAGGGTGCATGTCACATGATTTATACATGTTGGTGGTGCTTAAGTCAACCAATTCACTGTTAACAGCTAGTGAGGTGATCAAAGACCCTAGGAATAATTTCTTTGGTGTTTTGGTTAACTTTTCAAACTTAATGGCAAGCCAATAACCCAAGTTCACCTTTTTCTGGTGGATCACGCAACACATAAAAAACAATTCAGCCTTTGTGACCACTGTTGTGTCATCATTACGTGCAGAATAATTGAAGGCTAAAAACCTATGAATGACACGCAAAGCAGGACTCTAAATCAAATATGCCTTAGACTTACCAGGTGAAAATACAATGTCAGGTATGCCAGTCAATGTGCGATAAACCACAACATCATCGAAATCAGATGGGTAGTCACAAAGCATATCTAAATATTCATGAGATTTGGAATATGCTTCATCGATAAATCCTAACTGAATATTGAACCCAGTGATAGAATAATATTGCATTTGACCCATTAAATAATAAGAAATCACAAAAGGTTTATTTAAACTAAATGTATTTCCTTGATGATCAAAATCAAAAGTGCTATAAAATTCACGAACTAAGGCATCATAAGCAGGGTAATTCAACAGGAAAAATTTATGCCAGCCAATTCCATCAATTAAATCAAATACCTCTTCATGAATATTTAAGGCATGCAAGGTGGGTTCATCAATACATCTACCAGCAATAATCTCATTATGCTCAAGCAAATAAAAGCGAGTACGGTGTATTTCTTTGTCAAAAGCGAAATTACCTTCTAGGTCGGTCATCGTAGGTGGGAATTTGCTTTTACCTTCTGCCATACGTGCACGCTTTTGTGGGCGAACAGGTGAGCCTTCTTCGCCTTCATTTGTCGTTGGTTTTGCTGGTGGTGGTGACTAGGGAAGATTGTCGTCATCATCGTCTTCATTGCTTGCTTCAGGAGTCTTGATTTGTCTAGATTTATACGTGGCAGGTCCTTTGCGCTTCGAAGCGGCTGAGGAAGATGGTTGCCGTTAGCGTCGATATGGGGCCATGGTAGGTGTTGGGCTAGCGTCGCTTGGTGGTTGGTGACTGGGCTCAGACGGCAGTGATGGAGGAGAGGTGGAGGGGGCTGGTGGTTTGCCATCGGGAGCATCGGTGCTCCCGGATCTGCCGCGTCGTGGCTTCTTGGGTGCGGTACTCTTTAAGCAGACCATGGTGGGCTGGAGTTATTGGAGATCGGAGTTGTAGTGGTGGAGATCGGTGAAGAGATCGGTGGTGGGGATCTGCGCGCGACGGTGGCTGGCGAATCGGGATGGCGATGGTGAGGAGGAGATCGGCGTTGTCGCTGGCATGGGAGGTGGGCTGGGTGATCGGAGGCATCGGGATTTGTGGTGGGCTTGAGTCTGCGATAGTGAGCGGTGTGGTTGGCGGTCTGGGGCAACGGTCGATGGCGGCTGGTGGTTGGCATTAGGGCGGTGAGAGGTCCGGAGTGGTGATCGGCGGCGTCGGAGTTGGGTGGTGGTCGGTGGTGGACGGCGTCTTTGATGGTCTATGGTTGGAAAAGTAAAGGAAGTAAAAAAATGACGTTAAAAGAAAAAGGAATAGTAAATGGGTTAAAAATAACTCAATTGAAGGAAATTCATACAACAAGATACAATGAAAACCCATGTAAAAATAACACAGACCTCAAAATAATAGCAAATGGGTGAGAAAATTAATTTAACTCAATTGAATTAAAATAATACAATTGAACTAAAATTAAAAATTAAAACCCATTGGAGGATAAAAGCCCAAGAATGAAAACTCAGCAACCCAACAAACATATTAATCCCAGAATAAATTGAAGATAGCCTGCAATTCAAAAGATTAAACCAAGACCCATGGAAAACTCCATTAAAACCACCCTTAACTACTTATTTCTCATGAAATTGACATTAGATTTCCTGGATGGGTAAATTCTATATGCCCAAAAAGTAACCAACACGACCAATCTCAAGTTGTCCAATTGCTTTTAACACTATTTGTTTATTCAAGAGTAAACAAAGTCAACCATCAGAAGGAAAAGATAAGGAAGAAGACAGTAAATTAAAATAAAATGAATAAAACTAAAATTAAATCTAAATAGTATCTGCTAAGCCTTGAACAAGGCTAAAAAGTGGGTTGCCTCCCAAAAGCGCTTTTGTTTAACGTCTTTGGCTAGACGTTCCTGTTTCAACTCTCTTTCACAGGCAAAGCCAGCTGTGTTTCCTCATATCCTTCTGCTGCAAACCCATCATAGAAAGGTTTGAGGCGATGACCATTAACTTTAAAAATTTTTCCATTCTCTATGCTCTGTATTTCAACTGCACCATGAGCAAAAACGTTAATAATAACAAAAGGTCCTATGCATCTGGACCTTAATTTTCCTGGAAATAATTTCAAATGTGAATGAAATAATAAAACTTTCTGTCCTATTTGAAATTCTTTCCTAGAGATCTTGTCATGGAACCTTTTTATTTTCTCCTTGTAAATTTTAGAACTTTCATAAGCTTCATTCCTTAATTCTTCAAGTTCTTGGAGCTCTAATCTACGGTTCTCGCCTGCCGCTTTTAGCTCCATGTTACATTGCTTTATAGCCCAATATGCTTTGTGCTCCAGCTCTACTGGTAAGTGACATGGTTTACCATACACCAATCGATACGGTGACATGCCGATAGGTGTCTTGTAAGCAGTCCTGTAAGCCCAGAGAGCATCTTCCAGCTTCAAACTCCAGTCCTTTCTATTTGGATTCACCATTTTTTCCAGTATAGATTTGACTTTCCGGTTGAAAATTTCAGCTTGTCCACTGGTCTGGGGATGGTAGGCAGTCGATAATCGATGTGTAACTCCATACTTCTTTAACAATGCATCCATGATTTTGTTACAAAAATGTGTCCTTCTGTCACTTATGAGTACTCTTGGGGTGCCAAACCTGCAAAATATATTATTTTTGATAAAATTCACCAAATTTTTGGCATCATCAGTTCTTGTGGCCTTAGCTTCAACCCATTTAGAAATATAATCTACTGCAAGTAAAATATAAGTATTTCCATAAGAAGATGGAAAAGGCCCCATGAAATCAATACCCCACACATCAAATATTTCACAGATTAATATAGGTGCAAGTGGCATTTGATCTCGGTGCCCGAGATTACCTGTTCTTTGGCATTTGTCATAAGACTTACAGTATAAATACGCGTCTTTGAATAATTGAGGCCAAAACAAACCACATTCTAACGCCTTTCTGGCTGTCCTTTTGGGGCCAAAATGGCCTCCACATGCCTCAGAGTGACAAAATTTCAAAATAGAATGCACTTCACTGTCAGGGACACATCGTCCAATAATTTGATCGGAACAATATTTCCACAAGTAAGGTTCATCCCAAGCATAACATTTGGCATCTCTTTTCAACTTATCTTTCTCAAATCTGGAAAAATCTTCAGGGACAATACCTGTAACCAAGAAATTCACTATATCAGCATACCAGGGGCTGTTAATTGCTATGGCAAATAAATGTTCATCCGAAAAATCATCATTTATAGGTAACGCATCATCATTCAACAACAGTCTACTGAGATGATCAACCACCAAATTTTCAGACCCCTTTTATCTCTAATTTCAAGATTAAATTCCTGTAGTAAGAGAATCCATCGAATTAAACGAGGTTTAGCTTCCTTCTTCTTCAGCAAATATCTTAAGGCTGCATGATCAGAGAAAATAATTACTTTAGTACCTAACAAATATTGTCGAAATTTTTCTAAAGCAAAAACAATAGCTAAAAGTTCTTTTTCTGTTGTTGAGTAGTTGCTTTGGGCACTACCTAATTTTCTTGAAGCATAATAGATCACATGTGAATTTTTCCCAATTCTTTGACTAAGAACAGCTCCTACTGCATGATTACTGGCGTCGCACATTATTTCAAAGGGAAAATCTCAGTTAGGGGGTTGGATAATTGGCGTAGAGATCAGTCTTTCTTTTAGTGCATCAAATGCATCCTTGCAGACTTGATCGAACTTGAATGCCACATCTTTTTGCAACAATTTACACAATGGTTGGGTGATTTTTGAGAAATTTTTGATGAAGCGTATATAAAAACTTGCATGTCCAAGAAAAGAACGAACTTCCCGCACACTTACAGGGTAAAGAAGAGATTGTATAACATCTATTTTAGCCTTGTCTACCTCTATACTTTTTGAAGACACAATGTGACCCAAAATCAACCCTTGGTCTACCATAAAATGGCATTTCTCATAATTAAGGACCAGATTTGACTCTAAACATCTTTTCAAAATCTTGATTAAATTAGACAGACATTCATGAATTGAATTACTGTAAACTGTAAAATCATCCATAAACACTTTTATTATTTTCTCAACATAATCTAAAAAGATGCTTACCATACATCGTTGGAAAGTCGCTGGAGCGTTGCAAAGTCCAAATGCCATCCTTCGGTAGGCAAATGTACCAAAGGGGCAGGTGAAAGTGGTTTTCTCCTGGTCTTCGGGTGCCACCGGTATTTGATAGAAACCTGTATAACCATCAAGACAACAATAAAAAGATTTTCCAGCAAGCCTTTCTAGCATTTGATCAATAAAGAGAAGTGGAAAATGATCTTTTAGAGTAGAGGCATTCAACTTCCGGTAGTCTATACAAACCCTCCACCCGTTCTGGACGTGGGTGGGCACCATCTCCCCATTCTCATTCTCCACAACCGTGATTCCTGTCTTTTTGGGTACAACTTGGAATGGACTCACCCAATTACTATCTGAAATCGGGTATATCACTCCTGCATCCAACATCTTTTGTATTTCCTTCTTCACAACTTCCATCATTGGTGGGTTCAACCTTCTTTGTGCTTGCCTGTTGGGCTTAATATCTTCTTCCAAATGGATCATGTGCATGCAAGTAGAGGGACTTATGCCTCTGATATCGGCAATGGTCTATCCAATTGCCTCTTTATGCTCTCTCAAAGCTTGTATCAGTAGCTTCTCTTCCTTGGGCTTATTGGAAATTATCACTTAGAGTGTTTTCTCCTCACCCAAATAAACATACTTCAAATGATCAGGCAGCACCTTAAGTTCCAATTCTGGTGCTTACAACACATATGGTAAAAGCGTTTTGTTAGTCCTAGTTAATTCTAAAAGATTAGATGCACATACCACCGATTTTAAAGCCTCTAACTCCATCACTACTTCCTGCAGCTCATCTTCAATACTCAGCTCTTCTTATACTGCATCAAACCTGTCCCCATGAATATTTTCAGTTAAAGCAACCTGCAACTTGTCAGACCCACTCATTTCAAACACTTTCTGAGTCAGTGGTTCAATAACATCAATTCCACGAACAGAAGCCATCTCACATGGATATTTCATAGCATCATACATATTGAATTGAACTATCTCACCATCAAATTCCATTGTAAGAGTACCTTTGTATACTTGAATTTTAGTTCTAGCTGTTTGAAGAAATGGCCTACCTAACAAAATGTCAGCTGAATCACCTGAATTTTCTTCATCATCCATGCCAATCACATAAAAATCAACAGGAAAAATCAAACCATTCACCTGAACTAACACATCTTCTAATAATCCCTCAAGATAGACTATTGACCTGTTTGCCAGTTGAATGACTATTCCTGTTTCTTCTAAGGGTCCAGCATTTAAAGAGGTATAAATAGACTTAGGCATGACATTTATAGATGCACCCAAATCACACATAGCTCTTTTAACCATTAAATCACCAATTTTATAGGAAATAGCAAACATACCTTTATCCTTGCATTTTTTTTGGCATTTTTCTTTGAACAATAGCTGAAACATTTTCATTCACAGTAATTTTCTCATAGCCAACCTGATTTTTCTTGTTAGTACAAAGATCTTTAAGAAATTTTGCATATTTTGGTATTTGTTTAATTGCTTCAATCAAAGGAATATTTACCTCAATCTTGCGAAATGTCTCAAAGATGTCTTTTTTCTCTTTCTCCTTCTTAGATTTAGCTAACCTTTCAGGAAATGGGGGCTACACAACTAAAACAGGGGGCTGTTCTGAATTTTCTCTTATGTGTTGCACTTTTTGCTCAATTTCTGCTTCTTTCTCTACTCCCTTTTGCTTTTTTTGATTCTCTCCTTTGGGTAGGGGTTGCTCCAGCTCTTTTTCACTCCTTAGAACTACAACACTTGCATTTTGCCTTGAATTTTCTATGGTTTATGAGGGCAAACGTCCTTGGGACTCAATTTTACTCAAGGATTGTGCCATTTGGCTCATTTGTGTCTCCAAATTCTGAAACCTTGAATCTAATTTCTTTACATGTTGCTGAAGATCCTGCATATTATTAGCTAAAGAATGAATAATGTCTTCAAGACTCATACCCTGTTTAGGAGCTGGTTGAGCAGGTTGTTGTGGTTGTTTAGGTTGGAATTATTGCTGTGGATTTTGTTACCTTGCTCCATAGCTGAAATTGGGATGATCTCTCCACCCTGGATTATACGTGTTGGAATACGGATCATATTTTCTGTAGGGCTGTCCAGAATATCCTCCCATTGCATTTACTTGCTCTTGTGAGTCATCTTGAAGTGTTGAGCACATGTCTGTGGGATGTCCAGCGTATGCACATATTCCACACACCCTTGCTTGTGAAGATGTACTTGAAGCCATATTTTGCACAAGAACAGTTAGAGCATTAAGTTTATCTTCAATGGAAGAAGAACTTACCTCATGTACTCTTCTTGGGGGTCCTGATATCTTCCAAACTGTTAGAAAGTGGCTGCCATGTTTTGTATTAACTCACGTGCTTGTGCTAGGGTTTTATTGTTGAGACTTCCCCCACTTATTGCATCTATTATCCTCATTTCCATGCTCAACATACCTTCATAAAAATACTGAATAAGGGACTGATCAGTAATTTTATGTTGGCGGCAGCTTGCACATAATTTCTTGAATCTTCCCCAATAGTCATGAAGTGACTCTACATCCTTTTGTATGATTTCACTTATTTTTCTCCGAATTACAGCAGCTCTAGAGGCTGAAAAAAACTTATCTAAGAACATTCTCAACATATCAGTCCATGTTGTGATCGTTCCTGATGGTAAATTTAATAACCACTCTTTTGCCGAATCAGCCAATGAGAATGGAAAGGCCCTTAATTTCACTTGCTCTTCAGTAACTCCTTGTGGCCTCATACCAGAACAAACCACATGAAATTCTTTCAAATGCTTGTGAGGATCTTCATTCTCTAAGCCACGAAATGTGGGTAATAAGTGAATCAACCCCGATTTTAATTCAAAAGTAGTATCCAATATTGGATAAGTTATGCATAGGGGCTTGGTTTAAAGGGGGTGCATTTAATTCTC
This sequence comes from Excoecaria cochinchinensis, assembly GCA_947683425.1. Taxonomy (NCBI): domain Eukaryota; kingdom Viridiplantae; phylum Streptophyta; class Magnoliopsida; order Malpighiales; family Euphorbiaceae; genus Excoecaria; species Excoecaria cochinchinensis. The sequence goes on from CANTUQ010000083.1 coordinate 3,215,542, forward strand.
TCAAAGTCTGTTCCGCTATTCTTTCCTCTTCTATTTCCGCTGGAAATTCAGTAAAATCAGTTTTTTCTTTTTCTTGCTGTTGTTGGGAAGAAGTTCTAGCAAGTTCTTTACGTAACCTTGTCTTTTTCCTTAGTCTCCAAGCTATTTTTTCAATCTCCGAATCAAATAAAATTTCTCCCTAAATTTCAGACCTGTTCATTAACAAATTAAATCAAGTTAGACTAGTCACCGACAACGACGCCAAAATTTGCTGGGTGTCGAAACCATAAAAAAATAAATACCTCAATTATCCTACCAAATAAATTGTAAATAGGGCAAGAAAGGGTCGAATCCACAGAGACTAGCACCGAAATCATTGTAAATAACCAAATTTTTAACAATAAAAATATAAAAAGGGGGTTTTCATAAAATAAAAGCTAACAAATACTGAATGTAAAGAAATAAATTAACAAGCAGTAAATTGATTAAAAGAAAATTCAATATGCAATAAATCCCAGTTAAAAACATTCGCAGCACATGATTAATTCAATCGATCATTGACGAAAGAATAAATCTAAAAATCATATAAAGGGCCAGTTATAGCCGTCGGCATCGCGCTTCTGACCTAATCTTTCTATATTATTGAATTAATCAAGTAAGACTATAATTAATTCCTAACCAATAAATAACCCTAAACACGCGCAAGGATTTAATTTATTGACAGCATTAAAGAAATAGAAAAACCTAACTTAAGCTAATTGACCTCACGCGAGATTGATTTAGACCCAATCATGCATCTACTTAGTGCAACAGCTCTTGTGAGGAAGCTACAATGATTGCCACTCGTTGTTAACTCTACTAAACAATTACGGATTTAGCAAATTTAACTAGCAATATGTTATTTAATTAAATGAACAAGGGCGCCTCATTGAACATAAAATAAACAACAATCGAGATATGATTTCTCTAAACATCAGTAAATAACATGAACATTATATGATATTAAGAACAATAAATAATTGCAACAATCTCACGGTGAATAAAACCTGGCTTTGAATTAATCCTTAACTAGAATAAGAGTATTTAGCCACACATAATTGAAATAAAATCAAAATTAAATTAAATTAATAAAATAAACTCCCTGTTACAGCCTTGAGAAAAAAGCAGATGAAGAAGGAATTGAAAAGATGTCACTATTCACGTTTTTCCTAGATAAAATAGGAGTAAAACCTAGATAAGTTAGGAAGGTGATTAATTCATATCCAAACTTTGAAAATAAATTATAAATATAAAATGAAATATTATCTTCCTAAAAATTTATTATCCCCTTAATTACAGCTTAATTATCCCTAAATATCTGATGAAGTCCAGTTGGCGGCTAGGTCATCTTTCAAACAGAAAACCTAAATCTGCATCTGCTGTCGCGTCTTGGCCTTTAGCCTTGGGCAAGACAGTTCCTTACCCTTGCCCCTTAGCCTTGGGCAAGACTAAGCCCAAAATCAGTTATCTGCTTCTAAATTCCTTGGATTTCCATGGCTGTTCCAGATTCACTCTATTTAGCTTCAATTTACTTCCTTTCCACCACTTTGACCCTACAATGACCAAAATCACAAAACAAGTGAAAAGTACTAATTTAAGCCAAAATAAAGTGCAATAAAGTGATGAAAAATATGTTAAAATATGCAACATTAAGCACTTAATAAGTCTTTTGATTCTAAGATCAAAAGTATTTTATGAGTATTTTTACTGGAAAGATTCGATTTTTGTATATGAGATAAGCTATTAGATCATATTTGTAGATTTAGAATTTTCAAGTAGGGGAGCAGATAGATGAATTTTAATTTCTTTCTTGTATTTTAATTTTTTGGGTGAAAGCCAATCATAACCTCGTTATGGAGAAAGTGACGATTTTAGAGTAGGGAGAGTCTCTTAATTCTAAGATTAAGAGTATTCCATGAAGATTTTTAGTGAAAAGTTTTAGTTTCTATATGCGAGATAATCTATTAGATTGGATTTGTAGATTTGGAATTTTCGAAAGGGGAGCAGATAGAGATATTTTAATTTTTCTTTTATTTAAATTTTTTAGTGACAATGTAAAATCGGAATCAAGTCACATTCTTCATGCACTTAAATAATGAGTTAGATGCCAGGTGTTAAGCTCAACGGACAAAAATTGGTCTACCTTAAAAGTCAATTAATGGAGAGGTAATTGCTCTAATTTTGAAAGTCTATATTACTCATTTAGTAAAAGTAGACATTAAGGTAGTAGACATTAAAGACTATTATTGGAGAGACAACATTACTCTGATTTTGAAAATTTAGGAATAACATTGTACCAAAATAAAGTAAAGTAGTTACATTGCACTTATGGCAAAAGTAGATGGGCAATTTTACACCTTCACCTTGAATAAAAATAATAAATATAGAGCATTTAATAAGATAGTTATTGATTACAAAATTAAATAAAAGTATATTGGACGATTCATATATTAATTATAATTTAAGGAAAAAATGACTATATTATAGGATAAATCAAAATGAAAATCAAGTCTATATTTATGGGACAGAGGGAGAGTACTTAATTGAGAGCTTTGCCTGAATTGACATAAAAGAAAAGCTTATCATTTTCTTTAAATCATTGTATCTTAAAGATTTGACATGAATGAATAGCAAATGCTAGGTTTCAAGAGGAAAATGTAAATAAAATATAGACACATCAAATATAAAGTTAGAAACATCATTTTATATCAAACTTTATATGGATACACTAATTAAGTGACCCGCAAAAATACAATATGAAACAAATATTTTTTACAACATTTTAATTAGAAGTTGCTAGAAGAGAAGCCTAAAGAAAAAATAATTTTTTCTTTTCTTCTTGCATTCACATACTAACATTCATTGTAACATCTGCAACGACGGAGTATCCTATCACATTCACCACCTTGAAATGCTTCATTGTTTTAGCAAATGTTGGCGCAGTCTCGATCCAAAATACATATCCCCTTAAATTTACTGCTATACGTCTCATTGCATTTCGCTGCCTCTATCACTTTTGGCCCTATCCCTGCTCTAAAAGCCATTCGTTACACTTCTTTTAGTGTTGTTTTTTTTGAGTTTATTTAATTATTTACAAAAATTAAACATTTTAGATATGTAGTTGGATATATTAATAGAAATAATTTCAATGATAAAAAGAAAATAGTAAATTGGTATAGAATTTACCAATGGATGCAAACAGCATGACGGTGAGGAATAAGGTCGAGAACAAACACTTGGGATGCTCCATCTTACACGAAAATTATTTATGAAAAGGAAATGAAATAAAATTTTGTGAGGATAACTATGCAAGGCCTCTCCCTATATAAAGAGTAATCTTAACTATATATAGATATTTGAAAAGAAAATCTTTTCTTGACCAATAGTAATTTCTATATCTTAGCTCTAACAAACCCATGAGATCATAAAATAGGTACAACTTTGCTTAATTCTAGTTACGTCGCACCATCCTTGGTTTCATTTTGAGATAGATGTAATATGAAGCCCTTAGTCTGGATTGCATATTCTCGATTTCCTTTGACTACCAACAAAAAATGAAAGGGTCAAGTTTGCTTTCAATAAATCGATATATGAGCCAATGTTTCTGTTGAACTGTGCTACTTTTATAGCAGTCAACAACCTAAAATTTGAATTTTGAATAAACAATAATTTCTGCGGATTATCTGCATATTTTGAATAATTTTGAATCATTCAAAATATTTTGAATTTGAGTTATTATTTTTCTGATTTGTAGGAGAAAATTTCTAATTCTTGTTGATTAGCTTATATAAAATTCAACACCACTTAATGCAAAATGTGTGTCGAATATTTCAGCCCCCTCTTGTGTTCTCTATTCTTTATTTTTTTTTCTGTCAACAAATTGGTATCAGAGATTCCTTATTCTTAAAGGGACATGTGTGAGTGAATCGGTGAGGAACTTTCCAGCAAAATTAAACACCGAAACCCAAAGCCAAGAAATTTACAATGTTTGGAAATAATTTTTTGGCAGCACCTCAGCTTTTCTCAGGTGAAAATTATCAGATCTGGGCTGTAAAAATGAAGTCCTATCTGGAATCTTATGACCTTTGGGATGTGATTGAAAATCCTGCTCTTCCACCATTAGCTGAAGATCCAATGCTAGCAGAATTCAGAAACCAAAGAGCTAAAAGGAAAAGAAGATCGAAGGCTATGACCTGCATTCACGCTGTTGTAACAGAAGAAATTTTTTCAAGAATCATGGCTTGTGACACTGCAAAACAAGCTTGGGATACATTAAGAGAAGCATTTTAAGGAAATGATAGAAAATGATAGAATATGGCGGATGTGAGTTATAAATCTTAGAAGGGAGTTTGAACTTTTAAGCATGAAGGAGGCTGAGACCGTAAAGGAGTATGGAGATAGACTTCTTGCTGTGGTCAATAAAATCAGATTAACGGGTGAACAATTACCCGATAGCAGAGTTGTGGAGAAGGTATTGGTGAGTCTTCCTGAGAGGTTTGAATCTAAGATATCATCTCTTGAAGAGTCGAGGGATCTTTCTCAAATCACTCTAGCTGAGCTGGTGAACTCTCTTCAAGCTCAAGAGCAAAGAAGATCTTTAAGGCAAGAAGCAGCTGTTGAAGTTATTTTCCAAGCAAAAGATAAAGAGCAGCAAAAGTCTCACACTAAAACTAAGAAGCAGTATTGGAATAAGAAGAAGGAAGGTGAAAATAGCAAGCAGGAAGAAAAGAAAACAAAACATGCTCCCTGTCCACATTGCAAAAAGGCATCACATCAACCATGGCGTTGTTGGTTCAGGCCTGATATTTAATGCATGTTCTGTAATCAAAAGGGACATGTTGAAAAGGTATGCAAGAACAAGAAACAAGATGGGCAACAAGCACATGTAGCCGATAAGGAAGGTGAAGAGCATCTATTTGTGGCAACCTGTTTTGCAGGCAACAAAGCTAGTGAAGCTTGGCTGATTGATATTGGTTGTACTCATCATATGGCACATGACAAGTCCTTGTTTAAAACGCTTGACAAATCACAAGTTTCCAAAGTGAGGATTAGGAATGGAGACTATATTGTTGTCCAAGGAAGAGGAGATGTAGCCATTGATTCAAATTCAGGTATAAGAATTATTTCAAATGTTTTGTTTGTGCCTAAAGTTGATCAAAATTTATTGAGTGTTGGACAACTACTTGAAAAGGGTTATTCTGTTGAGTTCAAAGATAAAGCTTGTATGATTGCTGACTCTGCTGGAAATGAATTGGTCTTAGTAAAAATGAAGGGAAAGTGTTTCACACTTGATTGGCAGGAAACAAACTCTTATGCCTACAATAACTTTTGTGATCAATCTCAACTTTGGCATAGAAGGTTGGGACACTTTCATTAATCAGCACTTACACATCTTTATAATAATGAAGTTGTGTATAATTTACCTAAGATTGAAGAAAAGCCTGAAGTTTATGAAGTGTGTCAACTTGGGAAACAGTCTAGATCACTATTTCCACACAACAAAGCCTGGAGAGCTACAGAGAAGCTCCAACTGGTCCACACCGACATTTGCGGTCCAATGAGAACACTATCTTTGAATGACAGCAGGTATTACATTGCATTTATTGATGATTTCAGCAGAATGTGTTGGGTTTATTTTATGAAGCATAAATTAGAAGTTGCTACTGTGTTTTGGAAGTTTAAAAATTGGATTGAAAATCAAAGTGGCCACAAAATTAAGGTGTTTAGATTTGATAATGGAACTGAATATGTTTCTAAAAAATTCAACAAGTTTTGTGAAGATGCAGGAATTGAGCACCAATTGACAGCTACCTATACTCCTCAACAAAACGGAGTGAGTGAGAGGAAGAACTGAACAATAATGGAGATGGCCAGGTGTTTGCTGTTTGAGAAGAAGATGCCAAAGAAATTTTTAGCTGAAGCTGTCAACACTGCATTTTATTTACTCAATAGGCTGCTTACAAAAAAGTTGAAGAACAAGATGCCATTTAAAGCATGGTACGGTTATAAGCCTTCCATGTAGCACTTAAAAGGCTTTGGAAGCATATGTTGCACTTATGTTCCTGCGGTGAAAAGAGACAAGTTAGATCAAAAGACAGAGGTTGGAATTCTGATTGGCTATAGTAATATCACCAAAGGCTACAGAGTTTTTCAACCCTGTCTGGAAAGGTGATTGTTAGCAGAGACATCAAATTAGATGAATCGGCATCTTGGAATTGGGACATGTCCATGGTAGCAAAAAATGGCTTACATTCTAATGAAATTCAGGAGGAGATTATGGATGAATCAATAGATGATGCTCCTATAAAAGACACTAAATTACTTTCTGATATTTACCAGTAATGTAATGTTGTTGCGGTTGAGCCTGCAGGTTTTGAAGAAGCATCAAAAAATTCAAAATGGGTGGCTGCAATGGAGGATGAACTGAGAATGATAGAAAAAAATCAAACATGGATCTTAGTGGATAGGCCAAGTCACAAAAAACCCATTGGAGTGAAATGGGTATTTAGGATAAAATTGAATGCTGATGGTTCTATCAACAAACACAAAGCAAAATTGGTGATCAAGGGGTATGCTCAACAGTTGGAGTGGATTTTTCTGAAATATTTGCTCCTATGGCTAGGCTTGATATAATCAGAATGTTGCTAGCACTTGCAGCTCCAAAGGAGTGGAAAGTTTTTCAACTAGATGTCAAGTTTGCCTTTCTTAATGGCTATTTGTAAGAGGAGATTTTTATAGAACAACTTGAAGGCTTCAAAATAAAAGGGAAAGAAGACAAAGCATACCTACTTAAAAAGGCTTTATATGGCTTGAAACAAGCACCAAGGGCTTGGTATAGTAGAATTGATGATTTTCTATTAAAAATAGGATTCAAGAAGAGTTTGAGTGAATCAACTTTATATATAAAGGCTGTTCATGATGGCATTGTTATTGTCTCTTTGTATGTTGATGATTTACTCATTACAGGAAGCAATTCAACCTTGGTGAAATAATTCAAAGTGCAGATGATGGAGGCCTTTGAGATGACAGACTTGGGGGAGATATCATACTTTCTTGGCATGGAAATCCAACAATCGCAGTAAGAGATTTTCATTGGCCAACAAAAGTATGCAAAGGAAGTGTTAAAGAAATTCAAAATGGAACAATTATAGGCCAATAAGTACTCCTTTGATGCAAAATGTGATGCTAGCAAAGAAGATGGGGCTAAAAAAATTGATGAAGGGCTCTATAGAAGTCTTGTAGGTTGTTTGATGTATTTAACTGCTACAAGACCTGATATTTTGTATTCTGTGAGTTTGTTGTCCAGGTTTATGCATTATTGTAATGAGTTGCATTATAAGGCTGCTTAAAAGGGTTCTTAGGTACATCAAGGGCACTACTAATTTTGGAGTTTTGTTTGGAAAATTTGATAAGTTGAGACTATTTGGATATTTTGACAGTGATTGGGCAGGTTCTTGTGATGATATGAAGAGCACTTCTGGATATTTATTTAGTTTTGGTGCAGGATATTTTTCACGGAGTTCAAGAAAGCAAGATGTTATTGCTCAATCTACAGTAGAGGCTGAGTACGTGGCATTTGCTGCTGCTGCTGTTAATCAAGCCTTATGGCTAAGGAAGGTGCTGTCAGATTTGAAGCATGATAAAAAAGAAGCAACAAAAATTTTTGTGGACAATTAGGCTGCTATAGTAATTTCAAACAACCCAGTTTTTCATGGAAGAACCAAACACTTCAAGATTAAACTTTTTTTTATTAGAGAAGTCCAAAAGAATAAGGAAGTTGTCTTGATATACTACAAAAGTGGTGAACAACTCGTAGATATTATGACCAAGGCCTTGTCTAAGGTTAAGTTTGAAGAACTAAGGAAAAAGATTGGAATTTGCAGCAAAAGTAGCAAGGAGGAGTGTTGAACTTGCCACTTTTACTGCAGTCAATAGCCTAAAATTTGAATTTTGAATAAACCATGATTTCTGCAGATTATCCACATATTTTGAATAATTTTGAATCATTCAAAATATTTTGAATTTGGTTATTATTTTTCTGATTTGTAGGAGAAAATTTTTGATTTTCTTGTTGATTAACTTGTATAAAATTAAACACCACTTAATGCAAAATGTGTGTCGAATATTTCAGCCTCCTCTTGTGTTCGCTGTTCTTTTTTTTTTTTGCTGTCAACAGTTTCTTTTATTATTGTCACATCTAGCTAGGCCAAGGCTAGTTCTAGAGAGACTCACTTTTTCAAGTATTTGCAATACATAAACTTCACCATTAATTAATATATCTATCTTATAGCTCAGACTTGGTATATGGCCCTTCTTAGCATAAACATATTTTCGACAACCGAATGGGAGCTCACTTCTTAATTAAAGGCCCTAAAGTTAGGCACATCAAATTTTACATTTTGTTTGACCTTGAATTAGAACCGAAGTTGGCAAAATAGTAAAAGAAAATTATGGAAGATTCCAATAGAAGGTGATGGCATTAATTTGAAAGTAGAAGGTGTTAAGTATCCAAGAATTATTTTCAACATTATATTATAGAAATTATTGTTTGAAATATCTATAAATGGTATACATTCATTATTTTTTAACCCAAGTTTAATCCTGGTTAAATCTTTAATTATTGATCTTCTATCTTTTTTGGTTTTATATCTGATAACTTCTAAATGATCAGAAATATAAAAGAACTAATGTAGGAGAATCTGATTAGATAAGAGGAGCTTGCAGTTGTCCAATTCCTATAAACAAAAGTGAGTGTCCAGTCGGATAGAGAGAAACATTTCAAAGATTAAGTCAGCACAAAATCTAGAGAAAGAAGGTCTGAAAATGATTAACTTTCTTTGTGTGAATTTTAGGACTAATTGTAGTGAGAGTAATCCATTCTAGATACTCGAGTGTCTATGCGGATAGTTGAAAGAAGGCATGGCTTCTCTGATATGTCATATGTAAGTGGACTTCAGGGTATGGTTGTTGCAGTTCGATCAGCCTTGATAATCGACAATTGTAATGAAAAGTGGGCTCATGCTTTTTATGGGTTCTTAGCTTTAGGCCTTTGAGCCCAAGACAAGATGATGGGTATTATCTTTTCTCCCCTTCTCAAAGTATCTGATCGGACTAATGGCTGTGCTTCATTCATTTTTGATATTCGGCAGCATGTACAAATCTTATTTTGAATTTTGAATATTCTCCTTTTCATCTTCTCAACTGTTGGAGATAACTGTCAGCATTTTTCACAGTGTGTCCTTTCGTCTGTAGGAGATGCTTTGATATTCGTGATGCTTTAATTTCAAATGTGACACATGTTCATATCTTCTAGGAAACCAGTCTAGCGTGTTAAGGAAGCCAAGTCTATGGCCTATATAAAGGCCTCATTTCTCACATTTTTTACTTTTGCTCATCTTGCTAAGCTCGATTCTCTCTCAACTTTCTCATTATTTCTATGATTATTCTTGATATTTATAAGAGTTTCATTTTAATCAAGTAAGTATTTCTTGTTATGGTTTCTGATTTCAAAAGTTTAGAATCTTCCGAATCAAATTCTAGTTCTTCATCTTTTTTGGAAGTTATTTATGTTCCTTCTCTTGAGTCAATTAGAAATTCATTATTTACCCCTTTACCTCTTAAAATGGCCTTACCTTGCACTAGTCAGAGTAGATTGGAAGGATTTAGATACTGACTTTTTTGAGGAATATAGTAGGAAACTTCCTATAGTAAGTATAATAAGGTATAAACCTAAGAGATAAGTTCTATTTGGAAAAAAAATATATTCACCTTGATGAAGTAGCTGCTTTTGCTTGCCCTATGTCCATGTTTATAGGAAAGGGTTCGTTCAAAAAGGACAACGAGTGTTTTATCTGCCACTAACTTAATTTAGACTTTGGTTTAAGATTTTCGTTGCATCCCTTCGACCTTGCCATCCTTTGAGATTATAGTGTTGCACCTAATCAAATAAATCCGAATAGATAGAGGTCTATTGTCTATTTTAGAATTTTATGTGGGCAATTAGGAATTGTCCCCTCCCTAGAGCTTTTCACCTCTTTCTTTTATATATCCGGTCAGGAAGATGGGATCGACTATTATTTTGTTGCTATAAATAATAAAAAAAAATGTTCACCATCCCTTCATTTATCAAACATTTTGTGTGAGCTTAGTTCGATAAGACAAAAATATAAACCTAAAGGATTTGGCTTCCAACCTTTCTGTGTTTGAATCTGACATAGAAAAGTTGATAAAATTTATTGAAGAATGTGAAAAGGAGTTAGATGGTCCTATTTGTGAGAAGGATGGGGCAGAGAGTGAGCCTCTCAAAACTTTATGAGTTTGTTTTATTAAATATTCTCTTTTGATTTCTTAACTCTTTCTTATTTCTTATAGCTTTGATGGGTTTTGATCTATCCAAAGAGTTGGCAAAGGTTACCAAGAAGAAAAGAGAGCTAGCGGCTAAATGCAAAGCCAAGGAAGTAGCTACTAAAGCTTAGCTAGTTCAGCTGAGGAAAACTAAAAAAATCACTTCTGGCACCAAAGCTCCTAAGCCCTCTTCTGGTGAAGCCGCAACTGTGGCATCTGCTCTTTTTTTCTATCAGACTGCTCCTTCAATTCCTATAATTGATCTGCAGCAATCAAAGCCACAAGTTCCTACTTTTGGATTTTTTACCCCTCCTTCTACTTCCACTTTGAATGAGATATAACTTGCCAAATTTGGTGAGGGTGCCACCATCAAGAATCTTAAGGCCCTAGAATACATTAGCTAAGGACTGATGCTTCCAAAAGACACATAGGATATTAGGCCGATCATCTCTACCTTGAAAGAGTGTTTAGAGATGACTTTAGATCTCTTGAGGTTAAGCTATTCTTTGATTGTTCCTATTTTCTTTATGCCATTTATTTCCTTTTCTACTTGCAATTTTTAACTCTGCACAAAGAGCCAGACTTCTTGTTGGTGAGAATGCTTTGATGAAGGACATGTTCTCTTGAAAAGATAATTCTAAAAGAAAATTATCCGAACAATTGAAAAAGCAGAAAGCTGAATATGAGGCTAAGATAGACGTTATCCATTTAGAAGTTTCTTTTCATATTGATGCACTTTCCTCCCAAGCCGAAGAACTGCAAAAGAAGTTGAGCTCTTTAGGGTCTTCGAGGAAGGAATCGGAGGATAGGATGAATTTTCTTCATACCGAGCACTAAAAAGAATTGGCTGCTCAAAAAGCTAGCATCCTCAATGAGCTCGGTGAAATTCAAAATGATTTTCTAGCACGCATAATGATAGAATGCAAAAAATGCTTTCCTAGTGAAGATTTCTCCTTTCTAAATAATTCCACCTCTATACTAGAGTGTCACGCAAAGGTGAACAAGATGATGGTCCTCCTAATGGAGATAATCAGGATGTAGTTAATGTAAAAGATTAACTATAATTAACTATATTTTTGTTTTTTGTAATTTTCATTTCATAATTTTGAACTTTATTTTCTATTAATCTATTTGTAGTTTATTTATTCTTGCTTTTATTTAAAATTTACTATTTTATTACAATTTACTTTGAATAGCAGCTCATCATTATTTTTTGATCTAATTGGTGTTTAACAGTATCTAAAACGATATCATTATTTATGAATTATGAATCAAACCACGTTGATTACCATGTACTCCATTATTTCATCATTGAATAACATTGTTATAATGTATAAGTTTATTTTATAGTTTCTTGATTGCTAAAAAAATTACTTAGTAGAAATGATTTTGGACATAATAATATTCCATTGATAAACCCGATCAATAATGCTGATCTAATTAAGATACAAATGATATTTCTTTAATACATTCGATCAGAAATGCTAATCAACTATAAATTACAAAAGATTCTTTTTAATACATCTACATTCCATGATCTTGGAATGTTTAAGCCATTCATGGTTTTTCACTTGTAGCAATTCTGCCAAGAACCTTGTAGATTTCACAATATCCTTCCTAATTAGGCATGAGCTTTCCAACTCCAACATTATAACACCCGATTTCCACTTTTCGCAAGACTAAGTCTCCAACATTGAAGCCTATGGGTTTTACTTTGCTGTTGTAATATTGGGCTACTCTTTGCTTGTAGGCTACAACCTTTATGTAAATCTCTCTCTTCTCCTCAACCAAATCTAAGACTTGCTTTCTTTCTTCTTCATTATTTTGTTCGAAGAAAAGTTCCAGCCTGTGGGAGGATATTTCAATTTTCACTGAAATTACTGTTTTCACTTCGTACACTAATGAAAAAGGGTTTGCATAGTCCCAGATTGAGGCGACATTTTATAAGACCATAAAATACGATGTTGTTCTTTAGTCCAATTTCCCTTTGCTTCTTCAAGTCTGTTGTTTAATCCTTTCAAAATTGTTCAATTGGAGATTTTTGTCATTCCATCATTGTTTTGAAAATTGGATCGGACCGGACGGTTGAATCGTTTCAACCGCGAACCGGATAGACAGCCGATTCAATTCAATGTAAAAACCAGAACAGACAAAACTTCGATTTGCACAGTGAAAAAATGGGGTTGAACCGAAAAAATCGGATTAACCGAAAAAAATCTGGTTGAACCAAGAAAAATCAAATATATTCTAAATTATATTTTTATATTTTTATAAAATATATTTTTATAATTCGGGTTAATAGTTATTAAATATTGTTTGATTAAAAATTTATATTTGATGATAAAATTAATTTATATTAATATTAAACGTGATAAAATTGAACATTATGTGAAATTGTTTTCACTATATTTTTATTTTATATTTTTTTAGATATTTAATAACTAAATAATTTAAATTTAATGGAATATTGAAAAAAAATGAATATAAACATGATAATCATAAAAATAGTTAACGTCATAAAAATAAATTTTACAATTGAAAATAAAATTAAAAAATTTATAAATTCAAAATTACATTTTTCTTATAAATTCAAATATTTAACAAATAAAATTCAATTGTTGTGGTTAAAATTTTACTATTATTACTACAAAATTAGTAAAATAAATAAAAAATGATTAATATATTGATATTTAATAATTAATAGATTGTTTAAATATATTTTTAATTTTTTATTAATAATTATATTTTAAAAAAAAAAGATAAAAATTTCGAGTCAATCCGATTGAAGTAGTTGACTCCTGACCCAGTTGGCAGGCCAAGTCGACGCCCGGTCCGGTTTTCAAAACATTGCATTCCATTGCTTTGTGGATGAGTCATAAGCTTCTGGGTTTTATTTTATTGTTATAATATTAGGCTACTTTTTGCTTGTAAGTTGCAACCTTTGTGTAAATCTCTTATCTCCTCGACCGAATCTAATTCTTACTTTCTTTCTTCTTCATTATTTTGTTCGGAGGAAAATTCTAGCCTGTAGGGGGACATTTTGCATGGTCCCAGATCGAGGCGATGTTCTATAAGACCATAAAATACTATGCAGTTCTTTAGTCCAATTTTCCTTTACTTCTCCAAGTCTCTTTTTCAATCCTTCCAAAATTGTTCCATTAGAGACTTTTGTCATTCCATTGCTCTGTGGATGAGTTGCTGAAGTGAACTGTAATTGTATTTTCAAATCCAAGCAAAAATCTTTAAAAATTTAACTGTCAAATTGTTAGCCATTATTAGTGTTGAATACTTTGGGAATCCATAACGACAAATAATTTCTTTCCAAACAAAGGTTTTTATCCGTCTTGTAGTGATATTCGCCAATGGTTCTACTTCAATCCACCTTGAGAAGTGATATATAGCTACTATAAAAAAACTTTATCTGCCTTTTTCCTTGAGCAAAAGGTCTTAAAATATTTATTCCCCACTGATCGAAGGGCCAAGATACTCCGATAGGTTGTTTCTTAATTGCTAGTTATCTCACAATTCTTCCATGAATTTGGCATTGTTGGCATTTTTTAACTTTATCTTGAATGTCTTTAAAGATATTACGTGTGACGCATTGGAACCTGCTTAATGTGATTCCCGAGAGCCCGCTTTTAGGGTCCAGAAGGGTTCGCGTTTAGATTTTGGATAACATGAGATATTTTGGAATCCCTTCCCAATAAAACATTGGGAAAGTTCACTAATCCCATGAAATCTTTAGGCACCTTTGAGTTATTTTGGAGTCGCCACCCAATTTACAAAAAAATTGAAAAAGTTCATCTAATCTCGGAGGTTTAAACCAGAGAGTGGTTTGAAACTTCACTCTTATTAATGCCTTGGTTAAGTTATAAGTAAACTTTTAACAATTAAATTTCCATCTCTTTTCTTACACGTCATGCAATTTCATTTAAGCGCACATAAAGCATTGAAGAAAGCGGTAAAAAGCGATAAATAAAATAACAAAATAAATTATAAAAATAAAATAAAAGACAAAATTGGGAAATACAATCTCCCAAAATGTAAAATTAAAATAAATAAATAAATGACAAAATCAAATAACTAAACAAGTATACATGAATCGGGATATTTATTTGGAGTAGAAACATTGGTTCTGTCATGCATACTTAAAAATGGAGAAATATTTTAGGCATTTAATGAGAAAATCGGGATGAGTGATCCCATTTTATGAAAACTAATTCTCATTTTAAAAGTGACATTTTATTGGTTGAAATTAGAATATTGGTCCAAATTTATTAGAAAAAATCCCAATTTTATTAATATAAATATTTTTGTGATTTTTAATTAAACGTGCATAAAATAAATAATTTTATTATTAATTACATGACAAATGAATTAAAAATAGAAATAAAGGGAAAATAATAAAAACTATGAAAAATGATAAATCAACCAAAGTGAATCACCAGATCCCCTCCTTCGCGTGCAAATGTGCTCAAACATGACAAAAATAAGTATTAAAACAAAAAAAAAACACAAATAAATTAATGTTAGTAATCAAATCAAGAAAATCAATTAAACACATAAAATAATAAATAGTAAATTAAAATAGATAAAAAAAACGCATCATAGATGACAAATAAATTGAATGACATGTTAAAATAAATAAATTAACATATTAACAAATTAATACATAAAAACATGAAATAATAATAATAATAATAATAATAATAATAATAATAATAATAATAATAAATAAATAAATAACAAAAGAAAAGGTAAAAAAAATGAATGAAAAAAGAATAAAAAATGAAATAAAAAGATTAAGTCTATGACAAATATCATATAAAATAAATAAAAACACAATAAATCTAAAGATCTATATTTTGATTAAATGATTATAAACAATAAATAAAAGTAATACAAAAAATAAATAAGTAAATAAATAAATAAAATAAATATGAGATCGAGTTTAGGATATTTATCCTCAAATTTCATATTTGATGGAAGGAGAGAAGATGATCGATTTCCTTATTTCGACTCACAAAATATTAGATTAGAGAAATAAATAAAAAATTCTAAAAACTTTTCTCTTAAAAAATAATTGTAAAAATCTTATTTTTACAAAATTAAATGAAAAAATTGGATTTCAAGAACAAAAAATTATTTTTTTTTAATCTCAAAATCAATTTTTTTAAAAAAAAAATCAATGTAAGTCTTTGAAATAAATTTAATTGAACAGAAAAAAAATTAAAAAGTAACAAATGAGAAAATTTGATTTTCAAGAATAAAAAATTATTTTTTTTGGTCTCAAAATCAATCATTCATCAGTAAAATTTAATCTAAAATGTTTAGAAAAAATTTTATTGCAGAAAAGGAAGAAGGATTGAAGAAGAAGCCAAAAAATTGCAAAAACTAAAGAAAAGCAAAGAAAATTGCCCAAAAAAATTCCCCTTTTTCTCTTTCTATTTTTATCAAATTTCCCTTTATTTGGGCTAAAAAAGGTGAATTATCATTAAAAATCCTACAAAAAATGGTGAAAAGTCAAAGAAAATTTTTTTAAAAAAGGAAAAGGCCGAAATTGGCGTTTTCGTCAGATCAAGGGTGGCCGATGCCCCGCACGTTGCTCGGATGCGGGCGACCGATGCCCCCGCGTGCGCTGCGTGCCGTACAGGGGCGTTTGCCCCGCGCTGGCGCCCTGCCTATTGTGCGCCCTCCCGCACTCCGGCTGCCGCAAATACCCGAATTTTTTTTTTAAAATAACAATTTTGACCAAAACACAATAATTCCAAACTCCCTTTTTTTATTTTTTATTTTCATTTTTAATTTTTTTTATTTTTATCTCTAAAAAGCAAATTTCATAAGAAAATCATCACTTTCAACCTTTTTGCCCGTGAACAGGCGTTTAATCATCATTTGGTAACCCTGATTTAGGCTGCCTCGGGATCCGATTTCTACAGTTGTCTCTAGTTTTGGGGAAGTTAGTGCATGGGTGACTAGGTGAGCCAAAACTTAGAGAAAAGAATGAAAGAGACACGTACCTGAGCCAACTGTCTTTCCGGACTGGATGATGTTGTTGGGGCAGTTTTTGCCATGTTATTCTTTGTTAAAGCGGTAGTGCCGTGATCGTGCTAACCCTCTGTGGAGTGATAGTACCGTCATCGTGCTAACCCTTCTGAAGTGGTAGTGCTGTGATCATGCTAACCTTCCGTAAAATGGTAGTGCCGCCATTGTGCTAACCCTTCTGAGATTTGAAGTGCTAGTGCCGTGGTCGTGCTAACCTTCCGTAAAATGGTAGTGCCGCCATTGTGCTAACTCTTCTGAGATTTGAAGTGGTAGTGCCGTGATCGTGCTAACCCTCCATGGAGTGGTAGTGCCGTCATCGTACTAACCCTTCTAAAGTGGTAGTATCGTGGCCGTGCTAACCTTCTGTAGAATGGTAGTGCCGCCATCGTACTAACTCTTATGACTTTGAAGTGGTAGTGTCGTGATCGTGCTAACCCTCCGTAGAGTGGTAGTGCCGTCATCGTGCTAACCATTCTGAAGTGATAGCTCCTGAGAGGTTTTTAGTTGATTGCCCCCTGAGAGGTCTTTGGTTGATTGTTTGGATTGTTGTTTGGACTGACACTACAAAAAAACAGGGAATTAGCGGCGAAAATTTCCGTCGCTAATCCCTTAAATTTAGTCACTAATTAATTTTAGCGACGAAATGACTAACCGTCGCTATTACGACCGTCGCAATCATATTTGCGACTAAAACATATTTTAGTCTCTAAAAATAGCGACGGAAAAAACCGTCGCTATTTACAAAAATTTCGTCGCTAATTAACCTTTGAAATTAGGCAGATTAAATATTAAAAATTTATTAGCGACAGGTAATCCGTCGCTTTTCCGTCGCTAAAATATTAAATTTTTTATTTTTTTAATTTATTATTATTATTATTATTAATCCAATTTATTTTATTTTGATCGAATCCATTGGCAGTTTCTAATGTCAATATAAATTATGAAAAAACTAAGACAAAAAACTTCATAATCTATTCATTATGCTAGAAAATTAAATAAAGAAACAACTGTACATATCATAACTTGAATTCAAATCCTGTACATATCATAACTTGAAACAACTGTACATATCATAACTTGAATTTAAAATAAAGAAACAACTGTACATATCTCTTTCACTCCATCCAAATCCTTTGAATTCAAGATCCTTAAGGGAATACTGCAAGCACTTGATCTCTGTCTTCTCTTTCGAGGCCTTGGGAGCTACTGTGTGGCTGCAAACCTAGGCAAAACAAATATTTCGATTAGCTTCCTATTTCTAAAAGCACCATATGTATATAGTAACATAGATATTCTATATGGGATATTAACCTTATTGATCAGTATGCAAACTATCAATTTTGGCAAGGTTGCAAGTATATCAGGCAAAATTGACAATTCATTTCCACAACATTTCAGCTCCATATTGTTCACATAATAAAATCGAAACCATTGATGATAAGAACTGTCAACCAATGCCTGAAGACTAAAATATATTTAGCTCTAATTCAATGGCCAATAATAACTAAATTTAAACATGATAGATATGGCTATTAATAACTTACTTTCAATATTATAATATATATTTGCTAGCATCAATGCAATTTTCAATATTATAATATATATTAATCAATGCAATTCTGGATTCTGAAGAATAACAAAATATGAGAAAATACAAGGAACTTACTCCTTTGCACAATTTCATTAACTTAACCAAATTTATCTTGAATTTCTACCACCAAATGTAATTTTTAAGCTTCACGTTCTTCTCTTTCACATTGTTTTAGCCTTGCAAGATGGTGCACCCAAAATTCTGATATCTGAAATTTTGCTTTTTTAGCAAGTTAAGCAATTTTCTGTAGCAGTGAAGTTCTTTTATATCATAACAAATATATATATATATAGGGGTGTACACGGTTCTGAATCTTCCTGTACCGAACCAAAATACCGAAAAAAAAAGATGCAGAACCGAATTGTACCGTTGACTTTTTTGACCAGAACTGAACCGAATTATACTGTTGACTTTTTGACTAGAACTGAACCGAATTGTACTGGAACCGAATTGAACCGTACCGAACTGTTTTGAACCGAACTGTACCGAAAAAACCGATATTTATTAATTATTATATATAATACTAATAATTTTTAATATAAATATTATTTATAATTTCTATTACATAGTTATTATATAAATTCATATACAGTTATTATATAATTTATAAATTTATATAGTTATTATATAAATTTAACTTCATAATTATTTGTATTAAATATTTTAATGCACTGAATTAACATAATAAATAGTTAATAAATTAAAATAAATATTTTGATTATTAATAAGATAAATTTAATTATCATATTTATATGAATATACAAATAAATTAATTATATTAATTTAATTTACATTTAATATCACTCAATTACTACATAATTTTTCATTTTGTACAAATATTTATATAGATACCCAAATATAATTATTATATCAATAAAATTTTACTAATTAATATAATTATATTAGTATATAATCACCTTACTAATACCAATTGATTTCATTTACTTTTAATATCACTCAACTAGTATTAATCTATTTTGATACAATACATATATAAGTAATTGAGTTGTAAGTTAATAATTTAATTATATATAATTAAATTTTACTAATTAATATAACTATATAAGTATATAATAATCTTATCCATTAATTTCATTTATTTTTAGTATTACTCAACTAATACTCAATACTCATATATTTTTTGCACAATACCTATATGAGTAATTGAACATATAAATTAATAATATAATTATTATATATAATAAAATTTACCAATTCAATTTATGTGATTATATAAATATATAATCACCCTATCAATTAATTTCATTTGTTTTTAGTATCACTCAACTAATATTTATTTATTTTGATACAATATTTATATGAGTAATTAAGTTATAAATTAATAATTTAATTATATAATTAAATTTTACTAATTTGTATTTAATTTAATTTAACTCTAATATCACTCAACTAATACTTAACTTTTCTTTTTGTATAAATATTTATATACACAATTACTTTACTAATTAATTCTATTTACTTTTATTGCTACTTTTATATTCACCCTTATAACTATTAACTATAATATTAATTAATAATATTTTAACTGTTAAGCCAAATTCAGTGAAATTGAGCATAATATCAGTGAGCCAAGATAATATATGTGGATGTGTCCTAATTATATAATCAGCCGAGACTGTATATATAATTATCTTATCAATTAATTTTATTTATATTTAGTGTCACTTAATTAGTATTTATCTATTTTTTGTACAATATTTATTTGAATACGTGATAATTTATTTTAATAATGTAATTATATACAACTGAATAATTTATTATATAATCACTTTATTAATTAATTTTATTTACTTTTAGTGCCACTCAACTAATACTTATCTATTTTTATCACAATACCTATATAAATATGTAAATTAAAAATGAAATTATATATAATTTTTTAGAATAAAATTTTAATTTTTTATTTTTAGCGTTACTCAATTAATACTCATATGTATTTAGCATAATACTTTTAATTTTATTTACTTTTAATATAACTTATTTATATTTGACAAAATATCTATGTGACTAATTGATAATATATTATATTTTAATAATATAATTATATACAACTAAATGATTTGTAACATTAATTTTAAGTTTGGTTTTCGGTTTCAAAAAACCATTGATTTTATTAATCATTTGGTTTTATATAATTCTTTTATATAAATAAATAAATAAATAAATAAATATATATATATATATATATATATATATATATATATATATATATATATATATATATATATAAAAGAAAATGAAAAACCAATTCAAAAAAATCCTAAGTTGTGCTTTGCGTCTCACTCTCTGCCTCCAAAACGCATATGCTGCCTCTCCCTCTCTATCTCCAAATCGTATCTTCTGCCTCTCCTTGTCTATGTAGAAATCTGCAATCTGCTGGCTATCTCAAAATCTCATCGGCTGCCTCTTCTTCTCTGTCTCCAGGTATAGTTATCAGTCTTTTTTTCTGCATGTTGCCTCGAATTCCAGTGCTTTCTTTGCTCCGTTAGATTTCTTTGTAAATATCTTTTAATCTGAAGACTAATGGGTATAAGGGATCCATTTATATAATGTAAAAGTTCTCTACTTTGTTGTTTCTCATTTGCTTTGGGAGTTCAAAATATCAATGACCTATCTTGAAATGGCAAAACCATAGACTTCTCTTGTTGCACTGGTTTTTTTTTTTTTTGTTAGCCATGAATGTGCAGGAAATTCTATATTTATAGATTGAATGGTTTATAAGAGTATAGGAAATACTTATTCTTTCAAATGATTAGCTGAATGCCTTATGGATGATCAACCCTTCATTCTTTATCGTTTCCTTACTTGCATAGTTTGAATTCCTGTATTTGAAGGTTAAGTCCTTCTATAACATATGAATTAAAAGTTTGAGTTGGTGCTCCAATTTTTTGCAGCTTAATACCTTCTCGGTGCTAATATATTCTCTGTCTCCAAATCGCAGCTGCTGTATCCCTTGTTTTTGGCTGGGTGAGTTGATTAATTTATATTCCTATCTTTTGTGCCATACTAGTCTTTAGGCTTGTTAAGAAATTTTCGGGAATTTATATGGTAAGAAAATTTAAAAATAATATCTTATAAGATTAAAATATATTCGAATATTTATATAACATCAATATATTAACTAAAATTTTTAAAATTTTCAAAAAAAAAAAATCATTGAAGTAACATTGATTATTTGAAAAATTAAAATTAAAATATTAATTTTTTGATCGAACTGTAAATAACATCTTAATAATTTACTAGAAAAAGATAATTCGATATCAAATCTTATAGGAAGCATGGAAATAAGCAAATTGCTCACAACCATGAAAAAATAGTGCAGTGCAGATATTGTCCATGAAAAAGAGGACATGGATATTGTGTGATGCTAACTATTTCTTATTCAATTTTCAAATGTATAATTTGACACTTGAATTTGCAAAGCAATTTTTACGCATCAGCGCCATTGCACATTAGATGCTATAAACTTATGAATGTTGTGTTTAAAATAAGTACTTTTTACATGTTTGGGTATTTAATTTGGAATTGGAATAATATTAAATTGGACGGACAGTTTGGCAAATTGATATACGTCAAAGTGTTTAATTATGTACTAAGCCTTTTTAAAATCTAAATTAGATAGCCTAAGATAAAGTAACATATATATTTTTTTAAATATTTAATGTGCTGGTCTGTCAATTTTTTAATTTGAGTTATATTTTAAAAACTTATTTGTTTATGGGAGCTTTCTATATCTTTGAAATTACTCAGCAGGAGCTCAATGGCAAAAAAAAAAAGTCATAAATCAATAATTTGAATGATGAAAATTATTAATCGTTCTAAAACAATGTTACAAATTTAATAATATGTAATTTATAGTATCAGCATATGATTTTATAGTAAATTACGTGATCAGCAGTAGATATTTTTTCATATTGGTACCTTCATGTGTGCTTATCAT